>OZ035960.1:103562932-105035432 GCA_964034945.1 Chrysopilus asiliformis
TTTCTGATTGAGACAGGGATGAAAAAGGGCAATACCATAAATCTTGTTCTTGGCTCTTGTACTTTTATAGACTATCGAAAACTTTTCCTTCGACCGTATTGAAGAAAAGCTAAGCCGCAAAGAATGACTGAGTGCAAAGTAGATGATGAACAAAAAAAAACTATAGAGTAACACGAAAGCCGCACAAGTATTAGTGATTTTTTTTTTCATACAAATGTGGGAACAAAGTTGTAAAGTTTGGCAAAGTTCACTTCTTTAAGTTTCATATTTATTCCAAGTGTTTGACGAAAATATGAAAATTACATTAAGTTATGTTATAAGTAAGAAAAACACTAGAATCAGAAGAAGGTTTTACGCTTTTACTTAATCCTGAAAAGAACCGACATGCTGCAGCATAAAACGTTGGTTTTATGAATGTTTTTTATAAAAATTTGGCTTATAATCATTTAGAAATCAATTTGGATTGTCAAATATAGTCATTTATCTGCATGGCCCTCAAAAAATTTTGAAAATGTACAAAAGCCAAAGTAAAGAAAAAATCGAGTTCATAGTCTTAGTGTTTTAGTTTGTAGTTAGGGTGACCAGATATGCCCTCTTTCCCCCTCCTCCAACAAACGCCAAAGGCTTTTTCAATTTTCTCGAAAACGGCTCATTTTTTCGAAAAATTGGTTTATAATATATCAAATAGCAGTATATTAGATTTAGTATACCGGTTTTAATGCATCGAACCAATCATCGGACACAAAAATGAACTACACCAGGGTGTTAGGGATGACAAAAGATTTTATTTCCGCATGTCTCTCTGTCCGCCCGTGAACACCATAACTTTCGACAGAGACTTGAAATTTTCTTGAAATGAGCTAGAGACTTGAAATTTTGTATAGTTACGTTTTTTCGTAAATGTCTAGGACAAGTTCTTGAACGAGCAAAATTGGATCATTTCTGCCCCCTCCCCCAAACAAACGAAAAAGTTTCTTGCAATTTTCTCGAAAACCGTGAGGCATATTGAAATTTTTTTAAAGGTAAAATGTGTTTAGAATAGGATTTTACATAATTCACCCACACTTCAAAATCCAATCGGGCCTTCTGCTCCATACAAATGGAATACAATTTTCCTGTTTTCTCGAAAACTGTGCATCGTAGCGAAAAATTTCTAAAGATAAAATGTGTCTAGAATATGATTTTAAAGAACCGCTCCATACACCAAAATCCAGTCGGACAGTGTGTCTGTCATCATATAGAGTATTTGACGATTGGCTCCTGGCAATTGTAGCATTTTTTATGTTTAGAATATGATTGTACATAACTCTACAATACATCAAAATTTAGTCGGTATACATACTCCTTCCTTCCTCTCCATTCAAATGGAAAATAATTTTGCGATTTTCTTGACAACGGATCATTTTTTCCAAAACCGCGTTTCATTTACAATAATTCAAAAACTATTACAATAATTCAAAAGCTATTACAAGAATTCAAAAACTATTAAATTTAGAAATAGCAGGGCAACGAATTTCTTGTTTTTTCATCAAAACCCACTGTTTTTGATTGACCGGCAAGCAGCATGGCAAAACTTGCCCTGCATATGAAATAGAAGCAAAATATTTTCGGTGTAATTTTTCGATTCAATTGTAATCAAAACAACACATTTTTCTCTGCCCAACATTTCGTGTAGTTTTCATGTCAATAGTCCTATCTCCTTCCTATCCATTTATCACATTTTTACAGTTTTAAGACAATTTGAACTTAGGTATGATAGGTCATTAATATTGCTTGAATTTTAAATAAAATATGCATTGATTTTATTTAAAATTCAGGCAATATTAAAGCCCTATCACACCTAAGTTCAAATTGTCTTAAAACTCCCGTATAGATTATTTTAATTCAAATCTATTTCTTTAAATTCTATCGTCCATTATATTAGAGCTAATATAAACGTTTTCATCTACACTGTATATTTGCTTTTAATGTTATCCACTTATAACGTATCTGTTGTCATATAAGAAATATGGTGCAACAATAAAACTTTGCAGCGTTTCTTGGTCGATACATGAGAACAGAAGTCGAAATGATGAAGTTGCGGATAAAGTCATGAAGGGAGACAAGCGGTTTCCGACTGTGTAATTTAATGATAAAAGTACTTGATATTTAATGGACAGTTTAGGGAAGCAAATAAAAACTTTTATTTCGTTTTCATGTCCTTTTAATTGTTGGGAATTTCTAAAAGACTTTCAAGTGACACAATTAGAAGCATTAAAATTCTACTCAATGTTAAACTTTAATGTAACTGTGTAAAAATTGTTGAAAATTTAAAATATTACATTGCGATGTCAGCATAACCGATTAAGTTTTTTTTAATGATTTTATTTTACACATGGATGTACATTAGGGAAATTCTAATGTAGATGGTAGATATTTTAGTGTCCACCGAGAGGACTAATTTTTACCTACACTTTAAACTCGACGCCCTTTTTCCAGGAAAATTTCCAGCGAAATTTTACTGGGATTTGATTAAGGAAAACTGTAAATATTGTTATTTTAACTGTTTTTCTAGTAAAATTTACTGAAACACAGTCGATTTTACTGGGAATACAGTAACCTTTCGCAGGGGAAAATATTGTTTGTTATTGCCGTTTTCCAAAAACTTCTACCTGATTTTGACACTTTACTACTCGTATTTCACTCCAGTAAATTTGTCATTTTTTCACACCAGTAAAGACCATCCATTAAAATCGAATCGGACTTATCCTGCCCCCCCTCCCCCCCCCCCCCCCCCCCCCCCCCCCCCCCTCCCACACAAATGGATTTCAACATTTTGACTGCAATTATTGTAGCTTTTCTTATGTTTAAACCCTCATAAAGCTATTGAGTGGCTTTTAAAATTTTACTGTAATCCCATTAAATTTTACTCGGATTCATAGTAAAAATTACTACTATCCCAATTCGTTCCAGTTTTCCAATATAAGAATTTTACTGAGGATACAAGCCAATATTGACTGGGAGGGATGGTGAATTTTATTTATTGGGAGAGAACAATAAAATTTACTATTTTTCATTATTGTTGCCTTTTTACTGGACTTCCTGATTTAGAGTCTATACAAAAAGTTCTAAAAATTTCAACCAATACAGTGTTAGCGATTTTGAATTTTTTCCCCGTTAATAAATCGACGCATATCCGACCTGATAAGCATAACATTTGTCATCATATGTCGTCACGTTAGCATTCCTATAAATTTTATAATGATTTATTTGCAATTTCTGAATGCGCCACCGAAATGCATCATATGGTGAATAATCCATGTTTCCCTGTGCCATGTGATATGAATATTATGTTAATCTAGATATATTAGTAAGTATTAGATAATACCCATATATAGTAGTATGTATTTTCATTATTATTACTCACATATTGATTTAGGTATGTTGTAGTCTTTTAGAGGGAAAAACATTTCCTTGATCGTCTTTTCAGTTTATCAGACGCCGCATAAGCATAGATATGTCGCATAGATGGTAAAGTTGGCATAAGCGGCCAATGTCATACTAATGTTTTGCATAATTTTTGGTTCAACGAGGACAGTATTTTATAGCGTTGTTCTCAGAAGATGTGTTGAATGGAAATTGCGTTAATGTTTCCGACTCTTCACACAATGTTTGAGACAAGGGCTTTAGAGGATTCACATTTTGATATTTGGGTTAGACGATTTATGTCAGATGAGCATAAATGGTCTTTGGTGACATATGTTCTTGCAAATTGAACAAATTCCGGCTTAGATATGCTTCCCATTTGCTATGAAGCAATTCCTGAAGCAATCGCCTCAGAGCCAGCACAAAAAAAAGATCAAAATGAGGAAATGTTGTGTCATAGAAAAAGTTTAATCAAAAACTGTAATTTTAATAGCTTTTGGTTGTCAAATTTATGCTTACACGATGATTAGAAAATTATTTAAATTTAGAGGAATTGTGATAAAGTGAAATAACTAAATCTGTAATCAACAATGCAGGAGAGGGACCCGAGGCTTCGGTAGATAGAGGCTCAAGCCTTCGTTACAGGGGGGCTCTGGTTTTTCAAATAGATTTGTTTTTTTTTTTAATCTTTAAATTTTTAATCGTTGAAAACAAATTTTTTGGTTCGACGTTTAAAAAATTAGGGAATAGGGAGGGAGCGGGATTAAAACCTTAGAACCTTACACAGGAAAAAATCCGCATAGGGAAAGTTCCTATAAAATACGGGAAACCGATTATAGGACTCGTTACACCATTTTGTAGCAAAGCCTTCCACAAATATTGGAACTACTCCTAGTTTTTGTGGAATCATTACTATGTATATAGGACCAATTTTTTGTCGTAACATATCTAGCATATACAGTAATACCTCCCATAATTGAGGCGTTAAAAGCTAGAGTGGACCAACCCACATAATCGAGTTTTTGAAGCTATTCCACTCTGTACTATTATTGACTGAACATTTTTGGAAAAAAAATCTGTGGACTTTATTACTCAATGTTGAAACCTTTTTTGGTGCATCCAAAAATGTTTGTCTAAAAACTCACTCGCAATAGTCATTCAAACACAAAAAAAATCACGATTTCGACATGTGGGTTGGTCCACTCTAGCTTTTAATGCCTCAATTTTGGAAATGATTACACAAAAAAAAAAAGATCACGGCAATTTTTTTGTGGAATGCGTCCTAAAAAAATTTAGGAAGAGTTACAACTTTTTTATAGGAATGACTCCCATATTTGGCCACTATGCCGATATTCTCCATAAATATGGGACTGGAGCATGCAATTTTGGGGGAACGGTTCTCATATCCCATACATGAGGGGGCACGATTCCGGAGACTCTACAATGACGAGGTCAATGAGAGATATCAGGACGTGCCCGTAATCAAGCTCATAAGACTCAACAGACTCCGGTGGGCTGGTCATGTCCCTCGAATGAGTGAAAGTGACCCGGCTCGGAAAGTCTTTTGCGGTAGGTCATTAACAACAACAAGGCGACGAGGAACCCAACCTCAGATGGCAAGACGGCGTTGACTAGGACGCGAAGAGAATTGGGATGCAAAATTGGAGGACATCGGCACGTGACCGGGACCTCTGGCGAGAGACATTGCGGTAGGCCAAGACCGGAAACCGGTTGTAGTGCCGAGAGAGAGAGAGAGGGAGAGAGAGAGAGGGAGGGAGAGAGAGAGAGAGAGAGAGAGAGAGAGAGAGAGAGAGAGAGCGAGCGAGCGAGCGAGAGAGAGAGCGAGAGAGCGAGAGAGAGATAGCGAGAGAGCGAGAGAGAGAGCGAGAGAGCGAGAGAGAGAGAGAGAGAGCGAGAGAGAGAGAGAGAGAGCGAGAGAGCGAGGAAGAGAGAAAGCGAGAGAGAGAGAGAGAGCGAGCGAGAGAGCGAGAGAGAGAGATTCCCATATGTTTTTTCCATATAAAAACCCCTCTTTTAGCGCCTCCCTCAACACCTCTTTTTCAGCGTCCCCATCAAGTACGGCCCTCACTTTACCGATTATTACTTGTTTTGGTAAACCAAGAGGTTTGAAATGATCATTAGATCAGTGCTTTACGTCACGATATCGGCCGCAAGGACTTCTAGGATTATATTTATGAAAGTTGATTGCATTTGGGCTAAAATATTTCGCAATTTTTTTTAATATATGATTGTTCTTTTCGCAATTTGATTTTTAATGTCTCATTTCTGGTTACCATCGACAAGGATAAAAAGATATTGCTTTTCCTTATAACATACTATATGCTAGTGAGTAGTGCACTTGGTTGAACCCTTTACACACGGCTGATTTCAATTTAGTTCCTAAAATAATAGAAATCTTTTGCTTCTATTTGTTTCAACACTTTCTAAGGGTTCCCTTTATCTATGCTTAAGTGGTTTCTAGTTTCAGTATTTGCGAATACCTACATAAGTCGTAGTATGGCACGATATTAACACTAGAGGATTAATTTTTTTTAAGAATTGGCTTTATAGGTATCTAAAGATGTAAGAAATCTGAACGGATAATGGAATCAAAGTAATTACCTTCACAATAGCATCTGCTCAGAGCAGAACGTACCACATGGATGCCAGCAATTGTTCTCCATCCAATATGAACGATTCTGTGGGCTCCTTTTTTTGGATAAGGATCGTTCATTTGATTTTATTATACTAGCGATGGAATATAAGTTGTTTAAGGATATAGACTACTCGAATATAGTGATAGAATTGCTACTCAGGAGTTTATTCGTGAGAAGCATTTTCTTTGGTATTGATATTAAATAGGTATATCATGTATAATGAGCGCGGTGTTTCATACAAGATGGATTTTTACTTGTCTGTTTTGTGCTGTTGAAAATATAAGAAATTGAGTAGAGCCGTTTTGGCTTAAGAATGACGATGAAGATGGATAAGAAGTTTTGGATGGAATTTCTCTCCTTTAAATAGAGAAATTGTTTCCCGAAAAAGGCTCACAGCGCACAAACACAGAGAAAAACAATTGCGAAAAAATAAAAATAATGGCAGACTCAGAGGGGATGGTGGAATAAAATAACGAAAAGCTTATTCTACGGCGAAGAAAAAGAGACCACTGAACCGTACGAAAGTTTGGTGAACCAAAACTTTTTAATTATTCTTCCAACTTTGGAAGAAAGTTTTCTTTCCCCATCTACCGTCTATCGCGTCTGTTTACTCCAGCACAGAAATTTTTCCTTTTGGGCCAGTGATGTTCACAGTTTTTCCAAACCAAACAACCGCCAAGCATTAACCAAGGAAGGCGCGAGCGTAGCCAAAACTCCTTTTACGAATTGTGCCTTTCAATGCAAAGAAAATTTACTGATGGTTTATGTATTTTTTTGGGTACTTTTTTAGAAGTTTCTCTGTTTCTTTTGACAATTTATTTCGAGACAGAATTTTGATAAGCGGAACTTGGTTCTATATTTACAAGGATATTTTTGTTTATGTGTTATTTATATCAACATGTACTTTTTTACATACCAAAGTGTATATAAGTATATTTATATATATGTATGTAAAAACTTTTTTAAGCTGAAAATAGAAATGTTTGTGGGATTCTTCAATTCGCTTCATTTTCATTCTTTCAGTTTTCAAATTCCCCCAGCAAGAACAAAAAAAAAGGAAGAAATTCCAGAATTCAATAATTTTAGCCTTTTTGCAATTTCTCGTTATAATATAAATGTTTAAAAGAAAGAATTTTTCATTTCAATTTCCCTTTGGCTTTTTTGTGTTATTTTTGGACTATAAAAATTTGCATATTCAAATTTTTTAAAAGTTTTCTTTCTGGTTCAATTAGGCGATGGACTTGATGAGGGGTCAAGTGGAATATAGTCATCAAAAAAGTTGATTTGAAATCGATTTTTATATTATGATTTTTGGGTGTTTTTTTTTATTTAAAAAATATGATCAATGTGTAATCTAATTGTAAGAAAAAAGATTTCAACAAATAATTGTTTAAAATTTAATAAATGTATGCAATAGAATAGCATATAACAGGGAAAACATATCACACATAAAATGCAAATCGAAAAAATAGAAAAAAAACATACACGGTAAAAAATCTAGGACCAATGATATCAAAGCTTTCATTTCCCTATCGTTAAGAGCTTTGTTCTCATTGGTCGAGAAGTTTCAATCGTACTCGCAATCGCAATCGTAATCGCAATTGCAATCGTAATAGTAATCGTAATCGCAATCGCAATCGCAATCGTAATCGTAATCGTAATCGTAATCGTAATCGTAATCGTAATCGTAATCGTAATCGTAATCGTAATCGTAATCGTAATCGTAATCGTAATCGTAATCGTAATCACAATCGTAATCGCAATCGTAATCGTAATCGTAATCGCAATCGCAATCGCAATCGTAATCGTAATCGTAATCGTAATCGTAATCGTAATCGTAATCGTAATCGTAATCGTAATCGTAATCGTAATCGTAATCGTAATCGTAATCGTAATCGTAATCGTAATCGTAATCGTAATCGTAATCGTAATCGTAATCGTAATCGTAATCGTAATCGTAATCGTAATCGTAATCGTAATCGTAATCGTAATCGTAATCGTAATCGTAATCGTAATCGTAATCGTAATCGTAATCGTAATCGTAATCGTAATCGTAATCGTAATCGTAATCGTAATCGTAATCGTAATCGTAATCGTAATCGTAATCGTAATCGTAATCGTAATCGTAATCGTAATCGTAATCGTAATCGTAATCGTAATCGTAATCGTAATCGTAATCGTAATCGTAATCGTAATCGTAATCGTAATCGTAATCGTAATCGTAATCGTAATCGTAATCGTAATCGTAATCGTAATCGTAATCGTAATCGTAATCGTAATCGTAATCGTAATCGTAATCGTAATCGTAATCGTAATCGTAATCGTAATCGTAATCGTAATCGTAATCGTAATCGTAATCGTAATCGTAATCGTAATCGTAATCGTAATCGTAATCGTAATCGTAATCGTAATCGTAATCGTAATCGTAATCGCAATCGTTAGTCTGAATCGGGCTTAAAAAAGCTACAATTGTTGACAAAATTTTTATTTTAAAACTAAAAATTTGAAGGAGTGGTGCATTGGGATTTTCTTGTATGGAAGGGTTATGTAATATCCTGTTCTAAATACATTTCATCTTTATAAATTTTTCGATACGATGCAGTTTTCGCGAAAATTGCAAAAAACTATTTTGTTTGTCTGGTGAGGAGAGGGGGTGGGGTGAGAGGGTTGGGTGAGGGGGGGGGGGTGAATTGTCCAATTTTATCCGTTCAAGAATTTAGCCTTGTCATTTACGAGAGACGAATATATATATCAAATTTCAAGTCTAGCTCAATACCTTCGGATATTGTGGTATTCAAGAACGGACGGAAGGACAGATTGACGGACGAGCATGCGGAAATCAAAATCTTTTGTCATCCCAAACACCTTAGTGTAGTTCATTTTTGTATCTGACGAGTGGAATAGCGTCCGCGTCGGCGAGTGGTCACGATTAGACCGCCTTTCCAGTATTGCCAGCTCTTGTTTGTGACAATTTGGCCACACCTGATGAGGAATCGTCATCATTTTCATCAGAGTCGTCATGGGTGTTTTCGTCTAAGGCTGGAGCAATGCGAGACCACATAAAAAAAGCAAAAAATCTTAGATTAAATCCTAATCAAAACTGGATTATATCATATCTGTGGCAACAAGTCATAAGGGCCTAAGTCTGTTTTTATGCTAAGCCAAATTGCTCTGTCTATTAAAGTAAATACAGATCTTTTTATCTTGATCTGAAAATCGACTTAGGCCCTTATGACTTGTTGCCACAGATATATAGGTAGGGTGAACTTTTTTGAGTCAATCCAGACATAATACGACCCGGGGGAGGGATAGATGAGTGCATCAAAACACCAACGAAACAACAAAAATTTTAAGGAAAGAAAATCTTTATTTGAAGGAAAGCCAATGATACAAAATCAATGATAAAAAATCATTGGCTTTCCTCCTAATAATGTGCGCCGCAGACGAAATTTTTTAAACAAAGTGCAGCGCAAAAATTTAAATCAAGAGCTAAACAGTCCCAATCGAAAATTAACTCTTTCAGGACTAAATTTCTGAATTTTATGTCTACCAATAAAATTCGCGGAATAAAGTGTCAGATGTAAATGGCGCCTTAGTCACAATTAGAAATTTCCATTGTTCAAATATGCTAACTTTTAGCATTTTTATTCAGTTTACTGTAGGAAAACTAATCAATGTTTTTTGCAAGCGTGTTTTCGTCAGCCAAAAAAAAAATATAGATCGTCGAAAATGGCCTTAATGTATAAATTAACTTTATTTTATTGTGAACAACTTTAACCATTAATGGTCACTAATCAAAAATAAATAGGGGAAAAAATGTCATTGGTAAAAGTTTAGATACTTAATTAAAGTACAGCGAAAACCACGAGGGCTAAACCAACTTTTATCACGATTTGAATGTTGGGAACTATTTTCGAATTATAAAAAAAAAATTCAGCCATTATTTCATTACCCCGTAAAATTAATGAATTCGATTGATTCATCTATTTGAATTGCAAATTGACAAATTATCCGGCTCAGATGTCAGTCTTTCGAGATTAAGGCTGGTTTTTCATTATAGAAACCATAATTATAGGCGTTTTTACTTTTGTTTCTATGGTTTTTTTTATGTTTTCTGTCTTCCTGTGTATTTTCACATTTTTTTTTGCTTAAGATTTTTCCAATTCATTTGTTATGTAAAGGCACGCACGTTAAGCACGCAAAAACCTATCTTTCTGCACTAGCGACTAATGACGTGTTTGTAAACAGGAAACCATTTCCATATTTCAGTAAGTTAAATAAATTGTAGGCACAGTCTTTGCCACTATTCTGTTCTGTTCTATAAAATAGCCAAGCACTTTCCCACTATTTTCCAAATTCATCGGATCATTCGATATTCATTACTATACCAGAGAAAGGATTTCATTTTGTCGTTGCGAGGTGGGGTGGGTGGGGTGACGCAAATGTAAGGGTTGACTGAATTCCAACGTGATTGATATGTTGTTTGGCCGAGAAAGTTACGCAAAAAAACGGAGCCATTGCTTGCGCCCTTCGTGGCTAAGGACATAAAATTTTTTTTTTGTTGCGAACGGGGGTGGATGTAAAAATTTATGTTGGGAAAATATTTTTAATATATACTACATCATTTATAGGTACGTAATCCTATATGATACGATAACCCGGGTATATCATAAAACAAACATAGGAATCTGGAAATATTTCACTATGCATGTATAATTCGGAAATCGAGACATATTATATTGGGAAAAAACAACTGAAAAAATATTATATATACCTATAGATAGAACAAAGAACATATCGAGAAAAACAACTTAATTTTGTTAGGAATTTTTTCAAAAGATGTTTTTTTGTTTCATACTGGATGAAAGCAAAAAATTTGATTAGTTAGTGGCGTGCGGTATGCTAAAATTTCGCTCATAAAAATGCCAACGCAAGAAGAAAAGGACTTTTTTAATAACATTAACAAGACGAATGAGCTTTTTCTTGGAAATTTAACCTTAATATGGGGGATGAACTTGAATTCAAATGAAAATTTCGTGGAAATATTAAAAAGTTCTTTGATGTGTTCTTTGATATAATAATATCTCAAGTGAGACCCTAGCAGAACTCATTTAACCCAAAAGTATTTTAACATTTTAATAAAATGGTCTTTTTATTTGCCAACACACCAATAGACACAGGTGAATGTAATTTTTTGTGTAACAATATTCATGTACAATCCGAAAACTGTCATAGTAAATGTGAAGTCTTTCCTCAACAAGGCTTGAAATTTTTTCATATCGCTTTGATAAAGAAATTCTTATTGCTTTGACAAACTGTGGGTATATTTTATTCTCAAGTATTTGTAGTGCCAAAGAATGATTAAATAATAAAATGTTAAAATAGTGAAAGTATGTTAACCGTCTAAAGAATCCGTCATGCCGTTAAATGTTTCGTAATGGAGGCTGTCTGGTTGGTTGTGTGGATTCGGCATTAGAAAAAATATCAATATATTCCAAAATGCAGATATTAAAAAATTTAATTATTTAAAAATTCAAAAATTTAATACACTAAGCTCTATTTACATGATAGAGACGTTCTCGAACAGTACGTGTAAAAAAAATCGTGTAAAAAATATGGAAAAATAGAAGATTGGTGATTTTTTAGGATCAGAACCAATCTTTTATTTTTCCTCCGTCTATCCATCCGTCTTTTCGTCCGTCTGTATGTCCGTCTCTCTCTCTCTCTGTCCGTCTGTCTGTTTGTCCATCTGTCTGTCTGTCCGTGAACACCATAACTTTTGAAAGGATTGAGCTAGATACTTGAAATTTTGTACAGTTACGTTTCTCGTAAATGGCTTGGCTAAGTTCTTGAACGGGCAAAATTAGACCATTCCTATCCCATTCCCCAGACAAACGAAACAGTTTTTTGCAATTTTCTCGAAAGGGGTGTGTCATATTGTGTTTAGGATAAAATTTTACATAACTCATCCATACATCAAAATCCAATCGAACCACTGTTTCCCCCTCTCCCATACAAATGGAATACTTTTTCTATATTTTCTCGAAAACTGTGCAACGTATCGAAAAATTTATAAAGACGAAATATGTTTAGAAAATGGTTTTACATAACTTATCTATACATCCAAATCCAGTTGGACCAGTCCTTCCGCATTTCCCGATACAAATTGAATACTTTTTTTCTATTTTCTCGAAAATGGTGAGTCGTATTGAAAAATGTATTAACATAACATATAATCTGTTTAGAATATGGTTTTACATAATTGTTCCATACATCAAAATCCAATCGGACCACTCCTTTCCCCCTTGCCTATATATATTAAGTTTTTTCAAAAATTTTTTTATGATCTATGTTGGAGCTAAACTTCAGGCCAATCGGCTCAGTAGTTTCCCCGTGAAAGGGTAACATAGAAGAAGAGCTAAGTTTCGAGATCACTTTACCCCCCTTTTTAATAGTGGGGCTGGACCCCCGACAAACATCTATGCCAAATTTCAGGCCAATCGGTTCAGTAGTTTCCCCGCGAAAGAGTAATATAGCGCAAAAACTAAGTTTCGAAATCACTTTACCTCCTTCCCTTACTCACCCCACCCCTCGCGCTACTTTTCCGTATGCCTATGTTGGAACCAGAATTACCACAGACACTCATGCTAAATTTCAAGTCAATCGGTTCAGCCGTTTTTGCGTGAAAGAGGAACAGACAGACAGACAGACAGACACCAACTCATTTTTATAAATATTAGTATGATACAGGGTGGGCCAGAATAGACGCGGGGGTTTGAATTCTTTATAAATTTTTTATTTGAGCGAAACCAATAATTTTTTTTCAAATACATGTAGTTGATTGATGCGGAATATTTTTGGTCTAAACATGGAAAATTATATCCCGCAAGTGGTGGCCATTTTCTGCTTCGCAAATCCGTGCTCTTTCCAAGACATTTTCCATAACCTTTCGTGTTATGGCCTCGATTTCACTGCGAATGTTGGTTTTCAATTGGCTGATGGTTGTTGGCTTGTTGACGTACACCTTTTCTTTCAAATATCCCCAAAGGAAACAATCTGGAGTCGTTAGATCAGGTGAACGCGGAGGCCAATTGAAATCGCAACTTTTCGAAATAATGCGTCCGCCAAACATGTCCCGTAAAAGAGCCATTGAGCCCACCGCCCCCCGGTTCGTTGTTCTATTGTGTACAGGTCCATTTTAAATTGCCCAAGTCTTCTTAACAAAATGCTGAAACAAAATTAAAAAAATAAAAACAAAAAAAAAGTTATAAAGACTTCAAACCCCTGCGTCTATTCTGGCCCACCCTGTATGATATGATAGAGTATTTGACGATTGGCCCTGGCGATTTTAGCTTTTCTTATGTTTAAGTATATGTAATTGAAAAATTTCCTAATTTGGTTTTAAAGATTACTACGAAATCCCCGAAAATTGCTTTTCATGAGGAAAACAACCTTTCGTATCTTCAGAAATTGTGGTTGGAAATTTTAATATTCTATTTTACATTTCAATTAACAGAAAAAAAAACTTCACGACTGATAAAGGCTAAAGGAAAATGAAACAAATGTTCATTCATTTAAATTGTAATATTTTCAAAATTAGCATTTAAATAAATTTGTAAATATTATTCAACTGTAGATGAAGATTTTGTTACTAAAGGAATGTAAAGACTTGAGTGAGAAACCCGTTTTTGATTCGGTAATATTTCTTGCAAAGCGTTAAAATTCTCTAAACATAACCGAAATCTATCAACAATCCCAATGGTAAACAAATAGCCAAATATAGTAGGAATTCCTGAAGTCAACAGCAAATCCTAATGAGCTAAATAAATCTTTTAGTACGTTAAGAGGATTCTAATTTCCCCAAATATACTCTAATGGCCATATCAACTGCCCATCTCCATCTAAATATCACTCTATAGACTGAATACGAGAAACAAACTATTCACATAATCTATAGATTTGTATTTGTACGGCCTGTATCTATCTAAAATGCCAATCTCCTAACTATCTATTTATCTTACTATGTGAATACGAACGACCGAGTATGAGTACTTTTTAGGGTGAACTCAATAAACATGCGAGTACCATTTGATAGGATTAATGCCATAGAAAAAAAATGTGCAGAAAAAAAAATATAAACAAAGTAGAAAAAAATTCCCAAATGCTAACACACAATGGGTACAATTTTGTACTTTTCCCGTTCCGTTAGTTTTATGTTATACTATAGTGTATACCTGACATGTAAAGACACTTATTTGTCGAACGTTTTTATGACTGACCAGCATCAGCAAATACTTAGTCGTTTTCACGGGTTCGGGTTCGTGTCCGGATTCCGAGCCGAGTTTTGGGTTAGCTTAACTAACAAAGTAAAAGACAATTTCCCAGTTAACTTTATATACAAACTTATATATTGGTAGATTTTCCTATTTTTCGCCCTTATATCGCCTATAGTTGCCATTTATTGCCGCTGTCCTTGGGTATTCTTTCTGTGCATGTGTTTATTTTATGTTTTCAGAATTTTCCTAGGTTGAAATCAAATCAGTTTCATAGTACGTGCCCAAAATATATTTCTTTTTCTAAACATGTAAGCCCGAGACAAATAGTAATGGTTATGGTACTTCCGAAATCTAATTCGTACATACATTTCTCTACGTGTCCTTGCTATACATATAAATCTAATAACAAATTCAAGGGACTTTTTACCATTAACCATAGCTAAAAATACCCATTGAATATTGTAGAGATTGTGAAAAAAAAACCCACTACTTTTTGTTGTGTCATTGAGTTAGAATGATTTTTTCTCTCAAGATATATCCTTTGATTATGTTTAAGGAGTTATTTTAATGAAATGCCTTATCTTTATGTTTGTAAAATTCAAATATTACGATTGTATTCATGAGATAGTATCAGAAAGTGGGAATTTGAGTTTATCTGACGGTCTCCACAATTAAGCATTTTAGCAATATTGTTAATTTTTTTGTTATTCAATTTTTTTTTAATAAAAATATTTTTTTTTTTTAAAACCACAATAAATTTTATTTTGTGTGAAATCGTACACATTTTATGTGAATCTGTGTTATTTTACTCACCGCTATGTTTAGGAAATCACGCTTCTACGTGAAATCACACAAAATTTTGAGTGAAATCGCACCTAATTTGTCACCATTCTTTTGTTGATTATAACATATCATAAAGGAGTTTATTTAGATTTACTATACCGTTTATAACGCATCGAACCAATCATCGGACACAAAAATGAACGACAACAGGGTATTGGAGATGACAAAAGATTTTCATTTTCGTCTGTCCGTTTGTCCGTCCGTCCGCCTATCCATCTGTCCGTCTGTGAATACCATAGCTTTCGAAAGAATTGAGCTACAGACTTGAAATTTTGCATAGTTAGAGTACGTCCATAGTGGTCATAAAACGAGCTTGTTGTTTTATCGCTTTCCGCCGCCGGTTTACGCTGGTATGAATTGTCGTGTCCATAGTAAACCGGGTTCTCGCTTTTATAAGAATCAGCCGGCGTTTACCAGCTGTTTCCGGAATCAATTTTTAATTCTTGTTAACGCCGGTAACCAGCTACAAGCCTGTTTTGACAGTTGTTGACGTGAAAGTGCCATCGTATCTGCAGTACAGGCGCGAGATTCACTATGACCATCGCCTGCTAGAATCACGCTGGTTATAAGTACCGGCGCGGCGCAATTCTCGCCAGAAAGCTGGTGCGCGAGAAAGCGAGAAGCTGGTTCACTGTGGACGTACCCTTAAGGATGACAAAAGATTTTGATTTCCTCATGTCCGTCATCTTCATCTGTTCGTCCGTCTGTCCCTTCGTCTGTCCGTCCGACCGTCTGTCCGTGAACACCATAACTTTCGAAAAGATTAAGCTAGAGACTTGCAATTTTGTATTCTCGTAAATGGCTAGGCTAAGTTCTTGAACGTCCAAAATTGGATTATTCCTTCCCCTATATACAAACGAAACAGTTTTTTGCAATTTTCTCATAAACGGTCAGTCGTATTGAAAATTTTATAAAGGAAAAATGTGTTTAGAATATGATTTTACATAATCCATTCATACATCAAAATTCAATCGGACCACTGCTTCCCCCCTTTCCCATTCAAATGGAATACGAAAGTGTATTGATTTTTCTATAAATCAACGCATTGTAAATGCTTTATTATGAAATAATGTGCAACTTATTGTAGAGCGTGGAATGAAAAAAAAAATCTCATGGATAACAGCATATGTTTTCAAACCAAAATCTTACACTTACTGCGTTTTGGGTATGTTCATGGATCCATATCTGTCTTCAAAAGCAGTTTGAGGAAAATTCGTGGTAGAAAATATTAAAATTTTAAATCTTACATACAGAAAATGCCAAGAAGCTAAATCTCTCTTGTGTACTTCCACACATTACTTTGTTCATTTCTAAGTCAACGCATTTAAAATTCTATTCATGCTACACCACCTGTTCATTGTGAAAACAAAAACCCAAAGCAAAAGGAAGAAAGAAAAAAAAACCCCCCGTAAAGGATCTCAAAATTTTCACAACACAACTTCAAATTTGTACCAAGTTTGAAGTTGGAAAATCTAAGAGAGGGTAGTTTTTCATTCAACGATAGGTGGACTTGTTTTGGGGGGTGGTGATTGTGATATATGACACTTGTGTTGAGCAACCCACCGCGCGCCACGCTTTAGAATAAGTTCGAATTCGTAGCTAAAAGTTCGCTAACTCTTTGCGATTTAGCATTCGTTTAAGTATTTTATCATCAAGTGAAGTGTATATGAAAGTATAGCGTCTTAGTTGAGCGTCGTTATCCGAGCATATCCGAGCGTCCCACCACCACCACCAGTATACCGGCATGCCAACCCTTATTTGGGCTTTTCATCCGCTTTCCCGTGTTGAAGAGTTTTCATTATTGGCAAATGGTAAAGTTTGTCATGTATTAAATCAAAATATTATTAAGAGAATGGGTATGGCATGTGCCCGAAATGGGGAAAATTTCACTCTATATCCGTCCATACTTTTACTTGTCTGACTGTTTTCCACTGTTTCGTGCTGTACTGTTTCGTGCTGATGGTTGTATTGTAGTTAATTGTTTTAGATTTTCATGGAAATATTCATAAACAAAATGATGTTTTCTTATACTTAGCAGAAATACTTTTAGACGAGCTAATGTCAAGCAACATCTGCACTAAATTATGGATCTGATTCAGATTTCCGTGGCGAAAGGAGGAAAATTTGTTTTGAATTTTGGGTAACATTGCAGAAAAAAAACGCCTAGATAATTATAGGGGTAGATATTTGCATCTTATTATTATACTATGAAATACTATAGGCTTTATTATGAAAATACAATCTCATTTTCAATAAAATAAATCTAAATTATCTTTTCTAATTATTAAAAGATGTGCTATAAAAATGTTACGATTTTTTATATTTTGAAAATTTCCATTAAAATAGTCCTTCAATATCGTTAGAGTGGCACATTATTGTTCAAATATAGTAAAATTATAATTTTTTTTTTACCCTATTTTTAATGGTTTCTACCAAGACGAGTTTTTTTTTATTTTTCTCACACAAAATCTAAATTTCTGCACAATTTACTTGACGAATAAAATATTAGTTTAGATAAAAATATGAATTTTTATTTGACAAAATCTGAAATATCTCAATAACGGTAAAAAATATCAATTTAAGGTAAAAGGCAAAAATGTGGAGAATTTTAATACCTTTAACTGTTTTTTCGACAAACCGTTAGTTTGCAAGCAATTCGCCAAAAATAATTTTTTTGAAATTTTAATGATAATATCTCGATAACGGTAAAAGATGTCGCATAACAGTAACAGACAAAATTGAGGTAAACATCAATTCATCTCATACATTAAACCACCAAAAACCCGTAATTTTTTTGGAAAATTCGCGAAAAATAGATTTTTTAAAAATAACGGTATATCTCGATAACGGCTTGAGATACGGAATTGTAGTAAAATACAGAAATGTAGAAAATTCTATTGTCTTTAAATTTTATTGAAATGTAGAAAATTTTATTATGCTACAAATAAGACTACTGAGAAACGCCTAGTTTCGGAGTAAATAACAAAAAAACGAAATAGCGATTTTTAAAAAGCCGCAATTTCGGTTACTTCCGGTTAACGAATTTCCACCAAAAGCTGATAGGATCGTCCATTGCCAGGACTAAACATGTCTGTAAAGATTTTCAGAAATATTGTTTCTTAGATAACTCGAGAACCCGTTGAAGTAACGACTTCTGAAATAAGTTATACGAAAATCGTAGTTTTTTTTATCATCTTTTGGAAAAGTAACGGTAGGTTTAACGGTATTTTTGCCTTTAACGGGTTTTGCGTATCTTTAACGGTTCTCGAGATATTTGCAAAAATAGTTTTTTACGTTTTACTAACAAAAATAAATAGAAAGAAATGCGCCGCAGGGATTTTTTTTTTAATGAAGAACATTTCAGTTTCACCAAATTCCAGGTTTACAGTACCAGTATTAGTTGATGAAATTCCCTTTTACTGCAGTGTTAAATTAAAACTAAAATGGAAACAATTTCGCAAAGGTTTTAAGCAATTTAATGGCACATAAGTTATTCCCGTTCACTATCTTACACTATAAAATTTATTACTGCCAACACATATTTTTGATATTGGAATTTCTTATGTGTTTCCTACTTCTTCGAATGGTTTTTGACATTTAAGATGTGTGATTTTAGTGACAAAAGAAATCGGTTACGTATCGTCAACTTTTCATTTTCTCAAAAGGATTTCTTGAAACGTCTTCGATTTAAAAGTTGAAATAGGTGTATATTGGTGACTAAAGGATTGTTTCCCAAAAATGAAAAAGTTTTGATTTCCTGTTGAAAGTTATAAATTGCTCGGATTCCAAAAGCTTTTGTTGCCAGTTAACGTTTTGTTGTTTGTTGCGCCAACTAATAAAATGAAAAACTCCGTCACAGCAAACATACGAACTCAAAACACATGAAAATTCTTATACACCTATTTATACATATATATAGATTGTAAGAAAAATGGAAAATAAAAGGAGAATGTAAGGAAAAAATAAAAAGTTTTTTTTTTGACGACAACATAAGAAATAAGGCAACAGGATCCGATGCAGGGCAGCAGGGTCCAGAAACTCGAAATGCGATACTGAAAACCCATCGATATCCTTTTTGTGTGTTGTGAAACATTTATCTTTGTGTCGTCTTTCCTGGCCATTTATTTCCTCAATGGCATTTCATTTTTCCTTTTTTTTTTGGGTGTCCCCCTCATCCGTACTGCCACTTTGCCCGACTTTCTCGCTGGTCCCTAGTTGGTCTGGTCCCAAAATCCTTCTTCATCTTTATTTGTCTGCTAAGGTTCGTTTCCTTAAAGTTTTATATTTTTTTCAATGTTAACAGTCAACTGACGTACACAATTGTTGTGGCTTTTCAACGACTCTCAATGTAGCTGGTTTCAAAAATGAAAATTGCCAAAGTTTTGTTAAAAGTATGCAATTGAAACTTTTCTAGCTTATCGGTGAAATATAATCTGAAATAAGTCTTTTGAAGTCAGTATTATTGTACTGATATCGAAAAATGCTACGCGATATGACGATACCAAGAAATTGTTTATTGCTTTTGCAATTTGAAGAGTATTTATCACGCAGGGTATTGTGAAATAAAAATAAAAGCTATCACTACACTCTTGGTGAAAAGTGATGAAAAATTTGGATTTCTCTGTGTGGAATTTGGTTGGAAGTGTTCCGAAAAGTTATATTCATGATTTTATCGGTATTAGAAGTAATTGCAGACGAGAAATCCGAATGAAATTTTACAAGCATAAAGACTATTGTTGAAACTTAAAAGATAAGGTCAGCATTAGAAGTTTTCAACGACATGAAGACGTGAAAAATCGGGGCGTTTATTCTGCAAAGAGAAGATCATACTAGCCAATCTCAACGTTTTTTTTCGCAAAAGAGCTCAGACCAGTTTGGATCTAATTGTAACTTGACTCCAAATTATGCTAAAACCTTGAAACTGAGTCGGAAATTTTTCAACACCTTTCGTTTCGAATTTTGATATTCTGTTAAGAAATTGGTGATCACAACCCCAAGAACCTCCAAATGATAATTTTCCCGAGAAAAATGGCGAAAAGGAACATTTGCTTTGTCCTAACAGGACTTCAACAAATTTTCCCGAAAATGGGACCAATTCTGTAGGGAATTGTACAAGACTTGAGTTTATCCGATGAGCTTTTCTGGACATTCTAATAAGAGTACGTAGGAGAACAAAAGGTAGGGTTACCAGACTTTGAAAGCGAAAGAGTGGGTTTTGGAGTAAAAATAGTAACTTCTGTAGACAAAAATGTGACATTATTGATATATTAATAAGAAACATAAGAAAAGCTAAAATTGCCAGGGGTCAATCGTCAAATACTATACTTGATGGCAGAAAAAATGTTTATTTAAAAAAAATCCATTTGTATAGGAGAGGGGGAAAGAAGCGGTCGGATTGGATTTTGATGTATGGATAAGTTATGTAAAATCTTATTATAAACACATTTTGTCTTAATAAATTTTTCGATATGACTCACCGTTTTCGAGAAAATTGCAAAAATCTGTTTCGTTTGTATGGGGGAAGGGGGAAGAAATGGTCCAATTTAGCCCGTTCAAGAACTTAACCTAGCCATTTACAAGAAACGCAACTATACAAAATTTTAAGTGTCTAAGGATAGTGATAGTTTCTGTAAGGAAAATGTGATGATATTTTCCTCAAATTTTCCCATCTTAGGGATTTTGAGGTCGCTGAATACGATTCCACATTTAAGTAGTCTGTAAGGATAACAGATGGTCCCATAAGGTAGAAGTGACTATCCTTTTACCCTCATTTTCTGGAAAAAGACTCACCTAGGGGTTTTAGGGTAGCTTTATGGCTAACAAAAGGTCCTGCAAGGATAATTTTTTCTTCAAATTTTCCGAAAAAAATCTCATTTTGGCGATTTTGAGGCCGCTGAGTACGATTCCGTTTTTAAAAAGTCTGTAAGGATAACTGAAGATTCTGTTAGGATAACGTGAGTATTCTTTTCATTTTGGATTTTTAGTCATACTAATCAAATACTAAACGACTAAAAAAAAACAAAATCAAAAAAAAAATTGAAAAAAAAAATTTTAAAAGAAAGCTTTTTACCCTTTCAGACCTGAATTATTTTTTTTAAAAAATTTGGTTGTGATAAAATTTGTGTTGATAAAGTGGGTAAATAAGAGTAAGAAAATATTGAAAAAAAAATCCAAGATCTATTACTGTTTTCGATAGCTTGTAATGTGTACAAACGTTCGCAACCGGTGTCAAATACGAAATAATCTTATGAAATTGTTATATTTGGGAAAAACTTTAATGTGTACAAATGTAACCACCGGGTCTGAAAGAGTTAAAAAATAATTTTTTGGGCGCTGTGTATCAGAAATAAAAGCAAGATAAAAAAAGCATGAAAAATAAAATAAAATAAGTATTTATCTCGCTTTTATTTCTGATATACAGATCCCAAAAAAGTTTTTTTTCTTTTTGGTGCGTTTTTTTAAAACAAGCTTTTTATACCCGTATGGTGAAACCAAAGGGTATATTAACTTTGCCTTACCGTTTGTAACGCCAAGATCCCGTCATCGCACAAAAAAATGAATTACACCAGTGTGTTTAGAATGATAAAAAAAATTGAATTTTGCATGTCCGTCCGTCTGTCCGTCTGTCTGTCCGTCTGTCTGTCCGTCTGTCTGTCCGTCTGTCTGTCCGTCTGTCTGTCCGTCTGTCTGTCCGTCTGTCTGTCCGTCCGTCTGTCTGTGGCGCGGATTGCGGGCGCACAGATTGAGCTACAGACTTGAAATTTTGCACAGGTCCGTTTTTCGTAAAATGCGAGGCTAAGTTCGTTAATGGGCAAAAATGGACCATTAGGGGGGGTACCCCCCATACGAACGAAAACGTTTTTTGCGAATATCTCAAAAACGATGCATCTCCAAGAACAAAAGTTATTTAGGATATGATTCTACATAAAACTCCCATACATCAAAATCCGATTGGAATAAATTTTAAAAAATCTTATTGGAAAGTTTGACTTCAAAGTGGAATTTTTGTATAACTGTTCGAATTTTGATACGAATATCACCATACGGGTCTCCAATGATTGCCAGATTGGCAATTATAGCTTTTGTTATGTTTTATTTTTTTTTTAAATTTTTTTTTACTTAGTAAATCCTCACGGCCAAACAAAAATTTTTTGACCGTCAACCATAAATACGTTGAAGGCTTCTGCACATCATTAGATTATCTACACGGCATTAGATTGGCGACAAAAAATAATGAAAAACATTTTAAAATATTAATAATATACCATTGACGGTGGATAGAATGTGTAGCTACTATAAACCGTTGATGACAGATTCTGTTGACGATCAATATGTTTTCTAGGGTACAAATTCTAGTAGCAGAATTAAGCCTAAACTACAAGTGTTACCATAGTTGAGAAGTCGTATTATTATCTGCAATTAAAAACCTTAAATTAAATGAAGCTATTTGGTAAAATGCTACAAGCCCGATACGGGAAAAAAGTGACTGAAGTCAAAAAAGAAAGAACTGGTCGGAAAAAGTGACTATTGTCACTTTTAAAGTGACATGACGTCTGGTAACCCTACATGTGTATCCTGCTTGTCACGTGTTGATCATAAGACGTTCTCAAAAGTTATTAATCGTTAAAATATATTTCCCTTTAAAAAAAGCTTCCGGAAATAGTCCTTAACAGGACTAAAGTCTTTATAGAGGGAACAAATTCGCGATCCTGGAAACATATAAAATCAACTATCCCGATTGAATGCGCTTTTCATTTTGCGACATATAAAAAAGTCTATAAAAAAGACGAATCTATAAATATTATGGTTCTTTACTCCATCTACACACTTACATACATCTGAAGACATACACAAGTAGAATGACAAAAAAAAACTTTGCCTGTTCATTTCTCGCCCCCTTGGCGATGTTTCTTAATCCTGAATTGTGAATCTTCAATATCAAAAATTCATAATATATGGTCAGCCACATGCACAAACCGTTTTTTTCGTTTTTTTTTTACGTCTCGATAACGATCCAATTCCAGGACAATAAAGCAGATCCTAGACCCCTGCTCTATTGAAATCGTTTCATGTATCATAAAATATTTTATGATCATACATAGGAGTATTATATGCTGGGATAATCATATAACAGTATTCATATATAAAAAAAGGATATGCGACATTTTCAATGTTTCATACAGTTTTTTTTTGTCATTCTATGTTGATTCGAAAATTCTGTTTACAATCTTTTGAGTCTGAGAGTTGGAATGATGGGAAAAACGTGGCAAAAAGATATCACGTTCACTTGTCTCCGGAAAATCATTTTAACTTTTCTAAATGGCATTTTCTTTGGACATTTGCCAAATTCAAATTAATTTTTGCTCGATCAACACTTCAATCGGTTGGCCTTTCGTTATCCTGGGATCATTCTATACTATTTTATCCCTCTATCACTACGAGTAAAGGTTTTTAGCCTCCGTTTATTTTGTAATAGTGGGGCGTCTCACAATATATGTATGGGGCGAACTTGTTTGGCGCCTCATATGTCATATTTCAATTTGAAACGATTTGTTCGATTGTTTCAATTCTACAGATACGATTTCCGGAATTCGCCCAGAGTAGAGTACGGATCTGTTTGCGTGTGCTGTTCGATTCAATGAAACTAAATTGCCTGTTGGAAAATTTAATGCAAGGGGAAATAGCACAATTATCCTTCGTATAAGAGAAAAGTTTTATCGAGCAGAAAAAATGAAAAGCTTTTTAACGGTTCCCAAAAATTGGTTCTATGCTTCTTTCACGAAATATAATTGAATGGATGAGACGATGCTGACCTCTTACTTTGATTAAATTTCTTTAATCGAAATCAATATTATTTATTGTCTAAAAAATATTTTGTTTTGCCAATGAATTACACTGTATTAGGAAGTTGTCTAAGGTGCCGGAATGTAAAAATCGTTAAAGCCAAAAATGTCGAAAATTTTATATCCTTTAAATTCCATTATATTCAATTTTCCAAACAGCACTTAATTTTCGAAACATTTGTAAAAAAACTTTTCTTTTTCAAATAACAAAAATGTGTGGGAGGTACCCGTTATAGCTAACGTAACTTTTCCAAAAGTTGAAAGAAAACTACGATTTTTGTGAAACTAATATATAAAAACATAACAAAAGCTATAATTGCCAATCTGGCAATCATTGGAGACCCGTATGGTGATATTCGTATCAAAATTCGAACAGTTGTACCAAAATTCCACTTTGAAGTCAAACTTTCCAATAAGATTTTTTAAAATTTATTCCAATCGGATTTTGATGTATGGGAGTTTTATGTAGAATCATATCCTAAATAACTTTTGTTCTTGCACTTTTTTGATAAGATGCACCGTTTTTGAGATATTCGCAAAAAACGTTTTCGTTCGTATGGGGGGTACCCCCCCTAATGGTACATTTTTGCCCAGGAACGAACTTAGCCTCGCATTTTACGAAAAACGGATCCACGCAAAATTTCAAGTCTCTAGCTCAATCCGTGCGCCCGCAATCCGCGCCACAGACAAACGGACAGACAGACAGACAGACAGACGGACGGACAGACAGACAGACGGACGGACATGCAAAGTTCAATTTTTTTTATCATTCTAAACACACTGGTGTAATTCACTTTTTTGTGCGATGACGGGATCTTGGCGTTACAAACGGTAAGGCAAAGTTAATATACCCTTTGGTTTCACCATACGGGTATAAAAATCAAGTATGACAGCTGGAGGTTTTCGGATACTTTGAATTGGATTTAAACATAAGAAAACTATAATTGCCAGGAGCCAATCGTCAAATACTCTATATGAGGGCAGGTAAAATTTTTGGTGATGCGGTGGTCCAACTGGACTTTGATGTATGGATAAGTTATGTAAAATCATATTTTAATCGTCTTTTATCTTTATAAATTTTTCAATATGACTCACCGTTCTCGAGAAAATGACGAAAAATTGTTTCGCTCGTAAGGGGAAGGAGGAAAGAAATGGTCCGTTCAAGGACTCAGCCTTACTATTTACGCAACTATACAAAATTTCAAGTCTCTAGCTAAATCCTTTCAAAAGTTATAGTGTTTAGGGACAGACAGACGGACGGAGATGCGGAAATCAAAATCTTTTGTCATGCCAAACACCCTGGTGTAGTTCATTTTTGTGACCGATGATTGGTTCGATGCGTCACAAACGGTATACTAAATCTAATATACTCCCATATGATATATCATATCTATATACAGTGGAATCCGCTTAAGAGCACTATGGCTTAAAAGAACAACCCGCTTAAAAGCACAAATTTTGCTGACATTTTCAATGTTCTTTTAAACGGACTCCACTGTATATAAAAATGGAGGATTGTTGGTCTGTTTGAGATTACAAAACTGAAAAACGACTATACCGATTTTTACGCGGTTTTTTGCAAAATGAGGAGGAGCCAGGAGATTTTCAAAATTCGAAACAGAAGGTTCTGTACGGATAACGCAAATGTTCTTTTTCCAATTTATCTCCCAAAAACTGGCTTTGGGAAGTTTTCAGGGTTGCTTATCACGAATCTGGTGTTAGAATTTCAAAATTCGAAACGGAAGGTCCTGTAAGGATAACGTTTTTCCCAAAAGATTAAAAGTTATTTATGGTTTTTTGGCATTCTAAAATTTATACAAAAAACTTTAAGCTGGTAACGAAGGGTCTGCTAGTAGAGTATAAAAATGCACATAGTTACGGAAATTTTTTTTTACATCGGTGGATATTTCAAATGACGCGTGAAATACGAAAATGAAATTTTTATTTTTATGAAGTTGGAATTGAATTTGGAAAAAAGTTTTATATACCTACGTATTATATTCCAATTTTCACAGATTTTTCCGTAAATGTCAAAATTGTCAAAATTCATGAGAAAATGAATTCGCGAATAAGCATAACTCATTCTATCACAAGCCAACGCCATTCACTCGTACTATTGCTTAAAGCTACAGAAAAATATGGCTTTCGTTTGTTTCCCCCAAAACGAAATAATAACATTTTTCCATTAGGCATTAACATCTGAGTTGTTGGGCAATTTTCACTTGAATATATGTATGTATAAATGTGCACTTTCACATATTGCGTACCTATCCGGGCATAAAGTCGTGTAGGTAATGGGACTAGAATAACAAAGAAAAAAAAACAACCACAACGAAATCCAGAAAAAAAGTTCGCCGACTTGAGGTTTACACGATCCAGATTCACCCTCCCCTGGTGTATATACAAAATGTAACACGTAACATAAAACATTGAGTTGAATTGTGTTTCGGGTTTACGGGAGTGTTTATAAACTACAAATAGTTAATCAGTGGCACTATCACAATTTCCCTGGTATACGGAGAGATTTTAAGATCCCATCTATCCTACTTCAAACGGGAATGACGGGGGGGTTCTCGCAGGTTTTAGTGGTCTTATTATTTATACATTTGGTCCCAAAAGAGCAATTGCTTGGAAGCGATCCCTCAAAGATTCATGAGCCCCAACGCCACAAGACCGAGTGAAGAAATGAATTTCTTATCGTACCAATAGTAGGTACCCCAAAAAACCCCAAATCACACCTTCTCTCATCCGCTCCTAAGACGATTTTAACCAAAGAAAAGGAATCCCCATTTTTTTATTTCATTTTTTGTTCCTCAACGTATAGTTTAACTATTGTAGATGTATTCGGTTTTGCCACCTACTTATCAACCGCCTCCCGTACCTTCTCAAGGATAGTGGAACATCCCTGCTAAACACAACGGTTGATGTATTGAAGTGGTCCGGGACGGGCAGTCCCCCGACATTATCAGACAATGTGTTCAAGTTTGTTGCGAACTTTTGTACTGAAAGTCCATACCTCTACCTCTTTGTGAAGTGAAAAATTCATTTCCTGGCACCAGGATGTTTGTTTCAATTTGCAGAAAAAGTAAATAAGATATATGCCCGACCTAATGCCATGAAATGTAATCGCTTTTATGTTTTATGGTCATGCTATGCTCTATGCTATTATTCTCTGGTCGAGAATGCTTACTATGGAAAGAATACAAGAAAAATTAAAAGAAAACAGAATGAATAAATATGTGGGTAAAAAGTAGATATTTTTCAAGTGTATCGACTGGGAAAACGGGCACAAGGACTTCAATATTGTTTATTTTTAGGTAGTCAGCTCTGATATTTTTCAATGTGATTTCGAAAATTTCAAGTATAGTTTGCTTGAGTGAGTCTGAGAGCAAACAATGAAATCAGATGAAGCAAATATAAAAGGGTAATAGAAAAATTAAATTATTGTATATTAATTTTTTTAAACATTTGCTTTTTATTTCGTGGCTTACAATTTGCAAGCACTGACGGACTTACAAACAAAAGGGGCGCAACGAACCGAATGTAAATAAATGTACTAAAAAGGAAAAAAATGAGACTTTTTAACGTCCGAATCGGATCCATAGACCTCAAAAACGCCAGATGAGATTATTTCGGGAAAATTTGAGGCAAATGATAACTACGTTATCCTCACAGGACTTTCCGTTACCCTTACAGACTTTTTAACGTCCGAATCGGATTCAGCGATCCTGCAAACCACTAGGCGATATTTTTTTCGGGACATTTGAGGGAATGGTAATATTGTTATCCTCACAGGACCTTCCTTTATCCTTACAAGGACCAAGTAGTAAAAATTGTCGTCGCAGTTACGTATGTGTGCAAATTTCAAGCAGGCTAAATAACAACTTGTAAAAATGCAAAAAATAATCTCATAATTGAGGCTATCATAGCAAGAGTGGACTAACCCTTATGTCGAAATCGTGAGTTTTTTTGTGTTTGAATCACTATCGTGAGTGAGTTTTTAGATAAAATTGTTTGGATGTACAAAAGAACATTTCAACATTGAGTAATAAAGTCCACAGAATGTCTTTTTTCCAAAAATTTATAGTCAATAATAGTACAAAAGTGGAAAAGCTTCAAAAACTCGATTATGTGGCTTGATCCACTTTTGCCCTCAACGCCTCAATTATTAACAGTATGTTTTTGTGATACAGTTTATAGCAACATTTTATCTGGAATGATGGTGAGAGGGCACGCGAGGCAAAATTAGCACACTAAGGGGTACGACAGCGAAAAAAATGGGAAACACTGGCCAAAAAATGTGGTCAGAAAATTTGAATTTTGCAATTAACGAAATTCTCTTAAATCTTTCTTCTACCATATTAAAGAGATTTATACGATTTTGTATAAATCGGTATTTCTTAGCGAACAAAACAAAAAGTGTTTAGAATATGATTTTACATAACTTTTCCATACATCAGACTCCAAACAGAATAACTTCTAAATTTCAATTAGATTTATTCAACTCTAACTGGATTTTCTTTCAATATTCCGATTTAAGTTTCGATACTATAATTTTTCTATGTCAAAGTTTTGGTATTTCGCCTTTTTTCATATTTTTGTCGAATGTGCAATTAGAGGAGTAAAGCCCCGTTTACACTTGCGATTTTTTCTTGAATTTCTCCGCGAATTTTATTCAGAATTTATTTCGCCAATCGCAGAATAAAACCACTTAGCAGAAGTTGTTAACTACTAATCCACACCTGCCATGAATGATGTCAGTGTCGGTGTCACGTCTGATGTTATGTCTAGTGAAGATTGAAATGTCAGCTGTCACGACATAAAAGTCTAACATTTTTTGCTGACATCTTTGCTAACATAAATGGGGACATAAATGGAATTTAAGATGGCGGATTCTAATTTTTCACGTGCAGAGTGGCTGTGTGTTATAAACGAATACTGTTTAAAAGTAATTTTTACAAAGAAATGATTTGAAAAAGGCATCGTGTGAGTAGCTGGAGCCCGAATTTCATTTTAGTGCGGAGATTTTAAAGAAAAAAGTGAAATCACAGATCGTCATATTTACTACTCTGAGTTGTTTATTGCTCAACGCATTTCTGGAACTGAAATGTCATGCCAGAATCAGCAGCCCACCTACGTCACAACAGACTTTTCTGATGACATTTGTGCTAACATCTATGTCAGAGTTTCAGGCAGGTGTGGATGGCGTGTAACTCTATTTATTCTGACGGTTTTATATGAAAAAGAACAAAATTCGCGGAATAAGGTGTCAGGTGTAAACCGCGCCTGAAGCGATACAGATTTTTTTTTTTGCAAATTTTTCTGCTGCAAGTTTTTTTCATTAAGCCTCGTCTCCATTACGCAGAATTTTCGATTTGTTTCATGGCCTGCGATTAAAATTTCCCGTGGAGACGTGGATTCGTTAGACTTTTTTGATATCTTGGGTCAAAATGCTCGGTAAAACTAAGTGCCATTTTAATGGCAGGCCATGTTAAAAATCACAATTTATGTCTAATCGAGACCTAACATTAAAGCGGGCTGCAATTATGCGGGTACTAGATAGATATGAATATATGGGGACAATTTCCGTCCTCTTAAATCCTGTGCAAAAAAGTGGGTAGTGCAATAATGCAGGTTGCAATAATGCGGAGACTACTGTATATATTTTTTCTAATTAACTTCAGTACCTACACCATAATATTTTTACAATTTTATGCAAATTTCGATGTAAGTTAGTTAGAAATGTCGTAAAGTAATACACTGAGTAATGTTAATAACTAATTTCCCTTCAAGGATACTCGAAATGACATTCTTGCACTGAAATATATCTTCACAAGAAATGTCCTTATTTCCTAATTTAGTTTTCCTTTGATGATACACCACTGGTATTACTATCGTCCCATATACTCATTTTATGTCTAAAAATTTGTTACATCTACAGTATTCACATGTCGTATGTTCCTTTCATATTGTACTACATCGCATAAGATAGAAGATTAAATCTTTTGCAGTTTGAATGGTATTCATTCCACTCACGGATGTCTGCCTTTCAGGAGGTATCAGTTAAGATAAGGTGCTGCTATGTTAGATAATTTTCTAATCAAATTTGCATAAATACAACTACCTGGGAATGTGATCCTATCCATATCGTCTCTATTAGTTACTCGTAAGTAGCGACATGTTTCAGCTAATTACATTTCCACCAAAGTTTTAAGTTTGTCACATATGACTGAATTTTATGCAGTTGCAGTGCAGTGTCATCCAAATATTCACATACAATTCATATATTCAGTTGTCATTAAAGTAACGAACAAGTTTCGGTAGTTCAGGGTGTCATAACTTTTACATTTATACCACGTGTGTATATTTTACCTAATTTCGCATGGGTAAGAGATATCCGTATGTCTTTCCACACGTGTATTTATTTCACTTCAGAGCACTTCTGATTATTATTCCTTTGTTAGCCGAGCAATAATATCTGGCTAGAGAGTTTGTATTCCTCTGAACATTCATAAATTCTGTTTATAATTTTCCTGCATTCATTTCGTATGTCTATTAGTTTTTGTATTCCTTCATAATAGATACATTCGCAAAACTGAATACACTTAAATCAATCAAATGAGGCTAATTGGAGAGAAAATAGGCGAGAGATTGTGAAAAATCTCGCCAGAGACGTGGAAACACCCATGTAGAGCTCTACGGTAGAGTTCTACACACGCGAGACTTCTACGCGAGATTTTTTAGGCGAGAGTTTTCTACCGTGTAAACACGGTTTGGCGAGAGTTCTACGTCCGAAAAATTTCTCTACGGTAGGGTTCTACACGACATCTACGCGAGATATTTTAGGCGAAAGTTTTCTACCTTGTAAACAAGGTTTGGCTAGAGTTCTTTTTTTCTCTACACTCTATTCAACATGTTGAAAAAATTGGTAAAACTCTCGTCTAACAGTTTAATAGCAAAATGCCGCACTAGATTCACCTTTCACAACCGTTTACATCACCACACAAAATTCTGAAATTGTTTCCAGAAAGAACCGGATTTTTTTCATATACAGCCTTGGCCAAAAGTATTGAGCACCCTGTAAATTTTACTAATATACAAAATCTAATGCTCCAAATCAATCGTATTGTTTATTAAAGTTTTGTCGGCATCTAAAAAATAAAATTTAAACAATAGTCAAGTGGCTGGTTAGTAACAAAACATCTAGAACCTTAAAAATTTGCTTTTGTGGTGTTTTTTGATATCCGATTAGTTCGCTTTCTCAGCTCGCTGTGAAGACATACAGTTCTGTAGTGCCTTGAAGTGATTTTTTTTCAATAAATTAAATATTTTAATGTAAATATGGCGAAAAAAAGATAACTGACATTGCAACAGCGGGTAGAAATTCAACTTTTGAAGCAGCAAGGCAAGTCCCAAGTGAAAATTTCTAAAACCGTTAAATTTTCGCGTCGAGCTGTGCAATATGTTATCGAACGGTTCGAGAAGACTGGGTCGCATAAAAATAGACACAGATCTGGACGAAAACGACTTACTATAGATCGTGAAGACAGAATATTAGTAAGGGATTCACTGAAAAATAGGAGAAAAACGTCTTTCGAGCTCGCTGCTGATTTTTCAGTAACAATTAAAAAGCCAATATCTGCCAGGACGACACGAAGAAGACTGCAGAAAGCTGGTCTAAAAGGCTGCAAAGCCAGGAAGAAGCCGTGGCTTTCCGAAAAAAAAAAACAAAAAGGCTCGCTTCCAATGGGCTCTAAAACACAAAAGTTTAACCGAGCAAGATTGGTCAAATATTCTATGGTCGGACGAATCAAACTTTCAGGGGAGTAAAATAATTCCTTTTTCTGTAGAAAAACATTATTTTCGAAGTTTGATTCGTCCGACCATAGAATATTTGACCAATCTTGCTCGGTTAAACTTTTGTGTTTTAGAGCCCATTGGAAGCGAGCCTTTTTGTTTTTTTTTTTCGGAAAGCCACGGCTTCTTCCTGGCTTTGCAGCCTTTTAGACCAGCTTTCTGCAGTCTTCTTCGTGTCGTCCTGGCAGATATTGGCTTTTTAATTGTTACTGAAAAATCAGCAGCGAGCTCGAAAGACGTTTTTCTCCTATTTTTCAGTGAATCCCTTACTAATATTCTGTCTTCACGATCTATAGTAAGTCGTTTTCGTCCAGATCTGTGTCTATTTTTATGCGACCCAGTCTTCTCGAACCGTTCGATAACATATTGCACAGCTCGACGCGAAAATTTAACGGTTTTAGAAATTTTCACTTGGGACTTGCCTTGCTGCTTCAAAAGTTGAATTTCTACCCGCTGTTGCAATGTCAGTTATCTTTTTTTCGCCATATTTACATTAAAATATTTAATTTATTGAAAAAAAATCACTTCAAGGCACTACAGAACTGTATGTCTTCACAGCGAGCTGACAAAGCGAACTAATCGGACATCAAAAAACACCACAAAAGCAAATTTTTAAGGTTCTAGATGTTTTGTTACTAACCAGCCACTTGACTATTGTTTAAATTTTATTTTTTAGATGCCGACAAAACTTTAATAAACAATACGATTGATTTGAAGCATTAGATTTTGTATATTAGTAAAATTTACAGGGTGCTCAATACTTTTGGCCAAGGCTGTATAATGGCCGAAATAAATTCAAATTTTGAGAACTTTCGCTAACCCCTAATTTATTCACTAGGAGTTAAGCCGAGTTAGTGAGTTAAGGGAGTTAGCTAGTGTTATTTTCCATGTAAAAGGTGAGTTAAGGGAGTTAAGGCGATTTAACTCCTAGTGAATAAATTGGCCGTAAGTGAATTTATTCTGCGATAGATGAACAAAATTCGCGGAATTAATTCTGAATCCAATTTCCGGAAAAATTCAAGAAAAAATCGCAGATGTAAACGTGGCCTAAGAATAAAACTACAGTGCGAAAATCGCAGGTGTAACCGGGGTTTAAGAATTAAACTACGGTGTTGTCCGTCAGATGCTGAATCGTTGGTGGATTCAAAGAAAAATACAAACAGAAAAAAATCTCACGATTTTGATTGAAAATTTTATCCATTCGATAAATTTTAATCAAATTGACAAATATTTTGTTAATTTTGGACCTGATAATATAAATTTCATCAATTTTTTTTGAGTGCAGACAAAAAGAGTTCTTTGTTCACGGCTTCCTATAAAATTAGTAAACCAATTGTGATAAAATTTTACTATCAGCTGTCAAAAACAGAAGATTATAAGGTAAATATATATATTGGCATAACTACAATAAAAGTATGCTTGCGATGAGTATTGCAAGACAGTTACACATTAGTCTATACTACTGACTGCATAGAAATATGAAAAGTTTCCACACAAAAGTTTAAACGATATATTCCTGTTTTTACACTCTCACCGGCCATTTAATTTGCTTCAATTCTGGCATTTCGGCATCCGGCAGCCGTCAGCCCATTTTGCATTTCGTACACCAAATTGAAAAGGAATCGAAGTGGGGTTTAGAAAAATTTTATTACACGCCAGGATTGCTTGAACAGTTAGAAAAGCACTGCAGTTTAATAGAAAGGGCAACAAGCTTTTCAATAAACGTTTCTGTTGGCTAAAAGTTTTCAATAAAACGAGTTTGAATGTAACACCCGTCTGGAATCAAGAACCTCTTCTGGATGTCTACATTTAGCCAAACATGCTTTATTTTCAAAGTGTATATATATGGTTAAAATAAGTACATTTTCTATGCATATTCTTTTGTATAAATCAACATCAAGGTTTTTTTTATATATAAATCTTTGTAGGTACATTTGTGTATGTGTTTGTTAGCCATCTAACTTTCTATTGTATAAAATTTTCGTCAATCTACCTTCGTGTGTGAATGTGATTTTCTCAATGGCGTGGTATGAAAAACAGTCTTTTAGTTCACGTCATTGCCTTCGTGGAAAACCATTTAGGAGAAAAGATTGTATGTAAATTTCAATTTCGTTTCTAGTCAAGTAATGTTGAATGAACTGCAAAAGGTTTTGTACCGATCGAACCCAAAGAGTTTTCAAAGTGGATAAGAAAAAATGCTAAATTGATGGAAAATGTTTATTTAAAAGTCGTGATTGCGAAAAAAAGTGATAGAAAATTTGATTGAATACAACATTGCGAATCCATGAATACAAAAAAAAACTTCACGAAATTGAGTAGCTTCGAATTGAAACACAAATATATAAAAATTCCCTGAAACTGTTAAACCGATTGTACTAAAATGTAAAAAAAAATCGATAAAATTTCTATTAACGAATCCAAAATCAACAATTTTTTTATCAATATGATGAAAATTCTATGCATGCGAAAAAGTTTTATCAAATTGACAAATATTTTGTTAATCTTGGACCTGATAATATTTATAAATTTTATCAATTTTTTTAGTGCAGAGAAATCCTGTTCTTTTTTCCCAGCTTTCTATAAAACTAGTAAACCAATTGTGATAAAATTTTAAACTTGAAATAAACAAAATTATTTAAAGAACTTTAAATAAAGAAAATTCTTTAAAGTTTGTCATATCGCTGTACTCTCACACATATATTTAGCTCTCTCTTAGCAATGAAAAAGGTCCATTAATAATTTTGAGCTTAATTTTCAGACCATTTGAACTTCAGACCATTTGAACTTGACACCTTGACACGTTGTAATACCTTAACACGTTGTAATATGTACCTTAACACGTTGACTGCCGAACCAAGTTTTGCAAATATTTAAAGGATATGCCAATACATGTAGAGCTATATAATGTATGTAGAATGTATACATGTAAAATGTAGGCCTTGTTAACGAAAATGAGCTATGGCAGTTAATGTGTAAAAAGAAGACTATGTGTTTTCCTGTTTAGGCCGATTACTTTTCAGTCCGCCCACGTAACTCTCGTTCATTCTTTTACCTTGATAATTCTATTCGATTAAAATTAAAATAATCAAATTTTGAACGAATTCGAATTTGCGGATTTTCAAAAAAACACACGTACAAGAAATGAGATTTTTTGAGTTGAAAGACCCAGAAATACAATGGGTGCATTCAGTGAACTGAGCTACTCAGAAGTTTTTTGAGCAGCTCACTGGCTCAGTTACTGAATGCAACCGTTCTTTCTGAGCGGCTCAGCTTTTTTACTGAGCGGCATAAAAGTACGCTCAGTTAGTGAGCGGTGCGAAATGTCAAAAAAATTTATCCCGTTTTTTAACAGTTGATGGTTTTCGATCAGCATGCACTGAGCAGTGCGTTCGGGGCATGCTTAGCGGCTCAACTGAGCGCTTTTTAAAAAGTTCACTGAATGCCCCCAATGACTTGGGCTCTCGCATTTATTGTTTTCATTGAAATTTAGTCATTATTAACGATTATTCGTTGAATTTATTTGAAATAGTGCCTTTTTCCGTGAAAAATTCTGCGCAGCAAGGACAGCAAAATTAGGATTAGAGATCAAACACGACAGTGAGCATTTTTGCGCTGACACTATGGCGTCAGAGGGGCTCTCAACCAATGAAATCATTTTGCTGTCGTTGTTGCTGTCGGGCCATTGTGGTTCCCACTTAAGTACACGCAAAGAAAAACTTAGGTGAAAATAGCCAAAATCCTGGTATAGTTTACCCAAGATCTTGGTTTATTTACAGCCTACTAAGATTTTTGGTGTTTTACCCAAAATTCTTTGGTATAAAATGAGATTTGGCAAAATAACCAAGGGTTTTGTAATTTAACCCATAAAACAAATCTCTCTTGTTGATATGGAATCTCTTTCTGTTTCTTGCTTATTGTGTGTTCATAGAATTTAATATATGCAACTAATGAGCGGAAATTGTTTTAGTGTGATGACTTTAAAAATTAAGAGATGCGTGTTTGTTTCTGATAGTTTCTATATTGAATATTCGTATGGAGGAAATATTTTATGACGGCCAATATGATGCGAAATGAAAATAATTTATTGTGAATGATTTTTCTTACAAAAACTTCGAACGAATGAATTCTCTCGGCGAACGTTGTTGTTTTACCTCGAAAAAATACTATTCCCGTTTAGTATTTTTCGAAAATGGGAAAAAATTATCGAAATCTGAAAAAAATGGGCATAAAAAATATTTCAAAAAAGCATTTCAACTAATGTCTAAACTAAGAAATGCTTTCCCAAAACTGATTTTTTGCATCAGTTTTATGAAAAATTATTGGAATCGCTTTAAAATAGAGTTTTTAGAACTGGCGAATCGACTAACAAAATCGTCGCCATTTTTTCGTCATGCACAAGTATGGCGCAGTTCTACTAGTAGTCTAATTACCTGCTGCAGGCATCCAAAAATTAACAGCAGGGAATTGGATGCACAACGGTAATTGATTTTAATATCATTTGTTCATACATTTTCGATTTTGGCTTTGACTGTTAAATTGATGTCATTGATCATTAATTCGATGTACAAATTTTTACCCCATTTGGTATCTGCATTTAATACCCAAAAAAATAATCATTTTTCGCGTAATTTACCTAAGGCACTGTTCATTATAACCCTGGCCTTGGGTAAATTTTGGGAAATAGTTTGCACAAAATCTTGGATGAATCTACCAATGTTTTTTAGTTATTTTCCCAATTTTTTTACGCTGGTATTTCAACCAATTTTTTCGATAATTTAACCAAAAAAAATTAGATAACCAAAATTTCATACAAAACTCATTTACCAAAGACGCCTTGGGTAATATCCCTATGTATATTTTTTTCCGTGTAGGCTAAGCAGAGTTTTAGGTTTTAAGAACAGCTTCCGCTTACACTTTTTTGCGATTTTTTCTTGAATTTCTCCGCGGATTTTATTCAGAATATGTTCCGCGAATTTTGTCCATCTATCGCAAAATAGAATCACTTAGCAAAAGTTGTCAAAATTTGAATTTATTCGGACCGTTTTATATGGAAAAATTCGAATTCGGGCGTGTTTCAGGAACACATTCCGGGATCTTGTGTCGAAATGTAAACTGTTGTGAAACATGAAAATTCACGAAATAAAATGTCAGATGTAAACGGGGCTTTAGAGTATTTTTTTTTTCTTGGAACACAATATTGTGCATGAAAACATGATCTTTCGTGTCAATCATATTGTGTAAAGAATTAATTAAAATTCGTAAACTCTTGAGATGTTGTTACACACTTTTACGCTGCTTCTGACAAAAATGAGTACAATATATGTTTTAGCTTTCGGTTTTTGACCTTTTTTTCTGATAGGTGTAGCAAAAATTATCACAAGTAAGTTGAAAATTTTTGATTTATTTATCTTGTTAGATAGAATGGCGGAAAATTTGTTGATTTCCTTCATCGAAAAACATCAAACCTCAAGAGTGGTTCCCAAAAGCAATAGCATTAACTCAACAGGAAAAAAAGGGACCAGATGTTGGTTTAGTATGGAACGAAAATGTTTTTAACATAAGCAATGCTTGCCAAACGGATGAAAAAGCAAAAATCCCGATGAAAACGAGGGAAATTTCATCAAAAAGGAAGAACCAAGGGCAAAAATTAGATAACAGCAAGACAAACAAACTTTTCTTCCCATCATCAAATTAGGTGTGCTGGACTATCTATCTATGGATATATTCGTGCGTCAGATACAATGAAGACAAGCAGTATTGCTACAATAAGATCTTTTTGTACCAAAATTGGATGAGAGATCCTTGGCGTCAGCGTCATCGTCATTCTCAGCCCTTTGCCTTGGCCATTGACAACTGGAAATGGTTGAGGGAAAATACCGCCGGGTTCGACTGGAAATGGAGATCGAAATTGGTAACGGGTCTGCTACTGGGATTAAGACCGGTAATAGGGGACTGATGTTCGTAAAAAGATTTGGTAACCGTAAAAAGAAGGTGGCTAAGTTAATAAACGTTGAAATCTCTTTAAAGATTTATCGGGAAATGTGGAACGAGGCTTTATTTTCCTTTTACTAAGCGTTTTACCACTGTCTGTAGCGCTTAGAGAAAAGTCCTTACGGACTCTGGCCGGATAGTAAGTTTGAGGCTAACGAAATCATGAAAATGTAAAAAGGTATATAGTAGGACACTGAAAATAAGGATTATCGTTTTGTTTCTTGGTCAGTAGACACCTTTTTATAGCGTTTTACCAAAGTTTTTCCTTTTGGTATTTCGTGTGGGGTGTTTTTTTTTTGCTTTTGGTTATTTTTGTTTCTAGTTCGGTGGTTAGCTTTGGATACCTTATGTTGACCAACATCCATAAGCAATAAAAGGAGAGAAACTTTTGGCCAGCCCATTTATCAGTTAATGCTGTGAAGAGCCCTTTTACGACCACACCGGGTGACAACATGTTGGTTGGTCATATCTTCTTACCAATCGTCCAAACTCGATGTGTTATATTTGAAATAATGTTTTATACATTTCGTGTAATATGAGTAATATATATTCTTGCCATATACTGATATGATCTTATATATGGGGCCGGTATACATTTTGAAAGAAGATACTTTAGATATTTGTAGCATAAAACATCGCAATGGGTGTGCTTCCAGGTAATGTTTATGATTCTGAAGAGATGTGTGTGATGGACAGCAGACACTTGCCTCAATTTATTGCCCTGGTTTTCTACTAAACTTCTCTTAATCCATGTATTCTTCAACGTTCCTATCTATATTATGTGTACATTTTGGTTAAATGTTATGAAAGCGAAGTGTATGCTTATGTTTATGACGAAAACATAATGTATGTGGTTAAAGTTTCTGTGCTGTAATTCCACCATAAACTTGTACGAAAATGTATAAATTGGTGGTGATGGAGGGGTGGTAAGTTAGCAAAAAATAAATGTATCGAGAGCAGAAATATGCGAAAACTTTTCAAAGATAAAGACTCGTTTACATTAAGGTGACTATCACGAATTTATTAAAGCTAGACAAAAAAAAACTTTAAAAAACTCCCGACTAAAAAAAATCCTTAATCAAAATTTTAAAAACCCCAACTAAAAAAACCTGCAAGAATAAGAAGTGACAAAACCACCGAAAATCGCCCCTCTGCCCCTCCCAAAAAGTTCATTGAACTTTCACTAGTCTTTTAATTTTGCGGCTGTTCGCAAAAATTTTTGTGCAGGGAACCCAAAGTCTCTAATCACAATGTCGATTTTATTCACCACAGAAGCAATTTAAAAGTTTCAGAATAGGTTTTTTCTTAAACTGTTTAACGAGTTTTTTTTTATTGTACAATAAAAAGTAAATGCAATTCGCCCCATCACAATTTCATCCACCCCCATTTTACATAAAATGCGTTTTTCTGTACCGAAATGCTTTTTAATGTTATTGAATTCCACATTTAATAGTGTAAATGCACCTTTATCGTAACTCATAAAAGAATCCTTAACACTTTTGAGGGTGGTAATATTATTGCCTACTAACACATTAGATAAATGGTATCAAGCCGATTAGCAAAAGCTTATCATAAAAGTAATAAAATTTTAATGAAAATCCTCTCGGCATTGACATTTTCTCAAACGAATGATTGAATCTCCATAAAATTGAATCGATTTGATGTGAGGGGTTGAACTTTTATAGCTTTCGGTTTTGGTAGTAAATTTTCTGCAAATTTAAGCATCTTATGTGATTTTAATTTTTACATATAGGAAATTAGTTTCACTAATGCTTCAAAAACATTATTGGGAAAAGAGAGATTTTTAAAATATAGTTTAAAAGTTTCGAATGACAACTTTTTACTTAGTTACACGAAGTATAATATTGTATTGTATTCATAAAAAAAATTTCGTACTCTAAATTTTGTGTAAAAAACACTTACGAGCACTCCTGTGTTGATTGGAACATTATTACAAAAATGTCTTTCTGTCTGTCAGTTTGTTAGTCTGATAGTTGTTACCTGTGCATTAAGGTGCAGGTCCACATGAGAGTAAATGCCGGCGAGAACCTCCCGATAGCAGGTACTCGCAAATGGACAAGTCTCTGAGAGTCGCTCGCAGAAACTCGCAAAAACTCGCGGGCTAGTTTCTGCGAGCTGTCAAAAGTGATTCTACTCTCTAGTGAACACGCCTCCACTGAACTCTCGGATAGTAACTCGCCAGATACGAACGGCGTTTGAATTTTGCGAGTCGCTCTCGAGAACTCGACAAAGCAAAATGTCAAAAAAATCAAGATATTTGTCACCGGAGGAGATTAAAAAGAAATTACTCTTGAAATTTACTTTCAAATGGACAACCTCCTGCGAGTAACTCTCGAGAGTTTTTGAGAGTTACTCGCGTATTTACTCTCATGTGGAGCGGCACCTTAAGATTTATCAAAAACTACTTGAGCGAGAGCCAATTTCATGCGGAAAAAACGGGTAAAAGAAGAATATTAAAGATATTAAAATGCTCCACTTTTTTCCTTTTACCGTAAATCGATTTATTTTACCGTTATCGAGATATTTCTGATTTCGTAAAATGAGAATTCATATTTTTATATAAACTAATATTTTATTAGTCGAGTTAAAGTGTAAATTGCGCAAAAACTTAGATTTTGTATAAGAAAACCTTGTGTTGTTCACATATTTGATTGAAAAATATCAGTTGTGATCAACACAAAACTTTCCTCTGCAATATTAAAAGATATGTAAAAAATAATATGTTTTCAAATATCTTGAGAGCCTTAAAGATACGTGAAAACCGTAAACACGAAAAATGTGGGAAATTTTATTTCCTTTAAATTTGCTTATTTGGATTTTTTCATAATAGCGCATAATTTCCGAGAAATTTTCATAAAAACTTAATTTTTATGAAATATCTGGAGAACCGTTAGAGATTCAAAAAAAAAACCTCAAAGCAAAAATATAGAAAATTTTATGACCTTTAAATATTATCATATTTATTTTTTCCCAAAAGTACATAAGTTTCGAGAAATTTTGAAAAAAAAACGGTATTTTAAAAAAAATTGTTCGGGTGGCACCCGTTATAGCTACTGTTGCTTTTGCAAAAGTTGGTAGAAAACAACGATTTTTTAAAACTTATTTACAAAAAATTTCAAGTCGCTAGATCAACGCGTTCTCGAGGTTTTTCAGATACTTACAATCAGTGTTGGGCAAAACGTAATTGTCAGTGCAATTAACAATTAACGATTAATCAATTGTAATTGTAGATTTCTGCAATTGACAATTAATCAATTGTAATTGTAAATTTCTGCAATTAACAATTAATCAATTGTTAATTGTATTTTTCACAATTAACAATTAATTAATTGTTAATTGCATTTTTCACAATTAACAATTAATTAATTGTTAATTGTTTGATCAATCAGTACTAGTACAATTAACAATTAAATCTTATGAACTTTAAAAAATCAAAATCTCGAATTTTTAACACCTTTTAATTAACGGCTCTGGAAAAGCAAAATTTAAAAGGATTAATAATTTATAAGGATCGTGCACCATATTTCGTGGTAATTCAATTTAGTCAACTCATCTTTTTATATGGAAAAATGATCGAAATCGATCGAAATGAGGGAAAATTTAATTTGTCTCAAAACGACGGGATCGGGAAGGGGTTGGGAGTCCCTTCCCTTCCCTCCCACTCCCAACCCCTTCCCGATCCCGTCGTTTTGAGGCAATTTAACTTTTCAGCAATCAGCGTTTAAAACAAATAATCACAAAAAGTTGTATTCTTAATTGAAAATTGTTAGTTTTTTTCAATTTTTTTTGAAATTTGACATTCAATGTACATTTTTTTACAGGCCCTTGTTTTTGAATTTTTAATTGTAAATTTAATTGCAAAAAAGTTAATTGATTGAAAATTTAATTGCAATTAATTTAATTGCAATTAAATTTAATTGCAATTGAATTTAATTGCGAAATCTGCAATTAAATTTAATTGCAATTAAATTTAATTGCAAAATCTGCAATTAAATTTAATTGCAATTAAATTAATTGCAATTAAATTTTCAATCAATTGATTAGTCAATTGAAAATTTAATTGATTGATGCCCAACACTGCTTACAATGCACAGATTGAAAGACTGACAAACATTCTGACAGACCGACAGACCGACTGACCGACTTACCGATACACCGACAGACCGACAGACCGACAGATCGACAGACCGACAGACCGACAGACCGACAGACCGATAGATCGATAGACCGATAGACCGATAGAATGATAGAACGATAGAACGATAGAACGATAGACCGATAGACCGATAGACCGACAGACCGACAAACCGACAGGCCGCCGGACAGACCGACAGACAGACCGACAGACAGACCGACAGCCTGACAGACTAAAGGGAGAACTCCAATTGAGCAGAGGCAGCAGCAGAGGCAGAAGCTGTAGCAGTGGCAGAAGCAGAATCTGCTTTCTGTCCCACAATGAAATTTGAATTCTGACGAAAATAGCAGAAACCTGTCAAAACGTTATACGTACCTATTTATATCCGCGGCATGATTTGTCGTATAATATTTCGTTGTTTTTTAAGTATTCAATTCATTTCTCCTCCATTTCAAGTATTACAAATATTTACTTCCGTCCATATATGCAAAAAATATCAACAACGATTTGTGAGGTTAAATTGAAAGCAGAAATTTAGAGATTAGAGCTAAAATGTGTTTCTGCTTCTGCCACTGCCTCTGCTGCTGCTTTATTGGAGCTCATCACATAAGACGCTATGTGTTCTAAAGGTCTGCTTCTGCCTCTGCTGCTGCCTCTGCCCAATGACTCTGTTTACATTAGGACTCACTTTGAGGCGGCACGTCTTCCGCTCCGGCCAAGTGAGGGTGAGGGACGCAGTGGGGAGGGAAACCAAAAAGAGCGAACGAAGTTTAGATTCACTTAAAATTATCGGTCGCAAACCGGTTTTTGAGTCTGGTCGTTAAAACCTGTGTCTTTAGTTTTGTTGATGAAACTGGTTTAGTGAATCCAGATGAAGCGAACCGTGTGCACACGGCAACAAAATGAGGAAAGACGTTTGCCGCCTCAAAGTGAGTCTCAATGTAAACACAATCATTGGAGTTCTCGCTTAACAGACCTACAGACTGGCAGCCTGACAAATTGACAGAGAGACAGGCAGACTGCAGACTGACAGACTGACAGACAGACCGACATGCACGGACATCATAATTTTGTCTAAAAGGATTTCGTACTAATCAGAAATTTCCTATCTGCTCCCATTCTCGAATCTATCTCCTTCATGAACACTTTTCTAACGCAAGTAATAACGAAATTATTTGACTTATTGATAAACTTCGTAAATGTAAAAATTTCACAAAATGCTTCACATTTTATATAATTATATACTGAAATTAATTGAATCACTTGATGATATTCCATTGAAATTAAAATCCGTTTTACATGCTGTTTCATCTCAAGCCCGCAAAGTTTCTTTGGATATTTAATTGAATACGCAAAGATAATAAAAATATCCGTTCAAACGAAATATTCTGATTGAATAAAATCGTTTAGGGTAATTTACGTCATAGTCTACTAGAAATTATATTTTATGGAATCATTGCTTGATACCATCGAAAGTTTATATTTTATAGAAATATATTTTGGGGGGCCCAAAATCCAATGTTTAGTCGGGATATAAATATATATATTTGGAACCACCAATTTGTATACTTGAATCCATGTTCGTTGTATAGCAGGGGGATGGGATGGAACAGTGGCATCTTTTCAGGGATCATTAAAACTCTTTTGGGTAAATTAACAGAAAATTTCAATTACACAAATTCGCATGTTTAACAGCACAAGCTAAATTCCAGCAAATCAGAAAAGTTCTTAATTCACTTATACACAACTGCCTCTTATCATTATTGAATTACAGTAATCGTCGTCATCATGAACTTCAGCTCATCATCGCCCTTATTATGGCATATAATCATAGTGTATATGGGGTAGAGATGAAAGTTTTCGGGAACGTGGTGGAAGTTTTTAATGAAATTTATTATAAAAAAATTGGATTTTTTAAAATTTAATAACAAAATTTCATAAGTGGGTTTCTTTCTACACAATCATGAGACATAAAAAATCCTTGCTTGTGTCACAAGTCTAACAAAAATGTGTGAAAAGAAATGAAAAAATCACGGAGGTGTACTTTTTTCATGCTGTTTTAAATATGTGGACTTTTATTATTAGATAAGTTAAATTTCGTATTACAATTTAGGACAAAAATATGATTTAAGCAGAAACTTAAATGAAAATAAATACGCCGCAGGCGCAAATCACCATTCCTCAAATGCCAACTATAACTAGGGTCAAAATATTTATTTTGGGTGAATCCGGTACAAGATCAGCGTGGGAAGGGGGTTGATGGATGGACAGGAACAAAATTCCAGGAAAAAAAATTCAAACGGGACAAAATTCCATTGGACACAATTCCAAAAGACAAAATTGCCAAAATACAAAATCCAAAAAAAAAAAATAATTTCTTTACTCTTTCTTGGTTATTCATTTGTCAAAAGACATTTCCCTTTTAAAAATTAGGAAAGAGCTTAGTACTCAAAAAAAGACGCCGCACCTTTTGTTATTCCTATGCTCATAAAATCGAATTTGAAATTGGGGAATTTTGTTCTCTGGAATTTTGTTCTCTGGAATTTTGCTCTCTGGAATTTTGTTTTTTGGAATTTTGTCTTTTGGGATTTTGACTGTGGATGAAACATAACTGACTGTGGATAAAGGATAAGGGCAACAACAAATTTTAAACAAAAAAAATTCAAGTTAACACTTTCATCTCATTTGTAAAAAAATAATAAAAATATATGATGTGAACAACACATGATTTTCCTCTTTTCGGAAAAAATATATAAAAAAAAATGTTTTGTTCAAATATCTCAAGAACTGTTACGTCCGTCGCACACTTCAGCTAAGTGAGCTCAGCAACGTGAGCTAAGTTTCTCGCTGAAAGTAAAATCCTTAGCATTTGCATTGGTGACCGCACACTTCAGCGAAACTATGAAACTGCGTTGCCTAGTCATGGGCGACACGGACTAAGCTCGCTCGCGTAGTTCAGACCTCAACTACGCGAACGACTTCGCTGGCATCGCTGACACTCTCATATACATATTTTCGGCGTTTTACAGTGTAGAATCGGTGTTTTCAAAAGTGTAGTATTTTGTGGACATAAAAGTGTAAGGAAAACGTGAAAATTGAATTCTTTTGCGGAATATTTTCAATCGCGTTAAATAATTTATATCTAAAAATGGCTGCAGATAAAGTGGAAAATGCATATATTTACCGAAAATATCGCCGCGTAGCTTAGCTCAAGTGTGCAACGAGGTGAGCTAACCCAGCTAGGCTATGTAACTATAGCTAGCCTCGCTCACATAGCTTAGTTGAAGTGTATGACGGGCGTTAGAGACACGTAAAACTCTTTAAAGCAAAAAGTGTGGAAAATTTTATATTCTTTAAATTTGGTTACATTCATTCTTTCCAAAAAGCTCAAAGTTTCAAAAAACTATTGGGAGATACCTGTTATAACTACCGTTACTTTTTCAAAAGTTGACAAAAAACTACGATTTTTGTAAAACTTATTTACAAAAAATTTCAAGTCGCTAGATCAAGGCGTTCTCGAGTTATTTAAGATACGTAAAATGGACAGATCGACATACTGGCAGACAGATTGACAGACCGACAGACCGACAGACAGCAAGACCGACAGACCGACAGACAGACCGACAGACAGACCGACAGAAAGACCGACAGACCGACAGACCGACAGACCGACAGACCGACAGACCGACAGACCGACAGACCGACAGACCGACAGACCGACAGACTGACAGACCGACAGACCGACAGACCGGCAGAAAGACTGACAGAAAGACTGACAGACAGATGTACGGACATGCTCATAATTTTGCTTTAAACGGATTTCGTACTGATCAGAAATTTTCTATCTGCCCTCGTTCTCGAGTCGGTCTCCGCCATTAATACTATACAGATTTTAATATCTTTGACAACACAAAAAAAAGTATTTTTTGAAGCATAAAAAAGTTTTTTTTCTCGACTATTATTATTAACGAATTAATAAATTGATACGACAGAGGTCTCTCCGTGCATAAACTCGAAACCTTAAAACATCCACCACCAACTTAGAGATCAACAGATATCGCAGAGCCGTGACATTTAAAAGCTAACATGAGCTTGCCTACGTGCCGCGATGTCTTTTAGACTAAGCCGGTTGAAAAGTTGTCATAAAAGCCAGTTTTTTTTGCAAATCGAAGAGACTAAACGAGTTTTGTGACAGTATCCAGATGTCACAGAAAACTATTTGCATTACCCTCCATTTCAAAAGTTCACATTTTATTTAGTCAATAATGGGTATTCAGCCAATACGGCAATAGAACGATTTTAACTTTGTCAGCGAAAGTATTTTCAAAGAATTTCGCTTGTTTACCATAACATTCTTTTAAATCATGCGAAATTGTCACATAATCATCTTTTATATTCCCGACAAAGTGTAAAAAGTAAAACAGTTCAAATATTCCGACTAACGCCATTAAAATATTTCCATGGGAAATAAAATTTCTACTGTATGTTCTATAAATGGCGTAACTGGCATTTTCAATTTGTAAAAGACAAAAGGATAAAAAGCGCTAGCAAAAAAAAGTCCAAATAAAACGAAAAATCAAATAAGATAGTAAAGGAAAAATATGAGGAATAAAAGGACGAAAATTCTTTAAGACTAAGGAGAAAAAAAAATTTCTTAAGAAGGACTAATACCGTTTTTGATAGCAAATGGCAATAGCAATGATGATGACGGCGAAGACGTTCAACCGACATGGACTTTCTTATGCCGTCGTCGGTCGCGTCCGTTCGCTGCTTCCTTTTCCAATGTCGAGGGTAATTAATTATCGAAACGGCTGTCAAAATTTAATTAATCATCCAGGAGCGGTTATTAAATTCTCTTCTTTGACTCGAGTCCTTAATGTTCTGACAGGTCATCTCATTCACGATGTAGTTATGATGAGAAGATGCTGCGAAAAATTTGACATCAGACACAGAGACACTGGAAGAGTACCAGGATTAGGACAGGAGGTCCTCAGCCAGGCTGACTATACCTCTTTCCTTTGATACCGCTTTATTGTCGACATTTCCATTGCTTCCCGGACATCAAACATTTTCCGGAGAAATCTCCACCCGCCCGACGCTCCCCTTACTTTGGCTGTCGTCGTAACGACTATTATAAGTAAATGCCCGTGGCATCATTACGACATTTTCTAATAAGAAAATTCTCAAAATAGTACTTGACATTCAAGTGTAATTGCCAAAAATTGGTTCGGGAGTAATTGCAAAATTCATCAAGCCAACCACCTAAATAGCTTTAATCACATTAAAATAAACATTTTGAAAACAATCGATGACAACTGTTGTAGTAGTTATAATTTCGAATTCGGTATGTCACATCAACCTTAGACGATTTTAATGAATTAATTAATGTTGTTAATTTGTAAGGGTATTAAGTGACAGAGTTTTGTTTAACTTTTTCAATTAACTTTTGATTATTTTAATCTCCAGTGATGGTCTATTGAAGACTTGATGTTGAATTGAATTAAATCCAACTAAATTGATATTAATCACGTATATTTCAAAATCAGTTTGCTTTTAATTAAGAAATTTTACTCTTTATACTCGATTTATTTATATGTATTTAAGGCACTTAAAAACAACAGATTTTTTTTTTGAAACGTGATAAATTGAATAATTGGCTTCTTAAATATTTAATACGTTATTTTGAATATTTTTTTTTGTCACAAACCAGTATTTTTTGTGTATTGGCAATGATGGGATTTTGCCCATTATTTTTTCCGCATAACTCAAGAGAATATAAAAATTTTCTTTAAAATAAAATTGCTTAAAAATTTTAATTAACACAATAAAATAAAATATCTGATGTGAACATTGCATGACTTTCTTACACAAAATTAATGTTTGTGCACAATTTCCACCATAAACTTGACGAACAAAATAGTAGTTTATATAAAAAAAGTGAATTTTTTGTTCTCAAAAGGCCAAAATACAATTGGCCCGACACCAAATTTACGACGGCAGATTACGGCGACAATGTCGCCCTCCATTTTACAATTGCGCACCCTTTGTTGTTCTAAACGTCATTGGGCGCGTTTATACCGGTGCTAAAGTGGCAGTTTTTTCAATGTAGCGCCGGTATAAACGCAGTCTACTTTAGCAATGCCTGCCAGTTGAGCAGTGGGTTTTTGGCAGTGCTAATTTTTGACGGTATGAACGGAATTATATTCTGGCAGTGCTGTTTTAACCTCAAAATTGTGACATTTTGTATTTCGTACAGCTGTTTGCGATGAGTTGAACTTTCCTTTTGGTTCTGTTGGTTTTGTTTATCCTTTTTCCAATTCTTTCTGCCCTTTTCATGCTATATTGCAAAGATTTTATTTTCGTCCATCGTACCTGGGTGAAATAGTCACATAATCACAAAAAATTGACAGTTCACGCAATATACACTTCCAGTTTGGCATTGCCAGATTGGCAGTGCCATCTTAGCACCGGAATAAACGCACCCATTTGCTCTTCATTTGATTTTGACACTGGGACGGTGAGCCACACATAACATTTTTTGTACTCAATTATCATACAAATTAGGAATGTGAATGTAAACAACACAGCATACGAACTATATTTCCTAATACTTTCTTTAAATGACGAAATTTCGATTTTATGACATCCCTATAAGACTTCATTTTGAATCAGCCACTAAATTTTGTGGGCGGGCTGGCTGACAAAAGTTAAATTCGATTCAACTTTTTACGACGACAAAGTCGGTCCGGTTGATTGTATACAGAAGCATACCCAAACAGCATCGAAAAGTACGGGAACATGAGATTTGTTCTTTGCGACTTGAAAGAGTAGAAATTTACACAATCGGGATTAAAAATTTACACCTATAATTCACATCCGCGTAAAAGAAGCGAAAGAAGTGACGAGCACGATCTTTGGGGCAACATTCGCTTCATGAAAATCCTGCGGCGATAGAGCAGCATTTGATGGTTTTCGGGCCGAAATAGTGATTGGCTGTGGAGCCTGAACGTCAGTTTAATTTTGAAGAAGCGTGTGATGGAAAAAGTGACGAAACTGCTACCACTAAAGTTTCATTAAAGCTCCCCGTCTGAGAAACACCAAAAAAAAATTGATGCCTTCAGCCGCCATATTTCCCATTGACGTTTGATGAAAACGATTACGTTTCGAGAATTAAATTTCTTATTTCAGGCGAATGACTGAAGGATATTGCATAAAAAGTGGATAGCAGACATTTTTGAAACAGCGCAATTTTATTGGCATCAAAATTTTATTGCAAAAGAAAAAATAAATTTGACCGGTAAAATAAAATTAAAGAAATTTTTCATTAAAAACTAAATAATTTGATGGCCCATTAAAATTTGTTTAAATTTCAGATCCAATATTGCCGAAAAATTTTAATGGCAATTAAAATCACGACATGCAATCGGAAGAAAAGTCCATTATAAAATAATACTCCACAAAAAGTTTCCATTAATTTATCGCCATTAGATTTTTCTTGTTCGTTTCTGTTTACGTTTTTATTGTTCATCTCTGTTGACTCACCCAAGCTAAGTAAGAATTCGAGGGAGAAAGAAAACCCGCTCGATGATTTGTGTAATTGTGTGATATGCACGTCAGATGACGCTCGCGCATGAGGCTACTAATTATGTCCCTGTCGTTATATTTGCGACGTAGCAAACCGCAGAAAAGTGTTCCCCACTATGTGTGTCGTTGCGCGTCTCATACGCACGACTAAGGACGTGTTTTCTACATAAATTGCTTATCGCCGTGATCTGCATGGTGACGAACTATGGGGATAAACATCATATTTGCTACCTAAAATGCTATTTGGGTAGAGTCCTATGAGTTTAAAATCTGAAATATCGCCGTAAATGTTGTGTTGGGCCAATTGTATTTTGGCCTAAAATCTGAAATATCTCGATAACGGCAAAAGCTTTCGATTTACGGTCAAATGTAAAAATTTAGAGAAATTTATAACCTTAAATTTTTCATTTAAGTTTTTTTTTCAACATATCGTTAGTTTGGAAAAAAAAAATTTTTAAATCTCTCAATAACGGTAAAAGATAGCGGATAAAAGTAAAAAGCAAAAAGCAAAAAAAATCGATTTTTTTAAAAAGCTTTTATTTTGAAAAAAATGCAGTAAAAAGATAAACCTATTTGTTTGGCGTTGTGTATCAGAAATAAAAGCGAGATAAATATAATGTTTTTATTTTTATGCTTTTTTTATCTCGCTTTTATTTCTTATACACAGCACCCAAAAAATCATAATTTTCTTTTTAGTGCTTTTATTAACCCGTTCGGTACATGTTTTTTTCTATGCGGGTTAAAGATTCTCTCTATACAAATTAATGATGTTTAAGCTATTAGTATTCATTACAAACAAAAAAAAATTTGAAAAAAAAAAATTAAAAATTTTAATTTTTTTCAAATACTTCCACTGTGGTCCAGCTTTTTACTCAAAAAATCAAAATTGGGTCACAAATGCACTTAATGGTGCACTGAGTGAGAATAGAGTGTTGAAAATAAATAAATAATAAGACAATTCAAATTTTTTAGCATGATGCCATATGGCATCAAAATACCGAAAGGGTTAAGAAAAAGTTTTTTATTTTTAATGTTTTTTATTTGATCCTTTTTAGTCATTTCGTATTTTATTAGTATGACTAAAAATCCACAATGAAAAGGATAATCACAACAACACCTTCCGTTATCCTTACAGACTTCTTGATAATCACGTTATCCTAACAACACCTTCCGTTATCCTTACAGACTTCTTAATGTCAAAAGGGGATTCGCCGATCCCAAAAACCCCCAAATGAGAGTTTTCCCGAAAAATTTTAGGAAAATGATAATCACGTTATCCTTACAAGGCCTTCCGTCATCCTTACGGATTTTTTAATGCCAGAATCGGTTTCGGCGACCCCAAAAATTTGAGGAAAAGGATAATCATGTTATCCTTACAGGACCTTCCGCTATCCTTACAGACTTCTTAACGTCGGAATGGGAGTCAGCGACCGCAAAAACCCCCAGAAATGATTTTGTTCCGGATAATGAGGAAAAAAAATCACGTTTTATTAAAAAGGGACCTTCCGTTATCCTTACAGACTTCTTAGTAGCATTCAGCGACCCGAAAAAAACCCCCGGATGAAATTTTCTCTGGAAAATTTGAGGAAAAGATAATCACGTTATCCGTACAGGACCTTCCCCTGCCCTTACACGGACAAAGTAGAGAAAATTTTGTATTGTCATCGGACTTACGTATTGATGTAAAATTTCAAGTCAATCAGATGAATGGAAGTGGGCCAAAATTAGATTGAAATATTTGAGCCTAACATATAGACAGACAGATAAACACGAAGGCAAGCTAAATAAAAGGTTTTAAAAAATTAGCAAAAATTTTTTTTTGTTTGCTCTTCATTGCTTTTTGTTTCTTAATATCGCATTGCCTAAATATGTTTGTATGAATGCATGTGTACTGAACTTAAAACTTCCTTCTGAGCTGAATAGCATTGAGTGCCATCATTATATTAATCACGATTTAAAAGTGATATGAATGGCGTGAATTGTTAAAGGATCCCACTTATGTTCTAGCTGTAAACACCATTATTATCCTCATAAATCAGCCACAGTAGCAGCGCATCAACCACAAATACATTTACATCTGACAATTCTCATCATTTTCCACCTAATGTTACGTAACAGCTACAAATCTTTCCTGGAATTCATACCTACAGCCAACGAACCAACAACGTACCTAACCATTTTATCTAACGTACAGAGAAGACGAATGAAAAAAAAACTATAGAAAGCAACAACATCATCCAAGACAAAAATCTCTTATGTCGATTGTACGTCATCCTTTTGCTGACTTCCTGAAAGCTTCCTCTGATTTTTAATGGTTACCCATTCACAGGGCGATCGAAAGCTAAGCGAGCGAGGCCCCATCATATCCAATTTATATCCACATATAATACTAATACTTTACCATACATAAATGGCATATATTCGCCATACGTGAACCATATTCGATCGGTTTTCACAGTCCACAACAAAACTAAACATAATATACGTAGTTAAGTGGGAAACTCAGCTAGGAAACAAGGATGTGTACCTACACTGGCATAACTGTTGGGTAGCAGCGAGTATACGTTGAGTGAATGTTCGTTCACCTTGGATTCACTCGTTTGACAGGATCTCGAGGATAAACAGGGATACGGTCGAATGGGATCGGATAGGATAGGTTAGCTAGCATTTTCGTTAGCATTTCGATAAGATGGGAGTTATGTTGTTATATTTGCCATTATCCTGCTGACATCGCCCCCTCCACCCTTTATAGTGTATACGAGATGTGCTGTTTGCCATAACAAAAGAGAAAATGCCAATCAAGCTGATGTCGGATGCGGAATAGTTCACACCATATATCTATAAGTATGGGGGCTTTTTCGACATAAAACTCCAGTGTTGAATTCAATACATACTCGTATAGTATCCATTGTCTGCAGAAAATGGAAGCAATTTGTTGTCAAATTGGCTGTCCGACTTAGAGTTATGATGTCCTTGTCATGGTAGGTATTCGACGGATATGGCTGACTGAGTAAATTATGTTCATCGTACGGCCCCCTCTTTACTAAATGTCCTTCTGCAGTCAAAAGATGTCTTATTCATTCTTATCATAGGTAGACATCCGATGCTGGAAGCAGAATCGTAACCAACAAGAAATGAAAGGTTCGATCACACATCAATACGGACGCAATCTTGAAGATTCTTACAACGTAAATCTATTTTTTTTTTGTTGTTGTTTAAAAAACTGAAGAATCTACACAAGTTTTCGTATTTAAAAAAAAATCTGGTGTGAACAGCATATGACTTTCTTATGCAAAATCTTCGTTTCTGCACAGTTTACACTATAACCGGACAAATAAAATATTTGTTTATATGAAAAGACGAATTTTTGTTTTACGAAATCTGAAATATCTCAATAACGGTAAAAGTAATCGATTTATGGAAAAAGAAAAAAATCTAGAGACTTTTAAGATCTTTAATATTCTTCTTTTAACCATTTTTTTCCGTTTGCTGGCAATTTCATGGCTCTCACTCAAGCAGTTTTTGAGAGATCTTGTGCACAGAGTAACAAACTCACAGAGTAACAAACTAACAGACTAACAAACTCACAGCTAACAAACTAACCGACTAACAAACTAACCGACTAACAAACTCACAGCTAACAGATTAAAAGACTAACAGACTAACAGACTAACAGACTAACAGACTAACAGACTAACAGACTAACAGACTAACAGACTAACAGACTAACAGACTAACAGACTAACAGACTAACAGACTAACAGACTAACAGACTAACAGACTAACAGACTAACAGACTAACAGACTAACAGACTAACAGACTAACAGACTAACAGACTAACAGACTAACAGACTAACAGACTAACAGACTAACAGACTAACAGACTAACAGACTAACAGACTAACAGACTAACAGACTAACAGACTAACAGACTAACAGACTAACAGACTAACAGACTAACAGACTAGCAGACTAGCAGACTAACAGACTAACAGACTAACAGACTAACAGACTAACAGACTAACAGACTAACAGACTAACAGACTAACAGACTAACAGACTAATAGAGTAACAGACTAACAGACTAACAGACCAACAGACCAACAGACCAACAGACTAACAGACAGAAAGACGTTTTTGAAAGACTTATATTAGAAAGAGGAAAGTTAAAAGATGGGAAACAATATTAAGGGGCTGTCCATAAATGACGTGACATATATTGTCAGAAGGAGAAATGCGTCACATAAGTGTATTAGACGCACAAAATTCCATGTGAAAATCGGCCCTATCGTGAGGGGACGGGGATTCTAAATTTTCCATGGACAACTCCTAAGTTCTGTGTTTTTTAGGCAGTTATTATTTGTATCTCTTATATTCAATTAATGTTGATGTAATGAAACTTTTCGCAGACACTCAACTTTTAATTAAATAATCGAATTTATTTTTGTTATCCTTTTAAGCATTCCATAACATATCATAGAACTCTGAATATTTTTGCGTCTATGCTTTTGCGTTGACGTCCTCAATATACGTCTATATACCCTAAACAAAGACGACACGTGCTAGAGATAGAGGCGTGAAATATAAATATATCATAAGAAGACGCTAAATTGTATAAAAGGATGGTAAAGTATTTTCCACATGAGAAGTTTTCATATGTATCACACTTTTTCGGTTAGAATAGAAAACATAAACGGCAAACAAACCAATGATGGTAAATATTTATCATGTGTTATCCGATGTGAATGGCAAACACTTAAACGGGCATACTGGCAACAATATATACATGACAGTAACCAGTTTAGGGATGAAAGAAGTTTTTTGTCCCGTTCACTGTTGTCACATCTACTTTGGTGAAAGGAAATTCATTGTTTGCATAGCCATTTTATCAATTAGGATACTGCGAATTTGAAGCCTTCAATGACAGTGAGTGAGGGGGTGTTTCTTCGTTTTTGCGGATCACTAATAGAATTTACTTAGGATATGCGCGATTTCTTTCGTCTTAAGTATCGCTATTTACAGTTTTAAAATAAGTACAAATACAATATCAGCAACAAAAAATCCTGAAAACGTATTTTTTTTTAAATTATTAGACTTTTAAGCTTTTTTTTAAGAAAAACAGGCGTTCTTTAAATTAATTCGACTTTTTTAAGATTTGTTCTTCAAAATTCTATGGCAATTGCAGAAAGTATAGTTTAACACGTTCGTGACATCGTGTACCACTGGTGGTACATGCATAGTGCAATCGATTTTTGAATATTCCTGACAGTCGTAAGTATAAAAACATAGTTTTAACATAAATTATCAGTATTTTATGAAGTAATATAAAAACACGCATCGTGTACCACCGATGGCGCACAACCGCCAGAAAACAAATCGCTAGTGTACCACCCGTGGTACACGATGTTCAAATGTAGAAAAAGTTGAAAAAGCAAATGTCGCGAACGTGTTAAGTGCTTGAAACTTTTTCTTGGGAAATGGCCTGTCTAATAGCGAAAACCGAATCTGTATTCCTTTAGTATTCCAGGAGATGGTAGAAGAGGGGTTTATGGGGAGTGGTGGAGATTTTGTAGTCGAAGAATTATTTTTAGGAATTACATCTCCAATAGTAAAAACCGAATCAAAATTGTTTGAAAATTGCCGGAGATCGCCGGCGAGGGGTTTACAGAAAAGCAGAGGGGCATGTTTGCCACGAAACTCTGGAGTGATATTCCGTAACTTGTTTCAAGCGTTTGTTTCGAGTTAGAAGAACAAGAAATATTCGCTGTCTCTGTTTTGACCGAAATAAATGACAGAGAGAAACCGAGATAGCAAATACAACTTTTTCTTCTAACTCGAAACAAAGGCTTGAATCAAGTTACGGAATACCACTCCAGATTTAAATTGGAAACTTTCACGTTATTTTTTTTTTTTTTGAAATTTCTTTTTTTTTTGAAATTCTTTATTTTAACACGTTTACCGCTCACGCATTTTTTGAGTTTTTTGTGATTTTTTGAACATTTTTTCTAAGAGAAACTGCATGTTTGGGACAGATATCTAAGACACTTAAATGTGACTTGAGTTTTTAGTAGCATTAGTGTCACATTACATTTTTAATAAAATGTGACCCATATGTGTGACGTGAGTTTCAGGGAAAATTACAACGTCACATATACGTGACGTTGAGTGGTGAACGTGTTAAGTTATATTTGAAATTTTTAGTGGTGGTTTCAAGACTGTTCTTCAGTTGGATTATTTGTGTAAATTTTCTAGCCGACTTAATTGCCGGAGGATTTTACTAAAAAACAATTTTATTTAAAAGTGCGATTTTTCTTTTGTATTTATGGGAGGGGCAAGCAGAAAGGAAAATTGTGTACATTTTTATCGGCATATATTTCTTGTAATTTTCTCCATCCAATACCCAAAACCCCATCACAATTCGTTAACTTGTTTAACATATAGAAGGACAGGGGCCCAAAAGCGGAAAAAGGTGGTGATTTTTTTTTGGGTGTATGCTCTCTAACGAGTGCTCTATCCAATGGAGGAAACCATATAAAAATCTGTTGATGGATTTACGAGATAGCAGGTGAGGGGTTGAGAAGGGAGGGCAACTCCTGCTGCAAACCATCTCAAAAATCATCTCAAGTAATCCAAAATATTGTGGTTCAATGTTTTCCGTTGGGGGTTCAGAAGTTACAGGGGAAAATCCGACTTTGATAGCTACAACTGAACGTATAATAGTCTTCTTTTGTTGGGAAATCGTAAAAAATTAACAATAGTATGTCATTGTGATTTGGTCCGTGTGAAGCGAAATGCTCCGTTAAAATAGGTTTAGTATTTTTTGGAACATCATTTACAAAAAATTCACTTCTCGTCATAATATTAATACGATTTAGATGTTATTAGGATCTGGAAGTATTCACATTGATATTAAATGAAATTAATACGAACGAAATTGTTATTGTGATTAAACAATCACATTTTTTTTATATCAAAAGAGAATAGGACGCTTCAAACATTGAGGATTCTCTACATTAAAGATATACAAAAAGTGTTCCCGGTAAAAATGAAAAAAATTCTAGCTAGCCAAGTATAGTCAAGAAATTGATACTACATACAACTACAACATACAATGAAAACTTTTTCACCTTTCTGACGAACAAATTTTCATCTAAAGGAATAATAATAAAAAAAATATTCACCTAGGTAACTTGACCACTTAAGGTTTTGCATCCTTTTTACGTGAAATTTCCACTAAGAGTTTCTTTTTTGTTTGCCAAGGAACGCAAGGATGTTTCACTGGTATTATGATTTTATTAAACCTTATTTGAGGGTAAAGGAATTTGCATGAAAGAAAATGTTTAAGAGTGAAACTCCTAACGATATTTTTATGCTGTGGTGGTATTTCAATTAAAAGCGATTAATTTTTTTATTGATATGGAAGTGTTTGGTGAATAAAAACATTAAATTAAATGGCGTTTATATTAAACTACAATTTATTCCTTTTGCTATCAATGAGAAATAAAAAGGATATAATTTTTTGCTATTATAGGGGGCTATTGAGGTATTTTTCATTGAAAAAATTAATTGTAGAATTTAAAATAATTTTTTCGCAAGTATTGTTAACACGTTGACTGCCGAATCAATTTTGCAAATATTTAATGAAAATTCTATTAAATGTAGAATGTAGAACTGGCTATCGAAAATAATAGCCCTGATGAAACTTAGTGACATTTTCCACTGGCTATCAAAAATGATGGCCATGATAGTCAATGTGTTAAATATGAAACCGCTGGAACTTAAATTGTAAGTCTTAAAATTTATTAATTGATTTATAATTATTTGCTGTTGCTAAATAATAAATAAGTGCACTATGAATTATAAAAAAAAAATGTGCGCCGCAGGTAAATAATTTTTAAAATCAGACAAAAAATATCAGTTGTGGTCAACACAAAACTTTCTTCTACAAAATCTACGACCCTGCGCAATTTACGCTAGAGCCCTGTCGCGTTGTCAACCTAAGACGACCTCCCAATAAATTCTTGGTTTATTCAAAAATATCAAAAACGTACAAAATTTGAGATAACTTGAGAACTGTAAAAGATATCAATTTACGGTAAATGGCAAAAATGTAGAAAATGTTAACATCTTTAATTATTCTTTTAACTGATTTGTCGAAAAACCGTTAGTTTGCAAATTATTCGCAAAAATATGATTTTTTACATATTAATGAAAATATCTCAATAACGGTAAAAGATAACGGATAACGGTAAAAGACAAAATTGTGCAGAACGCCATTCTCATTAATTCACTTCATACATTTAGTCAGCAAAAACCCGTTAGTTTTCGAGATAATCGCAAAAAACTGTTTTTTTTTTTGGAAATGACGGTTTATCTCGATAACGGGTGGAGATATCGAGTTATAGCTAAAGACAAAAGTGAGGGAAATTTTATTTTCTCCAAGTTTTGTCATACTTAAGGCCACTAAAAAACGCGTAGTTTGGGAGTAAATCGAGAAAAACGAAATTGCGATTTTTGAAAAACCGCCATTTTGGATACTTCCGGTTAACGGATTTCCACCAAAAGTTGATAGGATCGTCCCATTTCAGGACCCAACATGCCTATAAAATTTCATGGCGCTAGCTCTATTAGTTTTTGAGAAATCTTGTATACAGACTGACAGACAGACTGACAGACTGACAGACAGAAAGACATTTTTTTAATATGACTCCAATCGACTCAGGAGTGATCGGGAAATGTTTTTTAGGCAAAATTAAGAGTTCGAAATTTTTCATGAATACAATACTTTATTATACTTCGTAGAAGAAAGTAAAAATGGATCTTTTAATCGAACAATGAAAAAGCCCAGGTTATTTAATGGTGAAACTCTAGTTTCCATTATTTTTGAGAAAATTTTCCCCGTAACAGTGAAATGTAACTTTAAAACAGACTTGAAATTTTCTACAGTTAGGTTTCTCGTAAATGGCTAGGCTAGGTTCTTGAATGAGCTAAATTGGACCATTCCTTCCCTTCTCTCCCATATAAACGAAGTTTTTTGCAATTTTCTCGAAAACGGTGAGTCATATTGAAAAATTCATTAAGGTAAAATGTGTTTAGAATAGGATTTTACATAACTCATCCATACATCAAAATCCAATCATGCCACTGTTTCCCCTCTCTCCCATACAAATGAAATACCCTTTCCCTGTTTTCTCGAAAACTGTGCCTCGTATCGAAAAATTTATAAAGATAAAATGTGTTTAGAATATGATTTTACATAACTCATATTTACATCAAAATCCAGTTGTGCCACTTCTTTTCCTCTCCCCCATACAAATTGAAAAATTTCTTTCTCGAAAACGGTGAGTCGGACTGAAAAATTTATAAAGGGGAATTGAGTTTAGAATATGATTTTACATAACCGTTCGATACATCAAAATTCAATTGGACCACTCCTTCCCCCCTCTCCTATACCGATGGATTTTTCTAACTAAACATTTTGTCTGGCATCATATAGTGTTTCACGATAGGCCCCTGGCAATTGTAGCTTTTCTTATGTTTTTTAACACTAATTATAAATTGAAATTTCCGAACTCATTTAATACGCATCTGTTGCGACATTAAAAAATATTAGTTGTGATCAACACAAAACTTTCCTCTGCAGTATTTGATAAATGGGTGTAAAAATTTTCTATCTTCAAATTTTCGGGCTTCAAATTCTAGATTTCCAGGTTTCGGTCTTCAAATTCTAGATTTCCAGGTTTCGGTTTTCAAATTCTGGAGGTTGTAAAACCAAATTATTTAACTTTTGGTCACAAGAATATCTTACAAGAATTTTGCATTGTAAAACAGACACTAAATTTTTCGTACAATTTGTGATTGCCAGTATGATTATCAGAAATTATCAGAAATTAATTTTTAACACCGATTTTTCATTTTGATGTAAAAAATCGCCATTAAATACTCATCACATAGTAGTATTTTAAAGCTTTCGTATGATTTCTGGAAATTATTCATTAATTTAACATTTAAATTTATGTGAGACATTTTTTCCTCCTGAAAAATTTGTATTCGACATAAAAAAAATCTTGAAACTTGAACGAAAACATACTTAAGTGCATCCTTAAAAGACACTCCGAATAGGGAATGTGAATCCAATGAGGATCTGTGTGGAAAATCTCAAAAATCCTGTACGTACTCTAATATGCCGTTCGCATACATTTTGCCAAGTAAGCTCAACGCACTAGAATTTGCATTTATGAATAGCTGGAAAAGGATTGCAAAATTACATACAAGGCCCTGCAGTGAACTGACCATCAGTGAAAAATATTAGACAAGCACTTAAAATATTCGAAAAAAGAAATCCGTCATATCCAGACCATTGAAAATCCCAACAAATTCATATATGAGAGTAAAAAAAAAATATTTTTTCATCCCCGAGGGGTAGTTTTTTCAATTTTATTTTTTATTTTTGTGAAATTTCAACTTTCAGCAGATTGTGCTGATAGGACTGGTTGTTGTGGAAATGTTCCGGGACACATATGTATATAAATTCGAATGTGAGATAATATAGAGATGTTGATTGTATGTTGCAAAATTGTGGATGAGCTAAGAATTTTAGGTTCTGTACATGCAGAATAGAGAAATTTTTGGGTTAGAAGTGGGAAAAGCAGACGTCAGCATTCGTGGAAATAGAGAAAATGTAGATTCTGTCTAAGTGTCATATATATGTGGCGAAAATGGATTCTAGTTTTCATTTCGATTCTCTTCATTCCCAGACACTATATACTGCCATATGAAATGGCAGTAAGGAAAATTTCCGTTTTGTACTTCTTTTTTTTTTGCGAATATCGAGGTACATATGTGTGTATCCCACATTATATAGAAAGAATTTCACGATCTCAAGGACTGAGTGTTTTGCTAGTTTTATGCATATTTATGTAGCTTGATGTAATCACTTCATCAAAACTTAAATAACTTTTTGCTTAAAATGCAAATTCTATCAGTCATGAGAAATTTCTCATGCTAAACCTACCAGAGGAAAATTTCTTATACGAATTAAGGACGAGTATGGCAACATACCCGTACCCGTATATCCTTTTGCCAACATTAAACCACATCACCGTATTCTGCTTTATCATCCTTAATTCTACACATGTATACATCTTTCTTATGTTTGGCTTTGGGTAAATTAAGCCATCACACCCCCTCCTAGCAAGACGCTAGGTATTTTCTCGTAGTTTGAGTCACACTTAAACTGATGCACAGTTGCTACTTCGTATAGTGACGTAATTTCTATTTAAAATTATACTGCTGCATATTTCAATATTGAGTAAATCGTAAAAAATCTAAAATCTCAGGTAATATTCTTCCGCAAATCCCGCCATTAAAGTCTACAAAGTTGTTTTAAAGTTAGACAAACCAACCAATCTATTGGCGAAACAAATAACGAAAAACTTTCGTTTCACATCCACGGTAATCATATTTTACAGCATGCTATGAACCTTACTATGTCCCTTTTAGTGCACTAACCACGAAGCATAAAATATGCATATTTACAGGACGAAATAAAAAATAAATAAAAGAAAAAACAAATCAGCAGTGATATTTTTATGAAATGCATATATTGTTAAAGGGCAAAATGTAATAAATAGGGTGACGATATGTCCCGGAATTGTTGCGATAATCCCGGACTCAGGCAAACTTTTGTCCCGGAATCGTACAATCTAGTGTTGGAATTTCTTAATAACTAAAAAAATCGATTTCAAACCACAAAAAATTTCGCCTGGGTCGCAATTTCCTCAGATATTACTGCCTCTAGCGCATTTTTATACCCTATATTTTATAGGAGTATATTTTTTTCCGCATGTCTATCCGTCTATTTGTCTGTCCGTCTGTCTGTCTATCCGTCTGTATGTCCTTCTGTCTGTCCGTTTCTCCGTCCGTTCGTCCGTCCGTTCGTCCGTCCATTCGTCTGTCCGTCCGTCCCTCCCTCCGTCTGGCCATCCGTCTGTCCATTCGTCTGTCCGTCCGTCTGTCCGTGAACAGATTAAGCTAGAAATTTGAAATTTTGTGTAGTTACGTTTCTAGTAAATGGCCAGGCTAAGTCCTTGAACGGGCAAAATTGGACCATTCCTTCCTCCTCCGTCATACAAACAGTTTTTTACAATTTTCTCGAAAGCGGTGACAAATAGTGAAACATTTATAAAGGTAAAATGTGTTTAGAATATGATTTTACATAACTCATCCATACATTAAAATCCAATCCGAGCACTCTTTTCCCCCTCTCGTATACAAATGGACTTTTCTAAATAAACATTTTATCTGTCATTACTATATAGAATATTTGACGATTGCCCCCTCGCAATTGTCGCTTTTCTTATGTTTCTTAAAAAAATCGCCTGTGGCGCATTTCATAAAATCATTTTGAATAGCGAGATGTTGGTTTTGCAAAAGTTTTGCATGCGCGGCAATTTCTATTGTACAGTAGGAACTCGGTAAAGTGAACACCCAAAACAGTGAATCATTTGAAACACTCAACACACAATTTTTTGTAAAAATTGCCCGCACTTCGTTGCCCTCCGCCACTCTTCCTCATTTACTAGTAATCTGTCCTGGATACACACAAAAAAATATGGTCACCCTAGTAATAAGGGAAAATGAGTAAATTTTCAAATTTAAGTATACTTTAAGATTGTAATAAATTTTAGAATCCCTCTTAGCTAAGATGTCTCTGTTAGGACGCTGGTAGTTTTTTTTGTGGTTTGCGACATCTGATAGTATGTTTCAGTGCAAAGTAAAATTATCTTTGATATAGATGGGTGTATTTAAGAAGAATTTCCAAGTAGTAACGTAAAATTTGTAGCAATAGAATATCTTGGAAATTTATCAAGTGATCATATTTATGTTATGCCAGTCCATAATCAGAGGAAGGCGGGAGGTGTTAAGGAATGGCTTTAGATCCATGCAAAAAACCTCTATTTCCTGTGAATTTCACGCTCTATACATAAATGTAACTGAAATTGTGGAAATGAATATAAAGAAATCGATGTCGGCGTAAATTTTTCGTTAAAAGATGCGCCGCAGGCGAAAAAAAAAGTGTTCACAGCAACCCTCAGCCGAAGTAGCGCGGATTTCTTATACTCTATATGATATATCATATAGGAGTATATTAAATTTAGTATTACGCTTGTAACGCATCGAACCAATCATCGCACACAAAAATGAATTACGTTAGGGATGACAAAAGGTTTTGATTAATCCATGTCCGCCCGTCCGCCCTTGATGGTGTTCGGAAAGATTGAATTAGAGACTTGAAATTTCGGAAGGATTGAATTAGAGACTTGAAATTTGGTAAAGTTGCGTTTCTCGTAAATGGCTAGGTTAAGTTCATGAACGGGCAAAATTGGACCATTCTTTCCTCCTCTCCCATACAAACGAAACAGTTTTTTGCAATTTTCTCGAAAACGGTGAGTCGTATTGAAAAACTTATAGAGATGAAATGTGTTTTGAATATGATTTTACATAACTTATCCATACATCAAAATCCAATTGGACTGCTGCTCCCCCGCTCCCATACAAATGGAAAACTTTGGTCCTGTTTTCTCGAACACTGGGAGTCGTTTCGAAAAAAATATCATGTTTTGAATCTAAAATTTACATCCGGTTAGTGGTGATTCCACACCCCCCCCCCCCGCCCTTTTATCAGCCCGCCCTTTTATTAGCCCGCCTTCTTGATATGATGCTGCATATTGCTGTCCTGGAGCGTTTGAAAATTTAAAAAAATCAATTACGAACAAAATGGCATCCGTTTTAAATTCAAGTATCGATTTTAGGGTAAAAATGCCTTATTTTTTGACTGTAAAAAAATTCAAAAAATAAAGCTTTGGCCCAGGAATAGATAAACTAACGAGTAATAATTATGAAAAATTTCAGAGAAATCATTTGAGAGGTTATTGAGCTATCACCGACTTTGAAAACGTTTTTTTGAAAAACTCTCGATTAAATTTTCAAGTTATTTCGTAAATATTCCAAATTCGGCTGCACACAAAAAGTTGCAAATTTTCAGCAAATTTCATTTATTGAGAAATTAAAGTCAAAATTAATATCGAAAGTTTGCAGGTAGCCATAGCCCTTACAAAATGTTCCCAAATGTGTTGCTTGGAGTAATTTTGACATCACCGTCATGTTGCTGAAACAGAATATTTGTCGTGTATGCATCAGTTTTCTGAGTGTTACTATATTTGCTCTTGTTTAGGATCTTTTGTGTTTACTTGACATTTTCATTAAAATTTGAGACGATAGTGCAAGATTAAGTGCAAGGAATTGGTTTATATTCGAGTTAATGACTTCTGTTTGGCCTCTGTTTATTAGACGACAACCTCAATCATATCAATGGTTCATAGCAAAATTCAGATTAAAATATGTCACTTTGAAATAGGATTTATTTGACATACTGACTTTGAATGAAATTGCCGAGGCTGTGATTATAAAATTCTAAGATTTCAATGCTAATGGACTAGAAATTTTTCAATATCTGATTCGTGGATTTTACATTTTAAAATGCTGTTGAACAAAGTTACACCAATTTCTAAAAAAAAACTTTGCCAGTCTAGTATATTTATTACTAGGGGCTGTGCCCCGAACCGCTTCGCGTTTCACCCCCCACATGATACGTGGCCTCCGGCAACGCGTTTAATTTATCTATCAACAATGTTGGGGCTGGACTCCCGACGAACATCTATGCCAAATTTCAGGCCGATCGGTTTAGTAGCTTCCCCGCGAAAGAGTAACATAGCGCAAAAACTAAGTTTCGAAATCACTTTACCCCCTCCCCTTACTCCCCCCACCCCTCGCGCTACTTTTCCGTATGCCTATGTTGGAACCAGAACTACCACAGACACTCATGCCAAAATGCCAAATGTCAAGTCAATCGGTTCAGCCGTTTTTGCGTGAAAGAGGAACAGAGAGACAGACAAATAGACACCAAGTCATTTTTAACCGACTTCCAAAAAGGAAAAGGTTCTCAATTCCACCTGAATATTTTTTTTTTTTTTAATGTATGTTCACGCTTAACTTTTTACTGGGTGGACCGATTTTGGTCATCCCAAAGAGAAAGTTGTAGAGAAAGTTCCTGGTTGGACCCTGGTTCATTCATGGGCAAAAATGGACCATTAGGGGGGGGGGGTACCCCCCATACAAACGAAAACGTTTTTTCCGAATTTCTCAAAAACGGTGCATCTTATCAAAAAAGTCTAAGAATTAAAGTTATTTAGAATATGATTCTACATAAAACTCCCATACATCAAAATCCGATTGGAATAAATTTTAAAAAATCTGATTGGAAAGTTCGACTTCAAAGTGTAATTTTGGTACAAGTGCTCAAATTAAGATACCAATATCACCATACAGGTTTTCAATAATTGCCAGATTGGCAATTATAGCTTTTGTTATGTTTTTACGTTGTGTTCAGTCAGAGCCGTATTAACAAGTTTGAGCGCCCTGGGCTAAATAAAATTTTGCACCCTTACATAGTTTTATTGTAAAAATGCAATTTCATTTTTTAAAATATTCTTTAATTCATAACACAGTACTAACTTAAATTACAGATACGCTAAATATAAAGAAAATTAAAAAAAAGCAATCAAAATTTCATCGCCTCAGATCGATGGCGCCCCTGGTCTGTAGCCCAATTAGCCCTATGGTTAATTGGGCCTTGTGTTCAGTACAACACAAGGAAGGTTCTTTTATATATTTCCCCCGTGTTAACCTACCCCTTCAAACCCCTCCCTGCTTGGGATATCGAGTAAAATTCTTTGTATAGTGTTCAGTACAATATTTGGAAGATTCTTTTATATATTTCTCATCTGCGGACTTATCCCCTCAAACCCTTTGTAATTTTACCTATATTAAAAATTGAAACTAAAAACGTTCGAAATAAAAAAAAATTTTCTAAAAAAAATAAAACCGACTTTAAAAAAAAAACTGAAAAGAGAAAAAAGCACTAAAAAGAAAAAAATAATTTCAAACTATGTCCATTAATAGCGTATTTGAAATTTGGCTTTTTTGAAGTGGCGTTAAATTTGCAACTAAAATAAATTACATACTTTCTAACCCTTAAGGCTAATCGTTTACATACTTTCTAACCCTTAAGGCTAACTAAGAACTAAGATCGACTCCAAAAATTTTGTTGTCAAACAGATTAACTATAGACACGGCTCTTACAATAGAAATTTTACAACGATTTTATTTAGTGTAAATTTAACGCCACTCCAAAAAAGCCAAATTTCAAATACGCTATTAATGGACATAGTTTGAAATTATTTTTTTCTTTTTAGTGCTTTTTTCTCTTTTCAGTTTTTTTTTTTAAAGTCGGTTTTATTTTTTTTAGAAAATTTTTTTTATATATTAGTATGATGATAGGCTTGTATGTCTGTTTGTCTGTCTGTATGTTCGCTTAAAACTCGAGAACCACCAAAACGATTTTTTTGACACTTTCAGGCAAGCTTATTATCGTCAATGGACGGGTTTTAGGCTACAGGTAAACCCAATATTCCTCTTCTATTTTACGGGTTTCCTCGATTCATGTGTATTGGTTTCTGATTTTCCTAATTGAAGCCCTTGGTATCTAAATATATAAAAACTCCCTTTTCCAGCAAAAATAGCATCGCTTGTAATTTTCTTAAAATATCTTTTAGTAAAAAAAGACACCCATTCCCAACACAAATCTTTATCAATGCCTGTCAAAGCCTGAATAATAATTAAACTTGGCTGTTATTCGTGTTCGGGAAATCTATGAAATTTGCTGTTTTTATACCTGCTTATAAAAGTTCTTATATTTCTGAGAGCATTTCAATGTTAGTTCAATTAAAACTCAGCCGGAAAACATATAATTGAAAGAATTTAATTAAATAGATTTCGTGCAATTGAATTCGGTTATGTGATTAATTGATTTCGATCTCTGAATAAATAATTTCATTTCTGTTTTATCAGAATCGAATCAATTTCCAATTTAAGTATTCCGGTGAATAAGCTGGAATAGGCCAGCATTGTGTAGCAATACTACGAAAATCCATTGAAACGCAGTTTTTTTATTGCCCTTTTAGCAGTAGTATTGGAAAGGATATTTTAACAAAAAATCAAACTTGAAACATGATTTTATGTGAAATTTAACGCACAAACTTTTTTTTATACTTTTCTTCGATTAAAACGTGAAAACATTCATAGAAAAAATTTGTTTCTAAATTACATAAAAGATTTTTTTTAAATAAAAATCATGTTTTAGGTGCATTGCCCCCGTCCCTGCTACCTTTTATTCACACTATTAGACCAAACTTCAAAAAAAATTTAGGCAAACTCAAATCAGCCCCTCTCTCTCCGATGTGAAACTCCTCTCGTGCTAGAAATTTTTTTGCACAAACTTAAGTTGCTATATACAACTTAAATTATTTAAGTCCCAGAATTTCTACGGTTTACCCTTTAACCTTGATAACAGAAATTTCTGCGAATCTGTGAATGATAAATCCTTTAAGGATCAATTTCTGACGACGTAGAACAATATACATTGTTTGGCAATGTTTTCCAGCTCAAGATTATCTATCAGAATCCATTATCAGAATATCAATAACAAAAATACTGCGTATTCAATACAAATTGAGGGGAAATCGAACAAACTTAATGTTACTATGGATTCCAGAATAGGCATGATTGAGTAAGTTTCTTTTGGACAACAACTTTTTTTCGAGCATACATCAGTGTCGCTTTCTCCCTAACTTTCCTTAATACTCGCAGATCACCAAAACGAACCGGATTTTGGTCCGCCCAAGTGATTGAAAGGCTTTTACAATTCTGTACACTCAGAAAAATGGAGGCTAACTCGACGACCTACATACGGCGTAATTGGCCTCGGGCAGGCGCGCGTTCGCCTGCATGTGGGCTAGTAAAACTGAGTTGACCTGTGGTCGGAGAAATTCTGAAATTAAGCCACCAGCAGGTGAAGTAGGGCATTGGGAGCTGCACGAGTTGACCTTAGATAGGTTAACTCTGACCGCTAGCTGGCTTACAGACACCTCTGTAAGGTCAGAGTTAACCTGACAAAAAGTTGACCTGGACATTTTTCTGAGTGTATATGGCAATATCTGTCATAAAATCACAAAAATTTGTATGCTCACTATTTCAAATGATTCACTATTTTAAGGTGCCGCTCCTTACTTCTTACTTCTCCGGCGCTACAACCATTTGTAGGTCTTGGCCTGTTCAAGGACAGCATTCCAACGGTCCCTATCGAGAGCTTGCTATTGCCAGTTTGTAATCCGCAGCGTACGCAGGTCTGATTGTACGCCATCAATCCATCGCGCTTTTGGACGACCAACGCCTCGTTGCCCAACTGGATTGTTACGGAATAAGGTTAATGGGGCTCGGCCTTCTGCCATTCTCACCACGTGCCCTGCCCACCTTAATCGTTGGACCTTCACGACTGCAACAATGCTCGGTTCACCAAAATCTCTTTCTAACTCAAAGTTGTATCTTCTCCTCCATTGATCACCTTCCCGCATCGCCCCGAATATGGTACGCAGCACTTTGCGTTCGAAGATGATAAGCAGCTGTTCGTCACTCTTCTTTAATGTCCATGACTCGCCGCCATAAGTCAGGACTGGGCGAATGAGCGTCTTGTATATTTGGCTTTTTGTTTTCTTAGATAACAAATTTGATCTCAGATGTCTAAGAAGTCCATAGTAGCATCTGCTTGCCGCCATGATTCGTCGCTGTATTTCACAGGTCGTATCACCGTCAGGTCGCATCAGCGCTCCAAGGTAGACAAAGTCATTGACTATCTCGAAGTATGAACCTCCTATCTCCACTGTACCGTCGCTTTCATTTGGTACCGGTCTTGTGTTGGTTCTCATGTATTTGGTCTTTGATTCATTAACAACCAAGCCCATACGTTCAGCTTGGTCCTTAAATGCTGTGAAAGTACTGGCCACATCTGCATGGTTTCTTCCAGCAATGTCCAAGTCATCTGCAAAGCCCAGTACTTGGATTGAGCTGGTTGCCAGGGTTCTGCTAGTTGAAATGCCAGCACGTCTTAGGGCAATCTCTAGCGCCAGGTTAAAAAGAAGACATGATAAGGCGTCACCCTGTTTCAAGCCTTCTCCCACCACAAATGAGTCGGACATGGCGTTTTGAATTTTGACACGACACCTTGTGCCAACCAGCGTCGCTTTCACCAATCGAATCAATTTTGTTTCAAAGCCCAGCTCCTTCATTGCAATAAACAGCTCGTTGCGTTTGGTCCTGTCATAAGCCTGCTTAAAGTCAATGAAAAGATGGTGAGTCTGGACTTTGAACTCTCTGCCTCTGCTTAGGATCAGACGAAGGTTGTAAATTTGGTCAGTTGTTGATCTATCTCGTCTGAATCCACACTGATATTCCCCCAGAACAGTTTCGGCTTGTGGTTGTAGTCGGGTGAACAGTATACGCGCAAAAACTTTGTATGCTGTGTTAAGTAGAGCGATTCCACGCGAGTTTTCGCACTCTAGCCGGTCACCTTTTTTGTGGATAGGGACAATTGCACCTTCAAGCCACATTTCTGGTAGCGTCTCGTTGTTCCATATGTCCATTACTACTTCGTACAACACACTGGTGCCGCTCCACATGAGAGTAAATGCCGGCGAGAACCTTTCGATAGCAGCTGCTCGCAAATGGACACGTCTCTGAGAGTCGCTCGCCGAAACTCGCAAAAACTCGCGAGCTAGTTTCTGTCAAAAGTGATTCTACTCTCTAGTCGACACGTACCCACTGAACTCTCGGGGAGTTGCTCGCCAGATACGAACGGCGTTTGAATTTCGCTAGTAGCTCTCGAGAACTCGCCAAAACAAGATGTCAAAAAAATCAAGATTTCTTGAAAAGAGAAAAATCGCCGAAATTAACTCTCAAATGGACAACATCCTGCGAGTTACTCTCGAGAGTTTTTGAGAGTTACTCGCGTATTTACTCTCATATGGAGCGGCACTTTTAGGGGTTCACTATACGAAGTTTCTACTGTATTCAATTTTTCCAAAAACGCATAGTTTCCGAGAAATTTTCAAAACACCAAATTTTTGTTCCGAGAAATTTTCAACAAACTTGAAATATGTTGAGAACAGTTAGAGATACGTAAAAACCGTGAAAACAAAAAATATGGAAAATTTTATTTTCTTTAAATTTTAATATATACATTTTTTCTCAAAAACGCATAGGTTTCGAGAAATTTTCAAATAACTGTAGTTTAAAAAACAAAAATCTTTGGAAGGAACCCGGTATAGCTAAAGTTATTTTTCCAAAAGTTCAAAGAAAAGTACAATTTTCGTAGAATTCATTTTTAAAAAACTAGCTTGCATACCCGTCGTTGCCGGGTTTAGTTTTTGTATAAGTTTTAGAATACGAAGAAAACCGGAAATAACTTAAAAACTTTTGAGAAAAATCTTATCCTTGCAGGATTCGCCGTAGCGAATTAGTCTAACGCTAGATTCGTGATCAGCGACCCCGAAAACCCCCGAGTCAACCACCTATTGAGCAGGATTTATAGCGAAAATCACGGTTTAAAAACACCCAAACCCCCTTTACCCCTCGTTCACCCGTCTACGTGATGGTTGGGACATACTGTGAAAGTTTCAAGTTTCTAGCTTCAGGAGTTTGGCCTGGGCGTTGATAAGTCAGTCAGTCCGTCAGTCAGTCAGTCAGTCAGTCAGTCAGTCTGTCAGTCTGTCAGTCTGTCAGTCTGTCAGTCAGTCAGTCAATTAGGTTAAACGATTTTATATATATAGATGACAGACAGACCGACAGACAGACCGCCAAACAGACAGACCGCCAGATAGACAGACAGATCGACCGACGGACAGACCGACAGACATATGCACGGAGATCCTCATAATTTTACCTGAAACGGATTTCGTACTGATCAGAAATTTTCTATCTTCCCCAAATTTTCTATCTTCCCCAAATTTTCTATCTTCGCCATAGTAAAAATTGTTTATTAAAAATACATTTTTCAAACAAAAATATTTTTCAAATTTCCTTGTATTTGTCGATGGATAAAAACATTTTATTCGGAATCAAGGCTATTCAAATATTTTGTATCTTTTATAAAACATCTATGAGAGATTTTATGAAATCTGAAACGCTACTATAAAAGCCTTTCAGATCAAATCAAAAAGAAGCAAAAAAAAAAAAAACAAAACAAAAATAAACACATTTTGTGCGATGGATTTGAGTGTGTTAAATATCGGCAGGTTAAATATTTTATGAGTTCAATTTTTATCTCTTAATCCTTCCTTTCATTGCTCCCTCTTGATGTCGTATCCATGAAAGTCAATTTACTACCCCAAAATTCAAAGGGTTTTCTCAATATGATATTCAGCAAACCACCGGGAATCCATTCAAACCCGTGCGATGTGCGCTAATATTATGATGAGGTATGAAGGAATGGTGGCGTTGAAAACATTACGTCGGTACTTCTTTTAAGCACTTCCCTTTATGTTTGGCGAGCATAAAACCGATTACCAGTCATGTTACATAGTCATTTTTTGTGTGGTGTAGAGCTTCACATGGGAATATGATAAAAATTTACTTTAGCTTCATTGCTATACGAACAAACCAATACAATGCCACTGATGGGGCTGAATGTGCTTCATATAAAAACTCCAGCACAACGTTTTCTTTTTTTTTTTGCTGTTCGAACGTTGCCTTTTCAACGGACAATCTATTATTATATTATGTTCAATCTTTATTATAAATGTGTGCACATAAAAAAAAATTTTGAGAATGTTATCTGAGTATGTTCGGATGAATATGGATAGTGAGTGGTTTGATAGCCGTTACCAATTTCAAACCATTATGGTCGAGTTGCTGGGTAATCAGCAGGAAAGCCAACCAAGAGGCACAATCAAAAGGAGTAAAGGATTTTCCCATTCACTATTTTTTCCATGCTCCAATTTTTTCCTTTCTTGCTCGTTTTGTGCTAAAATCTATGAAAATTGAGTTTCTTCTTGTTTGTAAAAGGATTCTAAAAGCACCATATGATAAAACATGGCTTCCTTTTTCATTTTCAGTTGCCAGCAATACATCCAGATAGCAAACTTTAACTACAGAAATTTGAACAAAAAATATTTTATTGCTTGGAACAGTATTGAAATGGATTATTTTTTTCGTACCACAGATTTGAGAAAAAGTTTTCACTATTGTTCTATTGAATTTAAAAAAAAAAAAGAAATGCTTTGTGGCATGTCTATCAAACTGAACTTTTAATTTGAAATATTAAACTTGAGAAGGAATTGCTTGTTCATGGTGGATACATTTTTTATACGGTAAATCAACGTTCTTTTTAATCTGAAAAGGAATATTTTATTAAAACAATCATAAGATATTTTCAACGGGTTTAACAAGAAATAAATCTTGGAAGGATCAGACCATTTTCAGAGGGTTTTTTTTACTTTAAGTTGCAGAGCAATGAATTTGTTGGTTTCAGAGAGCTGTATTTCAAATTGTTTTAAAAGTTTTACTCAAATTTTGTTCTGTGTGAATTTTAAGCGAGATGTCACACTGGCCATCAGCTGCTGCAGCTGACTGATCCCGACTGATCCCGACATCATTTGCGACATCAGTTGCAATCCAATGGCGCATGGCACACTGCAAAAACTGTGCAGCTGCATGTCTAGGACACAGAGCTGACTTTTTTGAACTGACCTAAATGTAGCTGATATCAGGAACATGTCGGGTAGTTTCTAATGTCATTTTTGTTAGATAAAATAAAATAAAATGATGATTTTCAATATTTTTTTCGTCTGGAGGTAATAATTGTCATGACTGGCACAGTTTTTAAAGGTAGCATCATGACCACTCTCTAGGTTATAGGCTCTCTACTTCATATAATGTTGATTTTAAAATAATTACTATTTGGGAACATCATAAAATTTTGACAAGTCTGTTTAACTAATAATCGTTTGAATAAGTAAAAATAAATACGATGTCCATCGAAGAGGAGAAATTAACCATAGCAACCGCACAAGCTACAGAAAAAGGTAGATGCTTGTACGATTGCACAGATTCCGTTTTTTAGCAGAGAAATAAGGAGAAGTTCTTCCTCCGAGTCCGACATTTTGACGTTTGAGGTCAGCTGATCTCAGTTCAGTGTGCCACGTCAATTTATCGAATCAGTTCCTGCAGCTGGCCGACCTGATGTCGGGATCAGTCAGCTGCAGGAGCTGATTGGCCAGTGTGACATCTCCCTAATAGATAAATTTTTGTATTTCTTCCATAAATGTTGAAAGTAGGTATTTGGAAAATTTTACCAAAGATTAGGTAAATAAAGATAAGAAACTTAGAACAAATTTTGTGGGGAAAAAAACACGCCAGCGGAAATGGAATCGTTCGTTTGGAAAACAATGATTTTTTTGTTATTTTGTATTTGATTAGTATTTATAACTAAAAATCAAAATGACGTTGGTGTATCGCCACGCTTATAATATACTTTTTAGTGTTCGGAAGCTATATATTATATTCTTACCTTTGAGATATCCTTACAGACTTTTTACAATCCGAATCAGATTCGTCGACCTCAGAGACAACCAAATGAGATGTTTTTCCTGAAAATTTGATGAAAAGGATAATCACGTTATCCTCACAGGACCTTCCGCGATTCTTATAGACTTCTTAATGCCAGAAACGAATTCAGCGACCTTAAAAAGCCCCAATGAGATTTTATTCCCGAAAATCCGAGGAAAAAGATAATAGGACTTTATTGGACCTTCCGTTATCCGTTCCGTTATTTCATAGTAGTGTAATTATAGTAGTGGAATTATTGTATTTTCAGCGGAGTTTCGTATGTGTGCAAAATTTCAAGTCAATCGGATGAATGGAAATGGGTCAAAATTAGGTTGCAAGATTTGACCCTGGCAGACTGACACGATAGTAAGCTAAATAAAAGCTTTTAAAAACCTTTTAAAAATCTTGGTTGCAAGCAAAAATTATGTATTATAGAGATCATTTTTTTCCAACAACTCAAACTAGTGCAAAACCGAAGTTCAAAATAATCTCCCATCGTGACGTAAGGCTGCCGGCTAGTCGGCAGTACACACGAGCAGCCACGAGCAGCCGTGGTGATCGCCTATACATGTCGCTGCTTACGTTCGCCCTTTGTTAAAACTAAGTTTTATTCTCGTTGAATTCTTATGCCGACCGCATGCATATCTGCTGCTTTGGGGGATTATTTTTCAAGTTTCGAAAAAAATAATATATACTGGATAATAGTTCTGGATATTCCGATTCCAATTACAATTTTTAAAAGGCAAAATATGTTCTGTGGGTCGAAAATGATAGAAAAAATGCTCCGCAGGGAAAATATTTTTTTAGACAGATTTGCCCTTGACAGTCAGAAATCCGTCAGAAAACGCACAGCAGGGGACATTTTTCTAGAATTGACAGCTACATCAATTTGGTCTTTTCGACGTTATGTGACTGCAATCTTTTACGCATAATACTTTTCCCTAGATTTATTGAACGTTTTTCCTATCAGAATACTCGTCATTAAGAGAACCCCCTATTGAATTATATGTCTACGTCAATTCAATTGAAGAAAATACCTTCATCCTCCTAATGAGTGTAAACACATATGTTTAAATCTCATCATTAATTCAAGTACTCTCATTTCTTAAACAAAAAATTGTCATTTAAAGCAAAAAAAAATTGATATAAATTACATCTAAAAGGTTTTATTTAAATAATTTCCTGTTATTGTGTAAACACGGAATGCAAAACAAGCCATATATGAAAGTCAAACAGAATTATGAGGAAATTAAAAAAAGTCCTTAGCGTTAAAAGATTTCCATACAAAAAGAATCGTGATATCAAATTTTAAAATACTTTCTCGGAGTGATGATTTTTATTTCCATAACGAAAGGTACTTTTTTCCTGACTAAAAGACAAAAGGCGAGACGAGAAAATTTAACGAAGTACTCGGCGCAACATCCCAGAAGAACGTGAAAGGATATTGAATGCTGAATGTAACCTCTCCACGAAAATTCCCTTTTATCCTTCAGATGTGTTGAAATACTTGTTTCCTTACACTCATTTGAACTTTATTCCGGTTTTGTTGTTATCATTTAGTATCAAAATGGGTATGTCACTGTATATATAAATGAGTGCACTGTTTTGTAAAGAAAAGGGTTTTAGATTATGGGCTCGGGGTTGGACAGCTTTTAACAGGAGATGCTTTAAATATTCCATTTGGGGGATGATGAACGACTACTAAGTGTTCGTTATTCATTTGTTTCACTTCAATTTAACTTAAGTGAGTGAAATTCAACTTTTCTACAGTTTAAAGGCTCCAATGATGACGACCGGCAGTCCTGCAATGGGAAATGCATGCATATTCGTTATCGTTACAGGCCGGAATTATAGCTCCTGTCGGCTGATTCAATTGAATGTCGTTAAACCAACAGAAGTTATGCTAACGATGACGATGAGGAGGGTTGAAGGCCATCAATTAAATTCCATGTATTTGTTGCCAGTTAGAACCTACAGTGGTGTATTACATGGGAAAAAATCTTTGGTTTCAAATTAGACACAAACGTAGAGATATAATTTTATACCCTAAATATATTTATTTCCAAACGAGATACCCTAAATATGTACCATTTATTTCCAAACGACAGATAAAATATTCTTGATGTAGCAACCAATGATAGAAATTTATATCTAAATTGGATATAAATTGTTCTCATCGTGAAACAAGAAAGAAATTATTTTTAAATTGAATTTTTTTTCTCTCAGTGTACCTACTGGTAGAACAAATTCGAAATAGGGTGTAAACTTCTTCATTATAGAAAAGTGATTTTCTTTATGAATTTTATTGCTAACACAACGTTTACACGTAAGACTAAAAATCGTACCTTTTTTAGTGCATTGTTTAAATAAAAACTTTTTTTTAAAACAAAATTTCATTATTTTTTCTATCCCTTTTAGTTATTTTGTACTAGCTTGCATACCCGTCGTTGCCGGGTTAAGTTTTTTTCAAATTTTTTTTGATGTTCTATGTTGGAGCTAAACTTCAGGCCAATCGGCTCGGTAGTTTCCCCGCGAAAGAGTAACATAGAGGGAAAACTAAGTTTCGATATGACTTTACCCCGTCTCCTTACTCACCCCACCTCTCGGGCTACTTTTTAATGGGTCTGTGTTGGGGCTGGACTCCCGAAAAATATCTATGCCAAATTTCAGGCCAATCGGTTCGGTAGTTTCCCCGCGAAAGCCCTTACCCCCTCCCCTTACTCCCCCCACCCCTCGCGCTACTTTTCCGTATTCCTATGTTGGAACCAGAACTACCACAGACACTCATGCCAAATTTCAAATCAATCGGTTCAACCGTTTTTGCGTGAAAGAGGAACAGACAGACAGACAGACACCAACTCATTTTTATATATTAGTATGATTTGATTAGTATGACTAAAAATCCAAACTGACGTCTGTCTGTCTCCACGCTTATTAATAATTTTTGGTTTTCGAATATATATCTTTGATGCCTTTGAGATATTTTCACGACTTTTTTAACTCCAGAATCGGATTCAGCGACCCCAAAAACCCCCAGAATAGATTTTTTCCGGGAAAATTTCGAAAAAAGGGTAATCATGTTATCCTTTCAGGACCGTCCTTTATCCTTACAAGGACGAAGTGGAGAAAATATTGTATTGTCATCGGTCTTACGTATGTGTGCAAAATTTCAAATCAATCGGGTGAGTTGAAGTGGGTCAAAATTGGATGGCAAGATTTGACCCTGACAGACAGACAGACAGACAGAAAAACAAGAAATAAATACGGAGGCAAGCTAAATAAAAGCTTTCAAAAATGCATAAAACCAAATTTCAAGAAAATACAATTTCCTGCATTTTTTTCCTTTATCGAGTTTTATATATCTTTAACGGTTCTCGAGATATTTGGGAAAATATTAGTTTCTACATATTTTTCTGAAATTAAATACTGCTGAGGAAAGTTTTATGTTGATGGCAACTGATATTTTTTGTCTGTCCGTTGACACGATAACTTGAGAACGAATTAGGCTAGAGACTTGAAATTTGGAACAGCCGTTTTATTTTATAAAATTTCGTTAACGAATAAAATCGGACCACTCCGTCCCCCCTTCGCCAGACACTTAAACGGTCTTCCCCTAAGCTCTGGCTGAAACTATAAAAAAACACTTGGCACCGCTTTTTGCTATTTTCTCGAAAACGGTACGTCCAATCGAAAAAGTTATACTGACACCATCGTCCAATTTTACATAAATGCTTCATACATGAAAATTCAATCGGAGGAGCTTTGAAAAATTTCAATCGGAATGTTGTGATGGATTTTAATCTTTTTGCTAGTTTGAATCTGTTTGAAAGTTGGTATAAAAACATGTAGAAAAACATAAATTCTAATAACGTATATAAAGTCATGCTGTATAGGGAATTATGTTTGTCTACATGTTTTTGTACCAGAAAGCTTATGTACGAGTATTTCGGGTTACATTAAAGCAAAAACTTTTATATGTTAAGAAGGACTTATGAACTTTTTACAGACGAATAAATGAATGTATTTAACTAAAACAGAGGAAATTTGGTGAAAATCGAATCGCGTTTTAATAATTAATTCAATTGATTGGCATTTTCTGATGCATAGTGAGAGAAGAGAGAGAGAGAGAAACAGAGAAATCCGACCAATTTTCAAGTGTGATTAATGGCACCAATTCGTCATGTCAATTTATATGTCTATGCTGTGGTCCAGGATTTATATGAAAAGATTTAATTTATTTCAGTTGTCGTTTCGTTCTGATTGCTCTTGGTATACCAGTTCGAGATTCGATCTTTCCAGATACTAGAATATAACCAGAAAATAAAACCGAGATAGAAAACCGGAATATAACTGGCACAAATACATATAAATCTTGAATTGGAATTCCAAAGAAAATAATTTCGTTTCATCATGGTTTCTTACATTGGCAAAAGGATATTATCCTTTTTTTCTTGTGTAATGTGACAATCTTGAGTGTTTAGTCTTTACAATTTCTATATGTTTCTTTAGTAAAGTTTTCGTAATATTTTCGTGTGCAACTTAATCCAACAAAACTTCATCTCTCTGATAATGTGAAAGTTCTTAATGCCGAAGGGCGACTTATAGTAGAGTAGATTTAGAACGTTGGTAGGATATGACGTAAAAAAATGAGTAACTATAAGTTTTAGATCTTGCGAATTTGTTTTCATTAATGCCACGAATGATATGCACGTTAAAAGAAAACTTTAAGAACATAAAAGCGGTTTAAACAAAGATCAAATTTTTGTTTAAAGATTCATGAAACATACAATTTTGTTAGAAAATTGAAACAATTCTTTATCAAAGACTAGCTTGCATACCCGTCGTTGCCGGGTTAAGTTTTTTCAGATTTTTTTATGGTCTATGTTGCAGCTAAACTTCAGGCCAATCGGCTCGGTAGTTTCCCCGCGAAAGGGTAACATAGAGGAAGAGCTAAGTTTCGAGATCACTTTACCCCCTCCCCTTACTCTCCCACCTCTCGGGCTACTTTTTAATGGGTCTAAGTTGGGGCTGGACCCCCGACGAATATCTATGTCAAATTTCAGGCCAATCGGTTCAGTAGCTTCCCCGCGAAAGAGTAACATAGCGCAAAAACTAAGTTTCGAAATCACTTTACCCCCTCCCCTTACTCTTCCCAACCCTCGCGATACTTTTCCGTATTCCTGTGTTGGAACCAGAACTACCACAGACACTCATGCCAAATTTCAAGTCAATCGGTTCAGCCGTTTTTGCGTGAAAGAGGAACAGACAGACAGACAGACAGACAGACACCAACTCATTTTTTTTATTAAAAGCTTTTATTTAGCTCGCTATCTTGTTTGTTTGTTTGTTTGTTTGTTTGTTTGTCGGGGTCAAATCTTGCAATCAAATTTTGACCCACTTCCACTTGTCCGATTGACTTGAAATTTTGTACACTTATATAAGTCCGATGACAATACAATATTTTCACTACTTCGTCCTTGTAAGCATAACGGAAGGTCCTGTAAGGATAACGTGATTATCCTTTTCTCCAAATTTTCCGGAAAAAAATATATTCTAAGGGTTTTTGGGGTCGCTGAATCCGAATCTGTCATTAAAAAGTCAGTAAGGATAACGGAAGGTCCTGTAAGGATAACGTGATTATCCTTTTCTCCAAATTTTCCGGAAAAAAATCTATTCTGGGGGTTTTTGGGGTCGCTGAATCCGAATCTGTCATTAAAAAGTCAGTAAGGATAACGGAAGGTTCTGTAAGGATAACGTGATTATCCTTTTCTCCAAATTTTCCGGAAAAAAATCTATTCTGGGGGTTTTTGGGGTCGCTGAATCCGAATCTGTCATTAAAAAGTCAGTAAGGATAACGGAAGGTCCTGTAAGGATAACGCGATTATCCTTTTCTCCAAATTTTCCGGAAAAATATCTATTCTGGGGGTTTTTGAGGTCGCTAAATCCGAATCTGCCATTAAAAAGTCTGTAAGGATAACGAAAGGTCCTGTAAGGATAACGTGATTATCCCTTTCTCCAAATTTTCCGGAAAAAAATCTATTCTGGGGGTTTTTGGGGTCGCTGAATACGATTCTCAAGTTAAAAAGCCTGTAAGGACATCTCAAATGTAAGGATATATATTCGAAGACTAAAAAGAACAAAATAAAAAAAATAAAAAAAAAATTTTTAAAAAAAAGCTTTTATTAAAAAATAATGCACTAAAAAGAAAAAAATAATTTTCTGGACGCTGTGTATCACAAATATAAAAGCTTTTAAAAAGCGAGATAAAGCATAAAACAATAAAATAAAAATTTATCTCGCTTTTAAAAAGCTTTTATATTTGTGATACACAGCGTCCAGAAAATTATTTTTTTCTTTTTAGTGCATTCTTTTTTAATAAAAGCTTTTTTTTAAAAAATTTTTTTTTATTTTTTTTATATATTAGTATGATGATGATTATTTTTTACAAAACTGAAACAATTCTTCGCATAAAACGTAATTCCCCTCATGAACATCATCATCCTCGGCGTTACAGCTCTCGAAGAGCCTCCTCAATTGAGGTTTCTAAGGCCTATGTTACACATGGCAACTTTAAACCGATACACGATACAAAAAGTTGCTCGTTTGTGCTACACGCGAAGGCAAGTTGCCGGAAACTTCTGTATTATTACACAGTGAGTGTTTCATGTGTGTGTGAAGTTGGACGAACTGTCAAATCGCAAAAAACTTTCACGAACCCGTTCTTTGTGATTTTGTGCTTGTGTGCGTATTTTGTTGCCTTTTCGGAACTGGCGACATTAGCCACCGCTTCCCTCACTTCTCGCGCCTATACTCTAGCCGGAATGTCTGACAAAAGGCGGGCTTCAGGGAATTCGCTTGTTTATAACGTGTAACAATTTTAATCGCCGGAAAGTGTTACATTGACTTTTGTAAGTTATCGCTTTAGATGTTGGAAAAAATTTAGCCCTGTACGTTGTCTTGGTTACGGTCTGTCGCAAGTTGAAAGTCATATTTTGGTGAATGCTCAAACAAAAATATTCCGGTTAGAGGCTTAAGAAAAATCGCCACTTAAAGTTGCCCCGTGTAACAGGGGCCATAACAATTTCTTTCCTGCTTCACACCTACAATTTTACACGGACATTTGTAAGATTTTTACGTTGCAACCCATCAACAGCAGATGCCGTGATAGCAATCTGCATCGATAATGTCGTTAACACCAAGCGGGAACTGAAGTTGAGTTGAATCACAGCGTGTGGTAGTCAGAAATAGAACCACCGACCTCCGGAATACAGGCCAAGTACTTTACCACTTGGACTACGCCTCATGAACAGGTAAAAAAAAATTTCTCGTACTACAAACTTATGCACTTGAAATTTAAAATATTTCGTCCACTTAATTCCTTATAACCGGTGTTATTACAATAGAAAACTTTATAAATAAAACAGTAACCAGCTTGTTCTTTTTTCTAACTAGTTTTTTTCCACCTCTTCAACATTTTAGGACAATTAGAATAAACAAAATTCAGTTGGTTATAAATTAGATACCTTAGAGTAGGGCGGTCCGTGGTTTTCTTTAAAGTTTTTTTCTTTTCGGAAAATTGTTTTCAAAAATTAACAAAAAGATGATAAAATCCAGCATTCGGATTCACTTTATCCCCTCCCCTGGCTCTTCACACCTTCCGGGCTACTTTTTTGTGTACCTATGTTAGAACTGTACCCCCGATGATTATCTATGCCGAATTTCAGGTCAATCGGCTTGGTGGTTTTTCCGCGAAAGAGTAACAGTAAGCTTCGGATTCACTTTAAGCCCCCCCTTACTCCCTCCGCCACTTGGGCTACCTTTCAATAGGCCTATGTTGGAACCAGGCCTACAGAGAATATTCATGCCAAATGATGGAATTGTCCGATTTCGTTTGTACCTGCCTCAATTTTTACAAGAAATTTATTTGTATAAAAATTTCAAGTCTCTAAGTTAATTCCTTTAAGATTTTTGGTGCTCACGAACGAACAAACAGACGGAAATCAAAATCCTGAACATGGACAGACAGACGGAAATCAAAATCTTTTGACTTTCCAAACACCCTTGTGTAATTAATTTCTGTGTCCGACGATTGGTTCGATGCGTTACAAACGATATACTAAAGTTAACATATTACTATATGATTCTCATAAAGAGTGTTAAACATAACAAAGGCTATAATTGCCAATCTGGCAATCATTGGAGACCCGTATGGTGATATTCGTATCAAAATTCGAACAGTTATACCAAAATTCCACTTTGAAGTCAAACTTTCCAATAAGATTTTTTTTAAATTTATTCAAATCGGATTTTGATGTATGGGAGTTTTATGTAGAATCACATCCTAAATAACTTTTGTTCTTGGACTTTTTTGATAAGATGCACCGTTTTTGAGATATTCACAAAAACCGTTTTCGTTCGTATGGGGGGTACCCCCCCTAATGGTCCATTTTTACCCATTAACGAACTTAGCCTCGCATTTTACGAAAAACGAATCTTTGCAAAATTTCAAGTCTCTAGCTCAATCCGTGCGCCCGCAATCCGCGCCACAGACAGACAGACGGACGGACGGACGGACGGACAGACGGACGGACATGCAAAAATTAAATATTTTTGTCCTTCTAAACACACTGGTGTAATTCATTTTTTTGTGCGATGATGGGATCTTGGCGTTACAAACGGTAAGGCAAAGTTAATATACCCTTTGGTTTCACCATACGGGTATAAAAATGGCAGGCACAAGGTTTTCCGGCAAAGCTTAGTGTACTGATTTTTCCGATATTTCTTTTTATAGTTTCAGCCAGAGCTCAGGGGAAGACCCTTGTTTGCAAAAAAGATGTTTTGATACGAACGAAATCGTTTTTTGTGAATATCTCAAAAACGGTGCATCTCATCAAAAAAGTCCAAGAACAAAGGTTATTTAGGATATGATTCTACATAAAATTCCCATACATCAAAATCCGATTGGAATAAATTTTAAAAAATCTTATTGGAAAGTTTGACTTCAAAGTGGAATTTTGGTACAACTGTTCGAATTTTGATACGAATATCACCATACGGGTCTCCAATGATTGCCAGATTGGCAATTATAGCTTTTGTTATGTTTTATCCTAAAAGTTGTGTCTTGCAAATGGTTTGTCATAGATACAAGATCTTTATGTCAGAATGCCATAAAATTGTCTAAGATTTTCAAGAAAAAATATCCCACCTCCTTTTGTTCTTTTGGTGAGCTATTGATTACAAACCTTCAATAATCATTATAAAAAAGACTTTATGTGTTGAAATTATTACCATACCACAGCATACAGATACCAATTCTGGTTAATAAATAGTCGAGCACAGATCCTAGTAAATATATCTACAAAATTTCAGCCTGGAGTGATTGAATTATTTTCAGGTTTTCAGTGTGCTTCCAGTTTACCAGATGACCCAAACGAGGTTTTATAAAATTGAGTCAGTCTTGCTATCTACGTAACAAATCTATTCAGGCACCATACATTCACCACCATTCGACCGACTTATTCGTCCACATTTACCGATGACCATTTATTGAATTAATTAAATGCCCCCTGGCTCCATAGTTTCTGGCAGGCAAACAGGATATCCAAATTTCTGTTCCAGTGACGCGATTGAGGATGAAAAGGGCGAGTTACAAAACACTTTTTTTTTATCACATTCTCATTTCTGTTTCAACGTTTATCCTGAATTGCATACGAAATACGATTTTTTTTCGCAAACATTCCACTCTGTCGATCAGGACCTAATATTTTAGTCGGTAATGAAAAATAAATTGAAATCTCTATTGATGGCAGTAATTGTTTTTCATGATATGTCCTGGCGTACGAAATTCATGTTCATTAACGAATTTGTCGTGTAAAAATGAACTCAGTCGATTTTAGTGAAAGAGAAAACTTTTTTACAACAAAATAATTTGAAAACGATTTTATTTTTTGATATTGATAATCCCTGTCGGTATTGTAAAGTTCTACGGTAGGATTCGGGTGGAACTAACTCCCACTTCTACAGAAGAATCGCGAAAAAGCATAGCCAGAGGGGAGAAGTGGGCAGGGCTTCGATAGCTGAACATTAGCGTGACGTGTTTTATACTATTTTGATCCATGTGTGACGGTGAAATGTGTGGTGACACAGTGCTGGATGGTTCGAGTGTGACGCCTCTTCACACTCTGCATCTGGCACGGGCGGATTCTGTTTTTAAGGAGGAGGCATACCTGAGCTAGCTCTTCAGGCGGGTCATGGGTTTTCTCCTACAGGAATCCACACAATAAAAGTCGGTATGCCTTATGCCTGGAGCCCAATGAACGCAACGCGAACGCAGAAACTGTCACTTTCAAGTTTGTTCCATAGAGATCATTTGAAGTGAGCACAGTGAACGTAGTGAACGCAACTACAACGCAAAAGTTTGCAAACTTCTAACTTTGCCGCAGCAATTCTGCGTTGACAGTTCATAAAGTGAGGTTGGAAAAATGTCGTTCGAGAAAAAATTGATAGCCTTAGTGCAAAAAAACGAGATTATTTACAAAAAAAGCAGTCGGAATTACAAAAACATCCATCTGAAATCAAGAACATGGGAAAACATTGCACAGGAGTTGTCATCAACAGGTATGTGAGTAAAACAAGTTTGGTTTTTGATAATGTAAGATTTATTTTTAGTTGAATTGTGCCAGACAAGGTGGAAGTCTTTGCGTGATCGGTTTTCAAAGGAGATCAATAAAGAAAATATACCATCCGGAAGCGCTGCGTCTGTTAACAGTCCTCAGTGGATATATTTTTGTGATCTGGAGTTTTTACGTGATCACATTAAACCGCGTAAAACCAAAAGCAACATGGACAATGTGCAAGTCAATTCTACTGTGACGGCTCCAGGAATCTTTATGGAATCTTCGTCAGACGTTAACATTTCATTGGACGATTTTGATGAGGATACCAGCTTCGGAAGGTGGTCGGATGAACCAAATTTAGAGCAGTCAAGTTCAAATAGTGTTAAAAAAAAAAACGAAAAATAGACACCAACGAAGTTAACAATAATTTCATGAAAACTATGGATAATTTCAATAGTTTTTTAATTCGCCCACAGCCTGCGGCCAACAATGATGAATTTGCGACGGCTATTTCAAGCATAATAAAAGGTTTTACATCAGACAATCAAAAAAAAGCAAAAGCGCAAATCCTACAAATATTAAGTAATATACAAACAGAGGAATTTTCATTATTATAGGTTTATTTTTCTATATTTAGTTGAGTTTAGTTTTTTAGTCCATTCGCTCCATAATTTTTGTTAATGTTTGAATTTTATTAACATATTTCATTTCATTGTTTCTATGTATAAATTAAATTAAAAGAATTATAACATGATTGTGTTTTATTTTATTGAATTCGAGACTGTTTGTGAATAACACCTTCGTTATTTAAATAATTCATCAACACATCTCTTAAATTAAAATCATTTCTCGATGAGTTTCTGGATCCAAATCTTATACGTGGTGTTGAATCTGGGGTATAATTATTCCTCCATTCTCCCGGATTTATATTGCCATCTTTATCTTCCCAGTCTGCGTAATTTGGGGGACAATATTGATTCGCTGACTCATTCATTTTTATAAAATTGTGCAGCGCAACTGTGGCCAAAACTATTTTTTCGGCATTTGAAGGATTGCAACATATTGTAGATTGCAATATCTATGGAAAAAATTATGATAAATATAAGCATATAACGCGATCAAAAAATTACTTACTCTCCAGCGAGACGCAAGAATCCCAAAAGCATTTTCAATTACTACTCTTGCCCGTGAAATTCTGTAATTGAAAATTCTTTGGTCCCGCGACGAATTGCGCTCAGAATATGGTTTCATAAGGTTTCTAGTTAGTGGAAATGCAGGATCTCCAACGACAAAATACGGAAATTTAATATTTGAAGCCGGCAGTTTAGAATCTTTTGGAAAAGGAAGCTGCCCAGATAACAAAAGTTTTCCGAATTTAGAATTTTTCAATACGCCTATGAAAATTAAAAATGAATACATATTTATTGTTATAATTGGTATATATATAATTATATATTAACCTCCATCGCTCTGGCTGCCATATGCCCCAACATCAATATAGGTAAATATGTATCTAGCATCGCACATTGCTAGCAGAACAATGCTGAAGAATTTTTTGTAATTAAAAAAATTAGTGCCACTTTTGGGTGGCCGTTTTATTCGGATGTGTTTTCCGTCCACAGCACCAGTGCAATGAGGAAGATCCCATTTTGTCTCAAAGTCTTTTGCAATTAGTCTGAAGTCAGATTCGTTGGGAGGGCATACATAAAAAGGATTTAAAACATTCCATAGAACATCACACGTCTCATATAATACTCTTCGTATTGTTGTCTTTCCAACTTTAAAACTCCACGCCAAATATTGATGGCTTACACCTTGAGATAAAAACCTGAAAAAAAAACTATTTTTTGTTACCGTGGAAAATAAAAGCAATACTTACGACAAAGTAATAGCCAATCTAATTTCTGGAGAAAGTGGTGTTCTTATCGATGACTTTGTCAGGCTCTCTTTGGTCAATTCTAATAATAAATCATATACGTGGGGAGTCATTCTCGTGTGCTTAAAAAAGTGTTCTGGGTCCGATTGTTTGATTTTCTTAAAACAACTTTCAAAATAGCCATCAATGTCCCGTGTTAAATTGACTGGCCGCACCCAGAATTGTCTTTTTTTTTTTTTATTGATTCCCATAACATACAAATAACAAAGATAAAGCCCAACAAAGCAAATTATCGCTTCAAAATTATCCATTTTTGTAATTTAGCCAACTTTATGCCACTTATTATTATGTCACTTGTGCTACTTCACGAGTTGCCATTGGGCTCTGCCGCTGAAATGTTGCGCTGCGTGACAGTTCACAGCGTTGGCGTTGCGTTCGCGTTGCGTTCATTGGGTTCCAGGGGTTATAGATTGTGACAGAACGGCTGGAGAAGAGAAAGTCTTACCTTACTCACCGCTCTAGGTAATCACGGATTCGAAAAAGAAGGAAATTTAATGATTTCGGATAGATCTGACAGGAAGTTGAGCCCACCTCTTTACCAAGACAAAAGTCCCAGACCAAAATTGCATCTCGGGCAACCCCAACCCGATGAGCCCCTTAATACCGATAAAAAATCACATAATACCGCTCACACGATCACATCCTCGTTCTCCTGGTCCCTCCTGCCATCTTTACTCCGGGCACTCACTCTCTACAAATTCCACTTAATTAAAATCAATCATTTTTGCCTTAAAAGAATTACCCAATCTGAAAATCAAATCATCTGAAAAAAATGGCAAATGAAAAGAAATGCACGTGAAATAAGAAAAACACTATATTAAGATAAAGAAAAAGTTCTGAGCATATTACATGAAAAGCTAAACAATTGTAATTTCCGAATTAATATTAATATTTAAATCTAAACTGGCTAATTTCCTAATCAAAAATAATTCAAATCTATGAGATAAATCCTTATACTAAAATACAAAAATATAATATTTACCCAGCCCAGTTAAATTAACCTACTTCTTTTTTTATATATTCTTAGAATTATTAGTTATAATTTTTAATTTGATTCGTCCTTAAAATTTAAATAGGTTGTTTTCAATTAATGTTTTTAGTATTTAAAAATTTTAATTTAATGTCCTTTGAAACTTTTTTTATTTGTTTTTATATAGGTAGAATTCTTAATCTTTTATACAAAATGATGATTGCGGGCTAACCTTAGCATGATGAAATTGTTGATTGAAGAAACAGCTTCATGTTGCGTTGGGATCCTTAAATTCTGTTGTCTGACCGCCCGTCAGTGTTTAGGAAATTTCATGTTGTCTGACCGTCCGTCAGAATCTGATGCGATGAATTTTAAATTAACACGAAAAAAAAAATCCTCTGTTTTGTTTCGCCGCGTCTCCGTGAATTGAAGTTGAAGTAAAAATGAAGTGTGAACTGTAATTTACAGTTCGCATGATTTGGTCACCGTTGTTGTTTGATATTTTATATCGCAGGTTTATTTGTCAATACATATATTTAATTTAGTTCAACCGTCTCATTAGTTTTTAAGTTTAGTCACAATATCGTAGATTAAAATTTATGCTTTATTATACGATCTGTAGTTCACGCATTGTTGTAGATTTTAACCACCTTGTAGCTTGCTTTTTATTTAGACACTTGTGTATGTGTTTTACTGTATTTTATTTGTTGCACTTTTTGAAATTCTTAGCACTCTTTTGAAAATTTAGCACGTTTAGAAAAATTTGCCTGTTTGATTTTATGGATTTAATTCAGTGCATGATAATTTTATTTTATGGTCAATTAATAATTCTTTGTTAGTTTTAATATTAATTTATGCACACTCTATTTATACAGATTTTAATCCTTTATATTCTACTTTCCTATAGTAACTAACATTCACCTAATTTTATACTTAGAACTTTTATTTTAGTTTTAGGAAATTTGTTTTTCTTTATTTGCCACAAAAAAATTGACTTTAGTTTATAATATAAAAAAAATGATTGCGTTTCACACTTCATGTCTATAGAAAAAAAATAACGCTAAGATAATGGATAGAAAACGAGGAAATTCTCAGATTAAACCGACGAAAATGGCTAATGTTTAAATTAAAAAGTTCTTGATTTCATATCGATAATAAAAAAAAACTCAGTAAAATATTTAAAATCGTCAATTTGAGACGGCTGAACGAATCGTTTCGACCAAAAACTTCACGGAGACTGACCAATTTTTTTCAAAAAAAATTCTTACTTGAATCTCCCAATTGCATTTCAATAGAATTTGATACCGCTTAGTTTTGTTGACCATGGTTAACAAAGACAATGATTTAAAAAGGAAGTTTTTTTTTTGTCAATATTCACTGCATATTATTTGTCTGATTTTATTGGTTGGTTACAGCTAAAGCCCAAGTTAACTGAGTCGATCGGTTGCTAAGGCTTCTATTTCTTTTGTCCTAAAGAAATATCACTAGCCTAGCAACGAATTTTTGGATCAAGACTGCTAGTTCCCAGGGGTGGTTAACCACAGATCTTCGTAAAACTACGCGCAAAAATCCTCGCCACACACCAACCATTACAAATGTTGACTACCATCTAAAATGTCCTCGGCTGGTGCAGAAATTGAAAATTGCTACCCCTCGCCCGCTATCTTCGAAACCGACAATGTAATTTTAATTCACCCTGCAGTTTTGGGTACTGCGTGGCTGAAGAAAATTTCTCTACCACTCAAAATAGTTTATCTCCTTCCTGCGACCCCCTCTGTCGGCTAAACTTCGTTTCCTTTTTTCTTCTTCATCTTCTTCTTCAGTAGCATCAAGAGGAATTTTTCTCTTCTTTGACACTTCATTTCAAGGTGGGATTGGACCGAAGTAGGCCTCCTTAAAAGAATTGATTTAGTAGTGCAGGAGGTAGAAGGAGAGAAGGCTCGCATCACGTAGGCAGGAAGTGGTGTCCAACACTAGAAACCGTATTCAAATCACCTAAGAAATTTAGGAGACAGCAGGACAGAAGGTTCAGCACGCGGGAGGAAGTGTTGTGAGTAAGAGAAAATGTTCCTTGACGGTCGGCCTGTTCAACACAAAAACTGTATTAAAATCAATTCAGTGGTAGAGGATATAGGAGGTTTTCATTATGCAGGAGGGAGTTGTGGGCGAAAATTTTCCTTAACAGACAATCTACTAAAAACCGTAAAAAAACTAATTTAGTTGTTTATGAGTTACCAAGAGAGGGGGTTTGCATCACGCGGGAGGAAGTGGATGGAAAATTTTTTTCTTGACGGATGGTCTGCCCAACACTGAAAACTGTATTCAAATCCCTTCGGTGGTTCAGAAAATAACAGGTGAGGGGGTGAAAAGGCAGCCGATACCGGGACCACACCTAACTATAACCCATTCTCGCAACCTAAAAAATATGTTGTGAAAATGAAGTAAATCGGTCGAGTGGTTTGGCCGTTATGAGGCCTCACACATACGCACCAAGGATTTTATAAGAAGATAAACTACTTATATTAATAGTAAAATTTACTATTTTCTGGTTAAATTAATTAATCTGCAATGGGGATTTTTTTGCGTTCAATTTCAGACTTTTTCTTAAAAACTAATTTTTATATGCTTTACAAATTCGACATTTTCTGAAAGAAATGTTCTTGAAACTTAAGACATGATGCAAAAATCCTACATCTATGAGAAATGCCAAAAAATATCAAGTTTTTTTTTAAATATTTCCCACAGAGAAGTGTATTGGTATTGATTGCTTGTAGACTTATTTGACATGTGGTTGCCATTTAACTCTTCATTGGATGAGTATAACTTTCAATTCGATACGTTTGTGCTGTCGAAAACTTTTCAAACTGATACTAGCATAACTTAAATTTAATTTTCAAACGAGATATGTACGAGGGATGTCTTATCGTTGCGGATGTACAGATGATGAACATAAGGTATGAAAAGTTTCGCAGTTTTAATATATTTTGATATCAAGTCTTGACATAAAATTGAAGGTACAAGTTGCGATAAAATTATGTGTTACCATACCTGTCACTATCAATATGTGCACTTTAATTCACTTCAAAATTAATGGCGTCGGTCTGCAAGTTTTCCCTTTTCCACAAGATTGTTAATATAGCTAAAAGAGAAGTTAAAAAATGTTTGATTTGACTAATCTAAAGTTTTTATTATTTTTCTTTTCTTGAATTATGAAATACAAGAATTAAAGCCCGTCCTACGATGGGGAATCTCGAACTTGTTTTTAAGACGAAATAAATATATAGTAATATTATTCAAATATCTTGAGAACCGTTAGAGATACAAAAAAAACCGTTAAAGCGGAAAATGTAGAAAAATGTAGAAAAATGTAGAAAAATGTAGAAAAATGTATATCCTTTCAATTTTGTTATATTCATTTTTTCCCAAAAGCGCATAAATTTCAAAATTTTTTCAAAAAACGGTATTTTTTCAAAAAAAAAAAAAAAAAAAAAATTGTAAGGGAAGTACCCATTATAGACACTGTTACTTTTTCAAAAGTTGATAGAAAACTTATTTACAAAAAACTTCAAGTTGCTAGGTTAACGCGTTCTCGAATAATTTAAGATAAGTCAGACTGACAGGCCGACAGACAGATGCACGGAAATCCTTATGATTTTGCCTGAAATGAATTTCGTATTGATGAAAAATTTTCTATTTGCCCCCGCTTTCGACTCGGTCTCCGTTATGAATAAAATACTTTCCATCTATAGAAGAGGAAAGTAAAAAAAGGCAAACGGGTATAAAGCCCAATTTAGACTAACGATTGTGATTACGATTGCAATTACGATTGAAGCTTCTCGACCAATGAGATCAAAGCTTTCAACGACAGGGTCATGAAAGCTTTGAACCCATTGGTCGAGAAAGCTCAATTGTAATCGTAATCGTAATCGTAATCGTAATCGTAATCGTAATCGTAATCGTAATCGTAATCGCAATCGTAATCGTAATCGTAATCGCAATCGTAATCGCAATCTTTAGTCTGATTTGGGCTTTAAGATTGTGTGTTCTTAAGCGATTTGTGCTGATAAACGAGTTTCTCTTTAGCGAGTCCGACTGTACAAATTGTTTATTAATTTGTGAAAATCTGCTGAACCAAAACAAATTTTTTATAGCAAAACATGCGAATGACAAAATTTATCTGACCATAAAAAAATCAGAAAATTCATTTTTAATACCATTTAGACGATTTCCTTATTTTCTCGTCAGAATTTGTACACATAAAGTCGAGTTAGCCGTTAAATTTATCTTCAAGATTCAAATGAAGAAATCAAAATTAAGGGGCATAAAAATAGAATAAAAAAAATACGCTAATAAAATTTGAAATGACCCATTGGAGTATTTATCGTTCAATTGAATTTATTAATTTTCCACTTTTTTTTGTGTGCCGGTCCCTCCTGTTTACAGTGTGCCGATTTGGGGATTTTAAGTCTGCACATTACAACCGGAGACGCTTGTGTTGTAGGACTACAGCGAGACGATACTGAATGGAGCCGGGTTGTAAATGGGAATGGAATAAATGGGAGAAACACATAAAGGGAGAAGATATGATGTGAAGTGGCGTCTCCACTTCGGGAATCATAAATTACAGGAATAGTGAAATTTGTTTTATTCATTATGAGCCGTATATAGGCTTAAGGCATGTGGTATGGACTTTTAAAGGAATTGACAGAGTTTTTTTTTATCTGCATACCACCCCCTTTTGTTAATGGTATTTACTGCTGAATTACGGGGAATGCGTGAAAGAGATGAAGGATGGCTGGTGGTTGAGTAAAATTCGCTCTCTCAATAAATTGACAAAAATGTCGCCGTAAATAAAAAGGAATTTGCAAAATACCAGCGATAAAAGAGGATCATTTTTGGGGTGAACAGAATATTCTTAGGTCCCATTATTTTCCACATTTTTTTTCCTTTTTCCGTTTCTTGTAAATATTCGGGAAATTTTCCTAGCCTTTTTTCATTATTATTATTTGAATTTATCATATTTTCGTAAACAAATACGTTTTTATTTTATTTTTTGATTGTATTATGGACTAATGAACTGAAAGCCGTTAGTTAAAACCCTTTTTAATTTTCTTGCTTCATAGTACTTACGAGATTTTACCCTTTCACCTTGTAAATATTTTTGCCACAATCACACAGAGATGTTATTTTAAGTGGCACTTTTCTATTTTGGTTGTCAACAATTAGGACATTTAGAATAATTTCTAGCATATAAAGATACTACAGCCAGCGTTGTGCCAAGAGGGGCAAGGACAAAGCATATAGAGTTGCGCTTATCAATAATTATGTCAATTTAAGAGAGGGTTGTCTTCCTATTTTCCCCAGTCGTTGAAAATCGTTTCATAAAAATAATGAATTTTTGTCATAGGTTCTAAGACCACACTTAAATGGTTCCAAATCACACCTAAATCTATCAAAATTAAGTTTTTTTTATAGATATCACGAATTTTTTTTCTGAGTGTAAGGCACTTGGTAAGTTTACCACGCGATCTTATGTCATATGTCATCTACATGAGCTCTAATTTTGTATTAAGTAACAATGCGGTCTCCGCAAAATTGCAGTCTCTGCAAAATTAGAGCTCATGTAGATAACATACGATATAAGATGGCTTGATAAGTCTGACCTTTTTCGCTATGCGGTGCGAATTCGCATTCGGTGTTCCAAGTGCCTAAGAAAAGGATAATCACGTTATGCTTACAGGATTTTCCGTTGTAAACAAACAAACAAACAGAGGCAGACTGACTAAACATCAAGCTAAATAAAAACTTTTGCCTGCGGTGGAGTCTTTTTTATAATATCTGTCTAAGAGCCGTCTGCACCAACAAAACTTAGCAACTTATTTACAACTTAAATTATTTAAGTCCCAGAATTTCTACGGTGTAAGTAGGCTAACGGAACTAATTTTTTTAAGAATAGTACGCGCAAACGGGCCTTTATGCAGTTTTTCAATAAAAATTTTGCATGCGGCACAATTTTTGTTGCATTCCGAAGAACTAAACATTTTTCCAAGCTTTTATTTAACTTGCTTTCGTAACTGTTTGTCTATCTGTCTGTCAGGGTCAAATCTTGTAATCTAATTTTGACCCACTTCAACTCGTTCGATTGATTTGAAATTTTGTACACATACGCTGATAACTATAGAATATTTTCACTACATCGCCCTTGTAAAGACAACGGAGGGTCCTGTAAGGAGATTGTGATTATCCTTTTCCTCAAATTTTCCGGAAAAAATCTGATCTGGTGATTTTTGGGGTCATTAAATCCGATTCTGGAGTAAAAGGGTCCGTAAAGATATCTCAAAGGCTAGCATATACATATTCGAAGTCTTTAGTTGTATTTACGGTATATTTTGTTTAAAATTTTGAGATTTTAACCTCACATTCAAGATTTGCAATGTAAGGTCCCGTCTACAATTGCAATTGAATTTATCCGGAAATTTAGTTCATTTATTGCAGAAGAAATTCATTCAGCAAAAGTCGTCAAAATTTAAATTTATTCCGGTGATATTGTAAAAAATTTCATAATTGTGAAACGTGAATTCAGTGTCACAGATTAAAACTTGCGGAATAAAGTGTCAGATGTAAACCGCCCCTTAGATTTTTTTCTGACATTAGTGAATTTTTTGGATTGGAAGGAAAATAACATTTTTTACAGTATTTTTAGCTATCCGGGTTCGACTGTATTCACCAAATGTGTTGGAATCCAATAACGAAAGATTTGCCAAATAAATCCAATTTTCATTAAAATGTATGGACCCCTTTTTGAGATAAAATTTACAAACACTTTAACACTCTAACTGCCACGACAGTTTTAAGCCTTTTTCGAATATTTAGTTGTCAGTCAAAAAGGCACTAAGAGAATAAAAATTGAAACAAAATTATACCTAAATGTTATTTTATTACCATAAAATGTGTGCAACTACAAAAAATCGTTGCGGTTGCAGCGAACACTTTAATAATTTTCATTGTGGCCGTTGTGTACAATTAGGTGTCAGGGCCCGTATTCTAGAACTCGTACCGAGTCAAATCTCTACCGAGTGGTACGAAAAGCGATTCTTGAAACGAGCGATCTTTCTCAAAAGATAGTTTCAGATTCACATTTACCTCACTCGGCAGGCTAACGTTACCGAGTATTTATTCGCAAGAAATCGCTCGTTTCCGACCTCAAGAATCGCTTTTTGTACCACTCGGTAGAGATTTGACTCGGTACAAGTTCTAGAATAAGGCCCTAGGTCTTTTTGACTGACGAGGCAGTTAGAGTGTTAATATAGTCACTATCGGTCATAACATAAGACAGGTTAAAAAACACGAGTATCATTTTTTCAACTTTTTTTTAGGAAAAATAGGCCATTCATTAATTTATATAGTACAAAAAAACTATGTTTTTTTAATGTAAAAACTCTACGATCAAAATGCTGCTAATAATCATTTTTTAGTTATATAGTTTAAACATTTGAATAAGGAGTTTTCTAAAAAAAAAACTTTTTAATGTGTACAGAAAAATATGCAATGGACTGGGCATTTTCTACTCCACCGAAATGTAAAATTTTTATGTGGAAAACTTTTTATTTTACAAACCAGTTGAAAATTGGAATGTTTTACTCATTTTTTGAATACAAAAAGTAGAGAATTAAGACCAAAAATAGCATAGCACTTTATTGTGAGAATTTAAAGTTTTTAAATGCGAATTGGAGCTCACTTTATGCTGTCGCGTTATCCGTTGGGGAAAGTAGATTAGGCAACTAATTAAAACTCTGAATATAATGAGAAAATAACTGAAACAGGGCTTTGTTAGCCATTCTCGCTTTTTAAAGGATTCGTACTGTAGAGGTTTGGATTTAAAAAAAAACGGGTCAAAAGGGCATCGCCATTCCGGTGCCATTTGCTGTTGTCATTTACAAAATTATTTTTGTTATTTTCCAGTTCCCTACTTCTTCTAATTTTAATTTTTTCCCTTGATTGTAACCTATGATGCTGTTTAGTAGATTTTAACAAACTTTTATTACGGGAAATACACACACACAGGTACAAAAGTACCAGGTAAAAGATAATTGTGTCAACATTTACTTATAGCATCCTAGCTAACATCCACAGAAGGTATTTCATCCATTTTATTCACAGTATTTAAGCAAACATGTTAATATCCTTGTCGTATAAGTTACGTTTCTCTTAGATTACACTACGATGAATCTTCAACCCCTTTTCAGGATTCAAAGTGCTTTAACTGCCCTTGGCCTTTTTTCTTTAATGAACCTGAAAAAACGCTTCGTTAAGCACAGAAACAAGGAGAGTTTAAAGGTTGTAGATGAAACGAATTGCATTTTATAATTCATCGCAACTGGCCCTTAATCAAATCTAAAGCGTTTAATTGGCCAATTGGACAGTATGTTTAGTAATTGCAGGCGTGAATCTGTTCTAATGGCTTAAATGCATAAAGTAATTTGAATAAAGGACCAACGATATGAACGTGTGTCAAAATAATTAACAAAGAACTTTAATAAGACGATCCCTTTATAAGGATTAAAAAAAATAAATTACGATTAAATGCTGTTTAACAATTAGTGATTTTCCACCATAACGTTTTTTGTGTAGTTTCGGAAATCGAATATACCCAGAGAAATATTTTATCATATTGACAAAATTCTAGATTATATGGACAAAATTTCTGTTGAAAATCGCTTCTAAAAAATGGTTTTGTCATATGGACAACATTTAAAAGTAAATATCCCATTTGGAAAATTTTCGGTTGAGGATTTTTTGTCAATATGATTAAATAAAATGACAATATGATGATTTTTTTATTCATACAATCAAATATTTTGGTCGTATAGACAAAACTTTTTTCAATAAGATACACTTTTTTTAAATCTGATAAAATAGGATAAAAATTAGTTTATATGATAAAACAGTTTATTAATATGATAAAATCAATTGTGAATATTTTTGTCCATTCACAAAAGAAACATAATTTCCACAATTTAACAAATTTATTCAATGTAGAAAAAAATAATGTGTAATGTTCACTCTAATGCGGCGGTCACACGACACTGTTTTGCCAGCGCTAGTGACCGTTCCAGCAGCGCCGTGTGAACCCTAGTGCGTCGCTACTACCAGCAGCAGCGTGATGATTTTAGCAGCGCTAGTGATGTAGAGACCGTTCTACTTTGCCAGCGCTACTAGGGATCACGTGTCCCTGTCACATGGTTTCTGAGCTGTCAAAAGTCTGATAAATGGTAAAGTTTATTTATTGTACGTTGTTATTTTACGTTTATTTATTTAAATTTGTGTGTTACGTTTATTATTAAAAAAAATCTCCCAAATTCAAATGTCAAACCACTGTTTTGCTACTTGCCAGCGCTACTAAAGTATAAATCGTGTGAACCCTCTCAATACGCTGGCTGCTGTTGCTATACTTACCAGCGCTACTAACCAACAGCAGCCAGCGGCTGGCAAAACAGCGTCGTGTGACCGCGGCATAGCCGTTAAATAAAAACTAATAATAAATAGTCGTTCTTTTCCCTGTTGGAGTCAAAACTGCTGCAAAAGGGGTAAAGCTTCTAAGTTTCGTCCATCTGAAAATCAAATCAAAGATTACATATTTTGCTGTATTTTTAACAGACTTTCAAAAAGGAAAAGGTTCTCAATTCGACTCGTATGTATTTTCTTATGTGTGTTCACGCATAGCTTTTTACTGGGTTGACCGATTTTTGTCAATCCAAAAAGAAAGTTGCTGTTTCGGTGCCGCTGTAAGTTTTCCCCCGTAGCGCTTTGCCTTCATACCCCCTCCCCTGCTAGATTCTGCATCGTTAGAGATATCGAGCTGAATTTTTTGTGCTGTGTTCAGTACAAAACCAGGCAGGCCATTCTATACATCTCCCCTCTGTGACCTGATCCCCTCAAACCCCCTCTCCTGTTAGATTCTACACGTGAAAGATGGCGGGAGTGTGGAAATGGGAAGGGTGTGAGTGTTAAGTGGCGAAGGGTTGGTGGATGGGAAGAGGGTGGTTCGGGACGAGGACGTGTATGAAAGTGGTGGGAAAGAGTGGTGAGTGAGAAGGGAGAGAGTGGAATTTTGCTTTCTCTTGCCTCCCTCCTCCCACCAAAAATTTCATGAAAAAGATGCCCAAAAAATTCCAAAAGAAAAATTTCGGAAAATTTCTTGAAAAATTTCACAAATATAAGAATTCTCATTACGATAGATTTTAATAACAATTAAAACTATTCGTGCATCTGTCAGTCGGTCTGTAAGTCTGTCCGCGTATCTTAAAAAACTCGAAAACGTGTTGAGCTAACGACTTAAAATTTTCTGTGGATGAGTTTTATTAAAATTGTAGTTTTATTTCATCATTTGGAAAAGTAACGGTAACTATAACAAGTACTTCCCATAAAAATCTTTAGATAAAATATGATTTTTAAAAATTTTCTCGAAAACTGTGTGATTTAAAAAAATTCATGTAACAGCATTGAAAATAAATAAAATTTTGTGTATTTTTCGGTTAAACCTTTTTTGCATGTCGTTAACGATTCTTTGAAGGATTGGTGGAAGAGGAAAAGAATTTCGAAAAATATTTTTTGTTACATATTTTTTCCGAAACTTTTAATCTTGCAGAGAAAAGTTTTGTGTAGACCACAACTGATATTTTCCTGGGCATCTCTTCTTTCAAACGGTTCTGCAAGCATTATACACTGTACTTCTCTCTCTCGCTCGGCACTACAACCGGTTTCCGGTCTTGGTCTGCCGCAATGTCTTTCGGCAGAGGTCCCGATCACGTGCCGATGTCCTCTAGTTTTGCATCCCAATTCTCTTCCTGTACTGGTCAACGCCGTCTTGCAATCTGAGGTTGGGTCTTCCTCGTAGCCTTGTTGTTAATAACCTACCGCAGTGTACTTACGAATCTTATAATTGGAAACAAAAGAATTTTTGCAGGTAGCCTAAAAATGAAATCCTGCACAAGGCAAAGGAATGGCTATTTAAGGATTTGAATTTCTTTAAAACCTTAGAAAATTTTCCATAAAAAATTTTCCTCTCATAAATTTAAAACTCATTCGCAAAAAAAAATGATATCTTCAAACTCGCATACAAAACCATTTCCTTCAATTTCGAACTCTGACACCCAGGTGTGGCAGAAATTTTACGGAGTCGACAAAGTTTTTTAATTGTTGCGCTCGTATTGTAATTTTACTTCCAACAGGAAAAACATCTTTCCATAAAGTAGGTAAAGGAACAAAGGGCCTATTTTCTTTCTCAGCAGAAAACAAGAAACAATGCACTACAGTTGAAGAACAACTTAAAAGTATAATTGCTCTTGAAATCTTTTTAAAAAGTGTGTTTTAGTCGCCATTATAGAGGGCACAGTACTTTCCGTTCCGCTGGAGAATTCCTTTTCCATATTACAGAAATTACACTCGTTCCAATTCTTCCATTCTGTGTAGTAACTTAAGGATCTGTTTTTCTCCAGTTTTGCATTGCAGTGTTGAAAGAAAAAAAAACGACTTTTGTTTAGTTTTCACACCGGGTTTTTTTTTTAATAAATTCCAAGCGAATGTTTTAGTTTTTCACATAATGTAGAGATTTTTTTAAACACATAATAATTGTGTTGTGCTGAGGTCTGTGAAAGAATTTTAATTTTGTGAAAATTCCCTTCGTTGTGAAAATGCAGTTTGGAAACGATAACATATTAATTTAATTTAATTAAAAGACACGTAAACACATTCCTTTCATTTAGATTAATTAAAATCTAATTTTGAAAATTGTTAAACAATCTGCCTTTTAGCATTTTGTAATTCGCGTAAGCAACCCGTACAACAGGTATTTAGCGATTAATTATTTCGATTATATTATTCAGATGTAGTAACTAAAAACATTTTACCGTTTTTTATGTTAGAAAACATAAGAAAAGCTACAATTGCCAGGAGTAAATCGTCAAATACTCTATATGAGGATAAACAAAATGTTTATTTAAGACATAAGAAAGCCATAATTGCCAGGGGCTACTCGTCAAATACTCTATATGAGGGCAGACAAAATTTTTATGGAAAAAAACCGTTTGTATGGGAGAGGAGGGATGGAGTGGTCCAATTGGATTTTGATGTATGGAACAGCTATGTAAAATCATATCTATATATATAATTAAACTGTAAGGGGGGTAATTTTTTCAAAATTTTGGATTTTCTTAGAAATTTTACTGATACATATGTATTTTATCGTACTGATACCAAAAATACAATTTTCAAAATTTTCGTCTGCCTGTCTGAATATTTGTCCCGGCATCACGTGAAAACGGCTTAACAGATTTCGACGAAACTTTGCACACAGGCAGAATTACTTGCAGAATAAAGGATAAGATACTTTTTATGGTGCTTCCCCCTCTCTTTCGATGCCCCTCCCTTGATAACTTTTAAAGCGTTCAACCGATTGGGATGCGGTTACCACAATTGCAGAACTGATCTCTTAGGAAAGATTTTCGCCTACTAAAATCTACACTCTTTCTTCTCTGTGAATCTCCTCATCTGCTAATTACTGTAATTCTGAAGGGATTTGGATCCAGTTTTTTTTCTGAAGGGATTTGGATCCAGTATTTTATCGTTCTGATACAAAATTTTTTTTTTTAAAATCGTCGCCTGAGAATTTAAGTGTCGTATGTAGTTTTTTTCGAGTTTTGAATTGGGATCGGTTTCTGAGTTTTTCAAAGCTGCTTTTAAATTTGGTGCAATTCATTTTAATTTTTCTTAAAGACAAATACCAATTCTGTATTCGATTTAAATTTGAAAAAAAAATCGGTCCGCTGGAAAAAGAGTTATGATAGTTTAAACTTAATTCACTCAAAATCAACGAAAATTACTTACGACATTTAAATTCTCAGCCGACGAAATGTTGTTTGTGAAATGTTGTGAAATGTTGTTTGTCTTTCTGTCTAAACACATTTCGTCTTTATAAATTTTTCGATACTATGCACTGTTTACGAGAGAAAAAAAGAAAGCATTCCATTCATATCCGTAAGGGGGAAGGAGTGATCCAATTGGATTTTGATGTATGGATAAGTTATGTAAAATTATATTCTAAACACATTTTATTTTAATAAATTTTTCAATATAACTCACCGTTTTCGGCGAAATTGTAAAAAAAGAACCGGTTCGTTTGTATGGGGAAGGGAGGAAATAATGGTTCGATTTTGCCTGTTCAAGAACTTAGTCTCGCCATTTACGACAAACACAGCTATACAAAATTTCGCTAGCTCAACCCTTTCGAAAGTTATGGTGTTCACGGACACATAGATAGACCGACAGATAGTCAGACAGACAGATAGTCAGACATACAGATAGACAGATGGACAGATAGACAGACAGACGAACGGACAGACATCCGACATTCAAATCTTTAGTCATTCTTAACTAGAGGTGTAATTCGAACGGTATCCTAAGTCTAAACATACTTCTATATGATTCTCCTGTAGAGTATAAAAATTCAGAAAAGCAGACATTTTCATCAAATTAAATGCCAAATCCTTTTATTTTATGATTATTTTTTTTTCAGTATTGAAGCTTTAAGGAACACGAAAAACTTATAATTAGATTGATTTAATTATTTTACCTTGAACTATGAGCTTATATGCAGACATACGAGGAATTGTAAAAACATGATTTTGAAAGTTCTGAGAAAATCCTGCAGGCAAACAAACAAAGGCTTCATAATTCTGGTGAATTTTCCGTTTTCATATAACCCAAAGCAGAGTGATTACCAACGAATGTATGTAACTCTTGATCTGTTCCATTAAAATAATTACTATTATTAATCGATTCTGGGGTCGAAAAGTCTGTACGGTCATCTCAAAAGCAAAGAAATATCCGAAGACTAAAAAGTATAAAATAAAAGAAAAACTAAAAAAATTGAAAAAACCTTTTTAAAAAAAATTACCAAAAAGAAAACAATGATTTTTTGAGCGCTATATATCAATATTGTTGCCAAGAAATAAAAGCGAGATAAAAGCATAAAAAGTAAAATAAAATAAATATTTGTCTCGCTTTTATTTCTGATATACAGCGCTTAAAAAAAATTGTTTTTTTTTCTTTTTAGTACAAATTTTTAATAAAAGCTTTTGTTAAAATTTCTTTTTTCTTTTAATGGATAAGAACTTTATTGAGTAAGGAAAATTTTCCAATGAAATTTCAATGTAATATTTTATACTGTGGTTAAAAATGACATCATTAGAAGTGATAAACGGTTATTCATATGCACGATTAATGACCGTACTCAGCATATTTCAATATAATTATAACAATTTTTCTTTAAAAAGAAAAAAAAAACTCAAGTAGGTATATTAAAGATTTTAATCAATTTCAATGTCATTAAGCTAATATATTATGCTAACGAATATCATTTCATACTAACTATCAGCATCCAATTAACTTAAACTAGATTAATTGATGAAACACCACAACATTGAATAATCGACGTCCACTTAAATCGATGTTCTTGATTGGCACCTTCTTACTGTACACAACAAATCAAGCCCATCCACATTCCAAGTCGAAAAAGCCCCCCTAAAATAATCATCCCCGAGAATATCCTTTGTCCCCACATTTACTAACATTCCTACATAGCTCCGTATCGCCCTATACTTCGTATTTGTCCACTAAATAAGATACAGGCTAATCAAGTGAATTGGAAAACTTTTCATTCCTTTCACTTGAACTGAACTTAATTTCTAATGATATATTCTCCATAGCTTAAAGGCTAGTAAATCAAAGTCAAAAATCACCCTAAAACTTTTACACTCGATATCATATACGAAAATTCCCAAACAACCGCATGATACAGAGCGGAAAACTGGTGCCATCGCAGTACCAAACGTCAACCTAGTTTATCAACTAAAAACTCTCAACTAGTATGGAGTGCGGAGAAGCTAAGAAAGAAAAAAAAAACTCAATTCGGAAAATTCTTTTAATTTGTATACAACATATTTTACTCGTTGGTTTTTCATTTTTGAGGGAAAATCAGCATATTTTCTTTTGGCTCGCTCAGAAATATCACCACGCAACTCAAGTTGTAAGAGAGTCGAAATTTACGAAATCGAGGAGGCTTTCATGTGGAACGTGGTTTGCAGGGGTAAAAAAAAACTCAGTTGTGTTTTGTGGATTGAATTGAATTCGTATTTTTGTATCTGATAGATACAGCAAAAACCCATAAGACTCGATGCGTGTCAGTGCGCAGTTACAAGGATGCAACAGACCATAACGACTACTCTGAGACAGGAGACTTAATATCTCAGTGAGTCGGAGACCAAAACAAAAAAAGAACGGTTACTGTATGGCTATATGGTATGATTAATTCGTGTATTTCTTCAAATATCTGTTGTCAACATAGATTTTTTTTATGCTAGTAACGAAGAGAAACTTTGGAATCTCTTCGTGGTGAATATCTCGGTGTACCCCGTTTTATGTAAATTTGGGTTAAGGATTTTCCCCAAATTCACTGAGAGCTGAAATAGTGAAAGTATCTTTTCCGAGGGACCAAAAAACATGAATTGTGTATCTGTCGATAGGAGAATAGGGGAAAATTAACCCGTAGTTACATTGCATGGAGATTTCTCAACTCTCAATGAGTTTATGTGGTATTTTGACTCTATTTTAGTTGGAATACTAAAAACTGGGGTGAATACACAAAAAGAGGCTCCGAATTGAAGTTCAAAAAACAACAAAAAAAAATACCCGCCAACAGTTCAAAGCCACTGAATCCAAAAACCAGCGATGATGATGAAAATCTGATTCGACGACTAGCATAAAACAGTGGGTTTTCAGTTTTCCCAACCAACGAAAATTTCAGTTGTTGTTCGGTTATCGTACTGTTTGGTAGCTAAAAGACAGTTGTTCCGGTATTTTTCAAAAAAAAACCAATAGATAAAAAAATACTTAAGATAATCAAATAATTTTAGATAAAATATATAAATAGACGTTAAAAGATACGAAATTTTCTTTTTTAATGGAAAAATTCCATTGATTTGGTTTGATTTGTTCCAACCTGTTGTGAAATTTGATTTCTTATATTCAATTGTCAACGAACTGATAGTAATTGCTGGTAAATCACCTGTTCTAATACTTAATGATTTTCGGTAGATATAAGTCGGAATTTTAGATACAAGCAAATCGCCTCGCTGATCATAGAGACACTTTTTTTTTTGTGTGTCGAAAATTGAAGTGACGAAGTAATGATCATTTTTTTGTAAAAAAAAACGTAAAATAGGTAAATGACCAACAATTGTGTGTTTTTTTTTTGTTGTTTTGTGGTGTTGGAAGTTGAGTACATAAATTTTTGTGAGTCCATTGCTCCGTTTACGATAAATTTTCAGGGGATTTTTTTAATTACTTTTTTTTCTGTTACATTGTTTTTTTTTTGCTTTTTTACTACACTACGGTGTAAAGGTGCTTTCTGGAGGTTTTTGCCACTTGCCTTTAGGTGCTTTATGATTGGTGTTTCGAGTGAAAGAACATTCCGGAGCGGTTAAAAGGCGATCAACAGCACAGTGTGATAAATTAGTGTATCGTATTGTAACATTCGTATACAACATAATACTTATTTATCCAATATCATTTGTTACTGTGGAGTTGATTACTTCGTAACGACGATAGCGTAACATTTTGTAAATTTTTCCTTCACAGAAGGGGTTGTTTTTTTTCAGTTTGTTTGTTTGTTTGCTTGCTTGTTTGATCCCTTCGGAAGTGTGTAGCTACAACGATGGTGTTGTATATGATTTGTTTACAGCCGTTTTTACAACTTTGTTGTTCAAAAAAAAAATTGTTTTTTTATTCCTTTAGCAGTTTACTTCAGTAATTAACCAAATTAACAAGGGAATTTATTTAATGAGTGATATAAAGAGCATAAAAGGATATATGTTATAATGTTGTGATGTTTATCTATGTTGAAAATCACATAAATCATGTTATTTTCGGTTTATTTATATAATTTTATCGATGTTTCTTCTAAATAAAGTGTTATGTAAATGAAATGCTCTGTTATATGCACGCTAATTAAAAGCAAGAAAAATAAAATAAAATCATAATAAAAGGTAAAATCAGAAGTGATTTTTTTTTGTTTGTTTTTTGGTTTAATAATAATAACAACATCTTGTTATTATTGACGGTATTTTGAGTGTGCAGTTTATTCGGGTATTTATGATACGCATCAAATATTATTCCGTGGAAAATTAAGTAAATGATAAAATTCTTCGAATTTCTACTCACAGTAAAGCAAATTTTGTGTTTGTAATGTTGTTGGAAGTGATATAAGGAAAATAATTTGTAACAAGGATTATTCAACTTTTGCGGTTCTCTCGATGGTGGAAAATTACTTAATAGTTTAATGTACGTATAAATTGAATTAATGTTTTAATTGAATTTTCTGGTTTCATTTGTGGATACAATAGTTTTGAACTTAATTGTGAATTACTTGTTTCAAATTACAAAAATAATTTTGGTGCTTTTGTGTTATTCAATTTTGGTTATTCAATTATTTATATTATTAAAAAAAAGCGCACAAATCTCTTTTTACTTTCTTCTTCGATAGAGGGAAAGTATTGTCTTCATGACGGAGACCGACTCGAGAACGGTGGCAGATCGAAAACTTCTGATCAGTACGAAATCCTTTCAGGCAAAATTATCAGGATGTCCGTCTGTCGGTCAGTTGGTCTGTCGATCTGTCGATCTGTCGGTCTGTTGGTCTGTCGATCTGTCGATCTGTCGGTCTGTCGGTGTGTCGGTGTGTCGGTCTGTCGGTCTGTCGGTCTGTCGGTCTGTCGGTCTGTCGATCTGTCGGTCTGTTGGTCTGTCGGTCAGTTGGTCTGTTGGTCTGTCGATCAGTTGGTCTGTCGGTCTATCGGTCTTTCGGATTGTCAGTGTGTCAGTTTGTCCGTTTTACGTATTTTAACACTTTCCTGCGACTTGCCTGAGACTTTCCTGCGACTATTGCAAGAAAAAAAATTCAAGTTTTTTTTCTACAAGAAAACTTTAATATACTGGTTGAATTTTCCGATTTTTAAACCGACTTTTTTTTCGGTTTCAAATTGGTAAGCCACTACTAATTTAATAGTAACAATTTGCTAAAGATCATAGCACTTTGTATATATTATCAATACATAACGATTTAAATGTAAAAGTACATAAAAACTAACGGGAAATTTTTGTGTGCTGTATTAAACAAATTCGACGAAAGGGTTAAATAACTCGAGAACGCGTTGAGCTAGCGACTTGAAATTTTTTGTGAATAAGTTTTACGAAAATTGTAGTTTTCTACCACCTTTTGGAAAAGTGACGGTAACTATAACGGAGCCCTCTCGTACATTTTTTTTGTTGAAAAAAAGCAGTTTTTTTTTGAAAATTTCTCAAAACATATACGCTTTTTGGAAAATATGAATATAACAATATAAAATAAAAAGGAAACGAAATTTTCCACATTTTTTATTTTAATGGTTTTTCGTATCTCTAACGGTTTTCAAATTATTTCAAAAAAATTAGGTTTTTATGAAAAAAATGCACACAATCAAATCTATAGCATATAAAATTTTCTACCTTTTTTTCCTTCTCGGAAAATTTTTCGGAAACGATGCGCTACTATGGAAAAGGGCATACAATCAAATTTGTAGGATATAAAATTTTCTAAATTCTTTCCTTCATCGGTTTTAACATATCTTTAACAGTTCTCGAGATATTTGAAAAAATATTATGTGTTACATATTTTTTCCGAAATTAAATATTGCAGAGGAATGTTTTGTGTTGATCACAACTGTTATTTTCAATTATTTGTCAAATTAAAATCCATCCAGGATGCTGTACAATTTTTGAATACATTTTGCAGGCTATTAAAATGGAAAATGTGGTTTTAATTCGTGGTTTTTGAAATACGTTAAACCTCCTGTGTCCTTTTTATACTCCATATGAGAATCATATAATAGTATATTAGTATACCGTTGGTAACCCAACGAACCAATCGTCGGATGCAAAAATGAACGAAACCAGGATGTTTGGGATGACAAAAGATTTTGATTTCCGCATGTCCGTCCATCTGTCTGTCTGTCTGTCTGTTTGTCTGTCTGTCTGTCCGTCTGTCTGTCTGTCTGTCTGTCTGTCTGTCCGCTTGTCCGTCCGCTTGTCCGTCTGTCTGTCCGTCTGTCCGTCTGTCCGTCTGTCTATCCGTCTGTCTATCCGTCTGTCTGTCCGTCTGTCTGTCTGTCTGTCCGTATGTCTGTCTGTCTGTTTGTCTGTCTGTCCGTCTGCCTGTTTGCCTGTCTGTCCCTCTGTCTATCAGTCCGTCTGTCTGCAAGTCCGTCTGTTCGACTATCTGTCTGTCCGTGTGTCCGATTGTCCGTTTGTCCGTTTGTCCGTCTGTCCATCTATCAGTCCGTCTTTCTGTCTGTCCGAAAACACCAGAACTTTCGAAAGGATTGAGCTAGAGTACAGTTGCGTTTCTCGTAAATAGAAAGTCAAAGCTCTTGAATGGGCAAAATTCGACCATTTCTTCCCCCCTTCCCCATACAAACGAAACACTTTTTTGCCACTTTCTCAAAAACGGTGAGTTGTATTGAAACCCTCTGTTCGTGGCCAAGAGTTCAGTATATGAAAAAAAAGGTTTTTGGACTGGCGTGTGACAATAAAAACAGGAAGATTTCGAAAATGTTTCGATTAGAGTCGAGTGGTGTTAAAAAATTTGTTCGAGATAGAGAAAACCCTCTAATAAAACTGTTGCCTGATGTTTTCTTATACTTTTTAGTCATTTTGTATTTGATTAGTACGACTGAAAATCCAAAATGACGTCTCTCTTTCGCACATCTGGTTATATTTTTAGTCTTCGAATATATTTCCTCGCTTTTGAGATATTTTTCCGGACTTTTTGACTCCAGAATCGGCTTTAGCAATCCCAAAAATGAGATTTTTTTCCGAAAATTTGAGGAAATATCCTTACAGATTTCTTAACATCAAAATTGGATTCAGGACCCAGAAAACCCTCATATGAGTTTTTTTTCCGGAAAATTTGAGAAAAAGGATAATCACGTAATCCTCTCAGGACCTTCCGTCATCGTTATAGGCTTCTTAACGTCAGAATCGGATTCGTTAACCCAAAAACCACCAGACGAGATTTTTTCCGGGAAATTTGAGGATAAGGATAGTCACGTTATCCTTACAGAACCTTTCGTTATCCTTACAGGCTTATTAACGTCAGAATCAGATTCAGCGATACCGAAAACCCCAGATGAGATTTTTTTTCCGGATAATTTGAAGGAAAGGATACTCATGTTATCCTTACAGGATCTTCCGTAGTCTCTACAAGGACGAAGAAGTAAAAATATTGTATTGTCATCGGGCTTACGTATATGTGCAAAATCTCAAGTCAATGAGTGGAAGTGGGTCAAAATTAGATTGCAAAATTTGATCCTGACAGACAGACAAACAGAGACGTTTACAAGCTAAATGGCAAAAAGCCTTGTTGATTTTCGAACTAATGAAATGAAATACATTAAATACTTTAACGCTTGACTGTTGCTTGAAAATAATAATTTAATTTATTTTTCAATAATTCGAGCTACCTGTTGCAGCCTTTTATCAAATTATCTCAAGTATTTTTGTCTTGATATCTATGAAGCTTAAAAGCATCTATTTTTATTACTTTTATGCTGGGAATCATAAGATTAGAACAATATTAGAAGAATAAAGAGATTCAATTGGCATATAAATTGAATTAAAAAGACATTTCATGCTAAGGTACTTTAGTTGAGCATTTCTGTCTATTTGGGAAAGAATGGAAAATGTCTTAAAGCCAAGAAAATCAATTACTCAATTACGAGAAAAATTTGGGAAGATGGAAAAGCTATGGGAGGATTTGGAGAAGGGGGCGGGGGGATGAAGCTTAGGTTTTTATGGAATCTATATCTTTTTTTGATTTGTAGATTTTAAATTGATTACTAAAACCTGAATCTCGAAAAAATCGCCATAGAAAATTCCTATTTAAAAAAATCCATGATAATTAGAAATGTTTTGTTAATGTTAATTTTGATTTTTAGATCCTTTTTGGCTATAACAAAACTGGCGGTGGTTGCAAACCTTATCTCTTTCATTTTTACTCCTTACACAAGTTAACAAAAATATCTGCACGAATGTTATACAAGTATGTTGTGATTAAAATTTGTTCTATTTCCTGTGTATATTTTCCCTCTAATCTCCATTACTCTTTCTGCCTTCAAGAGTGACAAAAAATAATCGTAAAAATATTTCACGAGTGCTGGAAGTCACTAACAAGTTGTCGTGATTAAATATAATACATTTACTTTCACAATAATAATAATAGCTTTACATCCAGTAATTTTTGGCTGTCCAAGTGACAGGGTGTAGTTAGTAATTTTAGGTCAAAGGTAAAACGGGGCTGGTCAAGGATAAATTCTTTCAACCACTGTGACTTTAAATATCAGTAAAAGGGCTGTAACTGAATTATTGTCAGGGGAAAATGGATCAATAAGTGGTATTTTTTATGTATGAAAGTAAAAACGTGGATATTTTATTTGTTTTGAGGCAGAATATTTTGTGCATAATTACGGATATTATCATTTTTCTTCATAAATACTTTAATAGAATATAAATAAGGGCGTAGCTGGCCACAGCCGACCACTGAATATACTCGGATCAAAAAAATTTTAACAAAAAAATATCAAGCTGAATATTTGATTGACTTTCCAAATTTGATAGAGTAAGTTCGGATAATGTGGGACACCTGCTTTTATTTTTACAAAAAATAACTAGTTTTAAAGGCAATTATGCCAGAATTTGGTTTACCATACATCCAAATGATTTTCGATAATATTTCACAGCAATGTTACCAATTATAAATATAAAACACAGCCAAATCCACCTAACGTTGAGATGATATCTTTCTCGCATAATCAAACTTGATAGGATAAAGCTAATTGGGTACCTATAATGTTGATTTTTTTATGCAAAAACATTGAAAAGTCGAGAACTAATTGATGTAGAAAGCTAAAATTTGGCACAGCAGCGGCTTTTATCAAAAAATAAACCTCTTTCGAAAATATGCAAAATTGAGCTACCCCTCTTCCATATAAATGGAAAAGATTTTTGCAATTTTCTCGAAAACGGCGAATTTTTTCGATAAATTTGTTTGCGTCTATTTCATACGCACGGCCAATTGCCGGGCATTTCATATTCCAGCATGGCACAAAATAATTTGAATTTACAGCCTAATATAAATATTATCAAGGCCCGGTTATACCAATCACTGAAAAATTAAAAAAAAGTCTAAAGCTTACTTACTATGACGATCCTCAATATTTAAAAGGAAAATCTCATTTAAAAAATAACTGCAGGGCAAATAAATAAAAGTTATTTTACGACATTTCAAAAACTATTAATTTTAAAAACAGCAGGGCAACGAGTTTCTTATTTTCTCATCAAAATCCACTGTTTTTGATTGACCTGCAAGCAGCATGGCAAAACTTGCCCTGCGTATGAAATAGACGTAATTTGTTTATATAAAAAATATTTAGAATTTGATTCTACATAACTCTGTCATATATCAAAGTTTAATCTGACCACTGATTATTACATCTTCCATACAAATAGAAAAGATTTTTTCGGGTATCTCGAAAACGGTTCCTTTTTTTCTATGGGACGATAACAGCTTTCGAATGCAAAGAATCTCGTCAAAATCATAGTTAAGCTTTACTGGTAGAAGTGGATGTTATAAATATCGTTCCATACATACATACGAACAAATACACCAACACACACACACACATACATACATACAGGCATGTTTCGTACTCATCGAACTGTATCGATAGGCGAATGTCTCGTGGACATGCGGGGCTCTGTTATAATTTCGGTTTTCGAAGTGATTTTAACACCTTTCGTATATGTAAGAAATTGAAAAGGAAATTTTAACACTCTAACTGCCACGACAGTTTTAAGCCTTTTTCGAATATTTAGTTGTCAGTCAAAAAGGCACTAAAAGAAAAAAAAATTGAAACAAAATTATACCTAAATGTTATTTTGTTATCATAAAATGTGTGCAACTACAAGAAATCGTTGCGGTTGCAGCGAACACTTTAATAATTTTTATTGTGGCCGTTGTGTACAATTAGGTGTCAGGTCTTTTTGACTGACGTGGCAGTTAGAGTGTTAAAAAAAAGTTTTTTTTTTAAATACTAAAAAGGAAAAAAAATATTTTTTGGGTGCTGTGTATCAGAAATGAAAGCGACAAAAATATGTTCGTTTTTATTTTTATGCTTTTATCTCGCTTTTATTTCTAACAAACAGCATCCAAAAAATTATTTTTAGCCTTACAGACTTTTTGACTCCAGAAACGGATTCAGCGATCCCAAAACCCCCACTTCGGATTTTTTCCGGAAAATTTGAGGAATAGAATAATCACGTTATCCTTACAGGACCCTTCGTTATCTTTACAGACTTCTTAATGCCAGAATCGGATTCGGCGACCCCAAAAACACCAAGATGAGATTTTTTTCAGAAAATTTTAGGACCGTGATAATTACGATTTACTTACAGGACCTTCCGCTATCCTTACAGACTTCTTAACGTCGGAATGGGAGCTAGAAAAGATTTTTTTCCGGAAAATTATAAAAAAAGATAATCACGTTAGCCTAACAGAACGTTCCTTTATTTTTACAGACTTCTTAATGTCAGATTCTGATTTGCCGATCCCAAAAACCCCCAGATGAGTTTTCTTCGGAAAATTTAAGGAAAAGATATCCTTACAGGACCTTCCCCTATCCTTACAAGGGCGAAGTAGTGAAAATATTGTGTTGTCATCGGACTTCGGATGAGTGGAAGTGGAACAAAATTAGATTGCCGGATTTGACCCTGACAGACAAAGAAACAAACAGACAGACAGATACGATGGCAAGCCATATAAAAGCTTTTAAAAACACACTAACCGAAAAGTGAAACTCCAAAAAATTGGCGGGTAATGTGGAATATTGTTTCTGCCATACAAATATGTTGTAAAATATTTGAATGGAAGAAATGGTATTCCACAGACAATTTCACAAAGACAAATAAAAAAAATTATTTCTTAGTTAATTTCGCCTCAGTACAAAAACTTTCCTTTCAAAAATAAAATATGTTATGTGTTGTTAAATGTGTTGCCTAAGTGTCTATTCACTGCTTCACAGTTAAAGAAAAACTTTTTTCAATTGGCTTTCACAATTCGGTTTAAAAGTGAAAACAAGAAAACTTTGATTGTACTCCAAAATGTCTTTCAGTAAATTGCGGTTCAACATGATAAAACATGGACTTGTCAAAACAAACGATAATTGCCGAATTTCATAAATAACAGTTCTGTATGTTTGATTACCTACTCGTCAATACCTCAATACCCAACATTACTTTATATGTATTTAAACAATCAAAAATTAAAACATTTCATCCGCATATTAAGTATCAAAAATGCATAAAATTTATTAAATTAACTTCAGTGGTAAATGAAATCATTAATTGCCAATAAAAGTTGAATTAAAAATATGTACATACCTAATTTGATTATCCTGTTTTATTACAAATAATTTTAAATAATTGCCCAATTTCATAAATTAATTGAAATTCTTTCAACATTCTCTGCATTTTTTAAAGCCACATTTATTGTTAATTAAAAATCATTTATTAAATTAAAAGCTTTAGCGGACTTTGCAAACATGATCAAAATTGACATAAAGTTTGTTTTTTTTTTCTCCCGCATAAAATGTGTCTTAGGGCTAAACGTTCAATAGTCGCTGATTTGACGAAAAGACGTGTCTCAAAATTCAAGGTTAAGATTATTACGGTTTACAACTTTGGGAAAAGTTGGGAAAAGCTTTATTAGAGTTGGTTATAAAAACAACAACCAGCAATGTCAAAATTACAGAGTTGTGAACTGGGTTTTTCAACCAATCCAAAAATCACTGAATTATTGATTTTTGACTGAACCAAAACCGAACCATTAACCGAACCACCCTGAAAAAAACGGATGTCTGAATCGTGCCAAAACCAAACTATATTTAAAACATAAGAAAAGCTACGGGCCAATTGTCAATATTCTATATGATGACCACGTCTTTCCCCCTCTCTTATACAAAATCTATTTGTATAAGAGAGGGGGAAAGAAGTGGTCCGATTGGATTTTGATGTATGGTAGTGTTATGTAAAATCATATTCTAAACAGAATCTGCCTTTATAAATCTTTTTCGAGAAAATTGACAAAAAACTGTTTCGTTTGAATGGTGGAGGGAGGGGGAAGGGATGGTACACTTTTGTCAGTTCAAGAACTTAGTTTAGCCATTTACGAGAAGCGTAACTATACAAAATTTCAAGTCTCTAGCTCAATCCTTTTGAAAGTTATGGTGTCCACGGACCGACAGACAGATGGACAGACGGACAGACAGACGAACAGACAGACGGACAGACAGACGGACAGACAGACGGACAGACAGACGGACAGATAGACGGACAGACAGACGGACAGACAGACGGACAGACAGCCGGACAGACAGACGGACAGACAGACGGACAGACAGACGGACAGAGAGACGGACCGACAGACGGACAGAGAGACGGACCGACAGACGGACAGACAGACGGACAGACAGACGGACAGACAGATGGACAGACGGACAGTCAAACTGACAGACGGACGGACATGCGGACATCAAAATCTTTTGTCATCCCTAAAGAACCCTCCACACATTTAATGCTACTTGACAAGTATTATTGATGAGAATTTTCGTCAAGTAACATTGATGGAAATTGCCTGCAAACGTAACATTGAAGAGCATCCAAACGATCAATGTTACTTGAAACATGAGTCATTCAAGTAAAATTGTCAAGTAACATTGAACGAGTGGAAACGCCTTAACACCCTGGTGTAATTCATTTTCGTGTTCGACGATTGGTTTGATGCATTACAAATACTAAATTTAATATACTCGTATATGATATATCATATAGAGCAGGGATACGCAACGGGCGCCCCGCGGGCCTGATCTTTTTTTTTTTGAATTATTAGCACATAACGCCGAATTATTTTTTACCGGTCAAGCACTATCGTTACAAAAATTTTGCTGCGGCCCGCGGTATAATTTCAAATTTCAAATTTGGCCCGTTAAAAAATCTAGTTGCGTTCTATAGAGTATAGAAAAATGGTTGAATCGAATCGAAACCAAACTAGTTTTTAAAATAAATGCTGTGACAGTCAACGTGTTTTAGGGAACCGTTGCATTTCTGTACTGCGAGATGGTAAACCCCAATAATTGCCGCTCTAAATTTAAAAAAAAAACCCATTTTTCAATATTCGAAATGGTTACAATTAACTTAAAAATCTGTCATTGAAATTTTATATGTAGAAAATTCAAAATATATGAAAATATTCAGTTTCTTTCAAAAGTACTTTGATGAATCCATCTGCTATGGTGAAAGAAAAATTGATACAGTTATGCAAAAAATATGTTTACCTCCACGAGGAAGCATTCATGATGTATCTACTCCATTTTCATGTATAATAAATGCTTTGAAACAAAGGACTATAGCTTTACCGAGGAAAAACCATCATATGCGTATCGTTTTTCCACGGCTTCATAGGAAACTCCATTTTCTCCTTTGTGGAAAGTTCAAAGCTATCGTCTTTAAGAATGTATCAATCATTCAACACAGGCAACTTGACCCAACACGAGGTACATATTTTTATAGTCACCTGTTCTTTTCATACTTTAAATTTCGTATTTTTGTTCTTTATTGCTGATATTTCATCAAAAATATCACCTGACACCAAAAATCAATTTCTTAAGATATAACTTTTGCATGTTCTGCGACACTTTGGTTATAAGAAATTTTACACCTTCGTACTTGTTATTCATACAGAATGACAAATCTCAAAGTAGATACAAACCCGTAATGGATCCTTTTGATGGAACTTGAAACACGTAGAAAATAACAAAAAAAAAACAAACTGCTTCGAATTTAAGTCACTATAAATTTTTCAGTTCAATAAGACATAAACATACACACTTTTTGATCCCTTCTAGCGAGCGGCGGCAGTGAAAAAGAAAAATAATACAAAAACTCTTACAGTGAAAATAAGTCCTTGCAATCCCTTTTCGTGAAGGACTAAATTGTAAACTGTTTACCAACACCAAAAAATGTTCTCAAATGAACTCTGGAGAAAAAATATCTGGTAGTACTCGAATTTCCTATTATTCATCTTCAACGGTTTTAAATTAATTTGTCACATTATCCGAGATCCTCCTAGGACAAGTCCTTCAAGGGTCTGATATAGAGTTCGACATAGACTCGACTGTTGGATAAGTTTTCGTCGTTTTTCGCTTGAATATTTCTTTGGGGATCTTTTTATCCTTGTTTTTGTTGCCATTCTCCACTCCTGCCCTTGGTACAGCCAGTCTTTTTGAGAATTTCCCAAGTTTTTCCATTCGATTCGAACCGAAAAGAAAATGATGTAAGCATCGGTTGGATGGGGGAATGTTTGCCGTACTTTTCTAAATTCGATTTCGGAGTTTTTTAGTGGTTAAACTTTTATGGGCAATTTGTCTAGACAAGCGAAGCAAAAAGAGACGAAGAAAGTATCAAATTAGTATAGTCTTCGCTCTGGTATACTCTTCAAAAAATAAAATAAAACGAAAATTGATAAGAAAAGAACTTTTCTAACCTTACCGAAACATTTGTTTCATTGAGCTCCACTTGCCTAAATGATTGCTATTTTAATACGCTCAACGCACAAAATGAAAATACTTTCTAACAACAATTGGGTGGAATTTTGTTTGTTACCGACAGTTTTTTTTTCTTGCACATGATTTGATGTAATGCGGAATATTGAAGTCGATTTGTCTGCCTATAAAACTTTCAATGGGTATGGAATAATTTATTTCATTCTAGAGAACATAAACAATATGACACCTTTTGGCTAGAGGTCGGAAAATTCAATATTATGAGAGAATTGTACAGAACAACCACCAAATTCTAAGTAAATTTTAGATAAAAGGTCGATTTAAAATATTAAAGAGGTTCGAAAGAATTTGGGTCATCTTGTCTTTTACCTTTCTTACATATTAGAGAGGTATTAAAATCACTCCAAAAACCGAAATCATAATGGTGCCCCACACGCCCCCGGGACATATACCCGCCGATTCAGCTCGATGAGTCCGCTTCATGTCTGTATGTGTGTGTGTGTGTCCGTTTGTTTCTATGGTGTGTGTTCGTACTTAAAGATGTGACGAAAATTGTAAGATCGACTTCTGCCAGTAAACTTTATCCGATTTTGTCGCGGTTTTCTGCATTCGAAAGCTGTCATCATCTCAAAAGACTCTGTGGAACGCGATTTAGAAAAAAATGAACCGTTTTCGAGATAATCGCAAAAATCTTTTCCATTTGTATGGGAGAGGGGGGAGGGGGGATGGATGGAGGTTGTGGTACGATTGGATTTTGATGTATGGAACGGTTATGTAAAATCATATTCTAAACAGATTTTACCTTCATAAATTTTTTAATACGACTCACCGTTTTCGAGAAAATAGAAAAAAAAATCAATTTCTATGGATGAGGGGGGAAGGAGTGGCCCAAGTGGATTTTGATGTATAGATAACTTATGTAAAATCATATTCTAAACACGTTTCAGCTTTCTACATTTTTCTATAAGATGCACAGTTTTCGAGAAACCGAGAAAAAGGGTATTCCATTTGAATGCGGATAGGGGGGGATTTACCTTTATGAATTTTCAATATGACTCGGCGTTTTCGAGAAAATTGCAAAAAGCTGTTTCGTTTGTGTGGAGGGGGGGGGGGGGGGGGGAGGGAAGGAATAGTCCAATTTTTCCCGGTCTGGAACTTAGCGTACGAGAAACGTTACTATACAAAATTTCAAGTCTCTAGCTCAATCCTTCCGAAAGCTATGGTGTTCATGGACGGACAGACGGACGGATAGACAGACAGACAGACGGACAAACAGACGGACGGATGGACAGACAGACGAACGGACATGCGGAAATCAAAATCTTTTGTCATCCTTAAAAGCCTGTGTCCACATGGAAGTTTATTTGCAGAAGTCGCTTCCAGAAGAGATTTCTGGTGTCACAACTTCTGGAAGTTCACTTGCAGTTAGTGTTTCCACGGGAAAAACTTCCAGAAGTCTCTGCTAGAAGCGACTTCTGCAAATAAACTTCTTTGTGGACACAGGCCTTAACACCCTGGTGTAGTTTATTTTTGCGTCCGACGATTGGTTCGATGCGTTACAAACGGTATACTAAATCTAATATACTCGTATATGATAAATCAGATAGAGCATAAACATGGCCATAATGTTAGCAGTGGCGTACACTGAACGAAAAAGTGCATAATAATTATGAATTTGTTTTCAACCAATGAATTTATTCATAGTGCTTGCGAACAACCGTTCATAGAAAATCGATATCATCATTGACACATTTCTGTCTCTGTTTATCTGAGTGTATTTCTATTTTTCTCTCTACAAAATATGACGTTCCATTTAATTTCTCTTCCACATCTAATTTTACAATGTTGAGGTGAAATGGTAAAGATGAATGGCAACAATAATATGATATGCAAAGAAATAATTGATTTTCGATGGCATTTTAGACCAAAAACTTTAAACAAATGAAATTGCTCGGTGGAAGTGTTTGTCTTCCTTCGAAACAATACTTCTCCCGTTCAATAATTTGCAAAAACAGGATTTTTTTTAAAATCTGAAAACATCGACCCAAAAATTTAACAAAAACAATGCAAACTGATTTTTAAATGAAGATATGATCTTCAAAACTGATTTCTCAGTTTCATGAAATAACAGTGCAATAGATTTTAATTGGATTTTCGATATTAACAAAAATACGATTAACAAAATGATACCGCCATATTATTTTGTACTCTCCTGCGGGGGGAAACTAGACCAGTTCTTGGTAATGACGATTTAACCCTAATCCGCATTCGCGGTGTCTTTGAGACACCGATGCAGTTTTGAGAGTGATTGTTACGAATGTTAAAAAAGTTGTTGCATTCATGCTCCTTGACTTTGTTTTTTTAAGCCAATACTATTTAAAAACGAAAAAAAAAATTAATTTTTTTTACTACAACAATAATATTTCGTTTTTATGAAATTTACCCTTAATCCACGCAGGCGGTGTCTCAAAGACACCGTAACGGTTTTACCAGCAAAGAAAGGTTATTTTGGTATCACTTTGCTTCTATTTCGCAAAATATCGGACTGTAGTAGGCGATAATAACTGTAGCACTTCCCAAAAGAGAAAACGTTGCTTCCTGTGTCCCCATTTCTAAGGTCGCGCTTTGAAGCAGATAAGTGCAAATCCAAGAAAAATGTTTGTAACGAAAATTCTTAAAAATCAATTTTATGCTACAATTATAAAAAGTACGAATAATGTATATACAAATAAATAAATATTATTAACTGAATTAAAAAATGCAAACTCAAAAAAAATTTTTTTTATTAAATTATTCTATTTTTTCGGCATGGTGTCTTTCAGACACCGCCTGCGTGGATTAAGGACAAAATTAGCCTGAGCTGATTAGGGTTAATGTGGCAATATCTGAATTTGATATTAACGAAAACATGTTTTCATAGTACTTATGAATAGTTTCATAGAAGATCAAATCGGTTTATGAAATTTTTCATAGTATTTATGAAATTGTTCAGAATTGACTTCTGAGAACGCCGTTCCTAATTTTTGTGAAGCAAATTTTTCGATTAATGGTCACATATAGGTTCCTTACGCTAAAAATGCTGTTAGGGTAATTGGAACATACACACACACACACATAATTAATGGTGCGATGTTAAAAAACAATCGAAAAATTAAATCATATTGAAATGTAGTACCAGGAAGACCGAGCCATGCTCGGCGACCTCAAAATTCTACTTTTGTTGATTTTTGGGGAAAAACTAAGTTCACATTATCTTTACAGAGCTTTTCCAGAGTTTTTAAATTCCCGACCTAGAAAGCTAGAACTAAAACTAACGCGCGATAACAAAATTTCATAGAAATCGGTTGAGTGGTTATTGAGTAATCGCTGTCACCGATTTTTGAAACATTGTTTTGAGACACCAGGTGAGGGTTATCGAGGGGAGGGAAAAGTCAGGTCTGTAGTGGAAAAATCGAAAGCCCTTAGCCTGCTTAGTAATACTGTAAAGTTTCATTAAGATCGGACCACCCAATTCGAAGATACCAAGCGAGGGGTATCGAGGGGAGGGAAAAGTCAGGTTTGTAGTGGAGAAATCGAAAGCCCTTAGCCTGCTTAGTAATACTGTAAAGTTTCATTAAGATCGGACCACCCAATTCGAAGATACCAAGCGAGGGGTATCGAGGGGAGGGAAAAGTCAGGTTTGTAGTGATAAAATCGAAAGCCCTCAGCCCCCTCAGTAATACTGTAAAGTTTCATTAAAATCGGACCACCCAATTCGAAGATAACAGGCGAGGGGTATCGAAGGGGAATTTTCTCAAGGGTGAGACCTATCTAGATCGATTTCTTGTCCCCGAAAATCCCTAACCACCAAGTTTCGTGAAAATCGTTAGGCGGGTTTTCGAGATCGTTTGTGCAGACAGACAGATAGACAGACAGACAGACAGACAGACAGACGTTCCTCGTATTATATTATAGGATAAAAAGAAAAAAATCCGATAGATTCAGGCTTCCTCTTTAATGTTTGTAATTCATTAAAGTTGTGATTTTTGCTGACATCGCTACTAAGCACCCCTTTTTAGTACGATCGAATCGATAAACACAAAAATATCAATTATTTCAGTTACAACTGTTTGTATATTTAATAGCTTCGCCCGATAAATATATATTACTTACGTACGTATATTAGATATCTTAAATTCGTATAAAATATTATTTTAACTAAACATTTGTAGATTTTCACAAATTATCCATACACTATCTAAATTGCCATCAATTTTACTAATTAAGACTGAACCTTTTCCCTTTTTCGTATCATAATTTACACGAAATATGTGAATTCACCTTTTCTCGTGATCGCCAAAAACACTGTAGAAAGTAAATATAATATTTTTCATATTGTAGCAGCAACATATTGTAGTTTAACAAAACTTATTTATATTCCAAACATTTCCCGAATTATTTACTAACGATGTCATTATCCCAATCAGAATCTTTTGCCTTACCCAATCTTTACTCTCAATATAGACACAAACCTTTAATAAAAATCGGATATACAAAGATATACAGCGGTGAAATATCGCATTAAGAAGGTATAGATGGTAGATACGACGATACCAAGATATACGTAAATATATCGATTGTAGTTATCTGAATCCCTTCGATATTTACCTGCATCAACAGAAAACAGTTTCATATATCTACCAATATCTAGTCTAGATTTCGTTCGTTTCTTTTGTTCGTGTAAATGAGAGTTTCTACACTAAAGTCATTAAAGGATTCCTTTAACCTTCCATCAACTACCTATGTGTATTGCGACTATTTAGAGATCCATTTCACTCTTAGAAAATACATTTTTTTTCTTCTTCTTACCTTGTATTGTCTATGTGAAAAGTCTGTATAGATTAATCTTAGACAACTCGATGCTTTAAGGAAGCATCAAGTGTTTTCTTTCAGTAATTGGGGAAACTTTTTTCTCTGGGGATTTTTTTTTCAGATGATTTTCCTTCTTTTCGATAGGGATTTTGTTTCAAGCTCAGAGTTTGCTTTCACTGTGGTGGGTATCGTTCTATTTTATTCTCGTTTATCCTCTTGTAGTTTAGGTAAAAAAGGTATTTTAGCAATGTGTACGACTTGTACAGTTAATTCCTTAGGGGGAAGAGAAATAGCCCACTTCTGTTTGTAATTTCGCGCTATTTTCCTGTACCAATACACGTTGCTACTTTTGAAAGCACAAAAAAATCCCATTTTTTGTTAAAATAGAAAGTAGAGAGTACTTATAGTGAGTGTGTGTTTGTATATTCGGTTTCAGTAGTTGATTTTTAAATCCTATTGTAAATTATTACCATGTCATGTTTGGTAAAAACAGCAATTTATGTTTCATTTGAAATGGCTTACCCAATCTTGTACACAACAAAAATAAGAAAGTTCACTTACTAATCGGCAATCGTTTAAATCAGAACTTTTTTTTCTTAAAGATCATTCAGAAAATCCTTTTCCCCTGGCATGGCGTCATTTTTTCCAGTTTTTTTTTTCAGTTTTAAGCCCAAACATTACTTGAATTCGTTGTTTTAAAAAGCTTTTATTTAGCTTACTTTTGTATCTGCCTGTTTGTTTGTCTGTCGGGGTCAAATCTTGTAGTCCAATTTTGACCCACTTCCACCGATCCGATTGACTTGAAATTTTGCACACATACGTAAGTCCGATGACGATACAATATTTTTACAACGATAAGGATAAGGAAAACTCCTGGAAAGATAACGTGATTATCCTTTTCCTCAAATTTCCTGGAAAAAAATCTCATCTGGGTGTTTTTAGGGTCGCTGAATCCCATTCTGGCACTGAGAAATACGTAAGGATAGCGGAAGGTCCTGTAAGGACAACGCGATTATCTTTTCCTCAAATTTTCCTGAATAAATCTCATCTGGGAGTTTTTGAGGTCCCTGAGTTTAATTTTGGAGACAAAAAGTGCGTAAGGATAACGAAAGACAAAAAGTCCGTAGACAAAAAGTGCGTAAGGATAACTGGAGACAAAAAGTCCGTAAGGATAAATGTAAGGATACCGTGATTTACATTTTCCTCAATTTTTTCGGGAAAAATCCCATTTGGGAGTTTTGGGGATCGTCGAATCCGATTCTGACAGCAAGAAGTCTGCAAAGATGATGGAAGGTCCTGTTAGGATAATATGATTATCCTTTTCATTTTCGATTTTTAGGCACGCTAATCAAATACAAAATAACTAAAAAGGATAAAATAAAAAAAAATTAAAAAAAATAAAAAAAAAATAAAAAAAAAATTTAAAAAAAAAAAATAAAAAAATATTTTTTTAAAAAAGCCTTTTTTTTTTAAAAAAATGCACTAAAAAGGAAAAAAATATTTTTTTGGGCGCTATGTATCAGATATAAAAGCGAAATAAAGCATAAAAAATAAATTAATATTTATCTCTCAAAAAAATTTATTTTTTCCTTTTTAATTTTGATTTCCGTCTCTCCGTTTGTCCATCTGTCCGTTTGTCCATCTTTCTGTCCGTCTGTTTGTCTGTCTGGCTGTCCATGTGTTCGAAAACTTTTGAAAGGATTGAGCTAGGGACTTGAAATTTTTCTCAGTTTGATTTCTCATAAATAGCAGAGCCAAGTTCTTGGACGAGCAAAATCGGACCATTCCTTTTCGGTCCCCTATACCAGTGCTCCGCAACCTTTATTTGCATACGGCACACCAATTTTTTTTCTGGAAATCCGGGGGACACCACAAAAGGAAATAAAAAAAAATTGTGTATAAAATATTTATAATGAAAAAATTAAAAAAAAAATCCTGAAAGAATTATTAAATAGCTTTTTGAAATGTTTACCGCGGCACACCTAATATCATTTCCCGGCACACCAGTGTGCCGCGGCACACTGGTTGCGGAGCACTGCCCTATACAACCGATAATTTGTTGCAATTTTCTCCAAAAACTGTGAGCCGTGTTGAAAAATTTATAAACGTAAAATGTGTTTAGAATATGATTTCACATACCTTACGTATACATCAAAATCAGTTGAACCACTCCTTCCCCCCTCTCCCGTACAAATCCATCACATTTTTCTATTTTCTCAAAAACGGTGCATGATATCGACAAATTTATTAAGACGAAATGTGTTTAGAATATGATTCTACATAACTGTTCCATACATCAAAATCCAATCGGACGAATCCCCCATCTCTCTCCCATACAAATGCATTTTTTCACATAGATTTTTCCCCTCATATAAAGTATTGAGGATTAGCCCTGCATAATGGTAGCTTTCCTAATGGTTTTTAATTTTTTTTAATTTTCGAAACCATATGTAACGAAAAAAAAACATTATAACGTAACGAAATAAAATTTTTTATCGTTACGAAACCTGACACCGCAAATCACTTTCGCACGATTACGAGAACAGAACCTAAAAATCTTTTTTGCAACATAAAAAAAATTGGAACATAGTTTAACATAAATGGAAACAGAATAGTTTTATTTAAAAAGTATATAAATCACTAAAAAACACATTCTGTGCAGGTCTTGCAGGTAGGGATAACCCCTTAGAAAAAGTATAGTATGACTTTTCTGCTCATGTGACACGCAAAATTTTAAGTTTTCCCAGATAATCTTTAGAATTTTAAGACTTTAAACTATATTTCTTTTCTTTTTTTTTTTAACTGCCGCTACATAACTTCATTACAAGTGTTTTAGGACTTGGGTTAATCGTAAATCAACTTCAATGACAAATGTGGGTCATATACCTTTCACTGGCGCTTAACAAGTTGTATAGAAAAGTCTCATGAACTTTATATGACTTATAGGCCTAATAAAAATGTAACTGGGAAAGTAATAAAAGTCCACTAGCACCGATAGTCGTCCACTTTAATAGGGGTCATATGAAATTTAGTCAATAGAACGGAAGTCTATATCAAAGGGCATTCATAGCATATAGACATCTTAAGAATTTTCTAAGGATTATCATAATAATATACAAATAGACTTTACTATTGTTTAAAAATAAGGATCGGCAGATATTTTTTTATATTCCGTAATAAAGTGGCTGTAATGAGACCATCACAATGCCCACAAAACTTTATGTTTGATTGTTTTCCTGCTGTATCTCAAAAATACTTGCCAATGATAAAACTTGGAGAAAATGGTTTTTTAAGAGGATTTTATATTTTTATAATGTTAGACAAATGCATGAACGACAAACAAATTCAGTCGTATATTTCACATTTTTGGGGAGTGGCGTAATGTGGAAGTTTTAACAAATAAAACACTTTATAGCATCGTTAACAAAGAATTTTCATATGTGGATGTGCTTTTCAGCTCATATTCGATACACTTAGCCAGAGCCGTAAATAGCTTTTTTAATGCACTGTGCCGGCTTTCAGTTTTAAGGGCCTCTAAAAAGACAAAAAAAAAATGTTTTTTTCTCATATTAATAGATTTGTGAGAAAAATTTTACTTGCACAATCGATCGAAGGAAAAGTTGCACAGGAATATGGCAAAAACATGGACTAAAATGTACTTTGAGCAAAAAATTGTCAATAGATATGAGCCGCAGGAGAAATTTGAAAAAAAATTTAAGGAGCTGACCATTAAATCTGTAAGGCTAATTTACGCACTTTGAACCTGTCATGTTATGATGCGCTTTTTATACTCTGTATGATATATAATATACCATCGAACTAATCACCACTACTTGCCCCCCCCCCCTCCCACCCTTCCAACCCCTCCCTCTCCCCCCGGCCTTCCCTTCAAATTCAGCATTTTTTTCCATTTTATCGAAAACGGTACGTAGTATCGAAAAATTTATAAAGACAAAATGTGTTTAAAATATGATTTTAAATAACCCATACAATTGAATTGTAACCATAAATGGCAAAATCCGGGACAAAACTTTAGTTTCCGAAACGCCAGGACAATATTCCTGATTCCGGTACTATCCCGACTAATCCAGGACGTATGGTCACCCTACTTATAGCCTTGTAGAAATGAATGTTTTTAAGGACATTTTTTATGATAAATTTTTAGAAGGTTTTTTTCCATCACACTTGTGGAACTCATTAGGCCATGTGTGTATCATATCTTATTCAACTCAACAGAAATTTCGAAATATATTAGCATAAAATAGCCACCACAACAATTAATCAATTTTACTGTTGTAGGATTATTTTATTGGTAACCAGACAGACGACAGCAGCTGAACCAAATTTGGTATTTCATAACCCTTAGGGCGATTAAAAGGTCCATTGGGGGCATGACGAGGTGGCGATATCTTTACGAAAAGCTTAATAGTGTTTACTGGCTTTTATATAGACACACACACACACATATAAATATAGGTGTTATTTGTTTTGATGTTTCGCTAGGCTTGAAAATGATTCATGATGATTCGGGGATCCTTTGGGGTGATTCCGATGGATGATTTTAGGGGTTCGTTTGTACGTTTCGATAATTCTGGAGATGCCTTCTGGCTGTGCTGGGAATCGGAAAAAGGGCTAAAATGGCGTCCTGCCCTGGAGCCAAGACGGTGTCTCTGATAACTGTGAAGTCCTTATATCCCTTTTTGTTATATTTTTATTTTATGTTTTTTTTTCAAACCTAGGTGCCAGTTGATGGGCCGGCCTCAGAGAAAAGCGATAAAATTATGCAACACCCGATGTTGTTTTGCTTTACATTTATGTTTAATGTTAACATATGTCTTAGCATCATCCTTCTTCTACATTGTTGGCTTTTTTTATAGAGCGTTTTATTTTATTTAGAATTTGCTCCCACACTACTCCTTTTCATTGTTTCGAATTTATGTCTACACATGTTTACAGACTAACGAAATATAAAATGAAATAAAAAAAATTACTCGAAGACATGTTTGGGTGGTGGAAAAGTCTGCAGTAATGGGAAATATACATGCATGGCGAAAAGAAACAAATAAACCACTTCTTAAGGACATGGAGAAGGCCGAGCATGACAAAAAAAGGGAGTAGAAGACCACTTATAAAAAGGGTTATGCTGGAATATTCTTCTATGTATTGATATGTACTGTGAAACATTTCAATGTTGGAATTTCTATGCGAATGTCATATATGTGTAAAGGAAGTTTTTGGGATGCCTATCCCATTTTCAATTTATCCGTTTTTGCTTTCGGATCGGGATTTGCGGTTAAGCGCTGTAGAGAATTTCTTTTCTATGGACCTGTAAACAAATACAAAATGTTACTATATATTAAATATATTTCGATACATTTCTTATGGGTAAAAACGTATATTTAGTGTGGAACGTGAGCGCCTGGGATATGATTGGGTTTGGGACCCTAATATTGCCATGGGCTGCCCCCTATTCCCCGAGTCAGCATGAAGGGTCTTCGGGTTCAGCCTCGCTCCTTTCGTCAGTCGATATCTCTAAAACATATTATGGATGAACGTTAAAGGGTAGTTGAGAAAATATGAAATTACCAAAATGATTCGATGATATTTGCATGAGTTTGCTTAAAAGATTTTCCAAACGAATTACAAATTCAATTTATCCCCTAAGCCGACCTTATCCCTCCTGATAATATATATGTTTTTATGTTAGTATAAAAAAGACAGAAAAAAAATTCAACAAAAACAATATTCGGATATATAAATGTATATAAATTTATTTCGATGCAATAAACTTATAAAAATATACAAAAAATGAACAACACATGACTTTCTTATACAAAATTCACGCCGCAGTGCAATTTATACTTCTCACCCGTCAAATATAAGATTAGTTGACAAAAAAACTATAAGCTTTTATTTAGCTTACTTTTTTGCCAAGCTGTTTGTCTGTCATGGTCAAATACTGTAATCTAATTTTTACCCACTTGCACTCATCCGATTGACTCTAAATTTTACACGCATACGTAATTCCGATGACAATACAATATTTTTACAACTTCGCCCTTGTAAGGATAAGGGAAAGTTCTGTAAGGATAACGTGACTATTCTTTCCCTCAAATTTTCCGGAAAAAATCTCATCTGGGGTTTTTGGGGTCGCTGAATTCAATTCTGTCGTTAACCCGTTCGGTACATGTTTTTTTTTCTGGGGGGGTTAAAAATACTCTCTATACAAATTAATGATGTTTAAGCTATCAGTATTCATTTAAAAAAAAAAAAAAAAATCAAAAATTTTTAATTTTCCACAAATACGTTCACTGTAGTCCAGATTTTTACTCAACTAATCAAAATTGGGTCACAAATGCACTTAAAGGTGCACTGAATGAGTATAGAGTGTTTGAAAATAAATAAATATAAGGCAATTCAAATGTTTTAGCAACTTTTAACTGCGTTGCCATATGGCATCAAAATACCGAATGGGTTAAAAAGCCTGTAAGGATAACGGAAGGTCCTGTTGGGATAACATGATTATACTTCCCTCAAATTCTCCGGAGAAAATCTCAACTGGGGCTTTTTGGGGTCTCTGAGTCCGATCACGACATTAAGAAATCTGTAAGGATAACGAAAGGTTCTGTAAGGATAAAGTGATTATCATTTTCCTCAAATTTTCTAGAAAAAAATTTCACCTGATGGTTTTTTGGGGTCGCTGAATCCCATTCTGACGTTAAGAAGTCTGTAACGATAAAGGAAGGTCCTGCAAGGACAATGTGATTACCCTTTTCCTCAGAATTTGCGAAAAAAATCTCATCTATCGGTTTTTGAGGTCGTTGAATGCAATTCTGACGTCAAGAAGTCTCTAAGGATAACGAAAGGTTCTGTAAGGATAGCGTGATTAAATTTTCTGGAAAAAATCTCATCTGGGGGTTGTGCCGCGGCACACTAGTATGCCAGGAAATGATATTAGGTGTGCCGCGGTAAACAATTCAAATAGCTATTTAATAATTCTTTCAGGATTTTTTTTTAAATTTTAAATATATTTTTAATTTTAAATACAATTTTTTTTATATTTTCTTTTGTGGTGTGCCCCGGATTTCCAGAAAAAAAATTGTGTGCCGTATGCAAATAAAGGTTGCGGAGTACTGGTTTAAGGGGTCGCTGAATCCGATTTTGGAGTGAAAAAGTCCGTGAAAAAGTCTCAAAGGCAAGGTATTTGAAGAAATAATTAAAAAAACTTCTATTAAAAGAGAGCACAAAAGGAAAAAAAATGTTGTGCTTTATATTAGAAACAAAAGCGAGATAAAAGCATAAAAAATAAAATATATGTTTATCTCGCTTTTATTTCTGATATTTGGCGCCAACGATGTTACTTTTTTTTCAAATACATTCTTTTTATTAAAGCCTTTTTTTGCAATTGCAAGCAAATTAAGTCAAAATCCCCGACTGAATTGAAAAACTGCCACCCTGACAACACTAGAGGTTGTGAGGTTATTGTAGCCCGTCGCTGTGGTCGAGAGGTAGCTGAAGCGTCAGTAAGTGTGTGACATTGCTCACAAACGGAAGTGGATCTGACCCTAGGCTTCAGGAATCGTCCAACAAGGGGCGCAGCGGCGGGTTTCACCAAAGTAATAGGCAGTTCTACAGATTAGTATTTTTTATAAATTAGAAAGAAGAAAACAAATTGTGTTACACAATATAACTCCAATTGACTTCGGAGTACTTGGGAAATGTTTTTTCGACAAAATTAAGAGGTTTTTCATGATCACAATAGTTTATTATCATCGTACAACTTCGTACTACGTACTTTGTATAAGAAAGTAAAAAAGCATTACAGCATAAATGTGCAAAAAAGAACATTCTCTGACGAATAATATGTTAAACCTATCACCATCAATATTGTTTATATTTATGGGCATAAAACAATGTTGTTCTTATTTTTCTATAACCCACAGTATGTTTTTCCATTTCATTGTGTTTATTTGTGGTAAGATATTTTGATATCATATCCTTTTTCTAAGACGACATAACAATTTGTTTTTAAGTTTTACAACCAGATAAAATTACAGTTGGGTTGGACGTGAATGATTACCACCCTATAAATAAATTGCCATGTAGTCATATATGACATTATGATGTATTTATGCTATTTAAGACGCAAGCCTTGTGTAAGCTATTTGGATAATAGCCAAGGTTTCTTAGGATATTTGGAAGAGTTACACAATAGACGGAAATAATGCGTGCCCAAAAAGTGACCTCCCTTATTATGCGACAGTCATTTCTGATATTTGTTTTGGGCAGCTTTTAAGGATTTGACAGCATATTAGTATTCAAATATCGGACGTGTGTGGTTTAGGATGATGTAATTTCAGTTGCTGGCGAGATACGTTTTGGGAATTTAATCGAATTTTCTAATACTTAGAAACGGAATCTTAGTTTAACAAAGAAATTTAATCTAATTTCTATCAGTTTTTACCTTTCATACATATAAGAGAGGTATTAAAATCATTCCAAAAACTGAAATCATTACGGAGCCCCGCAGGTCCCCGGAACATATCGCACATGGTCCCGTAGACTGTAGTATCTCAAAATCGGCCATTTTGAGAAAAACGTATTCAAAGTTTTGATTTCAAAATAATTGTTTATGAATAATTGTTTTTTCTGTTGTCTGTACAGTAATATTTCAATTTATTACTCTTTTGATAATAATTTACAGATCATTTGCTTCATTTTTTTTTTTTTTGCAATAATAAAAGATAGAGATAGGTTTGTTTTCCACAAAATCAATTTAAATTTTAAAAAATGGGAATTTAAAAAACCAAAAAAAAATAAATTTTAGGACTACGTTTACATTTAAATTTGTTTTTCATTTGATTCAGTCAATTTTCCTTTACATAATGGAATAATTACTCAAAAACACATTTTTTTGAGATACTACAGTCTACGGGAACATGTGCGATATATCCATTAATTCAGTTCGACGAGCCCGCAACATGTCTGTTTGTGTCGTGAGTCCGTGTGTTGTCTATTGTTCGTATGTATATAACGAACATTGTAAGATCGACTTCTGCCAGTAAACTTTATCCGATTTTGACCCGATTTTGACCCGATTTTGACCCGATTTTTTTCGCATTCCAAAGCTGTTATCGTCCCATAAAACCCTATGGGACGTGATATTGGGAAAAATTAACCATTTTCAAGATAATTCAAATACTTTAATATTTGTTTTCATATTTCAAGCATTGAAATGAAAACATTTTACTTCCCTCGATATTACGAAAAATTAACCATTTTCAAAACTCTTCGCAAAACTCTTTTCCATTTGGAGTACGGAGTAATCAAATTAAATTTTGATGTATGGCAGAGTTTTGGAGAAAATACTTTTTGTCTAAACAATTTTTTCGAGAAAATTAGCCGTTATCGAGAAAATTGCAAAAAAAATTTACATTTCAAAGGCAGAGAGGGGAAGGGGTGGTTGAATTTTTTGTTATTTTCGGAAGAGGTTGGATCCAACCTTTTCTATTTGGATCCAACCTTTTCTATGCCAGATTTTAACTATCGCCTCCAATTGGTTCTCGAGTTTTCAAATATTTTTGTGTAAAAACTACGAGTTTTGACTTTATAGTAATTTAGAGTTTTCCGCCTATCCACGACACAAATATTTTTTGGCTGCCGGTTCCGGTTCTTAACCGGTTCCTTTTTTATAGCGATTTTTCGTTTCCCCCTTCCTCCACCCAACCCTATGACACTATCGAACTTACCGCATGTTTGTCCGATACACAGAATCGGAAATACGAGGTTAGAATTTTTTTTATGCACGACCGAACGCATATTTTTTATTTTTTGAAACCCTATAATTACAAACTAAAGATATCATCTTACCATTCCTTCCCCTCTGTCCCTTACAACCAAAACAGTTTTTTTTTGGAATTTTTTCGAAAACGGTGAATCGTATCGAAAAATTTATTAAGACAAAATGTGTTTAGAATATGATTTTGCATAATTTATCCATACAGCAAAATCCAGTTGGACCCATCGTTCCCTCCTCTCTTTATCTGCCCACATATAGAGTATTTAACACTTTAACTGCCACCACAGTTTTAAGCCTTTTTCGAATATTTAGTTGTCAGTCAAAAAGGCACTGAGTGCCGTTTGCACCAACAAAACTTAACAACTTATGTACAACTTAAAAAATTTAAGTCGAAGAATTTCTACGGTTTAAGTAGGCTAACCATAACTTAATTTTTTAAGAATAATACGCGCAAACGGGCCTAAGAGAAAAAAAATTGAAACAAAATTATACCTAAATGTTATTTTATTACCATAAAATGTGTGCAGCTACAAAAAATCGTTCGGTTGCAGCGAACACTTTAACAATTTTCATTGTGGCCGTTGTGTACAATTAGGTGTCAGGTCTTTTTTAATGACGCGGCAGTTAGAGTGTTAACGATTGTCCCCTGGCGATTGTATATGTTCTTTTTCGAAGATAATAGAAAAGATGAAAGAAAATTTTATTTGAAATTCCATGATATGTTAAAGAAAGTCCATCATACATAATGCAGATGAATGTTAATAACGAAAATTACATTAATTATGATTTTTTCTTCTTCTTTTTAATTTCAGATAAGGACGACATGGTAATATGCATATATAACAGCAAACCGACATTAAAGCGAGTAAAACATGAGGCTGCAGACGACATAGTAATGTGTAAATCATGCCAAAGTTATCTTTAAAAAGTAACACCGAAAGATACTCGCCTGTGAGGAACTCGCAAAAAATTACTAAAACACTGAAATGCTCTACACACTTTGATGAACATAAAAACAGACACGAAATAATGAAAATTGGTACCACCACCATTACAATTTTTCGTTTTTTCACCGCATTCTAGCAGAGTACCCACCACGGAAAGTCTATGTAGACATAATAATAATTTTCAAAAAAAAATGCCTTTTAAGTGTTGATTTCATGTTAATTGAAAAGGCGCAACTCACACTAAAAATACATGAAAAAAGTTTTACATTAAGATTTTTCTATTTTTGTTTCGTTAGCATCAGCAGTTTTCCCTGTTATTAACAATTTTGAGTGTTATCCCAGGGGAAATCGAATGTAACAAAAAAAAGGAATTAATTTTTCCATTTTCCGTCAAAAATTTCCACCGCTTCGTAAAAGTAGATACTCATAAAGGAACATTATTGAAACCGGAACGATATTAGACCCTTTGCAAACAAGTGGAAATTAATTTAAATTATTTAAATGAATTTGGGTAGATATTCATTCGTACTACCTGGAAATTTTTGAGGGTTGCCGTGAATCGTGTGAATAAAGGAATCGCCATTAATACAACCCAATCAACACAGCTTGATATTCGTCCATTGTCCATCATAGTTTAGTGTCCCGCATCACTCTCTGGATTATTATGTTGATGGCAGTGATGATTATCCGACAAACGATGGAGTAAATTCTTCAGTTCAAGTTATTTTGATGACAACATTAAGCAAAATTTGATGATGATAAAATATGTTGATGATCTGCTGTTGACGGTGATGCTGATGACATTGAATCGAGAAACATATGCTGCATACTTTCGAAACCATTACGGTTGGATTTTGCAGAAATAGGGGGATAAAACTGTACTACCGAAAAAAAGGGATCAAACACAAATTTATGTAAAAAGGAGCAAATAGTAAAGAGCCACATTCATATATCCCTACAAAAACGATACTCGTATATGCAAAACATATACAAAAAAACAGATAGAAAACGAAATAAATAAATATTGCATATAAGAAACGTAAAATAAGAAAAGGATCATCAGGATGATAATGACGATCAACATGCCGACGACGATTTTAGGATTTTTATCATTCGTCTTTTTAGTCGTAAATGGTAAGTAAATGTATATAAAAGTATCTGAATATCTTTATATTTGATTTCCATCATTTATTTCTTGTGATGCTCCTTTTTTTCCCCTTATTTAATCTTTCTGTTCGGTCAGAGATCCTTTTGTGATCGAAATATCAAAAGTATAAAATGAATTTTCTTTCTTTTTGTCTGTGCATTTTATTTTTTTAAATATATGTATTTTATTTATCCTCTTTTGTTATTATTCTATACATTTGTTTATATTTATGTTAATTTATGTCAAATGTTTTTTTTTTGTTACTGGCATTCTGTCTCAATTTATATTTCATACAAAGACAGATCCTTTGCGCCGTTCCTTCTCCTTAGATGAAACATAAAGACGCCATGTCAGAATGGTATTTATGTTTTTTTCACATTTATTTTCATAAATATATTTTGTTTATTTGTTTCTGTGTGACGTATAGAAATTGAGTTTTTCTGTGGAATTCTAAAAGTCCTTTTGATTTCCAAATAAAACGAAATATCTTAACACATACACAACGACAGATATAAAAACAAACCGAAGCAAAGACAAAACAATGCAAAAAAAATATATCTTTTGTCTGTAGAACTTGAGTTTTTTCCCATCGTTTCTTCAAGTAACTTAATAATTGTTTTTCATATTTCAAGCAGTGCAATAAAAACATTTTACCTCCCTCCTTCTAAACAAACACTGTAGGGTTTTTTTTTCTTTGAAAAAATCAAGTGAAAAAAGATTGTTTTACTTCCCCAAAGGTTATAAAAAGGCGTTCAATAAAACAAATTCATAAATAAACACACCGCACATAGAAAATAAAATGTAAACTGATTTTCAATTTTTTTTAATTACAATATTGTTTTGTTAATCTAACAATAAATATCTGATGTGAACAGAACTTGACTGTCCTCTGCAATATTTCAAGTTTCGGGAAAAATCTGTGAAAAAATGATATTTTTTCCAAATATTTCAAAAACCATTCGAGATATGTAAAAACCGTTAAGACAAAAAACGTGGGAAATTTTTTTTTTTTTTTTTAAATTTGATTACACGAATTTTTTCTCCAAAGAGCAGTTTTCGAGAAATTTTCATAAAACTTTTTTTCCAAATATCTTAAAGGTACGGAAAAAGCAAAAAAAAAGGTGTGAGAAATTTTATTCTTTTCAAATTTAGTCATTTGCGTCTTTTCTCAAAACCGAATAAATTTCGAGAAATTTTCAAAAAACTATTTTTAGAAAAATGGTTGACGTCCGGGAATGGTCGGGACAGTCCCTTGACATCGAAACCCAAAAATGTTCGCCTGCGGCGCAGTTTGCTCGAGAATTACTGCTTCTAGTGCGTTCTTCTTACAAAAAATTCACCTGCGGCGCAGTTAATTAACACTCTAAATGCCACGACAGTTTTAAGCCTTTTTCGAATATTTAGTTGTTAGTCAAAAAGGCACTAAGAGAAAAAAAACTGAATTAAAATTATACCTAAATGTTATTTTATTACCATAAAATGTGTGCAACTACAAAAAATCGTTGCGGTTGCAGCGAACACCCCAAGAAACAATTTGTAACCGAGGTTACAAAAAACCTTCAATTTAGGTTAAATTTTGGGTACATTTTAGATGGTTTCCGAATAAACCCGCCCAAAACAGTTATTTTGAAACCGACTTCAAAATGGGGATTTCTGGAACGTTTCTGAAAGGTTACAGAAACCAAATGTGAAACTTTTGAGTTTTGTTACCATGGTTTCAAATACGTTTCTTTACCGGAATGTAACCTCAAATTGTTACTTGGGACTTTAATAATTTTCATTGTGGCCGTTGTGTACAATTAGGTGCCAGGTCTTTTTGACTGACGTGGCAGTTAGACTGTTAAACAATTTTTCAATAGCGACATGTTTGTTCCTAAAAGATTTGCTTGCGGTGAAATTTTCGCTGTTTAAAACACCCATAACATTTTTTATAAAATCACAAACAAAAAACGAATATTGAAACAAACCCACAAAATTTTCACCATTAATTAAAAGCATTCAAAATTCCTTTATACTTCGTTGCCACCCTCCAGACCGTCAAATATCCTAGTTTAACTAATAAACATAACAAAAGCTATAATTGCCAATCTGGCAATCATTGGAGACCCGTATGGTGATATTCGTATCAAAATTCGAACAGCTGTACCAAAATTTCACTTTGAAGTCAAACTTTTCAAAAAGATTTTTTAAAATTAATTCCAATCGGATTTTGATGTATGGGAGTTTTATGTAGAATCATATTCTAAATAACTTTTGTTCTTAGACTTTTTTGATAAGATGCACCGTTTTTGAGATATTCACAAAAAACGATTTCGTTCGTATGGGGGGTACCCCCCCTAATAGTCCATTTTTGCCCATTAACGAACTTAGCCTCGCATTTTACGAAAAACGGATCTGTGCAAACTTTCAAGTCTCTAGCTCAATCCGTGCGCCCGCAATCCGCGCCACAGACAGACAGACGGACGGACGGACGGACAGACGGACAGACGGACGGACAGACGGACGGACATGCAGAAATTAAATATTTTTATCATTCTAAACACACTGGTGTAAATCATTTTTTTGTGCGATGACGGGATCTTGGCGTTACAAACGGTAAGGCAAAGTTAATATACCCTTTGGTTTCACCATACGGGTATAAAAATATGGTCACCCTAGTTATAGTTGTTACAAAACTACGATTTTGGTAAAACTCACTAATTAAAAATTTTAAAATTTCAAGTCGCTAGCTCAACGCGTTCTCGAGGTTTTCAAGATATGTACATCGGACAGACAGACAGACAGAAAAACGTACGGAAATAATAGAGGACGATAGACCAACAGATAGAGGCACGGATTGTCAAATCCTCATCATTTTTTCTGAAATGGATCTCATATTGATCAGAAAGTTTCTCTGTGTGTTCTCGAGTCTAAAAGCACTCCAGAAAATTCTCGAAATTAAAAATCACTCCGGAAAATTCAATCATCCCACTACGAGTTAACAGCATTTAAGGAATGGCAACAAGTTAAGGAATTTGAAGTAAATTTAAAAATTCCAGTCGATAAAGGAACATTAATAAATCATTTCTGGTTAAGTTAATTTAGTTATGTGACCCTTATATAAAAAAGGAATTTTGCTTCTCTAATCATCCTTGAAAAATCACAATTTTCCACCCGATGAGTGTCAACGAGTTTAAATCGTCCAAAAAGAAAAGAAAAACTTGATTATGATGACTCAGGTTATGCTCGATTGATTTTTTTTTCCTCAATCTATTTTCTATTTTAGTAACAAGTCGCAAAATCAAACTGAGAAAAGATACGGGAAAATGTAAAAAAAAGAATCTCATGTGAACAGCAAATGACTTTTTTATACAAAATCTTTGTCCTCTCCCAATTTACACTAGGCACTTTCCATTGACCTTGGAGTTGTAGGCGTCGCGACCGATGTGTTGAACGACTCCAGCCCCATCATAAAACATAATTCAGGCAATTACGATTGCGATTACGATTGCGATTACGATTGTGATTACGATTGCGATTACGATTACGATTGCGATTGCGATTGCGATTCCGATTACAATTGCGATTACGATTGCGATTACGCTTACGATTGCGATTACAATTGCGATTACGATTACGATTACGATTACGATTACGATTACGATTACGATTACGATTGCGATTACGATTACGATTACGATTACGATTACGATTACGATTACGATTACGATTACGATTACGATTACGATTACGATTACGATTACGATTACGATTACGATTACGATTACGATTACGATTACGATTACGATTACGATTACGATTACGATTACGATTACGATTACGATTACGATTACGATTACGATTACGATTACGATTACGATTACGATTACGATTACGATTACGATTACGATTACGATTACGATTACGATTACGATTACGATTACGATTACGATTACGATTACGATTACGATTACGATTACGATTACGATTACGATTACGATTACGATTACGATTACGATTACGATTACGATTACGATTACGATTACGATTACGATTACGATTACGATTACGATTACGATTACGATTACGATTACGATTACGATTACGATTACGATTACGATTACGATTACGATTACGATTACGATTACGATTACGATTACGATTACGATTACGATTACGATTGCGATTACGATTGCGATTACAATTGCGATTATCATTGCGATAAAGAAATCAAAGCTTTCATTTTCCTATCGTTGAAAGCTTTAATCTCATTGGTCGAGAAGCTTCAATCGTAATCGCTTTAAGCCCAATTCAGACTAACGATTGCGATTACGATTACGATTGAAGTTTCTCGATCAATGATATCAAAGCTTTCAACGATAGGAACATGAAAGGTTTGATCTCATTGGTCCAGGAAGCTCAATCGTAATCGCAATCGTTAGTCTGAATTGGGCTTAAAGGTAGATCAGGCGTCATAAATTTTAAAAATTTCCGCGAGAGGGCACTTTTCCTATGCAGAAACGCTAAGGACTTCGTCGAGATGGCACTTCTCCTATGCAGAAACGCTAATATTCCCACATCAATCCTTTTAAATTGTTACTTTTTTTTACATTTTTTATTAAGATTTAAACTTTAGCAAAAAAAATGATTTGTTAGACTTTTTCAGGATCGGTAAACCTTATGAACTCGGAAAAATTTCAAATTAGTAGATATTCATGTCCATATTGGGTTATTAACCCTTTCGAGACTTCTGGGACATATATGTCCCGGCAAAGTTTGAAAAATTTTGCAGTGAAAAGTTGAAGTGTTATATGGAAAACTAAAGTCTCGGACCATCAATACGAATCTGAACGAACAAAATGTAACGTTTCGAGCATGTCGGCCAAACGATTCATTTTGCTTTTCAAATTTTTATGCACTGAAAGTTTTGACGTTTGCATCAAATTTTAGTGAAACTTTGCTATTTTGCCCAGAAGTAAAATATTTTGATTCCAAACAACGAAATAAAGTTTTATTTAAGTATTCCTGATACTGGCAAATCGTGTTCCTTTGGCGATCATTAAAAAAAAAGTAATTTCTTAAAAACAAATAACGCTCCGGGTCGCTTCGGAGTGTCCAATGGAAAACGCCTAGTATATGCAAAGGTTATCTCTTTTGTTTCGGATAAAATATGTAAAAAAAAGGTTTGTTTCATTTTGTTGCTGGAATTATATAATGGTTAATACAAACAATATTTTTGTTTGAGTCAACCATATTATGTTTACATTTTGGTTGCTTCAAGCGTAATATGGTTGGTTAATTTAACAATATTGTTGCAGTGATAAGCAAAATATAATCAAAATACCTTGTCAGCTTTGAGCATAAAATGGTTGGAATCATAGTGTCAGCAATCATAACTGTCATGGCCCACAAGGATATTTCACCCAACCATAATTATAATAAAAATCCCCCAAACATAATTATACTGGCTGCATTTTATGATTGGTGGAATCAAAGTTTTTTTTCTGTGTGTGAGTGCGCATTTTTGTAAGAGATAAAAAAAATTCGCCTACGGCGCATTTACTAACGAGATGTAGAGTTCATAATACTGCTTATCTTTCACATGGTCGCCTTACATTTAAAAATTTCTTATAAAATGTTTTCTTGTTGTTGTTTTTTAATAATTTTTATTTATACCAAAATTCTTGTTGTTTTTTAACAATTTTTGTTTATACCAAAATTCTTGTTGTTTTTTAACAATTTTTGTTTATATCAAAATTTGCACAAAACAAGATATTTACTAAAAACATCCAATAAACATTCTTGCCTAAACACATTAGTGTTAAAATTTGATCTGTTTTGATTTTGAAATTAAACACTAACCACAACCACCCGCACTTCTCCTCACCTAAAACAAATCGCGGCTATGAGACTGAATATCCAACCGATTAAATATTATTGGACGAATATATATTATTGTAATGAGTTTCTGGGCCTTCTTATGGTCGTTTTGACACAGATTCCAGAATATCAATCTTATGCAATACTACATTAGGGCTAAATACTATAATTTAATGCCATAATAGGGCAATATTATATCCGCTATTCGGAAACAAATTTACAAGACGAAATTTCAACACATATTTATAAGAAGTTGCCATAATATGTATTGTATATTTATTTTTTTTAATGAGGGCGAATTCAATGGAATCGATCGATATTGAAAAATTACTTTGCCCTAAAAAGGCACAATCATGAGGGATATTCCAGTCGTCAGAATCATTTTCTATAACTCATTAGTTCCAGACCAATTCAGTTCAATCGGGGGAAAAAAAATCTAATTCTTCGAATGTAACCGCGCAAGGGTGGCGTTGAATGTGGAATTCTAGCTATGGATTACGTAAATAAATATAAAAGTATGAATTCATGCTATTGTTTGGAAACCAAGAATTTCCTCCTAACGACCAAATTTTACTATGACGATAACGAAAATTCCTTTTCCCATTTAGAAAAGTGTTGTTGTTGTTATTTTTTCCCTATAAGTTTTTTAAGCTGGCATTTTTTTTTCTTGTTGTTTTGAATTTGATTTTGAATTCAACGGTATATGCCCTAGCAATTGTTAACAACATAAGGCCAACCTTTAATATTCTTATTCACTAATAATAATCATTGAATTTCAGATACATTTCGATGAATATCGATAGATGTAACAATTCCAGACTATATGCGATAATTTCCATATCGAATACAATAGACGGTAAAACTATGAACCGTAAATTATGGGGGAAAAATATCATCATTTGCCAACCCAACAATAATATTCCAGTTTACGTTGTTATATGTTTGTCGATGGTGATGTTATAATAGTAGATATTGTTGTTGTTGTATTATTGGCTCCACTATGTTTCCCTATTTTTTTCGGTAACTCTTTGGAAATATCCATATTTGAATGTATTTCGCCAGCAAAACCATCGGTTATGGCCCATATTTTATGCTAAATTTCAGTGTCTATTTCAAATTTCCTGCATTTAAATGCTGCATTGTTATGGAATAGTTAGGTGTCCTTTATCGAAGCTCATCAAAAAGAATTTCGATTGCAATTCGAGTTAACGCGAACCTCCACAATCTTTGAATGATAGTTTTTTTTCTATATGCATATGCACCACGGGAAAATCTAACGAAGGAAAAATTGTGAAATTCCACGCTAAAGAGTATATATTGTGCTGGCAGCAATGTAAAATAGAAAAAAAGCACTCACAATCTTCTGCCTTTTACCTCCTAAAAATGAAAGAAAAATAGTGCCATTGGTGGTGCTTTGGTATTGTGGAAACCAACAAAATCATATCTCAAGGGATTTCTTTCGGAAAATGGCTCCAGGGTAACCTGCTTTTCCAATTTAAATTCGAAAAAGTGGAAGGAAAACTGCATGCAATCGGTTGATGTTTTGGAATTTCTCCCTGGTGTAATCGAATGAATTTTGTCTGTTTAAAATTACTTCTTCTCACTACTGTTTTCCGATAAAAGAAAAAAATACAATCTGAAGTAGCGGTAAGACAACCAGGACAATATACGAATAGGGACTCATCGTATCGAAATGCTGTACAATAAAACATTGCCAGAAAGTTCTTTGCTGGAAAATCTAGTGGAAAAACTTTTTGTCCAAAATAATGAACGTTTTCTACATTTTTACACCACGGAGATTTCATGATAAAAAGTCAGTTAGTTCGATGAAGTTTTCGTTTAATTTTTTTTTTTTGCAGCTTGTTTTGTTCTTATATGGAAAAGGTTTTCTTTTTTTTTGCAGAAATGTTTTTTGATATTTTTCGTATATGAAGGACATGTCAGTTTGCTAGTCCGAATTACTTTTCCCTGCAGAAACAATTTTTGCGCAGTATTTCAAATTCTTGGTAGTTATTGGAATGCGAAAATTTATAACAATCATAAATTTAAACCAGAGTTCCTCGCAAATTTTAATAAAAAACATCAGAAAAGCTACAATTGCCACGATTTAATTGTCAAATACTCTATATGAGGACAGACAAAATTTTTACCAGAAAAAATCCATTTCTGTGGGAGGGGGAGGAAGGAATGCTCCGGTTTTGCCCGTTTTTTCGAGAAACGCAATTATAAAAAATTTCAGCTCTCTAACTCAAAATTTTCCAAAATCATGGTGTTCACGAGTAGAAAGAAAGACGGACGGACAATCGGAAATCAAAATTTTTATGTCATCCGAAACACCCTGCAGCGGGTATTGTGATTTCAATCACATTTCATTTTTTGATTATCTTTAAACGATGACAAATTTCCCCAATGATTCTCAAAATATACAGGGTGCGCCATCTGTTCCTCCGGTATGAGAATGTTGAATAACTTTTTAAAGAAACAATAGATTGCAAAAAATGGTGTTTTTTTATTTAGTTCAATCCTTTACAATTTATGTGGACTACTTTTTGAAAACAACATCGATCAAATGACCACCTTTATTGGCCACCGCAAACTGTGCTCTTTTTCGGGCATTTTCCATCACTTCTTCGAGCATCTCCGTCGGTATGGCAGCTATTTCGGCACGAATATTGGTCTTGAGCTCGTCAATGGTCTTCGGGTTGCTGGCGTAAACTTTACTCTTCAAATAACCCCACAAAAAGAAGTCTGGGGGGGTTAAATCAGGGGATCTTGGTGGCCAGTCAATATCGCCTCTTTTCGATATCACACGTCTAGGGAATTTTTGTTGCAAAAACCGTATTGTTTGGTCCGCTGTGTGGCATGGCGCCCCGTCTTGCTGAAACCAGAAGTCAGTCAGACCTTTTTCACGCATTTTCGGACACACAAAATGTGCCAACATCCACCGATATCGATTACCATTAACTGTTTCACCTTCATTGAAGAAAAATGGCCCAATGATGGTTTTTGCGCACACGCCGGCCCAAACAGTCACTTTTCGATCATGCAATGGTATTTCATGAATCTCGTGAGGATTTTCTGTCGTCCAAATGCGGCAATTTTGTTTATTAACACCGCCAGAGGGAGTGAAATGTGCCTCGTCGGTCATTAAAACTTGCATCCAAAATTGAACGACTATTTTCAATGTACATCGTCACTATTTCGGCGCGTTCTTTCGGTGTGAAGCGGTTCATGGTTAAAATTGTACTGGTTTGACGTTTCCAAAACGTGTCTAGGAAAGCAAATCGGTTGACAAATGGCGAAGTTATTCAATGTTTACATACCGGAGGAACAGATGGCGCACCCTGTAGAAAAACAACCTTTTATGAAAAGTCACCCTCAGTATTAGACAGGATATTCAGTCGAGGTTTCCGGTATAATTTAAGTGTCGACAAACTGAAAATCCTTTATTTTCCTTTTCGTATCTTTTCCACACACTTCTGTTCTGAGAATACAAAAGGACAACTGAAATGGCAATATGGTCCTTTTGGTCATTCTATGGGTATTTTTCACAGCTTTGTATGGTTTTTTGAAAGATACCCTTAGTGTCCTGGCTGATACTTTGCTGACTATTGTCTTTTTATGTTCAAATAGCAAAAAATTACGTTTTCTTCTTTTGGTCTGTCTGTGTTTCTAAATTGGAAAAGCAGTTTTTTTTTGTTTTTCTTTGGACTTCGACGAAAAAACTGTCGAAAAAACTGTCATCCGGCTTGTGTGAAAATAATTGATCTTAAGATTGTAGCAACACGACTGTCAATAGAATTGCCACAAATTCAGGGTGATCATATTTTTCTTGCTTGAATCCACGATAGATGGCCGGTTAGGGGAGCGCGATGAAGAAGGAAACATTTTTGTCCCTCAAAATAAATTGAAAAGTACGAAACATGTTAACCTTCATCTGCTCCTCAAAAAAACTTACGTTGTTTACCCTCGTGCGTAGATTTCTACGCATATGGGTTGTTAGTGTATTTTCCAGGATTTCTTGAATCGAAATGAAAATATATTTGATTTTTTACTTTATTAGAAAAACAAAAAAAAACATAGAGTGCTTTAATTAAGTTCAAATTAGCTTCTCGTGTACATTTTACACAAACATTTCGATTATGTTGCTTTTTACAAGCCCCTTTTGTGCAGAAATAGCAAATTGTTTCACACATATTGTGTTTGGTGGCAGTATTTTCTTCGTAGCAAATGTGGCATCTAGATCTGACATTTAATTGTGGTGGAACGCTTCTTGATCGTTTTGGTAAAGGATGGGGAGCTAGTGAACTTTCTTGTAAAACAGCTGAAAGTACAGATGCTGATGACACTGATCTTGGCTTACCACTTCTAGCTTGCATGTAAAACCATACATGAGAAAATCCAAGTTCCCGCAGAAAATTTCTTCATATTGTTTTTTGTGCTGTTTGCCAATTCGGATTCACTTCTTTGAAAATATTTAGAGAATTTAAGGCAGATATATCAATCATATTTCCAAAAACAGCCATTGGCCATCTATTTGTTTTCTTTTGCAGCTGTCCACGAAAACCAAGCAGTTTCACGTCAACGGTAACACATTCATGTGGATTATAATAATCTGCCAATAAATTAGACCATTTTTCGAACAATTCCCGAATTGGTGCAAATTTATCAGAAGATCTTTGTTGTCGTCTACTCATAGCATCATCAAAACGAATAACCTGGTTCATGTAATGAAACGTTTTTTTTGACATAATCGCTCTAAATACTGGACGACCATATTCACCATAAAATAAATCAAGTTTCATTTTTGGATCTAAAAACAAGAACGACACGATAATATCTCTTGAAACAAAGTAAAATTCCGTAATATCTAACCTGTAAACACCAGCTAAAATCAGAACCCCAATATATGCTTGCAACATATTGGAATGCATTTCTATGTAATTTTCACCATGCTGAACTTATGCATATGCATTAGAATGATTCAAAATAATACTCTCAATATTTGGTGGAAAGAACAGTAAAAAAGCATCTTTGATTTCATCAACACGAACTTTTGCATATCTCGTTGCACCAGGAGTAAGAGAAATTATATTTTCATGTCGAAATCGGCTACTTTGATGCTACTTTGTGGTTGCCACATTACACCATCTTTTGAAATAAACAAGGGAGTTGTTTATCATACTTTCGACACAATATTAAAATCATGGTTTTCAACATAAAAATAAAAACATCACACTTGTCAAACAAAAAACAGAAACACGATCGTCAAACCTCTTAAAATTATCCAAATCTGTAAGTTATTTTTCAAAACAAATTTAAAATAGTAATGCTTCTTGCACTTTAGTGAATATTTTTGTAACGCATTTTCCTGAAGAAGGTCACCACCGTGACCGAAACGTCGGATTAAAATAAACGAACAAAAACACAATACAATATAAATATGCTTTCAATTAAAACCTAAAAAGCAATAATGAGGACCGATGAGCCTAACTTGAGTAAATATCAAAAATTAAATACGGTCGACATGAATACATATAACAAGGGAGTAATATTTTCACTATCAATAGCTGATGCGTTTGTTTGGGTTGAATCATTTGATCCTTCTTCTTCAGATTCACTGTATTCCGAATACAAGTCATCGTCATCACAAACATTTGCTTCTGGGTCAAAATCATTATCACTACCTCCAGAAACATCACTGTCATCACCGCCACTTTCATTCAAAAGTTCTACAATACTTCCTAAGTTTCTACAATACTTCCTAATCACTCGCGATTCTGTTCACTCTCCAAAAGGCGCACAATAAATGACATTTATCCCACTCACTACACCAAAAGTACTTATGCGTAGAAATCTACGCACGAGGGTAAACAACGTAACTTTTGAAATACAATTTGTTATAATGTTTTTCTTTTGTGGGTAAATATCGTTTTTATAGAAAAATAACGATATTGATAAAGTCAAAAAATTTCGCTACATTTTGACTAACGGTTTTTGAAAAAAATAAAGAAAAAGATCGACTTTGCGTAGTTTTCTACGCAAGGGTAAGATGAAGGTTAAAGCAATCCGTGCGGAAAAACTATCTTAAGTTTCAACTCTTTTCCAAAAGGAATGAATTTTTCAATTACTTTTTGTGGTGTTTTTTTCATTAGAATTCAACAGAAGTGGTGCCGCAGGTAAAATGTTTAGAGACAAATATACCGCAGGCATTTTTTTTTTAAATAAAGACACGTTGGAGGTAAAATCGTATAAAAAAGTTATGCCGAGGGCGAAAGTTTTTGGTTTGGTGGCTAAATTGAATAATCTGGGTCAAAAAGGACGGCGGAACTACATGACTAAATCTGGTACTGTCCAGACGAATCAGAGACGTGGGAGCCTATGGGAACCCTACTTATAATATAATATTTTGATAAGAAAAGACAAAATGTCCTAAAATTTTCCAGGGTTTTGTGTTGACACAAAAATCTGATATTTTATGGAACGGTAAAATAGAGTTAGAGACATAAGAAAAGCTACAATTGCTAGGGGCCAATCGTCAAATACTCTATAGGAGGTTAGCCAAAATTTTCATGAAAAAAAATGCATGTATGTGGGAGAGGGGGAAGGAGTAGTCTGTTGGAATTTTGATGTATGGAACAGTTATGTAAAATCGTATTCCAAACACATTTTACCTTTATAAATTTTTCAATACGACTTACCGTTTTCGAGAAAATAGAAAAAATGTGTTGAATTTGTTTGGGGGAGGAGGAAGGAGAGGTCCGATTGGATTTTGATGTATGGATAAGTTATGTAAAATCTTATTTTAAACATATTTTACCTTTATAAATTTTTCAATATGACTCATCGTTTTCGAGGAAATTGCAAAAAACTGCTTTGGTTGTATGGGGAAGGGGGGAAGGAATCGTTAAATTTTTCCCGTTCATTTCAGGAGAGTTATGGTGTTTACGGACAGACTGATAGACGGACAGATGGACAGACATACGGAAAACAAATTTTTTTGTCGTCCGTAATACCCTGGTGGAGTTAATTTTTGTGTCCGATCATTGATTCGATGTGTTACAAACCGTATAGTAAATCTAATATACTCCTATATGATATACTAGCTTGCATACCCGTGGTTGCCGGATAAATTTTTGCACAAGTTTTTATTTTGCACCAAAAAAACAAAGAAACAATTTAAAAATTAAAAGAAAAAAGTTTTTGCCTTCAGGAATTTTGAAATTTCAACACCAGATTCGGGATCAGCGACACTAAAAACCCCTAAAGCCAGTTTTTCCGAAAAAAATGGAAAAAAGAGATTTGCGTTATCCTTACAGGACCTCCCATTTCGAATTTTGTAAAACCATTTCATAGCGAGCCCCTTAGAGCCGAATTTCATGGCAATCAGTTTAGTGGTTCGGGAGATCGGGAGATAATTTCGTGAATTATTGAGTGGTATTTGACGTTTTTATATATAAATCATATAGAGTATAAAAATTATAACCTTCAAATAAGTTGGTCTGAGAAGTAAAACAAAATACTAAATCACCCTTCGCTGGCTCTTCTGTGCTGAGGAAATGCTAAATCCAATCTAAAAATGTTTTCAGCTCGTTAAGGAAGGATGTGGCGACGCGTTTTTGTTGTCCCATGGGAGGTGATATTTCAGATTCCCATCCACGTATTGTTTCTTATCTGTAAGACAACAGTCTGACGTTAATTTGACTAAATAATATAAATGATTAATTATTACTGTATGTCAACATACCTTGTTAGGACGACACGTTCCCATGTGAGCACGTATTATACTTAGGGTTGCTCCACTCCAATTCAAAACGACTCCAAAGAAGACAATTAATGTCAGGGACAGATCTCTCCTTTTCCAAAACTATAAATGTTAACTATGTATTTTTTTATAAATAAAAAATTATATTTATTTTGTGTTCATTTGTTACAAAAAGCAACAGAAAATCGGAAGAACAATAACCTTACTAGCAAACATAGCAGATAAGAAATATGCTTCTCGTCTTTTGAAAATAAAGAAGTTGAAATATTCTTTGTCGTTTGCAGCACTTCAATTATTATGTTTAAAAGTTGAGTTCGCTGTGTGTATTTTAAAATCTTTGACGCCGCGACGATGTTGTAAGATACGATACAGCACAAGTATCTCATCTCAATCTGAATGTTGAGTTAAATCTGAATATCTTGTTGTTTCTATAAAGTTATCGTTTTGTCTGCTCGACATAACCATAGACTGTGATTATCAACATTCTGGAGTACGTTTAACAAATGCCATCAGGATTTACTCAAACGCAACAATACGTCCTAATTATCCCATGGAACTATGAACAGGCACGTACAACCACAATTGAAATTATTCGTCATATCGTCTTTGAGTTTCATACTTACTACAGTATTTACATAATAATACTCGTAAATACTTTACAAGATTTGTACGTACGTACGTTTAGATATTCGTAGATGAGAAAATATTTCATTTCCATTGTACGTCCATACATATGTGGAAAGTGATTATTAAGACAATTGACGCTGTACTTGATGAATGCAGATTTACTCAATCTCGCAGGCTCGGTATTTGAATTTTCGGAGTGTCGTAACAATAATTGCTGAAATCCTGTGTACATATAACTCCCATTTGCTGATGAAAAATCCACGAATTCAAGAAGTTTTCTTTTTTTATTTCACAAAAATGGGTGCGTATACCGGGTTTTGGTAAATAATATAAAAGATTTCATACAAAACTTTTTTTACTCGACAGCGAGTACAGGTATCCCTCGAGTTACGCGGTTAATTGGTTCAGTGTATCTCGAAACCGCGTAAGTAGAGACTCAGGATTAGTGCAAAACAATACATACCTATTATCTTTTTTATATAAAAATATTCATCTATAATTACAATATTTTCTTTTTAAATAAAAATTGCTCCAAAATCGTACCGCGTAACTCGAGCACTGCCGCAATTTTTTTCCGCGTAACTCGAAATTCGCATAACTCAAGTACCGCGCAACTCGAGGGATATCTGTACATAATTTGCAGACTCAGGCTAAAATTTCACATCGTTTTTATGAACAAAAACTGTTCCTCAGTTATGTCGATCGTATCGAAAATATAAATGACTAGCTCTCATACCCGTCGTTGCTGGGTCAAACTTTTTTGCAAAAGTTTTTTCCACATAAAAAAAATATAACTGGAAAAAACAAACTTTTTCCTTTCAGGGCTTTCACTCCGAAGAAAATGAGAAAAAGGGTATTTGCGGTATTTTTACATGACCTTCCGTTTTGAATTTTATAATTATAATACCAGGGCACCCATCATGTATCCCGATGCGTCTCTGTCTTTCGACTTCGACGCAGCTTTTAACTCTTGACTTCGCCATATCTGCAGCTTGAAATTTCGCGGAATCGTCACTATGAATCGAAACGTGATTCTGACTGTCACTCGAGGAAATTTGAAGCTGCTGATATGGCGTAGTCAAGAATTAAAAGCTGCGTCGAAGTCGAAAGACAGAGACGCGTCGGAATACATGATTGCTGCCCAGATTCGCAGTCAGCGACCACAAAAACCCCTAATGCCAATTTTTCCGATAAAAAATGGAAAAAGGATCTTTTCGTTATCCTTATAGGATTTTTCGTTGTGAATTTTAAAACTCTGACACCAGATTCGTAATCAGCGACCCCGAAAACTATCTAGTATCAGTTTCTCTGAAGGAAAATGGGGAGAAAAATATTTTTTGTTATCCTTACAGGACCTCCCGTTTCGAATTTTGAAATTCTAGAGATCAGCGACCCCAAAAATCTCCGAGTGACCAACGAGTTGCAAAAATCATTGTTTCAAAACACCGAATCCCTATCCACCTCCCGTTTACCTCCTTAGGGGTGGAATTTCGAAAAACCCCGCGCTAATGAGCATCTACGTGATGAATGGAAAATATTGTGAAAATCTCAGACTTCTAGCTCCAAGAGTTCGGGCTTTGACGATTCAATCAGTCAGTCAGGACAAACGACTGTATATCGAGGCGTCGAATTCTAGAGACCACAAACAGTGGCAGAAAAATTCATTCCTTTTTGGAAAAGAGCTGAAACATAAGATAGTTTTTTCTCACAGGTTGCTTCAATTCGTGTCGTCAATGTTGCATTTTTAATTCAGAAAAATAAACCTTGTTAACCTTTTTGAGATGTAAAGGATTCACAATTGCAGATTGAAAAATTTTCTTTCAAAATCAGCAAAACATAACTAAAATTCTTCCCAATAGTAACGTTTTATCGTACTTACAAAAACGTCAAAATTTTGGCAGCCTGAGAGAAATACGATTAACATCCTTATTCTAGCGTTACGACCGGTCCCAAGTCACAATCCGTATAGCGATTTTTTCAGTGTACGTAGAGAAATAATGAGACAAAGATCTAAATTAGAGTGACTATACACCACTGATTAGCCGGTAGAATTCCAGATTGTCGTCCCAACGAATGACATTTTTGTCCCGGATATTCAATTTTGTATTAAAATACAGGCCAATAGTCATATTGATGCATTCGAGGTCTTTATACCCGTATGGTGAAACCAAAGGGTATATTAACTTTGCTTTACCGTTTGTAACGCCAAGATCCCGTCATCACACACAAAAATGAATTACACCAGTGTGTTTAGAATGATAAAAAAAATTGAATTTTCCATGTCCGTCCGTCTGTCCGTCCGTCCGTCCGTCTGTCCGTCCGTCCGTCTGTCCGTCTGTCCGTCTGTCTGTCTGTCTGTGGCGCGGATTGCGGGCGTACGGATTGAGCTAGAGACTTGAAATTTTGCGCAGATTCGTTTTTCGTAAAATGCGAGGCTAAGTTCGTTAATGGGCAAAAATAGACCATTAGGGGGGGTACCCCCCATACGAACGAAAACGTTTTTTGCGAATATCTCAAAAACGGTAAATGTTATCAAAAAAGTTCAAGAACAAAAGTTATTTAGGATATGATTCTACATAAAACTCCCATACATCAAAATCCGATTGGAATAAGTTTTAAAAAATCTTATTGGAAAGTTTGCCTTCAAAGTGGAATTTTGATACAACTGTTCGAATTTTGATACGAATATCACCATACGGGTCTTGAATAATTGCCAGATTGGCAATTATAGCTTTTATTATGTTTTTTAGCTAAAAAAGATGACGGTGTTGCTGAATTCGAATCTGGTAGTAGTTTGGTTAAGTCAGCTCTAGTTTTCAGAAAACAGAGAACCTGATTCAGAAACTTTTGTGAACCAATTTTCAAACCACAAAAACTAAAACTATCTCAATAACTACAGCTGATTCAGTCAAAGCACTACCAGAATCATGCTCAGCTACACCTAAAAGATATAGGGACGAAAATGTTTTTCGCGAATATCTCAAAAACTGTGCATCCTATCAAAAAAGTGCAAGAACAAAAGTTATTTAGAATATGATTCTACATAAAACTCCCATACATCAAAATCCGATTGGAACAAGTTTTAAAAAAATCTTATTGGAAAATTTGAATTCAAATGAAATTTTAATACGCCGTTCAATTAAATCACCATACGGGTTTTCAATAATGGCCAGATTGGCAATTATAGCTTTTGTTATGTTTTTATTTAAAAACATAAAAAACCATCACTTATTATAAACAACATACTAAACACCGGCTAGGGATTTCTTTAAGCTATATTTTTTTCACGAGCGGCGCATTTTTTCTACTAATTTTCACATAGGGTATTTTGCAATTTCATCGTAGTTTTTTGCATCTTCCTCAAAGGCTTTTAAAATCGCACATCTCGAAACATTCGATAATTGGAATTTTTATATCCGTGTCGGGATCAACCTATCGGGGTTGAATTGTATTTTAACAATTTTCGCCTGCGGAACATTTCTCTTTATTTTCACAGATTCAATTGCATTTGATTATGTTGGAAAAGCATAAATATTGATTTACTTTTCGCTTGCAACTTTGTAGCTTTTGATTTAAACTATTAAAAAAAATCACAATTTCTTAGAAGGAAACACAATTTCTTAGAAGGAAACACAATTTCTTAGAAGGAAACACAATTTTTCAATATTTCTAACTTTTTATTTGCGGATTTGCACATTTTTGCGATAGACAAGATCAAATGTTTAAATAAAATTTTTCTCACAATATTTTATCCCTTTTCGTCCTTTCGCCTATCCACTGGGCTTTTTTAAACACCATCGAAAGCCGTAACACAAACACAGTCACTTTTTTTTGGAATATGATGTATGGAAAATTTATGTCAAATCATTTTCTAATCACTTTTTGTTTTTATAAATTTGTCGATATAAATTGACCGAATTCGAGGAAATTACAAAATACTGTTCCGGTTTATGGAAGAGGGCACTGTCAGTGTTTCAATTAAGAAAATTCCCAAATTCCGTAGAATTCCATCCAGCTAATGTTTTGAACAAAATATGAAATCAAACTTATTAAAGATCAAAAGATTATGGGCCTTACCAATGACCCGTGACTAACTTAGTAACAGCTTTTGGTGTGTGCGAAACGGGCTATTTGCTTGCTAATTTCGGTTCAAATCCTAGTTTTTATTGAAAAGTTTTAAATTCGCTGTCATAAATGTGTGAAAACTTACTAGAATTAGCAAGCAAAGAGCCCGTTTCGCACACACCAAAAGCTGTTACTAAGTTAGTCACGGGTCATTGGTAAGGCCCTATTTCTTTCTTCATAAAACTCGTGAAAATGCCACTTTTCTGTAATTCGAAAAAACAATTTAAAGAATTGAAGATTTTTTTTATCTGTTAGAGAAATTTCTCCTTTGATTTGTTCTAGACATTTTTATTATGAAATTCTTCCGTAGTTTAAAAAAATCCAATTTAAATTTTTTTTCTAGGATTTTTAAAATCACAATATCATTAATTTTACATCTTTGCCCGTAAAATAAATTTATTTTACATCTTTGCCCGTAAAGGTGTGATAGTAGCTTTACACAAAAATAAATTGAAACTCTACCCCGATCTACCTAAAAGTGAAACTTTAAATGAAACTTTTTAATGTAAAGCTACTATCACACTTAGCAAATATATTTGAGATGCTGAAAATAAATAAGGAGATAAACAAGAAAATAAGGAGATCAATAAGGGTAAATGCACAACTACAACCACAAGAAATAAAGAAGACTCTAGCCAAAATCATTCTATTAAGAATCTGGAAGATGGTTGGCCAATTTAACTATATGGAAGTCACAATAGACCTATTAGGTCTCAGTGACAAGGGTGCCGGTAAGCCCCCTTCCCCCCTAAACAACAACAACAACTACTCAAGGAAAGAAATAATTTAATTTTTGATGTTGTCATCATATTATAATTACTGGAAACATTTTTTGTTTGCTATAAATATATTGTTGTTGCTGCAACCAAAATTTTGTTTACCTTAAACTAAATTCGTTCATCATGAATGTGATTATGTTTATTAGCATAAATTCCTCTAAACATGATTATATTCACGGTGAACGACTTTCGTTCGTGGCAAACAAAATTTTAGCTGTTGCAAGGATATTATATTTATTGCAAACAAAAAATGTAATTATAACATGATGGCAGCATCAAAAATTATTTCTTTTTGTGTGATGGTAAAATTTATATGTTCTGAAAAAAAAATCCTGAAAAGTAAATTTCTTGTATAAAAGCATATTTAAAAACTGAATTTTATCGCATATTATTATTTATTTAAGTAAAAAAGCAATCATACTTATACAATATTTTACAAAGTTTCATACGTTTTTTTGTTAAAGAAGAGTTTTTAAAAAAGTACAAACATATTAAAGCCAACGTCGATATTAATTAACAGCAAATTCAAACCACCCTACAATACATATCATACATTATATGGTTTGCGTGTAGTTCAATACTACCTTCCAATTTGAACATTTCACTAAATTTGAAAATATGTGAACAATTACCGGAATTCCCTCTAATATCTAAATTTGTCATATTTTTTGGAAAGATAGCCGAGCTCCAATCTTCCAATTTAATAGTTTGCAAATCTAATTCCTTTAAGTTGTGTAAATTTTCAAAATTCAAATTGTGCGAATGAAAACCGTAAATACCACCCAAATTCAATTTCTTTAGTTTAGTTAAACCCCCGAAATCTAATAAATCGTTTAACAATAAATTAGTATTATTATTCAGATATAATGTTTGCAAGGATATTAACGGTCTAAATGCTAACCCTCTAATGATACGAATCTGATTGTTTGATAAATTTAAATCTGTTAAATTTTGTAATCCATAAAAAATATAACCATCCAGTGATTGGATTCGATTATATGATAAATCTAAATGTTTTAAACCTTTTAGATATTCAAATGAATTCGTCTCGATATGTTGAAGTCGGTTATGTGATAGCACCAATTCGGTCAGCTTTTCATTGATGATGAAACTGGATGAGTGTAACTGCTCGATGTAGCATCCAGAGAAATTCAAACGTTCAGCGCCCAGATATCCAAAAAATAATATCATCTGCGAGTGTAAAATCGGGATACTGCAATTTTTCATGGTTGCTCCGGTCAATTTAGTGAATCCATTTGATTTCTTCAATATAACTTGATCATTTCTGTTTAGAAGGAGTCCCGAACACGTATGAGAGTCTGTTTGATATCCCACACAGTTTTTTGAGAGATCATATTCGACTGCATTCGTTAAATTAAACTTTCCACAATAATTTAAAATTATAAAAAGGAAAAACACTTTAATATTTGCCATTTTACTTTAATTTTTTTAATTCTAGTGAATTTTTACTTGGCACGTAAATCTTTTTGATGATCACTGAATGACGATTTGATTGAAACTAAACTGAATTGTCAACCGACAATTAAAATTTCTACTTCTATTCTAGCAAACCACACAATAAGATCATCCGAGAATCGGCAGATGAATTTCTTATCATACTAGTTTTGAATTTCTGTTTAGTCTTTGGGGCTACTAATCTTTTCAAATACCAAGCACTTTGCAAAAAAATTTTAATTAACTATTTCTTGGTATCACGTTCTATACTAAAATATATTTTATCTTGAAAAACAAATCTGCTAATTTTTTGTTATCCATCTTGGGGTTTTTTTTTCGAAAATATGATATATCTTGTATGAAAAAAGTTCTATCGCAGATTTTATTACTAGAAATCTGACGGGAAAAATATCTTCAAATCATTTTTCCATGGAGAATTATAGCAACAAAATCTTTTTTTTTAGTAATACCTAATGGCAGGTATCTTTTATCGCGTGGTTTTAGGTCGAAATGTCTCAGATTTGCTTGAAAAATCTTATTTTTTAATAATACCTAATGGCAGATATCTTTTATCGCGTCGAAATGTCTCAGATTTGCCTGAAATTTTGCAAATCTACGTTTTGCAATTTTATCAACAAACAATAAATTTAAAAAAAAAATCCAGCATGCCGTTTTCCTGGGAAAAATGTAAATGAATTTCCCGACTTTCCTAAAAGTTTACTAAATTACTATTTTCCAGAAATTATTTCTCACGCTCTCGCTTTGCCCTAAACTCATTATTTTTATATCACACTGCATTAAAATTTTCTTTTGTAATTCTTCCAAGTTAATCGTGAACATTTTTGAAAGTCCGATCAGAGGGAAGCCAATTTCTTTAAAATCTTTCAGAAACAAGAATTTTACGATTGAAATCTTTTAATAAAATGCGCCGCGGGCGAAATTTTTAATAAAAAACGCGCTAGATGCAGTAATTTCTAAGAAAACTGTGACGCAGGCAAACATTTTTGGGTTTCGAGGTGAATTTTTTAGTGATTAAGAATACTACAGGGTGGGCCAGAATAGCACAACACTACAGGGTGGGCCAGAATAGACGCGGGGGTTTGAATTCTTTATAAATTTTTTATTTTAGCGAAACCTATAATTTTTTTTTCAAATACATGTAGTTGATTGGTGGGGAATATTTTTGGTCTAAACATGGAAAATTATATCCCGCAAGTGGTGGCCATTTTCTGCTTCGCAAATCCGTGCTCTTTCCAAGACATTTTCCATAACCTTTCGTGTTATGGCCTCGATTTCACTGCGAATGTTGGTTTTCAATTGGCTGATGGTTGTTGGCTTGTTGACGTACACCTTTTCTTTCAAATATCCCCAAAGGAAACAATCTGGAGTTGTTAGATCAGGTGAACGCGGAGGCCAATTGAAATCGCTTCTTTTCGAAATAATGCGTCCGCCAAACATGTCCCGTAAAAGAGCCATTGAGCCCACCGCCCACCGGTTCGTTGTTCTATTGTGTACAGGTCTATTTTAAATTGCCCAAGTCTTCTTAACAAAATGCTGAAACAAAATTAAAAAAATAAAAATAAAAAAAAAGTTATAAAGACTTCAAACCCCTGCGTCTATTCTGGCACACCCTGTATTTTGCATAATTGCGGGACAAAATATGCATAAATCCGGAACTGTTCCGGCCATTCCGGGATGTATGGTCACCCTAGCGATAGGTCATATTGAAATATTTATTTTTATTTTATTTGTTTCTCTCGAGAAAGTAAAAAAAAAATAATCAGCCCTATTCCCGTAACCGGCGGGACGTGTACGCCGCGGGATTTGGCGTTTCCCGCAGAAAATTTGCATTCTGCTAAACGCAATTGTCCCGGCGTGTGCCGTGGTGCTGAAAACGTTTTACTTTCGGTATTACACTAAACACACCCGCCAATGTTTTGACTTTTCCATACATTTATTTCCCGCGAGTAAATCGTTGCGGGACCAATCAATTAAATAGAAAGTTTGAATAAAAATGTGAATTTTATTTATACATTCAATGAATTTTAACTAAATATAAGTTTTGAAGGTCAGGAAAAACTAACTAGACGCAGTACAATCATTTAATTGAACAAATAAAACTTCATGCATATCAAATCAGCAAAACTGTCAAAATAGTCAGCGCGGGGCTAAATAAAACTGCGTTTCCACGTCTACTAGAATAAGAAAATTTCATTCGATCGAGATAAAACTTGCGTGGCGTATACACGTCCCGCCGGGTACGGGAATAGGGGTGAATTTATATTCCTAGGTCATATTGCCCAAAATTATTGAAACAAAAAATATTAAATATCCTAAAGGTCGAAAAATAAAAATAATTAAACTTTTTCCTCTAATAAAAGAAACACACGAAAATGGTGACTTGGAAAAGCAAATCCGTCGACTTTCCTGGAATTTTCTTCAAACTTGGAACACAACTTTTTTTTCGATTACATATATTTTTTTAATCTCAGACAATTTTATAGCCTAACGAAGAAGTATCCGCGACAAACTCTTCGCGAGTTACAGTTTTTTAAAGTGAGTTCGGACAATAAAAAAAATTATTTACAGTTGTCCCGTAAAATCTGCGGGCTAGACAATTTTCCCAGAAAATCAGCGGATCATTTTTTAAATTTATTTCTGCCTTGGCCTCATTCTATTTATTTGAATTTTTCTGCGTAAGTTTCAGCCGTTGTTTTCGTTAGATTTTTTTTTATATTTAAGTACTGTATTTTTCGAAGTTATAGGAATTTTAAATGTCTGTCTATCTGTGAAAATATATTCCAATATTGGATAGAGATTTCTAAAAAAAATCGTCATTACTACGCACTTGTAATTTTACACAGATTGCGAACCATGGATGAACTATAAAATTTGTAAGGCTTTTTGACCAGAGGTCGTAATAGCAGTCTATACTGATGGTGTCGTTAGCATCAAGCAGTAACTAGTTTAAAATTTGTACTTCTTGTACATTTAGGCCTTTCAGGACACAATACGATGCGAAATGTTTAATATAATTTTTATAATCTATATGAGATTCATATAGAAGTATATTCGGTTTAGTATACCATCTGTAATGCATCAAACCAATTGTCGGACACAGAAATAAACTGTCAAAAATGAGGGAGTTTGGCACGACAAAAGATTTTGATATCCGCAAGTCCGTCCGTCTGGCCCTCTGACCATCTGTCTATTCGTATGTCTGTCCATCTATTCGTCTGTCTGTCCATCTATTCGTCTGTCCGTCTGTCTGTCCGTCTGTCCGTCTGTCTGTCTGTCTGTCTGTTTGTCTGTCCGTCTGCCCGTCTGTCCGTCTGCACTCAGAAAAATGGGGGCTAACTCGACGACCCACATCCGGCGTAATTGGCCTCGGGCAGGCGCGCGTTCGCCTGCATGTGGGCAAGTAAAACTGAGTTGACCTGTGGTCGGAGAAATTCTGAAATTAAGCCACCAGCAGGTGAAGTAGGGCATTGGGAGCTGCACGAGTTGACCTTAGATAGGTTAACTCTGACCGCTAGCTGGCTTACAGAAACCTCTGTAAGGTCAGAGTTAACCTGACAAAAAGTTGACCTGAACATTTTTCTGAGTGTGTCCTTGAATACCATAACTTTCGAGAGGATTGAGCTAGAGACTTGAAATTTTGTACAGGCAAAATCGGACCTTTCCTTCGCCTTCCCCCAAACAAACGAATCAGTCTTTTACAATTTTCTCGAAAACGGCGAGTCGTATTGAAAAATTTATTGCGGTAAAATGTGTTTAGAACATAAATTTACGTAACTTATCTGTACATCGAAATCCAATTCGACGCCTCCTTCCCCTCCCCTAAACATATTGAATACTTTTTTCCTATTTTCTCAAAAACGGTGCTTCGTATCGAAAGTTTTATGGCGACGAAATGTGTTCAGAATATGATATTACATAACTTATCTATACATCAAAATCCCTCCCCCATACAAATTGTATACTTTTTTCATTTTCTCGAAAACCGTGAGTCGTATTGAAAAATTTATAAAGATAAAATCTGTTTAGAATAAGATTTTGCATAATCGTTACATGCATCAAAATCCCAACAGACCAATCCTTCGCCCTCTCCCAGACAAATGGATTTTTTTTGTATAAAAATTTTGTGTGTCCTCATATAGAGGAGTACTTGACGATTGGCCCCCGCCAACTGTAGCTTTATTTATGTTTCAAACACCTTTTTCTTGGTTACTATTGTTTTTATTTCAAAATCCCTCATTCATAGTCACAATTTTTGATTCCAAATTAGAGAAATTTAAAGTTTAACAAAATTTGAAATTTTCTTTAAGAAAACCAAATTGATCTTAATTTAACATTTAAAATATTCCCGCAAATACAATCTAGGCGTGATTTAAACATTTACAAGAACTTCTCTTTGAGTCATCTTTTTTAACCTTAGTGAATTTGTCCCGTAGTCGTACAACCTATTAAAGTTAAGTAGTTGCGAGTACGTCCAAAAAAACATTAAACGAAATCTCTTTTCACATTTGATATCACTGTCATCCCTTTGTCAATACCTATGCTAATGTAATGCTAAAAATGTACGTGTCTGCGATCATAATTTACATAGGCAGCCTTCAGGCGGTGTCCTAATAAACACAGCGTGAGGGCTTGCAGTCCCCACAAACACCCGCCAACATTGGCACAGAAAGCACGAAAAGAAAATCAAAGAATGTCTGAACGTCTTATGGCTTGTTCCTTGAAAAATTGATATTAGCTCTTGAATATATACACGTAAGTACGTAGTTTGATATTAGCATATAAAGATATATGTATGTGGGTATCCTTGGCGCCTTGGCACTTGAAACTTATTTAGCCTACAACCTACAATCCATAAAGTGCCGAAAAAGAGCGAAAGCCATTTTTAAGGTTGAATACTTTGAGTGCCATGAACTATGTATGATGATGCCCCTATCAAATTCAGTTGGAAGGATTTCACCAGCTCACCCCTAACCAACGAAAGAATTGGTGTTCGTTTTGCTTTGCTTTACTCCTCCTCCGATATGCCTTCTAATTAATGGATTCCGTTTCAGGAATTAAATTGTTGCAAATTTTTCGTGCCAAGTAGGTACTCGTCATCGTACTCCATGGAGCACCACTTCATCCAGTTAAGTGGAGAAGTTGATGATTACGCATGAGTGATTGTTCCGTAGTCAAATTATACATGTTTAACCAGGCGGGGGAGGAGGGATGGTGAACATAATCCTATATCCAGTCTGCACACATGTCTTAACCATTTTATGTACTCATCATCAAAAACGTAAATCTGGAGTTCTGTATATATATTGTAATCCTTTCGATTAGAACGAGGATAAGCGGCTGGATGGGACGCAAGGGGTGTGATAGCACCACATCCACCTACCATCCCCCGATGTGTGCTAGTCCCATCGAATCGAAGGATAAATTGGAGGTTGAAAGTCCGCTGTGTTATGGAAATGAATTGAAGGATCATGGATGTCGGAGTATGGGTTAAATGCTGGCGGTTAAGGGGTTAAAGGGTTTGTGCCCCTACTTAAATAGGCATGTAAAAGAAGTTGAAGCTGTGAATGAGGCACGATAATACTCACGTATTATGAGTTACGCTCTAGTTAATTGCGATTAATCCCTCAATGTCGCGTTAGATTAATGAAAGTGAAATAAAGCTGAATACTGTTTGTTACCATATTGAAGGGGGTTTTTTTTAGGTATACTACCAGCACTTACTTATATGACGATCGTCTAACATATACCAGTAAATTCATGACCATATTTTATTGAGCTATTTTTTATATCTACAAATTATGTTAACTAGATTAAAGAGGAATTTAGGCAACGTGGTTGCAGGGTAAAGCGGCGCCCGGGACAAAACCTGTATTTGGCTCCCCCTCTCTTTCTAGAAAAAAATGATGAAAGTAATTGTTGTGTATGCCTGAAAGACCGATCAGGGATAAGAGGTTTGTCTGAATTTTTGTTTGTGATTATGTAAGTTAAAACATAAGAAAAGCTACAATTTCCAGGGGCCAGGAAAGGAGTGGTCCGATTGGATCGTGATGTATGGAACGAAATCATATTCTAAACACATATCATTTTCATAAATTTTCCAATGCGATGCACAGTTTTCAAGAAAAAGTACTCCATTTGTATGCGAGAGGGGGAAGCAGTAGTCCAATCGGATTTTGATGTATGGATGAGTTATGTAAAATACCATTTTAAACACATTTTATCTTCATAGGGCCTTACCAATGACCCGTGACTAACTTAGTAACAGCTTTTGGTGTGTGCGAAACGGGCTCTTTGCTTGCTAATTTCGGTTCAAATCCTAGTTTTTATAAGTTTTAAATTCGCTGTGATAAATGTGTGAAAACTTACTAGAATTAGCAAGCAAATAGCCCGTTTCGCACACACCAAAAGCTGTTACTAAGTTAGTCACGGGTCATTGGTAAGGCCCATAAACTTTTCAATACTCCTAACCGTTTTCGAGAAAATTGCAAAAAGCCGTTTCGTTTGTATGTCGGAGGGGGGAAGGAACGTTTGGATTTTACCAGTCCAAGAACTTAGCTTTGACATTTACGAGAAACATAACTACATAAAATTTCAAGCCTGTAACTCAATCCTTTTGAAAGTTATGGTTTTCACGGACAGACAGACGACAGACAGACAGACGGACAGACGGACGGACATTCGGAAATCAAAATATTTTGTCATCCCTAACACCCTGGTATAGTGCATTTTTGTGTCCGATGATTGGTATATTTTTGTTATTTTTCGTCCGCAATCAATTTTATTTAGCATTTTGTGCACAACTTATAATTAGGGTAACCATACGACCCGGGATGGCCAGGGCAGTCTCAGATTTAGGCATATGGTCCCAGAAACTAAACTTTTGTAATTCCTTAACACTCTAACTGCCACGTCAGTCAAAAAGTTCTGTACACAACGACCACAATGAAAATTATTAAAGTGTTTGCTGCAACCGCAACGATTTTTTGTAGTTGCACACATGTTATGGTAATAAAATAACATTTAGGTATAATTTTGTTTCAATTTTTTTTTCTCTTAGTGCCTTTTTGACTGACAACTAAATATTCGAAAAAGGCTTAAAACTGTCGTGGCAGTTAGAGTGTTAATTAGTAAAAAAAAATTGTCATGGAAATCCAAAAATTTTCATCTGGAACGCAGTCGCTTCGGAAATTACTCCCTCTAGCGCATACTTGTTAAAAAAAATTCGTCTGCGCCTCATTTCCGTAAATTGTTTTCAATAGTTAGATGTTTGTGTCTAAAAGTTTTGTCTGCGGCGCAATTTTTGTTGTGTTTTGATAAAACACCCGTAATAATTCACTTTTTATATAATCACAAAAAGAAAGCAAAATTGGAAACAAACCCTCTTCTCTCTGATCAGGCTTTCAAAACTTTCACGATTAATTTCGAAGGATTAAAAATCCCCTATCCTCCCCCTCCGCTCCCCACCCCTTCCTTATCTCTCCGGCGGTTATCTGTCCCGAATTCACACCTATAAATATGGTCACCCACTTATAATTAACTAAAAAAATTACTTATGAAGAGTTCCCATAATGAAATTTCCGCACAAGGCCCAGTGAAGCCATTTTTAAGACTAATAGCAGCGTAATGCAACTTTTTAAACCATTTATGTGCCTTACATTTAGTAGTCGCAGTCTCGCCACAGTTTTGCCACAGTTTTGCCACAGACTTAGTTCACATTTCGAGCTAGCTGGGCTGGGTGGGCTCTACCATTCATCAAAACTTATTGAAAAACCCTTGAATTTTTAATATATTCTTCCCGGTTCCACAAAAGCTATAAGCAACGGTTTTTAAAGTCAAGGAGAAGTCAAAACTTTCATTAGAAGGACTGACTATTACCCATAACACAAACCTAAGAAAATTCTACCATTTCATACTTATTATCAATCTATGAGTTGCCTTTTGATACTCAAACTCGAATACTACAAAATAAATGAACATAGAGCGCCATAATACATTTCTTAATAAGTATCCCATATCAGTTTCAGTATTAGTGAATTGGTATTTATAGAAATACATCTTGGAGCATATGCGTCTGTACCAGAATTTGAATTACTATTCGGGGAATTTTGGTCCTTATATCATGGCCCCGAGGTAATTTGTTTTGATGAGCTTTCTATAAGCTTCTCTATAAGATTTTTGTTGTGTTATGCTGTTTTGTCTATAGAATTTTTCCCCCTTTATATTTTATATATACAAGTGAATTTCTATGCATATCGTATGGTTGTATTGAATTTTTGTTATTGCTAGAATTGTATTTTTTTTATAGCATAATGTTCTCTTGTAGTAGAAAATTAGCTGACGACTCATTAATGAGAAAATACGAAATTGGTTTAACCTACCCCAAAAGCTTATAAGTCAGTTTATTTTAGCAAATGGAATAAGAAATTGCTTAGGATAATAATTTGCCTTTAGGTTATTATACTTTTGAGATTTGTTGTATAGTTTGTTGATATTGGATTCTATTTAAATCTAAAATTTATGCAAAAACTTTTACCACCAAACAGCAACAGTCGAAAATGTTTTCACTGAGATTTTCAAACTAAAAAGAGTAAAATTTGCTATTTAGAAAAGTGTTAAGCAAGCAAAATTTACAAATAGTTTCTGATTTATAGGTATATGTAATTTTAGTGTTATACTTTCACTGCAAAATATCCTTTGAAAATTGTTTTGCTTTATAATTTTCTGAGTGTAAAAAAGAGAATTTTTCGTAATCAGTATCATGATTATATAGAATGTCGACAAACAAAAGTAATTATAAATATGCGCCGCAGGTGAAATTTTATGTAACGCATTTTGAAATTAGATTTGAAAGCTACACAGTTGTTTCTGTGATTCCATTTTTGGTGTTTTTACTCTCCACAAACAAATGCGACGGAAATGCTAAAACCGTCCTGTCCGTAAATACGTCATCCCAATTTTCACCATCTCGAACCCCCCTCACCCGTGATCACGTTTGTTTCATGAATACAAGTTAATACCGCCATCACTTTATTAAATGCTCCGATACTTCCCCAAAATGTGTTGCGGTTTTTTCCGCCTCAAAATAGCAGCGAAGATTGAAACACACTGAAAGCTCCATAAGTGGTACTTTTTTCAGCCCCAAAATAACAGCGAAGATAAATATTCCACAGGCGAAATCTTTTGAAACACACTGAAAGCGGGCTTTTTTCAGCCCCAAAATAACAACGAAAATAAATATTCCGCAGGCAAAATTTTTTGAAATACAGTGAAAGCTCCATAGGCGGTCACTGACAGGGCCAAGATTTTTGTCAAGTTATGGGAGATGTCCGGGAAAAAAACTTTCATTGCATACGCACTTTGGCGGAAACTGTTTCAAAAAGATGCGCCGTAGGAAAAAAAGCAAAACTTAATTTATAGCAACATAACGCCGAAAGCGATTCTCAAAATTTTCAAATTGATCTGATTTTTACCGATTTTTTGTACCGATTTTTTGTACCGATTTTTTTAGCGAGTTTTTACTTGAGATATGGTGGTTTTACAATTTGAGAACATAAGAAAAGCTACAATTGCCGCCCGTCAATCGTCAAATTCACTATATGATGACAGACAAAATGTTTTTTTCTCAAAATCTTTTTATATCTGAGAGCAGTGGTCCGATTGGATTTTGATGTATGGAACGGTTATGTAAAATCATATTCTAAACACATTTCGTCCTTATAAATTTCTCGATAAGATGAATCGTTTTCGCGAAAATAGACAAAAGTATTCAATTTGAAGGAGGGGGAAGTTATGTTAAAGCTGATTTTAAATTCATTCTAAATTCATTCTACATGCATAAATTTTTCAATACGACTCACCGTTTTCGAGAAAATTGTAAAAAAAACGGTTTTGTTTGCATGGCGGGGGGGAGGGGGGGGGGGGAGTGACAATGGTTTGATTTTGCCCGTTTAACACGTTGGCTACCATGTGAGTCACCGGTGTACACACACTATTGTCATTACCGTCAGTTTCTCAAGTTCCATGGTTGAGTGCAGTCGCTCGTGCGGTACAAAGGGGTTTTTTTTGTCCGTTATATTTTATTCGATTCGTTCGTTTTTGTCTGTATTGATCTTGTGTTCACTGGTGACTCACAAAGTACAGAAATGATTTTTGCGTTTTTTCCCAGTGTATACTAGCGGAGTAAGCGTTTTTTTGGCTGGTAGCCAACGTGTTAAGAACTTAGCCTTAATTGCGTAAAATGCTCTGTTGGTATAGATAAAAATGTTAAGCAGGTGGGGAGCTTAGAGATCCCTTGGTGACTCTGATCTACTACCTCTAGTGGCAGATACTTCCTATAAAGCCTAAATGCGAATAGGTTTGCACATTATAAACTTTCCATTTTTTTTTCAGAAACGAGAACCTCATTGAATTTAACAAAAATTATAATTTCTGAAAGTTTCGCCGTATCTCTGACTGTTAACGATATTTTACAAATCTCTGGAAGCAAAAACACTTTAGGAAATTCACAAAAGCCTGAGAAATCTTTTATTAATTAATATTTTGACTTGAAAAAGTATATCCACAACATAAAATATAACAAAATGTCTTTATTAAAAATAGTTTTTACTTATTACAGTAACTTTTTTGAAATTCCATTCCACTAGCAAACCAACTTAAAAGGGATTTCTTCACCAGTAATTCTAGTTTGCTTCCTAAATACTCTAAGAAACTAAAAACTAATAAATTTCTCAAAGATAATAATTAAGAATCCCGGAAATTCTTAATTTACTCATAAAGTTTCCAGATTTCCCTTCACATCGATAGTAAAAAAAACGAGAAACTTTACTGATTGCAAACTCGACCTAATTGAAGCAAAAAAGCTTAAGTTTTATTCTACTGGTACCGAAACACCCTTAAAACGTATCTCATCTCTATATACGATGGCTGCTACGTCCCCGGGGCGATCCAAATTCATCACTTTGATTATGCCATCTGGGGGAATTCATAGACCAATTTAAGGTCGCATTTAAATTCAAAAGTGTGGGAGATGCCACAAAGATTTTCCACCGCGTGGAGTTTCCCATCGCTAAAAGTTCAGATCCTGTAGAAATCCTTCTGTTTTTAGATTTTTCCTGCATTCCTTCGCTTCGGGGTGCATACATTCACTTGCATACTATAACAGGTGAGAAGATGCTTGTTATATAGATAGAATTGGCCACCAACAGCCGAGTCCATTGATCTAAATTCAAAATAGAAAACTTTTTACATTCGAACTGGAAATTTGTGTAAGAACTATGAAGTGAGTGCATACCCCCGAACCCCTGCTGGTACCACTCACCGTGCAGTGTGGGTGCCGTGAGACTTTAGCAAGAAAATTCAAATTAATTGCAAAGTTATTGGATAGGAAATTACCTCATCCGATCAGCTCAGGTGTACGGTACGAGTAATTTGCATTCAGTTTCATGATTTAACGTAATTCACGGAATATTTTTACAATTGAGAGAATTGAATGAATTCAAATTTGTAAAATTGTTTTTTTTTTATTCCTTTCAATTTCTTGTATTTAAGTTTAATTTTTTTCTGTTCATTCGGTCGATAAAATTTCGCGAATTGTTCAGGGGCTTGGCCAACAATAAGACATTTACGAATGTACGTTCGTTTGTCGATCAAATTGGCGATGGTATAGACCTTAACGAATAAAATTTCAAAATGTCGATCAACGAAACACAAACGTACTACGCTTCTAGTTATGATAAAAGGCGCATTGAATTATACTAGCGTAACGATCTTTTTTCTTTTAATTCACTGAGATACGCTAATTTTCCATTGGCAAGTTTAGAGAGGTTCTCGTTTTCCTTTGCGAAACATGGTTATTTATAGGGTAACAAGGTCGCTAGTGGATCAATATTTCATAAAACGTTTAACTGTAAAATATTCTGAAAAAGATAAAAATTTAATTTCAAAGACACCAGTATATTTTTCCTGAGAAGCGTTTAAAAGTCAGTAAAATCATGTTGAAATTTTGTTCAAAAATAGTTTATTAAAAGCTTTTATTTAGCTTGCCTTCGTATCTGTCTGTCTGTCTATCTTTCTGTCTGTCTATCTTTCTGTTTGTTTGTCGGGGTCAAAAATTGCAATCTAATTTTGACCCACTTCCACTCATCCGATTAACTTGAAATTTGGCAACCATACGTAAGTCCGATGACAATACAATATTTTCTCTACTTCGTCCTTGTAAGGATAAGGGAAGGTCCTGTCATGATAACGTGAATATCCTTTTCCTCAAATTTTCCAGAAAAAATCTCATCTATGGGTTTTTAGGGTCGCTGAATCCGATTCTGGCATTAACACATTGACTGCCATGGCTATCATTTTTGATAGCCAGGTCTACATTCTACATGTATACATTCTACATACATACATTCACTCATACATACAGACATACATTCTACATATATTCTACAGGTCTACATATATTGGCATTTCCTTTAAATATTTGCTAAATTGGTTCGGCAGTCAACGTGTTAAAAAATCCGTAAGGATTACGGAAGGTTTTGTTAGGATAACATAATTATTTTTTTCCTCAGATTTTCCGTTAAAAATCTCATCTGGGGGTTGTTGGGTTCCCTTAATCATATTCTAACGTTAAGAAATCTGTAAGGATAACTGAAGGTCCTGTGACGATAACGTGGTTACCCTTTTCCTAAAATTTTCCGGAAAAATCTCATCTGGGAATTTTTGAGGTGGCTGGGTCTGATTCTGGAGTCCACAAGTCCATAAGGATAACGAAAGGTCCTGTTAGGATAATGTGGATAATGTGATTATTTTGGATTTTTAGTCATACTAATCAAATACGCAATAACTAAAAAAAATAATTATTAGAAAAGCTTTTTTTTGAAAAAAAATGCACTAAAAAGGAAAAAAAAAATTTTTTTTCGCTTTTATTTCTAATACATAGCGCCAAAAAACTTATTTATATATTTTTAGTGCATTTTTTTCAAAAAAAAAGTTTTTTTAAAAAAAAATATTCTTTTTTCTGTATTCTTGTTTAACCTGTGCGATACAGCAACGTGATAAATATGAACTAATAAAGTAAAGCAGGCGTCATCAGCTAGTGGCTCGGCTGGCTCATCACACAAATTGGATTTAGCAGCGTAGCCACTATAATCGACCTTTTATTGTGTGCTGTAATGCTTGTGTGTGCGGCTTCGGATCGCAGGAATAAAACGAATCGTGCTTTGAGTTGGAATCGGTGCATTATTAGCATGACGCATTTCATTTTAAATCAGTTCGTGTCAAGCCATTGCCGTGGAAGGTTGTGTTTCATTGAACTGTATTTTTATTTGTAGATGTTATAAATTTTGATTGTAAAGGTAGCGACAGTTACTTTGATGGCCCCTGAAGTAAAGTAACTTCAGAGTTGCCAATCACAAAAAAAGATTTTGATTTTTGCATGTCCGTCCCTTTCTCCGTCCGTCTATCTATCCATCCGTGAACACCATACCGGCCTTGATATTGAAATTTGGTACAAATGGGTTTGTCGTAAAAAATCAAGACTAAATTCTTGAGATGACCAAATCGGACCGTTCTTTTTCCCCTCTTCCATACAAAAAGAAAAAAAATCTAATCGAGACCAGGTTTTTCTAGACGAGACGAGGAAGAAATTTTCTTCAATATTTTCGTGGCCTTCTTAAATATTTTCAATCGGAAGAAAATTCCAAAACCCTTTTTCTGGCTATCCGCTGATATGTACGGAAAATTTAACAAAATTTAACAAAATATTTAAGTAAATTAATTACAAAAATTATTAATGCTTCACCAACAGAACTTAACCACATTTTAAATATGAAAATTCTCTTTGATCTCGCCCAGAAACGAGCAGCGACGACATAATTACTCATCAATCAAACGCCTAATGATTTAGATCCAGACTTAATGCCCGACGAGTAGATTTTACTTTGAATCTCTAATAATATACCAACCCTTATAAATGTATATATTTTGTGTAATTCACAAAATTTTTAACGGAGTCTATTGAGTTTGAAAATTCTATGGTCTGATACTCAAACTCCATTGGTTTATTATAATTGTTTGCATTAATAACGATTTCATCTCAATCGTATTGTGTTTCAACCCTCTTCACTCAACCCTCGATGCTGTAACGCCGATTGTTGATACTACTATACCAACATAATTCAGTAAATAAGTTACCCTTTAATTTTGAAGTTCGTTCCACACCACCCGCTTTTCCTTCATGCAAATTATGAGAGGAAAATGTTGATAGCGCCCAAAACCCTTTAATGCTCTTAGCTCAAACAAAAAGTAATGTAAATCGGTTAAACCATTTCAAGGTTTCTGTTTTTTCTTTTCTGGTCGGTCCTTTCGACCCTTCTGTGTGCTCTATTCTCTCTGTTCAAATGTTAATTTGTGGGAATATTTAAATAGAATCCCAAATACGAGTGCCTACTTAACATTTTAAACACTTTTCTTAATATAAATGTACCAGTATAGGAGCATAAAGCACTTTATAAATGTCTACTCAAATTTAGGTAAGATACTTAACGAACAACTTAACACAGATAACTGTCACAGAAAATTATGATTACTGAAACCGATTTTGAAATTCCTTGACTAAAATACGAGTTCTACTTTAATTTGTCCATGAAAAGCCAAAAATTCGATCCTTATCGTATGGAGAATTGAAATGGACGTCAATAGAATTGATTTGGATCGGATTACGTCCTGGCAATGGCCCTTACTATCAACGCAGGGTGTTATACTACAATAAAAAAAAATCTTTTGCCAGTGGCTATTTTCGTCTTTTGTTGAATCTAGATATGAAAATAGGAAAGTATATGCCAATATTAACATATCAACCTTTGCTCTCTTCAATCTGTTTTTCTAACCCTAGAACATCACTTCCGACTTGAAACCATAGATTTTATTGATATGCGTAAATAAAAAAGTTTTATCATGTTTGTTGTTTTCGTTTATGGAGGATATTAAAAACATGATTTTCATGAGAAATTTTTGATCCATTTATTTTAATTGAAGACGCCCTTGTGACCATGAAAGAAATTTACTTGTAGAGAGATTTTTTTTAATCGTTTCTAAAAACGAAGCACTTTTATATTTGTGATGACAAATGATTTTGATTTCGCCACGTCTGTCTGTCTATCTGCCTGTTCGTCTGTACGCCTGTCCGTCTTTCTGTCTATCCGTCTGTTCGTCTGTTCGTCTATCTGTCTATCCATCTGTCCGTCTGTCTGTCCGTCTGTCTGTCCGTCCGTCTCTCCGTCAGTCTGTCTGTCCATCTGTTCATCTGTCTGTCTGTTCATCTGTCTGTCTGTTCATCTGTCTGTCTGTTCATCTGTCCGTCTATTCGTCTGTTCATCTGTCCGTATGTACGTCTGTCCATCTGTTTATCTGTCCGTCTGTTTGTCAGTCCGTCTGTTCGCCTGTCCGCCTGTTTGTCTGTCCGTCTGTCTATCTGTCTGTCTGTCTGTCTGTCTGTCTGTCTGTCTGTCTGTCTGTCTGTCTGTCTATCAGTCTGTTTGTTTGTTCGTCTGTCCGTCTGTTTGTCTTTTTGTTTTTTCGTCTGTTTGTCTGTTCGTCTGTCCGTCTGTCTGTCTGTCCGCCTGTTCATCTGTCCGTATGTCCGTATGTCCGTATGTTTGTCTGTTTGTCTGTTTGTCTGTTTGTCTGTTTGTCTGTTTGTCTGTCCGGCTGTCTGGACAGATGTTTGTCCGTAAAATTATTTACAGTTGCGTTTCTCGTAAGTAGCAAAGCTAAGTTCTTGAACGGCAAAATTCGAACCATTCGCCCACCCCTCCCCTATACAAATGAAACATTTTTCTGCGATTTTCTCGAAAACGGTGTGTCTTATTGAAAACATTATTAATGTAAAAACTGTTTAGTATAGGATTCTACATAACTCATACATACATCAAAATCCAATCGGCCCACTTCTGCCACCCCCCCCCCCCCTGTCCCATACAAATTAAATACTTTTATCCTATTTTTATTGAAAACGGTAAACGGTATTGAAAAATTTATTAAAGCGAAATGTGTCGAGAATTTGATTTTACATAATCGTTTCATAGTAGAAAATTCTGTCGGACCACTCCTTCCGCCCCTCTCCCATACAGATTGATTTCCTTTTAAATAAATATTTGGTCTGTCCTCATATAGAGTATTTGATGATTGCCGCCTTGCAATTGCGGCTATTCTTATGCTTTTATTTTAATTATGCTCGCTGTTTTCAAATTTACATGTTAAGTAAAAACCCTGAATGAATCACCCTTATGGTATCGCGTTTCGATCTGCTTTACAATTTAGTCATTACTGGAAACCTGCCATCAAAAAAAGATTGGAAAAATGTCACTACCGTCAATTTTGCAACAACTCAAAGAAGCTTAAATGAATGTCCATCATTTAAAACGGGAGTAAAGACCCCATAGTTAACAGCCAAGAGCATATAATTTGCAATCAAATATGTGTGACGATCAGAAATTAAATAAATCCCAATTAAAAACAAACTGACCAGAGTGCAAAAAATTTAACACAAATTAAACTGCCATGCCGTACCTACTATATTTATGTAGTCCATGATCAAAACTTTACATTTCAGACATCCTTATATATTAAATTCGCTTTAATGGACAGAAAAAACGGAAAGTATATTTGAAAAACCCAACATCACAAAATATATGTAACCGACATCGAAAAAAAAATGTAAAAAAATAAATAAGTTGATTAAGTACGAATATGAGATAACATAACACTCTGCTAAAATAAATAAACACAGATGTTTATATTATAAATATTTCAGCATGTGTATATAATGTAGATGTTGGAATAGCGTGTGTTATATTGAAATAAAAATGTCCGGAAATAAGTCGAAAAAAATCTTCTACTTTTGTGATAAATTACATCGGAAACGCTCTGCTGAATTCCAGAGTTCAGCGTATTCCATAGATCCACCCGCTGTGAACTCGGGTGGGGGGCTACCGAAAAAAATAGACGCTCAAATGACACCAACTTTAAGCCTATATTCGTAGGTACTGGTGATATTATATTTCGGTAGAGTCCATTGATATTCACTTTAAGAGACTTTAGTATTTTTCTTTATAGAACATTTTCTTACATAAATTCAACTGTCAACTGATAAGTCACCTTCAGGAATGATTTTATATTGTTCCCTAACTAAATTGAAGGAAGTGAGAAATTGACCAAAAGATGTATGGTCTGGTCGCCAGTCCAGCTCATACAGAGCTTGTTTAAGGATTTCAGTGGTGTTAACTAGATTTGGGTGTGGTGCGAAAAGTTCTTGGCAAAATTCTTAGTAGCACTTTTGGTGTATGAGACGTATTTGCCACTACAAATGTGTTTGCTATTTAGCGTTGCGAAGACGAGACGAATATATGGGGTGGCGGTGATGGTTTAGACCCAACGAAACAACAAAATTTTATTGAAAAAAAACTTTTTTTTAGGAAAAATAATTAAGAAATGACCACCCTAAAAAACCCGCGCAAGAAAATTTTTTTTAATTGCATTTTTCGGTCTTGTAAATATTTTTAGAAAAAGGAAATTACAAGTCACAGCTTTTTAAAGCAAAAAAAAATCAGTTGTGATCAACATAAAACTGTCCACTGCAATATTTAGTTTCGGAAAAAAATATGTGAAAAATAATGTTTTTTTTTTCAACGCGTTCTCGAGGTATTTAAGATACGTAAAATGAACAGACCGACAGACAGATATACAGACCGACAGACAGATATACAGACAGACAAACCGGCAGACCCATAGACCGACAGACAGACAGAACGAGACACTGATAAACATCCTCATAATTCTGCGTAAAACGGATTTCCTACTCGGAAAGTTTCTATCTGCCCCCGTTCTCGAGTCGGTCTCCGAATAGAATACTTTCCTTCTAATAAAAAACAGGTGGAAATACGCCGCAGGATAAAAATTTCAAAGCAAGAAGTGAAAACTTTGTTTTAAATAGGAACCAAATATAAAACTCTAGTCAACTTGAAAATTTTCAAATAAACCTCTTTAGGTCTAAATTCCAATTTGTGTCCAAACACCCTCTCCCCTCCCACCCCTCCGCCATTCGTCACGCAAAAAACTTTTGTGGGAACTTTTAAAGTTGAAATTTTTCTTAAAAGATTTTCCACCTCTCGAGCAAAAATTAAGACTTTTTTGTAGCCCTATCACACATCAGTTGAAAGGGTGTGAAAATTGAACTTAAAACTATAAATGGTGATTTTCCACTGATAAGAGAAAGAAAAATACTCTGATTAGAAGAGACCGATTAATAAATTTCGGAATGAAATTGAACTTTAAATTGACGCTAGCTGTCGAATTTAAGCCCAATTGTACGAAATTTTTACTGCAGAGGTGGTGATAGCATTCTAAAGAAATGATTATATTGAAAAGGCTGATTTGTGAAATTTCCAAACTACCCTCGCCCACAATAAGAGAATATTATCCGTTGGAAGCAGGAAAAGGCGTTTAGGCAACTGTCAAGGATAAAGATAGACTTGTCCTCGACCAATGTTGTCCGATAGCTATATATATATATATATATATACAAGTATATCTATAGTATTTTTATATCTACTCCGAACTAGCTCCCTATTGATCGATTAACAGCTAATGGCAAATTGAAATCTTCCAATTGAGGTTGATATCGAATTGGCATTAAGGTTGAATCGTTACGTTAGTTTCACCCGATAGAGAATTCTTATTTTTCGATTTTTTCTATTGGTATAGTCGTCTACGTAATGCCATTGTAATGAGAGACATATCAAGTGGGATTCATTTATCTTAATGAGTTTTTGGTGGATCAAACTTTTCTATCCACACACAAAAGAGTTAGAATTTCATCCTGCCTTCCCTAATAATATCGTATATAGGCACAGTTTCCCGTCAAAGAATGTGTTGTTCATTTCGCCCTTGTATAATAATCGGTGGTATCTCACGTAACATTTTATTGTGTACGGGCCTGAAATTATCTGATAGATAGATAGATAGATACGATTTGGAAAGGGTAAATACGTTAGAGAAAAAGGGCTTGTCGCATGTGAACGATTTTATGATTGACATGCTAATAACACGCTCAGTGATTGCTAACTTCTTTATGTTCACTACCTTCACTTTGTTTTATTTGTTACATACTATACAGAAATTTAATGTTTACCCCATACCCAAATGTTGGTACTCTCATAATAAGCTATAATCGGATCCATCTTAAACATTCAACCATAACTTTCTAAACGATATACAGTACCCGGGAAGAAAAAAATAATCATGTCGAAAAGGAAGTCATCAAATTGGCGTTCATGATTGGCGGGCGTTCAAAAGTAAATTGCCAAAAGGTATCAAGGAAAGGGTTGGCCCACTCGTACCGGATACGCATAGATTTTTTGTCAACTCTCGGGGCAAAAAAGAAACACGAAAAACAACAACAACAACAGCAACAGTAACGACAGCAAAAACGAATCAGCTTAACTTAAAATCACCTTTAAAAGGATAATAAATTGCTATTGATTCTTTGATTTTTATTTCGTGTGCTTCGTTCATCTTCTTCTTGTTCCATTTTTTCTACACATACATAGAATTTTTTATTTATATTTTTGCAGGCGCACGTTTAAAATTGATGACATTTATTTAGGGCAACATAATTTCGGTCTATTGATTTTATTTTATGCCCATTTATTTTCGATATCCATATGTTCGGCTATATTATATGGATATATCTCATTGTAAAGCTATAAACATTTTTTGAGAGCCCTATTATTTATTCAGAAACGTATTTAATTTTATTTTAATCCCCGTGATTTATCGCTTTTCAGCTAAAAGGTAAAATATTTTTCAAATTATTATCAATTTTTATGAATCATTAACTTTTTTCAAGTATATATAACAGCTTTTTCAAGTATATATATCAATGCTACGCGGCATAATTCATTTTTTAGAGGCTATACTCCTATATTGACTTATAGATTTCACTCATAGATTTGTGTTTTTACTTTCCTCTTTTATAGAGGGAAAGTATTGTATTCATGACAGAGACCGACTTGAGAACGGGGTACTAGAAACTTTCTGATCAGTACGAAATCTGTTTTAGGCAAAATTTTGAGAATGTCCGTGCATCTGTCTATCGATCTGTCTGTCGGTCTGTCTCTCGGTCTGTCTGTCGGTCTGTCTGTCAGTCTGTATGTCGGTCTGTCTGTCGGTCTATCGGTCTATCGATCTATCTGTCGGTCTGTCTGTCGGTCTGTCTACTGTCGATTTGTCAGTCTGTCGATGTGTCAGTCTGTCGGTCTGTCTGTCTATTGGTCTGTCTGTGTGTCGGTCTGTCGGTATGTCTGTCTATCTGTCGATTTGTCAGTCTGTCGATGTGTCAGTCTGTCTATCTGTCGGTCTGTCTGTCGGTCTGTCTGTCGGTCTGTCTGTCGGTCTGTCTGTCGGTCTGTCTGTCGGTCTGTCAGTCTGTCGGTCTGTCGGTCTGTCTGTCGGTCTGTCCGTCGGTCTGTCTATCGATGTGTCGGTCGGTCCGTTGCTGTGGTGGTCTGTCGATGTGACGGTGTGTCGATCTCACGGTCTGTCTGTTGATTCCCGGTTTGTCGGTCTGTCTGTGTGTGTGTGTGTGTGTCTGTGGGTCTATTTCCCGGTCTCACCTTCTGAGTGTCTGTCCGTTTTACCTATCTTAAATAACTCGAGAACGCATTGAGCTAGCGACTTGAAATTTTTTGCAAGTGAGTTCTACAAAAAACATAGTTTTCTAAAGTTTTCTATGTTTTTTGTAGCAAAATTTAAAGGATATAAAATTTTCTTCAATTTTTGCTTTAACAGTTTTCTGTATCTCTAACGGTTCTCAATATATTTCATTGAGTTTTCTACATTTTTTGGTTTAACGATTTACTGTATCTCTGACGATTCTCAACATATTTCATTTGACAAAAACTGATTATAACCAAATTGAAAGAAAATAAAATTTCCTGTATTTTTTCGTTTAAGTATTGTTACGTATCTTTAACGGAACGGTTCTCGAGATATTTACAAAAATATTATTTTTTACATAGTTTTTCCAGAACCAAATATTGCAGAGGAAAGTTTTGTGTTGATCACAAATGATATTTTTTTAAACATTCGCTTATAGAATCAATATTCGCTCATATATTAGCATTTTTATTTTTTTTTTGTTATGAAACACACTTTTTTGATTGAGTTAGCATTTTTCGTCCTTACGTATGAAAAAAGTATGTCAAGCCTCTTGATAAATTTTAAAATATATTAAAATTCTTGCAGAATATATTTAAAATCTGGATTGGAAAATGACATCTAGAAATGTTATTAAGATTTTTAGACGGGGGACTGGAATTTAGTCGGTTATATTCCCAATTACCTAAAAATTACAGCTAGTGGGATTCATCTTGTTTCCTTTCTGAACCTTTACTACAAAATATATGCCTTGATTTCCGTTCTCCCCTCCAGCAGATTTAATTCCATTAGCACTGGTTTAACACATTATCAATATCTATTTTTTCCAATCCATGGACGTATGTAAGGGGGTGGTAAGGGTTTGCAGAGTTGAACTTCTACCTGTATGAATTATTTTAATAAACATAACAAAAGCTACAATTGCCAGGTACCAATCGTCAAATACTCTATATGATGATAGACAAAATTATTCATTTTAAAAAATCCATTTGTATAGGAGAGTGGTGGGAAGGGGGTGGCCCGATTGCATTTTAATGTATGGAACGGTTTATGTAAAATCATATTCTAAACAGATTTCACCTTCACAATACGATGCACCGTTTTCCAGAAAACGGGAAAAAATATTCCATTTGTACGGGAAGGGGGGGGGGGGGCAGTGGTTCAATTGGATTTTGATATATGGATAAGTTATGTAAAATCCTATTCTAAACACTTTTTATCTCTCTAAATTTTTCAATATGACTCACCGTTTTCGAGAAAATTGCAAAAAACCGTTTCATGGGGGGTGGAGAAATAGTCCCATTTTCATTTGTATGGGAGAGGGAGGAAAAAATGGTCCCGGCGGTTTGACCCGAAATAAATACAGTCACCCTATATTTACCTCAACTTTTATTTTAAGATTCTTCCAGAGAAAACTTCTCTGGCTTTTGAAACTTCTTCCTTAGTTTTCCTCATGGAATTCGGATGCAACAGATTACGAAATTATTTATCCGAGATCGAGCATCAAACGATATTTTAATTCAACCTGTGGATCTTATCAAATTTCAATTACGCAATTTAACAGAAATAATTGAAATTCTTGAAAGTTAAGTTGTTCGTTTCTTTCGTGTTCATTTTTATTTGCGGGAAAGTAAATCGGAGATTAAAATTATATTAGAGAAAATCCTTAAAATATGTAAAACATAATTTTCATCTTCCATTATTTCGTTGACCTTTAAAACCTCGGAAAATGTCAAACAGTTTTTTGCAAGAAAATTTTTGCCTGAAATTCACGCATGCACGGAAATGATAAAAAAAAACTTGACAAATGTCTGCATAACCATAAATCCCTTCACATCCTCGTAAAAATAAATCAATAGAAATTTTGTGAAATAATTGAAGTGTAAATGAAGTTGATAATAAAGGTATTCACACCAAATGGAATTTTAGAACATACATACATGTATACTTCAGATAAAGAGACATTTCGAGACACACATGTAACATATTACCATATATCAGAAATAAGATTGTAAATGAGAAGTGCCTCAGCCAATAAATTACTCGAAAACCCCTTACGGCATCATAATTCACTCACTTGTCTCAGATATGCCATCAAATTTCCTCATATTTTGCATCTTTCTTTTTTCTTAAAGCTTATAACCGAAAGGATAAACCAAAAGATTCATCTCAAGGATGTCAAGCATAAGGATTGCCAGGAATGGTATGCGGTATACTGTAGTTACACGAAATTTTGCAGTAAATCTTAAGCGAAATTTCACATATAGAGATAACCACATGCTCGTATCATATATCATTCTCCCCACTCCGATGCCATTTAATTGTCTATACTGTTGAAGGCATTTTAAATTACAATTTCTAATACATCTTTACAAAACATTGGCATAGCCTCAAACTTCCCATAAAAGATGGCAAATAAACTCTCGCATATTCCAAATATATTTTCATTTATTTTAAAATTGATCCACAGCATTTACTTATACAGACTTGTCTCGTGCTTTAATTTAAATTCCTTAAATTTTGTTTTCAGTCACTATTTCCTGGGGTTTCTCTAAAATTGCACAAGACTTTTGAGAATTAAATTAAATTCTGTACATCGCAAGTTATTTTCGTAAGAGCGGTTGAACTGATTTTTAAACATAAGAAAAACTAAAATTGCCAGAAAGCAATCGTCAAATACTCTATATGAGGACAGCAAATTAGAAAAAATCTATTTCTATGATGGAAAGGGCAGGGGGATTTGGGTGTGTGGGACAGATGATTAGTGAGGAGGGCGGGTGAGCAAGAGAATTGTTTGAAGCCTCGAAATTAATTGAAAAGTACGAAACAAGTTAAGGCGGCGCCCGCAAAAAAACTATCTTACCTCTGGAGCCCAATGAACGCAACGCGAACGCAACTGCAACGCTGTGAACTGTGACGCAGCGCCACATTGCAGAGGCAGAGCCCAATGGCAACTCGTGAAGTAGTACAAATGACATAATATAAAGTGGTATAAAGTTGACAAAATTACAAAAATGGATAATTTTGAAGCAATAATTTGCTTTGTTGGCCTTTTTTTTGTTATTTCTATGTTATTGCACTAAGACTATCAATTTTTCCTCAAACGACATTTCCCCAACCTCACTTTATGAACTGTCAACGCTAAATTCTGCGGCAAAGTTAGAAGTTTGCAAACTTTGGCATTGTAGGTGCGTTCAATGCGTTCACTGTGCTCACTTCAAAAAAATTTCTATGGAACAAACTTGTAAGTGACAGTTTCTGCGTTCGCGTTGCGTTCATTGGGCTCCAGGCATTACGTTCCTGCTCTTCCAAAACAAGTTAACTTTTCTGTCACTTTTTGTAGTATTTTTTTCGTGTTTTTTTTTGTTGTGAAAAGTTACGCGAGGGGTGGGGGGAGTAAGGGGAGGGGGTAAGGTGATTTCGAAACTTAGTGTTTGCTCTATGTTACTCTTTTCCGGGGAACCTACTGAACCGATTGGGCTGAAATTTGGCATAGATGTTCGTCGTGGGTCCAGCCCCAACATAGACTCATTAAAAAGATGGGCCAGAGGAGGGGGAGTAAAGTACTAATATAAATATAAAAATGAGTTGATGTTTGTCTGTCTCTCTGTTCGTCTTTCACGTGAAAACGGCTGAACCAATTGACCTGAAATTAGGTACAGATATTCGCTGGAGTTCCAGCTCTAACATAGATCCATTTAAAACTAGTCCGAGTAGTGAGGGAGTAAGGAAGGCAGTAAAGTGAACCTGAAGCTTGGTTTTTCCTCTCCGTTACCGTTTCGCGGGAAAACTACACAGCCGATCTACCTGAAATTTAGCATAGATGTTTACTGGAATTCCAGCTCTGACATAGACCCATTTAAAACTAGTCCGAGTGGTGGGGGAGTAAGGGGAGGGGTACAGTGAATCCGAACCTTGGTTTTTCTTCTCCGTTACCGTTTCGCGACAAAACTACCAAACCGATTGGCCTGAAATTTGGCATAGGTGTTTGGCGGGGGTCATTTCCAACATCAGTTCACCAAAAAGTATCCCAAAAAGTATCCCAGTTTGGTTTTACCTGAGAATCGACTTAAGCTAATTTAACTTACAGAAATATTCGGTGTACCAATCATCGGATACAAAAATGAACGACACCAGGGTGTTAGAGATGATAAAAGATTTTCATTTTAGCATGTCCGTCCGTCTGTGAAACAGTTTTTTTTTCAATTTTTTCGAAAACGGTGAGTCATATTGAAAAATTTATTAAGGTAAAATGTGTTTAAAATGGTATTTTACATAACTCATCCATACATCAAAATCCGGTCGGACTACTGCTTCCCCCCTCTCCAATACAAATGGAGTACTTTTTCTTGAAAACCGTGAATCGCATTGAAACATTTATAAAAATGATATGTGTTTAGAATAATGATTTCACATAGCCGTTCCATACATTAAAATCCAATCGGACCACTATCCTCCCCCACTCCTATACAAATGGATTTTTTCAAATAAATATTTTGTCTCTCATCATTTAAAGTATTTGACGATTGGTCCTGGCAATTGCAGCTTTTCTTATGTTTTTAAGTTGATTAAATTGAATTCCCACTCATTAAAATATTGTTCTAATATTAATTAATGGAATTAAGAGACTTAAAACGCTTATATCTTATTCTATTTATCGGCTCTTTTGGAATATTTATCATTAGCACTTAAATGAAACGATGTCGTGTTTGGCGCCCATCTTTTTCACCCATTATTCTTAGCAAATTATACCAGCAATGCCAGTAACTATAACTAAATTACCTGTTTCTTTACAGATATTATCGTATGAATCATTTAATTATCAAAATTATTCGTCAGAGAGTAATTACCAAAAGATCAGGCGGATATACTACACGTATATAAAGTCGACTTCTTTTTGGCTCGTGACTGAATTGAAATACAAAATCCAAATAATAATCTAAGATACATTCCGTTGGTAGAGGGAAACACATTACAAATCTTGGTCAATTGAAATGAAAATTTTTACAATTACAATTGAAAGTCACTTTTTTTGCATTGTGAACACCGAATCAAGTTAACAACATTTTCACTCAAGAAAATTGTCCTCGTGTCTAATTTACAGTCTATCTGTCTAGGCCCACAATTTGTACATCCAAAGAAATCTGAAAAAAAAAACATTTTGTGATAATTTTGAAAGCATAAAATTTGGGTAAGTAAGGTAAAACTTTCGTATACGCATCACATGAGATTAATTTCGACCAGACGAGACGGGCCAAAAAAAATCTTTGGAAAATTTGCAATCTTCTAAAGTATACTTTTAGATGCCTTCACCTTAGCACCCAATATTTTTATGCCGAATTGAATGAATATAATGGCAAAGTTTTTTTTTTTCCTTTGTTGATGAGATATATCTATATTTTCTCGCATTTTTATCGTTCACAATTCAGAATCACCTGGTCATGGTTGGATAAGCTATTCGGCTGGCGTGATTCCTTTTGTCGTGTGCTCAAAACCAGAACTTAAGGCAGGTATAACAAGACGAGACATAAAGCCATAATAGTCGGACCGAATAAAACATGACTAGAACATAACAAAATAATAAAACACAAATATATGTGGCTGTCTGTATAGATAGGAACTCGTATAGACACTCGATGGAAAGCATATAAAATTTCCCTTGATTCAGCATAGCCAAACGATATTTCGAGTATAATGTAGAATAACTTTTCTATTAGGAACCTACAAAGGTATCTACAAAAAATGTTTATATTTCGTATTTATGTTTAGATACATATAATTTCATACAACATATAATGCCGGTAGGATAGCTGGCAGTACATTCACATCCGACTAATAATGGTTTTCTAATGTTAACCTGAAATTCCGTCGTAGATAAGAAGCCAAGCGTAGTGCTTTCTCTTCAACTAGATTGGCTATGAATTTTGATCTTAATCCAATTCAATTTTATTGGTATGTTTAGAGTATTGCACCATGTCAAAATCGTATTATCACGTCAAAATTATCAAACATGAATAATATTTCATCAGTTGGACAAAATTAGAATTCTGGAATACTAGATAGAATGATTTGAGATTTCTGTAGCGCAATAAAGATTTAAAATCAATTTTCGATTAAAGAACAGTGGCATATGCGGCTGTTTTACCAGCGCTAGTGGCTGTTTGGCTGTTAGCAGCCGTTTCAGTAGCACCGTGTGAACCCTAGAGCGTTTCTACTACCAGCAGTCGCGTGATGATTTTAGTAGCGCTAGTAAAGTAGAGACCGTTCTACTTTGCCAGTGCTAGTAAAGTAGAAACCGTTCTACTTTGCCAGCGCTAGTAAAGTAGAGACCATTCTACTTTGCCAGCGCTACTAGGGATCACGTGACCCTGTCGCATGGTTTCTGAGCTGTCAAAAGTCTGATAAGTGGTAAAGTTTGTTTATTGTAACTTGTCATTTTACGTTTATTTATTTAAATTTGTGTGCTACGTTTATTATTGAAAAAATCTCCCACATTAAAATGTCAAATCAATATTTTGCTACTTGCCAGCGCTACTAAAGTATAAATCGTGTGAACCCTCTCAGTACGCTGGTTGCTGTTGCTACTTGACAGCGCTACTAACCAACAGCAGCCAGCGGCTGGCAAAACAGTGTCGTGTGACCGCGGCAATAGACAGCGTTAACAGCGTCTAGTTAATTTTAAACCCATTAAGATAAAAATCAACTTTATTTTTTAAATTAAAGATTATAAACAAACATTTTAAAAAAAAAATTAAAAATTTGTTGCACTTAAAAATAATTATGGAAAAATGGTAAATGTAAATACAAAATGAAATTTATTGCCTATCCTCAGACGTTTAACGTATTTAACTGAAGATAGGCAAAAATTACGTTTTTCTCTTCAAAACAATGAATTGAGCTTTTGAGTTTTGAAATCTATCTAGACGAGCTTTTACCTGTCTCAAACTTTCATCGTGACGAATAAAGCGAGTTCAGATTTTCGTTGTTATTTTATGTGATTCACGTCTAGTCAGGAGCAATTTGATAACCAAAGTGTGGCAATTTGAAAATAAGTTTTGGCCCTTTTTTTGGCAAAACACTACCGAAAACCACTTTCAAATTTTTGAGAAAAACAACAAACATTTTCAAAAACGTGAAAACAGCTGTAAAAAGACTGTGTCACAAAGCCAAAATTCATTTTAAATACTCTATATGATAATCATATAGTAGTATATCAAAACTAAGCTTCGGATTCAGTTTACCCCTCCGCTAACTCCTCCTACTACTCGGGCTACTTTTCAATAGGCCTATGTTGGAACCAGGCCTATGTTGGAACCAGGCCTACAGCGAATATCCATGCCAAATTTCAGGTCAATTGGTTCAGCCGTCACGTGAAACAGGAACACACCGACATACAGACACCAACTCATTTTTTATACCCGTATGGTGAAACCAAAGGGTATATTAACTTTGCCTTACCGTTTGTAACGCCAAGATCCCGTCATCGCACAAAAAAATTAATTACACCAGTGTGTTAAGAATGATAAAAATATTTAATTTCTGCATGTCCGTCCGTCTGTCTGTCTGTCTGTCTGTCCGTCTGTCCGTCTGTCCGTCTGTCCGTCTGTCCGTCTGTCCGTCTGTCCGTCTGTCCATCTGTCTGTCTGTCCGTCTGTCTGTCTGTCTGTGGCGCGGATTGCGGGCGCACGGATTGAGCTAGAGACTTGAAATTTTGCGTGGATCCGTTTTTCGTAAAATGCGAGGCTAAGTTCGTTAATGGGCAAAAATGTACCATTAGGGGGGGTACCCCCCATACGAACGAAATCGTTTTTTGTGAATATCTCAAAAACGGTGCATCTTATCATTTAGGATGTGATTCTACATAAAACTCCCATACATCAAAATCCGATTGGAATAAATTTTAAAAAATCTTATTGGAAAGTTTGACTTCAAAGTGGAATTTTGGTATAACTGTTCGAATTTTGATACGAATATCACCATACGGGTCTCCAATGATTGCCAGATTGGCAATTATAGCTTTTGTTATGTTTTTATATTAATACTTCGCGGTGCACCCCCCACATGCGTTTTATTTATTAACTTCAGGCCAATCGGCTCGGTAGTTTCCCCGCGAAAGGGTAACATAGAGCGAAAACTAAGTTTCGAGATGAGTTTACCCCCTCCCCTTACTCCCCCCACCCATCGCGCTACTTTTCCGTATGCCTATGTTGGAACCAGAACTACCACAGACACTCATGCCAAATTTCAAGTCAATCGGTTCAGCCGTTTTTGCGTGAAAGAGGAACAGACAGACAGACACACAGACAGACAGACACCAACTCATTTTTATAAATTAGTATGATAATGTTTGAGATTAAAATATTACACGGAGAGAAATAATTTTTGATGCAGTCATCATATTATATTTACTGCAAACATATTTTGTCTGTCATAAATATAATGTTGTTCCTACAACCAAAATTATGTTTGCTCTAAACAAAATTCATTTACTATGAACATAGTTATGTTTATTGCCCTAAATTTCTGCCCTGAACATGTCTGTCCGTCTGTCTGTCCGTTCGTGAACACCATAACTTTCGAAAGGATTGAGCTAGAGACTTAAAACTTTGCACTTCTCGTAAATGGATAGGCTAAGTTCTTGAACGGTCAAAATTAGATCATTCGTTCCCCTCTGAAAACAGTTCTTTCCAATTTTTTCAAAAACGGTGAGTAATATTGAAAAATTCATGAACGTAAAATGTGCTTAAAATAAAAATCCAATCGAACCACTCCTTGCCCTCTCTCTTATACAAATAGATTTTTTTTAACACATTTTATTTGTCATCATATAGAGTGTTTGACGATTAGCCTCTGGCAATTGTAGCTTTTCTTATATTTTTTACATACATATTTTTTCCGAAAGTAAATATTGCAGAAGAAAATTTTTGATAATTTACTCTGAACTCGGGCTTTTACACATCAAATTGATTAGTTTGCACATCAATTTGACAGTATTTATTTTAAAAATTAAAATCAATTGTTTTCTTAGCAACAAATTTGTTTTTTCTCAAGGTTTTTTGGGAAACAAATATTTTATAAAGTATTTCACAAAAGCACACGCTTTGGAAATGGTGGTTTTCCGCTCTCTTTGGATTGAACGTCGTCTTCATATAAAATTGGCTTTAAATCTTATTGACTCTCGTAAAACTATAACGGTTTTGTTGGACATCATGATTAGAACTTAGTTTTTTCCAACACACAGTAATTTTTCTGAAATGCAGAAGAATATCAACTGACGTGAAAATCGCTAAAAAAAACTCTGAACGTTGTTAAATTCACGGTCTGATTTCCTCAACTACCTTAACGATTAAATGTTTCTAATAACCGTTAGAATGATCGTAGATACAGATTCTAACCTCAAAACAATGAATCAAGTACCAAAGACTTGTTAATATATCACCACAAAGAATAAAGAATATTTACATATGACACAGAAAAATTTCCATAATAAAAAGAGAATATTTTCGCATGGTGAAATTCTAGTATTTTCCCAATATCGCATAAGAAAACATTCGAAAAAAAAACAATTTTAATCACTCTATGATGTTTTCGTATCATTTCCATGATTGTTGATTGTTGAATTTTCTCGACAATGCGTTGGCGTTGCTTGTTTATCCGAAATAATTGCATCATTTTGTTGGAAAATGAATTATCGCATTCTATCAAATACTATATATAGCTATGTATAACTGTATAACAATTTCACTTTACGATACAATTTCATTTCGTTTCGTTTCGATTGAAATTGGTATCAGTCAGCCGTGCAGCATAAACAGGTGTTGTATGTTTTATGTTGCAAGTGAGTGGTAAATTTCCTGTATAGACCGACACAATTTCATTTCATTTCATTGGATGAATGCTTTCTAAGGCACTTACAAAGCCAAATATACGACGAGCTGGGGCTGTGCAGCTAAAATCTTATTTGATTTGTTTTGGCCAATAGTCAGGGAACATCTTCAAGGTGAAATAATGCTTTTGAGTGTTGTATCAATATCCTTGCTAAATCAGCTGCTAATAAGCCAACTTGATTATATGTTTGTACATCGTGTATACAATGTTGCTCTCCATTTTCCAACTTCAATTCCAGTTGCAAATATTTCACAACATCAAATGTTTATATTGTGCACATACAAACATATTGTTTTGTTGATTTAAAGTTTTAACTATAAGCAAATTCTACGGAATATTTTCAACATAACATTTGAACATACAAAATTACACTAGAGAGCTTTTATGTATGATATTCTGTGTTAACGGGATTAGGTAAGATATAAGCAAAATCTTCAATGAATTTTTTTATCTTTCAATGAATTTTTTCATCTTTCAAAAATCTTCAATGAATTTTTTCATCAGCAGTCTTTCCAGATTGAATTGAGATTCAATAGAATTAAGGAAAGCACAAAGATTCACTGTTTTTTCTGTTCTTTTAAAAAAAAGGTGACCATACGTCCCGGAATGGCCAGGACAGTCCCGGATTTAGGCATGTTGTCCTGGAAATTTTGTCCCGGAATTATGCCATCTTCACTGAGAAAAATTGTCATTAGATTCAACGAAAAAGCAGTTGAATCAAATAAAAAAAAATTGCTAAATTTGCGCCAACAGTTTTTGTATTTGATTTAAATGAAAAGAATTTGAACTAAATGATCATTTTTTGCCAGAGAAATCAGCGACGCCACAACAAAGAAACATCTCTTCTTTATTTTTTTGGAGCAGTTATTTCAATAATTACCCCTTATAACACATTTTTATACCCGTATGGTCAAAACAACCAAAGGGTATATTAGATTTGCCTTACCGTTTGTAACGCCAAGATCCCGTCATCGCACAAAAAAATTAATTACACCAGTGTGTTTAGAATGATAAAAATATTTAATTTTTGCATGTCCGTCCGTCTGTCCGTCTGTCCGTCTGTCCGTCTGTCCGTCTGTCCGTCTGTCCGTCTGTCCGTCTGTCTGTCCGTCCGTCTGTGGCGCGGATTGCGAGCGCACGGATTGAGCTAGAGACTTGAAATTTTGCGTAGATCCGTTTTTCATAAAATGCAAGGCTAAGTTCGTTAATGGGCAAAAATGGACCATTAGGGGGGTACCCCCCATACGAACGAAAATGTTTTTTGCGAATATCTCAAAAACGATGGATCCTATCAAAAAAGTGCAAGAACAAAAGTTATTTAGGATCTACATAAAACTCCCATACATTAAAATCCGATTGGAATAAATTAAAAAAAATCTTATTGGCAAGTTTGACTTCAAAGTGGAATTTTGGTACAACTGTTCGAATTTTGATACGAATATCAGCATACGGGTTTTCAATAATTGCCAGATTGGCAATTATAGCTTTTGTTATGTTTCTTACATAAAACTTCGCCTGCGGCCGTTGCATTGATGTAAATAAATTTTCTCAAATGCCTCTCACAATTACTGCAGGAGTTATTTTGCAAATGCCTATATCAATTGCCTTTCAGTAGCTATTTTTATCAGTGAAACAAAGCTTAATCCACCAAGCGGTGAGATGATACCTTTCTTACATAATTAAGCTCCTTTATGATCAGTGATCAGTGACGTAACTAGGAGTCGGGGCCCCTGCGAAAATCTTCTCATTGGCCGGCTCTGATGCGGAAAACCATTAAATATTATAATATTATCAATAATTGGCATGTATTAAATTCAATCCAAAATTGTATTGAAATTTCGACAATATAATTTTTGGATTGAAAAAATCTGGAGAATTTTTTACCGTGTTGTGTTCACAGACAGATGGACAGACGGACGGACATGCGGAAATCAAAATCTTTTGTCCCACCTAAAGCCCCATTCAGACTAACGATTGCGATTACGATTATTACGATTACAATTACGATTGAGCTTCCTCGACCAATGAGATCAAAGCTTTCATGTCTCTTTCGTTGAAAGCTTTGATCTCATTGGTCGACAAGCGTGAATCGTAATCGCAATCGTAATCATTAGGCTGAATTGGTCTTAACACCCTAGTGTAGTGTCGATTGGTTTGATCCGACGATTGGTTCGATGCGGTATACTAAATCTAATATACTCCTATATGATATATCATATAGAGTATAAATATCAATGTGTTCTCATTTGGCATAAATTTTTCCGTGTATCAGTATTTATGACTGGACTACAGGTATGTAGGTAGATAGATAATGATTATTAAGTCAAAGTTTCGGTTTCAACTTAAAAATAATGAAATTAATTTCTTGAATTTCAACTTAAAAATAATGAAATTAAGCGGTAAAAATACTTAGGTTTCAGAAATTTAAAAAAAAATCGATTTCTTAAAGATAATGTTCTTCCATTAAATATAATATCCATTAAAATTTTATTTCTCGTCGACCTTGTAAAAATTGCAATATAATATGAAAATATTTATTACCATCAAGTCAATTATTTTCCAATATGAGATTTTTCAAGATGTACAATGCGCCATAATATTAACCCACAATGGTATTCACATAATCTATAATTTCATTTCCGTTATTTATTTTATTATTTCTTTCTCAATCAATCAGAAACCTATTATTCTTTATGTGTTCACATTATCGTATTTAATTGACCTAAATTATCATCAAATAATCCTAGATAAATTACGGCATTGGATAAAATGTAAATACATTACGTTTGTATCTTTCTATCATTACAGAAATAAATTGCTTCCAAAGATTTGCTGAGCAGCCAATGTACACCGAAGTCAATCCAGGTCAGGACGCATTTCTAACATGCAAAATTATCGATAAGCGAGGGACATGTTCATGGCAGAAAGATAACAAGGTAATAACATCATAAAGACCGGAAGGTATCCAAAACATAGCCCCACTTTGTTTGTCCGATCATTAACTGACTGTACATACGAGTTGGTAGGTGGGCTGGATGAACTTTCTGTTGAGGAAGTGATGAACTTGTAAGGAAGTATTATTCCGGCAAGGTAAATTCATCCAACCCTGCTAATATGGTGTGTTGTTGTCGACGGGTTGACAACACTATCCGTTACTTAATAGGGAAGCATTATACGTACACGTCAAAATGCATTACAGCAGCTCTGTTATTTAAACATAAATGCTAAGTCAACTATAATAATGGATACATCATAAGATACATATTTGTACATTTAAACCCTATATATTCCTTGGATAATTAACCGTAAACTAAATGTTGAATGTAATAAAATTTCAGCCGGTAGGAATCTACCCTAAGAAATATGAATGGTCTGGTAGTTCAATGACGCTCCATCAGAGTATGCAGCCCCCACACATCGGTGGTGATTGCTCCCTGTGGATACGTTCGGCGACCCTTGATTTCGATGATGGCCTGTGGGAGTGTCAGGTGACGGCAAGTGACTTTACAACACAGGATGCCCTTACTAGTCAGCCAGTTAGATTAGTTGTAAGAGGTAAGTAAAATTAATAAAATTAATTGTTCAACTGTCACTTTGAGACACTCTACATGAAAATAGACATTTTAATCAACAAACATATAAGCCAAATTCGTTTAGTTGCATTAATCTTTAACACGAATCAACTGTGACCACCAGTTAATTTGTGAGATGATAAGATTTTTGTGTGAAACTGTTTAATTGGCTTTAAGAAATCACATTTCTCAAAGTCCAACGATTTTTTTGTTCACAGTAAAACATAAGATAAAGCTACAATTGGCAGGGGCCAATCGTCAAATACTCAGACAAAGTTTGTGTAAAAAAAATTCTTTTTTTTTATGGGAGAGGAAGAACAGTTGGTCTGATTGAGTACTGTTGTATGGAACGGTTATGTAAAATCACATTTCGTGTTTATAAATTTTCCGATACTATGCACCCTTTTGGAGAAAATAGGAGAAAAAAGTATTCAATATTTATAGGGGTAGAGGGCAGGAATGGTCCAACTGGATTTTGATGTAGTGATAAGTTATGTAAACTTATACTCTAAACACATTATACCTTAACCCTTAATTTATGAGGTGAAAATATTCGTAAATTATGAGGTGGGGTCCACGTTCACTACGTTCTAATCACATACCAAATCCGTGCATCTAACTCGGCATGCAACACCATACTGTATGAAGGTACTGAAGATTTCAGAGTCACTGTGCTGAAAATATGAGAGATAGCAACGAGAGAAAAGTCAATGTGGGTCCACTGGACCCATCTCATCAATTAAAGGTTAATAAACTTTTCAATACGACACACAGTTTTCTAGAAAATTGTAAAAATAAATTGTTTCATTTGTACGCGTGGGGGGAGAGGGAGGAGGTTCCAAAATTTAGTCTTGCCACTTACGAGAAACTCAACTGCAAAAAATTTGAAGTCTCTAGCTCAATCCTTTCGAAAGTTATGGGGTTTGGGAACAGACGGACAGACAGACGGAAAGACAGAGAGACGGACAGACAGACAGACGGACAAAGAGACAGACGGACAGACAGATTTACACACACACAGACATGTGGAAATCAAAATATTTTCTCTTCCCAAACACCCTAGTGTAGTTCATTTTTAGGTCCGATGATTGGTTCGATGCGTTACAAACGGTATACTAAATCTACACCGGATGACAAAAGATTTTGATTTCCGCATGTCCGTTCGTTTGTCTGTGTGTCCGTCTGTCTGTCCGTCTCTTTGTCCGTCCGTCTGTCTGTCTGTTTGTCTGTTAAGTTAAGTTAAGTTAGCAAGGCTAAGTTCTTGAAGGAGAAAAATCGTGGTATTCCTTCCTCCCTTCCCCATACACACGAAACAGTTTTTTACAATTTTCTCGAAAACGGTGAGTCGTATTGAAAAATTTATAGAGGTAAAATGTATTTAGAATATGATTTTACATAGCTTATCTGAATATCCAAATTCAGTTGAACCACTCCTTCCCCCCTCTCCCACATGAATGGGTTTTTTTTTATAAAAAATTTATCGGCCCTCAAATAGAATATTTGACGATTGGCCCTTGGCAATTGTAGCTTTGCTCATGTTTTTATTTATGTTTGGTCAATTATACGTTTAGGTATTCTAATTTCTGCTGTAAGTTCGTGGCCATTTTTTGTGGTCGCAAAATTCACCAAAAATTTCTGAAAGAACCGCTTTTAACATGAAATCAGGCCTAATGCTTCTACACACACATACGAAACTGCTATAAAATATTTCATTTGAGGTTTTTTATTTAAATGTTCTACTAACAATTGTTATATTATTATAGTTGCACCTCAGCGTCCCCGTCTGGAGCATGAGGGCATTCATGTACCTCCGGGACACAATGTTACTGTTGATTCAGGTGCTGTGGCTACGGTTAAGTGTATCTCGCATTACGGGAATCCACCGGCATTGCTAAAATGGTTTTTAGGTAAATAAATACTTGAGGCAATGAACTTCAATCTTATGTTGTTGGGATATAAATTCCTGCCAGTTGTGTGTGTAAAATTTCTTGTACTTCTCTGGTATTTTCTTCTTGTGCCCACATTTTCAGGTGAACAGGAAATATCACCATTGCATCCCCAGACGAATGCTACAGAACCGGATAATCCACGAACCTGGTCGGCGGCTTCTGTGGTCCAGATCCCAGCTACCCGTGAACGCCATGGTGAAATGCTAAAATGCCTGGCACTGCACGAATCCTATGCGGCAAAATCTGTTGCGGTCGAGGCCCGAATGGATATTAAGTGTAACTACAATACAAAATAAACCAAAAACAAATAACCCTTTTTGGTGGTAAGAATATAACTGATTCCATTAAATTAACATTCTTTAGATGCTCCGACAATACGATTGCTGGGAGCACCACAGATCGATTTGGAAGAAGGTAAAGATGTCCTCATTCTTCGATGTGAAGCGGATGCTAATCCACCAGCGAATATTGTTTGGAGAAGAGCGGGACGATCGGAAATCGCTAGTTTACAAGTAAGTGGAGGTTTCTATTAAAAATTTTAAACTATAGAGAAACTTCTTATTGACAGAAATCAAAAGACATTAAACGCACTTTATCTGCGTTCCTCGAAAAAATAAATTTTGATCTTTATTGATATTAAAAAAGAAAATCCGAGTACGTCTTCAACTACGCCGATAAAAAACCGCATAGGACCTGTTCCTATAAAATAGGCTAAATCGATTTAAATATAACATAATTAGCTGGCTTGCTTTTTGTGTGTTTCTTTGTCAGGGTCAAATCTTGTAATCTAAATGGAACTCTTGTTAAAATTTCAATCTAATTTCACCCCTTTCCCTCTTCCCATTGACCTGAAAATTTACACACATACGTAAATTCGATGACAATACAATATTCGTCCTTGTAAGGATAAGGGGAGGTCCTGTAAGGATAACGGGATTATCCTTTTCTTCTAATTTTCCGAAAAAATCTAATCTGGGGGTTTTTGGAGTCGCTGAGTCAGATTCTGATGTTAAGAAGTCTGTAAGGATAGCGGAAGGTTCTGTTAGGATAAAGTAAATATCCTTTTCTCGTTTCCAGTAAAAAATCTGGTTTCCGAAAAATTTTTTGGGGTCGCTGAATCCGATTCTGACGTTGAGAAGTCTGTAAGGATAGCGGAAGGTTCTGTTAGGATAGCGTAAATATCCTTTTCTCGTTTCCGGGGAAAAAAATATCGTTGCCGGAAAAAGAATTGGGGTCGATGAATCCAATTCTGGCGTTAAGAAATCTTCAAGGATAGTGAAAGGTCATGTAAGGATAAGGAAAGGTCCTGTAAGGATAACGTCATTACCCTTGTCCTCAAATTTCCCGGGGAAAATCTCACCTGAGGATTTTTGGGTTCCCTGGATCCAACTCTGGAGTCAAAAAGTGCATAAGAATATCTCAAAGGCGAGGATATATGTATACATATTCCAAGACTGAAAAGTATAAACAAACGTTGCGAGACGTAACAGACGTAATTTTGGTTTTTTAGTCATACTAATCAAATAAAAAATGACTAAAAAAGATAAAATTAAGAAAATCTAAAAAAAAATTCAAAAAAAAGCTTTTATTTAAAAAAAATGTACTAGAAAGGAAAAAAATAAATTTTTGTGCGCTGTATATCAGAAATAAAAGCAGGATAAAAGCATAAAAAAATAAAATAAATATTTATCTCGCTTTTATTTCTAATACACAGCGCCCAAAAATATATTTTTTCCTTTTTAGTAATTTTTTTCAAAATATGGTTATTCTTACAAGCTTTTATCAAACTTTCTAATCCAAAAACTTTCACAAAAAGACAAAACCAAACAATAAATACCCGCTTTATTTTTGTAAGCACCTCAATAATTAAATTTTCCATCTTGAATCTTTCAAAAAAGAAAAACTTTGACAATTTCTTGCTGTTTACATTCTATAAAAAGCAAAAAAGGAAATCTTTCAAGGGATTTACTGAAGCAGACACTTATGTTCGGAACATCTCTTCCCTTTTGACTTTTCTGAAAACCACATCTTAAGCCTTTTCATTTATTTTAAAGCAATTTTCCTTTCATGCTTTTTTTTAATTATGTTTCAAATAAAATCGATAATATCTTAAGGGCAGGCATTTATATGGCCGAACAAGAAAGAAACTTTGTTTAGAGGCGCAGGCACGCAAGCAATTTTCCCGGAGGCTATAAAAATTCAAAAAAAAAATGAAAGTGAAAAAATAAATTAAATGGTTTTCTGCGAAAAATTAACCTTCAGTCCAGTTCCATTACAGTGAACAAGAGAATTTTGAAGGCATAAAATTCTTTTAAAAAATTAATTTCATTTGGGAATTATCAAGGTGTTTTTCGTTCAAAAACTTAACCGGAAGCTGAAAAGAATTATGCTCTATAAAAAGTACAGTGTGAGAAGAAAATATCTGAAATATATATATTTTGTGCTATATATGGCGCTTTAGAAAATATTTATGAAAAAATTTAGGCTTGGTTTGGAACCATTGAAGTGTGGTCTCAGAACCTACGACAATAAATCAATTATTTTTATGAAACGATTCACATAGCGTTTATGAAGTTTTTCATTGATATCATGAAGTTTTTAATGGAGTTTATGACGTATTTTCATAAACTCTATGAAATCTACTGATAGAATTTATGAAAAAATTTCATTGATCAATCGTCAGAAATCATAAAAATTTCATGTTGGTTTTATTTCTTTCCAATAATTTCTATTTCTGTGGCATTGGTACATTTTTAATATTAATAAATTTTTAATATTAATAACTTTTCAGATTCATTTACACAGGATATAACTTCCATTTCATTTTGCTTGCAATCACATGTTCCCAGCGCTAAAACTTTAATTACTGCTAGTATACTCGATATAATATATACTGCTAGTATATTATCCTGAGATGTGCTTCGGCATTAAAGAGTCTTCCCCTAAGCTCTAGCTGAAACTATAATAAAAATACCCAATCTAAAGTCTATATAATAACCATGAAATATTTTTAGTTGTGCGAATTATATCACGAAGGCAAATTTTTTCACCAATTCTATGAAATTTTGCATTAGATTTAGGAAGTTCTCCAAAAAACTCCAAAAACTGAATCGAATTTCCCTCAGGAAATCTAAATCATACTAATATATACTAATATATAAAAATGAGTTCGTATCTGTCTGTCTGTTTGTCTGTCTGTCTGCCTGAAAAACGTCTGAACCGATTGACTTTTTTCACGGAAAAACGGCTGAACCGATTCACGGAAAAACGGCTGAACCGATTGACTTGAAATTTGGCATGAGTGTCTGTGGTAGTTCTGGTTCCAACATAGGCATACGGGAAAGTATCGCGAGGGGTGGGGGGAGTAAGGGGAGGGGGTAAAGTGATTTCGAAACTTAGTTTTTGCGCTATGTTACTCTTTCGCGGGGAAGCTACTGAACCGATTGGCCTGAAATTTGGCATGGATGTTCTTCGGGGGTTCAGCCTTAACATAGACCCATTAAAAAGTAGCCCGAGACGTGGTGGGAGTAAAGGGAGGGGGTAAAGTAATCTCGAAACTTAGTTTTCCCTCTATGTTACTCATTCGCGGGGAAACTACTGAACCGATTGGCCTGAAGTTTAGCTCCAACATAGACCATAAAAAAAATTGAAAAAACTTATCCCGGCAACGACGGGTATGCCAGCTAGTATGAATATATAAAGACTGATATACAGGAAACGCATTGGCAGGTTAGAAAACGTTCAAAATGTTGGAAAACACAAAAAAAAAATCCGGATTAAAATCACGTTGGAAGCTCAAAAGATAGTGGAAGAGGGGGGTTCACAGGGAAGGGGGATTGATGTTAATGGCTGTGTAAATTTACCTGAAGCCCGATTTGTCCAAAAACGAATACTAACCGTCTTACAGCCGTATCACACTAACGATTACTTTTGCGATTGAGGCTACGATTGGCCTTTTCGACCAATGAGAGCACAGCTGACTACGATTGCGGTTACGATTGCCAGTTTAGACTTGAGTCTAATTGGTCGAAAAGGACAATCATAGCCTCAATCGCAAAAGTAATCGTTAGTGTGGTACCGCTATTAGGCCCGTTTGCGACAAATATTCTTGATAAATAAGTTATGCATAGCCTAGTTAAACCGTCGAAATTGTGGGACTTAAATATTTTAAGGTAAACATAAGTTGCTAAGTTTCGTTGGTGCATACGGCACTTAGTAGGCATCGCATAACACAAGAGGGCGAAAAGTGGACGCCTTGAATAAATTCAAGGAATTAATGCGAATTTAAGGCGCGATGACTACTTTACGACTTTTATGTTACTTGGAAGCCTAAAATACTCCTTTTGCTAATAAGCTGTACTTAAAGTAAATAATAAAATTTATAATTAAAAAACAAAACTTTTTTTCCAGGAATCTCTACAACTTCGACCAGTTGGACGAAGAGATGCTGGCCTCTACACATGCCAGGCTCAAAACTCTGTCGGTACATCAGAACAACTTTCAATACAACTAGATGTGAAATGTAAGAATTAAAATCCACAACCTTGAAGAAATTAAAATAATTTAAACATATTTCTTATCATAATAACAAAGAGTGGTATGTGATGTACCATTAGAAGATTTTCTTTGTATTTAATTCGTGGTTACAACAATAGACAGAGCTAATGTTTATTTATCCTTTTACTAATTTAGTCATTGTGTTTTCATTTAATTAGATCCTCCGAGAATATTATCAGCTGGCCCAGATCGTCTTACGACAGCTCCACTTTTTAGTCCTGCAGCATTCGAATGTGTCGCCGAGGGCAATCCTTCACCAACTTTTAAATGGGTACAGAGGTATGGCATTTTCCACTTTATACTTAACTTTGAATTTTTAATTTATTTTATTTTTTTTTTCCTTCATACAAAAAAAAAGTAAACTTAAACAATTTCTTGCGAACAGAACTAAACTTTTTTAAAACTTATGAAAGATTGCAACTGAACGAAACTCGGAAAAAAAAATTATCAAGCAGCAAAGAAAAAGAAAATAGGTTTAAAATTTCCCGTATTTCAACTTGATGCTGAGGAAAATTCTCAGCTCCCCTGCCTCTTTTCAATTTTTCACTCGTTCGCATGGTAAAAGTTTTAAAGAGTGTGTTATGTTATACTTTGGAAAATGATGGGGCACCATGACAAAACGGAACAACGAACGGTTGAAAAGTACGCTTTTTTTAGCCTTGGTTCTTTCCGTTGGTAGTTTCCAGCCAACCTCCCCTTAGAATACCACCCATTCTAAGCCCCGTGTACCAAAAGAGTGAATAAAATTTTCCTTGAGAGAATGAAAAGACTACACTGTGTTAATTTTCCTTCCGGTAGTAGCTGTTTGTATCTTGTGTTATATTTTGGTATAATTTTCTCCTATTCCCCCTCTGGCCGCTTCCTTTTTACCTTCCTGCCCGGTTTTCCCACCATCCTATTTCTGACTATGTTTTACTCACAATTTCTTACTTGTGCTTCATTATTATTGTTATTATTATTTTGTATTCACGCGAACCCCATCTGACTGTATTTCCACTCCATTACTGGCAATGATTGCGAACCCATGTCGCCCCACTGTTTTTACGCTTTACTTTTTTTTATTTACATTTTTTTTTAAATTGAGCAACTCCCAGAACGAAGATACCGAGCAAACATTCTGAACAGTTTCTAATCCCAGCAAACAATTTATTCGTCTCAACTTATTCGATTTATTATGATTTAAAAAAAATTATCTTAAATGTTTTCATAATTTATTTACAAGCATTACATTTTTTGACCTAAAAACAAAATTGGTTCTTTTTGGTAGTCGAATTTCAAAATAGTGCAATATTTGAATATTTCTCGTATATAAGTGTCAGGTACTACGTCCTTGAGAAGGAAATTACTTCTACCGTTTACTTTTCCAGAAAAGTGAATTCCTGATACCTGTTTTGAGTTGCTACTTTTTTTAATAAAAAAGTACCTGTTATTGAATTGCTATTTTTTTTAATAAAAACTACTTTAAAAGCATTTAAAAAAAACTACTTTAAAAGCATTTAAATAAAACAGCCGATATTTTTTCCCATAAATAGGATGACCATACGTCCTGGAATGGCCAAAACAATCCCAGATTCAGGCGTCCTAGAAACTAAACTATTGTCCCGAATTTTCGAAATCAGTATAAAAACTTCTCAAACGCTGGAAAAAATCATCACCAAATATGCAAAACATACTCTATTTCGACTGGAACTTGCTCCAAAGTACATTTCTTTCGCCTGCGGCACATTTTTTCAACAGTTTTCCATTTTTTTCGCCTGCGGCACATTTCTTAAACAGTTTTACATTAAATTTTCCTCAATGCGGGTTCAAAAAGATTTGGCCTGCAGCGCATTTCTTGAGCTCGGAAATTTAAGTTATTTTTCGCTTGGAACTGTGTATCTCTTGCTTTAAATAATTATGCTGCATTCTGTTTAAAAAATTTCGCCTGCGGCGAACAATAATAATATGTTTCCTTGGTTTTCGTCTAATCCATGTTTTATTTTCTATGCACCAGTTGTTGCTAATCTTGTCCTGAATTGACTTCAAAAAATATGGTTCCCCATTAAATTACCCCCCCCCCCCACCCCCACCCCTCCCATCGCTCCACAAAAATTCATAACGACTTTTCTATGAGTTATCAAGCAGCATATTTATCAAGCGTAATGTTAGCGATTGACATATTTCGGCACAGCGTATGTCAACCGCTAACGTTAAAGTGACCTTAGATGCTTCTTAGGATTATAGCAGACGCGTCCCAAATAACACCGCCTATAGTTTGGAGACTCTAAAGCGAGATTTCGACAAGTTTTTTGTCCCACAACAATTTTTTCATAATTGAGGAAGCAAATCTATGAACTCGTCACTGCTCAAAAAAAAAAAACTAAAATATAAAAAGTATTAAATTTGTATGGGGGGAGAAGGAGTGGTCAAACTGGATTTTGATGTATAGATAAGTTATGTAAAATCATATTCTAAACACATTTTACCTTTAAAATTTTTTCGATACGATGTGCAGTTTTCGAGAAAACAGGAAGAAAGTATTCAATTTGCATGGAAGAAGAGGGAAGCAGTGGTCCAATTGGATTTTGATGTATGGATGAGTTATGTAGAGGCATATTCTAAACACATTTTACCTGTATAAATTTTTCAATATGACTCACCTTTTGCGAGGAAATTGAAAAAAACTGTTTCGTTTGTATGTGGGAGGAAGGAAGAAATAGTCGAACTTTGACCATTCAACAACTTAGCCTTGCCATTTACGAGAAACGCGAATATAAAAAATTTCAAGACTCTAACTCAATCCTTTCGAAAGTAATAGTGTTCACGGACAGACAGACAGGCGTACAGGCGGAAAAGAAAATCTTTAGTGCCATTCCCTGGTGTAGAATATTTTCACATTCTTGAAATTAAAAAAAAATCTATTTTAGGAATTTCGGGAACCTTTGGATTCTATTACACAAGTCACAATTCTTTGCTTCGTAACGATTTTTGGTTCTTTCCAAATCAAACCAGATTTGATAGATTTAAAAGATTTTTGTTTGCTAGGTCATATCATGTCTAATGAATACTAAGAAGTAACCCAACCACCCCCCCCCCCCACACAATTACAAATCCAAGAAGAAAAAAAATTCGTTTTAAAAGCAACAGTCAGCGCCATCATTCGCCCTTATATTTTTTCTCAAAGAAAGCAAGGCGACTTTCTTTGAGAAAAATCTTCCTCAAAATTCCGAAGAAATCGAGGAGAAAGAAAATAGCATTCAAGAGGCAAAAACAACAAGTTTTTGAAAGCTTTTGAGGATTAACAAGGGTATAATGTTTTTGAAATGTGGTCTTCAGGCCCCGTGAGCTTAGCTGCCTAACTGTTGACATTTCATAATTGAGAAATGGCCTATCGTTTGAATGTGGCAAAAACCAGCAACGATACTGGGAAAAACGGTAACAATAGCAACAACAAACAAAAAGCGGAAAAAAAACAAAATTTTGTATTTTATAACAACACAAGCGAAAAATGTGGGGAAAAAAATTCATTTCTTTAATATGATATGGGTTGTCGCAGACGAAATCCTATTCAGACACTATACGAAGATTCCTTACTTTGTCCATGGTCACAGAGGGCTGGCCGACCGACCGACGTCGCCTAGCACTCAACAAACCAAGGTTTTTTGCCTATGGAAATCCTTCATAGGTCCTTCATCCCTAAATCTGCTAATGGCGGGCCAGCAACAACATCCGTACCTACACAAAATCATAGACGAATAAAAATATATTTTATATTATTTTTAAGAAAGGAAACATATCAACACTTCAGGCACCTTCAACGCCAAATATTTCTGATGTCTGTTTTTTCTAAAAAAAAAAAAATTCTGTATTCGTCCAAATTTATCCCATAATATTTTCAGTTGGTTTTGACTAGCAATGATGATAGTAGCTGTGGGCAGGAAATAAGAGTATTTTTACAGGAGTGGGGGTTCCGCGTTATGCTTTCAAAAGATCACTTGACGGGATATTTCTATGTGCTGGGTCAGCTTTTAAACTGGATTTGGGTTCTGCCGAAAATGTTCTGTAGGTCCTGTCGCGTTCTTTGTGTGGCAGTAGGTGGTAGGGCAGAACTGGGCGGGATATTATTATAGGGCTAGGTTACCACTATAAAAATTGTTTATATATATATTATTTTTTTGGTGTTCCCATTTTATTTGTATGCTAGACTGAGGCTATGAGTAAAACCTATGCCAAAATTGCACCATCCATCATTTCTGGGGTATAAAAGCGCTGTATGGGGGCACGTGTTGAATGCTTAAACTCTGTTTGAGTTCATTTTCTTTTCATTTTTTTTTTATTTTATTTTTATTTTTTGGTTCCTGGCAGTGGCAACAAAAATTGTTATATCGAATATGTAGGAATAGATGGTTTATGTCAGTGTATGACGATGCAATTGATATTTCAACGTCGATTGATACTTTTTTTTTTGGTTGCCCCTTCGCATCGGTCTGGTTATATTGTATTTATTTTGTTAGGTCGTCGTGAATATACCAACAGTCGGGGTTGATTATTTGTGGGGTTTACGTCTTCGAGTGTGAGCGATGAGAATTTTTTAACATTTCAACTACAATATATCCACTTTGAAAAATATCAATTCGGTATTTTTCGTTCAGCACATATGACCCAACTTTATTGGCTTTTTGATGCCAAAATGTACTTTATGATGTTTTATTTTTCATTTTTTTTTCTCTCGATTCAATTGAGTCACAAAAATTTTCGTAAAAAGTCGAGTTTATGGTTTGGGAAATTTTATTGGATATACAGGGAAAATTGTTTGGCAGATCCGCATATAGAAATCGTACATAAAAATACGACTATAAAATCCTGTTAAATCAGTTTCGATTAAAAACTTTGGGCTCATGGGGGTATGTTGGATGTTTTTTTTCTAAAAACACGAAAAAGTAAATTTTGTACATTTCAAATTGATAACAAAAATAACTTTTGAACATTAAAAATTTGTCCCCAGGTTCTTTTTATGTTTTATTATTTCGATACGGAAGGCAATCAAGGAAAAGTTTCTCGTTTTAAATCTATATCGGAAGTAGACTAGAATTTTCCTTATAACACACATATGGCTTTACAATTTTTCGACGAGTAGAGAAAGGGTGTGTACGTTGGACCGAAATTTACTTTCCAATTGGTAGCAAAAATCTATGCATAATTTAAATTTTTTTGTCTAACATTATGAAGCTTCGATAACGTGTGTATAAAAATAGAAACCCTTGTGCTAAAAATAGAAAGCCCTTTCTTTTTTAAAAGATTTTATTTAGCTTGCCTTCGTATCTGTCTGTCTATGTGTTGGTTTGTTTATTTGTTTGTTTGTTTGATTGTTTATTTGTTTGTTTATTTGCCTGTTTGTTTGTTTGTTTGTTTATTTCTCTGTCAGATTCAAATCTTGCATTCTAATTTTGATCCATTTCCACTCATCCGATTGACTTGAAATTTTGCACACATATGTAAGTCCGATGATAATATTTTTACTATTTCGTCCTTGCACAGAAAAGGGAAGGTCCTGTAACGATAAAATGATTATCCTTTCCCTAAAATTTCCCGAAAGAGAATCTCATCTGGTGGCTTTTGGGTTCGCTGAATCTGATTTTGATGTTAGGAAGCCTGTAAAGATAACGGAAGGTCCTGTAAGGCTAACGTGATTATCCTTTTCTTCGAATTTCCCGGAAAAAAATCTCATCTGGGGATTTTTGGGTTCGCTGAATCCGATTTTGATGTTAGGAAGTCGGTAAGGATAATGGAAAGTACATCACGATAATCACGTTATTATCCTTTTTCTCAAATTTTCCAGGAAAAATCTCATCTGGGGGTTTTGGGGTTGCTGAACCGATTCTGGCATTACGAAATCTGTAGGTATAACGGAAATACCTTCAAGGATAACGTGATTATCCTTTTGATTTTGGATTTTTCGTCATACTAATCAAACACAAATGACTAAAAAAGATAAAATTAAACAAAATTTCAAAAAAAAAATTTGAAAGGTTGTGTTAAAAAAAATGCACTAAAAACGGAAAAATAATTTTTTGAACACTATCTATCAGAAATAAAAGCGAAATGAAGAAAAGCATAAAAAATAAGATAAATATTTACGCCGCCCCTGGTTTTTCGAAATTCCGAACCTAAGGGGGTAAACGGGGAGTGGGCACTGGTTTAGTATTTTAATAGATTGTTTTTTGTCATGAATCCTGCCCGTGAGAATGTAACTACATGAGGCTGAAAAATGTCCTAGGGTGTTTTTAGGGTCGCTGATCACGAATCTGGTGTTGGAATTTCCAAATTAGAAACGGAAGTTCTGGTAAGGATGACGCAAATATACTTTTTCCAAACTTTTCTCGGAAAAACCTCTTTTGAAGGGGGGAAGGGGAGGGGGAACGAATTAGGTGTTAGAATTTCAAAACTGGAAACGAAAAGTCCTGAAGACATAGAAAAAAATCTGTTTTTTTTTCAAACGTTTTAAGTTGTTTCTTAGTTTTTTTTGGGAGCAAAAAAAAATATGCAAGAAACTTTAACCCGACAACGCAATGCGAGTATGCAAGATAGTCTTCCATAAAAGGCAAAACATTAGTTTTCAACAAATAATTGTCAAAAAAAATGTTGGTCCTCTTTTTTCATTTTAAAAACAATATTTTTTTACTCTTTTTCTAAAAATTCATTTTAAAAAAATTAATGTTTCATACTCGCCCAAAGCTTTTCAATTTTTAACTATGACTTCATTCATTTTTTTTAATTTCAGAATATCTCAAGGATCGGCATTTCTGGAACGAGGCCGGGAATCTCGACTTGTTATCGATAACGTCACATATGACTTCCAAGGAGAATACGAATGCCGAGCAACGAATTTCATAAATGGCCAGGAGCGAACAGTCACATCCGAACCAGTGTCTTTGCAAGTAGTAGGTAAATCATAAAGTTTTAATTAAATAATAATACTTTTTTAATATAAAGGGATGCTAAGCAAAAATGGTGGATGCACATTTTTACACACACTACAATAAAAATTTGAATTTAAAATTCAATCAAAATACTTCGGATTTTTTCTTTCCTGTCGAATACATTTAACAAAAAAATTCACGTTTTATTAAAAAGGTGTAAAAATACGATAAAAGGAAAGGTTCATTCTATGCCAAAATATCCTTTTTTACAACCACTCCGAAGCTATCAATAATTTTCGTATAAAATTTTTTTTTCCATCATTTTTTTATCAAACATTATATCGATGAATTCAATTTTTTTTGTATAATACGCAACCACTGATAAATGTGCATCAACCCATAAACAGCAACACGTGTACACTTAAAAATGTCAGAATATCCGGATAATATCCTGTAATATTGACCACTATAAATATTTAAAAATTCACAGGAGCACCACAGGTTCTACGATTGAATCCCTCCATGCATTCGGTATCTGTGAAAAAGGGCGAATCGGCGAGTCTATCGTTGGTGGTTTGTGCTGATCCTAGACCGCGACACGTTGCGTGGGAATGGGGCTCGTTGCGGCTGGAGGCTGGAGCAGGAATTGGTATGTTTTCGCATCGATCCGGGCGAGATTAAATCCAAGTGAAGCGTTTAAAAAGGACTTAAAAATTTCACACGAACCCTTCTCCAAAAAATCCCGTCATCCCATCATCCCAATGTCATTACAGGACTTGACAACAGATGTTTTGTTCGGTTCTGTTCTGTTCTTACCCCAATTTTACGAGGGCGCGCTGAAAAGTAATCGTCCTAGGCAAGATATACTATCAAAGCAATGTTGTTTTTCGAATATACTATCCATGAAATGATTTCTGTCAAATTTTTGAGCAATCATTTAAAGCGAATAACTTTTGCATTTTTACAAGAATATATTCCATGAATATTTGGTAATGAAAAAGCTCGCTGCCAGCCGAGTACCGCCGATAAGTAGCGAAAGTGGCCGCATTTAGTGAAGAAAAAAGTGCTCTTCAAACCAGGACCAGTGACAAGTCCGCAGTCGCAACCGCAAAATTTTATGAATTACGTTACAGATTCCTCACCCAACATATTCTCCAGATTTGGCCCCTCGGATTATTATTTATTTCCAAATTTGAAGCAACAGTTCGGTGGTAAGAGATTTGGGTCGAACGAGAAGGTCACCGCTTAAACAGACGTCGATTTTTAGGGCTTCGAGGAATCATATTTTCCGGATGGTATGAAAAAATTGGAGGATTGTTGGACAAAGTGTATCGCCCCAAAAGGAGACAATATTGAGAAATAAAATTGCCGAAAAAACACTATGTTTTCTTGCCTAGGTCGATTACTTTTCAACCCGCCCTCGTACTTGCTATATTAAAATAACAACAATAACGAATGCCGAAAATTTTCCAGGACGATATCGTGTTGATGAGGTGACACAGGATTCTCGGGAGGATTGCTATTTGGCCACACTTCACATAAATGATGCTATGAACGATGACGCCCGACCATATTATTTAGTGGTCGAGAATGAACGTGGAACTGACAGGCATGCAATCCATTTAAGTGTGGAGGGTACGTTTTCAGGTGCATTTCCTTTTAAATCTTATTTTTGTTGTTCGAATTCTAAGACAAATCGTTAGCCTCATGCAATACTATTGTATCTTAAAATATGTTATTTTTTTGAAATTCTGCCACCATGACATTCTTTTTGACATTCTGAAATTTTATGGCAATATAAAAATTATTATTAAAGTTATCAGAGTTTTTCGGAAATAAAAGAAGTATACAAGTAAAAATATTATAAGTTAGCTTGCAATTATCATCAAATCTTTGAAATAATTCTTCTTTCGACAACTGAAATTTTAAGGACACTTTATTTTAGGAGACCGAAAAACAGAAAATTTACCTTGATAGGTTCCCGAATATCTTGAGACCTTTCTTATGGCCTGTAACGGCGATTTGGACGTCCCAAGTTCATAACTGAGTCAGTGTCCTTAATAATAAATAATAAAAAAAACACCGTCTTTTAAGTAAACTTACCAAAAAAGCGTTTATCTCTATTTTCTTTGAAACAAGAACGGATAAGCAAAATGCGTCAATAGGAGGAGGTATCGGGCCCGATACCTACTCCCATTGATGCATTTTGCTTATCCGTTCTTGTTTCAAAGAAAATAGAGACCAATGACGCCTACATACCAGAATATATACCAAACAGTAATATTTTCCGTGTAAAATGGGCCTTTGGAGAGTCGAGATTTATAGGGCGTTGAAGAATATCCTGAATTGATTTTTAAATTTTCAGATTTTGAGTTCAGTTTTCAATCATGTAAAAAAGGTTTAACAATATGTCCATTTGGGGAGTGAGAGGTACGAAAGTTGTGGTTATGCCGCTACAGACATCTCTCTTAGTGCAGACGCGCACTGCGCTGGCAATGTTTCCCAATATTTAGAAACTTAAAGCTTGTTGGTCGGTTACAAAATACGGCAGGTCCACATTCCAGTTTTTTTTTCATATATTTGCAATTCTATTTTCCTGAAAACAGCATTTTACAATGGTCTTGTGTGAAGCTATCGAAATACTCTTTCCTTTTATAAATCCGATTTGAAAAACTCGCACATTTGTAAGGTTTGTTTGTGAAAAAAATTGGTATTAAAGCGTGATTAAAATGTTTAAAAAAGATAATTTGTGTAAGCCACACCAGACCACACCAGAAAAACCAAAAGAAGACTAGGATTTTGTGTGTTTGTTAAATACTTATAAATTCCCAAAAACCCTTTCAAAGTATTTTACACTTGAATTGCTTTACCGTAAAAAGGGGTTTCGTGTGCCCTTAACCATTTGGTTTTGGAATATATTACCCACAGCTAAATAACTTTGCTGCGAAACCCTAATAATGTGGTAATAAACATTACTTATAACATAACTATACTTACTAGAATAATACCAACAGAATTCAGATACAGATCCAAATATCAAATTTTCACATTATACACAATTCATAGGGGGAAAAAAAATTACTAACAATATACCCATATATACATAATTTGGTTACATATGCTAAGAGGATTATACCAACATCAACGCATATTAATGCTTTTTGTCACCACAAATGATGTCGTTTATGTTCTAACGTTCAGTTGTTGATGTTTAGTGTTAAATGATGAAATTGTTCAACAACTATATTACACAATCGCTTAATGTAACGTAATATTAATGTAATGATTCAAGGTTTTTTTTTTGCATTTAATAATCCGTTTGGAAGAAACTTCATTTTTTTTTTGAAATTTTAAAAAGCACTTATATTTAAATGCGTAAATTTATCTAATGTCTCGTTACATTTTATTGGATTTTTGAATTATAAACAACACTACAGAACCACTTGAGTTAAGCTACCTGCTGGGCATAGCTGGAGGATGTGTAGCTGCTGTGCTGATATTAATTTGCCTCTGCATTTATGCTGTAAAAGGGAAAAAATGCTGTTTTAAAAGTGAGTATTTTTTTTTTCAATTTATTAAAATATTTTTTTATACATATCTATAGTTTTTTTTTATTAAATTTCTGTATTTTCGCCGAATTGTAAACCTTTAACAGTGGCTCGTTTAGCGTTTTAGTATTTTCCTTTATAGTACTTTATTTCCACTCGATTTAATATCGAAACGAGGGCAATTCAACAAGTTCTCGGACGTTGAAATATATACACCACATTACTTGGAATAATTTTCATTTAAAAAGCTTTTATTTAGCTTCCCAATAAAACTTCTGTCTTGTATCAAAGACACACAAATCAGAAAAAAAAAATCGGGTTCATATCTTAGAGAAAAAAGCTCGATTTTTTAAGATTGGAATCCTTAGCTTCAAACTTTTGTTTTCTCAAAATAATTCATAACTAGAGCCTCCAAATCACAAGAAAAAATCACAATTTTTGGTGGTTTTGAAGGGAAACAACAAGTTCTGGCTGTTTTAAAAAAAACCACAATTACTAACAACCTTACTTCCCCACCTCTCGGGCTACTTTTTAACCCTTAAAGGCTTGGTGGTACATTCGATTTACTACCTTTATCTCAACAAGTGCTGCATGGTGGTACCAAAATTGTACCACCGATTAAATCGTCTTCCATTGACGCATGAAACTTTGAACTGACAACACCAACAAAATTTAAAAAAAAAAGTTCTTTTCGGTGTGCCGGATGGGTAAAGATATTTGCTAGTTTTCTGTGCCTCTAAGGGTTAATAGGTTTATGTTGGGACCCCGACGAACATCTATGCCAAATTTCAAGCCAATCGGTTCAGTAGTTTCCCCGCGAAAGAGTAACATAGCGCAAAAACTAAGTTTCGAAATGCCTTTACCCCCTCCCCTTACTCTCCTCACCCCTCGCGCTACTTTTCCGTATGCCTATTTGGGAACCAGAACTACCACATACGCTCATGCCAAATTTCAAGTCAATCGGTTCCGCCGTTTTTGCGTGAAAGAGGAACAGACAGACACCAACTCATTTTTATATATTAGTATGATTTTTCTAATTATTTACAAAAAGCATTATGGCAAGTGAAAATATTTCGTACAAAAAACCTCTAAAGAATATTTTCCCATAACCTGAGAATTGAGAATCAAAATTAGTCACAACTGGCAATACTCCACAATTTTGGTGTTTTCGTTGCACTGCCGTGTCTTTACACACCTGAGAAATTATCAAAAAACGTGTAAGAAAAATAAACTCTAATGCAATAACGCCTCCATGTGTGCATATTTGTTCACCTGTTTTGTATCAAAACAAGTAAGTTTTTGTTTTTTTTCTTCGATTAACTCTTTAACAATTTTTTTAACAATTTTTTGCAATATTTTTTAACAATTTAACAACAGTTTTTAGACATATTTGTTAACAATTTTTGGGCGCTCTATTCATGTCAAAGTAATTGAGATGGTAACTACTACGGATTTAAAAAAAACTTTTAGCGCCCTTAAAACCGGATTAGTGGTTCCTAAAAATTTCATGAAACTCGCAATAAATATTCTATCCTAACCTAAAACCACAAACAATATGTGCCTGTTCAATATGCGCCGCACGATTAAAAAATTACGGCGACTAAAAAATCGCCGTGCTGTTTGCATAAGCGATTAGAAAATCGCTCCCGTAAGCGTGTTGATAGCTGAATAATTTCAATCAAAATATATGTCGACGAAATCATCGTTTTAGCACTTCTACTCCAAGATGAAGTTGAAATGGAGAACTTCGCTTTTTGCATAATTTTACTTACTTTTGCATTCCACGTTTGTCTAGTTCGAAATTTCACTTTCAAATACGTGTTTTCGTGCTCTGTATATACAATACAGTCCACTCACGCACACATCAGAGAAAAATCGCGCGATAAAAATAATTCGGAATTCAAAAATCTTGTTTCCTAAATATTTCCAAGAAAACATAAATTCCATGTTTTTTTTTGGGTCCCAGTTGCAAAAAAATCACAAGATTATCCAAAAAAATCACAGCAGCAAAAAAATCACAGATTACCCAAATGATTTTTTTATTAATCAAATCTGCAAGATTTCCTCAAAAATTAAGCAAATCTCTTAGGATTTCCACAAATAAAAAAAAATCCTGATAAATCCTAGAAAAAAATATAGGATTTTTATTTTATCGTAAAAGAATATTACCGGTTTTTTCTGTATGTTTGCTTCTGGTCAGCTGCGTAAATTCAAGCCAACAACAAAATATGGTTATACATTTTTTTTGGATATGATTTTGGTATTAATAATCTAAGAAGATTTTCTCAGAATGCGAAAAATATCTTAGGATCTCGACGAAAAAATCTTGAGTACTTCTAGAAAAAAATATAAGTCTATAAATACGATAATAAATATTGATACCACAGAGCTTCTATAGAACAGAGGTTAAAATCACACTGAGCGACAAAAAATATGGCGTGAAATATGGGACTTTATCATTAGCACAAGCAGAAAAAAGCTTTCGTAAAGCTTTCGAGCTAATGATAAAATCCAATATTTCACGCCATATTTTTGTCGCTCAGTGTGATTTTAACCTCTGTTCTATAGAAGCTCTGTGTTGATACCATTTTCACGTTTTATTGTGAAATAAATTCTAATACTTTAAAAGGTTTTTTTTCATAAAGTTTTTTTTTTCAAATTTCCATACTCTCACCTAACCCAAAATATATCAAACGGTGGCAAAGTAGAGAGGGGGAGGGGGGAAATTGTTGTGCCTCCAAAATGCTTGATCTAAAAAACGAATTTTGAATTAATTTTAATTAATCAACTTGAATATCTTTTAGTTTTAATTATTTTGATTTTAAAATCTGGGGGTCAATTCGCATTCTATAAAAAAAAATGAAAATGAAAAAATATTTGACAAAACTGTTCACAATCTACTACCACCGGGATAAGATTGAAATGAAATGATACTATTTTGACAGTTTTTGACATTTTTGCACTAAAACAGAATCGGAAACTCATACTGTTCACGGGAAAACTGTTTCATAGAACGCGAATCGACACCCTGAATACAAATCGGCCGAATATATTGAATGCGGAGGGATTATTTTAGGGGTTGTTCATGAAATTCCTCATGCTAACTTTAGACTTTTCGCCCCAAACCCCCCAGCCCCCTCCCTCCATCCAACCATAATCAAACTTTTTGCTGACAGTTTAATACCACCGCCATACGACCGCAGACCTCCCCCTCTTAAACTCTCCCCCTAACTGTGTTGCGTATTTTTGGGGCTGCCCCTTAACTAATTTTCTTTGTGAAATACTTTCGTTCGGATAGACTTTGCCAAAATGATTTCTGGTATCACTTTCATTTATCATTTCCCAGTAAATTTCCCACTAATAACAATCATTATTAAACCCTCTATTCAATTTACACTAGCTTTTTTTTAATAAAACACCCCAACAAACAACATTCTTTTCATCTGCTTTTGAAATATAATATTCAAATGAAAAATTATTGAAAGATATTAAAGTATGATTTTAAGAAGGATAAATCGTATTTCTATCAGAAAAAAAAATAAAGATGACAACTGATTCAATAGTCGTAAATTTGTTTGTTACCGTAGAAGCCTAGCAGAATTCCACTCAGGATGACTTTCCATTTTCACTAATAAAAAGAAACCAACCTTTAGATTTGTCTGCATAAAAAAAGAAAATTCTTCCCTAAGCCATTTATTTCACTTCTTTTTACACCATCTATATTTTTTTCTTCTTTTTTTGTATGAATAAGAAAAACGTGAAAATATTTTTTTCCACCCCAAAATTTTACCTTTCTTATAAATTTCAGGTCGTTCGGGCTATAAATCATCCGATAAGGACAGGTAAGAGATATTTCCCAAATGTATAAAAAGCACAAAGAGAAAGTAAAAAAGTTATTAAAATGTTTATATGTATATCTTTTACATTTTGACCTTTATTATACAGAATTTCATATCAATTCTAACTTTCTTACCTATTTGACTACAAATACTTACAATTCCATCATGATAGAAAAAGCAAGTTGAGGACATGTGGTTCAATTTATTTTCAAATACCTAACAGTGGAGTCATGAAATATTACACACTATATTATATGAAATGATGTTTGTTGTTGTTGTTTTTTTTTTTTTGTTGGTTTGAAATATTTCTTTTAAATCGTGTCTGGAGATAATTAAGATTTGTTTCGACTGCAGTAATGCTTTGTAAAGTTTTTCCATTTACGGAGTCTGAATTAATGCTTGAATGTCCTGTAAGGACTTTATAATTTATTTCTTCTAGGAAAAAATATTGTCTCCATTTCACATAAAAAAAAACTTTGTTAACAACACAGTCCATCTAAATTGTTATCAGACCCTTTGCGTAGGAATGCCTTACAAATGTTGCAACCTTACAAATGAATGCCTTACAAATGTTGCAACCACAAAGTACAAAAATTGTTACGATACATCGAATTCAATTCAATTGTTTTCCACAACAAGTTGTCTGAAACGTTGGGCTTTTCCCTACAGCACAGTTTCCGAGGCGAAGGATTCCGATTCGTAATGTGCGCTATTGATTTCCCAAATAGCAGCCGTGTCGTCTTTATTCACATATTTCGTTACCTGGCAAATCGGGGTGATAAGCCATTTTTGTCGCGGACACATCGCCGTTGTGCAAATAGGATGCGCAATGACACCCATAGTGGGGAACACTTTCCAGTGGCTTTAGTGGGGAACACTTTCCAGTGGCTTTAGTGGGGAACACTTTCCAGTGGCTTTAGTGGGGAACACTTTCCAGTGGCTTTAGTGGGGAACACTTTCCAGTGGCAATTATGACACAGGAACGTAATTCTAACGCTGCCAATTAACCTATTAACGCTATTGTGGCTTTGCAGACACATTATTAATCAGTTTTTCGTTCTCGTCACTTCTCATGCTTCTTGGACGCGGATGTGAATTTTAGGTCTAAATCTTCAGCCCCGATTGTGTAAATTGCTGCATTTTTTAGTTGCAAAGAACAGATCTTATGTGTTCGTACTTTTCGATGCTATTTGGGACCGTTTCCTAGCCGAAGGATTCCAATTCGTAAGGCCAAAAACGGAAAAATAAAAATAACAACAAAAAGAAATGTGCCGCATGCCACATTTTTTGAGATAATGCATTTTTGTGGAAAATTGTTGAAAGAATGAGCCGCGGGCGAAAAAAATGTACGCCAGCCGAAATAGAGTACGTTTCACATATTCAGTGAGCGTTTCTTCCAATGTGTGAAAATTTATTACACTATTTTGAAAAACCCGGGACAAATATTTAGTTTCCGAGACATCGGAACAAAAATCTAAATCGGAGCTGTCCTGGCCGTCCCGCACGTGTGGTGTTAGCTATGGGAAAATCTATCATGCAATGGGCTGCTTTTACTTAAATGCTTTTAAAGTAGTTTAAACACCTTTATTTAAAAAAAACCAATTAAATTTAAAGCAAAAAAAATTGAAAAAAATCAGGGGCCCGATCATAGTCACCGACACAAAAACGCGTCTTAAATTTTCTTCAGGGTTATTGTTTTCCCCAAAATCAAACAAGCTTTCCAAAAGTGCAAACATTTTGACAGATGTGACAATCAAAGCACTGCATTGAACTGAAAAAATCACGTGTCAGTAATCAGGATTGCAAAATCTGTCGCGTCGATTCAGGTGTTTTACAGACGCGTCGGTGACTATGATTCGTGCCCAAATTTTCGCACCAAAAGAGACACAGAAACACAGCTTACGCCGCTAAAAGTAGAAAGTTGATCTACTCTGGCATCACGCCGGTTTAGCGAGCGCTTGTTAACATAACATTGTGAGCGGTTCCATAAAAAAGCACTGTGTTCGACTTTCGACACGACGCAGCACACGATGCAGCACACGACGCAGCACACGACGCTTTCACTGTAATTTCACCTTTATTAACACGTTAATTGCCATGTCAGTCATATTTTTCTGACACTAATATCAGTCATATAAAGGGTAGGGTCTTTCAACAAGGACATAACAATTTTGTATTTAAATAAAACACAGAATAATTGAGATATCGGGCTGAAATTTATTCCAGGTGCAGTGGACATGTTACATTTAAGTATGAAATTTGATGTCGTTCATATGGCCACCGCGAGCATTGCACTGATGGATTCTTTGGAGCCAATTTTCCACCACTCTTCCATACATATCGGCCGGAACGTTGGCAATTTCGCGTTCGATATTGTTCCTGAGTTCCTTTAACGTTGTTGGCTTGTTGGCATAAACCAACGACTTAACATAACCCCATGAAAAGAAATCCAACGGCGTTAAATCGCATGAGCGAGGTGGCCATTCGACCGGACCATTTCTCGAGATTACACGATTACCGAACTTCTCCTTCAATAGATCAATTGTTTGACCAGCTGTGTGGCATTGCTCGTTCGTGAACTTCACCACGATAAAAATGTAAACCTTGACTGACGTTTTTATTAAAATAGAAAAAGTTTTAGGGTGCGTTTTTATTAAAATACAAAATTGTTATGTCCTTGTTGAAAGACCCTCTACGCCTGACAAAAAAAAAACATTGTTTTTCCTGAAAATTTGGTGAAAAACTTTTTTTGCAATAAAGCATTACATTTCTTTCGGGTGAAGTATCTAAATTATTTAATAAAATTACCATGGCTCAGGAGGAAATTTAATTAAATTTAGCGTGGCGATTAACGTGTTAAAGAAATCTAAAGAATCAATAGTTTTTTTTTTCAAAATCCGCGGGCGGGGGCTGTATCTGCGGACGCCAATGACCTGCAGTACAATTTTTGTTGTATTCTGAAGAAATAAAAGCACTCTAAACTTACCAATTAGAATCGAATTTTATGTTTTCGGGAGTATTGAGAAACAAAAAAAAAACAAAATTAAAAAACGTTGAAAATGAATTCTTCGACATGTCTTCAACTTTTATGCTTAGGTTTATGAAATTCTAAACGAAAAAAAAAATTAACAGATAATCGCTTTATGAAATAATAAAAATTTTCCCCAATTAGTGAGAAGGCTGATTTAAAATCACGCTCGGATAGTACGAGTGGTCCACAAGGTGATTCAATTTATACAACGCCAGCTGGATTCCATCATCATCATCATCATTCAGGACAAGGATCCCCGGAAGCAATGAAGGTACGAATGGCAGCTATGATATTACAGCCCCCCACAAGGGTCTAGCAGGCAATTAATCATTCAGGGACTAATAACAATAACAAAACTGAAAATAATAATAATAATAAAAATTTGAATAATCATATTAATAATGAGATTGAAAGAAGAAGCACCGAACAACAAAAATCGTCAACATGCAATTTGATAGCATCTTCTGGCGATAATAATAGTAGTATTGATGATACCGAGAACGGTGATATTAACAATGACGTTAATAATGATAATGATAGCGATAATAAAATGATATCAATTAATTTTAATAAAACCAACAACACTAATAATAATAATACTATAAATAATTGTAATAAAAACGATACTAATAGTGATAATTGTAAAAAACATTTAATTAATTGTAAAAATCACAAGTCTCATGACAATAATACAAACGATAACGTTAATACAATTAATGTTAATGATAAAAATCATTTATCATCATTAGGCAATAATTATAATCTAAATAATGATAAAAATAATATAAATGCGGATAGCATTAAGAATTTAAGCAACGATACCAATATTCGCTGTTCACGTGATGATTGTAAAAATTTCCCATTTCAATTTTGTCAAATTTCGACAAATGATGTGAATTTCACACAACAACAACAACAACAACAGCAACAATCGATAGTGAAAACTTCGTGTTCATTAAATAAATTAAGCTCAAATTCTGATTTAGATAGGGTGAAAATATTTCGAAAATGTAAATCAGATGATGGAATTTATTGTAATCGAAACTTACAGATCGATTTTAATTTAATGTCGTGTAGAAATTTAAGTAAATTAAGTTTAAATCATAATAGTAAAAATGTTAAAAATATTGATAATTATTGTATGGATGAAATTGTAAAAATCACAACTGGAACAATTATAGGAAAACCAAATGAGAATGGTGCTAGTGATAATTATGAAAAATCTTTATCATCATGTGAAAATAATGATTCGAATGAATTAATTATCATTGAGAAATATGATAGCGGTCCAATTATAATTGATGATAATAACGAGGTAAATACTATTATAACGAATCCATTTTCAATATTCCAAGAAACGTTAATCGATAGTAATTGTAAGGAGAGTAAGTCAAGCAGTTTAGATAAATCGATATCGTCAAGTCCAAAAAATCAAATACCAATTCAAAATCGTAATAATATAGTTGTAATGGATAGAAATAGGAAACATTTAAGTAATTCAAAAAACGATTTAAATCACTATCATACAAAGGAGAATCACTATTTATATGGTATACCAGTTAGTCGTTTCGAACGTCAAGACTTCTTAACCGCTGAAAATCAAATTCTGGACCATTCCGATGATATTCAGAATACAGGAAAATATTCAAAGAGAGACAATAATCATAGTACGAGTAAAGTTCCTCATTTGAAGAAATTGAAAATCAATTATCCAAATCGTACATCAAATTTTGATAATCCATCGAAAATTCCCGTTGACAAGAAGCCAACACAAACTAATAGTAGTTATTTTGAGAAATTGCAAAGTAAAACGAAACTTGGCCTACAGAAAATCCGTCAAAAATGTAAAGGACTGAAATCGACGTCATCATCATCGAATGTGAATGAGAATCGATTTGTGCCACAAGTGTCAAGACCAATGATCATTGATGATCGTAACGCGCCTAAAGACACGGACAGCAAAGTTATATACAAAAGTTATAAATCCGAAATCGATTTGACCAAGAATTTACACTATTTGGATGCGTATTTGCAAGAGAATTTCGACGAGAGTTTGAAAAACTATCGAAAATCATCACATTCGGTGGGTAGAATATCATCTGCAGCGGCAGCACGTCACCGGCAGCGTCAGAACTTATCGGAGCAACATCACACTGACCAACATGTTGCTGCAGCTGCGTCGAGTTCAGCAGTAAATAAAAAAACCTATCAATTGCATAAACGTAGCAAATCATGTTCGAAGCCGATTAATTATTCGATGATTGAGAGTCCGAAACTCGTTACAAGGCATATCAATAATACTGGGAAGAGATCGAAAAAAGTCTCTGAACCGCTGTTGCTCAATGCTCAGCAACATGTTGCTAGCAATGAAAAGGGGGCGAAAAGTACGACAACTTCTAGCTCTATAAGTAGCGGCGATTATGCGTCGGTATTTAGCGGTGGTGGTGCGTCATCTACCACGACAAACGCACACGACGAATTTGATCGTGAGATATCCACAACAACAGCATCCGCAAAAAGAAGTGTACAAAATCATCGATACCCAAAACGTACCGATTATTTCTATAATTTATCATATCATTCTCCATCCAATCAAATCACCGATGATTTCTTACCAAATTCGATATTTAATAATTTATCATCTTGCGGTCCATCTTCTTCGAATATAACGGATGTCACATCAACAACAGCAACAACAACAACAGCTGATGATGATGAGCTCGTTAGCGATTTGCAACATCGTCCACGGAATGTTGAGCAACATATCGGTGGCTATCTAGACACCAATGATGTTGACCGGGAGAATGACATTGACGATTCAATCAGTAGTGTTTATAATAGCGGTTATGATTTTTATCAAGATCATCATATAAATAGTTACTATGATGATGATGATGACGAAGACGATGAAATTGAAGATGATGACGACAGTATGCTTATGGTGCGTAATAGTCTTAACAAAGATATTGAATGGTATCAGCAGCAAGATGAAAGGAATTGTCTACTCTATGATACATATCAGAAAAATCACGATATCGATAGTGGTGAGGAACAGCAGCAGCAGCAGGAACTACAACAACAACTTAGTGTTACAAAACATGAAAGTTACTTAGAACATTTTCATAATAATAAAAAATCCGCTATGGCTGAATATTCTGACAATGTGCCACATTACTATATTAACCACTATAATAATACCCACCGTAACGAGATACCGAAAAATGTCGATGAACGTACCAAAAATCATATAAAAACTCCCCAGCTCCAGCCACCCTTAATTCCATTGCCATATACATTGAATGTGCCGGCAACACAAACAACATCGGCAAAAATCCAGCAAACACCAGTAACACCGACAAAAACAAGATTACAAGATTCCCATCATCATTCTTTGTCGCAAACATACACCACCGCCCACGCCCACACCCAATCGCAATTTCAACAACAAAAGCTACATAATAACCAGAACCAACACGAGCTTTATGAACTTAATTTCGGTGGTTCGGGACAAGATAACGTGAACATGAGTACAACACAAACACCAGAGGCGCTAAAAACACCATCAGGACCATCAGGAGGTGTTATCGTAAAGCACCCACCACCACCACCACCATCGATATCGTCCCAAACGCCCTCCTTGTCATCGTTATCATCATCAGTTGCGGCTATCAAAAAAGAACTACTACCCACACAGTCATACCACCACCACCTTCCGGCATCGGCACCTACAACCACACACCAGCAACAGCAGTCATTGCCTTCGAGACCGACAAACTTATTATCATCGCCAGGACTAGCAGTAGATGCCGCCACTAAGGGAATTCGAAGCGGAATGGATATATTATCGCCTGAAGCGATACAACAGGAGAAACACCATAATATCCCAGGACTATCAGGAATAGTACCACCAGCAGCAGCAACATTACCAATGTCATCATCGCCAACAACAGGAGGGCATGGAAATGGCATCAGCAATGTCACTGTTGTTATTGGTAGTAGTAACGGTGGTGGTTGTGGTGGTGGCGGTGGTATTGGACTGGCTTCAATGGCACCATCATCAAGCCAAACAATAAGTAATAACCGTCGTGAAAATCTGATTGACAATTTACGTAAATTTTATCAGCCCCATGCACATAAGACGACACTAATGACAAAGGCATCATCACAGCAGCTCAACACCGCCGTTGCAACAGTGACAGCAACACCAATTGAGCAACATCACATTAGGCAACATCAGCCATATCAACATCCATCAGCGTACTATCAGCGACAACAGCATAATAAGCTAAAGTCAAATGACATTCTTAACAATGTAAACGCCCAGCCGGTGACGTCACTCGCACAACAAAATAGTTTGGGTAGTGATAAAACAATACCATCGTCATTACCGCCAATTCCCTACCAGCAGGTCTCATATCAACATCACCGATCAACTCCACCGGAAATCAACTATTTCAGTGATTACGCACAGCAACGGCAACACCAACAACACATGTATTACCGGCAGGATAGCAAATATCCGGAATTGAATTCAATTTCATCGTCTGCAACAATGTCGTCATCATCGTCCTCATCATCGTCATCGCAACATCATAATCAGCAACAGGGCCAACAGCAATTTTCGCTATATCATCATCCGCAATCGGTTGGGCGGGAGAATTACGTACTTGAATACGAATGTTAACAAATTGTACTTTTTAATAATGTGAATAAGCCTATAATTGAAATTGACATTTTCACTAAAAATAATTATTATCCATGTATTCGAAATAATTCCCATTATTATGGGAAAAATGAATTCCCAATTAAAATCATGTTAATTCGAATTGATTGCCTTGAATTTTGTCTTCCTGTATTAATTTTATTCCTGGCGGATTTCACGTGATAAAATATTTTACAATCCCTAAAGCAAAAGTGCTCAAATGTGACGTTGCCTTGTATCAAAAAACACAACGTCAAAAGGTTACGAATACCAACGCACAAAACGAGAATCTGCCGCCTTTTTTACTTTCTTCTACGGAGTATAATAAAGTATTGTATTCATGAAAAATTTCGACCTCTTAATTTTGCCTAAAAAACATTTCCCGATCACTCTTGAGTCGATTGGAGTCATAATAAAAAAATGTCTTTCTGTCTGTCAGTCTGTCAGTCTGTCTGTCAGTCTGTCAGTCTGTCAGTCTGTCAGTCTGTCAGTCTGTCAGTCTGTCAGTCTGTCTGTCAGTCTGTCTGTCAGTCTGTGTACAAGATTTCTCAAAAACTAATAGAGCTAGCGCCATGAAATTTTATAGGCATGTTGAGTCCTGAAATGGGACGATCCTATCAACTTTTGGTGGAAATCCGTTAACCGGAAGTATCCAAAATGGCGGTTTTTCAAAAATCGCAATTTCGTTTTTCTCGATTTACTCCCAAACTACGCGTTTTAGTGGCCTTAAGTATGACAAAACTTGGAGAAAATAAAATTTCCCACACTTTTGTCTTTAGCTATAACTCGATATCTCCACCCGTTATCAAGATAAACCGTTATTTCCAAAAAAAAAAACAGTTTTTTGCGATTATCTCGAAAACTAACGGGTTTTTGCTGATTGAATGTATGAAGTGAATTAATGAGAATGGAATTCTGCATAATTTTGTTTCTTACCATTATCCGTTATCTTTTACCGTTATTGAGATATTTTCATTAATATGTAAAAAATCATATTTTTGCGAATAATTTGCAAACTAACGGTTTTACGACAAATCACTTCAAAGAATAATTAAAGATGTTAACATTTTCTACATTTTTGCCATTTACCGTAAATTGATATCTTTTACCGTTCTCAAGTTATCTCAAATTTTGTACGTTTTTGATATTTTTGAATAAACCAACAATTTTTTGGGAGGTCGTCTTAGGTTGACAACGCGACAGGGCTCTAGCGTAAATTGCACAGGGTCGTAGATTTTGTAGAAGAAAGTTTTGTGTTGACCACAACTGATATTTTCTGTACTAGATTGCAAGTAATTAGCTTTGCTGAATATTGAAAAATTCCTTTTTTCCCAAAGTTTTTTTATGTACAGAAAAATTTTTGAATATTGAAAAAATCCTTTTTTTCCAAGACTATTTTTATGTACAGAAAAATATGCAAGAATTATATTTCAAATATTTTTTTTTCACAAATTTTCCGATTTGCCGCATTGTTTTCAGGAAAATCACAGATATTTGTTCCATCTGTTTGGATGAAAGGGAATAAGGCAAATTCTCCTCGCCCCGGACACTTAAGGTTTTCGCATTTAATTTGTAACATATGTTGAAAATCCATACAATAGTTTCGGAGATAGCTGAAAAGAAGGTTCGCAGCATGTAGGGGTGGTTTAAGTGGCGGAAATTGCCCCTGATGATCAACCCGCCCAACACTGAAAACTGTATAAAAATCCATTCAGTAATTTAAGTTATAGCAGAAGAGGGGGTTCGCATCATGTAGAGGGGAGTAACTCAAAAACGGGGGGAGATAGAAACTTTCTGATGAACAAAATTTAAAGGAAATAAATTTTTCTACATTTTTTTGCCTTAACGGTTTTTACGTATCACTAACGGTTCTTAACATATTTCAAAAAATAAGTTTTTTGAAAATTTCTCAGAAACTTTGCGCTTTTGAGAAACAATTTATATAAAGCCCTATTCCAGGATCCGATACGAATGATTCGGATCTTAAACTCAATGTTGTTGCTAGTGTTTTATACCAACAACAACATTGAGTTTACGATCCGAATCATTCGTATCGGATCCTGGAATAGGGCCTATAAACATATTTAAAGAAAATAGAATTTGCTGCATTTTCTTGCAATTTCAACCTTAAACGGCTGTTCAACCTTAAACGGCTTTTCAACCTTAAACGGCTTTTCAACCTTAAACGGCTTTTCAATGTTAAACGGCTTTTCAACCTTAAACGGCTTTTCAACCTTAAACGGCTTTTTAACCTTAAACGGCTTTTCAACCTTAAACGGCTTTTCAATCTTAAACGGCTTTTCAACCTTAAACGGCTTTTCAACCTTAAACGGTTTTTCAACCTTGAACGGCTTTTCAACCTTAAACGGCTTTTCAACCTTAAACGGCTTTTCAACCTTGAACGGCTTTTCAACCTTAAACGGGTTTTCAACCTTAAACGGCTTTTCAACCTTAAACGGCTTTTCAACCTTAAACGGCTTTTCAACCTTAAACGGCTGTTCAACCTTAAATGGCTTTTCAACCTTAAACGGCTTTTCAACCTTAAACGGCTTTAACGGTTCTCAAGATATTTGAAAAAATATTATTTTTTACATCTTCTTTCCGAAACTAAATATTGCAGGGGAAAATTTTGTGTTGATCACCACTGATTTTTTTTTTTGCACGGAAGACTAAAGATTTTTCGACAGATTTCATAAAATTATTCACTTGTTCTAAACATCCTGAGCTGGTCGTGACGACACCGGAGCTGGCTTTGCGCAATTCTTGTGGTTGATAGCGAGATGTCTCAGTTTTAAACCGCCCATACAGAAATTTGCGAAAAGCAAGGCTGGAAAGTTGTAAACAGACGACTGAAAGTTGTAAAAAGACGAAAATTTGAGTAACGTATTTTATGAGCAAAATTTGGGTGACGTATTTTTTGGTATGCTCAAATTTTTTGGTATATTTTTTTGCTGTGCTCATGAAAATTTGACTTACCGTCCAAAAAAGGGACCGTATTCGATGCGTTCCATTAAATGGCACTACCGGCTTTTAATTCTAAATATTTAAAAAAAAAAAAATCAGATCATTTTTGACTAGAGGCTATCTAACATCGGCGGAGTATTGTTTTGCCCCAAACGCCACGGATTTTTATTTTTGAATTTAAGATCCAGGTTTCCAGATTTCACAGTTTAAGAGATGAAATCCTCGAGTTTAAGAGATGAAATCCTCGAGTTTAAGAGATGAAATCTAATTTAATATTTTAAAAAGTCCATTTAATTAAAATAGTTGTTTTTAGTGAAAAAAAAAATCTTATTCGCATTTCAAAAATTTGCTGAAAAACAAAATATTTAAATTAAAAAAAGTGTAAAAAAAACGTACGAAAAACGGCCCTATTGATTAAGAATATCTTCAAACATTGTCTCTCATTAAAGTAATTAATGTAACAAATATTAAGAGCCGTAATTGACGTAATTGTACTATACGATATATAAATCGAGAAAAAAAGTTTTTTAAGTAAAAAAATATCACATGAAAATGAATATGACAATAAATATTATAGAATAAAAAAATTTTATTAACATTTACTAAAATTAATTACACATAAAAACAAAATGTAAACAAAATGTAAACAAAATGAAAAATCATTCTGATTTGTAATTTAAAAAAAAAACATAAACTATTAAGAGAAAACCTTTACTAAAAAAAATGTTCATTGTAAAAAAAAGCTGATACTATATAATTAAACAAATCAAATTTGAGCTTCCATGTGCATTAGTCAAGTTTTAATAATGGCATATGAAGAACTAAATGTCCAATTTTCAATTACACTAAAATTAAACAATATTCAAATATTTGACTCAAAATAGATTTACACACATTGATACAAGCAGTTTCCAAAATAGCTCTAATAATTGTTTGGCTTACCACAAACCGAATTACCTTTTTGTTGAACCGAATTACCTTTTGTTCATATGTGATAGACATAAAAAAACTCTATATTTTACTCTGCTGTCTATGACAGGCAATTTAGAATTATATTGACTTGTGATCTAAAATACTTTTGCGGTTTTGGGGATTTAGAAAAAAAAACATAGACATAATTAAAGCTCATATAATGAAAAACTTGATAATTATGCTGAATTATTTCACACAAAAAAAATTAGAAAACTCGACAACTAAATGAGGTAGAAAGTTGAAATTTGGCACAGAAAAAGCTTTTACCAAAAGCTTCTACCAAAAGCTTCTACCAAAAGCTTCTACCAAAAGCTAAGCCAAGCCCAAAAATCACAAAAATTGAATTAATCCTTCCCCCTACCGCAAACAAATTTGCTCGAAAACGTGTTTAGAATGTGATTCTACATAACTCTGCCATACATTAAACTTTTATTGGACCATACCACCCCCCCCCCTCCTTCCACCATACAAATGAAAAACATTCTTCCAATTTTCTCGAAAACGGTTCATTTTTCTAAAAACCTTTTTTTTCACATAGAGTCGCATGGAATGATAACAACTTTTCAGTACAAAAAACCGAACCAAAATCGGTTAAAGATTACCGGTAAAATCCCTTGCGGCAAATTTTCATAAAAAACTCTGGTATTCACAGAGACCATTCGGGTATTTTTTAATCTTACAAAATTCAAAAATTTAGTCGTTCCGATCTTCGCAAAAAAAAAATCTTATGTGTTCGATATTGATCGTGGGCGAACTCACACACACAAACATGAAGTCTATACGATATTTATTTGAAGTACACTGAAAGAAATGTTCTTCAACGCTTCCTTGGTTACTGCTGAAAGCTTTTTCGAAACCTTGAAAGTTCACTGATTCGAAAAAAGCCCATTTTTAAAAGTTTTTATTTAGCTTGCCTTCGTATCTGTCTGTCTATCTCTGTAAGGATCAAATCTTGTAATCTAATTTTGAGCCAGCTCTAATCATCGGATTGGCTTGAAATTTTTGCACGCACACTCAGAAAAATGTCCAGGTCAACTTTTTGTCAGGTTAACTCTGACTTTACAGAAGTGTCTGTAAGCCAGCTAGCGGTCAGAGTTAACCTATCTAAGGTCAACTCGTGCAGCTCCCAATGCCCTACTTCACCTGCTGGTGGCTTAATTTCAGAATTTCTCCGACCACAGGTCAACTCAGTTTTACTTGCCCACATGCAGGCGAACGCGCGCCTGCGTGAGGCCAATTACGCCGTATGTAGGTCGTCGAGTTAGCCTCCATTTTTCTGACTGCAAACATAAGTCCGGTGACAATGCAAAATTTTCACTGATTCGTCCTTGCAAGGATAAGGGTAGGTCTTGAAAGGATAACGTGATTATCCTTTTTCTCAAATTTTCCGGAAAAAATCTCATCTTGGCGATTTTGGGGTCGCTGACTTCGATTCTGACATCTGGAAGGATAATGTAAGATTAAGGCAGGTCCTGTCAGGATAATGTGATTATCCTTTTCTTCAAATTTTCCGGAAAAATCTCATCTGGGGTTTTTGAGGTGGCTGGGTCTGATTCTGGAGTCCACAAGTCCGTAAGGATAACGAAAGGTCCTGTTAGGATAATGTGATTATCCTTTTCATTTTGGATTTTTAGTCATACTAATCAAATACAAAAAAAAGCTTTTATTTTTTTTTTTAAATGCAAGATAAAAATTAAAAAGAAAAATTTTAAAAAAATTAAGAAAAGATTTTTATTTTAAAAAATGCACTAAAAAGGGAAAAAAAATTTAGCACTTTGTATCAGAAATAAAAGCGAGATAAAACCATAGGAAAGTAAATATTTATGTCACTTTTATTTCCGATACACAGCGCTCAAAAAAAAATGTTTTTTTTTCTTTTTTAGTGTATTTTAAAAAAAAAACTTTTTGTGATTTTATTTTCAATTTTTTTTTTGTTAGACTTGCGATATCTTAGTGCTTAATCTATGGTAATTTTCATTTTTGTCAGCCCTTGAAAATTTGAATATCTTTACTCAAAACCCACGGAAAATCATTACGAGTCAAATATTTGAACTTTAATAACTCTGACTTGTTAAACTTTAAACATTAACTGATTGTAAAAAAAAAATTAACTAAAAGATGTAAAGAAAAAAAATTATTGATTGTTACTAATCCTAAGAAAAACTTGTTCTATAAAAAAAAACAAATGGAATTTTCATATCATTTTAAAAATAAATCAACAGTCATCACAAGGAATAGCGATTTCATCGAATAAAGTTGCAAGCGAAATTCGTCAATGCCGGGCTAGTCACGATAAAATTTTATAACTAATAATATTTGATTCTTTTTATACACCTCTTCCAGTGAATGAGAGAGAATCAAAAAATATCGAAAGAACTTTATAAAACTTTTTATTTTTTTTATTTTTTAAATTCAATTTTTATACGTGATTATTTTTACCAAAAAAAACGAGAAAGTACGGAACAGCTGAATTACAAACGCGTGAAATTTAATAAATTTCAATCAAAATATCGATTCCGTTGGATGTATAAAAAAAATAAAATGAATAAAAACTTTGCGATAAAATATTGCTGTTATTGCAGCATAAATCCTGTTTAAAAAAACTCGTAATAAAATAACAATAAAAGAAACAAAACGAAACGAAAATTTCTTACCAACAAAAAAAGAAAAAATAACGAAAATAAGAGAAAATGTTATAAAGAAATAACCTTAAATAAATACATGAAATCATAAGAGCCAGGAATGGATAAGCAAGCAAGGAGTTCTCTTATTGCTTTGCTAAAGCCAAGTGCTGAGGCAGAGATGAGACCTAAAATACCTATACAGGATATACACGCATTATGTGTATAGAAGTGAATTATCCTTTTTCCTGCACGGATGTGTTCATCCTTTTGTATTGACTTAAATTTTTCTTTACGTTTTCATCTGTTGTTATTGTTTTTGTTGTTGGAATTTCTTTTCTTTTTTCTTCTTTTTGTTTCTTATCGTTTATTATTACGAGTTGGTTTTGTCTTTCCCTCAGTTTTCATTGCCTTCAATAACAGATAATTCACCCTTCGAAAATATCCTTTCAAAAACCACCAATTTCTCACCCTTATCCGACACTTTGCCACTCCCTCCCCGATAACCCTCCATTACCCTCTCTAGTAAATTTATTTATAAAGCCTAACCCCACCCAAAAGCCATCAGCATTTTTCCTCATTTTATTCATTTGCAACTGATTTGTGATTTTTCCCATGGTACACACATACAAGCTAACAACGTCTTTTAGCTTTTTCCCCAAAACAATATAACGTAGTACGTTTCTACAGATAAGAAGTAAATAAATAGAACTTTCTTGATATATTTATATATAAGAACGTTATATTAAAATTCATACGAACTCATTATTATCATTATCGTTGTTGATGTCTTATTTATATTATCGCAAATTTTTATTTGAAAATTTCTCCGTAAAGTTTCCCAATTTATACCTACCTACATATATATTTTTTTATTCCAAATAAACAATTGTTTTATTTTATTATATTCCAATTGCGCTTTTGCAATCCTTTTTCAGGTTTCCATATTTCCCCATTTTTTTTTTTGAATTTATCGAATATAACTCGAGGTTAAGTTAAAATTGCACACTTGATTTTGTGATTACCAAATGAAGTCAAGAATCGATAAAGTAGATTTTTTATGAAATTTAAGACACTGTAAAAAAGTCAAAAGCGACATAGTTTTATACACGGAAAGAAATATTTGTTGATGCAACCATCATATGATAATTACTGCAAATATATTTTGTTTATCATAAATAGAATATTTTTCCTACACCCAAAATTATGTTTGCCCCAAACAAAATTCGTTCTACACCAATAGAATTATGTTTAGGGGAATTTACTGCAATAAACAAAATTATAGTCACGGTGAACGAATTTTGTTTGGGGCAAACATAATTTTGGTTGTAGCAAAAATATTATATTTATGACGAACAAAACGTGTTTGCAGTCAATATAATATGATGCCTGCATCAAAAATTATTTATTTTCGCGTAGATTTTCTAAGGACTGCACCCCGAACTGATTCGCGGTTCATTCCCCATCCGACTTGCGGCCACCACTTCCATCCCCCCACTCCGCAGCCATCGGCCTCGGATCTGACTTTTCAAAGGCTGAGTCAGTTTTTAAAGGGTGAACGGAAACTTTCCTTAACCCTTACATGCACGACATTTTACCTGCAGTTGGAAATTTTTAAGGACTTTTAAGAATTTAGCTCTCACTAAATTAGAAAATATAGTTTTTTCCTTATCTGTAGGGCTAGCAATTTTTGTTTGAAAACAGACAATTTTTCTTTGAAAACATTTTTTGAAACTGTACTGTTTCGGAATAATAAATTATAGTTATTTTTGTGAGAAAAGAGCGCCTATTTCTCCCTCGTTCTCCCATAATGAATCCAATCATTTTAAAACCCTATAAAAATATGGATTTCCCACAATTTAAAAAATTTGAACTAAATTACGTCGAAATTTCTACCTGGTTTTACACCATATTTTACAACGCATTTACTACCTATTCAAAAAGATTATTTACAAAAGTCCATATATTAATTCTCCATTTTAAAAGCTTTTATTTAGATTTCTTTTTTTTCCGCGTGTTTGTATGTTTGTCTGTCAGGTTCAAATTTTGTAATCTAATTTTGACCCATTTCCACTCATCCGATTGACTTAAAATTTTGCACACATACGTAACTAATACAATATTTAATTATACAACATTAAGGCCCGTCTGCGCGTACTATTCTTAAAAAAATTAAGTTGTGCTTAGTCTACTTAAACCGTAGAAATCCTGAGACTTAAATTATTTAAGCTGAACATAAGTTGCTAAATTTCGTTTGTGCAAATGGTACTTAATAATACAACATTTGATATTAATGCGATGATAATACAACATTTTCACCCCTTTGTCCTCCTTGGAATCGCGGAAGGTCCTGCAAGGATATCGTGATTATGCTTTTCCTTAAATTTCCCGGAAAAAATCTCATGTGGGGGTTTTTGGGATCACTGAATACGACCTTCTGACGTTAAAGAGTCTGTAAGGGTAACGGAAGGCCCTGTTAAGATAACGATATTATGATTTACCTAAAATTTTCCGGAAAAATCTCATCTTTGGGTTTTTGCAGTCGCTGAATGCGATTCTGGCGTTGAAAACTCTGTAAGGATAAGGGAAGGTCCTGTAAAGATAACGTGATTATGATTTTCCTTAAATTTTCCGGGAAAAAAATTTCGTCTGGTGGTTTCTGGGGTCGCTGAATGCGATTCTGGTGTTAAAAAGTCTGTAAGGATAAGGGAAGGACCTGTAAAGATCACGTTATTATGATTTTCCTTAAATTTTCCGGGAAAAAAAATTCGTCTGGTGGTTTTTGGGGTCGCTGAATCTGACTCTGGCATTAAGAAGTCTGAAAAGATAACGGAAGGTCCTTCAAGGATAATTGGTTTTCTGCAGGAAAATTTAGCTAATGCTAGGCGAGCGTAAAGCTTGCGTTAGGAGAAGTAAAAATATGTCAACCTGTGGCGAGAGCCATTCAAAAATTAAACCTACAGCAAGTATAATAGGGCGTAAGTACCTGCAGGGGTTGATCTGGGATACGTGTTTCAAGGATGTAATGTCACGTAATGGATAACTGTGTCTGCCTACTACAAGCCAGAGTTGACTTGTCACAAAGTTGACTTGGATCAGCTTTATTATTTTCCTGAGTGTGCACTTCTTCAAAAAAAAATTTTTTTCAATTTCTTTTTTAAATAAATGCTCTCCGGAACACCAAATCTTGTAACCAGCAGTTAAAAAATTCATAACACTGACTGTTAAACCGCTGTTAATGGATTTTAACAAATTCAGATTAAAGATAACGAAAACACAATCTGAAAACTGATTATATCTATAAATAATTCCCCAAAGAAAAAAAAACCTCACTTGTTAAATTTTCCTAATGTTTGCATAATACTTAATAAATTGGTTTCTGACATTCCAAAATGATTTGTGATTATTACACATTTTCTCTACTCAAATTCCAGTTATATTCATCACGAAATCCGAAACAAATTTTTTTTGTGAAAATTTCAAACAAATTTTCGGAAAGAAAAACAGCAATAATAATCTATAATCAACACCCGAAACCAAACACGTGAATATTTTATTATAAATTATATAGCCATCCATAAATATTGTATTTCTTCAAATCATGTCGTGCAGTAAATTACCCTAATTTGATACGAAACGCAAACATATTTCTTACGTAACGAAAGGATATTATAATCGTAAAAAAATATATCAGTATACTAGCATGTGGTCTAGAGAAGGAGTAAATATGTGTATGGATGACTAGAAAAAAAAACTATTACCTGATATTATTTTTTATCCAAATATTTGCTCATTAGTAACTGGTAATGAATATGGAAAAAGTTTTCCCCAGTTTTACACAAGTTGTGCCTATTTTTGGCAAAACTATCCAAAAAAAAAAAAACTTGTGACTTTTTTCACTTTTTTGATTTATTTTTTGGAGTCACAAAAAATAATTAATCTGGAATATTACGGATATAAGTTTTTAATTACTTATTTCCAAGTTTTAATAGAGCTTCGAAAATTTTAATAGATTAAAACAGTTTATTGGTTTCCAATTTTCCATTTAACTTGAACTCGCAACGAATTTGTAAAATCAATTTTGATTAGGAGTTGGTAAAGTTAAGAAAAACAACGCCAGAACTTATAACCATTTCCTTGTACAAATATCGGTTATCAACACAAAACTTTCCTCTGCAATATTTAGTTTCGGAAAAAAATTGTAAGAAATATTATTTTCCAAATATCTCGAGAACCGTTAAACATATGTAAAAACCGTTGAAGAAAAAAATGCAGGAAATTCTATTTTCTTTGAATTTGACTATATAATTTTTTCTCAAAAGCGCAACGTTTCTGAGAAATTTTTAAAAAACTTATTTTTTTTAAATATGTTAAGAACCGTTAGAAATGCATGACAACCGTTAAGTCCAATTATGAAATGTTATTTGATTTATCCCAAAACCGCGTAAATTTCGAAAAATTCTCAAAAAGCTAGGCTCGAAATGTCAAAATTGGACCGGTAAGCCCGCCAAACCAAGACAAATAATATTATACGGTCGACATATTATCAAAATTGTTTGGGAGGTACCCATTTTAGCTAACCGTACTTTCCCAAAAGTTGATAAAATACTACAATTTTCGTAAAACTCATTTACAAAAAATTTCAAGTCGCTAGCTCAATGCGTTCTCGAGTTATTTAAGATACGTAAAACGGACAGACCGACAAATCGATAGACAGACAGACACTTCGTGCCCACCATTCCCGCTCTCCGCCAGTAATTTGTCTCGGATTCATGCAGAAAAAATAGTCACCCTACACATTTAGGGAGGAGGGTGGTATGCACTAGTGTGACGGCAATATTAAATTCTATACAAAAAATTGTTTAAAACCAGGAGGATTTGGGGTGAAAGCCCAAGTAAACAAATAAGGCGTAAAGTGGTTGTGGTGACTTTAACATCGAATCTTTATGGTCGCGACGACCACTTTACGCCCTATTTGGTTACTTGGGAGGGTTCCGAAATGGCGAAATTTAACGGGATGTATTTTATGGACCTCCCTTAAACCTGGTAAGGTTTTTGAAGAAGTTCCTGGTGTCAAACCAAATAAATTTACTTCAGTTTGGAACCAGTGTGTGAATATAGAAGGACTACTTATGTCTCTATTATTTTGTGACTACAAAAAAGGAATCAAAACTGAGCGAGAAAAGTGCACAATAATTATGAATTTGTTCATAAATACTATGAATTCACTTCTATGAACGCCATTCTTAATTTTTATGAACAAAATTTCGTTCAGTGTAGTCGTTAAATCCTTCTTGTCCACCCGTCACGTCTAATTGTCCATAGCGTCTAATTGCTTAAAAATTATTGTTTCTATGAACTAAAAAACCGTCTGTTTGTCGATAAAAAGGTCCTTTTTTTAAACATTTCGTTAAAAAATGGATTTTTCTGACAATAAACGTTGCATGTTTTCACCGCAAAAAATGCAAAACTTTTTTTTCTCAAATAACTAAAAAAACAACCAAATCTAAGTACGTGAAATTTCCCCAAAAATGCCATTAATTGTGATTGCAACAATTACGTTAAAGTCTCTGTCATTGTAATGAAGTCGCAGACAACCAGAAATTATGAAAATAAATTTAAAAAAAACTGAATTTTCAAGAGGAAAACACACAACTCAGCACCGCAAAATTTATGTTGTGTGCTCTTAACCTATTTCTGGCGAAAAAAAACGGAATAAAAACAAACCCACAACGTAAAACGAAGGAAAAATGCAGCCTAGTCTTTTGCTTTTCGAACAGAAAGACCACATAAATGTGCCATAATCCTTGATTTTGGCAAACAAAATGCTTGCTATTAAAACTGGAGAGATATTCTCGTATTTTATTATTTTGTCCTTTTTTTGTGATTAAGTTTCAAACATGTTTATTATGAATTGTTCATGTGGTCTTTTAAACAAAAAATGGAGCAAGAAAAAGCATAATTCAAAGCATAATAATCGCCAATGTCACGCATAAATTCTTTAATTTAAAATTGGATTTGCAAGTGCAATTAAAAAGGAAAAAGGAAAAATTTGGATTAGTTAGATAGAATGTGATTAATTGAGTGGGGTAGCAAATCGTCATTTTTGTTTGTAGTCGTGTTTGTTTGTTACAAAAAAAAATGCTGAAGAAGATTAGAAAGGACGAATAATAGAAGTCTACTCAACTTGCTTTTACCAAAGTTAGTAGCGACAGTTACTGCTTGGAGCTAACCAAACCATCGATCTAGATTACTAACAACGCTTCTGCTGTTGAAAGGTTTCAGCGAAACCTTACAATTTTTTTAAACCCTAACTCTTGGTCTGCAAACCCCAGGTAACTGTAGGTGCAACACCAGAGAAACAAGGTTTTCTGAATTCCCGAGTCTGAATTTCAAAAACAAAATCTGAGCCCGAATTTTAAAATACCATCGTATGCGAGAAGGGCTGTCTATAACAGCGACACCACACTCTCACCGAATGCAAGTGAATCAAACTGTAGCCATCAATTCTGCAAATTTAGACGAACGCGAAAACTCCCAACCCTACCCAGATTAACTATATTATTTAAAATCCGTTGAAATTTGTGCGGTGGGATTAGGTTTTCCGTCACAAAATACATTCCATAAATGAAAAATTCCGAAAATTCGAATTTTTTCGCGACCGACCACTCAGTCATCAGCATCACACATTACAATTAGATGTTGGCCGTGTTCATAATTGCAGATCTAACGCAGTATTAAAGCATTGCGTTCATAATCATAGCTACGCAGTGTGCAGTACGTTCATGAAAGCAGAAAAATTTCTGCAGCAATTGCGCAGCAAGCGCAGTAAAGAAATTGAGCTGACGATAAAGCAGCAAAAAGTGACTTTTGCGCAGTACTGCGTCAGATTTCTGCAATTATGATCGCAGCAGTTTTCACCACGAAGTCAAATACAGATCTGAACCAGTGATGGCCCCAATTTGCCTTAGGAGGGAAGTAGATTGGACCAAAAATAGTAGTAGATTGATACTAATAGCAGCAGATTTTCAAAAAAAACCTGTTCTACCTATGCCGATATACCAATTTGTATAACTAAACCTAAATAGCTTTATCATTCATAATACCAAAATTCTATCAACAAAAAACTTGCTGTAGTTCAGAAAATTACATTTAAAAACTTCTTTTGTATTGGCTGCCTCATATTTAATTTCGTTAGAAGCTTTTTACATTTAACATGTATAATACAATTTTTTGGTTGATTCATGTATTTTCCAAAAATTAGTAGTAGATTTGATTTACTACGCACTAAGGCTTTTTAAGGCGAAAATAGTAGTAGATTTACTACAATTGTAGTAGGGGGACATCGCTGATTACAATTAGAAGTTTACAAAGTCAAATACAGATCTGAACTCATTTAGGCAATGGGAGTACAAAAGCGTCTACCTCTAGCCGAACGTAGCCAAACTTATGCCTGGAGCCCAATGAACGCAACGCGAACGCAGAAACTGTCACTTACAAGTTTGTTCCATAGAAATCATTTGAAGTGAGCACAGTGAACGCATTGAGCGCACCTACAACGCAAAAGTTTGCAAACTTCTAACTTTGCCGCAGCAATTCTGCGTTGACAGTTTATAAATTGAGGTTGGGGAAATGTTGTTCGAGGAAAAATTGATAGCCTTAGTGCAATGACATACAAATAACAAAGATAAAGACCAACAAAGCAAATTATCGCTTTAAAATTATCCATTTTTGTAATTTTGCCAATTTTATACCACTTTATATTATGTCACTTGTACTACTTCACGAGATGCCATTGGGCTCTGCCGCTGAAATGTTGCGTTGCGTGACAGTTTCTGCGTTTTAGTGGCGTTCGCGTTGCGTTCATTGGGCTCCAGAGGTTAGGCAAATCACAGCAGATAAAGGCGAACGCACCAGCCACACTCTCTCTTTCGCCGTGATTCGCGTGCATTCGGCGAGAGCGTAGTGCGAACATAAAATCTTTGCACGATTTTTTGTATGAGTTTCAAGTCTTCGTTCCTTTCGCCAAGCATTCATAGAAGGTCTTCTTCTCTTTTCTAACTATTGACAAAATTTTAGTTTGCATATTAGACGATTTTCGTCAATAAAATCTATGTCGTTTTTTACTATAACTAATAAGAAATATTGAAAAGTGTGCAATTTTATAAACCAAAAACATCAAACAATTACTAAAAATTTACCCACAACTTCCATAACTATTTTATTTTCATCATTTTTCTTCGAATTTATTTATCTATAAGTAAAAACCAAACAAAATGTCGACATAGTTTAGGGTTGGCCAGTTTGTAACTTTATGATTAAGGCTTTTATCAAATTTGAAAAAAAAAAAACTCTTAAAAAATAATAAAAATTCGTAAAAATTTATATAAAAAAAATGAAGAAAAAGGAAAAAAAAATCAAAACAAGTTCATATTTGGTATGTGAGTTGTGTTAACTTTGTTTGTTTATTTTAATTGATTTAAAAAAAAATATTTTTAGCCAAAAAGTAAAAATTTATTAAAGTTCTTGTGTCTGATGTTTTAATGCCCGCCCCCTTTATTAAGTTATTTACTAAAAATATTTGTTACTTTTTTTTTAATTTACTGACAAATAAAATGATGTTTTTTCAAAAAATAAAAAAAAATAAAATACCAGATTTTATAACAAAAAATTTGTTATTGTTTTTTAGAAATTTTCTGTTAAATTACTTTTTTTCGTTTTATTTATTTGCTGTATTTTTAATTTTTAAAATTTCCTCATTTAACCGAAAATTATGAACGGCAAATATTATATTTATTACCTTGGGATTTCGAAAAAAAAAACTGATTTTAAAAAAAGGAATTCAAAAATGTTTTGTGTGTTGTTGACTGCACCTTTTTGCACATAAAATTGTTACTTTTATATATATACATATATTTATATTATCATCGTACCGTTTAATATCAATTTTTCGTTTGTTATTAATATTTAATTATTTCAGTATCGTTTCATTTTGTTGTTGTTTTTGTTTTTGTGATTTTATTATTTTTCATTTGGAACGAAAATATTTACAATAGCTTCAAAAGTATCTCAAAAATTTAATATCGATGTTTATCTTTTTTTTTTCAAACAATTTTTCATTTTAACATATTTTGGTTGTTGGATTTTTAACAATTTATTAATATTAATTATCGTTTTCAATTAGTTGGAATATTTCATTTTCAATTTATTGTTAAATAGCTTGAGTTTCATTTTTTTTCTTTTACATTTTTAATATTTTTTTTTTTTCAAGGAAAGAGAATTGTTATTTGGTTTGTTTTTAACAAACTGTACTAATATTTGATTTGTTTATGTTCTTCCAGTGTTGACTGATATTTAAGTAAAATGGCTGTAATTTGTAATTGATTTGAGTTTTTCTTTTATTTAAAATGATACATAATTACTTTTGGCCGATAGATGATAAAAAAAACATTATTTAGATACGCTATGAAATGGAATAAAGGACACTATTATTATACAGAAATATATTTTGAAAGAAATGTTGCAAGATTATATTTATTTTGGTTCGAATTTTTCCCCATTGGAAAAATATATTTTTGATTATTATGAAATTGAGGACATGATATTTATATTATGCAATCTTAGATTGTGTGGATAATAAAATGAAACTAATTTAATTTTTCTTTAAATGTTTTACCGCTTTTGAAATAATGATATTATTTATTTGATGATTAAATTTTTTTCAGTTTGGAACAGATAAGTGAAATATTTTATTATAAATAGTCTAATAAATATAATAACGCACAATATTATAAGTTATATTTCAATATATATATATATATTTATTTTTCAATAATAAAATAAATATATTTTAATATACAATACATAAAAAAATATATTTATACGATACATAAGTAAATATATTATGGTTGGTGGAAGGCTTTAAAGTTATACGCGTTTCGATTTATTTAAAAATTTGTTAAAATTATTGGTTTTTGAGAATATTTACTCTTTTTTTTATAAAAGTAGAAGCTACTAGCTTGCATACCCGTCGTTGCCGGGTTAAGTTTTTTCAATTTTTTTTATGGTGTATGTTGGAGCTAAACTCCAGGCCAATCGGTTCAGTAGTTTCCCCGCGAAAGAGTAACATAGCGCAAAAACTAAGTTTCGAAATCACTTTACCCCCTCCCTTTACTCCCCCCACCCCTCGCGGTACTTTTCCGTATGTCTATGTTGGAACCAGAACAGACATTCATGCCAAATTTCAAGTCAATCGGTTCAGCCGTTTTTGCGTGAAAGAGGAACAGACAGACAGACTATCTCTGTTTCGCCCTGTCATTTATTTTAACAGAGACAGCGAATACTACTTTTTCTTCTAACTCGAAACAAACGATTGAAACAAATTACGGAATACCACTCCTGCTCTTTTTGCTCGATGTAAATATTAAATCGAATGGAAGATTTAAATAAAAATAAAGTAGATAAAATAAATAAGTATTTAAAATAAAGTAGATTTCAGAAAAAAAATCTTACAAAATTATATCAAAGAAAGTAGAATTCAAAAAAAATCTTACAAAATGGTATCGAATAAAGTAGATTCTTTTCAACTACAGAGTAGAGCATGCTTTAAATCTGTGATTCGAATTCGCCATAAACTTTCCTTTTATCGTCACCAAGACGTAACTCAAAAATTCATTTCACTCGAGAATACCGACCTTGTGCCACAAAATCACCCTTAAAACCCTCAAATCACCCTTACAAATTTTTAATCAAACATAAGAAAACTTAGAGTTACTAAAGGCACAATCGAGAATAACTCGATATGAGAGCAGAAAATCATTTGTATATGAGAGGGTAATAGGTGAGGTCCGATTGGATTTTGTATGAAAACGATTCGATAGTATGAAACGTTTATGTAAAATCATATTTTAAATACATTTCGTCTTTATAAATTTATCGATACGATGCACCGTTTTCGAGAAAAAAGAAAAAAATTATTGCATATGTATAGGAGGGAGGGGGATGGGAGGTGAGTAGTCCAACTGGATTTTTATGTATGGACTAGTTATGTAGAATGATATTCTAAACACATTTCGTCTTTATAAATTTTTCAATATGACTCACCGTTTTCGAGAAAATCGCAAAAAATTGTTTCGTTTGTATGGAGGAGGGGAAAAGTAGTACTCCGATTTTGCCCGTTCAAAAACCTGGTCTAGTCATTTACGAAAAACGTAACTGTACAAAATTTCAAGTCTCTAGCTCAATCCTTTAGAAAGTTACGGTGTTCAAGGGCAGACGGACGGACTGATGGACGGACGGACATCCGGAAATCAAAATCCTAACACCCTAATGTAGTTCATTTTTGTGTCCGATGCGTTACAAACTATTGGGTAAGATTTACACTAAACAAAAATGTTAGGTGGCTTCACTTAGAAACTTAGAACTATTCTGAGCAGGACTGTGGAGTCGGGAGCCTCAACCTTCGACTCCGACACCTGAAAGATTAGAAGGCCTAACTCCAACTCCGACTCCTTCGGCTAAAAAGAATCATAAAATCCCCTCAAACCCCAAATCAAACATTGTGGGAGGGGGGGGGGGGGGGATTTACAGACGAAAACTAGCATAAGGTATTTTATTAAAAACTCCTAAAAAATTTGGAAAGACATTTAAAAGTTATTTTTTTATATGAAACTAGCAGACCCTTCGTTGGCAGCTAAAAGTTTTTTCTATAAATTTTAGAATGCCAAAAAAACATAAATAACTTAAAAAGTTTTGGGAAAAAAGGTTATCCTTACAGGACCTTCCGTGTCGAATTATGAAATTCCAACACCAGATTCGTGATAAGCAACCCTGAAAACCTTCCAAAGCCAGTTTTTGCGAGAAAAATTGGAAAAAAGACATTTTCGTTATCCTCGCAAGACCTTCCGTTTCGAATTTTGAAAATCTAATACCGGATTCGTGATCAGCGACCCCAAAAACCTCATAATACCATTTTTCCGGGGAAAAATGGGAATTGAAAATCTACATAGCTAAAAACCTGCTCCTGGCAACACAGATCATTTTGCAAAAAACCGCGTAAAAATCGGTCCAGTAGTTTTTGAGTTTTGTAATCTCAAACAAACAGACAAACAGACAAACAGACAGACAGACAAACATCCATTTTTATATATATAGATTAGAAAAACTGAATTAATTTTCAACTCCTTTGAAATGTTTAGCCCCCATAGCTTTTTTAGGGCAATCAATAGACGCAAATAGCACCTTAAACCTTGAGTCAGCACCTTAAACCTTGAGTCAGCAGTCCTGGAATATTTTTATTTCTTATTTTCAATAATCTAAAATGGCGGAGGGGGTGGGGGGCGGGTGAGGGTGAGGAAGGGAATTTTTAGTTTGTTTTTGGTAAATATTCTCGAAATCACCACACATCCCGGAAGAAAAGAAAACTCGGCAAATAAAAGGTTCGTTAAACCTTTAAGGCTTTCCTCTAATCAGTACTGATTCGCTACATTTCAGTACTTCCCGTTAAGCATTAAACGTACGAACATGCGACTATGATTATTGTTTATAATTTCCTATCAAAAAATTTTAATTTAATTGAATTTTTATTTTAATAATTATATATCTATATACATTATGTAACTCATTTGCACAGTTTTTCCATAAAGTGTCTTGAAAATTTATTAAACTTGATTAACATCAATAACATAAATTTGTTACAACAATATTAACTAATTGCACATTATTTTTAAGTATTATCAAAGTAAATTAATAAATCCTGAGTAAATATACCTTTTTATATAATATGATAATCACCACAAAAGATTTTTGTTGTTATTCGATGCACAATGTTTTGAAATAAAAAAAAACAATTATTTTCTTTAATCTCAGCACAATCTTTATGATATTTCTCTCTCACTCACTATTTTTTTTTTATGATTTTGCCTATTTATTAATTTTTAACTATCACTTTTTTCCAATAAATTTTCTAGTTATTTTCGTTTTTAAAATTCTTTATTTATACACGCCAAATTTTAATAAATACATTTGCGATGACGATATTTTTAATTCGATTTTTAGTAAAAAACCAAAAAAAAAAGACTGATGTCAAATACTTTCCGAAATAATCAACATAAATTTTAAAAAAATATATGTATATGCACTCTGTTTTGACTATTTTTTTCTTTTTTTTATCACTTTTAATAAAAATTGTATAAATAATTGGTTATTAATTGGGCGTAGAGAAAATTCAATTTGAATAGGGACTAAACACGGATTTAATATGAATTTAAATTATCAATTAAGTCCGGATTTTTAAATTTGTTAGGGTAGTAATTAGGGAGTTTTAATCAGATTATTTCGTCTATAATTTATCGTTTGAAAAGTGTCAGTAACATATTCAGTGCTATGTTTTTACTAGTACCTACTGTTTACAAAAATACAACAGTCTGTTTAAAAATTCCGGCCACGTAACTTGCTTCTGAAAAAAAAGGAAATTTTAGTATCCAACTATATTTCCTATTATTAACATCCCAAGAAACAATTTGTAAGAGTGGTTACAAAAAAACCTTCAATTTAGGGTACATTTTGGTTACATTTTAGATGCTCTCCGAATAAACCCGCCAAAAACGGTTATTTTGAAACCAGCTTCTAAATAGGGTTTCTGAAACGTTTCTGAAAGGTTACAGAAACCAAATGTGAAACTTTTGAGTTTTGTTACCATGGTTTCAAATACGTTTCTTAACCGGAATCTAACCTCAAATTGTTACTTGGGATGTTGTAACAAAACCTTACAAATGTTTCAATTCATCCAAAGTTCGCAATCCATGTAAAACCTAAAGAACGATGCACGATTTTGCCCCTCTAAACTAACTTTTGAACCCTTGTAGTTTTCACTTTGGTTGAGGACTTGTTGGAAAGGGCCCAGTCTCTAGTTTCATCTATATATGGCTTCAAGAGCCACCGAATTGCAGGGGGATGGTGAGGGGTTAACGAACTCTCTCGTGATTTCTGCAATGATTTCTGTGAAAAATCACAAAAAAGTTCGTTAGCTCTTCACCATCCCCCTGCAATTCGGTGGCTCTTGAAACCATATATGGATGAAACTAGAGACTGTGCCCTTTCCAAAAAGTACTCAACCAAAGTGAAAACTACACGGGTTCAAAAGTTAACCCAGGTGCACGAAAAACGTTTTTTCCTGCATGGTTCTTTCGAGCAACTGGGAAGAAAATTGGAATGAAACTGCAATAAAGTATGTTGCATACCATCACAAATAATGGAGAGAGAAAGCAAGAGAGAGAACGACAATAAATTCATTGAAAATCTTTATTGTTATGCACTTTCTATTAAATTACTTTGAAGCTATGTACCTGAGAGAATAGAAATCTTTGTTTTGAGTGGCAATCACTACAATGTTTTTTTTTATATAATTTCAGCCAGAGCTTAGGGGAAGACCGTTTAATACCGAAATTAGTGCCAGTTCCAAATTCTCATCTAGACTGAGACAGTTCCAAATTCTCATCTAGATTCATCTAGAAAGGATAATCACATTATCCTAACAGGACCTTTCGTTATCCTTACAGACCTCTTATGCGGCTGTCACACGACGCTGTTTTGACAGCGCTAATGGCTGTTTGGCTGTTAGCAGCCGTTTCAGCAGCGCCGTGTGAACGTCGCTACTACCAGCAGCAGCGTGATGATTTGCCGTGTGAACGTCGCTACTACCAGCAGCAGCGTGATGATTTTAGCAGCGCTGGAGTGCGTTCTTTTATTAACCGTGGTTAACCGTGGTTAACCGCGGTAAACAGAAATGCGTTCTTAAATGCCTACGGTTAACGCTAAGTAAACTTTACTGCCGTTCCTAAATGACAAAGTTAAGCTGTCAAAGTTACTTTTCTCAACTCTGCTGGAGAGCTGAGTTGGAGAAAGTTAACTTTAATTGTAATTACAGAACGCGATAAAGTTAACCGAGACGGTTACAACTGTCAATCGACTGTCAATTCGTCTCGTAGTTTCGAATGAGTTTTGTGCAGAATAATGGAGGATTTTATTGTGGTCCTTGTAAATGAGAAATACGACATCAAGGAGAATTCTATTTTTTTTAATGTATTGTTGTGCACATCACTGCTGTCAAAGTTAACCAAATCGCGTTCTTTTAATCAGAGTTAACGTCGGTAAAATTTCAACTTTGGCAATCAGCTGTTCGAACTTTGACAAACCCAACCTTTACTTTACTCGGGAATAAAGGAACGCACCCCTGGTGAAGTAGAGACCGTTCTACTTTGCCAGCGCTACTAGGGATCACGTGTCCCTGTCACATGGTTTCTGAGCTGTCAAAAGTCTGATAAGTGGTAAAGTTTGTTTATTGTAAGTGGTTATTTTACGTTTATTTATTTAAATTTGTGTGTTACGTTTATTATTTAAAAAAATCTCCAAAATTCAAATGTCAAACCACTGTTTTGCTAATTGCCAGCGCTACTAAAGTAGAAATCGTGTGAACTCTCTCATTACGCTGGCTGCTGTTGCTACTTGCCTGGACGCGCTGTAGCGCTGGCAAATAGCGCTGGCAAGTAGCAACAGTAGCCAGCGGCTGGCAAAACAGCGTCGTGTGACCGCGACATTAGTGTCAGAATCGGATCCGGCGGTCCCAAAAACCTCCAGATGAGATTTTTTCTGAAAAATTTGAGGAAAAGGATAATCACGTTATCCTTACAGAGCTTTCCGTTTTCTTTATCGATTTCTTAATTGCAGAATCGGATTCAGCGACCTCAAAATCCCCAGATGAGATTTTTTCCGGAAAATTAGAGGAAAAGATAATCAAGTTATCCTTACAGGACTTTCCGTTATCTTACAGATCTCTTATTTTCAGAATCGGATTCAGCGACCCAGAAACTCCCAAATGAATTTTTGTCCGAAAATTTGAGGAGAAGATAATCGTGTTTGCCTGACAAGACCTTTCCTTATCCTAGCAAGGACAAAGTAGAGAACATATTGTATTGTCATCGGAAATTTCAAGTCAATCGGATGAGTGAAAGTGGGTCAAAATTGGATTGCAAGATTTGACCCCGACAGACAAACAAACAGAGAAACAGATACGAAAGCAAGCTAAATAAAAGCTTTTAAAAAACACCCAATATTTACGAAGTTTTAATCCGGGAAAAGCTAAAATTTGTAGTTATGGAACTGAAATTAGATAGATTACTTTTGAGACAATATTTTATATGAATAAAAGTTGTTAACCCTCTAACTGCCACGACAGTTTTAAGCCTTTTTAGAATATTTAGTTGTCAGTCAAAAAGGATGCACTAAGGGAAAAAAATTGAAACAAAATTATACCTAAATGTTATTTTATTACCATAAAATGTGTGCAACTACAAAAAAACGTTGCGGTTGCAGCGAACACTTTAATAATTTTCATTGTTTCACTGTACACAACAGTTAGGTGTCAGGTTTTTTTGACTGACATGGCAGTTAGAGTGTTAAAGGTGTAAATATTATTCATTTCTCAGATTTTTTTTTTCAGAAAATTTTGAGTATTATGTCACAAATAAAATGTTACTGGCAATTTTCAAATGGTAAATCAAATCTTAAATCACATGGTAAAGAGAAACAAAGTAATATTTCATTTCAATTGGGGTTTTCTAGTGCTTTACTAATTAATTAAATAGGAAACATTGAACGTAGGTAGTAAAAAACATAGTTAGTTCATGGGGAAAACCTACCTGAAATTAAGCTAAAATACAAAAGTGTAGAACATATTAGAAATGATGACGTTCTTAATCAAAACAATAGTTTAAATAACAAAATCCAAATCATTTCTACTGTTCTAAAAGTCAAATGTAATTGAAGCCATGCCTTTTAAATTTAGACAAATGGTTAGTATCGATGAAAACAATTTTCAAAACAAATTAAATCCCCTTTTCATTACTCCCGCAATCTCGATTCCCGTCATTTCGATGCTCATTATGGATTCAATATCAAATAAAACAATTTCAACATAATTTCGATAATTAAATTCTTTTGTTATTATTAGGTAAATTGTCAATATTGCACTTAAAATATTGTGTGAGAAAAAGTTTTTCTCTAATAGCTGGATTTTATTACGCAAATACAGAATTATGTATTTATATTTAATTTTCATAAAACAAATTAATATTGCTTACATAATGTGAATTTATGGTTGTACGTTTGATTTGTTTACACTTGTAAATTACGTAATTACCTCTCTAAAATATAACTTTGGTCAACAAATAGCTATTCGAATTGTTATATACGTACACAAAGTGTCAAATATGCGGACATAGCAGAATTAATTTTTTTTATTATTATTATTTTATCTCGGGGTCACAAATTGAAATCGATTTCGTAAATAAACATAAATTTTGGCAAAATTCCAGGTAAATTAATCACAATTTCGGTTATCGTTTCCATAATTTCAATAATTTCACCCTTTAATATTAAATAATGATATTTAAGTCTATCGTATGTGATTTGAGGCCTTCAGCGCAATAACGGACTAAGCCACATAATCGAGTTTTTGAAGCTTTTTCACTTTTGTACTATTATTTACTGTAAATTTTTGGAAAAAAAATTTATGTGGACTTTATTACTCAATGTTGAAATGTTCTTTTGTGCATCCAAACAATTTTATCTAAAAACTCACTCGCGATAGTGATTCAAATACAAAAAAAACTCACGATTTCGACATGTGGGTTAGTCCGTTCTTGCTCTGATAGCCTCATTTAGAGTGTGATTATTCAGAAATAAAAGAAAAATTGGAAAGTTTCTTATTCTCGTCAACATTTTAGAAAATATTTAGCGAAAATTTTGCTCAAATTGGGGTTTTAATCAATTTCAAGAAATTGTACAGAATTTTTCGTACATTTTTTAAGCCCCTTAACCCTTTATTGATGTGGTTGGTTATGACACACCCCACTACAGAAACGAACGATTAAAGAGGACGTCAGCGCCATTTTGGCCACTTCTGGTCAACGTAATTCCACCAAAAGTGAACAGAATTGACCCATTGAATGACCAAATATGTGTGTGAAATTTCATTACTGTAGCTCAAGTAGTTTTTGAGAAATTTAATGCCATATCCCACCACACCAGCAAAGAGTTAATAGTTCTCTTGAAACCAGGATAGCACTAATTAAAAAAATTAAAATATTTATTATTCTCGTCAAAGTTTTAGAAAATATTTAGCAAAATTTTGGTCAAATTGGGTTTTTTTAAGTTCAAGAAATTGTACCCGAGATGAAGTGTGACGTCAATGTAAACTTATATCACAATTTTACATGAAAAAACGCTGTTAGAGTGACTTCCTTAGTCCAAAGTTGACTATTTGTACTTCGATAGTATACGGAAAGATATAATAATAGGACAGATTCCTACAAAAAACAGGAATATACGATGCAGTGAAATTTTTTCGTGATGACTCCAAAAAAAAAAGGGGGAACTCGTGCCAAAAAATTGGAAATTTTCCAAAATAAAAGTAATAATTACTAATTTTTAGGGAATTATTGCAGAAAATTCCACTGTCTCGTAGATTCCTATTTGGATTTCTCTCCGTGTTTTATTTGTAAGTGAATTTTAAACGGGCACAAAACAAGCAAGGAAACACAGCAATAAATTTTTGGCTGGTCACAAAGCAACCAATTTTCAATCGATTTTTTTACGATCGATTACAGAGTAACCAATTTTCAACCGGTTTTTTTGAGCCCGGTTACAAAGTAATCAATTTTCAACCAGTTTTTTGCGACCGGTCACTAAGTAACCAATTTGCAACGGTTTTTTTGCGACCAATTACAAATAAACCGATTTTCAACCGGTTTTTTGCGCCTGGTCACAAAGTAACCAATTTGCAACGTTTTTTTTTGCGACCGGTCACAAAGTAGCCAATTTTTAACCGATTTATTGCGACCGATTACAAAGTAAACGATTTTCAACCGGTTTTTTGCGCCTGGTCACAAAGTAACCAATTTGTAACGGTTTTTTTGCGACCAATTACAGATAAACCGATTTTCAACTGGTTTTTTGCGCCTGGTCACAAAGTAACCATTTTGCAACGGTTTTTTTGCCACGAATTACAAATAAACCGATTTTCAACCGGTTTTTTGCGCCTGGTCACAAAGTAACCAATTTGCACCGGTATTTTGGCGGCTGGTGACAATGTAACAAACGTTTTTTTTTTGCGGCCGGTCACAAAGTAACCAATTTTCAACGTTTTTTTTTTTGCGACCGGTCACAAAGTAGCCAATTTTCAACCAATTTATTGCGACCGATTACAAAGTAACTGGTTTGCAACGGTTTTTTGCGACGGGTTACAGAGTAACCAATTTTCAACCGACGGGTTACAACGTAACCAATTTGCAACGGGTTTCTGCGATCCGAAAGTAACGAATTTACAACGATTTTTTTGCAACCGGTTACAAAATAACAAATTTTCAGCCGGTTTTTTGCGACCGATTACAAGGCAACCGTCACATAAACTGATTTGTAACGGCTAATTTGTGACCAAAATCATTTCGCAAATGTTTACTTGGGTAAGAAGAACTCTCAAGTAGAAGAGGTATAAAAATAATTTACTTGTTTACCCAGGTCAAGTTTTTCGTAATTTTTCTGAGAAAATCAGTAACTATTTACCTGGAAAGCTTTACAATTAGTAAACGAATATCCAATTGATAACGAAAATTCACATGTCATTCGTTATGGGAACACATGCCAAACGTTATATAAATTACTATTTTTAGATAAATATTTTTCCTTAACTATCAGATATATATATTTTTTTCCTAACCAACAAAAAAAATTCCTTATGACACCTACAGGTGTGTAATAAAACTCTAATATTATTTCGAGTGTTTGTGTACTTCGTTTTTTCCCCGACAATCTTAAAGAAAGCGCCAATGAACCGTAAAGTGTCATGTTTACGTTAACATCTAGACAGAGTGCAGTACGTGTACGATTCCATTATTGGAATTAAAGTAAATATAGACGCCCGCCGCCGCCGTCGGTGGAAAATAAGAAAAGCGTATTAACCTTTGTTTGTGACTCGAAAATTGAATTTTCAGCTCAGCCTTGCAGACGTTCTTTTCAATTATAAAGAAAATAACAAAAGCCAAAGGTAATAAGAAAATGAAAATCAAATCAAAATGAGCATCGAGCTTTGAAATATCCTTAAACCAATTTCACCTCCAACTTTTTTTTTTTGTACTTAATTTCAATTTAAATTAAAATTAAACGCAGATAACGAGCGCTTCTTTTCTCACATAATTTTTTCGCCAATTTCTTTGGAATTTTTTGTTTTTTTTTCTTTATTTTTCATATATTCGTCGCCCCGAAATTAGTACAGAAAAATTAAAAAGTATTGTTAGGTTCACCTTCGACGTATACGAACGATGCTATTAGTACGGCCGAAAATTACCAATCTAACCATCATTTTGGGTGGGTTTCGTGTCGAGAATCATTAACTAAAATAAACAAGTAACCGCATAAAAGCGGCAAATTGAAAAATAAGAGAAGCAAAACCATCACCACCCCTGAAAAAAAATACTTAATAAAAACTTCCCCCGGGCGTGTTCATTTTTGCATTTGCCGTACACTTTTCCACGACGAGGAAAATTCTCATATGTCGTGCTTTGGGCTGATTTTCCTCAACTCATGAAACTAATTTCTCAAAAGTTATACAAACAAACCAGAAAAAAAAATCTAAGCTTTCAGTACAACTTTTCTTTCATTTGCTTGTGCACAGAACTTATACTAACTTTCATTTATTCGAGAACAACAACAACAACATCGAAAAAAACACCACAATTAGGAAAAACTTTAGCCACATTTAAAAAAAAAGTCATTTTCAAACTAATTTCAATTAACTTAAGCTAAGCTAAATTAACCAACCTATACTACTAGGACACCATTCTATAACCGTATTCGATTAATTTGGATAAAATAGGGGTTTTGGCTTTAACACATTCCATATATATATTTACCGTGTAAATTAAACAAAAAAAACAGGGGGTGAGGGCATTAAAATGTACAGTTAACTGTAGAGAAAATAGTGGGAAAATCCTATCAAGTGAATCGAAAATCTAATTACGAGAAACCATTTTTTTTCAAATCGTAATTTTCCACATAAATTGGTCAACGTTAATAAAGTAGATATTAATGTCTATATAACAGATTTACTTTACGAAAGCGAGTCAAATTGCGCTGTTGTTTTTTTTCCGTAAAAGAATATTTAAAAAAAAAAACAAATTCTCAACATATAAATTAATATGTAAATTACTTAATTTTTAATTGCACTGCCACCACACAATGTGTGGACGAGCTCTATTTGAGTTCCTTACTATGCACACTCGTACCAACTGCGAGTATAATTAGTTGAACTTTTAATTAAATGGAGAAATGAAATTGAAGAATGCAAATAAAGCTCGGGACTTGTAAATAAATTTAAAAAAAAAAAAAACAAAACATAATTTTAAGCTTAGATATATAATTAGATTAAAGTTTTATTGTATATTTATTATTATAATTTGATTGAATTTTACCTTTTAACATAAATTTATTCATTTTCTTTTTAATTAAATTTAATTTTCTTTTTTGTTTGGACTTTCGATATAATTATTAATACATACTATCATAAAAAACAAAAAGGATATCTGCCTTAAATGCTATCTAGATCAAAAATAAACTTTGCCAAATATAAAATAAACCCAAAATAAAATCAATAAAGAAAAAAGCTGTCCCATGGTACGTATGAATTATTGTTCTTGATTTCGTGACGTTCACCTGACTCACTAAAGATTGCTAGATGGTTTCTTAATACGGTTTTTAATTTAGAAAACATTTATTATCACCAAAGTTAAGTTTAATTTAAATTATTTAAAAAAAAATACATTTCTTGGCTGAAAATTGAAATTATTTTAACTTTTAGGGTTGCCAGTACGAAATAATATTTTAACTTCACCTTACTGTTCCGGTATTTATGAAGGTCTAACCTTAAACTAGGGTTAACCTTAAACACGTCCCGGAAAAGTCCAAGATTTACGCATGTTGTTCCTTTACGCATGCGTCCCTTATGTCCCGGGATTTTCAATTTAGTCACAAACAATATACAGATAAACAAAGCTAGAAGAAAATTTTGTTATATAAGAAAAAACTAGAGAGCTTTCAGAAACCAAACAACTTTTGCCTCAGTAAAGGCTCAACTATGATAGACATAAGAACGCATATGTAAATGTCAAATTCCCAACGAATGTTGACATGCATAGCTGTCAACATAAAAGCTAACCATAATAGGCATAGACTGACATAAGTAAAGTCAAATTTTTCTTGACACTAATTGACAAAGTTGAAGGAAAAAATGAGTAAATTGAAAAAAATTAAAGAAATATTTGAAATTGTGAAGTGCTTAAAAGAATTAAGTGGCCTGAAAGATGAACTGGATGGATACGGCAGAAAGAAGCGTTCATGTGATGTACGAGAAATCAATCGCGACAGGAAAACGCACGGATACTACGTAGTCACCTTCTTAAAAATAAAAAGGCTTGATCCGGATCCATTTTTTATTCATACGAGAATGACCACAAATGTCTTTGACTATCTGTTTTCCTGCTTGAGTCCCTTTTTAGAAAAATTTTAGGTTATGTTCACTATTTACATATGCCAGTTCCATTTGTATCGAATTATTCATGCTTAACGAATGTTTAACGAAGGTTTGAAAGTGGCAACACTCTTGACATATGTCTATTGTGGGTATTAACACTGACTTTCTTATTCTGGAAATGACATATGCAGCTACATATGCGTTCTTATGTCTATCATAGTTGAGCCTTAAGATCGTTTGCTTCACGTCAGTTCAGTTCTCGTACCTAGAAAGCATAAAAATTTGCCTAATAGAGGGTTAAACGCCTGAAAGTAGGCAACCTTTTGCGAAAGGACAAAAAGGAAAGGGCGTAGTTTTTGTGCTTTACTTTTAAAAACATTTCTCTTTCACTCTCGAATGCAATTCGCTCAAAAGCTTTAGTTCACTCACCCTCAAAATCTTTACTTCACGCTTTTGTCGGCTGATCGTTGAAAATTGTATCATGGCGTCGGCTAAAACTGAAATTGTGCTAAGTCCATTATACCAAATTTGAGAGAAGAGCAATAAAAAACCTTGTTAAATCATTTTAATTTTCATTTGAAGAAAACAGAGTCTCATTTAAAGAAAACTGAGCCGAATTTTTCTCATTTAAAGAAAACTCAGTGTTATTGTAAGAGAATTAAAACGATTTAACAAGGTTTTCATTGCTCTTCTGGAAAATTATACCAAATGGACTTAGCACAATTTCACTTTTAGCCGACGATGGGCTTCGATGGGTATATTATTTGTGATTTAGTGTTAAAATTTATCAAACAGTAGAAAAAACGATAACTAAATATACAAATTTACTCTACTTCGGCTGGAGATGGCACCAAAAAAAACATTTGTTTCGCCCGCGGCGTATTTTTTTCCAACGATTTTCCACAAGTGTTGCCCAGACGCAACATCAGCGCCTGACTCTCTTGAAAGCTTGCATCATGCTTCAATATTTTTATATTAATCGTGTTACCCGCGATATCCATACAGTCAAAGCAAAAAATGTGGAAAATTTTATATCTTTTAAATTTTGTTATATGCATTTTTCCCAAAAGTGCATAGGTTCCGAGCTCCCGTTCTCGAATCGTTATCCGTCATGAATACAACACGTTCCCTCTATAGCAAAAAACTGTAAAAAGCAAAAACAATTTTAAAAATTTTTTTTATAAAAAAAGCTTTGTTTTTAAAAAATCCACCCCCAGATGAGTTTTTTCGGGAAAATTCGAGAAAAAAGACAGTCACGTTATCCTTACGGGAGCTTACGTTATCCTTATGGACTTCAAAGTCATCGACCCCAAAAGCCAGATACGTCATCGACCCCAAAAAACCCCATAATAAATTTTTCCCGGAAAATTTGAGAAAAAGGATAATCGCGTTATCATTTCCGAACATTCCGTTATCCTTACAGATTTCTTAATGCCAGACTCGGATTCAGCGACTCCAGAAACCCCCAGAAAAGAATTTTTTCCTTAAAATTTAAGGAAAAGGGTAATCAAGTTGTCCTTAGACTACCTTCCCTTGTCCTTAGAATAACGAAGTAGAGAAAATATTGTATTGCCATCGGACCTATGATGTGTGCAAAATGTCAAGTCAATCGGTTGAGTGGAAGTGGGTCAAAAACGGATTGGAAAATTTGACCCTGACAGACGGACAGATAGAGAGACGGACAGACGGACAGACGGACAGACGGACAAACGGACAGACGGACAGACGGACAGACGGACAGACGGACAGACGGACAGACGGACAGACGGACAGACGGACAGACGGACAGACGGACAGACGGACAGACGGACAGACGGACAGACGGACAAACGGACAGATACGAAGGGCTTCAGGGAATTCGGTTGTTTATAACGGGTAACAATTTTAATCGCCGGAAATCGCCGGAACGTATTACACTGACTTTTGTAAGTTATCGCTTTACATGCTGGAAAAAATTTAGCCCTGTACGTTGTCTTGGTTACGGTCTGTCGCAAGTTGAAAGTCATATTTTGGTGAATTTTTTTCGGAAATATTCCGGTTAGAGGGTTAAAGCTAATTTTCAGGCGAAGCCAAAATATTCAGTATTAACATTCCCCGTCAGATCAATTTAACGTCGCATGAAAATCGACTCGAGGTGTTTCACCCTTTTGCCGCAAAATTAATTATGCCAAGCATTCTTATTAAAAAATTTCGCTTGCGGCGCACAATTCCTAATTGATTTTTCGGTTAAATCAAGTTTTCTAAATAAAATTATTTTTTTGTTGGCGTTCCATTTCAAACATACTGCCACGCCTTCTCCCCCACGCACATCTTGTCCCGGATTGACCGCAAGTCACTCTAGTTAACAGCCAAGAAAAGTAATAAAAAAAATTTAAATTGAAAAAGCGTACCGAGTTTTACCATGGAACAGCTTTGAATAAAATCTCTAACAAAGCAATGAGCGGTTGATATATATATATATAAATAATATGCTTTTTTTAATAATCTCTTTACATAATATTTTGTAAAAAAAAAATATTTATTATTATTATTTTATTAATTGTTAATAACATCCACAAAAAAGAAATTTCTTTTTTCTGCTTTTCTCACCCATTTTAGACTGTACCTGTACTGCGTACATTTGGCAACCACGTAGATTAGCGGGAAATCGTACTTCCACCAATCACAAATCATATAAAGAACCATGACTACCACCACCAAAACCACAACCAAAATCACAATTACAACTACCACCAATACCACCATAACCAAAATCACAAAAATTATCAAAAAATGAATGTTAATAATAATAATAGTCACAATCAACAACAAACGCAAATTGATAATGATAAAGAACACAATTTAACTAGCTGTAATAACCGTCACTTTCATCAATACAATTATCACAATAATAGTAGTAGTTTAAAATCTAAGAAAAAACATCATCATAAATCTGATGATAGTATACAGCTAAAAATATTTCAAAATATTTAAAACTACTTACAATTATTATAAAAAAACACACATAGAAAATAGCATAAACAATTCTATCTAAAAAAAAAATTCGAATTTTAAACATTTCACGTTTTTATTTGTTTGGGTTTTCAACACTTTCACAAACCAATTGGCAGCGAAAAATTGTTAAAAACACAATTCTGTTTGTAAAGACCACCACGGCAAAGAAAAAGTACCCAACGAACAGAATTTTGTCGTTTAACGCTTTTAATTTGTTTTGAAATTATTGTTTTTTTTACACACACTTTGAATAAAAGGTTTTGTACTTACATGTTCCACTGAAAAAAGTAATTTTTAAATAATTGTTGTGTAAATTTTCATGATTTTTGTTTTTTGAAAATATTTATAAAAATTGCAAACAAGAGAGAGAAAAAAACAATAATGAAGAAAAATGAATTTGAAAAATTAGCAGAAAACTGAAAAACTAATGGTAACGGTATCAGAATCTTTGTTTTGTAGGAATACAAAAATTTAGTCTTGGTGATTGGAATTTATAACCTAACAAATGTAAATAACGCTAGTATTGTGTAGTTAAAAATTGTAAATTAAAATTTCTTACTAGTAAATTCATAAATGAATAAAAATAAAACAAATTGATAATTAGGATAAAATTTTGAATAAACTTAAATGAGACTAAAGTTCAATATTATAAAATTTTTAGAGAAAATTCCAATTTCGGAGATGTATTTATTAACATGTTGACTGCCATGAAGGTCCAGTGTGGATGAAGTAAATATTACAAGTTTCTATTGTCCTGGGGTGGAATCACGTAATGTGATAAGTGATAGTGACTGTCACCTATCTTTTTTTCGGACTTCAATAAGATGACAATTGTCCAAATTTTGGGCTAAATTTTCGAATGAAAACCACAACTTCAAGAATACCATCACATTGCAATTCCATTTTGATCAAAATTTGCTAAAACGTTCAAACTATCGAGTTCTAAAAAATTGAATGGTGATCGACACTATCACTTGTCGTCGTGCGCGATTCCACCCCTAGATTTTACTTGTACTGTTCCGCCTACGGAAAAAAAATATTTTAAAATTATATTTAAATACGTGCCCAAATTCTAAGCATTGAAAAAATGCCTATTTTGAAGGGTTGTATATTTTTGGGCCATTTTCAGGCGTTTTTGCATTCATTTGCCTACTTTCAGGCGTTTAACTAGTAGGCCAATCAGGCTCTGGTATGCCAATTTTTTAAGGAGAAAAAATATTGTAAATTTAGAAAGTCAAGATTGAAAACCGTTTCGTTTTCAGGCTTGGTTAACCGGCAGGATAAAAAAGGTAATGTGCTTGGAAAAACGCCTACCTACTAGAGGGTTGAAACCCATTTTTCGCCTGATCCGCCTGAAAATTTTCGAATTAAATGTACTAGGCTGTAACCAACAAATTGGCTTGCAAAAAGTGTAAGTAAATGTCTAGTTTTTTATAAAATTTTCCATTAAGAGCCAAAATCATTTTTTTCTACGTTCCCAGAACATGGCAAAATTGTACCGAATGCACTCTGCAAAAGACAAATCCTTCAAGAAAAAAAAACACTAATGAAAAGCACGTGCCCGTAAGTGCAATAAAAAAATTTATAATAGTTCTAATTACCCTGAAAGCAACGTACCTAATTTTTCCAATCTTATGAACCATTTTTCATAAAATGTTAGTGGTTTGAATTGCTTAGACTAATTACACAATTATAGACCCCATTTGTCACCAAGAAATATGATTTCTCTTCCCAATATTGTTATGAGGATAGTAATTTCTTTAGCTGTGAAGTCGTAATCAGCTACTAAATAATTAAAGTCACTATTATTGCTGCCTACATGGTCACGCAACTTAAATATTGTTCAGTTTACTGCCGAAAAATTAATATAAAAAAACCTCTCGATTTATAGCCGAGGTGGTAAATGTGTGACGGGGTATCAGGAAGACGGGGGATATTAAATATAACAAGTGTTATTGTTTCTTTTTACTACATCAGCAAATTGTTCATGAACACGTACAATAAGTGGATTTGAACGAAATAAATGTTGTCTAATTAAATTTGCATACAAAATTTATTGGCCGCCATCGTTTATTTGTTTTAGCATAAGTTACATTCATCAAAGCATCGATTTTAATAACAGCCAGGGGATGAAACAATTCCTATTCGCTTCGTGGACAAACGTATTTATTATTTCAATCCATGCCCAAAAACATTTATGTCAACCGTGACGTTAGTGGTTGACAAATCGTTTCTTGATTCTTATCTTGTACCAACCGCCAAATCGTAGTTTTGAGTTAAACAACTTTTAAACTCTGCGGGGAAATTGCGGAAAAACTGTTCAAAAAAGGGGCGACTTTTTTTTATTTTCTTTAAAACAATTGATCCTGAAACAATATTTTGCAATATTTTGAGAATAAAGAAATTTTCAAAAATTTCGTTTTCAGAACGTTGTGCCACGAAAACGAAAATTTGGTTTACAAAAAACTAGATTTGATTTGTTGCGTTTTACTCCGAAACTACGCGTTTTCCGAAAACAAAAAAAAACTAAAATAGTAATTCTTAAGTTAAAAAATCAATAACAAACTTAAAAGGAAAAAAAATCGTACAAAAGTTTTGTTCATTTCTGGAGATACCAAAAAAGTTGCTTAACACGTTCACTGCCAAGTTCACTGCAAATGCACGCTATTTGCCCACACCAATTTTTCATAAATCATATAGAATTCAAACGTGGGATTTTGTGTGCATGTATTAAATTAAATTCATAATTCATATATGCAATTTCCCCGTTGCCAAACCAAAAATCAGAGTCTACGAGTATTTTCGTACTTGGTGTCCCTCCACCAACTACCGGTATGCTCGTAATTGGCAGTGAACGTGTTAAAAGATTTTCTTTTTCGGATTTCCAGAAATAGAGTGAATCTTGCGAAAGCAAAGTCCGATTTAGAATCAAAATATGATTAAAAATACTACCCCAATATTTTTAATTATATTTTATGCAGGTGGTCGGTGGGGTTATACTTGAACTTTTCACAAAAAAAAATATGATAAAAAATAAAATAAAAAATAAAATAAAATAAAAAATAAAAAATAAAATAAAAAATAAAATAAAAAATAAAATAAAAAATAAAATAAAGCAAAAATAAATAAATAACGAAAAAACGAAATCCTTTTTTCGGTTTTTGTTACGTTTTTCGTTATTGTAACGGAATAAATTTGTATAACGTTATAACGTAATTTTGAGGAAAGAATCGGAATATCGTTATTTCGTTTCGTTATTTCGTTTCCTTATTTCATTACGTTACGATAACGTTTCCCATCCCTGATTTAAATGCATCTCAAATTATTTAAAGTATTTAAAACAAAAACTCAATCAGTTGATTTGACTGTGTGACAAAGCGCTTTCAAAACAATTAACCGATCATTTGCCTTGAATGCGGTTGTGTGGCGTTTTCTCATCTTAAAGGCTAAGGTACAGTGAGGTACAAACATTCACGCCCTAAACTAAGTCTTTTCCATTTTTTATTGTCAATCATGAAGTACCCCTGCCCAGATTCAGAATGGAAAAAACAATTTTTAGGCATTGTAGAGAATAATGGAAATTTTCAGAATGTGGAATGTGATTACACTTGCCTCACATTCCGGTTTACGATATAAAATCTGCAATTTAGTGTAACATAAAATATTTTCATAATCGTTGCATCAAAATTTAAGCCCGATGAATAAAAACCACAACTTAAGGCGCAAATTTAGCGAAATTTCTTATTTGATTCAAGTGTTTTTTCATTGAATCTAATAACAATCGAATGACGAAAAATCGTATTAAAATTGGTTTAATGATGAAGAGCGATGTTAGATGATATAATATTTAGGATCCAAGGGATGAGTTTGAGAAGTATTTAATTTTGTGCTACAGACAAATCTGGCTTAGGTCGTACATTTTTAATGAGATTAAATACTGCCCATATTTTATTGAATTTTAGTCTCATTGAACGTAAGTTTTTTTGTAAAGTAAAGTCTCTCAGTAGTTTTACTATACTGAGACAATTTGAAAACATTTAAATCGAATGAAAGCAAAGAATGAATAAAAATAAATAAATATCTAACGTATTTTACATTGAGGTCTTATTAGCAAACTAAATTCTATGTAAATATTATAAATAAATTGATATTAAATGCGTACATAAAAATACTTAAAATCTTAAAACGTGCAGTCGACAACAACACTACTACAAAACGGTCTACTACTGGAACGATCCAAAAAACAGCATTCGATGCAGCCATACCAGCTGCACCAGTTACAATCGCGACCGGGAACATTGCAGCGGCAACAGCGGGATTTATTCACAGGTGATCTAGGTATACCGGAAATATCTACACGTGTGGGACATGTTATCCATGCGTTCGAAACAATGGCGATGCTGCGGCGTGATGCGGAGAAGCCATACGACGAAATCGACAGTGGCGAGGATAGAAATCTACGTGGCGTCCATGCGGATACCGGGAGTGGAACAACAACGGGGGGTCGTGGGAAATCGTCGAAAGCTTCAGCAACATATCGATCGTCAAGTTCACGGCACGGCGGAAGTCACAGTAAGTATAGTCAAATGAAGAGAAAATCAAATGAAAGTCGCCAGAAAATTGCCCTGGCCGCTACCCTGTCCAAGTCTCTCGCTAATACCCTCCGATCAGATAAATACCATCCAATCTATTCGACGATTGGGACGAATGCTAGTGCGAAACGCATACCCGGGGGTGGTCGTGACAATCCAGGATCAACCCCTCACCACTACTATCGTCTCGATACGAACGGGCATGTATCACAAATCGATACACTCCGACATCTAAATAAAACTGAACTTGGAACGTCGGCTTACCACATCAATGACGATGACAATTACGGCTGTGGCGGATGTGGTGGTCGGGATGATGATGACGATGCTGCAGCCACCACCCTCGATATCGGGGATGATTATCGGAAGAATTTGTTTGGAACGCAGCCAAGTAGAAAACGACGTTCAAAAACTTATTTGCCGGGTGTTAATAAATATCAAACTAATACCAATACAATCAACATACCGATTGACATCGGAGATGACATTATCAATAGAGCTTTTAGTGGGATTTTCGATAATGAAGATGAATATGAGAATGACCGTAAAATACAGCAACCCAGAAATACGACATTTTCATTCTCACCTCGTGGTAAAACCGCGGGAAAGACTCAAACGTTCCATTTGCCCCCACAGCGTTCGGCGACCCTTACCGATATTTTTGAATTTACAAAACCGAAAAACCAATTCATGTCGAAATATCCGTCCACATCATCGACGACGGCATTAAACAATGATGCAACCAAAATCGATTTTAATTATAAATCAAAATCGAAAAAGAGCCAACAACCTTACCACTCCCACCATCAGCAGAATACGAAGAAACAACCCTCCGATGATCCGAACAGTTTTAGCGATGATAATGAAAATTTTTTACGTGGCTCAACCGTAAGTCAATCATTTATAAAAAATGTTAAAAATCCACCAACATCAGGGGTGGCAGCATCGGCAGCAGCGGCAGATGGTGTTCTCGGGTCGATATCCGGCTATGTTGATGGTATTGGTATTAGTCCCGGTCAAATACCCTCCATTTACCATCATGCTGGTGGTATCTCTAGCGCTAGTAATATTTCTGCTCCTAATAGCAATTACCAGCGTGAACGTGATGAACATTTTGTAACACGTTCCGATCAAAAAAAGCAACGTCAAAAACTTAACAATCAGCAGAAACGTTCAAAGTCATCCACTGAAATTGTTGATGAATTACAGCGCAAATACTATCATGACAGTCAGCTGACAGCATCTTCAATTACGACGGATGGCGGCGGCGGTTTGCGTAGTAGCAGCTCAAGAAAGAACATTTTCAAACCACGAACAATCGACAGAGCTGAAATATGATAATGAATTTAAATTTTGTATATTATAGCTCTATATCGTGTGTACAGTCGTATAGTCAAGCGAAAAATTAAATTTAAAAAAATATATATTTTGTCGTTGACAATTTTTTTGCCTCAAATCGATGCCATAAAACACTTTAAATTTATTATCTTATCCTTGTATCTAGCGGGGATTTATCGACTTTAAGGAAACACGCACACATAGGCACTACGAAATATTGAGCCAGTGAGTAAAAGAAATTGGCAAAAAAAAAATTGGAAATTTTTGCACATAATTCTTTTTATTACAAAACCTAAATTTTTCCCGGAAAATATAAAATGAAATAGTTTTGCATCTCAAATTTTCATTAGTTTCCCACATTACTAGGGTGACCATATTTTTATAGATTAGCGGTGGCGAGAGGTAACAAGCAGTGGCGAGCGGTGGCGAACGTTGGCGAACGGTGGCGAACGGTGGCGAACGGTGGCGAATGGTGGCGAACGGTGGCGAATGGTGGCGAACGGTGGCGAACGGTGGCGAACGGTGGCGAACGGTGGCGAGCCCAGATTAGCAATGGCGAGCGGTGGTTGGGGAGAGGGTGGAAGGGCGAAGAGCGAGGAAATGTCGAATGTTTCCAAATTAATCGTGAAAATTTTAAAAGCCCAATTAGAGAAAGAGAATTTGTTTCAATTTTTGCTTTTACTTTCCTCTTCTATAAAAGGACAGTATTTTATTTATGACGGAGACCAATTCGAGAACGAGGGCAGATAGAAATTTTCTGATCATACGAAATCCACTTCAGGTAAAATTATGATGCCCGTGCGTCTGTCTGTCGATCTGTCCATTTTACGTATCTTAAATAACTCGGGAACGCATTTAAATAACTCGGGAACTCGGGAACGCGTTGATTTTTTTCAATGGGTTTTACGAAAAACATAGTTTTTTATCAACTTTTGTAAAAGTAACGGTAGCTATAAGGGGTACCAAACAAATTTTTTTTTTTTAAATACGGTTTTTTGAAAAATTTTCGAAACTTATGCGCTTTTGGGAAAAAGTTAATTAAAAGGACATAAATTTTTTTTATAGTCTTTGCTTTAACGGTTTTTTAACGGTCGCCTCAATTCGACTAATATTCTGTAAACAATAAAACAAAAATCGTTTTTTTTTTTCGATAACTATGACAAAAAGTTCAAATTTTTACCGTCATTTAATTTTTAAATTTAGCGCCACTATGCTTGAAAAATATTTTCAGTATATCGGTTTCACCAAGCGGCGTTTTCTACTAGTATCAGTGGATGAATGTACCACCACGTCCTGTAATGCAATGCCCAAGGAGCATAAAAGGTTGTAAAGTGGACATCGCAACTTTAATTTCTCGACTTAATGGTTGCGACGACGACTTTACAACTTTTTATCCTATTTGAGTGCAGAGCCGGGTCAAGCTGCGCCTGTAGAAGATCGGTGGCTTCCAAACAAGAAACCTGCTTCTAGATAAGCTTATTCTTATCTGAACTGTTTTTGTCATCACCTCCCTAGTCTTATGTAAAATTAAAAAAAAGCTCGGTAAAAAGTTGCAAAATACTCCAAATGCAATTAAAAATAGTGAGTTATGGACGATTTTTTTCTTTTCTCTTCCAGTCGTGTAAATTGAGTGATAGTAAATTGAGTCGCTCCTAAAAAAAAGTGAGTTATTTTTTGTAAGCACTTTTGCATTGTGTAAGCAAGTGTTTTTTTTCCATTGCTAACCAAAAATGTTTGCTATTTAAGTGATATTAATTGGAGTTCACTAATAATATTGGGTTTTTGATAAAAAAAAATGGGGCACGCATTTTTAATACGAAATTACATTTTCAAGATTTTCAAACTTTTGCCATTTCGAATCTAATAGCTTTGAAAAATACAAGATAATTAAAAATTCTAAAATGTTTGGATTTTATTCACGCATTTAACAATAAATCCTAATTTTTTTGGACACTAAACTCACTTAAACCAAAGAAAAATTAAGAATCTTCCGACCCGTCAGTCCGTCGCACTGCTGAGAAAAAATTTAATACAAAATTTTAAATAAATCGAAAAAAAACTTACATTAACTCACTGGCTGATGATTTCTTAACAAAGAGTGTTTAAAGCCTGTATTTTGTTCAATAAAATATTGAAGTTTCATAAAAGATTTTCCCCTAACATTAATGAAAAGCCATTTCGTGTTTTAAGCCATAAATATAAATTTTAATCTTCCCATTAAAATGTACCATATTTAAAATGCATATTTTATAAATTATAACAGTTAAGAAATTGACAATATTGAATTTGCAAACCTTTAGTGTAGAAAATTTATTTACCTTTTTTTTATTTGTTTTTTTCTTTTTTTTCCTTAAATCAACATAAAACAATGCAATTCATTTCTTATCACAAAAATTGATGTGCTCAAAGATATTTCCAACGGATTTTTAAGAAAATGTTCAATAAAAAATTAAAAAATTGCTTATAAAATAAGAGTAGCAAGAAGCTATAGTCACTGGAATAAATATTTTCTACAAAAAGGGTTGTAAAATGTTATAAAAAATTCGATTGTAGCGTTCTTAAAAAACCAAAGTTTTACAAATTCTTAATGCCAATAAGAAAATCAAAACTATTTTTGATTTTTTTGTTTCGTTTTCAAAAAAATTATGGATTAAATGCTTTTTTCAATAAAAAACAATTTGATATCAAAATTTATGCTTCTAAAAAATGTAACAAATGTAGAAAAGTCCTTTTAAAAGTCATAAAATAAAATAAAAACCTTCTAGAACATTCTAATTTTTTCCGATTTTGTATGATAACTTACCAGAGCGATTCGCCCGCCCTAACAACAAAAGAGGTCGCAGAGTGGTCGCCGCGACCACGAAGTCGCGAAGACAACTAAACGACTTTTTGGGTTAATCGGGTGCAAAACCGGTATGGAAAGTGAAAACATTCACAATTAAAACCGTTATGGCGGAAAGAAATTATCTCAAATAATTAAATTATCCCAAATAAAATATTTAAACTTTTCTGGTTTAAAAAAAATCATAAAATCTATGTTCACGTAGCGGATTTTTTTTTATTTTTAAAAAGGGCCTTTCACGATTGAATCTAAACGAATTTAAGCATTTTTTCTAAAAAAAACTTCAAGCTTAAGAGTTGTAATTAATTGAAAATATTGTACAAAAAGAAACGTTTTATATAAAATTGATAAACATTTTAAATGTTTTTCCTTATAACGCTATACATACTTTTTTGAAAAATCCCATTTTATAATAGTTTTTGAAACTAAAGAAGACTTAAAATTCATTAAGTGAAAAGAAAAACTTTTAAACTATTTTACAATAATTAAGAATGTGCGCATAACGCAACTTATAAAATTAGGTTTAATTTTAAAAAGAAAACATTAACAAAATACTTGAAACTATTTATCAAAATATTAATTATATTGTATGCAATCTGACTGACTTATTATTAAACAAAAAAAAATATTTATTAATGAAAATGTATTTCTAGTAACAAATTGATAATAATATTTTTATGTTAGAGTTAAATTTAATAAAATTAAAACAAAAAAAGTTGATATAGTAAAAGTAAATAAAATTTAGAAATTGTGACTTAATACTGAAATGAAACCAAAAAATTATATTTGCTAATATTTGTTAGATTTAAAATTAGAATTAATTAATATAAAAATGTTTTATATATGTGTTAATAATAAAAAATTAAATCAAGTAAAATGTAAGAATTCAACGTTACTGAAATTATGTACTATTCAATTTTACTAAAAGTAAAATAAATTTAACAAGAGAACAAAAAAAAATAATAATAAAACTAATAAAATTAATTTGGAATAAAAATTATTTTGTTTTATTTCTATTGGATTTAAAATAATGGAAACAGAATTTATTTTGCGAAAACTCCATTTGTTCATGTAAGCAGTGTGATGCTGAGGGGGGGGGGGGGGGGGGGGGTGAGTGGGGCTAGGGAGGAGACGACCAGGGGCGGTGCGGTGACCCTGGTGCAGCCCTTAAGGAGCGCCAAAAACGCCGATGAAAAAATATTTCTTTCTTGAATTCCATGTTCTTGTAGATTCAATTTAACAACCAAATTCTGCAACATAAAGGCGAAAATGCCACCCTTAGCCATCAAAAAGTAGCCTTTTTGAATCTACGATCGCCTAGGGTTATATTTTTACCTAGCTTGAGAGAAGGAGGGCCCTTTCAACGATATGCTGCGACATTTTGAAGACTGCTTCGTCAAAACAAGTCCTCCAAATCGACAAAACATGGAGTTATGCCTCTGACAACTGCGAGGATTTTAGTTTAAAAAATATTTTACCTTGACCGCCAGAATTTTTCACCTGCGGCGCAGTTTTGTTTCTTCCTGCTGTGTATTTTTCTTTAAAAAAAATCCGTGCCGGGCATATGATTATAGAATTTTAGATTCTGGTTTGTTTCTAAGATTTTCACATGTGGAAACACTTTAGTTGAATTTTGATAAAAAGTGAAAATCTTTTATTTTTTATTTCAAAAATCAAAAAGGCACCGGATAAAAATAAATAAAATTTTTTGAAAAAAAGCTTTTAAAGTGGATTAAAAAAGTAATAATTTGACGCAGAGGTTTGACCTTTTATAGGATAAAAGTAAGAAAAAAGTTTAAAGAATTTTTATACTCTATATGATACGTCATATAGGAGTATATTAGATTTACTATATCGTTTGTAACGCATCGAACCAAACATCAGACACAAAAATGAACTACACCAGGGTGCTTGGGATGACAAAAGATTTTGTCTGTCTGACTGTCGGTCTCTCTATCCGTTTGTCTGTGTGGCTGTCTAACTAACGGTTTCTCTATCCGTCTCTCTATCCGTCTCTCTATCCGTCTCTCTATCCGTATCTCTATCCGTCTCTCTATCCGTCTCTCTTTCCGTCTCTCTATCCGTCTCTCTGTCTGTCCGTGAATACCATAATCTTCGACAGGATTGAGCTAGAGACTCGAAATTTGGTAAGGTTGCGTTTCTTGTAAATTTTCTCGAAAACGGTATGTCGCATAGAAATTAAGGTAAAGTGTGATTTATTAAGGTAAAATATTTTTAGCATATGATTTTACATAACTTATTTATACATCACAAAAATTCAGTTGAACCACTACTTCCGTCCCCCGCCCCGCCAACCCCACACACATTGAATACTTGTTTGACAGTATGTCTGTCAGGGTCAAATTTCGCAATCCAATTTTAACCCACTTCGCTCATCCAATTGACTTGAAATTTTGCACACATACGTAAGTCCGATGACAATACAATATTTTCACTACTTGGTTCTTGTAAAGATAAGGGAAGGTCCTTCAAGGATAACGTGATTGTCCTTCAAATTTTCCGGAAAAATCTCATCTGGAGGTTTTTGGGGTGCTGAATCCGATTTTGATGTTAACAAGTCCGTAAGGATAACGAAAGGTCCTGTTGATGTGGTTATCCTTTTTCTCAAAGTTCCGGTCCTTTTGCTCAAAGTTTCCGGATGATGTGATTATCCTTTTTCTCAAAGTTTCCGGAAAAAAATCATCTGGGGGCTTTTGGGGTCGCTGAATCCGATTCTGACGTTAAGAATTCTGTAAGAATAACTCAAAAGCGAGGATATGTACTCGAAGACTGAAAATAGAAACAAGGGTGCCGAACGACAGACGTCATTTTAGTTTTTGATAAACACAAAATGACTAAAAACAATAAAATAAACAAAAAATAAATAAAAAAAGCGTTTATTTAAAAAAATGTGCTGAAAAGGAAAAAATAATTCATTTGGGGGCTGTATACCAGAAATAAAAGCGAGATAAAAGCGTAAAAAATGAAATAAAATAAATATTTATCGCCCAAAAAAAAATATTTTTGTCAGTACCTACATTTATTTAAATAAAAGCTTTTTTTTTATAAAATAAAACAAATTTTTCGGATTCACATTTATTTTATAACGTAATTTTGATTGGGTTTTCTAACACCCTACTAGTAGTTAATCATCATTTTAATTTATGTCAGCTGTAAGAACTTTGTTAAAAAGAATTTGCATATTTTCCTATTCTAACATACAAATTTTGGTTAATTTCACAATCCCGTAACTATAATTACAACACATCAGAGTGGAATATCCTTTTCTCGTAAGTCATTTAGCCTAAATACTCCTTTGACACTATTCCACTGATTCCAGCCCCAAAAATAAAACCCTTTTCCGAGCTTATCTTTAACCATCAAAAGTATTACATTAGGCGGAATGTAGGATAGTGTAATGAAGGGATGATTTGCATTCTCAAAATGGTTATAACTATTGCATAATTATTCAAATTCTTTGATATATACGACGGTCGATACAACTAAAAGATTAAATGCTAACACAAATACCAATGCGATAGAATAATATATGAACGAATAAATGAGTTTGTAGTGGGCGTTTTAAGTTGAACAAAATTTTAACTTTATCAAACATTCGTGTTCCGACATCTCCGTTTTCCACATGTAGTCCATGTCCCTAAAACCTTGTATTGGGAAACTAAATTTATCTTTTCATTGAAATGTCGATCGTTGAGTTGGTCTGTCTGTGTCTCAAAGGATTCATATAGTGGTTTCTAACCCTTTAACTGTAAACTTTAACAACTTGTATGTCGATTTTTGGTGTTTTCTTACTCCGTAATTGACAATCCTTCGGGACTAAAGTTCAGATTGAATTAACAAATTTGTATCCCAATGAACTCCCGGGTGAAATCCCAACACGACGTTCAAGTGGTTTTAAACCAATGGGCAGTTTTTTTTTGCAAAACATGCAAACACAGTTAACTTGTAATTTAAATCAATTTCGTTTTATATAAATAGCACTTTAGATTAATTTTCATAAACTATGAGGTTTACTGCACTAAAAACTAAAAAGTTTTTGAGAGTATTTTTAAGATTTTTAACCCACAGTTTTACAGTCTCGTGGTCTAAACATTCTGAAATCCTATAGAAAATAGGACCTATAGAAAATTTCTCGAAACCTTTGCGCTTTTGGAAAAAAACTGAATGTGACCAAAGAACGATGCACGAAAATGCCCCTTGACTAACTTTTGGGTTTCACATTCATTATACCTGCGTTGGAAGGGTAATTTTCTCTAGTTTCATTGACATATGCTCTTTTTTGGCGGGAGCTGCGGGGGGATGATCAGCTTCCATCTAAGATCTGCGTCTAAGATGGAAGCTGACCATCTCCCTGCAGTTCCCCGCCGAAAAAGAGCATAGACCAATGAAACTAGAGCAATTTACTTTTCCAATCCATGTACAACGAAAGTGGAATCCCAACTGGTTCAAAAGTTAGCCCGGGGGCATAAAAAACGTCGAATCCTGCATGGTTCTTTAAAGGATATAAAATTGAACCATTCCTTTTCCCCTCCACATACACATCGAATGTTTGTTTGTCCTTGAAAACGGTGACTCGTATTGAAAAATTAATAGGCAAAATGGGCTTGGAATATGATTTTACATAACCGTTCCATACATCAAAATCCAATTGGACCAATCTATTCCCCCTCTCCTATAGGGTAAGTCACGGATAGATGCCCCACTGGGATAGATGCCTCACTGTTAAAAACTGGTACTTAACGAAACAAAACGTAACATGTCACATTCTACATATGAAGTGTTTGCTCAATGAAACTTCAGTGCGTTGTTAAAATTCGCGAGAGTCGGGCGTGTTGCGGGATAATTGGCCATTTTTGTTTTCGAACAAGGGAAAACTCCAAAAACTTATTTTGAGCTGCACAAAAACTCTTGGAACTTTTGCTTAAAGAAGTATGTATATATTTTTTTATTTTTTATGTGTCAAATGGAGTGTTTAGTGTTTGTGAAAAAAAAATTTTTTTCTTTTTATCCACATTTAATTTATTAAATAATTGGGGCATCTATCCGGTATGAAAAGGATAGACGCCTTCTTTTTTAAAGGGATAGTTGACCTTAGGGGCAAATTAACTCTAGGTAATAATATATACCTATTTGCTTTCCCACATTCATTGAAAATACTTATTTATTATAGGTAAACATCCTATCCTTGGATTCGAAAATGAAAAACGGCTCGTGCGTCATATTCAGAAATTAGAGGCCGTTCGATTTCCTCCCGAAAGACACTGAATTTTGTTATTTTTTTCTTTATTATTTAATTAAAATTTTTTATATTGCAGTATGTGTATATTGGATAGACATATATGTATGTAAATGAATTAAAATGCATAATAAAATTTGGTTATAACTTAATAAAATGTTTTTTTTCCTCAAAGGCATCTATCCCACATGCACATTTGTCATGTTGGGCGTCTATCCCATAGCTTGAGCATCTATCCCAAAAAGTAGGGACTAACAAAAACAGTTTTATCACAGTAAAAAGAAAACATAATGTAAGTTTTTTACGGCTGAAATTGTAGATAAATGTTAAGACTAATATTTAAAAAAAAATAAAAATCGAAAATGCCTTTCTTCATTGTGAAATATGGCAAAGTCAAAATGTGGGGCATCTATCCGTGAGTTACCCTACAAATGGATTTTTTTAAATAAACGTTTTGCCTGTCATCATAGTACAGTAGAATCCCGATAATTCGTACTCCGATAATTCGTATAAAACCACGTCACAACCGCTGATGGAACTTGATACCGACCCATACCGACCCGGTAAATTATTATGGTCGTGAGGTGGTCCTAAAAACCATTCTGGGGACCTGAAAAGTCGTACCGCTCACTGAAAACATTTTCTCTCTTTCCAACTTTGACATTTATATGAATAAAATTTAATTAAATGTTGTATGGGCCCTACAAACGGCTCAAATTCCCAAATCGAGGAAAAGAGAAATGTCAAAATGATAATTATCATTTTCCCTCTAAACCAGTGTTCTCGTTAATAAACTTTTCTAAATAAAATTCAGAAAAAATATTTAGGACTTCGACTTTTATTATCGTTTTCATTAGAACTTCTTCTAGAATCACGCGGTGCATAATATTTTGTCCATATTATATGAAATATCAAACGAGTTGATCAATTTGATACATTTTTAATAAAGGCAACTAAAAACAATTATGAAAGTATTTTAAATCGGGCAAAATATAGAAACGGCAACCCAGTTATTTGACATAAGCAACTAATAATGGAGGCAAAATATAAATTGAAACGAAATTAAATAAAAATCGAAGTTTTAATCGGAATGTGTGCTGAAAAAACGTTTAAGTGGCTAGTATTGTGTTTTCAAGATATTTAAGTGACATTTTTAGACTATTCGAGTAAAAAAATACTCAAATACGCGCAGGGCCCGTGAAATTTTACGAAGCATCATCATGATATTCGTCAAAAATTTGAAAGGGTTTGTCAATTTAAGCCATGGCCGAATTATACACAGGTCTGTTTTACAGCTCAGTTGCTTCTGGCTGTGACGTCATCGGCAAGAAATTTTCATACGACTCAATGGAAATAAATAAAAAAAAAACACTCCGTACGCACAACTACTATTACAAAGAATGCACCGAGACCCATGAATCAAATACAACAGATTGCGCATAGGGATGCTAACGATACCTCGATGTTTGCAAAACATCGAGGTATCGTTGAAAAATATCGAGTTTTAACCTCGATGTTGAACAGGCCGATATATCGAGGTATCGATGTTGCTATCCACGATGTTAGAACATTACTCTTCATCAAATTAGTAGAGAAACTAATTTTAGCTGATTTAATGTAGCCACTCTACTTAAAGATTTGTTTCAAATTTTGATATCAATTTTGGGTTTCATCTTTCTACAAGATTTTGCAAAAAAATACCAGAGCTAGCCATGAAATTCTACAGAGAAGTTTGGTCCTCATGTGGAAATCCGTTAACCGGAAGTAACCAAAACGGCAGCTTTTTAAAAACTATGCGGTTTTTTGCGATTTATTCCGAAACTAACCATTTTCCAGTAGTCTTATGTATTACAAAACTTGAAGACAATAAAATTTGCTACATTTATGTCTTTTACGAGAACTCTGTATCTGAAGCGGTTATGAAGATATGCTGGTATTTCCAAAAAATTAGTTTTTTGCGAATATCTCGGAAACTAACGGGTTTTTGGTGGTTCAACGTATAAGAAAAATTAAAACCGTGTTAGTCCTACCTGGGTGCACTCCACCCACAGTAGAGCATCCGCCAGGTGGCTAAATTATTTATTAAATTTAACTTTTTCAAAACATCGGAAAAACATCGAGGTATCGATGTTTTCAGGACGATGTTTTTTGACATCGATGTCGCCTTAAAAAAAACATCGATTTTCGATATATCGAGGTCTTATGAACGATGTTGCATTCCTAGCAATGCACCGTCTTCGAGAAAATAGAAAAAAAATCGATTTGTATGAGTGAGGGGAAGGAGTGGTCCAACTGGATTTTGATGTATTAGATGGGTTATGTAAAATTATATTCAACTTTTCACGACTCAAAGTTTTCGAGAAAATTGTCGGAATGGTCCGATTTTGCCCTTTCAAGAAATTAGTCTTGCCATTTGTGAGAAATACAGAATTACAAGTCTCTAGCTTAGCCTGACCATTTATCACCGTTTGAGGGGGATTATCCCCTTTTCGGACTTGGCTATCCCCCACATCCCCCTGAAAAATCCACCTTATTTCCAAAATTTATTTATGAAAGAAACGCCATTTTACGGGCATCGTGCACGGGCATCGTGTACGGGCATCGTGCATGGGCATCGTGCACGGGCATCGTGCACGGGCATCGTGCACGGGCATAGTGCATGGGTATCGTGCACGGGCATCGTGCACGGGCATCGTGCATGGGCATCGTGCACGGGCATCGTGCATGGGCATCGTGCACGGGCATCATGCACGGGCATCGTGCACGGGCATCGTGCACGGGCATCGTGCACGGGCATCGTGCACGGGCATAGTGCATGGGCATCGTGCACGGGCATCGTGCACGGGCATCGTGCATGGGCATCGTGCACGGGCATCGTGCATGGGCATCGTGCATGGGCATCGTGCACGGGCATCGTGCACGGGCATCGTGCATGGGCATCGTGCACGGGCATCGTGCATGGGCATCGTGCACGGGCATCGTGCACGGGCATCGTGCACGGGCATCGTGCATGGGCATCGTGCATCGTGCATGGGCATCATGCACGGGCATCGTGCACGGGCATCGTGCACGGGCATCGTGCACGGGCATCGTGCACGGGCATCGTGCACGGGCATCGTGCATGGGCATCGTGCACGGGCATCGTGCATGGGCATCGTGCACGGGCATCGTGCATGGGCATCGTGCACGGGCATCGTGCATGGGCATCGTGCACGGGCATCGTGCATGGGCATCGTGCATGGGCATCGTGCATGGGCATCGTGCATGGGCATCGTGCACGGGCATCGTGCACGGGCATCGTGCACGGGCATCGTGCATGGGCATCGTGCATGGGCATCGTGCACGGGCATCGTGCACGGGTATCGTGCAAGGGCATCGTGCATGGGCATCGTGCACGGGCATCATGCACGGGCATCGTGCACGGGCATCGTGCACGGGCATCGTGCACGGGCATCGTGCACGGGCATCGTGCATGGGCATCGTGCACGGGCATCGTGCATGGGCATCGTGCACGGGCATCGTGCACGGGCATCGTGCACGGGCATCGTGCATGGGCATCGTGCACGGGCATCGTGCATGGGCATCGTGCACGGGCATCGTGCACGGGCATCATGCACGGGCATCGTGCACGGGCATCGTGCACGGGCATCGTGCACGGGCATCGTGCATGGGCATCGTGCACGGGCATCGTGCATGGGCATCGTGCACGGGCATCGTGCATGGGCATCGTGCATGGGCATCGTGCACGGGCATCGTGCACGGGCATCGTGCATGGGCATCGTGCACGGGCATCGTGCATGGGCATCGTGCATGGGCATCGTGCACGGGTATCATGCACGGGCATCGTGCATGGGCATCGTGCATGGGCATCGTGCACGGGCATCGTGCATGGGCATCGTGCACGGGCATCGTGCATGGGCATCGTGCATGGGCATCGTGCACGGGCATCGTGCACGGGCATCGTGCGTGGGCATCGTGCACGGGCATCGTGCATGGGCATCGTGCACGGGCATCGTGCATGGGCATCGTGCACGGGCATCGTGCACGGGCATCGTGCACGGGCATCGTGCATGGGCATCGTGCACGGGCATCGTGCATGGGCATCGTGCACGGGCATCGTGCACGGGTATCGTGCAAGGGCATCGTGCATGGGCATCGTGCATCGTGCATGGGCATCATGCACGGGCATCGTGCACGGGCATCGTGCACGGGCATCGTGCACGGGCATCGTGCATGGGCATCGTGCACGGGCATCGTGCATGGGCATCGTGCACGGGCATCGTGCATGGGCATCGTGCATGGGCATCGTGCACGGGCATCGTGCACGGGCATCGTGCATGGGCATCGTGCACGGGCATCGTGCATGGGCATCGTGCATGGGCATCGTGCACGGGTATCATGCACGGGCATCGTGCACGGGCATCGTGCATGGGCATCGTGCACGGGCATCGTGCATGGGCATCGTGCACGGGCATCGTGCATGGGCATCGTGCATGGGCATCGTGCACGGGCATCGTGCACGGGCATCGTGCGTGGGCATCGTGCACGGCATCGTGCACGGGTATCGTGCAAGGGCATCGTGCATGGGCGTCGTGCATCGTGCATGGGCATCATGCACGGGCATCGTGCACGGGCATCGTGCACGGGCATCGTGCACGGGCATCATGCACGGGCATCGTGCACGGGCATCGTGCACGGGCATCGTGCACGGGCATCGTGCACGGGCATCGTGCATGGGCATCGTGCACGGGCATCGTGCATGGGCATCGTGCATCGTGCATGGGCATCGTGCACGGGCATCGTGCATGGGCATCGTGCATCGTGCATGGGCATCGTGCACGGGCATCGTGCATGGGCATCGTGCACGGGCATCGTGCATGGGCATCGTGCACGGGCATCGTGCACGGGCATCGTGCACGGGCATCGTGCATGGGCATCGTGCACGGGCATCGTGCATGGGCATCGTGCACGGGCATCGTGCATGGGCATCGTGCACGGGCATCGTGCATGGGCATCGTGCACGGGTATCGTGCAAGGGCATCGTGCATGGGTATCGTGCGTGGGCATCGTGCACGGGCATCATGCACGGGCATCGTGCACGGGCATCGTGCACGGGCATCGTGCACGGGCATCGTGCACGGGCATCGTGCACGGGCATCGTGCATGGGCATCGTGCACGGGCATCGTGCACGGGCATCGTGCACGGGCATCGTGCATGGGCATCGTGCACGGGCATCGTGCATGGGCATCGTGCACGGGCATCGTGCACGGGCATAGTGCATGGGCATCGTGCACGGGCATCGTGCACGGGCATCGTGCATGGGCATCGTGCACGGGCATCGTGCATGGGCATCGTGCATGGGCATCGTGCACGGGCATCGTGCACGGGCATCGTGCATGGGCATCGTGCACGGGCATCGTGCACGGGCATCGTGCACGGGCATCGTGCACGGGCATCGTGCATGGGCATCGTGCATGGGCATCGTGCACGGGCATCGTGCATGGGCATCGTGCACGGGCATCGTGCACGGGCATCGTGCACGGGCATCGTGCATGGGCATCGTGCATGGGCATCGTGCACGGGCATCGTGCACGGTTATCGTGCAAGGGCATCGTGCACGGGCATCGTGCATGGGCATCGTGCACGGGCATCGTGCATGGGCATCGTGCACGGGCATCGTGCATGGGCATCGTGCACGGGCATCGTGCATGGGCATCGTGCACGGGTATCGTGCAAGGGCATCGTGCATGGGTATCGTGCGTGGGCATCGTGCACGGGCATCATGCACGGGCATCGTGCACGGGCATCGTGCACGGGCATCGTGCACGGGCATCGTGCACGGGCATCGTGCACGGGCATCGTGCATGGGCATCGTGCACGGGCATCGTGCACGGGCATCGTGCACGGGCATCGTGCATGGGCATCGTGCACGGGCATCGTGCATGGGCATCGTGCACGGGCATCGTGCATGGGCATCGTGCATGGGCATCGTGCACGGGTATCGTGCAAGGGCATCGTGCATGGGTATCGTGCGTGGGCATCGTGCACGGGCATCGTGCACGGGCATGGTGCACGATGTTTGCAAAACATCGAGGTATCGTTGAAAAATATCGAGTTTTAACCTCGATGTTGAACAGGCCGATATATCGAGGTATCGATGTTGCTATCCACGATGTTAGAACATTACTCTTCATCAAATTAGTAGAGAAACTAATTTTAGCTGATTTAATGTAGCCACTCTACTTAAAGATTTGTTTCAAATTTTCTTTGATATCAATTTTGGGTTTCATCTTTCTACAAGATTTTGCAAAAAAATACCAGAGCTAGCCATGAAATTCTACAGAGAAGTTTGGTCCTCATGTGGAAATCCGTTAATCGGAAGTAACCAAAACGGCAGCTTTTTAAAAACTATGCGGTTTTTTGCGATTTATTCCGAAACTAACAATTTTCCAGTAGTCTTATGTATTACAAAACTTGAAGACAATAAAATTTGCTACATTTATGTCTTTTACGAGAACTCTGTATCTGAAGCGGTTATGAAGATATGCTGGTATTTCCAAAAAATTAGTTTTTTGCGAATATCTCGGAAACTAACGGGTTTTTGGTGGTTCAACGTATAAAAAAAATTAAAACCGTGTTAGTCCTACCTGGGTGCACTCCACCCACAGTAGAGCATCCGCCAGGTGGCTAAATTATTTATTAAATTTAACTTTTTCAAAACATCGGAAAAACATCGAGGTATCGATGTTATCAGGACGATGTTTTTTGACATCGATGTCGCCTTAAAAAAAACATCGATTTTCGATATATCGAGGTCTTATGAACGATGTTGCATTCCTAGCAATGCACCGTCTTCGAGAAAATAGAAAAAAAATCGATTTGTATGAGTGAGGGGAAGGAGTGGTCCAACTGGATTTTGATGTATTAGATGGGTTATGTAAAATTATATTCAACTTTTCACGACTCAAAGTTTTCGAGAAAATTGTCGGAATGGTCCGATTTTGCCCTTTCAAGAAATTAGTCTTGCCATTTGTGAGAAATACAGAATTACAAGTCTCTAGCTTAGCCTGACCATTTATCACCGTTTGAGGGGGATTATCCCCTTTTCGGACTTGGCTATCCCCCACATCCCCCTGAAAAATCCACCTTATTTCCAAAATTTATTTATGAAAGAAACGCCATTTTACGGGCATCGTGTACGGGCATCGTGCACGGGCATAGTGCATGGGCATCGTGCACGGGCATCGTGCACGGGCATCGTACATGGGCATGGGCATCATGCACGGGCATCGTGCACGGGCATCGTGCACGGGCATCGTGCACGGGCATCATGCACGGGCATCGTGCACGGGCATCGTGCACGGGCATCGTGCACGGGCATCGTGCACGGGCATCGTGCATGGGCATCGTGCACGGGCATCGTGCATGGGCATCGTGCATGGGCATCGTGCACGGGCATAGTGCATGGGCATCGTGCACGGGCATCGTGCACGGGCATCGTGCATGGGCATCGTGCACGGGCATCGTGCATGGGCATCGTGCACGGGCATCATGCACGGGCATCGTGCACGGGCATCGTGCACGGGCATCGTGCATGGGCATCGTGCACGGGCATCGTGCATGGGTGCACGGGCATCGTGCATGGGCATCGTGCACGGGCATCGTGCATGGGCATCGTGCATGGGCATCGTGCACGGGTATCGTGCAAGGGCATCGTGCACGGGCATCGTGCACGGGCATCGTGCATGGGCATCGTGCACGGGCATCGTGCATGGGCATCGTGCACGGGCATCGTGCATGGGCATCGTGCACGGGCATCGTGCATGGGCATCGTGCACGGGCATCGTGCACGGGCATCGTGCACGGGCATCGTGCACGGGCATCGTGCACGGGCATCGTGCACGGGCATCGTGCATGGGCATCGTGCACGGGCATCGTGCACGGGCATCGTGCATGGGCATCGTGCATGGGCATCGTGCACGGGCATCGTGCACGGGCATCGTGCATGGGCATCGTGCACGGGCATCGTGCATGGGCATCGTGCATGGGCATCGTGCACGGGTATCGTGCAAGGGCATCGTGCATGGGTATCGTGCGTGGGCATCGTGCACGGGCATCGTGCACGGGCATGGTGCACGATGTTTGCAAAACATCGAGGTATCGTTGAAAAATATCGAGTTTTAACCTCGATGTTGAACAGGCCGATATATCGAGGTATCGATGTTGCTATCCACGATGTTAGAACATTACTCTTCATCAAATTAGTAGAGAAACTAATTTTAGCTGATTTAATGTAGCCACTCTACTTAAAGATTTGTTTCAAATTTTCTTTGATATCAATTTTGGGTTTCATCTTTCTACAAGATTTTGCAAAAAAATACCAGAGCTAGCCATGAAATTCTACAGAGAAGTTTGGTCCTCATGTGGAAATCCGTTAACCGGAAGTAACCAAAACGGCAGCTTTTTAAAAACTATGCGGTTTTTTGCGATTTATTCCGAAACTAACAATTTTCCAGTAGTCTTATGTATTACAAAACTTGAAGACAATAAAATTTGCTACATTTATGTCTTTTACGAGAACTCTGTATCTGAAGCGGTTATGAAGATATGCTGGTATTTCCAAAAAATTAGTTTTTTGCGAATATCTCGGAAACTAACGGGTTTTTGGTGGTTCAACGTATAAAAAAAATTAAAACCGTGTTAGTCCTACCTGGGTGCACTCCACCCACAGTAGAGCATCCGCCAGGTGGCTAAATTATTTATTAAATTTAACTTTTTCAAAACATCGGAAAAACATCGAGGTATCGATGTTTTCAGGACGATGTTTTTTGACATCGATGTCGCCTTAAAAAAAACATCGATTTTCGATATATCGAGGTCTTATGAACGATGTTGCATTCCTAGCAATGCACCGTCTTCGAGAAAATAGAAAAAAAATCGATTTGTATGAGTGAGGGGAAGGAGTGGTCCAACTGGATTTTGATGTATTAGATGGGTTATGTAAAATTATATTCAACTTTTCACGACTCAAAGTTTTCGAGAAAATTGTCGGAATGGTCCGATTTTGCCCTTTCAAGAAATTAGTCTTGCCATTTGTGAGAAATACAGAATTACAAGTCTCTAGCTTAGCCTGACCATTTATCACCGTTTGAGGGGGATTATCCCCTTTTCGGACTTGGCTATCCCCCACATCCCCCTGAAAAATCCACCTTATTTCCAAAATTTATTTATGAAAGAAACGCCATTTTACGGGCATCGTGTACGGGCATCGTGCACGGGCATAGTGCATGGGCATCGTGCACGGGCATCGTGCACGGGCATCGTGCATGGGCATCGTGCACGGGCATCGTGCATGGGCATCGTGCACGGGCATCGTGCACGGGCATAGTGCATGGGCATCGTGCACGGGCATCGTGCACGGGCATCGTGCATGGGCATCGTGCACGGGCATCGTGCATGGGCATCGTGCATGGGCATCGTGCACGGGCATCGTGCACGGGCATCGTGCATGGGCATCGTGCACGGGCATCGTGCACGGGCATCGTGCACGGGCATCGTGCACGGGCATCGTGCATGGGCATCGTGCATGGGCATCGTGCACGGGCATCGTGCATGGGCATCGTGCACGGGCATCGTGCACGGGCATCGTGCACGGGCATCGTGCATGGGCATCGTGCATGGGCATCGTGCACGGGCATCGTGCACGGTTATCGTGCAAGGGCATCGTGCACGGGCATCGTGCATGGGCATCGTGCACGGGCATCGTGCATGGGCATCGTGCACGGGCATCGTGCATGGGCATCGTGCACGGGCATCGTGCATGGGCATCGTGCACGGGTATCGTGCAAGGGCATCGTGCATGGGTATCGTGCGTGGGCATCGTGCACGGGCATCATGCACGGGCATCGTGCACGGGCATCGTGCACGGGCATCGTGCACGGGCATCGTGCACGGGCATCGTGCACGGGCATCGTGCATGGGCATCGTGCACGGGCATCGTGCACGGGCATCGTGCACGGGCATCGTGCATGGGCATCGTGCACGGGCATCGTGCATGGGCATCGTGCACGGGCATCGTGCATGGGCATCGTGCATGGGCATCGTGCACGGGTATCGTGCAAGGGCATCGTGCATGGGTATCGTGCGTGGGCATCGTGCACGGGCATCGTGCACGGGCATGGTGCACGATGTTTGCAAAACATCGAGGTATCGTTGAAAAATATCGAGTTTTAACCTCGATGTTGAACAGGCCGATATATCGAGGTATCGATGTTGCTATCCACGATGTTAGAACATTACTCTTCATCAAATTAGTAGAGAAACTAATTTTAGCTGATTTAATGTAGCCACTCTACTTAAAGATTTGTTTCAAATTTTCTTTGATATCAATTTTGGGTTTCATCTTTCTACAAGATTTTGCAAAAAAATACCAGAGCTAGCCATGAAATTCTACAGAGAAGTTTGGTCCTCATGTGGAACCGGAAGTAACCAAAACGGCAGCTTTTTAAAAACTATGCGGTTTTTTGCGATTTATTCCGAAACTAACCATTTTCCAGTAGTCTTATGTATTACAAAACTTGAAGACAATAAAATTTGCTACATTTATGTCTTTTACGAGAACTCTGTATCTGAAGCGGTTATGAAGATATGCTGGTATTTCCAAAAAATTAGTTTTTTGCGAATATCTCGAAAACTAACGGGTTTTTGGTGGTTCAACGTATAAGAAAAATTAAAACCGTGTTAGTCCTACCTGGGTGCACTCCACCCACAGTAGAGCATCCGCCAGGTGGCTAAATTATTTATTAAATTTAACTTTTTCAAAACATCGGAAAAACATCGAGGTATCGATGTTTTCAGGACGATGTTTTTTGACATCGATGTCGCCTTAAAAAAAACATCGATTTTCGATATATCGAGGTTTTATGAACGATGTTGCATCCCTAATTGCGCAGGTCCGCCATGTTGGATGTTTGCTGTCAAGAGATTGTGATGTCAGCTGCGCGTAGATGTTTAATAAGTCTATGGAAAATTTAGAATTTGTGGTTTTATCTCAGTTTTAAGTGTTTGAAAAGTAGTTAAAATGCTGTAATATCAAAACTAACCTCAAGAACTAAGTGTTTAATATTTAAAACATTGAAATGGGTGTTTGTGCCGTGTGCAACAACGAAAAGAAAGGCAGTGAAAAGACGAGCTTCCATACATTTACCAAGGACAAACTTTTGATTGTAGCCTACATTTTGTAGCCTACATTTTGCGAGATTTGTAGCCTACATTTTGTACCTGATTGCTTCGAAAATAATATGCAGTTTGAAATGGTTAAGATATGAGTAAATAACCAAACTCTAAGTAATGTTTATATTTTACAGGGTTTGTACATAATCGAAAATTGAAGGCAAATGCTATTCTAACTTTCTTTAGCATTTCCGAAACTGTTGCAACTTCAAGTCGGTCAACCAGGATGGCTGAAAAGCAGTCAAAACAATTAGTTGCTGATTTGTTACAACAAAACGAGGGGCCTTTGCATGACGAAGAAATCAATGCTGCTTATTTATATTAAATAAACAATATTTATATTGCAGCAAACAGAACAAATTCCAGTTTTTAGGCGAAAACAGAACAAATCTCATATCGATGACATTTCAGTACGCTCTTGTGACGTCATGCGCAGAAGTTTACCAAAATGAAACTAGTCTTTGCGCAATCTGTTGTGTTTGATTCATGACCGAGACCGAATATTTCTTGCCGATGACGTAGTAAAATGGCGGCTGTCAAAAAGTAACCAGCAGACCTGTGTATAATTCGGCCATGAATTTAAGCTAGAAAAGTTCCATAAATTCGATATTGAAAGTGCGTTTTTCCATATCGTTTATAAAAATCATCGTCTTCTCGTGTCATTTAATCTCTAAGTTGTTTTCTCTTCATGTTTATGTTTTCGCTTAACCAATATTAGTGTGAATTAATTTGTGTCAGCATTTTATGGTGAGAATTTTTTGTCGTTGTGTGGCATCTTGGCTAATTTTTTCTCTCCCGGTCGTGAAAATGGTCCTTGCAACCGACTTACGTAGGGTTTCGGCAGACTTATCAAAGTTCTACCGCGGGATATTCGACGTCTTCAGGCGGTAGCGGCTATTCGCCACTCAGTCGTATTTGGGTCGCCAGCACTTCTTCAGTACCACAATTTCAGTCATAAGGACGGTCGTGAGTCATGACTTTCAGTCGGTTCGTGTGCCATAGGACTACTTCCCAACCGAAAAATGCTCCTTGGGATCGGTCTTAGCCCCCACAACCCCCCATCCCCGTTCCCCCTAATCCTGCTCGTTTGGAATTTTTTGTATACAGTTTAATACCAGCGTCACACTACCGCCGCCGCCGCCCCTACTAAAAATGTCATATATTTAAAAATGTCAGACCTACCCTTACCTGATTTTTTTAAAAAAAAACCTCACGCAAAAAAAAGTTCCATTTCACAAAAAAGATCAAAGTTAAATTCCGAGTTATTGTTGAATTTACATATGGATATCTAAATTGGTTTTATCATTTTGTACACACAGATTTTCAAAACATGGACACGGATGGTAGAACCGTAGCCAAGTTCAAATATGCTGACTATGCTTATAATGTATAAAACGTAATCCAGAATATCATAAAAGAATCTGAGAGTTCTAATAAATGGAATGTATTGGGATTAGGCTCTACTAATTCGCAATAAATTCGGCAATAAATTTTAATTATTGACAAAATGTTCGTATGTAAAAAGAAATAATAGCAATAATAAATCATGCAAAAGTAGAAAAGTACGAGGAAACTTATGGTGTAGCGTTAATATGATATACTCTTGGGTGATAAATGCAATGCCAACGTTAATTTATGTTCTAGTGAACATTTTATAAATGACTTTAATATGATGACGGTATTGTATTACGGAAACTTCATTTTAATTTTTCTTGAAATTCGAGCGTTTAAAATGATTTTTTGAGATGGTGAAACCGTTGAAAAAGGAAATTCAATTTGCAAATAATTGGCGTTTGTGCTTATGGTTCCTAACCAGGGTTACCATATGTTTTCTCGTGAATCCGAGACAAAGTAAGAGTTGTAGGGGATGGTAGGGAGAGAGGGATAGGAGGGACGAGGGCGGGTTGATGACTGACTCGGAACTTTTATTGCAACAAAAACTAATTGAAAGGAAATCTTTATTCGGACGAATATTTGATTTTATTCTTTGCGCCGCACTTTTTTAAAAAAATTTGCCTGCGGCGCATTATTTTTAATTTTTGAACATTTTTTCAGGCAAAATTTTTTAGACAAAGTGCGGCGCAAAGATTAGAACCAAGAGCTACACAGTATTAAGCGAAAATTAACATAATTTTTCACTCTTTTTACATTCCGTAAATAATGGCAACGAAAATTGTGATATCAAAAATGAAGACAAAAGAGGGTCCGATTGGATTTTGAATTATGGAACGGTTATTTAAAATCATATTCTAAACACATTTTATCTTTATAAATTTTTCGATACGAAGCACAGTTTTCGAGAAAACACGAAAAAAGTATCCCATTTGTATGGGAGAGGGAAGAAGCAGTTAGCCCGGGAGCCGTAGAACAAAAAATAACAACGAACAGTTGACGGGACGAAATATGTTTGAATACCTGGATCTTGATCTAACTAAGAAAAAATTCTTCTACGGCGACCTTCCAAAGTGGTGCTAAATGAGCGACAGATCGCGATTTATACCGCGGTTTCGTTGTTAAAAAAAAACGACGAGTTAACGGGACAAAATTTATTGCAGCATCTAGATCTTGGTCCAACTAAGAAAAAAATGTTCTATGGCGACCTTGTCAGGTGGTGCTAAATGGGTGACAGATCGCGATAAATGACATACGTTTTAGTATTTTGGCAAGAGTTCAGTTTAGCGACAATGACGCTACAGATTTTTGGTGTATAGGGAGGGATAGAGGGAGGCATCCCCTATCCAAAATGGGTATTTTTAGCCGTCGCTCGCCCCCCTTGCCCCCTCCAGGGGTCCTCAAACTTTGTATGAAACTTTTTTCTGGGGGGTGGTAGGGGGGTGTGTGGTACCTCAAATGAAAGGTAATGAAGAGTACATTCCAAAAATATATAGCATGATGGGATTTCCCCCCTCACCCTTCGATTTACCCCACGAAGGGGTATAAAAGGGGTATAAATCGAATGGTGAGGGGGGAAATCCCATCATGCTATATATTTTTGGAATGTACTCTTCATTACCTTTCATTTGAGGTACCACACACCCCCCTACCACCCCCCAGAAAAAAGTTTCATACAAAGTTTGAGGACCCCTGGAGGGGGCAAGGGGGGCGAGCGACGGCTAAAAATACCCATTTTGGATAGGGGATGCCTCCCTCTATCCCTCCCTATACACCAAAAATCTGTAGCGTCATTGTCGCTAAACTGAACTCTTGCCAAAATACTAAAACGTATGTCATTTATCGCGATCTGTCACCCATTTAGCACCACCTGACAAGGTCGCCGTAGAACATTTTTTTCTTAGTTGGACCAAGATCTACATCCTGCAATAAATTTTGTCCCGTTAACTCGTCGTTTTTTTTTAACAACGAAACCGCGGTATAAATCGCGATCTGTCGCTCATTTAGCACCACTTTGGAAGGTCGCCGTAGAAGAATTTTTTCTTAGTTAGATCAAGATCCAGGTATTCAAACATATTTCGTCCCGTCAACTGTTCGTTGTTATTTTTTGTTCTACGGCTCCCGCTCTAAGTGGTCCGATTAGATTTTAGTGTATCAACGAGTTATGTAGAATCCCATTCGAAACACATTTTACTTTTATAAATGTTTTAATATGACTCACTATTTTTCAGAAAATTGCAAAAAACTGTTTCGATTGTATAGGGGAGAGGGGAAGGAATGGTCCATTTAAGAACCTAGCATAGCCATTTACGAGAAACGTAAGCATACAAAATTTTAGGTCTCTAGCTCAATCCTTTCGAAAGTTATGGTGTTCACGGACAAAAGACAAATAGACAGATAGACACGGACAGACCGAAAAGACGGACAGACCGAAAAAACGGACAGACCGAAAAGACGGACTGAGAGACAGACAGAAAGACGGAAGGACATACGGACAGACGGACAGACAGACAGACAGACAGACGGACAGACGGATGGACAGACAGACAGATGGACAGACAGACGAAATCAAAACTTTTATCATTCCAAACACCCTACACTCTCGAAAAAATGGAGTCGATTACGCACCGAAAGGGAGTTTGAGGGAGTCCATCATTGGAGAAAATCGAGCACCGGGCTAGGGAGTTCACAACAATTCCTTATGGGTGTTAATTTTTAACAATTTTTCGGTGTTAAACCAACTTATTATCAAGAAAAAAACCTCGCAAATTCTCTTTTTTTTGCAAGCATTTGAGATGTTTTGAGTGTGTTTCCAAAGTTAATATTACTTGTTAAAAACTTTTCTTACATGTCTCTGCCGGGACTCGAACACGGGACCTCTCGAATTGTAAACCATTTGCCTTCCCAATAGGCTGTTGAAGCCAATTGGCAAGCCTCTTCTAAACGGTCAAAACGGTGTTAAATTGAATATTTAGCTCCGTAAAATAAAAATGTAAAAATAACTCCGCGCTACGGTGTTAAACTTTTAGCTATGTTTTCAGGCGGAGTTAATTCGTCCCCGGATTTTTTCGAGAGTGTAGTGTAATTAATTTTTGTTGCACAAACGGTATACGAAATCTAATATGCTCCTATATGATATATCATATCATACTAATATATAAAAATGAGTTGGTGCCTGTCTGTCTGTCTGTCTGTTCCTCTTTCATGCAAAAACGGCTGAACCGATTGACTTGAAATTTGGGATGAGTGCCTGTGGCCGTTCTGGTTCCAACATAGGCATACGGAAAAGTAGCGCGAGGGGTAAGGGGGCAAAGTGATTTCGAAACTTAGTTTTCCCTCTATGTTACTCTTTCGCGGGGAAACGATTGGCTTGAAGTTTAGCTCCAACATAGACCATAAAAAAAATAAAAAATTGAAAAAAATTAACCCGGCAACGACGGGTATGCAAGCTAGTAGAGTATAAAAATAAATATCGTCATCCGAATGCTTAGTTTGTGCCATAGATACACGTTTTGCCATTCACATGCCCCAAACTAGCACTCAGCTAAATCTCTTCCATAATTACCAAATAATCGCTGCCAATAAATAGAAAGGAATTAAGAAATTTTAATACCTAATTTCCACAACGAAATCATTCAAATTATTCACAGATTAAATAATATAAACGTTTTAACTGTCCAAAAACTTATTCTATTCTTACAAAACGTTCTTTACGAAATGAAATGGATATAAAAGAGGCGAAAAAGTCTACAATAAAAATGATAACACAGAGCTTATAGCTGTTTGATCCTGCACAGACGATAAGGATTTACAGGACAAGGCTCTATGCGGAAATCTTTTCAAATGAGAAGTAGTAAGCTGAAAGGACAGAACAAAAAAAAATTGCTTATCCAACTACTTATGAATATATATATCTATATGATGCCAATGGTATGGATCTATATAAGAAATTACCAAATTGTATCTGTCCGCTTTTTATTTCCGAGCATTTTATTTCCCTGGATTAAATATTGTTGAGTGTAGCGGAAGGATATGAAGATTTTCACTTAAAACGATCTCAGACTACTCAGAATAATGACCAATTTTCTATTTATTCCGTTTTGTTTTTATATATTAAAAGCATTGCTTAGCCATCGTAAGAAAAATTTACGAAAATTAAATGCCTTACTTTATTTTCGTTGAAGGAGATTAACACAGTTTTCTTTATATATTTTTCCTTCACCCATATTTTAGATCGATTTTTTTTTCGGGAAAAATATGGTTTTACTTTTATTTCTTTCAAATGCAAACAGATAAATGCAAAAAATATACGCCGCAGGTGAAGCTTTTAAAAGAATATGTTTTCACTTAAACTTAAACTCCATCTCCTTCCTGGTCTCAGTTTCTAACGTTTTTTTTGTGCGCAAGTTCAATACTTCCGCCACACTCAACTGCCCCTAAAAGTGTGACGTTTTTTGGGCAGCCGTTTTTGTTATTTAAAATTTAATTTACACAAAGCTGTGCATTTTTGTGCATTTTCACGTTTCGAACATCATAAATGCAACAAAAATTGTGAAAATAGGAAAGAAGATAAATGCGCCACAGGCGAAAATATATGCGCCATAGTCGAAAAATCGTTAGAAAAATCCCCACAGGGGAAAAAATCATTTACATTCGGGAAAAAAAACTATTTACACTCGGGGAGAAATAATAGGAAAGATTCCTAATATCGCAAAATATGCGGCAGTGGGCTTTTTTGTAACGAATCCTTAAAAATAAGGAACTTGTCCTAAAATCTTTGAAGGTTTTTTTTTGTACGAATTTTACATTTTTTGGTAGCCATAACCAAAAATCTCACTATATCGTGTGTTACCACTTTTATAGGATTCATTTTACGTGTGCTGAATCTTGGGAGCAGTGGTCCAAAATAGGTAAAATCGTCAAATATCCCCAAAAAAACGTTCAAAAGATCAATATAGTAAAACTTTAAATATAAAGGCAAAATTGGAGATATCCTTATAGAATTCTTATTGCCAGAATCGGATTCAGTAACCCCAAAAACCCTAGTAGGTCAAAATTAGATTGCAAGATTTGACCCTTACAGACAAACAAACAAACAAACAAACAAAATATGCCGCCGATGTATTTTTGCACCAGTAACTTTGAACAACTTTGAGCCTTATTGTTGCCACATAGGAGTCAAAGTTGCTATTATGAAATGCTAATTGTGGCAAGAAAAGGGTCAAAGCTTTTAAAAAGGTTAATTTCATTGAAATAACCTTCCAAAGTCGTCAAACGTCAAAAAAGTACTAAAAACGTGAAATGATGATAAATTGACTGTGTTTACATTGAGACTCACTTTGAGACGGCACGTCATTCGTGAGGGTGAGGGACGCAGTGGGGAGGGAAACCAAAAAGAGCGAACGAAGTTTAGATTCGCAAACCGGTTTTTGAGTCTGGTCGTTGAAACCTGTCGTTTAGTTTTGTTGATGAAACCGGTTTATGAATCCAGATAAAGCGAACCGTGTGCACACGGCAGAAAAATGAGGAAAGACGTGCCGCCTCAAAGTGAATCCCAATGTAAACACAATCATAGGCATCAGTGCCTGGGGGCCAATGACGGCTATTTTCGCGACCTCTGGACTAAAATATGGTAGATTTACGATTTACAAAAATGTGTATTATTTTGAGTATGGAATTTAGCAATTTCTGAACCCACTTGGCACTGAGCCAACACGAAAATCAAACTAAATGAAAGCAATTCCTCTAAAAATGGGAAAATATGACCTAGTGGAATTTATTGTAACAACTCCATTAAAAATTGTGAATGTGTAACAAAATTTTGAGAAAACTTCCAATAATTTTGGTGCACATTGCCATATTTTTTTTTAGAATCGAGACTATAAAACTTCACTAAATCACATTTTTTCCATTTTTATGGGAATAAAGCTCCCACCCTTTTTTTCCATAAAGCGCAATTTCTGGCGCCCCTTCCCCCGAAGAAAGTAAAAAAAATAGTCAAAGTACGATATTAAGATTACGGAAAAGCCAGTAAAAAATCATGAATAGCTTTTACCAATCTGTTTACATTTTTATTAAAAACATTTCAGATTTCAGATAAGAATAAATAAATAAATGGGTTAACTTAAGGGTATAAATCACTTTTGATCATATGGATAAAGTGTTACAACAACGCAAATACATAATATGAGTACGTACTTACTTAGCACACCATCCACTCGGCTAAGTTTATCCTAGTGAAATTTTCTTTAACAACAGACGGAATTAATCTTATTTTATCGCTAATGTACTCTTTTTTCTCTATGCTATGAATTTCAATTTCCCCATTTTTAGTCTTGATTAAAGGATGTCTTCTCTGATAAATCGTGTTACACAGCAAAATAGAATAAATGTTGATACCAAACATTAGAGATTAGAATTGTTACAAGAGATGCTGGCGAACCTTTAAAAAGGGAATGGAATTGTTTTTCTGATATGTCATCATTTTTTTCTGTTACAAGAATTTCTGATAACTTGAATCAACGGATTTGTTTGGAATTCCGTTTTGCCGATATCAAAAATACGCAAAAGTTTTTTGGAGAAAACTGTTGTTTGCGAGGGCAAGGACCTTCCCTGACGGCACATACATTTTCCACAAGTTTTTTTAAATAAAAATACAAGAGATTGACCCATAATTTCTAAAGTTTATTGCGTAAAGCATAAAGTTAGCATTTACGAAAAGTTTAAATTCTTAAAATTTTTGTTATTTCATGGGTAAGGTGACCAAAGTTTTTTTATGAGTCGATACGGAACAAGATAAACAAAGAAAATGAAACTTGATTTAGACAAAAACCAAGGGGAAACATTATAAATGTACGCCGCAGGCGAAACTTTTTAAACAGCATGCGGCGGAGTTATTTAAATCAAGAGATACGCAGTTCCTAGTGCAAATTAACTCTCTCTTTGTGCGTTATATAAATAGTCGCGACGAAAATTGTAAAATTACTAATAAAGGAAAATACGCCGCAGGCCAAATCTTTTGAGATAATGCGCCTTTTGTGGAAAATTGTTGTAAAAATGCTCCGCAGGCGAAAGAAATGTGCTTTCGAGCATCCTCCAGACTAAGTTGTGTAGTTGTGCGTAAATAATATCAGCTCAAATTAAAAGTTTTAGGCAAACAAAAATGTTTGACGGTATAAAAAACGTAAAATTTTGGGTATTCTCCATCTGCTTCTTCTCCCCGTCTTTTTCTTCTTCTATCACTCCTTTGCTATCTCTCTCTCTCTTTCCTCCTCTCTCTTCTTCTCTCTCTATCTCTCTCTCTTTCTTCCTCTCTCTCTCTCTCTTTCTTCCTCTCTCTCTCTCTCTCTTTCTTCCTCTCTCTCTTGCTCACTCGTTCTTTCCCCATTTTCCTATCTCCCGCTACTTTTTCTCGCTCTCTCATGTCACTACATACCAAGACTGAACTACACTCCTTAAATCGATATTTTATTAAAATTTTCTTCCCTACTGACCGCACCTGCAGTTTTACACCATGGATAAGATTCACGATTTCGATGTACCTTCGTATAAACCTGCTCAAACATATTTTTTAGGGTTTTTTTAGCTGGACACATCAAATATTATTTATCACTTGGTAAGAACCCTCATTCCAAAAGAATTAAGAAATATTGACGTGGGCCCTCTATTAAACAATAACAAAAAATAACTTTTGTAGACATAAAATACTTTCAAGATGCCGGAAATCTATAACCCCTTATCCTAATTTAAATCAAAATTAAATTTTTCTAAAATTACGATCAGGATTTTTCACCTGCTAGAGGCCGAGGTTGGTTAAGTTTCCAATAATCTTAAATATGGGTATGACAGGCAGTTCAATTTTCTTTCTGGATGAATTCTACTTTCGCTTGTGTCGCGTCTTCCACAATTTAACGAAGACAGCATTGGAATTAGTGATTAAAGAAGAAGGGAGGAGGTGTGTTTTCCAACATATTTTGAGGAAAAACTCATGAGAAAAGCTAAAATACTATATATCGTCAAATACTCTGTATGAGGACGGACAAAATTTTTATTTAAAAAAATCCATTTGTATGGGAGAGGGGAGAACAAATGGTCCGATTGGATTTTGATGTATAGAACGGTTATGTAAAATCATATTCTAAACACATTTCACCTTTATAGATTTTTCGATATGACTCACCATTTTCGAGAAAATTGCAAAAAACTGTTTCGTTTGTATGGGAGAGGGGGGAGGAATGGTCCAATTTTGCCCGTTCAAGAACTTAGCCTAGTCATTTATGAGAAACGTAACTATACAAAATTTCAAGTCTCTAGCTCAATCCTGTCGAAAGTTATGGTGTTCACAGACGGATGGATAGACAGACGGACGAGTAGACGGACAGACAAACAGACAAACAGACAAACAGAAAAACAGAAAAACAGAAAAACAGACAAACAGACAAACAGAAAAACAGACAAACAGACGAATATACAGACACACGGACCAACGGACAGACGGACGGACAGACGAACAGATGAACAGACGAACAGACATACGGACAGACGAGCAGACATACGGACAGATGAACAAACATACGGAGAGACAGATAGACAGACCGACGCAACTTCAATTGTATCCGACGCAACTTCAATATGATTCTCATATAGAGTATAATCACTTAATTGTGTACCTCCAAAGTCAGGTCGACCGCCATTGTGTAGTGTTTTCGCATTAAGTTTGATGGACATGTCCCTGACCTTTAGTCGATCAGATAGGAAAGGATCTCTTATTATCTGCTTTGCCCTCCTTGTGATTTTTTTTAAATTTGAATTATTTGGTGGCGCTTTTGTTGTTGCCGTTGGTGTTGCTGGTGTTGTTATTTTTATTATGATTTGCACCCACCGCTTCCTATTTACCGATCCATTCGTCTTTTATACGCTTTATCTTGCAGCGTCTTATTTAAGATTCTGGCGAAGACCTTATTCTGCATAGCATCAATCGATAAGACATTGGCTTGACTTGAAGTGAACTTTACCTCCTTAGAGTCCTCGGAAGTTTTATGTCTTGCCTTGTAGATCCCTTACCTTATATCAACCCTCTGCCATCCCTGCAAAAACATTTTTGTGACTGAGGCGACAATACAATAAACGACAAATGCTTCATGAAAGCTTAGTCATCGCAAATTTCACCCCATGATGGGTGGTGTTTTTTTTTTCTTTCTTCGATATGTCACAACTTTTCCCCAAGTTTTGCTACTTTTCTTTGTGCGTATATTATGCACAAGTATTTGTATATTTCCCGTTTTTATTGAAGGAAGGAAATCCTTTGCCTCCATCGAAGAATCTTATCGTCGCAGCATTATCCCTTTTGGTTGCTAGCTTCTTGTTGTCTTTGATTATAAGAATTTTTATGATACTACGCTTGGCCTTAGCCGCCACAGTTGTCGTAAATTTAATTAGGCGGAAAGCGAGCTTTTACCGAGAAGCTGCTTTATATCAAACGAAAAACAGAAATTTAGGGAGACAGCAAACCAAACGATACAAAAATAAAAGAACGAAGGCAAAAAAATTAAATTTATATACCTTAAGTCACAAAATATACACATTGATATACTCCGCATAGAAAGAAAGTTAAGATTTAAAATAAGAGACAGAGTATGAAACAAAAAAAATTTCAAAGTAAAAAAATATATACATATATAAATAAAAATAAACGAGAGCAATCCTTGGATTATATGGAAAAGACTTCTGCAGCATAAAGAAAATTTTAATAGCTAAACGAAAAGATTATAAAAGATTTATGGGTGTCAAGGAAAAAAATTCCGGATTAACAGTTAAAAAATATTTCTTTCGTCGGTCTAATTTTTATTATCGCAATTATCGTTATTATATGTATTTAAATCGCGGTTAATTACTGAAGATTTCTTCATATTAAACCTTTCTATTATGAGTGATCGTGACATTAAAAAGAAAATATGACAAAAACATTTTGGTCGACTAATACAGTGTGGGTGAAAACATTATGTTGAAGTTTTTAGCCTGCGGCGCATTTTAGATTTAGTATACCGGTTGTAGCGTATCGAACCAATAATCGGACATAAAAATGAACCACTCCAGAGTTTTAGGGATGACAAAAGATTTTCATTTCCGCATGTCCGTCCATCTGTCCATCAGTGTTGGGCAAAACGGTGTAAAAAACAGTTTTTTACATTTTTCACGTAAAAAACGTAAAAAACGTAAAAAACCGTAAAAAACGTAAAAAATAGTAAAAAACCTAAAAAATGGGACATCGCAGTTCCTACAAAGTATGACAGTCTGTTTTAAAGTTTTTCTCAGCATTTTATTAGAGATCCTATAATATAGAGAGTGGACATCAGCACTTAATAGACTGTACTACTAAGTAGGACAGTCTATTAACTCAAATTAGAACAGTTGTTTGAATGGAATTTTTCCAGTTTTTAGAATTTCTTTTCCCTTTTTCCAGTTTTGTTTCAATTTAAGCCTTCGGAATGAGTCTCCTTGTGTTTAAAAACGATTTTTTGATGCAAACTTTAAAATTACGCTTATTGCTGCAAGAACTAGTCCAAATATTTTTAAGAGTAGGTCGACCGTTGTTTTATAATTCTTTTTTGTTAGGTTTTTAAGCTTTTCGGTCTTTCTTTGAATAAAAACAATTTCAAATTTATCCTTTCTGGTTATTTATTTTACCGACGTTTCGGTCATGTTTATGACCATTTTCAAGGTATTACAATATAAGATTGTTATTTTTAGACCAACTCCAAAAGATTTTATAATTGAACAATTATTATTTGAATTTACTTACTTTTGTTTATATATTAACATGAAGCACAAGTTAACAATGTTGACGAGATCGAAATAAATTAATAAAGTAAAAGCACTGGACGTACATTTCAATAAATAAATACGACGTCACATAACAATAATTGGACTTAAAACTATGGAAGGAATGATGAACTAATAACAGTTTATGCTGATCATGTATTTGCTTGTTTGATGGTATTAAGTGTATCTCATCGCCGTAATCGTTTATTGTTGGTAGTATCACTGTCATTTGTATGAGTTCGTCTTCTCTTGCGAGAGCTTTTCTCATCGTCAAGAAGAGAGCAGTATATCGCAGAGATATCGTCCGTGTCACGTTTAATGTTGTAAGTGTTTTCGGTGTATATGTGAAGAGCTTCCACTGTCAGCCGTTTTTTGTAGTTATTTTGTGTCGATAGTATTTTTGTTTTTTCAAAATCAGGTGTATGGCCATGAGTATTAAAATGCTCAGCAAGTGCTGTGTGTGGTGTAGTATCTGTAATACCTCTAGTTCTCTTTAGGTCATTTTTATGATTATTAATTCTTTTTTCTAAAAATTGCTTAGTTTGACCTACATAGCTAAGATTGCAACTCTCGCCATGACTTGCATCCCCTTTGCACGGAATTTTATAAATTACGTTTGACTGTTTAGATTTAGGAATAGGGTCTTTTAATTTTGTGTAAATTGATTTTTGAAGGGTGGTTTTATTTTTGTATGCCAATGTTATGTCTTTAGTGTTATTTTTTAGAATTTTAGCAATTTTTTCCGTAGTCCCATTAATATAAGTAATACTTCTATACATACGATCATTACTCAAATTGACGGAAGGTGGTTCAACAGGTTGGTTGTTGTGCAATCTAGTTTTTAGTAATTTGTGGATAATGTTTTTCGGGTAGTTATTATTTCGGGTAGGGTAGGTAAAGACCGAAAAGCTTAAAAACCTAACAAAAAAGAACTAGTCCAAATATGTTTCTTTAACCCTTTCATGCATACATTTTTCTATGGAATTAATTTTCACGGTTTTTGGTATCCGAGGGTTTTTGGGGTCGCTGATTACGAATCTGAAGTCAAAACTTCAAAAATCAAAATGGCGGATCCAATATGGCGGTCAAAAAAGATAAAATTCATTAGATTACGCTGAAAACTAGTACGTAATTTTATCTTTTTCGACCGCCATATTGGATCCGCCATTTTGAAGTTTTGACTTCAGATTCGTAATTAGCGACCCCAAAAACTTTTATAAAGCTAATTACCGATTTTTTAACTGTAATAAATTTGCCACAGTTACATTTAATCTGCAAAATAGTTACTTTTTTGCCCTTTATTTATTTATAAAATGCAGTAATTATAAAAAAAGCGCATATTACTTTTTTTTCATAACAATTGATGTCCTAGGATACTTACGAAATGAATTTAGTCAATATAAGTCCATGAAATATATGTTATAATATTAAAAAACTGAATTAGAAAAGGTGTTGTTGTACAACAACACTGCAACAAAGGGTTAAAATAGCCCATATGTCGCAAATCTCTCCACATTATTCACATTAATTAACGTTAAAATGAGTAGGCGGACGTAATGTAATGATAGGATATAAACAGTTTTTGAACTCCGAGTTTAAAATCTTTTTCACTTTCAAGAGGAAATGCTTTTGAATTCTTTGTTTGCTGAAGACTATTAACCTTTTTATTGTTCTAAGGTGATTTATTTACAAATAATTACTATATTTAGTGAACGGCTACTTATTAAAATTTTTATCATCAATGTTTCAGGTTTTTTACAGTTTTTTACGTTTTTTACGTTAAAATTGAGGTTTTTACGCGTAATTTTTTACGCGTAAAAAACTAGGTAACTTTGGTGCCCTACTTTGGTGCCCTACTTTGGCGCCTTTTTTTGGTGCCGCACTTTTTTTGGTACCGTACTTTTTTTGGTGCCGCACTTTTTTTGGTGCCGCACTTTTTTTGGTGCCGCACCTTTTCTGGTGCCGCACTTTTTTTGGTGCCGCACTTTTTTTTCGTGCCGCACTTTTTTTGGTGCCGCACTTTTTTTGGTGCCGAACTTTTTTTGGTGCCGCACTTTTTTTGGTGCCGCACTTTTTTTGGTACCGCACTTTTTTTGGCGCCGCACTTTTTTTGGTGCAGCACTTTTTTTGGTGCCGTACTTTTTTTGGTGCCGTACTTTTTTTGGTGCCGCACTTTTTTTGGTGCCGTACTTTTTTTGGTGCCGTACTTTTTTTGGTGCCGCACTTTTTTTGGTGCCGCACTTCCGTAATTTGGCACCGTGCCGTTATTTGGCACCGTGCCGTAATTTGGCACCGTGCCGTAATTTGGCACCGTGCCGTAATTTGGCACCGTGCCGTAATTTGGCACCGTGCCGTTATTTGGCACCGTGCCGTAATTTGGCACCGTGCCGTTATTTGGCACCGTGCCGTAATTTGGCACCGTGCCATAATTTGGCACCGTGCCGTTATTTGGCACCGTGCCGTTAATTTGGCACCGTGCCGTAATTTAGCACCGTGCCGTTATTTGGCACCGTGCCGTTAATTTGGCACCGTGCCGTAATTTGGCACCGTGCCGTTATTTGGCACCGTGCCGTAATTTGGCACCGTGCCGTTATTTGGCACCGTGCCGTTATTTGGCACCGTGCCGTAATTTGGCACCATGCCGTAATTTGGCACCGTGCCGTAATTTGGCACCGTGCCGTAATTTGGCACCGTGCCGTTATTTGGCACCGTGCCGTTATTTGGCACCGTGTAATTTGGCACTGTGCCGTTATTTGGCACCGTGCCGTTATTTTGCACCGTGCCGTTATTTGGCACCGTGCCATAATTTGGCACCGTGCCGTAATTTGGCACCGTGCCGTTATTTGGCACCGTGCCGTAATTTGGCACCGTGCCGTAATTTGGCACCGTGCCGTTATTTGGCACCGTGCCGTTATTTGGCACCCTGCCGTAATTTGGCACCTTTCCGTAATTTGGCACCGTGCCGTAATTTGGCACCATGCCGTAATTTGGCACCGTGCCGTTATTTGGCACCGTGCCGATATTTGGCACCGTGCCGTTATTTGGCACCGTGCCGTTATTTGGCACCGTGCCGTTATTTGGCACCGTGCCGTTATTTGGCACCGTGCCGTTATTTGGCACCGTGCCATAATTTGGCACCCTGCCGTAATTTGGCACCTTGCCGTTATTTGGCACCGTGCCGTTATTTGGCACCGTGCCGTTATTTGGCACCGTGCCGTTATTTGGCACCGTGCCGTAATTTGGCACCGTGCCGTAATTTGGCACCGTGCCGTAATTTGGCACCGTGCCGTAATTTGGCACCGTGCCGTTATTTGGCACCGTGCCGTAATTTGGCACCGTGCCGTAATTTGGCACCGTGCCGTAATTTGGCACCGTGCCGTTATTTGGCACCGTGCCGTTATTTGACACCGTGCCGTAATTTGGCACCATGCCGTAATTTGGCACCGTGCCGTTATTTGGCACCGTGCCGTTATTTGGCACCGTGCCGTTATTTGGCACCGTGCCGTTATTTGGCACCGTGCCGTAATTTGGCACCGTGCCATAATTTGGCAGCGTGCCGTAATTTGGCACCGTGCCGTTATTTGGCACCGTGCCGTTATTTGGCACCGTGCCGTAATTTGGCACCGTGCCGTTATTTGGCACCATGCCGTAATTTGACACCGTGCCGTAATTTGGCACCGTGCCGTAATTTGGCACCGTGCCTTAATTTGGCACCGTGCCGTAATTTGGCACCGTGCCGTAATTTGGCACCGTGCCGTTATTTGGCACCGTGCCGTAATTTGGCACCGTGCCGTTATTTGGCACCGTGCCGTTATTTGGCACCCTGCCGTAATTTGGCACCTTGCCGTTATTTGGCACCGTGCAGTAATTTGGCACCGTGCCGTTATTTGGCACCGTGCCGTAATTTGGCACCATGCCGTAATTTGGCACCGTGCCGTAATTTGGCACCGTGCCGTTATTTGGCACCGTGCCGTTATTTGGCACCGTGCCGTTATTTGGCACCGTGCCGTAATTTGGCATCGTGCCGTTATTTGGCCCGTGCCGTTATTTGGAACCGTGCCGTAATTTGGCACCGTGCCGTAATTTGGCACCGTGCCGTAATTTGGCACCGTGCCGTAATTTGGCACTGTGCCGTTATTTGGCACCGTGCCGTAATTTGGCACTGTGCCGTTATTTGGCACCGTGCCGTTATTTGGCACCGTGCCGTAATTTGGCACCGTGCCGTTATTTGGCACCGTGCCGTAATTTGGCACCGTGCCGTAATTTGGCACCGTGCCGTTATTTGGCACCGTGCCGTAATTTGGCACCGTGCCGTAATTTGGCACCGTGCCGTTATTTGGCACCGTGCCGTAATTTGGCACCGTGCCGTTATTTGGCACCGTGCCGTAATTTGGCACCGTGCCGTAATTTGGCACCGTGCCGTTATTTGGCACCGTGCCGTAATTTGGCACCATGCCGTAATTTGGCACCGTGCCGTAATTTGGCACCGTGCCGTAATTTGGCACCGTGCCGTTATTTGGCACCGTGCCGTTATTTGGCACCGTGCCGTAATTTGGCACCATGCCGTAATTTGGCACCGTGCCGTAATTTGGCACCGTGCCGTTATTTGGCACCGTGCCGTAATTTGGCACCGTGCCGTAATTTGGCACCGTGCCGTTATTTGGCACCGTGCCGTTATTTGGCACCGTGCCGTAATTTGGCACCGTGCCGTTATTTGGCACCGTGCCGTAATTTGGCACCGTGCCGTTATTTGGCACCGTGCCGTAATTTGGCACCGTGCCGTAATTTGGCACCGTGCCGTTATTTGGCACCGTGCCGTTATTTGGCACCGTGCCGTAATTTGGCACCGTGCCGTTATTTGGCACCGTGCCGTAATTTGGCACCATGCCGTAATTTGGCACCGTGCCGTTATTTGGCACCGTGCCGTAATTTGGCACCGTGCCGTAATTTGGCACCGTGCCGTTATTTGGCACCGTGCCGTAATTTGGCACCGTGCCGTTATTTGGCACCGTGCCGTAATTTGGCACCGTGCCGTAATTTGGCACCGTGCCGTTATTTGGCACCGTGCCGTTATTTGGCACCGTGCCGTTATTTGGCACCGTGCCGTAATTTGGCACCGTGCCGTAATTTGGCACCGTGCCGTAATTTGGCACCGTGCCGTTATTTGGCACCGTGCCGTTATTTGGCACCGTGCCGTAATTTGGCACCGTGCCGTAATTTGGCACCGTGCCGTTATTTGGCACCGTGCCGTTATTTGGCACCGTGCCGTAATTTGGCACCGTGCCGTTATTTGGCACCGTGCCGTTATTTGGCACCGTGCCGTAATTTGGAACCGGGCCGTTATTTGGCACCGTGCCGTTATTTGGCACCGTGCCGTTATTTGGCACCGTGCCGTTATTTGGCACCGTGCCGTTATTTGGCACCGTGCCGTTATTTGGCACCGTGCCGTTATTTGGCACCGTGCCGTAATTTGGCACCGTGCCGTTATTTGGCACCGTGCCGTTATTTGGCACCGTGCCGTTATTTGGCACCGTGCCGATATTTGGCACCGTGCCGTTATTTGGCACCGTGCCGTTATTTGGCACCGTGCCATAATTTGGCACCGTGTCGTAATTTGGCACCGTGCCGTTATTTGGCACCGTGCCGTTATTTGGCACCGTGCCGTAATTTGGCACCGTGCCGTAATTTGGCACCGTGCCGTAATTTGGCACCGTGCCGTTATTTGGCACCGTGCCGTTATTTGGCACCGTGCCGTAATTTGGCACCGTGCCGTAATTTGGCACCGTGCCATAATTTGGCACCGTGCCGTAATTTGGCACCGTGCCGTTATTTGGCACCGTGCCGTAATTTGGCACCGTGCCGTTATTTGTGCCGTACTTTTTTTGGTGCCGCACCTTTTTTGGTGCCGCACCTTTTTTTGGTGCCGCACCTTTTTTGGTGCCGCACCTTTTTTGGTGCCGCACCTTTTTTGGTGCCGCACCTTTTTTGGTGCCGCACCTTTTTTTGGTGCCGCACCTTTTTTGGTGCTGCACTTTTTTTGGTGCCGCACCTTTTTTGGTGCCGCACCTTTTTTGGTGCCGCACCTTTTTTTTGGTGCCGCACCTTTTTTGGTGCCGCACCTTTTTTTTGGTGCCGCACCTATTTTGGTGCCGCAAAAAACCTAAAAAATGGGACATCGCAGTTCCTACAAAGTATGACAGTCTGTTTTAAAGTTTTTGAGCCTGTTCACATTGGTTGAAATAGTCCGCCTAAATAGGACGGATGAAATATTGCTCGTGTTCAGATTGAGACTATTTGAACCAGAAGCTGTGAGCAATCAGACTGGCGTGAAACATTTGGAAAACGGAACATTTCTAAAGAATTGCAAGTAATACGTGGCTGCCTTTTGCTCTGCGACGTGTTGCATCGACGACGACCGAAACAATAATGACAATGGAACACATTCAGTGTGGCAGCCAACCAATCAGAGCACGACAGGCGGAACTCTGAGAATGGAGTTTTTAGTTTTGAGGATGATTTTCCTATCAGCAGTCCCACTTCCTCACCTTGCCCTAATGTTGCCAGTTTCTGTCCTATTTAGGCGGACTATTTCAACCAATGTGAACAGGCTCTTTCTCAGCATTTTATTAGAGATCCTATAATATAGAGAGTGGACATCAGCACTTAATAGACTGTACTACTAAGTAGGACAGTCTATTAACTCAAATTAGAACAGTTGTTTGAATGGAATTTTTCCAGTTTTTAGAATTTCTTTTCCCTTTTTCCAGTTATGTTTCAATTTACGCCTTCGGAATGAGTCTCCTTGTGTTTAAAAACGATTTTTTGATGCAAACTTTATAATTACGCTTATTGCTGCAAGAACTAGTTCAAATATGTTTCTTTAACCCTTTCATGCATACATATTTCTATGGAATTAATTTTCACGGTTTTTGGTATCCGAGGGTTTTTGGGGTCGCTGATTACGAATCTGAAGTCAAAACTTCAAAAATCAAAATGGCCGATCCAATATGGCGGTCAAAAAAGATAAAATTCATTAGATTACGCTTAAAACTAGTACGTAATTTTATCTTTTTCGACCGCCATATTGGATCCGCCATTTTGAAGTTTTGACTTCAGATTCGTAATTAGCGACCCCAAAAACTTTTATAAAGCTAATTACCGATTTTTTAACTGTAATAAATTTGCCACAGTTACATTTAATCTGCAAAATAGTTACTTTTTTGCCCTTTATTTATTTATAAAATGCAGTAATTATAAAAAAAGCGCATATTACTTTTTTTTCATAACAATTGATGTCCTAGGATACTTACGAAATGAATTTAGTCAATATAAGTCCATGAAATATATGTTATAATATTAAAAAACTGAATTAGAAAAGGTGTTGTTGTACAACAACACTGCAACAAAGGGTTAAAATAGCCCATATGTCGCAAATCTCTCCACATTATTCACATTAATTAACGTTAAAATGAGTAGGCGGACGTAATGTAATGATAGGATATAAACAGTTTTTGAACTCCGAGTTTAAAATCTTTTTCACTTTCAAGAGGAAATGCTTTTGAATTCTTTGTTTGCTGAAGACTATTAACCTTTTTATTGTTCTAAGGTGATTTATTTACAAATAATTACTATATTTAGTGAACGGCTACTTATTAAAGTTTTTATCATCAATGTTTCAGGTTTTTTACAGTTTTTTACGTTTTTTACGTTTTGACGTTAAAATTGAGGTTTTTTACGCGTAATTTTTTACGCGTAAAAAACTAGGTAAATTACTTTACGTAAAAAACCGGCACAACACTGCTGTCCATCCGTCTGTCTGTTTGTCCGTCCGTCTGTTTGTCTGTCTGTCTTCTCATTAACACCATAACTTTCGAAAGAATTGAGCTAGAAACTTGAAGTTTTGTATAGTTATAATTCCCGTGAATCGCTAGCCGAAGTTTTTGAACGATCAAAATTGGACCATCCATTCACCCTCCCCCTACAAACGAAACAGTTTTCTGCGATTTTGTCGAAAACGGTAAGTCGTATTGAAAAATTTATTAAGGTAAAATGTGTTTATAATCGGATTCTACATAACTCATCCATACAACAAAATTCCATCGGACCACTGCTTCCCCCTCTCCTATACAAATGGAATACTTTTTTCCCGTTTTCTCGAAAACTGTGCATCGTATCGAAAAATTTATAGAGATCAAATGTATTTAGAAGATGATTTTACATAACCAATCTATAAATCAAAAGCCTGTTGGACCACTCCTTCCCCCCTTCGCGATACAAGTTGAATACATTTTTCCTATTTCCTCGAAAAGAGAAAATGTGTTTAGAATACGATTTCACATAACCGTTCCATACATCAAAATTCAATCGGACCACTCCTTCCTTCATATTCCATACGGATGGATTTTTTTTCTGATAAAAATTTGTATAGAGTCCTCATATAGAGTGTTTGACGATCGGCCCCTGGCAATTTTAGCTTTTTTTATGATTTATAAACAAATTTTACTGAACTAATTCATTAATAATAAAAACTTCATTATCTACTCTATTTTTACACTTGCATGAAGAAATCCTTAACACGTTGATGGTTCTGTAAATATTTAACGGAAATGCCTATACATATGAAAGACAAATTTTCCGGTCTGGCCCAATTTTGCAGACGCAGGACGAATGTAGACCTGGCATTCGAAAATGATAGTTGGGGCCCTTCATGAAGCTTAGTGCAATTTTTCACCGGCTATCAAAAATGGTAGCTATGACAGTCAATCATACTGATATATAAAAATGAGTTGGTGTCTGTCTGTCTGTTTCTCTTTCACGCAAAAACGGCTGAACCGATTGACTTGAAATTTGGCATGAGTGTCTGTGGTAGTTCTGGTTCCAACATAGGCATACGGAAAAGTAGCGCGAGGGGTGGGGGGAGTAAGGGGAGGGGGTAAAGTGATTTCGAAACTTAGTTTTTGCGCTATGTTACTCTTTCGCGGGGAAACTACCCAGCCCATTGGCCTGAAATTTAGCTCCAACATAGACCATAAAAAAAATTTGAAAAAACTTAACTCGGCAACGACGGGTATGCAAGCTAGTGTGTTAATAAATCAATCTGTATTTTTGAACTTAATAGGATTTTTCATATTATTAATACGATAGTATTATTTCAAATTTTCACTTTCCATAAAAAAAAATATTTTTTTTAAATAAAAAACATATTTGTACTAGTAATGAATTTCTATGAATTTCAATGGACAACGCAAATAAATATTCCCAAATAAAATTAAAACTTTGATCCGATTTAGTTAGATATAAAAATATAGAATCTATTTACTTTATATAAACGTGAAACTTGTTTTTTCGTCCAATATTAATTGAAATTTTCTTTTTTTTTTTAATTTCCATGTAGCTTTTATGATTGTTGCAGATGCATTTTTTATCAGTTGTACTTCATTTGTTTTTCTCTGGCCATCAAAACAAATACCAGAAAATAATAAAAATAAATCATTCGCCAGAGAAAACGGAAAAAATACTGAAATCAAGGGAAAACAGGAAACGAGACAGCAGAAAAAAATAAAATTAAAATAAATTGTCCCATTTTTGATATTGGATCGAAATTTGCATTTACAAACGATTTAACAACAAAAGATTTTTCCCAATTGTTGAAAATCGAAGCAGCTTTTGTTGGTCGATGGTTGAAAACGCAGGACAATATTTTGGGCCAAATGAACAAAGCAAAAATTTCAGGATGTTCTTCCAATATTTATGCAACCAAATAAATTGGAAGCGTAAACGAGTTGGCACATCGATTCAATTCTGATGAGAATGTAAATACAGCCATTTAAAAAAAAAATTCCATGTCGACTGTGAAAAAATTCGCAAAAAAACAACCACTTTCCGGCCAATTTTGGCAACTTTACCGCAACAGAATGTGAAACCAAAAAATTTTTAATACATAAAGAAAATTTCGTATTCAAAAAGAAACAATACTATATATTTCACATAGGATCTCAAGATTACGCTTAAGTAATTTTAAATTTTTCTGATTTTTGTGTCCTTTTAAATTTGCCTTTTTATACCTACTCTAATGGCGTTTTCTACTGGCATATACTTTTTGCTCTACAATTGCTCTAAACTTGCTCTAGAAATCCTCTAACGTGGCTTGCTCCAAGAACTTGTGTTCGACAGCGATCTTTTATCGGTCGAAAAAGAGTTGCAAAGGTTGTTTGCGAGCGCAAAAGGAGCAGTTATCGAGCAATTTTGTGATGTGCCGAACGTAGCCAGATTTGAATTGCCTTTTTGAGGTTAGGACTAACAAAATCCAAAATGTATTGGAACAGTGTCAAGTTAAGGATAAAATCCCAAAAATTATTTTAATTCGCTTTATATTGTTAAGAAATGCTCGACTCGCAAGTAGAGATGCTCGAGAATGCCTTGCTCTATTCTGCGAGAGTTCTTGCTCAGAATCTCCCAGTCGAAAACGCCACAAATCAAATATGAACAGGAGTGCTACGTCAGTGAAACATAGCTTAAAAAATTGGCAAATATAAGTAGGGTAGGACCGGGCTTGTTGAATTACTTTTTAGAACTTAGGTTGTAGCGCGCACATAAAGTCACATATCGCTCCAATAGTTAAGCCATTCGATAGAGGGATTCCTTGACTACATTTCATAGAAGAAATTTTTTTTTAATGTTTTATTAACTGCCCTCCAGCTCAATTTAAAGGGTGATTCAACATGCCCGCCGATTTGAAGGTGGTGCGGGTAAGTTGAATAATTGTAAGTTTTCATACTTATGAATGAAAAAACGTTATTTCTTAAGAAAAAAAAGAATGAAATAAAGTATTTTATTAAAAAAATGTCTTAAACATAAAAAAACCTATAATTGCCAGAGGTCAATCGTGAAATGCTCCATATGAGGGCAGACAAAATTTTTATGTTAAAAATCCATTTGTGTGGAAGAAAGGGGAAGGGTTTATTCGAATTGATTTGGATGTATTGAACGTTTATGTAAAATCATATTCTAAACACATTTCGTCTCTATAAATTTTTCGATACGACGCATAGTTTCCGAGAAACAGGAAAAAAATACTGCATGTGTATGGGACAGGGAGGAAGCAGTTGTCCGATTGAATTAAGATGTATGGATAAGTTATGTAAAATTTTATTCTAAACACATTTTACCTTTATAAATTTTCGAGAAAATTGCAAATAACTTCGTTTGTATGGGAGAGGGAGGAAGGAAAATTTCAAGTCTCTACCTCAATTCTTTCGGAAGTTATGGTGTTCACGGACGGACAGACAGACGGACGGACATGCGAAAATCAAAATCTTTTGTCATCGATAACACTCTGGTATAGTTCATTTTGGTGCCCGATGATTGGTTCGATGTGTTTCAAACGGTAATACTAAATCATACTCATATATAAAATTAAGTTGTTGTCTGTCTGTTTGTCTTTCACGTCAAAACGGCTGGACCGATTGGCCTTAAATTTGGCATGGATGTTCACTCTTGGCCTGGTTCCAACACAGGCCTTTTGAGAAGTAGCCCGAGCGGTGAGGGGAGTAGGGGGAGGAAGTAAAGTTAATCCGAAGCTTTTTTTTCCTTATTGTTATCCTTTCGCGAGAAAACTACCGAACCGATTGGCGTGAAATTCGCCACAGATGTTCGTCGGGATCCCTCTCTGATATATCATTGTTTAAAAGTAGACCAAGGGTGAAGGAAGTAAAGGGAGGGACTAAGGTGAATCCGAATCCGAATGGGGGGTATTGCATTTTTATTAATTTTTGGAAACCATTTTCCGAAGCGAAAAAACTTTAAAGATAAGCTCGGCCCGAGGCTATCTAATTTATAACCAACTGAATTTTGTTTTCCTAGGATCTGTTCTACTCCCGCTTTTGACCGGGAAAAGCCGGGTCCAAATTCTAGTCTAATATACTCCTATATGATATATCATAAAAAGTATAATTTAGAAATTCAGGATTCATGTCCGCGTACAATATTACAATTAAATTAATGTATATTGCCTTTAGGTGAGTTTTTTTTATTCAAAAATGTTCAACACACGTGATAAAAGGGCTCTCCATTTAATGTAAAATATATCTGCATTGAAACATTTTCATATTAAATCGTAATTCTGATTAACGTGATGTGCTAGTTTTATATTTGGTAGCAATATAGCTAATACAATTTTGGCTTGACTTTGAATTTAAATTAAAACTAGGGGCTGCGCCCCGAACCGCTTCGCGGTTCATCCCCCTTCCGCAGGTCGGCCTTCGGCCTCCCTGCCCCCGTCGGCCTACGGCCTCCACAACTACTCGGCCTTCGGCCTCGCCCCTCGCGCTTGAATTGTTGGAATTTGATGTATGGAGATGTTACGTAAAATTATTTAAATATATTTCAGCTCTCGCCTTCCTCTTTACTCGGCCTTCGGCCTCGAGTCAAATGCATATAGTTAACCCAAAAAAGGGAAATTTTTTTAGAGACATTTTTCTTTGTGACTCAACGGTGTATTACAAAATCGTACTGTTTACTTACAATATATTCAATAACGGTAAAAGGTGGTTATCCACACGGGGAAAGACAATATTGTGGGAAATGTTATTCTTTTTAATTCATGTCATACATTGAAGCACCAAATCCCTTTAGAATTGCAGAAGATAGCAGGTGAGGGCTATACATAACGATGGTGTCTATACTGTTTTTCGCAGTATTATATTGTTTTTCAGACTCCAATACTGCATAATTGCTTTTTTCCCCAAAATACTGTATTTAAATACTCAGAAAACTTTAATTCTTTAACGTTTCGAAATTCAAATTTATTAATAGCAATGCAAAACGTCAGTGGCAACACAAAACAGTGGCAACACATGGCAAGTGTAAATACATTCAAACGACGAACAGCGAAGTATTTATGGCAACATGTCATATAGATTCGCTTCTTCCTTTCCCCATCGATTACTGTCTTGTCATTATTCATCCTTCTTCAGAACGCGTTACTTTGATTTTGCTTTCCATTATTAATTTAAAAGAATAAAAATGTCGAAATTAAGAGCAAAGACACAAATTTTCATTGAATAAAATTTATACTGCGAAAAATACTGTTTTTTCAAATCGATTTACTGCTTTTTTAAATTTTTAGGTGAAATATACTGTTTTTTGTCCGAAAAAAGATACCATCGTTAGCTATACATAAAAAGGAGGGGTAGATATTAGTGAGCAAAAATTTTCCCTGCGGGCTGACCTCTCTCATGGTGAAAATAGGATCCGAAACCCTTAAGCGCATAAAGAGGTTTCAAGGGAGGGAAAGGGGTTGCTATTAAACTGGATCCGACACCCTTGAGTAAGAGATATCAGAAGAAACGGGGATTGACATCAAAAAGAATCATATCCTTTATTCTTGTCAATAACTGTACCTGTGTGCAAAGTTTGATCAAAATCGGCCGCGCCGTTTTTGCGTGATGCCGGAACAAACATTCAGTCAAACAGACAGAAATACCGACCGACATACAGACAGATGTACAAACATAAATTTTAAGCATAACAAAACCTATAATATTCCTTGTGATATTCCTATTGTGATATTCCTATTGTGATATTCCTATCAAAATTCGAACAGTTGTATCAAAATTCCAGTTTGAAGTCAAACTTTCTAATAAGATTTTTTAAAATTTGTTCCAATAGGACTTTGATGTATGGGAGTTTTATTTAGAATCATATCCTAAATAACTTTTGTTCTTGGACTTTTTAGATAAGATGTTTTTGAGATATTCGCAAAAAACGTTTTCGTTCGTATGGGGGGTACCCCCCCTAATGGTCCATTTTTGCCCATTAACGAACTTAGCCTCGCATTTTACGAAAAATAAATCTGCGCAAAATTTCAAGTCTGTAGCTCAATCCGTGCGCCCGCAGTCCGCGCCACAGAGTGACGGACGGACAGACGGACGGACAGACGGACGGACAGACGGACGGACAGACGGACGGACGGACATGCTAAATTCAATTTTTTTTTATCATTCTAAACACTCTAATACCCAATTCGTTTTTCAGCCTCCTCACGGGCAAGCTAAAACCGTGTCTTGACTTGGGATTTTTCATCGCAGAGATTTTATAATTGACCAATCAGAGCTTGAGTTGATGACGATATACAAACGAAAATGTTTTTTGTGAATATCTCAAAAACTGTGTATCTTATCAAAAAAGTGCAAGAACAAAAGTTACTTAGGATATGATTCTACATAAAACTCCCATACATCAAAATCCGATTGGAATAAATTTTAAAAAATCTTGTTTTAACAACTGTTCGAATTTAGATACGAATATCACCATACGGGTTTTCAATAATTGTTAGATTGGCAATTATAGCTTTTGTTATGTTTTAAAATAAGGATCATCAAAATCGGAGCCGCTGGAGCACTGCGGAAAGAAATCCAAACAAAATCGCTTTGCCTTTTAAATATATAGATTCGTGATCAGCGACCCCGAAAACCCCCTAATGACATTTTTTCCCGGAAAAATGGGAAAACGGATATTTGCATTATCCTTACAGGACCTTCCGTTATGAATTTTGAAAATCTAACACCGGATTCGTGATCAGCGACCCCAAAAATCCCCGAGTGGTACTTTTCAGCCTCCTATTGAGCAGGATTCATGGCGAAAATCACGGTTTAAAAACACTCAAACCCCCTTTACCCCCCGTTCACCCCCTTAGCTATAAAATTTCGAAAAATCTCGATGGTTGGGACATATTCTGAAAGTTTCAAGTCTCTATCTTGAGGGGTTTGGGCTGGGCGTCAGGTTAAACGATTTTATATATAGAGCAGATGGTTTTCACTTTTTCCAATAAAGACTCAATTTCAACAAAAAAAAAATAAAAAAAAAAATATTTTGCCACCGCTTAGAATTGAACCCGTACCTGGCGCGATGTAGTTTACACTTATTCAGTATTAAGAATATAAATTTTAAAGATAAATTAAGTAATAAAAAAACAGGCAGTCATTGGGGACTGCCAACAGAAGTGAAAACAATAATATATGTAAGGTAATTTTGTCGTGTATTTATGCCTATATATTTTTTAACCTGAAATTTTGAAAATATATGCTAATAAGCAGTAAATGTCAAATAAAAGTCAATATGCATATTAAGGTTTGAATTCCTGAGCAGCACATGATTTTCTTATACAACAAATAGCTACAGATATTTAATTCTTTCTGTATAAGAATGCCACGTGCTGTTCAGAAATTTTCTGTGTAATTTTATTTTGCTGTATATATTTTTCAAAAAAAATCGATTTTTTGTTATTTTCTGTCTCATTTTATTTTGCTGTATATTTTCCAAAAAAACAAATCGATTTTTTGCTGTATAACAAAGTCACGTGCTGTTCAGAAATTTTCTGTCTCATTTTATTTTGCTCTATACAGTCTTCAAAAAAAAAACCGACTTTTTCTGTATAAAAAAATCAAATGAAAGCAAATCAGCATTCTTAACCCATTTATTCGCCACCCGGTAAGAATTCTTACCACAACTTTGAATATTCATCAAAGCTCATCAAATTACTTTTTCGTTGATTGGGTAATTGGATTTTCCCATTTTTGGCCACAAAACAGACAAAAACCCTCCCAGAAACGTAAAAATACTCGTTTCTCGCCATTGGTAAGAATTCGTATTACAAAACCTTTTTTCACATTTTTGTTTATTTTTTCGAAGAATGTACCGCAAAGCGGTAAGGGGTTGAGCCCTTAGATCATTTTTATTCCAAAATCAATAAAAATTCTCACGTTTTTCTGGAAAAAATACCACATATTGAGCATATCAGAGTATTGGCTATTTGTCGTGGTTAAGAATTTTTACCACAATTTTCCGGAAAACTGTGGGTCGGAAAATTCTGAAACTTTTTGAAAGTCATATTCGACCCAAAAGTAGCTTCCACACGAATTTTGATGGAAAAATTATTCAGGAGCAAAAATGTAAACTTAAAGATAAATTAAGTAATAAAATATTAAAAAAAGTAAATAGATCAACAAAAAAAAATTGAAAAGAAAAAAAAAGAATTTTGCACCGATAGGAATTGAACCCGGTGCTTGGCGCATGGCAGTCCAACTTCTAACTCACTGCACTAATCAGACAGTACGGAATGTCGTTTTAACATTGAAGACTTAGTTAGTGGCATATTCATAATTTTGAAAGGGAAATAACTAATAAAGTATTATTAAAATATCTACAGCTATAGAGCTTTCATTTAAAAAAGGATCATCGAAATCGGAGCCGCTGGAGCTCTGCGGAAAGAAATCCAAACAAAATCGCTTTGCCTTTTAAATATATAGATTCGTGATCAGCGACCCCGATAACCCCCTAATGACATTTTTCCCGGAAAAAATGGGAAAACGGATATTTGCATTATCCTTACAGGACCTTCCGTTTTGAATTTTGAAAATCTAACACCGGATTCGTGACCAGCGACCCCAAAAATCCCCGAGTGATACTTTTCAGCCTCCTATTGAGCAGGATTCATGGCGAAAATCACGGTTTAAAAACACCCAAACCCCCTTTACTCCCCGTTCACCCCCTTAGGGGTAAAATTTCGGAAAATCTCACCTTAGTGAGCGCCTACGCGATGGTTGGGACATATTCTGAAAGTTTCAAGTCTATCTTCATGGATTTGGGCTAGCGTCAGGTTAAACGATTTTATATATAGAGAAGATGGTTTTCACTTTTTCCAATAAAAGACGATGCGTAACAGATATTCTTAATTTTACGTTTAAAAAACTCAATTTCAACAAAAAAAAAATAAAAAAAAAATATTTTGCCACCGCTCAGAATTGAACCCGTACCTGGCGCGATGTAGTTTACACTTATTCAGTAGTAAGAATATAAATTTTAAAGATAAATTAAGTAATAAAAAAACAGGCAGTCATTGGGGACTGCCAACAGAAGTGAAAACAATAATATATGTAAGGTAATTTTGTCGTGTACCTATATATTTTTCAACCTGAAATTTCGAAAATATATGCTAATAAACAGTAAATTTTAAATAAAAGTCAATTATGTATACTAAGGTTTGAATTCCTGAACAGCGCATGATATTCTTATACAAAAAATGGCTAGATATTTAATTTTTTGTTGTATAACAAAGTCACGCGCTGTTCAGAGATTTTCTGTCTCATTTTATTTTGCCGTATGAAATTTTCCAAAAAAAAATCGATTTTTTGTTGTATAACAAAGTCACGTGCTGTTCAGAAATTTCCTCGCTAATTTTATTTTGCTCTGTACTGTCTACCAAAAAAAATCAATTTTTTCTGTATAAAAAAATCAAATGAAAGCGAATCACAGCATTCTTAAGCTGTTAAAGTGACGCGAACTCATGAGATTTTACCCATCCAAAAATCACCCAACGCGCCTAAAGAAGTATAATATAAATAAAATAAATAATTTAAGGTCAAAAAAAAAATTTAAAAAAAAACATTTTGTCACCACTCGGAATCGAACCCGCACATCTGGCGCATTGTAGTCTAACACTTATTTAGGAGTAAAAATGTAAACTTAAAGATAAATTAAGTAATAATATATTAAAAAATAAAAAAAATTTTTTAAAAAAAAGCTTTTATTAAAAAAGAATGCACTAAAAAGAAAAAAATAATTTTCTGGACGCTGTGTATCACAAATATAAAAGCTTTTTAAAAGCGAGATAAATTTTTATTTTATTGTTATATGCTTTATCACGCTTTTTAAAAGCTTTTATATTTGTGATACACAGCGTCCAGAAAATTATTTTTTTCTTTTTAGTGCATTCTTTTTTAATAAAAGCTTTTTTTTAAAAAATTTTTTTTATTTTTTTTATTTTGTTCTTTTTAGTCTTCGAATATATATCCTTACATTTGAGATGTCCTTACAGGCTTTTTAACTTGAGAATCGTATTCAGCGACCCCAAAAACCCCCAGAATAGATTTTTTTCCGGAAAATTTGGAGAAAAGGATAATCACGTTATCCTTACAGGACCTTCCGTTATCCTTACTGACTTTTTAATGACAGATTCGGATTCAGCGACCCCAAAAACCCCCAGAATAGATTTTTTTCCGGAAAATTTGGAGAAAAGGATAATCACGTTATCCTTACAGGACCTTCCGTTATCCTTACAGATTTTTTAATGACAGATTCGGATTCAGCGACCCCAAAAACCCCCAGAATAGATTTTTTTCCGAAAAATTTGGAGAAAAGGATAATCACGTTATCCTTACAGGACCTTCCGTTATCCTTACAGACTTTTTAATGACAGATTCGGATTCAGCGACCTCAAAAACCCCCAGAATAGATTTTTTTCCGGAAAATTTGGAGAAAAGGATAATCACGTTATCCTTACAGGACCTTCCGTTATCCTTACTGACTTTTTAATGACAGATTCGGATTCAGCGATCCCAAAAACACCCAGAATAGATTTTTTTCCGGAAAATTTGGAGAAAAGGATAATCACGTTATCCTTACAGGACCTTCCGTTATCCTTACAAGGACGAAGTAGTGAAAATATTGTATTGTCATCGGACTTATATAAGTGTGCAAAATTTCAAGTCAATCGGACAAGTGGAAGTGGGTCAAAATTTGATTGCAAGATTTGACCCCGACAAACAAACAAACAAACAAACAGACAGACAAACAAACAGACAAGATAGCGAGCTAAATAAAAGCTTTTAATAAAAGTAAAAAAATCAAAAAAAAAAAATTGAAAAGAAAAAAAAAGAATTTGTCATCGATAAGAATTGAACCCGGGCCTGGCGCATGGTAGTCCAACTTCTAACTCACTGCACTAATCGAACAGTACGAAATGTCGTTTTAACATTGAAGACTTAGTTAGCGGCATATTTATAATTTTGAAAGGCAAATTACTAATAAAGTATTATTAAAAATGGGGAAAAAAGTAAAACGGACATATCTACAGCTATAGAGCTTTCATTTAAAAAAAAAATCATCAAAATCGGTTCAATAGGAACTCCAGGAGCTCTGTCGAAAGAAATCCATACAAAATCGCTTTGCCTTTTAAATATATAGATATGAATGCACTGACTGGTAAATGAATTAGATTGGCAGGTGTTCAATTTCGTATATTTGTAAATTATTAAAATATCGATTTCAGAGGACAATAAAAATTAAATTAGGCGGGATATACCTGTAATTTAGACCGGTTCGACCACAAAAAAAATTAATAAATGTTCGCTATTGTTTACTAAACTTAATCAAAAATACTGGTTTTTTGTGTAATTAGAGGTAATTTGTTTTTGATTACACCAACATGCAGAGAAAAAATAGTAAATTCAATTATTTCATAATGGAGAATCCGTACTATTACTAAAATAGTTCAATTCAATTACAAAAATAGTCGATTTAACCACAAAATATAAAATTTCACCACTAAGTAGTTCAATTTATTATAAAGTTACCAGATTTCGACTATTTTTATACTCTATATGATATATCATATATTAGTATATTAGATTTAGTATACGGTTTATAACGTATCGAACCAATTATCAGACACAAAAATGAACTACACCAGGGTGTTAGGGATGACAAAAGATTTTGATTTTCGCATGTCCGTCCGTCTGTCCATCCGTCTCTCTGTCCTCTGTCAATCTGTGAATACCATAACATTCGAAAGAAATAAGCTAGAGACTTGATATTTTGTACAGTTGCGTTTCTCGTAAATGTCTAGGCTAAGTTCTTGAACGGGCAAAGTTGGACCATTCCTTCCCCACTCCCCCAAACAAACGAAGTTATTTGCAATTTTCTCAAAAACGGAGAGTCATATTGAAAATTTATTAAGGGAAAAAGTATTTAGAATAGAATTTTGCATAACTCATCTGTTATGCCCGAAAGCAAAACTTTAAATTAAAAATACTGGATTTTAAAATGGGCGAAATAAAACAAAGTGATAAATTTATAATAAAATTAACAATTTAATAAATCAATTAAATGAACAATTAATATAACAATTCTATCAAACTTATATTAATATAAAGAATAAAACTTGCTAATAATGATGTAAGAGAATGCGTATTTTTTATAATACGATTAAAATATCATTTACTATCGGAAAGTATTCCTTATAATAAATGATTAAATAAAATTGAATTATTTGTTTATTATCGGAAAGTATTCCATATAATAAACAAATCAAATGAATTATGGTGATTGAAAAAACCTTTATGTAAAGGTATCGTTTAGTAAACGATTTTTAAATGAAATTGAAGTATTTGTTTATTATTGGAAAGTATTCCATATAATAAACAAATCAAATGAATTGTGAATGAAAAAAAAAACCTTAATGCCTGGAGCCCAATGAACGCAACGCGAACGCAGAAACTGTCACTTACAAGTTTGTTCCATAGAAATCATTTGAAGTGAGCATAGTGAACGCAGTGAACGCAACTACAACGCAAAAGTTTGCAAACTTCTAACTTTGCCGCAACAATTCTGCGTTGACAGTTCATAAAGTGAGGTTGGGGAAATGTTGTTCGAGGAAAAATTGATAGCCTTAGTGCAATAACATACAAATAAAAAAGATAAAGACCAACAAAGCAAATTATCGCTTCGAAATTATCCATTTGTGTAATTTTGCCAACTTTATACCACTTTATATTATGTCACTTGTACTACTTCACGAGATGCCATTGGGCTCTGCCGCCGAAATGTTGCGCTGCGTGACAGTTCACAGCGTTGGAGTTGCGTTCGCGTTGCGTTCATTGGGCTCCAGAGGTTATGGAAAGGAATCGTTTATTATTGGAAAATGTTCCTTATAATAAACGATTTTTAATGAAATTGAAATATTTGTTTATTATTGGAAAGTATTCCATATAATAAACAAATCAAATATATTCGTACGCGAGAAAAACCCTAATACAATTATATGTAATTGTACGCGAGAAAAACCCTAATACTAGAAAAGTGGATCGTTTATAGTCGGAAAATATTCCTTACAATAAACGATTCAACTACAGTCAGAATATTTGCTTATTATCGGAAAGTGTTCCTTATAATAAACAAACAAACTGAATGTCCCTAAGAATTCTTTTAAAGGCCTTACCGAGAGAGTGCTCAAGGGCTTCAGCCGAAAGAATTACTGAGCTGTCGCGTTACACGCGCTTTTATATGATTTTTGGACTTATTTCGGTTACTTAGATTAAACTTAAATTTAATTTGACAAATAATATTAAATTAATTCACAGTAATATTTAAAATGACTAAACATAAATTAATGACTAAATATAAAACTAAATAGAAATATTAAAATTGAAAATTATGTTGCGAGTGGTCGGAACATTATCCATACATCAAAATCCAATAAGACCACTGCTTCCCCTTCTCCCATACAAATGGAATACTTTTTTCCTGTTTTCTCGAAAACGGTGCATCGTATCGAAAAATTTATAAAGATGAAATGTGTTTAGAATATGATTTTACATAACTTATCTGTACATCAAAATCCAGTTGGACCACTTCTTTTATTTAAAAATATCAGTTGTGATCAGCACAAAACATTCCTCTGCAATATTTAGTGCCACAATCTAATTTTTTTTAAACAAAATCACGTGGAAAGCACAAATTCTTCAACAAACTGCGTCAAATGTCAAATGCGGAAATTTGTAGCTGTCGACAAAATGCTTAAATCCGGGACGTTTGGTAATTTCTGGGACAAAATATCTAAATCCGGGATGTTTGGTAAATCAACACATACAAAAACTAGTTTTTTTTAAATTTTACAAAAAAATGTGACAAAATTTTAATGATTCGCGCAATGCTCCCCAAAAACTTCAAATTGCGCCCTGATGAAAATGAAATATTGGTTATATCGAATAAACTAACGATAAATTTTCTATGATATAAAATCATTTGAGAAGCATTTTTCAAGTCAAAATGAGAAATTACTGCGTATAAATATTGTCTCCAATCTTCTTAATTATAAATGAAATCTTAATTGAATTTTTCATTTCATTTGTAATTAAAAATAGTACGAGAGAATGGAGTTTTCGTGTTTCCCTAACAAAATTGCGACAATTCAACAAATGATAAAAACTCAAGGCTGCAAGAAAAAAAGAAATGTTCAACAAAAAAATGAAAATAAAAAAATTTGTCCAAACAAAGAATGCAAATCTCATTTCGCTTTAGTCCGTCTTATAAAGAATTTGAATTTGCCAGAGAAAAAAACGTTGATTGTATATTCAGGTCATACTATTAGGCCATCTTGACAATTCCAGCTATCGTCCAACGGCATCGCATCACAACTCCAACAACCACTTCCAACAAAATATTATATAAAAATTTTCACCATCTTATATTCCGACTAGCCATCATTTAAAAGAGATAAAAAAATTTAACAGAAATAAATTTCGCAAAAAAAAATGAAAGATACGAAAAAAAGATACTGAAAATCTTTTTCTGCATTTCTTCCTGTTGTCCGCTACTCATTCCTATATCATTGCAGGGACATTTTATCATATTTTCCCTCTGAAGCGCTAGCTGACGGTTTGAAATAGATTTCCCAATTTCATATTTTCATCGTTTGCGAACTATAGCGAATGTCTGAATAGCTGCTGAATACTAGCTGAGCTGAACATGCCTCTAGGTCAGTGTTTTCCAACCGATGTGTCGCGTTTTTTTTTTGTGCCGAAAATTCACAGGCTTTTTTCCAAAGAAACCAACCTTTGAAAACCTAAACAACCCCGAGCTTCACCTACTTATCCAAAAGTTTCTCTTGTTCATTATGTAACACGTAAAAAAAGGATTTTGATATTTTGGTTCCAACAAATAGTAAAACTACTTCATCAAAATTTTAATCCTGAAAAGGTCTGTGTGCTATACAGGGTTAAAGAATTTGAATTTCGCGCCATATTTTCTATCTTTGCGCCTGCAGCACATTTATTTAGGACATTTTTAACTATTCCATACTTTTTTCCATTTTCAGCTGCGGCACATTTCTGTTAGGAAATTCTCACCCACGCCATATTATTTTTTCATTTTTGGCTCAAAAATACGCAGAGCTTTTCGGACCCCTTCCACCCCCTTGTCCCGCTCTATTTTGTATGATGTATAGTCACACTATCGCAAACGCCCCCTCCACTTCCTCCCCTTTTCCTCCCTCTTTCTCCTCCTCTCTTCCTCCCCTCCCTCTTTCTCCTCCTCTCTTCCTCCCCTCCCTCTCATGTAAGCGTAATATATGTTATGGACAGAACCGCAATCGTATTTCTCCTTATAAAATTTAAGAAATTTTTTTTGAATAACTAAAGTTTTCTTTTGTTCCATGATTTCATTTGGTTGTTTCAGAATTATAATTTAAATATTGCAGTTACTAGAACAAAAATTTAAAAAAAAACCAATTGTTTACATTGTTTACATTCTTTACATTATTTACTGTAATTTTGGTGCCTGTAAACAATTAGTTTTACGTAAAATACATTTTGTAAACAATCCGCACAACACTGGTTTCAGGGTGGCGAAAGAAAAAAAAGATTGAGACCGCCTGCTCTAAGATATATTTGTATAGATGTACATGAATTCAGGGTAAAATAGATTTCCCTTTAAAACTAGAAATCTTTTCCTGTTTTCCTCAACTGAACTCAACTGAAATTTATACACAGAATCCACAGATGTGGGGCAAAGATAGTCATAACTCTAGCTTAAATATGATTGCTGTGTTTGTTGTCGCTGCAAAATATTATTTCATTTATACATCCATAAATACTGTTTACAGGAATGCTTTATTATATCTACAGATATATGCCTGTTTCGACAACTATATTTCGGCCTCGAATTATCCTTACGACCAGTTACAAAAGTTACGAGGGGCAACGATAAGGAAAACCGGATAAGGAAAAAAATCCCAAAATCGAAAAGTTTTCTTTTTTCTTCGTCCTGGATTTGATGCCGAAAGCAACGACGAATGATAAACGAACTTAAAACGAAGCAAAAAAAAAACACCGAAGAAGGAAGAAATTATGTTAAAAAGTGTCTTTGGAAAAGCAGTCGATTATAACCCTAAATCCTTAAATTTAGTCAGTTAGTATTTTTTTTTTCTTCGTCAAAGACCCTATCACTCCCTCTCGTAGGCGTCGGTCGTCATCCTTTTTAGTGTCCTGAATGTCGCGGCGCTTCAGCTTAACATAACAATAAAGTTTTTGTACTTTTCGTCGTTTTTCTTTTTATATTTTTGTATACATTTATGGCTTATTCTCGTCTTTATCCCAAAATGAAACCGAAGTCAAGAAATATTTTTGTGAAAATGAATGTTCAGCCACGGATTTGAAATAGAAATAGAAATGGATATCCCGACCAACTGGCTCCAAACTGATGTTATGGAGTCAATAGACTCTAAATAGCTTCAAAACCCAGGTCTTATGCCAGTATCGCCTTCAATTGATAACTTCATATCTTTATACTGTGAAAAATCAAACCGAAAAAAAGGAAATTGCAAGATAAAATAACGAAAATATCAAGATTTTCTGTAAAAAAAATATCTTAGAAAAAATGCATTCATGATTTCAGCAGTTTAAATGCATTAAGTACCAAAGTTTTCATTTAAATTGGGTTTTTATTCAACTGTTAATCGGCCGAACTGAGGGTTTTCCTTCTTCTTTTCAATGGAAATGGCATACCTAAAAATTTACGATTTTAAAGATTTAAACGCTAGATTAAACACATGATTGGCAACAGCTTGTGTATTTCTGTTTCACGTGATTGGAGTTGTAAGTACGAAATACAATGTAAACCAGATTTAATGACGAAACACCGAATCTGAAATGGTTATGAAATCCATAAAAAATTCTCTAGTGTGAATACATATTCCCGAGCAAAGTGATATAGGCACTAGTAGCGTAACTAGAAAATCGCCCCCTCTTTTTTTTAAATTTTTACCTCCACAATCAAAGTCATTAATGAATGCCCATAGCTACAACCCCTGAAGTTAGAAACTTGAAATTTTCAGAGTATGTCCCATCCATCACTTAGGCGATCACTAAGGCGCGGTTTTTCGAAATTTTGCCTCTAAGGGGGTAAACGTGGGGTAAAGAGGGTTTGGGTGTTTCAAAACCTTGATTTTCGCCAAGAATCCTGCTGAAGTGTTTTCGGGGTCGCTGATAACGAATTCGGTGTAAGATTTCAAAATTCAAAATAGGTCTTGTAAGAAAAACCCAAATATCCTTCTCCCCAGGAAAAAATGGCATTAGGGGGTTTTCGGGGACGCTGATCACGAATCTGGCGTTAGACTAATTCGAAACGGAAAGTCCTGCAAGGGAAGATTTTTCTCAATGGTTTTTAAGTTCTTCCCGTTTTTTTTTTGGTATTTTAAAACTTATACAAAAAACTTTAACCCGGTAACGACGCGTATGCAAGCTACTTTCCTATAAATTTGGTTATATGCATTTATTTCACAAAAGCTCATAGTTTTCCACAGATTTTCAAAAAACTGAATTTTTTTCAAATATATTGAGAACCATTAGAGACACAAAAAAAACCGTTAAAGCAAAAAATGTAGAAAATTTTATATTCTTTAAATTTTGATTGAGTATAAAAAGCGCATAATTTTCGGGAAATTCTCTAAAATCTGTCAAAACTGTATCATGGGAGGTACCCATTTTTATACCCGTATAGTGAAACCAAAGGGTATATTAACTTTGCTTTACCGTTTGTAACGCCAAAATCCCGTCATCACACACAAAAATGAATTACACCAGTGTGTTTAGAATGATAAAAAAATTGAATTTTTTGTCCGGCCGTCTGTCCGTCTGTGGCGCGCATTGCGGGCGCACGGATTGAGCTACGGACTTGAAATTTTGCGCAGATCCGTTTTTCGTAAAATTCGAGGCTAAGTTCGTTCATGGGCAAAAATGGACCATTAGGGGGGTACCCCCCCTACGAACGAAACCGATTTTTGCGAATATCTCAAAAACGGTGCATCTTATCAAAAAAGTCCAAGAACAAAAGTTTTTTAAGATATGATTCTACATAAAACTCCCATACATCAAAATCCGATTGGAATAAATTTAAAAAAATCTTATTGGAAAGTTTGACTTCAAAGTGGAATTTTGGTACAAGTGCTCGAATTTTAATACGAATATCACCATACGGGTTTTCAATAATTGCCAGATAGGCAATTATAGCTTTTGTTATGTTTTTATTTTGACTATTATTACTTTGTGAGGGAAGGTTTGTTTACCGAGTTAGGATTAGGTTTTCGGGTAGTCCAAGACTAAGCCCTTATGCACTTAGACCACGCTGCGGGTCCCTTGTTTATCGAGTTAAGTCTAAATGTAAATTCTAAAACGGACTTGTGGTTCTAGAATTAATTCTATATTCTGATATAGAATACAGAAATACTGTTTAACACTAGAATATACTAGCAATACCCTTAGATGCCCAAATGGAGTAATTTTGAAATTTTTACTCCCTTGGGCATTGGACGTAATTTTTAAAAAATAGACGATAAAAGTGTGCTAATATTATTTTCAAAATGAATGAGAGGTTTTTACAATAAAATATTAATTAGGAAAAAAAATGATGACAAAAAAAATGTTCGCAAGGAGTCAAAATGACTCCATCGGGCATTCTAGTGTTAATAATAAGAACTTTGTTTCATATCTGAAAATTATTAAATTAATTTGTTCCTGATTTAATTACGCAAATAATAATTTAAGTCCGTATTCAATAAAATATGCAGAGTCAATTTACCATTAAAGCATAAAATTAAAGTTCACAAACAAAAGAAAATCTTCAATCTGAATAGTTAATGCGCCCAAAATAAATCTCATTAAAAAAAACTACATAAATCGGCTGAGTACATTTATTTCATAAATTATGCATGTTTTTCCAATGTTGAAATGATTTTATATTCCAACTTTTTCAATGTTTACATTGGACCGTTTAAACATTTTTAATAATAAGTAAATATAATCATGAGTATGGTTTATGATATTTACATTTACACAATTTACTTCATTCGTTAATGGCGAAATTAAAAAAAAATTGCTCCCAATTTTGGCGGTTTGATGGCCGGCTAATATATTTCGATGTTTTACTATCCACTGTGGCTTGTTTCAATTATTTTTTTATTTATTACAATATGAATAACCATAAAACATATGAGTCCGGGCGCAGACCCTCCTGGCGATTCGCTAACGATGGGCTTAATATTTTTTGAAATATAAATTATGATAAATTGATTAATTACCAATTGATAATTTTTGTTCTCAATCTCTCGGTAATGAAAAATTCACCAAAAAAAATTATTTCAGAATTATTAATGCTAGTGAGTTTTTTTAAATGTTGTTAATTATTTTTTTTTTTTACAAAAAGTAGATAAATTACTGTAATAGTTAATGCGCCCAGTGCACACGATGTTGGTAAGAAAAATACATGCTTTGCTAGGCACCGCTCTGGTCCTATGTTTAACACGTTGACTGCCACCATGGTGCGAAAAAATCGGGTCCCAGAGGTTAGTAGGCGTTCATCTTCTATAGAGGGAAAGTATTGTATTCATGACGGAGACCGACTCGAGAACGGGGGCAGATAGAAAATTTCTGATAAGGGCGAAATCCGTTTCAGGCACAATTATGAGGATGTCGGTGCATCTATCTGTCGGTCTGTCAGTCGGTATGTCTGTCGGGCTTTCGATCTGTCGGTCTGTATGTGTGTGTGTGTGTGTCAGTCTGTTTCTCGATCTCGCCTATCTGTCAATCTGTCCGTATCTTAAATAACTCGAAAACGTATTGACCTAGCGATTTGAAATTTTTTGTAAAATAGTTTTACAAAAATCGTAGGTGATAGAACAATCAACTTTTGGAAAATTAACGGTAGCTATAACGGGTATCTCCCATAAATTTTACAAAATGACTAAAAAGATTAAATTTAAAAAAAATTAAAAAAATAAATAAGAACGAGCTTGTATTTAGAAAAAAATGTACTAAAAAGAAAAAATAAGGTATTTAGTGCTGTGTATCAGAAACAAAAGCATGATAAAAGCATAAAAAATGAAATAAAATAAATATTTATCTCGCTCCAAGATATGAATCAAGGGACTAACGATATAACTATAGTTCAGATCATGCCCAATAGCATAGCAAAATTTTCCCAACCCTATAGGAATGTGAACTACGCAAAAATGGAGCTTTAATATAAGAAAATTAGTCTATCAGAAATTTAATTTTTAAAATTTAAACTATTCCCCAAACCAAACCCGGCAATGTGGTAAATTTTAAAGATTTCCCATAGAAACGAAAGGATTCCGAAAAAGGCAAAAATAAAGGTCTACACGTAAAATAAAACAATTTCGAATTTCTTCAACTGATATATTTATTCTCGTACATTATTCTATATATGACTTACCTTTTTCTAAAATTTTCTTCACGTTCGTTTTGTTCAAATATATTCATAGATAAAATTTATTGCCAAGAAGGCGAGCCCAAATTCAATTGAACTAAACGAACTCTAGCCGAAATCCATAAGGGACTCGTTACTCGTTTGGCAACTATCCAATCGACTACTTCCGGAGAAAGTTTCAACTAAAGACGTTATTCCTGCTTTTGTTATTATTATTTGTCATCCTTTCGTAACCTGGAAAGAAAATTTCTCTCTCTCTATTTCCCCTCCTGCCATGTCGGTGAAAAGTTATCACCCTGGTTTCCACAAAAATCAAACTAAAATGTAAAATGCATATACACACAACAGAAAATACAATCACAACGTAAAGACGTAAAATATAAAATATCTGAGAAATAAAAAAAATCAAATTTAAAGCAACAATGTTATAAAACGCGGACAGCCGAACCGTTTTATTACCCAAAAACCTCTTTCTCAAATATCTCCTTTTTATTATATATTTCCCAGTATATGTCTGCTAGCTAACACAGTTCTTTTGTACAAGAATGAGGAAGAAAAATATTTCGTCCAATATGCCTAAGGCTTTAAATTTAATGGTTCTCTGCACACCATGCTGGAATATAAAGGAAAATCCTTTAACAGTGAGCGCCTCTATTTTTCTTTTCAAATGTAATGGAACCCCAGGTTATGATAAAATGCTTCTTTCTTATCACATTTTATTCCATTCTTTTAAATATCTCCCTTAAATAACTTAAATTGAATTTAAATTCATAAAATTTTCTCCGTGATATAAAATTAAAAAAAAGCCCTTTTGCTGATCAATTTGAGATTTTGCTGGAGTTTAAGTGATGATGTTTTAGTTAACACTAGATTAACACTCGTTTAAATAGTAATGTTTGCTTTGAAATCCCAACCCAGTTACATTTTTACAAAATAAAATGTGAAAATAACAAGAAATGTTGTAAAAATGTTTATTTTTCACTGTAATAAAATTATTTCAGAATTATTAATGCTATTGACTCTTTTTTAATGTTGTTAATTATTTTTTTTCACAAAAAGTAGATAAATTACTATAATTACAGTCGAACCCACCTAAGTGCACACGATGTTGGCAAGAAAAATACATGCTTTGCTAGGCACCGCTCTGGTCCTATGTTTAACACGTTGACTGCCACCATGGAGCGAAAAAATCGAGTCCCAGAGGTTAGTAGACTTTTAGCGTTCATCTTCTATAGAGGGAAAGTATTGTATTCATGACGGAGACCGACTCGAGAACCGGGGCAGATAGAAAATTTCTGACCAGGGCGCAATCCGTTTCAGGCACAATTATGAGGATGTCCGTGCACCTGTCTGTCGGTCCGTCGCTGTGTCGATGTAACGGGCTGTCGGTCTGTCTGTCGGGCTTTCGATCTGTCGGTTTGTCGGTCTGTCTATGTCAGTCTGTTTCTCGGTCTCGCCTATACATTATTCTCTTCAATTCATTTCATACATTAAACTACCAAAAATCCCTTATTTTTCGAGATAATCGCAAAAAACTGATTTTTTTTTTTTAAATAACGATTTATCTCGATAACTGCTTGGGATACGGAGTTCTAGTAGAATACAAAGATGTAGAAAATTTTATTATAAGACTTTTCAGTGGCGCGTAGTTTCGGAGTAAATAACAAAAAACGAAATTCCGATTTCTAATTTTGGCCAAAATGTAACCAAATTCGACACTGTGCGCCGTAGGGCGTGCTTCAATCGCACTGTTTATCATTAGTCAACATGTCAACATTACGTAAATAAAAATAAAAATGCCCACTTATTATTGTCTATCATAATTACATAAAAAAAGCAAAAAATATAAAGAATTTTTTTTTCTATATTTAAATAATTTCATTCATCTTGAATTTCCATTTCAATTGATATTTCATGATTTTCACCGTTGAAATCGTTTATGTGCGGAAAATCGCAAGTATACACCACTGCATCATTGCCAATTGGATGAAAACTTTTTCTCGGACTGCGCTTAGAAGTTCCAACCACTCTTTTAGGATTAAATTGTTCTATTTGTTTATCGATGCGTGGAATTTTCACTGCAAATGGGCGGTCTGATTGAGATTGACTCTGGTGGGCATCTTTTTCTATTGGCTTTGATTTTCTCGACGTATTAATGTCTTTAAAAAATATTCAAACTGATTAGTATATTTTCTTTTAAACTTTAGAAATAATTAATCAATAGGAAGGAACGCAGACGGGGGGCAGAATTGGCTTTTATATTTTAGTCAAAAACAGTGTATAAAAGGAAATGGGAAAAATTTTACATTTCGCGGTTAATGTAAAAATCGATATTTTCCATGAGCGAATAGTATAGGAAACTATCAACCCGGAAAGGACTTTCGGAAAGAATGAAAAATTATCCAGGACATTTGTCAATTTCAAAAAAAAATAGGAAAAAGTAGAAAAGACTGCAAAAGTAAAACGTTACGACGATGAAATAAAAAGAAGTCGCAGAAAGAACAGAATGAAACATACGAAAACTACAATTACCAGGGCCAATCGTCAAATACTCTATATGAGAACAAAGAAATTTTTTATTTAAAAAAAAAATCATTTATGTGAGAGAGAGGGAAAGGAATGCACCGATTGGATTTTAATGTATGGAACGGTTATGTAAAATCATATTCTAAACACATTTTGTGTTTATAATTTTTTTGATACGATGCACTGTTTTCGAGGAAATACGAAAATATCTAATGTGAGCAGCCCATGACTTTCTTATATTACTATAACACTATAACCCGACAAGTAAATTATTACCTTCGCCCCACTAAAAGCTTGAGTAGAACAAAACCTAGAATAACAAAATTAAGTTCGATATAAATTAGATAGCCTAAAGCCCAATTCAGACTAACGATTGCGATTACGATTGAAGCTTCTCAACCAATGAGATCAAAGCTTGCAACGATAGCGAAATGAAAGCTTTGATCTTATTGGTCGAGAAGCTTCAATCGTAATCGCAATTGTTAGTCTGTTTTGGGGTTAAAGTAGGGTGGTCCGAGCTATTCTTTAATTTTTTTTTTCTTCGAAAATGATCCGGATTCAGTTTACCCCCTCTCCTTACTCCCCCACCTCTCGGCCTACTTTCGATTGGGGTTATGTTAGAGTTTGGCCCCAAAGAACATCTGTGACGAATTTCAGGCCAATCGGTAAGGTAGTTTTCCGGCGAAAGAGTTTCATAGAGGAAAAACGAAGCTTCAGATTTCGTTACCCCATTCCTTTACTCCCCACCTTCCGGGCTACTTTTCAATAGATCTATGTTAGAGCTGAACCCCCGGCGAATATCTGTGCCAAGTTTCAGGCCAATCGGCAAAGTAGTTTTCTCGCGAAAGAGTAACATAGGGTGAAAACCAAAATTCGGACTCACTTCATTTTTCATAAATACAATATTTTATTACATTTCGTATAAAAAACTAAGAAGGTAAGGGAGAGAAATGGTCCGATTTTTGCCGCTTAAGAACTTAGCCTTGCCATTTAAAAGAAACGCAACTATACCAAATTTCAAGTCTCTAGCTCAATCTTTTCAAAAGTGATGGTGTTCACGTACAGATAGACGGACAAATGAACAGACAGACAATCAGATAGACGGACGGACAGATAGACGGACAGACGGACAAACAGACAGACAAACAGACAAACAGACAGACAGACAGACAGACGGACAGACAGACAGACGGACAGACATACGGACAGACAGACGGACAGACAGACGGAGAGACAGACGGAGAGACAGATGGACAGACAGACGAAATCAAAATCTTTTATCATTCCAAACACCCTAGTGTAATTAATTTTTGTTGCACAAACGGTATACTAAATCTAATATACTTCAATATGATTCTCATATAGAGTATAAACAGAGTTAAGGAAAGGTAGAACAGGAAGGATTTTTTTATTTTAGAAAACTTACTGTGAACACGTTTCATGTGTTTGTTGTAGTTTGGCCAATTCGTAAAATGGTGATTGCAATCCTTACACGAATATGGTCTTACGCCGGTGTGCTGGTGTCGATGAGTCTGGCCAAGAAAATAAATTAAGTTTGGATGAGTTTGAAAATAAATGCGAAATCAGAAAATAAATTCATTTTATTTATTTCCAACTTCGACTTGGAGTTTAATTTCTAATTTACAATTTCTACTATAGCTAATATTATTACAACTACTACTTATCTAGACAATTGTTGTTTTTTTCTTTTCGTTCTTTAGTGATTTCACATCATGAATGAGGGATTGAATATACGGCGGCATTTATGTTTGAACATTGGTCGATACGTGCATTTAATTTAAATGAAATACAGCCAGATCAATGTTGATTTAAAGATTTTCTACGATTTTGTTAACATTATTTCGCTCACATTAGGATTTTCTACCAATCATTCTATCGTTCAATTAATCTTTTGACTCGTCATCATGATGTATAAAATTAATTGCTTTACAAATCTGAACCCTTTAGAACTTTTTTTTCGAAACCAGATATTTATTACAAAAATACAATAACTTTACCGTACTGAAAAACCACCCTGATTTTCTTAAATATCCGATTGGATTTTAATATATGGAACGGTTATGTGAAATCGTATTCTGAACACATTTTCTCTTTTTGAGGAAATAAGAAAAAGGTATTCAGTTTGTATAGGAGAGGGGGAAAGGAGTGATCCGATTGGATTTTGATGTATGGATGAGTTATGTAAAATTCTATTCTAAGCACATTTTACCTTTATAAATTTTTCAATATGACTCACCGTTTGCAAAAATCTGTTTCGTTTGTATGGAGGAGGAGGCAAGAAATGGTTCGATTTTGCTCGTCCAAGAACTTAGCCTAGCCATTTACAAGACACGTAACTATACAAAATTTCAAGTCTCTAGCTCAATCCTCTCGAAAATTATGGTGTTCACGGACAAACAGACAAACGGACAGACAGACAGACAGACAGACGGACGAACAGACAGACAGACGGACATGCGGAAATCAAAATGGGGGAAGCGGTGGTCCGATTCACCCCAAAAAATGCTCTTATATCGCGTGCACCAAAATAAGTGTCAGCCTGTGTAATTTATGAATTAAAATGGATTAAAATTTTAATGATTTCACGAAGGTTACTAGTTTTAAACGTGTTTTTTTGTGATTATAAAGAAAAATTTTAATTCAACCACTCAAAAAGAACATAAAAACCATTAAAACTCGAGTAAAATAACAACTTCTACGGGATAATTGCAATAAATTACAACTGGATACTTACTGACAAAATGCTACGGAACCGGAATTTTTTCCCACAATATTCACATTCAAATGGCATCACACCTGTATGAATCCTCTGATGTACTTTTAACGTATCCCTTTCACGGAATGCTCGTCCGCATTCCTCGCATGAATAGGGCTTAATATCTGAATGAACTGATTTATGTTTAGCTAAACGTGCTGGAGTTTTGAATCTAATTTTTTTTTTCGTGAGAGAAATGAAGTAAAATGTTTTTTTTAGTAAATTAGGAAAGTCATTTTTAAAATCTTAATAAGAGTAATAATGAATAGCTTTGACGTGCAGAACAGAAATTTTTGTTCATGGAAGTTTTTCGAATTGAAATTTTATTTTTATTTCGCACTAATGAATATAAATTGAAGCTGGGTAATCATATTAACATTCGAAAATGAATTTGTGTATAATATTAGAAACTATTTCATCAAAAATTATATTGGAGGTCAATATCAAGCAGACGAAGCCATAAAAAATCATTAATTACACTGGTCTACAAAAAGAAATGGTTTTCCAAGCTAAAAGATCAAGCTTTGTTTATCGTACGATACCTTCTCTCATTGACTGTTAATGCTAGGCTTTGTCGGTTCTCAAAGAATGACGTACTTGTACTACAGTCAATTTTTTGACCCGAATAATCGCACATCTGAAAGTGCTTTTTGTCGTATCGTAGATAGATTTCACACCAATTTAAAGCTAGATGACATTAGACCAACAACAATAATGAGACCAGTGTGCTCCGAAGAAAATCATGGCTATTCTAGAATACGAAGTTAAAACGTAAAAAAAACTGAGTCGATTCGCGTCGCCACTCACCTGGTATTCTAGTATTCTGAAATTTGCAACGAGTAATTCTACCCTCAAAACTTTACTAAATCATACGCAATCGAAAAGAAGTGAAATGCAGTGGATTCAAGAATACAAATTGGGGGGGAAATCCAAAAAACTTAAGTGCGAACGCACACGCTTCATCTCGTCGCGGCAACTTTTGGTCCTCAAAATGACTTTCCGATGTACACGCTTCTTCACTTTTTAGTAGGAAAAACTTGTTTACAACAAGCGATCGCTCATGTGTGTGTGGTTCTCATATATGTGTCATTCCCTTACTAGCTAGCACCGAGGCAACATCAATTGCCACAATAAAACTGCACAGAAAAAAATAATGGGTTTAACAAAAAAAAATTCGTAAATATTACTGAAGTTTTGTATTACTTCGTAATATTAACAAATTTTAGTAACTATACGAAAAAATATTTGTTAATATTACGAAGTATATACAAAACTTCAGTAATATTTACGAATTTTTTTTTGTTAAACCCATTTTGTAAATAATACAAAATTATTTTTTTCTGTGTGCCAACAATAGCAGAATAAGGACTGGTTATTTTGTTATTTGCCTACCTACCTGAAAAATAAAACTACCTGCAATTGGTATTTCACTATTTGCATTAAATTTTTGTTTATTTGGGAAATGTTTACGAGTCTCAATGAAATTACGCACCCATGCATGCTGACGTGCTACACGAGCGACTTCGTTTGTGTGCGTAAAAGAAAACGAGAAGAACACTTTTCGAGTGGCAACTTTTCCCCTCTTGCCGCACTCGTTTCTTTCCTACAATTTGGTGAAGTAGAATTTGGCGGCATGCTGATGACCGAAAGTTGCTCCGTGTACGCCCTCGCTAACGCTAGTTTGGATTCCAGAATAGGCATGAATACACCCGCAGTTGAGGCCAGTATTAACTCATTCCCGCCTGCTGTACTCAACAGAGTACACCACGTATACCTGTGATAATAAGTTAAAAAAGCTTAAGTCGATTTTCAGACAAAGCCAAACTGATCTAAATTTGCATTTACAAACAGAGCACTTTAGCTTTGCCTGAAAATCGACTTAGGCTACTTTAACTTATTACCACAGGTTTATGTACAGATTTTTTTTTTCAGAATTTTCTCTTTATTTTGTTTATTTTATAAGAATATATTGGTTTTTGTGTTAAAAATATGCAGTGGTTTTCTCATGGACATTAATGGGTTAATGAAGACCCAAATCTGTAAGTTCGCAGGCGTGCACAGGAGCTTGGGCCTTCTGTGTCCACAACTTGGAAGATTTTGCGTAACGATCTTGGCCTAATGCATTACAAAACTCAATTGGTGTAAGAATTAAAGCCGTTGGATCATCGCATGTGTCGCACCTTCGCTGAATGGACTCAAAACCAATTGCAAGATGATCCGGAATTTTATGGTAAAATTGTGTTCAGCAATGAGGCATACTTTTGGCTCAAGGGATTTGCAAAGTAGTACCGAAATGAAAATCTTTTAGTAGGCATTTTCAACCTTCTAATTTCGAGTCCAAATTCTGACCAAACCACAAACACAAGTCCAAGGACGTTAATTTCTTTTTCTCGTTTAAAGTGATGAAGTGTGAAATAATTTTACAACCTCCAGTTTTGACTCCAACAAACTTCAGATCCAATTGTCGTTCCTTCAAGCATCGATAAAACCAACACTGGTTTTTAGTTTAATTAAATTAAATCGAATTAAATGATTAACCATTAAAACATTAAAGTTCACGGTCGAGAGCTCAAGACGAGACAGTTTTAATTTAAGCCTATCGAATTTATCTTCTATAGTTTTTATAAGATGTTTTAAACAACAAAAACTTTCCTTAGTAAGTGGTACTAAGGAAGATATCTTTAGTGGCCAAGATTTCTTGCTAATGGGAAAACTTTTTATCCGCTTAGAAGCTTAGGAAAAGTGGAATAATATTGGGTCTCATCAACGGAACTAACTTTAATTCCGCATGATAGAAATATTACAGAAAATGAGCATGCACTCAATAATGTTAAGAAAAAAAAATATCGGTTGTGATCAACACAAAACTTTTCTCTGCAATATTTAATTTCGGAAAAATTATGTGAAAAATAATGTTTTCAAATATCTTGAGAACCGTTAAAGATACGTAAAAACCGTTAATGGAAAAAATTCAGGAAATTTTATTTTCTTTGAGTTAATTTATATGCATTTTTTTCTCAAAAGCGCATAGTTTCCGAAAATTTTTCAAAAAACTTAGTTTTTTAAGATTCATTTCATTTCATCTTGGGATTGGGTCCTTTACACTCAGAAAAATGGAGGCTGACTCGACAACCTACATACGGCGTAATTGGCCTCGGGCAGGCGCGCGTACGCCTGCATGAGGGAAAGTAAAACTTGTGTTGACCTGTGACCGGAGAAATTCTGAAATTAAGCCACCAGCAGGTGAAGTAGGGCCTTGGGAGCTGCACGAGTTGACCTTAGATAGGCATTTCGAGGATGTAATGTCATGTAATGGAAACCTCTGTCAGCCAGCTAGCGGTCAGAGTTAACCTGACAAAAAGTTGACCTGGACATTTTTCTGAGTGTAGAAAAGGGAATGTTCCCAATTTTTTTGCCGTAACCAGTCTCACATATACAGCAATCTATCTCATATAAAAGGTTGGAACCTGTGCCATAATTTTGGAATCTTCTTAATATATAAAAACTAGCTTGCATACCCGTCGTTGCCGGGTTAAGTTTTTTCAATTTTTTTTTATGGTCTATGTTAAAGCTAAACTTCAGGGCAATCGGCTCGGTAGTTTCCCCCCGAAAGAGTAACATAGCGCAAAAACTAAGTTTCGAAATCACTTTACCCCCTCCTCTTACTCCCCCCACCCCTCGCGATACTTTTCCGTATGCCTATGTTGGAACCAGAACTCCCACAGGCACTCATGCCAAATTTCAAGACGATCGGTTCAGCCGTTTTTGCGTGAAAGAGGAACAGACAGACAGACACCAACTCATTTTTATATGTTAGTGTGAGTATGTGAGTATCTGAGTATGATGGATATTTGTCTGTCTGTCTGTCTGTCTGTCTGTCATTTTGAGATTACAAAACTCAAAAACTACTGGACCGATTTTTACGCGGTTTATTGCAAAATGATCTGCGTTGCCAGGAGCAGGTTTTTAGCTATCTTAGATTTTCAAAATTCGAAATGGAAGGTCCTGTAAGGATAACGCAAATGTCCTTTTTCCAATTTTTCCCGGGAAAATCGGCATTAGGGGGTTTTCGGGGTCCTGATCACGAGTTGGATGATGCAATTTCAAAATTCTAAACGGAAAGTCCTGTAAGGATAATTCAAATGTCCTTTTTCCAATTTTTCTCGAAAAAATTGGCATTATAGGGTTTTTGGGGACGCTGATCACGGCTCTGGTGTTGAAATTTCAAAATTGAATGAAATTTCAAAAAAGTGATTATATCAAAAAAAGAATACGATAATTTTTTTTATTGCTATTTGGGGACTGTTACAATTTTTTTATAGAAATGACCCTCATATTTGGCCACTATGCCGTTTTTTCCCATAAATATGGGACTGGAACATGCAATTTTAGTGGAACGGTTACCATATGTTTTTTCCGTGCGGATTTCGTACTAATCAGAATGTCTATATCTGCATCCGTTCTCGAGTCGATTTCCACCATAAATACAATACTTTCCCTCTATAGCAAAGGAAAGTAAAAATAAATGTTGCGAACTAAGAAAATAGTCATTGCAGTTTTTTCCCTTCCAACAATCTCTTGCATATTATGAATAAATCAAGCAAAAAAAAGCCATTCCAACGCATTTGAATTTTAAATTATGAAAGTTTTGAAGTGAAAGAATACTTGAAGTCAAATTGAAAACTCGAAAAGGAAAACTTTGTGAATTGTTATTTTTCTCACAAAAATGCCTCGAATTATTTCGCCTACACACCGAAAAACTGGGAACGAAGAGTTTTAGTTGTGAAAATAAATTTGCTTGCATTCTTGTTTACAAAATAAATTCATTCGAAAATGTTTACAAAAGCCATAGAAATTTTGCGGTTAGTTGGGAAATTATTTCTTGTTTCGAAAACACAATCAGATGAACTTCTGGCAAAAGCGAAATCATTTGAATGGGTGTTTGATTAATCATAATTTCGAAACTAAAATAAAAACTCAACCCCGAAAATACAAATAAAACGCTCGAAAGCATTAAACATAACTATTTAAACCATAGAAACAACTCTCCATTCCATATGCGGTTAAAATATGTATTTTAAATGAGAAACCATAACTAGTATTTTTGCCAAAAGCGACGAACAACCTTCTCCTTCTCGACACTACACAGAAAATGAATCCTAAGGAAAGTTAAATTTACATGCGTTTGATTCCTTTGGTTAAAAATAATAGTCACATTTGATAAAATACGGAAAATGGCTACAAACAAAAATATTCATAAGAGGTTTAAAGTTGAAATTCAGTTGAAAATTAGCCCAGAACCAAAACATATTTGATGTACAACTGGAAAATAGATTTAATATTAGTAAGCGTTTATGGTTTTGCATTTGGAAATCAGTTTGAGGGATTTAACCGCCCCCAGCCCAGTGAAACGAAGGGAAAGTTCAATTTCAAAGTGCGGTAACCCTCAAACAAAATATATAACCATATGTTATTTTTGTTATAACCATAAGAGCTGAAGGTACTGCGGATGAAGTGAGTTTTTGCCATTCACTTATTCACAAAGTTTGAATATTCACTTTTTAGTAGGCACACTACATATTGTATGGCGCTACATACTAAAAGCCATCTACCAACCAGCAGGTGGAAATCAATGTGTGATATAAATATACACACACATTTATTATAAAGCGTGGACTTTGAATTTAGTTACCTAGTTTTCGGCTCGTGGGTGGTGGTTTTGGATGATAGTGGGGACAGCTGCTTACCTTGTGAATGTCCTCAGGTGAAATCTGCAATTCTGTTCGACTAGTGTTGATTTTCGCATGTTACGGTGACTGCATACACCACAGAGCCGTGACATGGTATCAAAAATTCATGAAATTGGTTGGTTAGGAGACTTCTAAAGAACTACAGAGTCAAAAGAATTTTAAAGCGACATAAAAATGTTATGAATCCCATAAAGTTTTGAGTAAAGTTTAAAAATATTTTTTCATGTGAACAGCATATGACTTTCTTATACGAAATCTATGTTTCTGCACAATTTACCTGATGAATAAAACATAAAATATGAATTTCTATTTCACAAAATCTGAAATATCTCGATAACGGTAAAATATATCGATATACGGTAAAAGTCAAAATTGTGGAGAATTTTAATAACTTTAATTCGGCCATTAACTGTTTTTCTTCGAAAAACCGTTAGTTTGCAACAAAAACATATTTTTAAAATTTTTAATGATATCTCGATAACGGTAAAAGATGTCGGATAACGGTTAAAGGCAAAATTATGGCAAACATTATTCTCTTCAATTCATCTCATACATTAAACCACCAAAAACCCATTATTTTTCAAAATAATCGCAAAAAATTGATTTTTTTTAAATAACGGTATATCTTGATAACGGCTTGAGATACGGAGTTCTAGTAAAAGACAAAGATGTAGAAAATTTTATTGCCCCTAACTTTTATTATATAGAAGACAACCAAAAAACGCATAGTTTCCGAGTAAATAATAAAAAACGAAATTGCGATTTCTAAAAACCGCCATTTTGGTTACTTCCGGTTAACGGATTTCCATCAAAAGTTGATAGGATCGTCCAATTACATGTTTGTAAAATTTCATGGCTCTAGCTCTATTAGTTTTTGAAAAATCTTGGACACAGATTAACATACTGACAAACTAATAGACTGACAGACAGACAGAAAGACATTTTTGTACAATAATAATGCTCCAATCGACTCAGGAGTGGTCGGGGAAATTATTTTTAGGCAAAAAATTGGAGGTCGAAATTTTTCAGGAATACAAGAGTGGGTCAGAGAAAAAAAAAGGGAAAGAGAGAAAGATAGAGAGAGAGGTGAGAAAGAGAGAGAAGGTGAGAAAGAGAGAGAGCGAGAAAAAAAAGAGAGAGCAAAAAAAATGAGAGAGCAAGAAAAAAGACAGAGAGACAGAAATATAGAGAAAAAGAAAGAGAGAAAGAAATAGAGAAAAATAGAGAGAGAGAAAGATAGAGAGGAGAAGGAGATGGAGAGAAAGAGTGGCAGCAAAATAGAGAGCAAGAAAGATAGAGAGGAGAGAGAAAGAGTGGCAGCAAAATAGAGAGCAAGAAAGATAGAGAGGAGAGAGATAGAGAGGAGAAAGAGAGGGAGAGAAAGATAGAGAGGAGAAAGAGAGAAAGATAGAGAGGAGAAAGAGAGGGAGAGAAAGAGAGAAAGGGAAAGAGAGAGAAAGAAAGATAAAAAGAGAGAAAGAAAAAGATAGAGAGACAGAAAAAAAGAGAGGAAAAGAGAAAGAGGGGAAGAGGAAGAGAGAAAAATAAAGAGAGCAAGCAAAAATATAGAGAGACAGAAAGATAGAGAAAAAGAGAGATAGATAAAGAAATAGATAGTAAGATAGAGAAAGAAATAGACAGTAAGGGAGAGAGAGAGAACGAAATAGATAGTAAGAGAGAGAGAGAGAGAGAGAACGAAATAGATAGTAAGAGAGAGAGAGAGAGAACGAAATAGATAGTAAGAGAGAGAGAGAGAGAGAGAGAGAGAAAGAGAGAGAAAGAGAGAGAGAGAGAGAGAGAGAGAGAGAGAGAGAGAGAGAGAGAGAGAGAGAGAGTTATTAATATTTTATTGTGCCGAATAAATTACATAAATTACATATATTCAAAAGCATTTGACATATGAAACTGGGAAAAAATCCTTAGATTTGTTAACACCGAAACGAAATAATTTTTCACGGATCAGAAAGTGAAAAAAAAAATTATTAGTCCATCGTAAATCAAATCCATATGCCAAATGTAAACAATATTCTCGTTCATTTGCGTCAGAATATCATCAATATTTGATGTATCTATTGGCACCATTATCATATTACTTTGCCTACATGAAGTTCTAATCTGATGATGGAAATGAAAAGACTCGCAACGAAGTGAGGGTGAGTTTTTGGGGGATGCGGCCGATAAACACATTTATCTTGTAGTACCGGCTAATAAATAAGTTGTCGAAAAATATTTTCGGTATTAGCTGGATGGGATAAGAGCCAAAAAAAAAACGAAAATCCGAAATAAACCATAGTTACAAAGTATACTCTATAACATTTTCGAATAAAATGAATTCGAGCTGTGTATATCTAGCTGTGCTGTTTAGTGCTATGCTAGTTAAAAACTATACTATTATACACGAATATGGGTATGTCCTGTTTATCTATAGATGGAATATTGGATAACTAAACAGAAAACGAAGTAAAGCACGGCACAATCACATGTAAGAGCGCACGAGAATCAGAATTCATGGATGTTATATAAAGCAAACAAATCTGGGCCAGGATATAATCCTCTGTAGCGATGCCTGTGGGACTCCGAAAAATGTTAACTCTACAGCTTCGGCTTCCACTTCTCACTCAAACTTTCGTTTCAGATATTTTTTTTCGTTTTGTCTTGAATCTCCCCGAATGTCTCATGTTTGGTCCTGGATTTGTTCATTCTGCTCCTGTGGCATTATTTACAAATTTCATCGTTTATAGTGGCGCATCTAATGTTCGCTCGTACCGAAATTCCATCCGAGGAACGTGGGAAAAAAAACTCTTGGAAAAACTTCAAGGAAGCAATGGCGAATGGCAAAGATATTGTGCTAAAAAAGCATTCCAGTAAACAGATATCCTGTAGTTTTTGAAGGAAAACTGGTACACAAGGATACGACGAAGAGAAAGTTCTTATTTGGTACCTGATCCCGGTTCTGTCTTTGGGAATGAAAATTCCCAAAGTGTGTGTTCCAAAGGTATGCGGAGGGGATCGGGCGAAAACTGTCTGAAGAGGATGCAATTGAGCCTTTTCGCGTATCAGGACATTATTGTTCTTTTAGTTTTAAAAAAAACCTTTTTTTTTACAGAAAATTTCTGAACAACGAGGAACATGATGCGATATTAGTATTTTTTCTTAAAAAGAATATAAAAAATATCTGATGTGAACAACTTTCTTATACAAAATCTACTTTTCTACACAATTTATCTGACGAATAAAATATTAACTTACATAAATAAAATATGAATTTTTATTTTACAAAATCTGAAATATCTCGATAACGGTAAAATATATCGATTTACGGTAAAAGGCAAAAATGTAGAGAATTTTAATACCTTTAATTTTGCCAAAAACTGTTTTTTTTTTCGAAAAACCTTTAGTTTGCAAGCAATTTGCAAAAATATATTTTTTTTAAGTTTAATGATATCTCGATAACGGTAAAATAAAATATCGGATAACGGTAAAAGACGAAATTATGGCAAACAGTATTCTCTTCAATTAATCTCATACATTAAACCACCAAAAGCTCTATATGTTTCGAAATAATCGAAAAAAACGAAATATTTTTAAATAACTGTTTTCTCGATAACGGCTTGAGAGATGCAGTTCTAGTAAAAGACAAAAATGTAGGAAATTTTATTGTCTCCAACTGTACATAAGGCTACTGAAAACCGCGTAGTTTCGCAGTAAATTGCGAAAAACGAAATGGCGATTTTTAAAAACCCGCGATTTTGGTTACTTCCGGTTAATAGATTTCCACCAAAAGTTGATAGGATCGTCCTATTCCAGGAGCAAACATCGCTGTCCAGTTTCATGGCTGTAGCTCTATTAATTTTTGAGATTTTTTTTACACAGACTAACAGACTAACAGACTAACAGACTAACAGACTAACAGACTAACAGACTAACAGACTAACAGACTAACAGACTAACAGACTAACAGACTAACAGACTAACAGACTAACCGATTAACAGACTAACAATCTAATAGACAGAAAGACATTTTTGTAATAATGCTGCAGGAAATGTTTTTACACAAAATAAAGAGGCCGACATTTTACAAAAATACAATACTTTATTATATTTCGTCCTCGTAAGGATAACTAGCGGTCCTGTAAGGCTTTTTCGGGTCGCTGAATCCGATTTTGACATTAAGAAGCCTATAAGGATAACAGACGGTCCTGTAAGGATAACTTATTATTCTTTTCCTCAAATTTTCCGGAAAAAATGTCATCTGGGGGTTCGCTGTCATCCATTTCAATTGGGTGATTGATAAATTAGTACAAATTACAGTAAATGTCAAAAATATTGAAAATTTCATTATCTGAAATCTTTGTCATATTTAATTAAAAAACTGATATTGTAATTGTCCACAAATAACTTAACAAAACGCTTAATTAAAATTGCATCGAACCAAGAGTATTTCAAACATTGGTGAAACAAAGGAATTTTAAAAATAATTAAATATTGGAAAAGTGTCACCACCATACACAATGCCAGTCAAATATTTTTATTAAACGACCAAAATAGAGTTTTTAGTCCAAAAACCACAACACTTTAACATCAATGCCACCGTATAGCAAAGTAAAAATAAGTCAAAGGAAAGAAGAAAATATTGGATGCGACCAGCACATGACTTTCTTATACGTTCCTGCGGAATTGATACTAAAATCCGACAAGTAAAATATTAGCTTATTTAAAAATGAGTTGTGATCAACACAAAACTTTCCTCTGCAATATTTAGTTCCGAAAAAAATAGATAGAAAAATAATATACAGTACAATCGCGATTATATGTACTCGCGATTATATGAACCTCGCGGTTATATGACTGCCCAAAAATTTGTATGAAGCCTCAATTATATGATCATTGCGAATCGAAAAAACCTCGATTATGTGATCATCGATATTATTTCGAGTAAATAATTGGATTTTTATACCCGTGTGGTAAAACCAAAGGGTATATTAACTTTGCCTTACCGTTTGTAACGCCAAGATCCCGTCATCGCACAAAAAAAATTACACCAGTGTGTTTACAATGATAAAAAAAATTGAATTTTGCATTTCCGTCCGTCTGTCTGTCCGTCTGTCTGTTGCGCGGATTGCAGGCGCACGGATTGAGCTAGAGACTTGAAATTTTACGTAGATTAGTTTTTCGTAAAATGCAAGGCTAAGTTCGTTAATGGGCTAATGGGCAAAAATGCGGTACCCCGCACACGAACGAAAACGTTTTTTGCGAATATCTCAAAAACGGTGCATCTTGTCAAAAAAGTCCAAGAACAAAAGTTATTTAGGATATGAATCTACATAAAACTCCCATACATCAAAATCCTATTGGAATAAATTTTAAAAATTTTTATTGGAAAATTTGACTTCATACGAAGATTTGATACGAATATCACCATACGGGTTTTCAATAATTGCCAGATAGGCAATTATAGATTTTGTTATGTTTTTTAAAGGAGGATGCAGTGAACTTTGAGCTTAATGCTTGGACAAATGATATTCCAGATCTCGTTGAAAACGAGTGTTTTAGTGTAGATGAAGACGATTGTCAGCAAAGTGAGGATGACGAAATTTTTACTTTGAAAAAAATTATCACCCAAACTGAGGCGATCAAAGCTCTCAATATTGCATTGGATTGCGCTGTTGAGAACGACGTTGACTCGACAGAGATCGGAACGCTGCAAAGACTTAAAAAAAAGGCTGTTTTATCAAATATAAGCAGCATTAGACAACAAAATTTATTAAAATACTTTAACAAAATAAAAATTTTTGTGAGAAGATTAAAAAATACTTAACACTTTAACCTTTGTTTGTATTAAACGTAAGGAAACCTGAAAAAAACATAGAAAATTTGACCCTCGGTTATATGAAAACCTTGATTATATGACCCACCCCAACATTAATTAGATCATATAATCGCGATTGTACTGTATTTTCAAATATCTTGAGAACCGTTAAAGATTCGTAAAAATCGTTAAAGGAGAAAATATAGAAAATTTTATCATACTAATATATAAAAATGAGTTGGTGTCTGTCTGTCTGTCTGTCTGTTCCTCTTTCACGCAAAAACAGCTGAACCGATTGTCTTGAAATTTGGCATGAGTGTCTGAGGTAGTTCTGGTTCCAACATAGGCATACGGAAAAGAAGCGCGAGGGATGGGGGGAGTAAGGGGAGGGGGTAAAGTGATTTCGAAACTTAGTTTTTGCGCTATGTTACTCTTTCGGGGGGAAACTACTGAACCGATTGGCTTGAAATTTGGCATAGATGTTCGTCGGGGGTCCAGGCCCAACATAGACCCATTAAAAATTAGCCCGATATACCCATTAAAAATTAGCCGGTGGGAGTAGGGGGAGTGGGTAAAGTGATCTCGAAACTTAGCTGTTACAGTGTTAAACGCGCGGCCGGAGGCCGGGTATGGTTCGACGCCGAAGGCCGACGTCGACAGGGAGTCGGAAGGCCGACCTGTGGGTAAGGGGTGAACCGCGAAGCGGTTCGGGACGCAGCCCCTGGTTTCCTATAAAATTGGTTATATGAATTTTTCACAAAATGCATAATTTTCGAGAGATTATCAAAAAACCGGTTTTTTTTCAAATAACTTGAGAACCGTTAGAAATAGGACAAAAAACCGTAAAGCAAAAGATGTACAAAATTTTATATCATTTAAATTCATTTTTTTCATAGATTTCGTGAAATTTTCAAAAAACTGCATTTTTTCAATAAAATTGAATGGGAGGTACCCGTTTAGCTACCGTTACTTTTCAAAAAGTTGATAGAAAACTACGATTTTTGTAAAACTTATTTACGAAAAATCTCTAAGTCAACACGTTCTCGAGTTATTTAAGATACGAAAAACGGACAGACCGACAGAGAGCCTGACAGACTGACAGACTGACAGTCCGACAGATAGACCGACAGACAGACAATCTGACAGGTTAACAGACCGACAGGCTGATAGACTGATACGCTGATAGACTGACAGACTAACAGACTAACAGACTAACAGACTAACAGACTGACAGACTAACAGACTAACAGACTAACAGACTACCCAAGTAACGCAATTGGTAATCGGCGACCGCACTAAAGTCTGGCCGCCTTATATTCGGTCGAGATGTCCACTTCACTACCTATTAAAATTCCTCAAAGACGTATTTTCTTATAGGACATATCTGCTGGGCGAGAGGAGGACCGAACGACTTAAATTTAGGCCTTCGTCGAAGTATCGCCCAATAGGGCTTAAGGAGGACATCTCGTTTTTATTGCCATGACCAATATTGGCTTTAATAGACCTTACGTCTTCTTTTGACCCTATTCGGTCTATTAAGACGCCACTTCTAAAGCACGAAAAAACTATAATGTCCTATAGGGCGACATTTCCATCGAAATATCCCTATTGGGCGTATTAGAGCAAGACAGAAAACCAAGTGCGAGAAGTTTGTCCTCTGATTTGAGAGGAAGCCTGGATATGGGGCTTATTAAGAGAGTAATTTTGTGCTTTGTCTCACTTTGTCTCAAGTTCTTTTGTCTCACTAAAACAGGTGACATTTTTTATTATCTCTGAAAAAATATTTTGGCGCCCTAACAGACTTGAATTCCACTAGACGCCTTTTTAGGCGTATTTGAAGGTATTCACGCCCTCCCATTAGAACTTAACGTCTAATAGGGCGCGAAAATGAGCTCACGCGTCTTTGAGGGCGCACATGTTTTCATCCGCCATGTTCCACATTGATGTTGATTCAAATAATTTCCCTTCGAAAATTAAACTTCTTATTTTAAGCTAATCACTGGAGGAAATCGCATAAAAAATAGATGGGAGACAATTGACGAAAAATAAAATTAAAGAAATTTTTTGTTGAAAACAAAATATTTAGATGGCCCATTTCAATATAAAGCATTTTAGATAGCATTTTGTCAAAAAAAAATTAGTTGCAACTGAAATGGCAGCATATAACATGATGAAAAGTCCATTTACGAAAAGTAAATATAACAAGTTTCCATTATTCCGTTGCTATCATCTGTAACTTTGTGCTGTCGTTTATCTTTCAACACATCTTTATTCGCCCAGCAATTCATGTAAGTATAAGAGGGACATAAGTATTTCCGTTCGATGATGTGTAGCGAATGCAATGTCGTCAACAGAGAAGATTGATTCCCGATGGCTACCGACGCCCAAACGAAGACCAATTGACGTCCTAATAGAACTTTCGCCTTTGCGGACGTTTGAGTAGACGCTAAGCGGACATCACGTCATTCCCCACTTTCGAACTCGTTTCGAATCGACGTCGAATCCAATTCGACATTTGCACCAACGTCACGCCCTCTTGGTCGGACTTTGTGGAAACGACGTCCACTGTACGCCCTATTTGGTTACTTGGGTAACAGACTAACAGACTAACAGACTAACAGATTAACAGACTAACAGACTAACAGACTAACAGACTAACAGACTAACAGACTAACAGACTAACAGACTAACAGACTAACAGACTAACAGACTAACAGACTAACAGACTAACAGACTAACAGACTAACAGACTAACAGACTAACAGACTAACAGACTAACAGACTAACAGACTAACAGACTAACAGACTAACAGACTAACAGACTAACAGACTAACAGACTAACAGACTAACAGACTAACAGACTAACAGACTAACAGACTAACAGACTAACAGACTAACAGACTAGCAGACTAACAGACTAACAGACTAACAGACTAACAGACTAACAGACTAACAGACTAACAGACTAACAGACTAATAGACTAACAGACTAACAGACTAACAGACTAACAGACTGACAGACTAACAGACTAACAGACTAACAGACTAACAGACTAACAGACTAACAGACTAACAGACTAACAGACTAACAGACTAACAGACTAACAGACTAACAGACTAACAGACTAACAGACTAACAGACTAACAGACTAACAGACTAACAGACTAACAGACTAACAGACTAACAGACTAACAGACTAACAGACTAACAGACTAACAGACTAACAGACTAACAGACTAACAGACTAACAGACTAACAGACTAACAGACTAACAGACTAGCAGACTAACAGACTAACAGACTAACAGACTAACAGACTAACAGACTAACAGACTAACAGACTAACAGACTAATAGACTAACAGACTAACAGACTAACAGACTAACAGACTGACAGACTAACAGACTAACAGACTAACAGACTGACAGACTAACAGACTAACAGACTAACAGACTAACAGATTAACAGACTAACAGACTAACAGACTAACAGACTAACAGACTAACAGACTAACAGACTAACAGACTAACAGACTAACAGACTAACAGACTAACAGACTAACAGACTAACAGACTAACAGACTAACAGACTAACAGACTAACAGACTAACAGACTAACAGACTAACAGACTAACAGACTAACAGACTAACAGACTAACAGACTAACAGACTAACAGACTAACAGACTAACAGACTAACAGACTAACAGACTAACAGACTAGCAGACTAACAGACTAACAGACTAACAGACTAACAGACTAACAGACTAACAGACTAACAGACTAACAGACTAATAGACTAACAGACTAACAGACTAACAGACTAACAGACTGACAGACTAACAGACTAACAGACTAACAGACTAACAGACTAACAGACTAACAGACTAACAGACTAACAGACTAACAGACTAACAGACTAACAGACTGACAGATTAACAGACTAACAGACTAACAGACTAACGGACTAACAGACTATAAGACTATAAGACTAACAGACTAACAGACTAACAGACCAACAAACTAACAGACAAACATAATAACAGACTGAAATACAGAAAGAGATTTTTATAATAACGCTACAATCGACTCGGGAGTACTCGGGAAATGTTTTCTAGGCAAAATTCAGAGGTAGAAATTTTTCACGAATACAACACTTTATTATACTTCGTATAAGAAAGTAATAAGTCAAAGGAAAGAAGAAATAAGTGCGAGGACCACACATAAAAATCGTCCTTTTTATACGCTTTCACCTTTTCTATCATTTATTTTATTTTTATGGCACTAAAGAAGAAGGATAACAAGTCAAAAGACTCTCCCCGTTTTCTTCCCTTTTTCTTAGTCGGGTCTCGGTTGGAAAAGACGTACGGACGGGATAGATGGGGATATGGTTAGGCAATGATATTTTCCAGCATATCGTTTTCTTTCTCCACTGTGAATACGGACTACTTTTTCCAAAGGAATTTAATTATCTGATGATTATCATTGCCATTATTTGGCACATCTTTCGCGGGAAAAGAGAAAACTCCAGGATGAATGGGTAGATATGGTCTGGTGGATATTTAGATAACTGATTTCTAGTCTCTACCCGATGTTCTAAGATTTTGGCTGTTTCACTGTTTTGTAGGTCTACGGATATCTGTATTAGTGGTTGGTGTGCTTTTTTATTACTTTTTCGACACAGAAAAGATTTAAAGTGGGGGCTTTTAAAATCTCAGCAGTTAATTTTCAGAGATTTAGCGATGGGATATGTCTGGGTGCAGCTTATCCCCAACTTTTCTTGCCTTTTTCTCCATTTAATGATTAAAACTTAATGATTTTGATTGATGCAGCATTTTGCCCCCACATTTGTTTATGTCTGCTGGATTCGTTCTTGTTTTTGATTGATGCGATTAGTACCTCGGTTCCAGAATTCATTTAAAACGTGTCTAAAATGGACCATTAATTTTGTGTACTTAATTCAATGATTTATAAATTAATTGTGCAATATTGAGTTATTTTTTTACAGTTGAGAGGATTTTTGCATCCCAAATTCTTTAAAATATTTTCACCGAAGTTGTAAGTAAATCTTTTGGCTAAATTTTTACTTTTCTTCTTCAATAGAGGAAAATTGTTGTATTCATGACGGAGACCGATTCGAGAAGGGGGGCAGGTAGAAAATTTCCGATCAGTACGAAATCCGTTTCAGGCAAAATTATGAGGATGTCCGTGCGTCTGGCTGTCGGTCTGTCTGTTTACGTATCTTAAATAACTCGAGAACGTGTTGAGGTAGAGACTTGAAGTTTTTTGTAAGTAACTTTTACAGAAATCGTAGTTTTGCATCAACTTTTGGAAAAGTAATGGTAGCTATAACGTTTACCCTCCTTCCTTTTTTTCTGTGACAAAAGTAGTGAAATATTTAACACGTTGGCTACCATGTGAGTCACCGGAGTACACACATTATTGTCATTACCGTCAGTTTCTCAAGTTCCATGGTTGAGTGCAGTCGTTAAATTGAGCTTACTATACATTCCTATAGTTTCGATCTTCACCGGTGCCTCACAGTGTGCAAAAGTGAAATAAGAGTTTGAGTCACCGGTGACTCACAAAGTACAGTAATGATTTTTGCATTTTTTCCCAGTGTATACTAGCGGAATAAGCGTTTTTTTTTGCTAGTAGCCAACAGCAAATTTGCCTCTTTTAATGCATGTCAAAAATCTTCTGAAAAAACAATTAGTACGATCTTCAGAAATTCTTCGAATTGATAAAACAGATTTGGTAAAATACAGAAATACGGTACAGGATTTAAATCAGATTTCGTTTAATTTTGTGTGATGTAATCGATTTACCATCTCCAGCCACTCGCAATTGCAACTTCTTTTGAAACTACAGTTGAATTTCTAAATAAAACGATAAAGAAAATACATCGAGACGTTGTTAATGAAGCACCCATAAAAGTTTCATCGATTTTAACTTTCTTATACGAAGTATCATAAGGTATTGTATACTCATGAAAAATTTTGACCTCTGAGTCGATTGGAGCATTATTACAAAAATGTCTTTCGGTCTGTTAGTCTGTTAGTCTGTTAGTCTGTTAATCTGTTAGTCTGTTAGTCTGTTAGTCTGTTAGTCTGTTAGTCTGTTAGTCTGTTAGTCTGTTAGTCTGTTAGTCTGTTAGTCTGTTAGTCTGTTAGTCTGTTAGTCTGTTAGTCTGTTAGTCTGTTAGTCTGTTAGTCTGTTAGTCTGTTAGTCTGTTAGTCTGTTAGTCTGTTAGTCTGTTAGTCTGTTAGTCTGTTAGTCTGTTTGTTAGTCTGTCAGCCTGTTAGTCTGTGTAAAAAAATTCTCAAAAACAAATAGAGCTAGAGCCATGAAATTGCACAGCAATGTTTGCTCCTGGAATGGGACAGTAAAAAGTCCTACACTTATGTCTTCACCCCCCACAGAACGAAGAGAGTACATGCGTTTGGGGTGAAAGTTTGTTTGTTTGTTAGTTTGTTAAATTGTTTGTCCTTTCCTCATAACTTTTAATTCGCTCAACCGATTTCGGTCCCGTTTGGAAATAAAGATAGCAATGCTTCAATCTACAAGAGTTCATCCTTACCACTAACTTTATACCCCCTCTTCTTGTGTCTTTTATTCCAGTCAACCGGTTTTGATCCCGTTTTCGCAAATGAGTTGGATATAATGAAAAAAAAAATTTTAGTGTAGAAGAACTCACCCTTCCCCCTTAACTTTAAAGCCCCCCTTCACCCTTCTTGCATATTTTGAACTACTGAACCGCTGTCGCTTCCGTTTTCACCCCTTCCCTTACTTCCATCACCTTCCGGGATACTTTTTGTAAAATCTATGTTAGAACTGGAGCCACGACAAGCATCTGTGCTGAATTTCAGGCCAATCGGTTCGATAGTTTTGCCGCGAAAGAGAAACATAGAGAAAAAACCAAGCTTTAGATTCACTTTATCCCCTCCCCTTACCCCCCCCCCCCTCCCCCCTTGTAATACTTTGCAATAATCCTATGTTGGCCTACAGCAAACATCCATGCCAAATTTCAGGTCAATCGGTTCAGCCGTTTTCACGTGAAAGAGGAACAGATAGATATGTGTTTTTGCGAATTGCCTGCAAATTACGGGTTTTTAGAAATCAAAACTATAGGAAGAATTGTAGATATTATAAAGTTTTCTAGAAGTTTTCTACAAGTTTTCTACAAGTCTTCTACAAGTTTTCTACACTTTTACTTTAACCGTAAATCGATATCTTTGACCGTTATCGAGATATTTCAGATTTTGTAAACATTTTATTCTTCGGATTATAGTGTAAATTGTGCACAACCATTGATTTGGTATAAGAAAGTCATACAGCTGTTCACATCAGATATTTAATTTAGCAACGATTGAAAGTGGAATTTATTCATCCAGAAAAATACGTTAACCGATTTCGTCGAAGTCAGTCAGTTCACATTTCGTACGGAATCCGTTCCTGTTGCCACAGTATCCCAGCAATTACAACAAAATGTTCAAATCAATAGACGATAACGTTCCCATTTTTTCAAAGCTTTTTAATTCACCATTCGGGGAACGCTTTGGCTCTAATTAAAGTGCACAAAAAGTATAATTAATTTTCATTTTGCCAAAGGCTAGGCTACTCCTGCTGCACTACAATTAACTTAAAAATTTTAAATGTTTGTATTCTTGAAAACTGCATGCAATCACCAGTAAAAAAAAAGCGTTACTAAGCGACGTTTTATCCACGGATATTGCCATGCAGTAATTTTTTTTCTCCAATTTCAAAATAACATACTTTCGAGCTTTGCGAGTCAATTTTATTTAAAATACAGCCGAAGCACCAGAAATTAATTGTGGGCATAAAAACTTGGCCCCCCATTACGACTCGAATGTTCTTTTTTTAATGTGCTTCTATATTGGATAAAATTATTTTAATTTCGTGCAATTTTCTGCATTTTGCATGCACACTCGATAAAAAAACATCAATTCACACTTTTTCGACTGTACAAATTGTATTTTTTGCATTTATTTTTTAATTTTTTTAGGAGTTCTTTCATCAATTAAGCTCCCTTTTTGGAGTATTTCTTCAACAGAATTTTAATTTGAAAGCATTCCATTGAGTAACAGTTTTACCAACATGTTTTTTATTCATTCAGAATGATTGATTTTTTCGAAAGGGGACTTTTTTCAAATGTAATTAATTTAATGTAAAAATACGCAGTATTAAGGAGATTTAAGGGTTTGCTCTATATACCGAAAAAAACTGGTTTCAATGGCAAGACTGCCCCTTTAAGACAAAAGTTTCGTACTTTGAGAGAAATGAAAAAAAAATCGCCTTTTTTAATCAAATTCCATTTCTCAATACAACTTTTCTTCGATAAATTGAGCAATAATGAGCAAATAATGAGCAGGGATGGGAAACATTATCGTAACATAACGAAATAACGAAACGAAACAACGATTTTCCAGTTTTTTCCTTAAAACTGCGTTATAACGTTATAGAAATTTAATTCCGTTGCAATAACGAAAAACGTAACAAAACCACAAAAAATTATTTGATTTTTTCGTTATTTATTTATTGCATTTTTACTATATTTTATTTTTTATTACATTTTTTTGTGAAAAGTTCATCAAGTATAACCCCACAGACCTACCACCTGCATAAAATATAATTAAAAATATTGGGGTAGTATTTTTAATCATATTTTGATTCTAAATCGGACTTTGTTTTAAATCGCACTTTGTTTTGATCAGATTCACTCTATTTCTAGAGATATGAAAAAGAAAATCTTTTAACACGTTCACTGCCAACTACGAGTATACTGGTAGTTGGCGTCTAAGCAGAGACACCAGCTACGAATATACTCGTAGTTGGCGTATGATTTTATGAGCTAATTTAATTTGTGTAGCGTAGCGAGTTAGACTCTGATTTTTGGTTTGGCAACGGGGAAATTGCATATATGAATTATGAATTTAATTTAATATATGCACACAAAATCCCACATTTTAATTTTTTATATTTTACTAGCTTGCATACCCGTCGTTGCCGGGTTGAACTTTTTGTCTAAGTTTTAGAATACGAAGAAAACCGGAAAGAACTTAAAAACTTTTTAATGGGTCTATGTTGGGGCTGGATCCCCAACGAACATCTATGCCAAATTTCAGGCCAATCGGTGCAGTAGTTTCCCCGCGAAAGAGTAACATAGCGCAAAAACTAAGTTTCGAGATGACTTTACCCCCTCCCCTTACTCCCCCCACCATTCGCGCTACTTTTCCCGTATGCCTATGTTGGAACCAGAACTACCACAGACACTCATGCCAAATTTCAAGTCAATCGGTTCAGCCGTTTTTGCGTGAAAGAGGAACAGACAGACAGACAGACAGACAGCCAGACAGACAGACAGGCAGACAGACAGACAGACAGACAGACAGACAGACACCAACTCATTTTTATACATTAGTACTAGAATTTGGACCCGGCTTCGCCCGGCTAAAAGCGTGAACAGAAAAAAAACTTAGGAAACTAAATTCATTTGGTTAAAAATTAGGTAGCCTGCATGCTGTTCGTTAGTTTTTTCTCTTCGGAAAATGATTAACAAACTAACAAACAATTCCAGCACTTGCATTCGGTATTTCGGTATTACTTTACCCTCCGCTTACTCCCCCACCTATCGGACTACTTTATAATGGGTCTATGTTGGGGCTGGACCCTCGACGAACATCTATGCCGAATTTCAGGCCAATCGGTTCAGTAGTTTTCCCGCGAAAGAGTAACATAGCGCAAAAACTAAGTTTCGAAATCATTTTACCCCTCCCCCCCCTTACTCCCCCCACCTATCGGGCTACTTTTTAATGGGTCTATGTTGGGACTGGACCCCCGACGAACATCTATGCCAAATTTCAGGCCAATCGGTGCAGTAGTTTCCCCGCGAAAGAGTAACATAGAGGAAGAGCTAAGTTTCGAGATCACTTTACCCCCTCCCCTTACACCCCCCACCTCTCGGGCTAATTTTTAATGGGTCTATGTTGGTGCTGGACCCCCGACGAACATCTATGCCAAATTTCAGGCCAATCGGTTTAGTAGTTTCCTCGCGAAAGAGTAACATAGCGCAAAAACTAAGTTTCGAAATCACTTTACCCCCTCCCCTTACACCCCCCACCCCTCGGGCTACTTTTTAATGGGCCTGCATGCTGTTCGTTAGTTTTTTCTCTTCGGAAAATGATTAACCCATTCGGTATTTTGATGCCATATGGCATAAAAATTTGAATTGACTTATTAGTTATTTATTTTCAACACTCTATTTTCATTTAGTGCACCTTTAAGTGCATTTGTCACCCAATTTTGATTTTTTGAGTAAAAAGCTGGACTACAGTGGACGTATTTGTAAAAAATAAAAATTTTTAATTTTTTTTTGTTTTTTTTTTTCTTTTTTTTTTGGTTTTAAATGAATACTGATAGCGTAAACATTATTAATTTGTATAGAGAGTATTTTTAACCCCCATAGAAAAAAACATGTACCGAACGGGTTAACAAACTAACAAAAAATTCCAGCACTTGCATTCGGTATTACTTTACCCCCCTCCCCTTACTCCCCCACCACTCGGGCTACTTTTTAATGAGTCTGTGTTGGGGCTGGACCCCCGACGAACATCTGTGCAAAATTTCAGGTCAATCGGTTCAGTACTTTCCCCGCGAAAGAGTAACATAGCGCAAAACCTAAGTTTCGAAATCACTTTACCCTCTCCCCTTACTCCCCCCACCTATCGGGCTATTTTTTAATGAGTCTGTGTTGGTGCTGAACCCCCGACGAACATCTGTGCCAAATTTCAGGCCAATCAGTTCAGTAGTTTCCCCGCGAAAGAGTAACATAGAGGAAGAGCTAAGTTTCGAGATCACTTTACCCCCTCCCCTTACTCCCCCCACCCTCGGGCTACTTTTTAATGGGTCTGTGTTGGGGCTGGACCCTCGAAGAACATCTATGCCGAATTTCAGGCCAATCGGTTAAGTAGTTTCCCCGCGAAAGAGTAACATAGCGCAAAAACTAAGTTTCGAGATCACTTTACCCCCTCCCCTTACTCCCCCCACCCTCGGGCTACTTTTTAATGGGTCTGTGTTGGGGCTGGACCCGCGACGAACATCTATGCCGAATTTCAGGCCAATCGGTTCAGTAGTTTCCCCGCGAAAGAGTAACATAGCGCAAAAACTAAGTTTCGAAATCACTTCACCCCCTCCCCTTACTCCCCCCACCTATCGGGCTACTTTTTAATGAGTCTGTGTTGGGGCTGGACCCCCGACGAACATTTGTGCCAAATTTCAGGTCAATCGGTTCAGTACTTTCCCCGCGAAAGAGTAACATAGCGCAAAACCTAAGTTTCGAAATCACTTTACCCTCTCCCCTTACTCCCCCCACCTATCGGGCTACTTTTTAATGAGTCTGTGTTGGTGCTGAACCCCCGACGAACATCTGCGCCAAATTTCAGGCCAATCAGTTCAGTAGTTTCCCCGCGAAAGAGTAACATAGCGCAAAAACTAAGTTTCGAAATCACTTTACCCCCTCCCCTTACTCCCCCCACCTCTCGGCCTACTTTTTAATGGATCTGTGTTGGGGCTGGACCCCCGACGAACATCTGTGCCAAATTTCAGGCCAATCAGTTCAGTAGTTTCCCCGCGAAAGAGTAATATAGCGCAAAAACTAAGTTTCGAAATCACTTTACCCCCTCCCCTTACTCCCCCCACCTCTCGGCCTACTTTTTAATGGATCTGTGTTGGGGCTGGACCCCCGACGAACATCTGTGCCAAATTTCAGGCCAATCAGTTCAGTAGTTTCCCCGCGAAAGAGTAACATAGGGCAAAAACTAAGTTTCGAAATCACTTTACCCCCTCCCCTTACTCCCCCCACCCATCGGGCTACTTTTTAATGGGTCTGTGTTGGTGCTGGACCCGCGACGAACATCTGTGCCAAATTTCAGGTCAATCGGTTCAGTAGTTTCCCCGCGAAAGAGTAACATAGGGCAAAAACTAAGTTTCGAAATCACTTTACCCCCTCCCCTTACTCCCCCCACCCATCGGGCTACTTTTTAATGGGTCTGTGTTGGTGCTGGACCCGCGACGAACATCTGTGCCAAATTTCAGGTCAATCGGTTCAGTAGTTTCCTCGCGAAAGAGTAACATAGAGGAAGAGCTAAGTTTCGAGATCACTTTACCCCCTCCCCTTACTCCCCCCACCTATCGGGCTACTTTTTAATGGGTCTATGTTGGTGCTGGACCCGCGACGAACATCTATGCCAAATTTCAGGCCAATCGGTTCAGTAGTTTCCCCGCGAAAGAGTAACATAGCGCAAAAACTGAGTTTCGAAATCACTTCACCCCCTCCCCTTACTCCCCCCACCTCTCGGGCTACTTTTTAATGGATCTGTGTTGGGGCTGGACCCTCGACGAACATCTATGCCAAATTTCAGGCCAATCGGTTCAGTAGTTTCCCCGCGAAAGAGTAACATAGGCCAAAAACTAAGTTTCGAAATCACTTTACCCCCTCCCCTTGCTCCCCCCACCCCTCGCGCTACTTTTCCGTATGCCTATGTTGGAACCAGAACTACCACAGACACTCATGCCAAATTTCAAGTCAATCGGTTCAGCCGTTTTTGCGTGAAAGAGGAACAGACAGACAGACAGACAGACAGACAGACAGACAGACAGACACCAACTCATTTTTATATATTAGTATGATGATGAAAAATTGGTGTTGGCAAATAGCGTACATTCAACAAAATAGATTTGACAGTGAACGTGTTAAGAAATTTTTTTGGTATAGTTTTTTGCCTGCGGCGCATTTCCTAGCAAGAATTTAACTTCACATTGTACTATTTTTGAAGTTTTTATCTACAATAATGTAAAAAAGTAGTGTTTTAATCTCACAACAATCAAGTTTGGAAAGCGAGGACGCCGATCCTTTTATAAGTTTCTAAAACGGAAGTCTCGATAGAAAAGACGTTGGAAATCCCTGCTTTTGAACAAAATATATCGCTTTTACATTCTCGTCACAGCACGTGGGTTGACATCCACAGCATAATCACTTAATTAATACTGCATCAAATCAATCAATGTAATTTCTAAAATACTTCGAAATAAACTATAAAATAACGGTAACACAACATAATTAATTGTGTGGTCGAAATTCTATTCAAGGCGATTGTCGTGTAGTTTAATCAAATTTCTGTCGAAACTAATCTCGTAGTTTCAAAATGCGGTTTCAGTACTACAGGAAAAGTGATGAAATTGTAGTTAGTAACATTCAACTATCAATCCGTTGATTACGTTGACCCAAATCTATCGATAAAATATTGGATTTTGTCAATTTCCATAAGTAAAATTTGGTTCATACTGAAAATGATGTTGAAATTTATTTTTACGAAACAAAAGGTGATCCTTGAAAACTTATTCTCATCCCCAGAATTGACGTATGACCAAAAGGTGGACGATTTCCATTACAAATCTCCCTCAAACAAAAAAAAACCTGCTTTGTTTGTGTGTGTGTTTTTTTGTGAATCCTACTGGACCGGCGGCATTTGTTACATAAACTTCGCATTCTGGACAAGTATTTTACTTAATGCGCTGGCACAAAATGGATTCTATCGTTTTTTTCTACTCATTGCATTTTCAGCAGAGCTTAGCAGTATCCATTTACGATGTCACTGAGATAATACCAGGCCAAACATAAATAAAAAATCAGCCAGGGATAGTTGTACAGATGTCGGCTATTGCGACTGTTACACCATCCCCATAATCGAAATGAATAGTTATAGATATTCAATATAGTAGGGAAATTCACGTTACAATCGATCCATCGATGTGGCCGGCCTGGGGTAAAAACTGGTATATCCAAGTTTCTTTTTTTTCATTTTCCGGTTTTTCAGGTTCAAAAAAACAAAACTGGATGAGCAGGAGATTTGGGGCCATCGAGGACAGCAACAAAAACTGATTGCCTATGCCAAGTGATTATCTATTTATGAAAATTCCTCAAAACAGATGCCAATATCACCATATGGGCTGCTTCAATGTTACAAAATCGAAATCATTGTTAACCAAAGTCTATGAGGTTTTTCTAAGATTTTTAGTTTATTTATTTTTATGGTAAACACTTTTATCTCGAACGTATTATAAACTATAGAAGTCGCCACAAAAAATATATTATTTTTTGACTACGGAAAATAGATTATTAAAAGCTTTTATTTAGCTTGCCGACATATCTGTCTGACTGTTTGTCTGTCTGCCTATCAATTTGTCTGTCTGTTTGTCTGTCTGCCTATCTATTTGTCTGTCTGTCTGTCTTGGTCAAATCTTGCAATCTAATTTTGACCCACTTCCACTCATGCGATTGACTTGAAATTTTGCACACCTACGTAAGTCCTATGACAACACAATATTTTCACTACTACGTCCTTTCTACGATAAGCGAAGATCCTGTAAGAATAACGTAATTATCCTTTTCCTCAAATTTTCCTGAAAAAAATGTTATCCTGGGGATTTTTGGGGTCGCTGAATCCAATTCTGGCATTAAGCAATCTGTAAGGACAATTGGAGGTCCTATAAGGATAACGTCGGTATACTTTTCCTCAAATTTTCCGGAAAAAATCTCATCTGATGGTTTTTGAGATCTCTGAATTCGATTTTGATGTTAAGAAATCTGTAAGGATAACAGAAGATCCTGTAAGGATAACAGAAGGTCCTGTAAGGATAACAGAAGGTCCTGTAAGGATAACAGAAGGTCCTGTAAGGACAACAGAAGGTCCTGTAAGGACAACGTCATTATCCTTTTCCTCAAATTTTCCGGAAAAAAATCTCATCTGGTGGTCGCTGGATTCGATTCTGGAGTTAAAAGGCCTGCAATAATAATTCAAAGGCAAGGATATGAGGCGTTAAAAGCTAGAGTGGACCAGTTAAAAGCTAGAGTGGACATAATCGAGTTTTTGAAGCTTTTCCACTTTTGTACTATTATTGACTGTGGACTTTATTACTCAATGTTGAAATGTTCTTTTGTGCATCCCATCATTTTTATCTAAAAACTCACTCCCAATAGTGATTCAAACACAAAAAATTCACGATTTTGACATGTGGGTCGGTCCTTTCTAGCTTTTAACACCTCATATATTCAAAGACTAATATATATTCGAAATAAAGGGTCTTTCAATAAGGACGCTCGAAGTTTGGTAGATTATAGCGGCTATGTTGTTAAAGCAACATCTGTCAAATTTGTTGTGAATTGTTCAGTACTGTATGACAAATCACCATGGGAGGTTATAGCGTTGATCGTGTGCAAATAATCAAATTTGTTTCATTTGGAAGTTGACTCAAATTTCACCAAAAAAAATCATCTTTAGCGACGAGGTTCATTTTTGGGTGAATGGATATGTGAACAAGCAAAATTGTCGGACTTAGATACCAATCCACACGAGATGCACCAACACCAAATGCATCCCAAGAAAGTCACTGTTTGGAGAAGATTTTGGTCTGGCGGAATCATCGATCCGTACTTCTTCCAAACGAACTGGCAAATGAAAATACAACGCGCAAAAATTTAAAAATTTCAGTCATTATCAGAAATTTTTACCAAAATAACTGCAATTGGTTAATATATGTAAAATATTTATGATTAGAATAGGCAGAATAAAGTATACAAAATAAAAATAGATCTAAATTAATCCATTTAGGGAAAGTTAAAAACAATTTATTTTTTTCCTCTTAAATTATCACGATTTTAATTTGTTATTATTACAGACATGTCCGATGTAAAAAGAAATAAATAACAGTAATTTATTTTCTATAAAGTTTAGGTAAACACAATACGAATATCTTCCTGATCAGTCGGTTCGTGTTTAACTACAACGTTGGCATTTGAATATTCGAAACTTTCTTGATATTGACTGCTGACTTCCGTTAATAAAAAGTTAGGTGGATCCTCTATTTTGGCTTTCTTCCGTACTTTCTCTCTAGCAAAAAATCAGTAAAATTAAAAAATATTTCTTCAAAAGCATTTCATCAAATCTTACTCATGACGTGAGTGCCTCTTTTTCGCTTGTTTTAAAATGTGATCCCTTAAACAATTTTCAGTATTCTGCAGAGTCCAACGATTGTCGGCTAAACGAACAACTCGAAATATAACATCGATTAATCCGTGAAAACAATTAAACGGCTTCTTTGGAGAGTTTTTATCCTTCGAGATTCCAGTCCATGAGTAATTCGTGAGAACTTGTTTGGTAAACATACGATCGACTACTTTAAAAGATAATTTATTGCCATTTTCATCTCCTTTGGTGCCAAAAATTTTTGTAAGTACATCAATCTGGAAATTTGAAAGCAAACAAAAATGCTACATGCATTTTAAATGTGTGTTTGTGCAACTACTTACAAGATCCGCTTTATATTCCTCATTTTGATTTATTTTTTTCTCACAGGAATTAACCTCTTCATCTGTAGTTAGCGGAAATTCTTCTTTGAGGAGATCTTTTTCCACTTCTTTGGGTGGATTTTGATATATTACTGGGGAAAACGTTTGAGTTATTGATTGCGATTTATTGATAGCACATAGAACGCCGTATATTTTTTGTAAACAAAAATTAGTCTTTGTCCACTGCATCTTCAAGAATTTCACATCCTTTTTAATTGACTCGCTTGAATCTACCAATTTTTGAAATGGCACTAATGGACTGATGATATTAGTAGTGTTATCTTCTTCGACGCACTCCGAAATATTCCTGAAAGGAAAAATAATACAATTTTTGAAATTCACGGTATATACAAGAGAGAACTTACACGTCTTTGTCTACGCCAAGGCTTAAAATAACCAAGCAACATTTATGTCAACCGTGACGTTAGCGGTTGACATATATCTTGAAGAGATATGTCAACCGCTAAGGTTACCGTTAATATAAATGTTTCTTGGGTAGAGATTATAAGAAGTAAACTCCTGGTACGTCCTTACAAAACAATTTGAGAGCGATTTTCAGACCGCGTAAATCAATTGAATGATTAAGCGTATTTCTACATCAAGTGAGTGGAGAGCACAAAAAGAACACAACTACTGAAAAAAAAATAATTAAACGGTTTTTTGGGGACGCAGTACGCGTCTGCACTTATGTTTGTTAATCGGTCTATTGAAGAACTTTTATTTTCACAAATTTCACTGAACAAATTGAAACTTTTGACTAAAAACTTTAAAATTTCACAACTTTTTCGATAAATACGTGTTCCGACACGGAAAAAAGGCCAAATTGACGCTCACTTTTGTCTTTAAAAGGGAAAATTATGGCACGTAACCAAACACTAGGTTTAGCATATTTGTGTCAGCATCTATCTGAAAATTAAAATCGCCCTCAAATGATTGTCTTAATGAACTGGATTCGAGTGTTAACCATACTTATATCTAATACTACTCTATAGGAAATGGTAGCCAAATTCATCGGCAAACATCTTTTTTTTATAGTTCCAGCCAGAGCTTAGCTTAGGGGAAGACCCTTTAATGCCGAAGCTCAGGATGGTCGGAAGGTCAAAAGGAAATGTTCGGAGACAGGCGATGGTGTGGCGCTAACGTCGCTAAGTGGTCGACCTAGGGGCGTGGCTATAGGTTTATCATATGGGGTTGAGTAAGAGCCAAATCTGCTAAGTGTAGAACAGAGCTGTCCAACTCAATTGCCCCATAGAGTTTTTAACACCAAACGCCGGTCCGTATTTCAAAAAAAAAAAAAAAAAAAACACGGTGACAGTTCTTTAATACTAGCACTGAAATTTAACTTAAAAATTTACACACTATTAAATTACAAGAGAAAATAATGCGCCGCAGGCGAATTTTTTTTTGAAAAATCTACTCTGGATGCAAAAATTTTTGAAAATGTATTCCTTGTAAAATTATTCACGGATGTATGCGAATGTAAGGGCGTGATAGTTTCTGTTTTTATAGGAGAGTTTTCACTTGTGTGCAATTAGACCATTTCGCACACGCCCTAAATATAAAATATATTTTTGTGTATGCATGGAAAAACCAATCAAAGAGAAGTGGTGTGCCTCCACTTCTTTTTGATTGATTTTTCCATGAGAAGTGGTTTGTAAATATCTTTGTGAATAAAAAAGGTGTCTTAGTTTTTCGGTATATAGCAAAAATTGCGACTGGATGAAAAAAAGAAATGTCTGGATGAAAAATAGATCAACTACAAAACTATATTCAGTCGTTGCTGTCGCTGGCTAGCCTATCCACAATCAATCTCTTCGGGTTTTCCAAACACTTCTCTAGAAATGCTAACAAGAGCTAGCCCAGTTAGACGATCTTGTCCCATGGCATTTCTAATTTCCGAAGACAATGTTGAGACCGGAAGCATGGCTAAAATTTTCAAAAGCTGAACAATTTTTGAAAAAAATGAACAATTTTTTGTTGACATTTTTTTAACATTTCTATTGCAGTAAAATGACAGCTGATTGTTTCGCATTTTCACCAACTTTCGTATTCAGTTAACAACAAATCATACCGATTTTCGGTTTGGTCAGCTATTCCTTAGCTTCGCTTCTTTTTTCAGAAATTTTAATTCCCAATATATGCCCTTGGTAAGAGATATCGACTTACAGTGAACGGCAAAAATGTAGAAAATTTTATTGTCTTTGTTTTCATTTAAATAATTTATAAATAAAGGGTCTTTCAATAAGGACGCTCGAAGTTTGTTAGGTTATAGCGGCCATGTTGTTAAAGCAACATCTGTCAAATTTATTGTGAATTGTTCCGTAGTGTATGGCAAATCACCATGGAAGGCTATAGCGTTTAACAACGTGTGCAAATCGTCCAATTTTATTTTCTACGAAATTTTCTATAAAATTTTATTTTATTTTCACAAATTTACGAGGCTCAATTTTGGATGAATGGATAAGTGAACAAGCAAATTTGTGGGATTTGGGGCGATATTCTCATACAAACATCCACGCATTTTTATCGTAATCCCAAATCAATATGAAATTAAATTTTTCTCAACATATCGCCTAGGAGAAAATCCTGAAGGCCGAATAAAATCACCCTTTAAAACCTCTTTCAAGAAATTTAGATCAACGCAAAAAAAGAACAATCCAAATATTTATCTTATCCCTAGATGCATAATACATTTCACCTCAATTCCCCGGAAAATCTCAAGTCCTTTGCATTCTTTTTCTGTAAAAATGTAAAAGTTTCAACATCCACTATGGCAACTTTTTAATGGATCTTGAAAATGTTTTCATGCATAGCAATTACGTCAAGTCAAGTGCATTAAACTTTTGTGAAAATACCAACAATGGGTGTGTGTGTTTTTATATATCAAGGTAAACCATTGTTTGTTTTATGAAAACAAGAGAGAAACGTCTTAATAAAAAAAAAATGTTAACTTTTGTTGATGTGGTAAAAACTAGGTGTGGGATATTGTGAACTTTTTTGATCAATTCAACAGCAAACGGTCACAAACTAAAAGACATTTATTTATTTATATCATGTTAGATGGAAAATGTATTCGTTTTAACCTTAACTTTGCCATTCTTGTTGTTTGCTTATCGGATTCCAATGAAAAATGCATTTTATTCCACGAGAAACAAGACGTTAAACTCAATTTCGTGTGCATTTCTTTTCTTTCGCATTACTTTTTTGTCTTTTTTATGTAAGAAATGTAAGCTGATTTTTTGCTTATGTTGTTACACAATTGAGCAATGCGAAAAGACGGGATTTTACTATCTTATGGTTTTTAGTGAAACGCATTTGAATTAAAAAAATTTAAAAAGTGTCCATGAGGTTGTCCTTAAAATACGTTAAGCTAATTTTTGGCTCTCCGGCATCTCATCCCCTTTCGTTTTGCTTTTAAGCGATTTTTTATATCTTCCCCTTCCCCCTGTCTAATATCCCACATTAGTTGCCGGTTTTTTTAAATTGATGACTAAACTTGAAGAAGTTTTGAATACCCTGACATTTTTTTGGTGTTTGTTTTCCAAGCAAAATTTTCGAGGAAAAAAAAATTATAATTAAATGCAGGGGATTTTATTAAAGACACGCTGAAGGCACAAATTCTTCAAAAAATTGCGCCACGTGCGAAAATATTTAGGTTTTAAGGCTAAATCGAATAATCTGGGACAAAAATCAAGCTTGCGGGACAAAAATCAAGCTTGCGATACAAAAATCTAGCTTGCGGGACAAAAATCTAGCTTGCGAGACAAAAATCCAGCTTGCGGGACAAAAATCTAGCTTGCGGGACAAAAATCTAGCTTGCGGGACAAAAATCTAGCTTGCGAGACAAAAATCTAGCTTGCGGGACCAACATCTAGCTTGCGGGACAAAAATCTAACTTACGGGACAAAAATTTAGCTTGTGGGAATCTAAGACTAATCTGGGCCGAATGGTAATCCTACTTTTAACTCGAGCACGAACTACTATTTAGACCAAACTTTAGAGCAAGTTTCTCAGCAACAAACGTAATTTTTTCTCAAATACCCCTTCCTCCTTACCCCCACACCTGCTATTTTCTGAACCGATGAAGCAATTTTGATTCCATCTTCACTATTAGAAAGGCCGTCCCCTAAGAAAAATTTTCATCCACTAAAATCAACTCCCACTTCGTCATTTTGAGTGTGCCCTCCTGTTATCCCTTAATATTTTAAAGATATTTTAATTCAGTTTTAAGCCCAATTCAGGCTAACGATTGTGATTACGATCGCGATTGCAATTACGATCGCGATTACGATTGCGATTGCGATTCCGATTCCGATTGCGATTACGATTACGATTGCGATTACGATTGCGATTGCGATTGCGATTACGATTACGATTACGATTACGATTGCTATTGCGATTACGATTGAGCTTCCTCTACCAATTAGATCAAAGCTTTCAACGATAGGAAAATGAAAGCTTTGATCTCATTGGTCGAGAAGCTTTAATTGTAATCGCAATCGTTAGTCTCAATTGGAATTTAACCCAAACCCAAAATATAAAGAAAAAAACGAATTGGGGAGGGGGAGGTTATATCTGCAGAGAAGAATGTTTTGTCAGGGTTGGAGTATCTAGTTATTAATGTAATTTCATATTTTTGCACCGACTGCCCCCCACCCTAGTCACGTTTCTTTATTGCGCTAATAAACTGCCACCAAACCTCCACAATCCCTGCCTAAGTATTTGACGTATTTTTTAGACTTCATACCGCGAGATTTCTTCCCGATAAAGTAAACTCTCCAATAATCGGAACAGCAATGAAAGTGAACAAATTTCGAGATTGCCCAGATTACAGTGTTCCGATTAGCAAGTTCTATTCTACATTTTTCACTTCTTCACGCCGAAATTTGGTATAATATCCAGGCGGATTGCTACTATCCAGTTTTTGTATAATCTGAAAGATATGTGAATCTCTGTATGACAGAAAGTCAATGCAAAATGGCACGAAGAACTTCAGTTTCTACTAATTCCTGTTCATACAACGTCAAAATATTTTCAATATTCAAAGATTTCAAAAATATTAACAGCAAATACTCACGTTTTTCCGCACTCTGGACACTCAATCGGCTTATCATTGACGTGAGTTAATAAATGCTCCTCCAAATTCGCCTTCTGAACGAAACTCTTTCCGCACTGATCGCAAACGAACTCCTTAAGCCCCAAGTGAATCTTCTGATGTGCCCGAAGATTCGGTCGAGTGCCAAACTTCTTACCGCAGTCTTCGCACTCCCATTTGTACTTGACACTGTCCGGCTGATGGCAATTCATGTGCATCTGAAGCCCGATAGCATTTTTAAAGCCCTTGCCGCATGTTACGCACAAGTGCAAGTGGTCCTGATCGTCGTGGGTGGCTCTGTGCACCACCAGTGATTCGACGTCGTCACAGAATGTCGAGCAAATGTCACAACAATTCATTAGGGCTTGTCTATGCCGGGTCTTGACGTGGTTAATAAAAGTGTAATACTTGGAGAATGTTTTCGTGCAGTCGACGCAGTAGTACTTCATGTCGTTGCCTTCTGAATGGTCAGTGAGTGCGTGCTCTCGTAGATGGGTTGAACTTGGCAGTCTTATACTGCAATCCCGGCATTCCCAGGGATAGGTGGACCACGTCTGGGGCTCTCCAGAATCTTGACTGGGATTTGGTTGTACTTTGGAGATTCTGTCCTTAGTCTCTTGTACTTGCTTTTCCTCGAAATCCTCCTCATCCTCAATCTCACCAACCTCTGCAGCATCATCCACGATTTCCGCAGATATCAGCATCTGTGTTTGACTCTCATCCTCCGAACTCAACACATCGTCGTTCTGATCGTCGTCTCCTGCTGCCTCGTCATCTTCCAGTCTTTCTTCCTGAAACCCGGCTGAAACATCTTCCACCTCCTCGAGTGTAAGATTCTCGATATCATGTTTAAAAGTTTGTGCGGGTTTCGTTTTTGGAGCTTCACTTTTTGCATCCTCTGTGGGGCTCACACTTTGATTAGTCTGGCGTTGATTCTGGGACAATTTTTTCCGCAGGGTCTTGTCGTTACTCGACTGTGATTCACTTTCCGGACAGAATAGCTTTTGCAGTGTTTCCTGAGCGTCCCGTGCGTTCTCGGAAAACTTCCAGCACTCATTCAAACCCGAAACACATTCTTGACAAACATTTTGAGGCAAGGAATCATTTTCTGGAATCAATATTCGACAGCACTTGTCCAATTTGTTGCACAGATCTAATTCTTTATCCATCAAATGGACGAAATTCTCGATTTTCTTCAAAGTCGCACAGATCCGACAAATTAATGCCATCGCGGAAATCTGGAAACCACGAAGATTAACTTCACTTTCCACTGTTTTTCTGATTTAGTTACTTACCCGCCTTTTGTTTTTCCTATCAAAGCCAATTAATATCCTTCGGTTTAGTAAATATTTTTAAATTTTTAAGTTAATTGCAGACAAAATCAGAGAGAAAACAAAATTCTGTCAAAAATAATGCTGGCAATGACCCGTGTGACGTCACCAGCTGTCAACGTATAGCGCAGATTCGCTCAATTTTCGCTGAAACAGAGCAGACAAAAACTTTCTAGCGATAGCAGTGCCATTGTTGTTAGATGTATCCGCTTGTTCATCAGAGATTTTACATATTTGAATATTTTTTTAATAATTTGTATGGTACAGTATTCCCTGGATAACTGCAAATGGGAAAAATCCTGAATTTCTTGTACAGTTACGAGGGTCTGCGCTCATCCGATACTCCTTTAACAGCAAAAATTGTGCACTTATGTGGGACCCTTTTTACTGCACGAAATTGTGCACTTATCAGGGTTCCTAATTGCAAAAAAATGTGATTTCTACCCTTATTAAAAATTAAAAAGAAAACGAGAAAAGCTCCAATTGCCAGGGCCAATCGTCAAATATTCTTTATGATGACAGACAAAATGTTTATTTAAAAAAATCCTTCGAGAGGGGGAAAGGAGTGGTGCGATTCGATTTTAATGTATAGATAAGTTATGTAAAATCATATTCTAAACACATTTCATCTCTATAAATTTTTCGATACGAAGCACAGTTTTCGAGAAAACAGGAAAAAACAGTATTCCATTTAAATGGGAGAGGGGGGAAGCATTGGTTCGATTGGATTTTGATGTATGGATGAGTTATGTAAAGTCTTTTATTTATTTATTTATTTATTATTACATCAACAGGTAAAGCACCATCTGATATTAATATAAGTTAAGTTGATTCTTTATATATAAGTCTTGTTCTAAACACTACGTTGTCAGGACCTTCCGTTATCCTTACAAAGAAGAAGTAGTGTAAATATTGTATGATCAACGGACTTGTGCAAAATTTCAAGCCAATCGGATAAGTGGAAGTGGGTCGAAATTAGGTTGCAAAATCGGACCCCGACAGACAGACAGGCAAACAAACAGACAGATACGAAGGCAAGCTAATTAAAAGATTTTAAAAAGGAGTCTTCTTCTAAACAGAGATGCAAATCGGATTTTAACCGATCCAAAAGCCACTGAGCCATTGAAAATTTAGTGAATCAAAACCAAACCATAAACCGAACCACTCTGAAAAAACAATGACCGAATCACGTAGCGTTCATGGTATTAAAATAAAACCAACTACAAATATATTTGCTAATGTTTCATGTTTATTTTATAAAAACATATTTTAACAGTTTCATGTTATTTTACTTCAAACAAGTGGAGATCTCTGCTGCCAAAGATTTCTTGGCGGTATCCAATCCACCTCTGAATGTGTCCATGCACATGAGACCCTCTGGCAAAGCTCCCTTTAAGCCACCTTTCTCCAGCAATGCCTGGAATTCAATAACGTTCCTCATAATGGTACCGAGAGCTCCAACAAGGGTGTCCACAACTCCGCCAATACATGCACCAGCCTCCTTCTTGCACTTCTTAAGACTTGCGTAGAAACCTTTGATGCTCGCTGGTGCCTGCTTAACAATTTTCTTAATATTTTCGTAGCCGTTTAAGATCGGATCGAACATTTTGTGGGAGCAATCGACCAACTTATTTGATTGGGTGCTGACGAAACTCTCAATTTTCGGAGAGAAACTCTCGGTACATGTCTTCGATTTTTTCTCATCCTTGTGATCAGATAACGTCTTCAACAGTTCTTCAGCTGCACCTTGAACCTTGTTATCGGCGAAGTACGAATTGTTGAACTTATTGATGATGTCAATAACTTTTTTGTCCATGAACGAGCCCAAACTTTCAATCTTGGTGAATGTTTCTTGTAGGCTTGTCTTTGCCGCCTCTAACTTGGCTTTAACTTTCGTGTCCGCATATGTCTTTATTTGTGTCACCAAGTCATCTTTTCCTTTTTTTAGATCCTTTTTAGCATCTTCCAAAGCTTGCTTCAAATTCTTCGGGATATTTTTGATGGCTGTTAAACTTGTGTCAAGTGCGCCTTTCACCTTGGCAAAAGCTTTTTCGCAAGAAGATTTGACTTTGTTCCACTTATCCTTCATCCAGGACTTTGCCTTTGCGAACCATGGCGCCGAGGCCACAAAATTGACAGCTATTAAAGCGACCAATAAAATCGGTAAAAGTTTAATCTTACGTTCAACCATTCTGAAACTGGAAACAAATTTCTAATGCAATTACCATTTTCCGATCGCAACTTTTATACCCGAAAATGAAAACGTTTTCAACTTTAGTAACACCTGTGCAAATTTTTAAACAAATATTGTTCAGTTTTTTTATTTCAGATTGTTATTATGTAAATTTCACTTCTAAAGCACTTTATGTGTTTACATTTGGTGGAAATTTTGGAAAATCTCAATTGCCATAAACCGAACCAAGGACAAAACAGATTTTGCACAATGCGTGGAACAAATAGATATTTGAGATAGTTTATACAGGTTTTTATTAATGCAAATTCAACATTTTGGTCATAAAATTGATTATTTTTGCGCCCAAAATAGGTTTTCGATAGATGAAATTCAGCCTTTTACAGGTAGCCCTAAGGAGATTTTTCACAATGCGCTTTACGCAAAAGAAAAGCTTAGAAATCTGAAAAATACACAAAGTTTTCTTTAAAAAAAATATGGTGTTAACCATATGTTTTAGAAAAATTACCTGAATTCGCAAATATTTAAAAATGATTTGTTGTTTTCTTTTAAACTGTAACACGTCACTCAACACCTTATTTGAACAAATGTATATATTTTTGTTAAAGTAAACTTTATACAAATGGTTTTCTTAATTTGTTTCAGTAACAAATTTAACTAACGAGTCTTTTTCTTGTATTTTCAATGGTTTCTACTACTTTTTAGACTAGTTAATTTTTAATATGCACAGATTTTTTTTGTAGCACTTGCATTTTTACAAAATGTAAGCCCCAATTATCCATAATATAATGTTTTCACAAAAAAAACGCATAGAAACTATCAGCGACTCATTTTGTAAATAAAGTTTTCTGAACCGAACCAAAAACCACAGAACCATAGAAAATTTAGTGAATCAAAACCAACCCATAAACCGAATCACTCTGAAAAAATATAGCTGAACCGAACCATAATAAAAACTGGGCACCAATCATGTATTTCGACGCGTCTCTGTCTTTCGACTTCGACGCAGCTTTTAACTCTTGACTTCGCCATATCTGCAGCTTGAAATTTCGCGGAATCGTCACTATGAATCGAAACGTGATTCTGACTGTCACTCCAGGAAATTTGAAGCTGCTGATATGGCGAAGTCAAGAGTTAAAAGCTGCGTCGAAATCGAAAGACAGAGACGCGTCGAAATACATGATTGCTGCCCTGTTTCTAAGACAAATACTGTAACCAAACCAAAAATCAGAATTTTGTTAGTGGTTCCATTCGGTTCAAATTTGACTGTTTAGGATCGAAAAATTCTTTTTATTTTCGACCAGATTTAGAGTCTAGTACTGATGTTAATAAGTCTGTAAGGATAGTGGAAGGTCCTCTAAGGCTAACGCGATTATCCTTTTCCACAAATAATACAAATAATACCCAAAGGAAAATCCTTACAGGCTTCCTAATGCCAGGATCAGATTTTTTTTAAGAAAATTTTTTTTTCTTTAAAAAAATCTGATCCTGCCATTAGGAAGCCTGTAAGGATAACAAAAGGACCTGTAAGAATAACGTAAAGGGTGATTGTCATCAAATTTTCCGGAATAGTCTCACCTGGCGGTTTTTGAGGTCGCTGAATCCGATTCTGCCATTATGTAGTCTGTAAGGATAGCTGAAGGTCCTGTAAGGATAACGTGATTATCCGTTTCCTCAAATTTTCCGAAAAAATCCTATCCTGGCATTAGGAAATCTGTAAGGATAACGGAATGTCCTGTAAGGATAACGTGATCACTATTTTCTTCAAATTTTCCGAGAAATAATCTCATCTGGAAGACTAAAAAGAATAAAATAAAACAAATAATTTAAATATCAAGTTTCCTAAAAAGTAAAAAACTAATGTCTTAGGGTCTACAGATGGCGATATCGCCGTCAACTCGAGCTCTGATTGGTCAATCATAAAATTTCTGCGATGAAAAATCCCAAGTCAAGACGCGGTGTCAGTCTCAATTGTCCGTAATATCATGTTTTCATAGAAAAAAGCGCATAAAAACTATCAGCGATTGTAAATAAAATCAGAGGGCAAAACCAGTTTTCTGATCCGAACCAAAAACCAATCAGCAATCCCAAAAACCCCCAGAATAGATTTTTCCCAGGAAAAGTGAAGAAAAATGATAATCACGTTATCCTAACAGGACCTTCCGTTATCCTTACAGACTTCTTAACATCAAAATCGGACTCAGCGACCCCAAAAGCCCCACAGATGAGATTTTTTCCGGAAAATTTGAGAAAGAGGATAATCACGTTACCTTTTCAGAGCCTTCCGTTTTGCTTACAAAGTTCTTAATGCCAGAATCGGATTCACCGACACCAAAAAGCCCCAGATGGTAATTTTTTCCAAAAAACTTGAGGTAAAGGATAATCACGTTACCTTTTCTTATTCTTACAAAGCCAAAGTAGTGAAAATGTTGTATTAAATATTGTATACGTATGTGTGCAAAATTTCAAGTCAATCGGATGAGTGGAAGTTGGTCAAAATTATATTGCAAGATTTGAATCAGACAGACAGACAGACCCGATAAATTAAAGCTTTTTAAAAATGTCCGGCTTATACAGAAAAAATGATATCCAGGTTCACATTAAGCAGTTTCCTTTCATTCTGCTTTTTCCATATCACGAGACTTAGAAAAATGTTTGGCTTGTACAGGTTTCACTATACATATATGAATATATCAAATTAATCCAAAAATCTAAACATATTGTTGTGATTCATTTTTTCTTCGCTGTTTGATTTTAAGCCTTTCAAATGCCAATCCTGAATCTAATATTGCATTTTGATGAGTCCATCACTTTCATGTTGAAAAAAACCCTATAACAACACATACCGTCTTAGGGTTTTTATATGCTAATAAACAACAAATGTTTAGCCTATTTTTAAACATTTCACAAGTGTTTTCAAGGTACATAATTACGTAAATGAAAAAAACTTTCCCATCTGTGTTTTGCAAGTAAATATTATCTTTTGCTATTTTTTACCTGTAGCTGTTTAAAAAAGCCAGATTTTTTAGAAAATATCTTTTATTGCTGGTCAATTGTTTGTTAATGAAACCAGAAAATCTGTTAACAGATTTAAGAAAATTTACACAAGCGTTTTTAACTATGAGAAAATTTAGTATAAAATACCGGCCATTGTGGTATTTTAAATCAGTTTTCATGAACTATCAAAGTTTTACAGAATGAAGATTTTAATCGTACTTTTTCTTGCAATTTTTGTATCGCAGCCAGAGTTTTCTGAGGCGGCACCTTCTAAGTTGAAAGGATTCTTTGATGATATCTCAAATGCATTCAAGGAGGCCTACGCTGAAGTGAAGAACTTCTTCTCTGGACTTATTAATGGTATCAAGGAAGTCGGCTCCAACATAAAGAAAACCTTTAAATCATCGCTAGAAGAAATCAAAAAACAAAAGACAGCATTGCAGACCAAAATTAATAGCATTAAAATGGCCGACGTTAAGGCAAAATTGAAGCAAGCTCTCGACAAAATCGCCGAAGTTTATGCAAAGGTGGAAGAAGTTGGACTTGCAATCGATGCGAAGATCCTCGAAAGTATCCAGCTTTACAACAAAACTCACTTCTCCGACGAGTCCCTGAAGACAAAAGCTGAAGATTTGAAAAAACAATTATCTGATGCCGCCGAAGGAACGAAGAAGGATTCCTGCACCAAGTCATTCAATTCCAAGATCAAGAAGTTCGTGAAATCTCACTCCAAGAAATTGATCAAGTGCTCGGAAAAAACATTAGAGCCATTCAAAAATACTTACGAAAATGTTAGAAAAATCGTCTCAGCTGTTCCTAATGGTATAAAGGGTATCATCAGTGGCATACAGAAATGCAAGGATACAAAACTTACTTGTATCATTGAAATTGTAGAGAATTTCGTAAAATCGGCAATACAAGTTACTCTCAATGTAATTGCCATTCAAGTGAATTTAGCTTCAGACCTTAAAGTTTTATCTGGAAGTACCAGCCAGTGTTTAGTCAATTATAACAACAAAATGAAGAGTGAGGGTGCAACATTGTCTACTGAAATTAAAACATGCTTGAAGTAAATTTCTAAATTTTGTTTTAACCGAAATAAATAATTGCTACCAATAAATTTGAATTTTGTTATTGTGTTCAGGTTGAAACTCGTACAGATTTTCGTACCGAAATTTTACATAGGCTGTATTTGTGTGGATTTTAGCAAATGCTTTTACTAAGAATTTAGAAGGTTTGCGTACAAAATTTCTATATAATTTCGTACTGTGATGGGCCGATCAAGTCACTGCTTTAAATTTTAAGTAATAGCAAAAGCATTTACTAGAAGCAAAAGTTTAATCTGAAAGTATTTGTCCAAAAAAGTGTGAATAAAAACATGCTAATCCTTGGAAGTATTTGCTGGAAAACTTAACAGTAAATCCTGATATGCTAGTATTTACCTTTAGGTAGCTAATTTTAGCTAGTATTTGCTTTTAGGTATTATTATAATTTTTGCCAACTTTGAGTGGCTGCCATTTTATACCGGTACATTTCGGACAGGCATGGCTTTACAGTGTTTGCCATTTTATAATGGCTTTACTGTATGTGGCTGCCATTTTATAACGGTACATTTCGGACAGAATTGGCTTACATTTTATAACGGTACATTTCGGACAGAATTGGCTTACATTTTATAACGGTACATTTCCGACATGAATGGCTTAACAAAAAGGACTCGTCGCAGGGTACTCAAAAATGTTTACTTGAACTCGAAATTCGGGTTCCGCTAAGGTAAAGTCTTACTTATTATCTACTTTTCACTTCTCTGTTTATACTATGTTCAGACCGACACAAAATCACGTAATTTTGCGAAATGATTTAGAACTTAAACCAAAGTCTTCATACAGAGATTAAGGTAATTCTGTCTGATATTTCAACTACAGGATTGCTATGAATTTTAGTGTAGGATTGCTATGAATTTTTGTAATATGATGAATAATACAATTCAAAACATCGGTGAAATATGTGCAAACAGAATTAAACACTTTAGACGAAAATGGAAATGATATGTAATGAAAAAAAACAATTATTTTCCATTTCATATCTAATCGCATCAAAAACAAGTCAATTTTTTTTGCCCCGCGTAGGTTGTTTACTAATATATCCTTTTCGCGTGCGGAACACGGCTTCTTTTTCTTATATCTCGGTCGTTCCAATCCAGCACAAATGTCAAAACTGATGTACTCAAGAGAGCTGAATGAGTGATGCAGGGTTGTATTCATTGTTTTTGCTTGATTTCGTTCGTAATTTTGTCAACAAAAAAACGTATTTCTACAATATTAAAAACTGTTTGTGTTAGCGACTTGATATTTATTTTAATCAATTTAGCATGCCAAAAAACATAAAAAATGACATCCCATTTCGGGATAAAAAAAACAATTTCTTGAAGATCCACCCCCTATCCCCACCCAAAAAACCACTTTCCGCCACTACCACTTTAATGGACTCTTTAGATTCTTAAATCCTAGCCCAAATGTGACCTATTACCAAAATTTCATGGGGAGAGGAATTTTTTTTAGGCAAAAACCTATTTTTCCTGTACTACATAGATTTGAGAAATTTTCAAAAAATGTATTAAAAAAAATGGCATGGGAGGTACACACTATGGCTACCTTTAAATAAGTTTTACAAAAATCGTAGTAAAATAAAATTTAGAAAAAATTTCAAGTCGCTCGGTCAACGTGTTCTCGAGTTATTTAAGATACGTAAAACGGACAGACCGACAGACAGATTCACGGACATCTCCATAATTTTGAGTGGACCGATGGATTTTGATGTATGGAATGGTTATGTAAAATCAAACAGATTTTACCTTAATAAATTTTTCAATACGACTCACCGTTTTCGAGAAAATTTCAAGCAAAAAAACTGTTTCGTTTGTATGGGAGAGGAGGGAAGGAATGTTCCGATTTTGCCGGTTTAAGACCTTAGCCTAGCAATTTACGAGAAACCTAACTATATAAAATTTCAGATTCTAGCTCAATCCTTTCGAAAGTTATGGTGTTCACGGACAAAAAGACAGTCGGACAGACAAACGAATGGACATGAGGAACTCAAAACAGTATACTAAATCTAATATACTTCTATATGATATATCTTCTATCTATATATATATAAATGGATGTTTGTTAGTTTGTTTGTTGGTCTGTTTGAGATTACAAAACTCAAAAACTACTGGACCGATTTTGATCTGTGTTGCCAGGAGCAGGTTTTTAGCTATGTTAGGGGGTTTTTGGGATCGCTGATTACGAATCCAGTATTAGATTTTCGAAATGCGAAACGGAAGGTCCTGTAAGGATAACGCAAATGTCCAATTTTTCTCGCAAAAACTGACTTTGGGAGGTTTTCAGTGTTGCTTATCACGAATTCGGTGTTGGAATTTCAAAATTCGAAACGGAAGGTCCTGTAAGGATAACGTTTTTCCCAAAAAATTTTAAGTTATTTGTGGTTTTTTGGCATTCTAAAATTTATACAAAAAACTTTAAGCTGGCAACGAAGGGTCTGCTAGTAAGAAATAAAAGCGAGATAAAAAAAGCACAAAAAATAAAATAAAATAAATATTTATCTCTCATTTATTTCTAATACCTTTTTAGTGCATTTTTTTAAAATAAAAACTTTTAAAAAAAATGTTTTTTGATTTTTTTTAGTCTTTTTTGCTTTTTAAGAAAAATAAAGCATAAACGACATCTGAAATTTCGAGCTTTTGTGAAAAAATGGTCCTCAGTTGCGAAAAGAAGGGTTTGTAAATTTCCCGAGATATTTCTAAAAACGTGGGTTAGTCTTGGTTAGTTTTGGCCTTGGTTAAAACAAACTTGGAAACATGCAAATGGATATGTGAATTTATTTCTACTGACATCTGTGTACAAGGTACATATTTACGAAAATCCAATCTGTTCTGTTTTTTTTTTCAAGGTTTCCATCAATTCTTGCAATAAAAGCCAGATTTTTTTTTTGGAAACAGGAAAGCATCTTTTAAGACTGATTAACGGTTTGTTGATAACCAAAAAACCAAAAAAAAGTGTAATTAAATTTATTTGAAAATTTACACAAGTGGTTTAAACCGTGAGAAAATTTAGTATAAAATACCGATAATTTCGGTATTTTCAATCAGTTTTCGCGAATTATCAATACATTCACTTGTACTACAGAATGAAGATTTTAATCGTACTTTTTCTGGCAATTTTTGCATCTCAACCAAATTTTTCTGAAGCAGCACCACTTATTGATGAAATCAAGGAGGCCTACAATGAAATAAAAAACTTTTTCTCCGGACTCATTAATAAAATCAAAGGCTTTGGCTCTCAAATTAAAAACACCTTCAAATCAGCGCTAGAAGGAATAAAAACTCAAAAGACAGCATTGCAGGCCAAAATTAATAGCATTAAAATGGCGGATGTTAAGGCAAAATTGAAGCTAGCTCTTGACAAAATGGCCGAAGTTTATTCAAAGGTGGAAGAAATTGGACTCGCAATCGATGCGAAGATTCTCGAGAGTATCCAAACTTACAACAAAACTCACTTCTCTGACGAGTCCTTGAAGGCGAAAGCTGAAGAGTTGAAGAAACAGTTATCTGATGCTACCGACGCAAAGAAGAAAGCTACCTGCACCAAGAAATTCAGTTCAAATATCAAGAAGTTCGCGAAATCTCACTCCAAGAAATTGATCAAATGTTCGGAAAAAACATTAGAGCCATTCAAAAAAACTTACGAAAATGTTAGAAAAATCATCGCTGCTGTTCCTACTGGCCTCAAAGGAATCTTTAATGGGTTAAAGAAATGCAAGGATACGACAATGACTTGTATTGTTGAAGTTGTTGAGAGTTTCTTGAAATCTACAATACAAGTTATTGCCAACGTTATAGACATCCACGTGAATTTTGCCAAAGATATAGTAGTTTTATCTGGAAGTACCAGCCAGTGTTTAGTTAATTATAACAACAATATGAAGAGTGAGAGTGCAACACTGTCTACTGAAATTAAAACTTGCTTGAAATAAATTTGTAAATGTTTGTTTTAAACGAAATAAATAATTGCTACCAATAATTTTGAATTATTTTATTGTGTTCAGGTTGAACGTCAAACTGTGAGAAATCAAATTTAGTCAAATTCGCCCTTTTCCAAGTTATTTAACTTATCCTTTATGCTAGCACGGTTATGGTAAATACTCTGTTATCCCCTGAACCTGCAAAAATCTGTTGAATCAATTCGATTTAAACTTCCGATAAATCCCCGACTAAATATATATATACAAAAACCTGTTTTGTTGTTTAAAATATCAGCTACCCCAAAAATCCAACAATCACGTTATCCTTACAGAACCTTTCCTGCACCTATAATTTTAAATATATTACGGACAATCAACAGCGACGGGTCTGATGGCAATCTAGAGCAGGGGCCATCAAAGTAACTGTCGCTACCTTTACAATCAAAATTTATAACTACTACTATCCGGGCGGAGCATCTATCCGTACCAAGAGTCGATCTTTTTTATACCCGTATGGTATGTATACCAAAGGGTATACTAACTTTGCCTTACCGTTTGTAACGCCAAGATCCCGCCATCACACACAAAAATGAATTACACCAGTGTGTTTAGAATGATAAAAATAATTAATTTTTGCATGTCCGTCCGTCCGTCTGTCTATCCGTCCGTCTGTGGCGCGGATTGCGGGCGCACGAATTGAGCTAGAGACTTGAAATTTTGCACAGATCCGTTTTTTGTAAAATGCGAGGCTAAGTTCGTTAATGGGTACGAACGAAAACGTTTTTTGTGAATATCTCAAAAACGGTGCATCTCATCAAAAAAGTCCAAGAACAAAAGTTATTTAGGATATGATTCTACATAAAACTTCCATACATCAAAATCCGATTGGAATAAATTTAAAAAAATCTTATTGGAAAGTTTGACTTCAAAGTGGAATTTTGGTACAACTGTTCGAATTTTGATACGAATATCACCATACGGGTCTCCAATGATTGCCAGATTGGCAATTATAGCTTTTGTTATGTTTATTTTTCCCTCTGTTCTTTTTCTATTCGCTCCAGGGTTCTGAAATTGCACAAGGATATAGATGAATGATGAAGCTGTCCTCACACCGCTTTTTCGAAAGATGCGACGTCTATCTGTACCTTACCCTACTGTTTGTAACGCATCGAACTAATCGTCGAACACAAAAATGAACTACATTAAGGTGTTTGCGATGATAAAAGATTTTGATTTCCGCATTGCCAAAATCCACCACTGCCTGCATTCACCAAGAGTGTAGTGGATGACCCTATTAAAGGCATGCTAAATAAACAACAAAGGATGCTGATCTTAAGTTTTTTTTTATTGATTTTCTATAAAAACTATATAAATATGTAACAATTTTTACACAAACGAAATCGACAAAACGCCGAACTTCATTACCATTTCATTACTCTAAGATTTTCAATTTCAAAGGCACTTTAAAACAGAAAGAATGAATTTGTTTTTAGGCTAGTATTTTATTTTATTTTTGGTTATTTTATCTTAGACTTTTCGTGAAGTTTGATGGATCTACAAAATTGTGATCTTCCAACGAATCGCTGTCGACAAATAAGACATCTTTTATGTAATTTAACTCCTGGCGTTCTGAGATTAAGTCGCTATTTTCAGCCTCAAGAAATTCCTTTAAACTGCAAAGAAAAAAAAAATTCAAAATTAATTATGGACGTCACTCAAGTCGTTTTGGTTTGTGACGCAAAATGACACAATTTTATAGAACCAAATCCGTCGTTAAATAAATAGCGCGTGTACTTAAATTTGGGGGTACTCGAATGTTTTTTTTATATAGAGCTTAGGGGCAGACCCTTTAATGCCGAAGCACAGCTCAGGATAGTCGGAAGGACAAAAGTAGATTTCGGTTTATGTTCTCCTTGAACTTTTGCAGGTTATAGTTCGGGGGAAACACATCGGATGGTAAAACGTTCCAAAGTCTTGTTGTTCGCGGAATGAAGGAACCCCTAAACTTTACTGTACGAAAATGTTACGCTAATTTTCACCTTTTCACACCCCCTCATCCTTATTCGACCCATTTTTGCGTAATTTTTTGTATAGTATTTAATACCGCCATCACAGTATTGCGGACCTTTGTCCCCCTAAATTTGTCAAGTATTTTATGTATAACTCTTAACGCTAATTTTTACGTTTTCGGACCTCCTCCCTCCCCCAACGTAAATTTTTTTCGGTTTCTTTTATTTTGTTTTTACCTTTTCAGCTTCTTTGCCCTGAAGGATTGAAGAATATTGGGTTGAATTTTCACCATTAGATAATCCGCAACCTAAATGAATATTTTTTCTTACTAAAATCGACTCTACCTCCTCTCTTGGAATCCCCTCTCCTGATATATTCTGCAACATTGACAGAATTTAAATCCAGTTTTCACTGTTAGACAGGCCATATTACGAGGAAATTTTTCCCCCAAAATTCTACCACACCACACTCTTTCCTTCAATCCCCCTCTTTTGATATTTTTTTAAAATGTTGACGAGATTTTGATGTTTGCTGGCAAAGTCCACAATGCCGAGAAAAATAGAAAACGGGGTAAAATCTATTTCCCCTTTATGCCTAAGCTCTTTCAATTCTTCAAAGAATTCTTCAATGCTCTCTCAAGCCGCTCTCAAGACACTTGAGGTAGCACTCGCGGCTCACCTAAAGCCGAATTCTGACTAACGATTGCGATTACGCTTACGGTGGCGATTACGATTTAAACTTTTCGACCAATGGAATCAAAGCTTTCATGTCGTTATCGTTTAAAGCTTTGATCTCATTGGTCGAGAAGCTTCAATCGTAATCGCAATCGTAATCGCAATCTTTAATCTGAATTGGGCTTAAGGCTTCCTGAAAATGCTACAGCTATTGGTTTCCCAAATTTCTAAAGATATCTCATCGATATTTCACAATTATATTCGATACCAAGCGTTGCGTGGAGAATTCTCTAATGTTTTGATAAAAACTTACCCAACAGATTGATTTTCCCTAAGTTGCAACTCAATTCGACGTAAATTCTCGGTTTTCATTTTGTGTACTTCCCGAATTATCTTCGCCCATTGGTCCTTGTAGAACATTTTCGATTTTTGCACCTCATCCAATCGTTCTGTTAACTCTCTCTGAAAATAGAATTCAATTAAAATCGATATAGAACAGGTAAAAGTCGAACACTGTTTTAATAAAACTAAAACAATCGAAGTGCTCAATAGCGTAGCTAAGCAAGGACGAAAAACCGAGAGGGAAAATTTTGGCTGATCACAAAAAACTTGTTAAAAATGCCAAAAAAAACCTTTAAATGTCTACGGAAAATACTTTTGGAACTACAAATTTTAACCAACCCTTGCTATGCTACTGAAAGTAGTGTACAAAGAAAGGCAATATTTTTCGCCTTTTTCACTTACCAAATCCATGAACAGTTTAGCGAGTTGCTCTCGTGGAAAATAATCTTCTCTCATTATGGCTACAGATTCTTGCAAATCATTAATTTCTAATCGAAGTTTGTCATTCTCCTGATCGACTAGCTTTTTAGTCATCTCTAACTCGCGATATTTCAATTCCTCAAGTTTTAATTTGTGATTTATGTCATCTTCGAAAATCTTTGCCTTCTCTTTGATGTCATTTAATTTCGCACTGTAGGTATTTTCCAGCTCTAATCTAATTTCCTCAATGTAGCGCTCGTGTTCGAGTTGATGGATTCCCTTTTCCTAAAATGAAAATCGGTAAAAAAATGATTTGGTTTTTCGAATAAGGTGTTGTCAAAGGTCTTGAGGGCATCCAGGGCGTCTTAAAGCTCTTAAAAATCGCCAAGTTCTTTCAAAGCTCTAAGAACTCTTTCAAGGGTCGTAAAGCTCTCAATATACTCTAGCTCTCGAGGCTCTCTCAAGAACTTTAAGACACTTGAGCACTCCCAAGGATATCGAAGTGCTGAAAGAACTCTCAGCGCTTATAAAGGACTCGCAAAGCACTCTCTAGGGCCTTTGAGATCCTAGAGAGACCCTCTAGACAGACAGACTGACAGATACTTTAGACAGATAGCACTTCAGACACTCAAGCTTTCTCAAGGCACACAAAACTCTCAATTACTTTTATAGCTCTATTGGCTTCTTCCAAAGTTGCAGTGAGCGTCGTGCATTGTTCCAACTTCTGTGCTAATTTCGTCTCCATTTCCGATTTCCTATTCTCCCACTCACTCGAAAGTTTTCCCAAGTGATTAACTTCCTTCTTCTTCAACTCTATTAGAAATTCTTCCTGTTGCTGTGCCTTCCACTCTTCCAGCTCTTCGACAATTTTATACGCTAGATTCTCGTCCATATACGGTCGGGTTTGCGTCGGGATTTTTGGGTATTTTTTGATCTGACTGTTACAGCTGATCCCGAGATCATCGAGATATACGAAAATATGCGCTACAGCCACCTTTTCACCCACTTGATCTTCCAGTAAAATAACCCCAGATCGCCTCTCCTTCGTCCCAACCAGCAGCATTTCATTGTCGAGTTCAGCAGATGCGCGAAGTCCCCGTGGTCCATTTATATTCAACATACACGGCTCTGATTCAATTACGCCTAGAATATCATCAGCCGTTGACGCGAAGTAAAGTTGAAGCTTGAGATTCCTTAAATCGACTACATTCGAACAGATCTCGGCCAGTTCAACGTTAATCACTGTGAATGGCGTATCCGCTTTGGCGTGATGGAAGCTTACTTGCCAAATTCCAGCCTCTGGACGACGTGAAAACTTCACCATTTGTAGAGTCAGCGTGAAACTAAATGTCTTTGGTATACTTTTGGTTGTAAGAAATTCGTTTTTCTCATAGAGAAGTGATTCAATGTTGGTTTTCTCGATATACGGAGGCATCACAAGATCGGATCGTGCTGATCTCCCAACACGATCGCTTGCATTGCGAATGCTTGATTGACGTTCGGAAGCTAATCGGGAGTCATTTTGAACATCACGTGTACTTTGAAATCTTCCATCTTCGACCACATCGTCATGAGAAACATTGGGAGGTGACAATTTCCTCAAAGGTTCATCGCAATGATCGCCCCCGGCTTGCGTGTCTATAAATTCAGGTCTTTGTGATTTCGTCTCGATCCTTTCAGGACCTTCCACTCGGTTCGTTGTAGACATGTATTTCAGGCTGAAATTGTATTCAACGAATGGTTTTGGCGCTACCATTGGAAGATCAAATAATGGTTCGATCGGAAACGTTCCATCGTCTTCCATTGTGTTGTTGGTTTTGCCGTAAGTCGCTAGAAATTCTTTTAATTCATCAATTTTAATCATGTGATTGAAATTAAAACGTGCGTGACCTGAAAAAAAAAATAGATTTTTCTATAAAAAAAATGGCGAGAAATGATTTTTAGTTTAAAAGTTTTCAAATCTTTCAAAAAAACAACCTTGAATTTTGTTCCCGATTTTAAAAAAAATTAACTAGAGCTTAATATACAATTTTGATCTCCTCCCTCTTCTTCGATACCCCTTCCCTGATATATTTTGAATCGTTCGGCCGATTGAGATGCGGTTTGCTGTGTTGGATAAAAAATCGAGCAGGCGAGCATCTATTATTAAAAAAAATGCATCTTCTGTGCGACAACCTTCTGCCCTGCTATCTCCTGAACTCCTGCTATCTCCTGAACCACTTTCAATTAGATATTTATTTTTAAAAAAACTAGCTTGCAAATATTCGGCGTTGCTCGGGTGATAATAAATTTTAGAATATGAAAAAAATCCTTTTTTTCGAAAAGTATTTTGATGTGTAGAGAAATTTTGCAAGAATTATATTTCAAATAATTTTTTTCCATCAATTTTTCGATTTGGTGAACTGTTTTCAAGAAAATCGCACGAAATTCCAATAGAATTCAATGCTAGGGTCTTGTAATCAGAAATGACTCAATGGTTAAACGCAAATATTGTTTTCCATCTGCTCGGAAAAAGAGGAACAGGACGAATTCCTCCAGCACCGAACACTTAAGGTTTTTGCATTTATTTTGTAACATGTTTTGAAAATCCATACAATACTTTCGGAGATGGCTGAAGAGGGGGTTCGCAGCATGTAGGGGTGGTTTGAGTGGGCGAAAAGTTTCCTTTACGATCGACCTGTCAAACACTAAAACCCGTATTCAAATCCCTTCAGTGGTTCAGAAGATAACAGGCGAAGGGGTAAAAAGGGACCCGATACCGGCACAACACCGAACTATAAACCATCCTCATGACCCGTAGAACATATATATAAATTTTTGTCTAAGTTGGGGCTGTAGTTCTTGTCTTGATTTTATGCGTTACACACAAACACGTCTCTTTTATATATAAGAGATAGGGAATTTTGACGCAAGGCCGCAGTTCGAAGAAGATAGGCAGGTGGCAGGCTGACAGGGTCGTTTAAGGGTCCTGTAAGGATAACCCAAGTTTCCAGGAAAATTCGCGGTAGAAATTTTAGAAATTGCTGATCTCGGATCACAGAGGTTGAAATTTCAAAATTGGAAACGGAAAATCCGGTAAGGATAACGCAAATATTCGTTTTTCTACTTTTCTTTGACAAATTACTATTCGGAGGTTTTAAGGTCACTCAATGCAAATCTAATTAAGAAACATTTAATTTTGTATTCGGGAAAGTTCTGTAGGGATAACGGTATTGTCTTAAAAGTTGATTTTTTCGAAACTAGCTTGCATACCCGTCATTGCCAGGTTAAAGTTTCTTTGTATAAGTTTTAGAATACCAAAAAAAACCGAAAAGAACTTAAAAACTTTTGAGAAAAATCTTATCCTTGCAGGTCTTTCCGCTTCTCAACACCGGATTCGTAATCAACGATCCTGAAAAACCCCTAATGTCAATTTTTCCCCATGAAAAATATATTTGGGTTATCTTTGCCCCCGCTTACCCCTTAGCGGGAAAATTTCGAAAAACCGCGCCTTATTAAGCGCCTACGTGATGGCCTACGTGACACTGTGAAAATTTCAAGTTTCCAACTTCAAGGGTTTTTTCTAGACTTGATGAGTTAAACTTTAATACGGCAACAGCGAGTCAAAATTCCAGTATCAAAAAACTAAAAAAAAGCATTAACACACCTATGACGGTGTCATTGTGATACAAATCAATTGGAATGTACAGCACTTTACAAAAATACTCCCTCAGTCTTTTTAGCGACGTCCGAAAATTAATCGTGATCTTTTCTTGAATAGAAAAGCCGCCATTTCCTTCGAGTGCCAGCGAACAGTGGGTCGGATTTCCAAACAAATTATAATGAAATCTAAACGCCTGAGTTTTTGGTTCCGCGGAATTCACCATCTGAAAATTATAATAAATAAGTTTCCCTTGAATCTTCCTGGAAACATCCAAACAGGTTTTACATATTCCAGATTTTTAGCGAATTTAAACATTAATTTAAATACAAATATATCACAGTCGGTTTCCTGATCTCCAACCTGCAATAGACCTTCGTCCTGCAACAGTTTGATATTTAGGCCGTGTTGGGAGGTTAACATGCTGCTGGTATCGCAGGGTTCAATTGGGATCAAGTCTGTTGTCTCAATTCGCTGCTGCAAATGAAAGTTTCTTTGATTTTTTTTGTTCAATTTTATTCGATGTTTGTTTAAATTACGTTTTGAATGCTGATGAGTTCTCCATTTTGATCTAAATTTTGTTGATCGGTGATGGTGAGAAAAACTAAAATTTCTGGTTTTAAGGCACGCCACTCGGAGTTAAGACCTATTAATTTACGCCAGTGGGGTTTCAACTGAAATTGGGAATGGAAAATAGCTTTTTATCTTTTTCATGAAAGTGAATATTAAAATAAAAGAGATACGGCATATCAAGTAAGTTGCTTTGCCGGATTTTTAAGGACAGGCGAGCAAATTTAAACGTTTTTCCTTCTACAAACGTTTATAACAACAAATACAATAAGAACAAATAAAGATCGTGCAAAAAACAACATTTTTTTAGAAGGAATATAAGATAAGCTACAATTTCCAGGGACCAATCGTCAAAAATTCTGCACGCGAGAAAAAAAGTTTGATTGAAAAAAAAATTGGATTTACATGGCAGAGGGGGAAGGGGTGGTCTGATTGGACAAACAGACAGGCAAACAGACAAACAGACAGACAAACAGACAGACAAACAGACAGACAAACAGACAGACAAACAGACAGACAAACAGACAGACAAACAGACAGACAAACAGACAGACAAGCAGACAGACAAACAGACAGACAAACAGACAGACAAACAGACAGACAAACAGACAGACAAACAGACAGACAGACGTCTGACAGACGGACGGGCAGGCAGAAATCAAAATATTTTGTCGTCCAAAATCCCCTGGTGTCTCTAATTGTGGTGTTCTACGACTGGTTCGATGCGTTACCAGCGGCAACCAAATCTACTATTAGAATCATATAATCCTCACATAGAGTATAAAAAACATCTAAATTTGCTTGGCTGTCTTCAAAAATCGCGCAATGGGACAACGCAGCGCACTGGGTATGCCATAACTCAGAAAAATCGTTTCCACTGAAGAAAACTCGCAGAAGTTTTCCTCTTAGCGCATTATTTCACAATTAATAACCATAAAAAGTCGTACAATTGATCATTTTTCCTGTAAAAGACCTCTGCGAGGTGAATTTGAGATGTTTTTAATTGCAAACTGATTTACCGAGAGTCAAACTTCTGCGAAATTTTGTCTGTGAAAATGCACCTTAAAGTTTGAAAAAAAAAAATTAGATAAATGTAATCGAAATTACAAGAAAATTAAAAAAAAATTACTTGAATTGGTTTTTTCAACGAACTGAAAGGCGCTCCACGGATCGGCATCAGAATATATCCAATAAGTTTACGAATCTCCCGACCACTTTGTAGTTTTACTGCGAAACATTCAACCTTGATGGGAAGATTTTCTGTTTTCATCCTGGAATTTGAAATATCAGTTGTGAACAACACAAAACTTTCCTCTGCAATATTTAGTTTTGGAAAAAAATATGTAAAAAAAATATTTTTTTAACCCTCTAGCCCGAATGCCCGCCTTAAGGCGGGCTTCAAGGAATTCGCTTGTTTATAACGGGTAACAATTTTAATCGCCGGAAATCGCCGGAACGTCTTATACTGACTTTTGTAAGTTATCGCTTTACATGCTGGAAAAAATTTAGCCCTGTACGTTGTCATGGTTACGGTCTGTCGCAAGTTGAAAGTCATATTTTAGTGAATTTTTCTCGGAAATATTCCGGTTAGAGGGTTAAATATCAGGAGAACCGTTAAAGAAACATAAAAACCGTTAAAGGAAAAAATGCAGGAAATTTTATTTCCTTTAAATTTTGTTATATACATTTTTTCATAATAGCGCAAAATTTCCCAGAAATTTTCAAAAAACTTATTTATTTTCAAATATTTTTAGGACCGTTAGAAATACATAAACATAACAAAAGCTATAATTGCCAATCTGGCAATCATTGGAGACCCGTATGGTGATATTCGTATCAAAATTCGAACAGTTGTACCAAAATTCCACTTTGAAGTCAAACTTTCCAATAAGATTTTTTTAAATTTATTCCAATCGGATTTTGATGTATGGAAGTTTTATGTAGAATCATATCCTGAATAACTTTTGTTCTTGCACTTTTTTAATAGGATGCACAGTTTTTTGAGATATTCGCGAAAAACATTTTCGTTCCTATGGGGGGCACCCCCCCTAATGGTCCATTTTTGCCCATTAACGAACTTAGCCTCGCATTTTACGAAAAACAGATCTGTGCAAACTTTCAAGTCTCTAGCTCAATCCGTGCGCCCGCAATCCGCGCCACAGACAGACGGACGGACAGACAGACAGACGGACGGACAGACAGACAGACAGACGGACGGACATGCTAAATTCAACTTTTTTTATCATTCTAAACACACTGGTGTAATTCATTTTTGTGTGTGATGACGGGATCTTGGCGTTACAAACGGTAAGGCAAATCTAATATACCCTTTGGTTCCACCATACGGGTATAAGAACCGGTAAAGCATGAAATGAAGAAACTTTTATATCCTTTAAATTTTTTTTTTTTTTTCATTTTTCCCAAAAGCGCATAAATTACGAGAAATTTTCAAAAAAAAAAACTGTATTTTTCAAAAAAAAAGAAAAAAAAAAATTGTATGGGAGGTATATACCTGTTATAGCTACCGTTACTTCCCCAAAAGTTACGTTTTTCGTAAAACTAATTTACAAAAAATTCCAAACCGCTAGCTCAACCCGTTCTCGAGTTATTTAAGTTACGTAAAAAGGACAGACCAACAGACAGCAGACCGACAGACACATAGAGAGATCGACAGGCCGGACACAGCCTCGGACCGACAGACATCTTCATAATTTTGCCTGAAACGGAGAAATTTTCTATCTGCTCCCATTCTCGACTTGGTCTTCGTCATTAATACAATACTTTCCATCTATAGAAGAGGAAAGTAAAAAGAAAAAAATTATCGAACTAAAATCTACAAGTGGTAAGTAAATTCTATCCGTATTTCTAATGATTTTTAGCATTCAATTTCACACTGAAAGCATCACAGCAAGATACGCATTTGAAACAAAAAAAAAAACAATTTCCCCCATCCCTCCTCAACAAAATATCTACTAAATTTACTAATTTTAGCCCGTCAAATATTAAAAAAAAAACTCATTTCCTTACCATTTCCATCTATAATTTTCCAAAAATTCGCACTACTCACCCTTTTATTGATTTTTTATCCGTTTCCCATATTAAATTACTATTGAAAACCGTCGACTTCGCTGCTTTAGTAACTTCCGTTTCCAATTTATTTCCGCCTAGGGAGGCCGTTACAACCACATTACAATCATTTAAATTTAAATTAACGCCTAAAAATAATTTCGAAATTGCATGCGGAGCATTCATAAAAAGTTTCATTGGAAACGCAAAGAATTACCTTCAGCTACATGTAAAACAATTATCGGCTCTTCATCTTCAATTTCCATGTTCAGGCAAAAAAGTTTTATACAAAATATGTAAATATATTTTTAAATAAACGCAAAACAATTCCGAATGCAAAATCGAACACTGGGACAACTGTCAAAGAAATTTTGACATTTTGAGCGATTGCTTTGTTTTGTTTCGTAGAAAGCTTGATTTTTTTTTGGATTTAAATTAAATTGTTTATAGTTTTTTAATTACTAGTTTTAAATTAATATAAAAACCAAAAATCTTTTAAAAATTGCGCTAATAAACGACTTTCTGGGGTTGATTTTGGAGCTTGACGAAAAATCACCCCTAATTTGACATTTAGCTGTCAATTATTTTTCGTCATTGCCAACCCAATAAAATTTGAACGAACTTTTTTTAATACTTTTAATGGTGGCGTTTTTTTTTTTGTTTTGATCAGTTTTACGGCTTAAACGGAAATTAACAAGATTAATTGTTAAGTGCTGTTTCGGGGACGCCTTTTGGAGTTTACCGTTTTCAAATCGGTAGTAAAATAAAGTTTTAACAGCCGTTTGAATATTTTGGAAGAAAATATTAAAATGGGCTACATTTTCCATTCTATGGTCGAGCGACTAATTTTATTTTTTGTTTTTAGAAGCATTTGACTACCTAAAGCTAAAAACAAGAAATTAAGTTTGTGGTTTATTTTATAAAATTCGGTTCGCGAGTGATTCAAATGCAAAAGAATTTTTTTTTTCGATTCGCGAATCGAATTTTTCCGTACTCTGTTGAGTTTACAATAGAGAGTTAAAGTTGGTGAATAAAGCCATAGCTTACGTTTGAAGCACAATGAACGCAACCATCACGCATCCAACCAGTTTGTTGCTCAGAAATGTCTCTGAGTGAGCACAGTGGACGCAACCATCCAAGCAAAAATTGGCAAACTTTGAACTTCAGCACACCAAGTCTTCATTGACAGTTGATGCAGTACCAATCAAAATGTAGTTCAGGATGCAGTACCAATCAAAAAATAATTGTAGGAATGTGAAAACGTACAATTTTATGCATCAAATGCAACTGCGGATACAAAAATCTTTGTTCAAAAATGAAAATATGGGAAAATATAGCTGCGGAGCTGTTAAATTCACTGGCCGCATCCAATATTGTTACTTTCTTCTACGGAGTATAATAAAGTATTGTATTCATGAAAAATTTCGACCTCTTAATTTTGCCTAAAAAACATTTCCCGATCACTCCTGAGTCGATTGGAGTCATATTTAAAAAATGTCTTTCTGTCTGTCAGTCTGTCTGTCAGTCTGTCAGTCTGTCAGTCTGTCTGTCAGTCTGTCTGTCAGTCTGTCTGTCTGTCTGTCTGTCTGTCTGTCAGTCTGTCTGTCAGTCTGTCAGTCTGTCAGTCTGTCAGTCTGTCAGTCTGTCAGTCTGTCAGTCAGTCTGTCAGTCCGTCAGTCCGTCAGTCTGTCAGTCCGTCAGTCCGTCAGTCCGTCAGTCTGTCAGTCTGTCAGTCTGTCAGTCTGTCAGTCTGTCAGTCGGTCAGTCTGTCAGTCTGTCAGTCTGTCAGTCTGTCAGTCTGTCAGTCTGTCAGTCTGTCAGTCTGTCAGTCTGTCAGTCTGTCAGTCTGTCAGTCTGTCAGTCTGTCAGTCTGTCAGTCTGTGTACAAGATTTCTCAAAAACTAATAGAGCTAGCGCCATGAAATTTTATAGGCATGTTGGGTCCAGAAATGGGACGATCCTATCAACTTTTGGTGGAAATCCGTTAACCGGAAGTATCCAAAATGGCGGTTTTTCAAAAATCGCAATTTCTTTTTTCTCGATTTACTCCCAAACTACGCGTTTTTTAGTGGCCTTAAGTATGACAAAACTTGGAGAAAATAAAATTTCCCACACTTTTGTCTTTAGCTATAACTCGATATCTCCACCTGTTATCGAGATAAACCGTTATTTCCAAAAAAACAGTTTTTTGCGATTATCTCGAAAACTAACGGGTTTTTGCTGACTAAATGTATGAAGTGAATGAGAATGGCATTCTGCACAATTTTGTCTTTTACCGTTACCCGTTATCTTTTACCGTTATTGAGATATTTAGATTAAAATATAAAAAAATATATTTTTGCGAATAATTTGCAAACTAACGGTTTTTCTACAAATCAGTTAAAAGAATAATTAAAGATGTTCACATTTTCTACATTTTTGCCATTTACCGTAAATTGATATCTTTTACAGTTCTCAAGTTATCTTAAATTTTGTACATTTTTGATATCTTTGAATAAACCAAGAATTTATTGGGAGGTCGTCTTAGGTTGACAACGCGACAGGGCTCTAGCGCAAATTGCGCAGGGTCGTAGATTTTGTAGAAGAAAGCTTTGTGTTGACCACAACTGATATTTTTTTTTTCTTTTTATTTATTCGCATCGCATGCAAATAGCAAATAAACAAATGAATACAACAAATTATCGCTTAAGAATCTTCCATTTTTTATATTTTTTTCTTATCGTTTTTCCGCGTTTGTCTCACTACGTAACAGACAACGCTTCTACTGTGCTCAACCGCTTCTGAGATGTTTTGCGTCAAAGTCAGTGATGCTATGTACCTTTAGTGAAATTCCCCTTTCCAAATGACGAAATCCCCCTTTTTCCCCTTTTTCAATGACGAAATTCCCCTCGTTTTTCCCCTATAAAAACAACGAATTTTAAATAAAGAATTCATTTATTAAAACCAAAATTATTGTCATCGGGACTCATGTTAAAGTCTTTTAAGAGAAAAAAGCACAAATTAGGAAATAATTTTATATTTTGGAAAGCTTGAACAAAATACTCGTTAATTGTATTCCCGATAACAACGTCACGGGTCTCCAACCAAACGTCAAATAAGATATGAAAAGAAGCCGGGATTCACAATTAGATAATAATCAAAGCAAGTCACAAATGTATAAATCAAGGTAGTTCCTTTGCTTTTGAGCTTGAAATGATGCTGTCCTCCTTAAATTCGGTAAAAATTATTTCCATATTTTGAATTAAAAAAATATAAAAATATCAAAAAATGGAAAAAACGAAATAAAGTCGCGACTGGAACTCGATTTTTGTATTCCGGGCACTTTGCCCTTGGTCCATGCAATCTTCTGGTGAATATTGGTCAAAATTAGTACATTAAGCCAAATTTTTAAAGATGACCAAGAAATTACCGATTAAATTTAAACATAATTTAAACAAAGCACTTCTGTTGATTTGAAATTTAAAATATTTCTTTTGAAAATATATTTAAGAAATCCGAAAAACGAACAAAAAATATTTGTCAATGAACTTTCATGGAAACTACTTTCCATCAAAGGCTTTTAAAGTAGTTTAAAGTAATTACTTTGAATAAGATGAGAAATGGTACTATTTAATGTGCTTTTTTCAAAGCGGTTAAAAAGTACACTGAAAAATCGGTTAAACGTACATTCCAAAGCCATTTTAAAGTGCTTTCGTTTAAAAGATTGGTGTGTACTTCACAATTGCAATAAGATCATTTTAAAGTGGCAAATGCATAAATTAGGGCATTTCCTTCACTCTTTACGTTTGTCTAAGCTTGGAATTGGATTGTAATTGTTTTTATTTATTTGTATTTCTACTTTTCCGTAATTTTTTAAAAGTATTTCGGATTTAGTTGTCAGGCGAAGCTTTTCCCCTCGTTGTAAATCGTTTCCCCTCGTTTTGAAGCGTTTTCCCCTTTTCCCCTATTAACAATTTTTATAGTCAAATTCCCCGCAAAAAGGGGAATTCCCCTCGATATAGCATCACTGGTCAAAGTTTACAGCGTTCTGCTTCATTGTGCTCTAAATGTTAGGGCAAAGAAGAAATTTTTTCGCCAACCTACAAGCTCTCTAGTTTCGTTTATGCAAAATCCAAAACACATCTGGCAGTCCATTTCGATCAGTGGGAAATCTTTTTCTTGACGAAACTTTGCAGTCAAAATTATTCGGCAGCGAAAACCTATACCAGTGTGATGGCGCGGAATTGAGCAGATCTTGGCTCATTTCGGGTATTTCCTTGACGTTTTCCACAGCGAATTAAACTGCAAAGAACCAATTGAACTGAACAAGAAAGTGCAGTGAACGATATTCTGTCGAAGTGAGTGATTTGGGTGGCTGTGTAACGGATATTTCCCGTGGATTATTGTTTCGTCGCGGGGGTTATTCAGAAAAAGGCAAGGCGATTTTTTCGGTCACACACCTAAGCGAAACGAACGAAAACTCCATTTCGGTGTTACACACTTAACGAAGGAATCAATTTCCATTTCGGAATATAATTCCCGAATAAAATTCCTTTTCCGAGAAGTGCTGTGTGTGTGTGTGCGTGAATTTTTCGCGTAGCGTTGCGCATGTGTGTTGTGCATTTATGTTAAGAAAAATGATGGCGAACATTTGGCCGACGAGACGACGTTTTGTACTTCGCCGGTAACAAATCGCGACCATTTTTAAACAAAACAAAATCAAAGGTTCGAATATCCAAGAATCCAATCGCGACATCTTGTGTAAATAAGAGTTTATTTTTTAGATTTGTGTAAATTTTTAATACGCTTCGATTTTCGTTTCCTCTCCATTTCGATTTTCCTGTTTTGTGTGTAGAGAAAAAAAAATATGTGTTTACCTTATCAAAGTGCTGTTCCATTAAATCTACAGAATAATCGCTTTTATCGCTTGCGAATTAATCAGGATTCGCATTACACTTAATCGTCATCTAAAAATTACAATAAAAAAAAGTTTCGTCGGTGTTGTGCTGTAACTCCGCTAATATTAATTGCTCGTTCGGAATTAAGATATTCCTCGGTGATTTAATTTCCCAGCAGCGGATATAATCCGTCTACGATTCCTGTATGCGCCTCACAGGTGATTATTATTAAGTTGTCGCATAGAAGTCCCGTGAAATTGATTAAATCCTCTGGAAAAGTGTCACAAAATCGCCTCTCCTTTGCCTGTTTTTTTCTGCTAAATCGGTTTTTCTTTCTGGTAGGCGCCCCAACGGATTTTCGGTCGGTCCTCTTTTCTCGTCATCGCGAGACGTCAGATGGGAAAACGTTTTCCAACTACCGTCTCGTTCTGGCCAATGGCAATCGTGTGTCATTTGAAAAAAGGTCCGATCAATCATTTCGGTTAATGCACGGGTTGCCAGATTGAAATGTCGTCTCGTCTCGTCGGATAGCACAACCCAATTTCAAACTTAGCGATTTTGCACGAATTTCAATAAAAACGAACCTCTTTTATGTTTTGCTTGGTGACTTTTTTCCAAAAAATCATGTAAAAAAGACACTACATATTTTAGAAAACAGTTAGGTAGTCTTAGATCCCTCGGAAGCCATGAACTCGCTTAAAAACACTGTTTTTTTGAGACTAAATTAAAAAGTCCTAACATAAACTGACATGTGCACAAACAGAATTGGGCGGAACATAACTTGTATCAAAAATATTTATGCAATAGATTGGTTTATTATAGAGATAAGCTATAGGTTAAGACTTTTTTTAACTTTTAGGTTAATTTTTTTTTGGAATGTGAAAAAACTAAAAATGTGTTACTGTATTTAAATATATTTAAGGAAAAACCCATATCTCATGTAAAAATTAGTTTTTAAGAAAAAAATGTTATACCAAATTGTAAATTTGTAAGTAATATTAAACAAAAGAATCTATTAACGCCCAGTTAAAAGAATTCAAATTTCCTAGCACTCTTTCCTAAGTTATTTAGGTTAAATTTAAACAAATTTAGGTTTAAGTTTGTTTTTAATAATTTTATTATTTAATTATTTATGGTTAGAAAGTGAGGCTGTAAAATTCCTACAAATTATTATAATTGCTGATTTTATTAAAAAAAATTAACAAAAAAATACTTTAGTTTTTCTTCGTATTCAAAATTTCTGCTTTTGGTCAAAATTTTTATCAATATTATTTTTTCCTTTCATGCTTTTTGAAGTTAGAAGTCTTCTTTATAAATTTATTATTTTTTCTATTCAATTTATTTATTTATTAATTTTTAAATAAAATTTACGCTACCAGAGTTTAAAATTTGTAAAATTTGGACCAGAAATAGGTAAATAAATCCAGAACAACATTAAAATGGCACCACCAATTGTTTATCATAAACGCACATGGAATCACAGGCCGAATAAATGGAAAAATATTTATGCTCAACACAATTACTGAAATTGCAAATTAAATTTTATCCTTTGTTTATGTCCTGAAAGAATTAAATGGTAAAAAACCGAAAATATCAGCAACAAATGATTGAAATCGAATAAATATGTTGTTTTATTTGAATTATCCACGTAAATGAGACTTTATGAAAAAAAACTTTAATGTAAATTAATTTCATTCGTCTATATTTTAAAATTTCCTGTATTGCATAACTTTAAATATATTTTATCTAAGAAAAACGTGTAAAAAACACCCCATTGTACAGAGTGACGTTACGCACATTTGACAGTTGAAATCGAGCCATACTCTACTGTTGTGCAATGCGTTCTAATTAGAGTAACTATAAACACTATCGTGAAAGTAACGTCCATTGAAATTTTCAAATTTTTTGGTCATTATAGATTTGAACGAAAAATAATTTATATAATCGATTAGTTTAAGTACAGTTTTATGGATGAATGGCTTATATAATTTAAATAAAAGATTTTTTTTTTAAAAACTTGAAACAGTTGATTTTTTTCAACAAAATTTTGGAAATAAGACGGTTTGAAACTGAAAATGTTCGAACCGTTATTACTCTAGTTCTAATGAACCGGAAGCAGAGATACAAACCGGTTATCTGAATCGAACCAAAAGCCACTATACCATTGAAATTTTAGTGAACCAAAATCAATCTGACAAAACCAAACCAGTTTTTAATAGCGAAAACACAATGGCTCGTCAACGCGTTCGTAAGCTTTGACATTTCAGAGCACCAAGCACGCTTTGACAATTGAACGCTTTGAAGCGTCTGTGCTAAAACCTAAAAACGCTTCGTAAGAACTACACGCTTCAGTATTTTTATTTCAAATAAAATGGAAATAAAGAGTTTATGTGAATTAAAAACCATTTGGAAGACATAGAATTTGTTGCGGGAGTAGCACACAAAGAACCTGAATTAAAAACATCAATTGATGATGGTGAATTCAAGAAATAAATATTGAAAGAGATGCGGACGACTTCTTTATAAAATAAGTTATTTAAATAAAAGCCACGATGATCCTTAGCATCTTTTAAAGTCACTAGAATAATCGGCAAATATATTTGAATTATTTTTTGTCTTGTTATTCCGCATTTTCACACAATTTCGTTTTTAGATTGCATAAATATTAATTATTTTTCTCTTTTTTAATTAATCGTTCCATAAATGCATCATTTGCCCCACCATTTTCCAAAAATCACTCACAATACGCAATTTTCATTCAAATTTCAAAGCGCCAACGCGTCTGAAAGTAGAAGATAGGTCTACTCCAAGCGTCAGGGCGCTTTGAAGCGTCAAGGCGAAACGCCATTATAAATCGTCCCATAGTAAGCCACGGGTTTTATAGTGGAACCACAATAGCGCTTTTCCGCTTGCGTCAGCGTTGACATTTCAGTGCACCTTACGAGCTTTGACGCTGGGATGCCATGAATCATCTGTGCTAAACCACAATAAGGCTTTGACGGTAAAATATTTTTTTTGTGAATTTCGAATTGAAAAATCTCGTCAAGGGATTTGCAAGACATTGTTTTTATAGCTTTAGTAGCTGAAGCAGCGTACAAGGCTCAACAATTATTTAAAAAAACTAATGAAAGACGCTGGTGGGTTCGGGAACTCAACATAAAAAGAGATACGGATGGTTTTTTTGCTAAAAATTTTGATGCTGTGAAACAAAATGACCCAGAACACTTTTTTAAAATCAGAAGGATGAGGAGTGAAACTTTTGATCTGCTAATGGAGCTCATGCAAACTCTTTTTTTATGGTATTTCGGTATACTTTCGATTCGTGTTATATAAATACTCATAACTTCTCACCTTTTCAATTAACATTTCCTCAAAATTAATATTATCCATTTTTATTGGAATCGATTAACTTCAATTTACGTCCGAATGATAACTGTCAAAGTGCCAACGCGTCTGAAAGTAGAAAGTAGGTCTACTCTCGGCGTCAGCGCGCTTTGAAGCTCGCTGGCAAAGCGCTATTGTAGATGACTTCATACAATCGCTTTGATTTTACTTTTGAGCGTCGAATTGTCAACGCTGAAGCAAGTTGCAAAGCGCTATTGTGGTTCCACTATTACTTTTGAAGCGTCGAAATGTCAAAGCTTACGCACGCCTTGACGCGTCATTGTGTTTTCACTATAAAACAAATGTAGACAAATCAAAAACTAGAATCTCTTTTAAAGTTTCGGTTCGGTTAAAATTTGAATTTTTAGGATCGTAAAATTCTTATTTTCGACCAGATTTAGAGTCTAGAATTTTTTCATGTTAATTTTGTACCATAAACCTTTTACTAGTCTTCTGTAGAAACCAAAATCATTAAAATTTCAGTGAACTATAACACAGAACCAAAATCAAATTTTTGAAAATTTAGAAACCAGAAATCCAATTCACCCTTGAACCAAAAGCGAACCACAGTCAAAAACCTTTGGTGTGCATCTTTGCAGACAAGTTTCGCGTAAACAGAGAATATAATTGTTTGCAGAAATCGTTTTATAGAGAAATTGTTTAAAAATCCATGTAAAAATTGGGCTATATGATTATATTTTTGAAATCAAAGTACAGAACACAGCAAAAAATAAAAATCAATTGTACCAAATTTCCATTTTTTTGTTAGCTCCGTCTAGAGAGCCTATAATCTAAAGACTGGACAATGGGACGTGTAAAAATGGCCACCAAGCTGAAAAACGAGCGCGAAAAACTTGAAAAGTTTGATTGATTGTCACAAATAATTGCCAAAATAACTGGAATCGGTTAATATGAGTAAAAAATCATGTCTGAGGTATCAAAAAAATTTGGAAAATCGTAGTTGTATCAATAAATTGAAAAAAATGCTTACAGACTGTTCTAATCCGAAGAAAAAGCTGTTCTAAGTGGCCTAATAGACTATTCTAATTAGAATTGATAGACTGTTCTATTCATTAGGACAGTCTAATAAGTGCTGATGTCCTCTCTAGATTATAGTCTGTCTAATCGAGACACCGTCTTAAAATAGAAAAACTGAAATTCCATTTAAAAGTTCCTGGAATAATAAACCATTTCAGTCAAAATGTCTCTGGCTAACTACGCAATTTCATTCAAGTGTTCAAGGCTTCTGAATTGACTATCAAATGGCAGGTAAATAACATAAAATTTGACTTCTTGCCTGAAATCGTGGAAAACTGAGTCACAATTTAGGCAAATATTGTTTTATTCTGTTAAATTTTCAGATAGAGAGCAATAACTTGATAACATTTGTAATCTTTATTTGCCAATATATTTTTTCGTTGTCTTTGGCTTGGAGATTTTTCAACTTAAAATCTGGGCAGCAGAGTCCCTTTATTATTATTTTAAATATGCACTGAACCATCATATTTGATTGTCACAAATAAAGGATATCGCTTGATTGGCTCAGAGATTTTTCCGAATATTGACGCTTTTTCCCCAGACATTTTTGATATGTTGGATCAAAAGATTCATAACACGAATTATGGATTAAATGAGCCAATGATGTCTATGTCAATCTTATATAATAATACAGTTTATTGTGATTTTAATGTAACGAAAGATTTTATAAAAACTAATTTTAAATGTAATACCTAATATTTAATTAAGTAATAATGTAATCAGATGGTCTTATATTCCTGTTGATTCTTAATAATCGCTTAAAATTCCGCTTAGAGAAAAGCGGATATGATGAAAATCTATGTTTAACAGACAGTTCGAGTTATGTAATCAATCTGTCAAAACTCTACTCTAATTTTTCTTAAAAAACAATTCATCAAAAAGCGACAGATTTCTATTATAATTCTCATCTGAAAACCCCAAGCGCAAAGGCGACGACACCTTGGGGCGTGTAATTGTAGTTGTAAATGCATTCGACATTCTCAAAGGGGTTTTTCGTCTCCCCCCGTCGCGGAAACCATAAAATTCGCCCTTCCCCTTATTAACTTTGTCGGGTGTGAGCATTGCACTCGATTGCAGTGTTGCCGTTTTCCCACAACTACTGCTCCGATAATGTGCACTTCGCCAATTTTTTCCAGAATTGAATCGAATTCCGTCTCCACCTCTCAGTCGACAGTCAACAGCAGGTTTTCTGTCGAAATGTGAAAATGTGCTCTGGCTTGCGCAGCGAGGAGGTGTTTTGGTTATGCGAATGTTGTGTGAGTCAGAGGTTAGGCCACTGACTGGACTTGGAGCGGCAAGAGTCGTACAAAGAATGAATGACGACAACAGTTTGTGCCTACCTTTACTTCGATTCAAGCGAAAACGGCCCAAACTGTGTCTCTTCTTACCTGGAAATTTCTTTCTCTCCACGGTTTAGTTTTTTCTTATTTTCTTTTGTTTTGGTATTCTCTTTTGCTTCGACATGTCGAAACATGAATCGGAATTTTCGTAGACCGCCAATTGACGTTCAGTTGCGTGGAAAATACCTTTTCCGGGTATTTTTTTTTTCACCACTACTCGGGAAACTGTTGTTGACTGCCCACACCCGGATTTTTTCTTTTTTCTATCTTTTTGACTTTACTTGGACTGCTAGGGGTTTTTGAAATGGTAGACTTTCGATTCTTTGAAAGAAAATGAACGGTTCTGGCTTAATTTCCTAAAATTTGCTTTGTTTGTAAGTCACTTTGAAAGGGTTTCCTTTCTAGGAGTCGACTGGTTACATAAGACGCATAAGCGAAAATTGCCAATTTGTTTTTTATATTTTTGCTTCGCGAAAATCTTATCTGTTACCAATTTTTGAAGATATGTAAGCTGGCAACACGAAAACATACCGAAAATTTGATCACATTTCTTTGTGCCCACAAGCAATATTGCTTAAATCCATTTTCATTGTAAGCCAATATATCTGCATTTGAAACTGCAAAAACAATATTTCAGTTTCACGTGGAAATCAATTTAAGTGGTTATTATTTACTCACAAATTTGCTTCCCCTTCCCCTCTTTGATTTTTCTAAGGGCCCATTTACACATTCGATTTTGGACGAATGGAAATCGAATCGAAATTGAATCGTTTACACATTCCAATCATTGACGCATATTCAATTTAGGCTGTATGGAACTCTCATCCAAAAACGTTTTAAATAAATTTAATTAGATCCATAGACTTGTCTACTTGTGTAAAAAGAGAAAACATAACTTAAAAATAAACAATTCAAATAAAAAATAAATAATCAAATCATTGCGCAGCTCATTTTCTAGCACGGAAGACGCCATTTTTCATGTATCAGCTGTCATTTTGGCCGTATGATATAGGAATCGAATTGTCATTCGTCTTCGCATTTACACAGTTGATTTCCATTCGTTGACTCGTTCCATTTCCATGCGAACGAAATTGAATGTGTAAACGGCGCCTAACTTTCCTCTCGAGCAAACATTTTTGGATAAAAAGCTTAAAAATAGTTTCTATCACAACCGTTTACGCCAAATGTGGCTCGTAATCAGCGACCCTGAAAGCCCCCTTATGGAATTTTCCCGGAAAAAACGGAAAAGGTTATTTTCGTTATCCTTACAGGACCTTTCGTTTTAAATTTGGAAATTCTAACACCGGATTCGTGGTCAGCGACCGCGAAAACTCCCTAGTGCCAATTTTTCCCGGGGAAAACGGAGAAAATGTTATTTTCGTTATCCTTACAGGACCTTGCGTTTTGTATTTTGAAGTTCTAACACCAGATTCGTAATCCGCGTCCCCGAAAACCCCCTAATGCAACTTTTCTTTATCCTTACAGGACCTTTTGTTAGGATTTTTGAAATTTTAACACCGGATTCGTGATCAGCGACCCAGAAATCCCCGTGTGACACTTTTCAGCATCATAATGAGCAGAATTCATGGCGAAAATTAAGGTTTTAAAACACCCAAACCTTCTTAACCCCCCGTTTACCCCCTTAGCGCTAAAATTTCGAAAAACCCCGCCTTAGTGAGCGCCAACGTGATAGATGGGACATACTGTGAAAATTTCAAGTTTCTAGCTTCAGGGGTTTGGGCTGGGCGTTGATGAGTCACTCTGTCAATCAGTCAGTCAGTGAACCAGTCAGTCAGTCAGTCAGTCAATCAGTCAGTGAATCAGTCAGTCAGTCAGTCAATCAGTCAGTGAATCAGTCAGTCAATCAGTCAGTCAATCAGTCAGTCAATCAGTCAGTCAATCAGTCAGTCAATCAGTCAGTCAATCAGTCAGTCAATCAGTCAGTCAATCAGTCAGTCAATCAGTCAGTCATTCAGTCAATCGGTCAGTCAGTCAGTCAGTCAGTCAATCAGTCAGTCAATCAGTCAGTCAATCAGTCAGTCAATCAGTCAGTCAATCAGTCAGTCAATCAGTCAGTCAATCAGTCAGTCAGTGAACCAGTCAGTCAGTCAGTCAGTCAATCAGTCAGTGAATCAGTCAGTCAATCAGTCAGTCAATCAGTCAGTCAATCAGTCAGTCATTCAGTCAATCGGTCAGTCAGTCAGTCAGTCAGTCAATCAGTCAGTCAATCAGTCAGTCAATCAGTCAGTCAATCAGTCAGTCAATCAGTCAGTCAATCAGTCAGTCAATCAATCAGTCAATCAGTCAGTCATTCAGTCAATCGGTCAGTCAGTCAGTCAGTCAGTCAATCAGTCAGTCAATCAGTCAGTCAATCAGTCAGTCAATCAGTCAGTCAATCAGTCAGTCAATCAGTCAGTCAATCAGTCAATCAGTCAGTCAATCAGTCAGTCAATCAGTCAGTCAATCAGTCAGTCAATCAGTCAGTCAATCAGTCAGTCAATCAGTCAGTCAATCAGTCAGTCAATCAGTCAGTCAATCAGTCAGTCAATCAGTCAGTCATTCAGTCAATCGGTCAGTCAGTCAGTCAGTCAGTCAGTCAATCAGTCAGTCAATCAGTCAGTCAATCAGTCAGTCAATCAGTCAGTCAATCAGTCAGTCATTCAGTCAATCGGTCAGTCAGTCAGTCAGTCAGTCAATCAGTCAGTCAATCAGTCAGTCAATCAGTCAGTCAATCAGTCAGTCAATCAGTCAGTCAATCAGTCAGTCAATCAATCAGTCAATCAGTCAGTCATTCAGTCAATCGGTCAGTCAGTCAGTCAGTCAGTCAATCAGTCAGTCAATCAGTCAGTCAATCAGTCAGTCAATCAGTCAGTCAATCAGTCAGTCAATCAGTCAGTCAATCAGTCAATCAGTCAGTCAATCAGTCAGTCAATCAGTCAGTCAATCAGTCAGTCAATCAGTCAGTCAATCAGTCAGTCAATCAGTCAGTCAATCAGTCAGTCAATCAGTCAGTCAATCAGTCAGTCAATCAGTCAGTCATTCAGTCAATCGGTCAGTCAGTCAGTCAGTCAGTCAGTCAATCAGTCAGTCAATCAGTCAGTCAATCAGTCAGTCAATCAGTCAGTCAATCAGTCAGTCAATCAGTCAGTCAATCAGTCAATCAGTCAGTCAATCAGTCAGTCAATCAGTCAGTCAATCAGTCAGTCAATCAGTCAGTCAATCAGTCAGTCAATCAGTCAGTCAATCAGTCAGTCAATCAATCAGTCAGCCAGGGGATTGTAGCTTTTCTTATGTTTAGTTTCACTTTTCGCCACAAATATTTGAAGCAGAATACCAAATCTTTTAAATTCCTTTTCAGTTAAAAGGCTAAAAGGTGTTTTTCAATATTTAAAGTAGAATCGAGGGGTGATTTATTTTCAATTTTATTTTCCCCCTTTTTATATACATATATATTAATATATTATTACCTTTTGTTTTCTCATTTCAGGAAATTTGTAAATATGTGAGGAACGACAAGAGTCTTATTTGATCGGCAATTAACGGACATTCACGCCACAAGGTTTTTGACGAAAAGAAAGGAGAAGTGCATTAAAATTCCAATCAATAATCAGCAAAAGTAATGTGGAAAATAAGTGTCCAAAAAATGGATTCCCGTATCTTTAATGCCAACAATGCTATTTTTTGACCATAAAAAATAGTAAAAATTAACGTGATTTATCATAAAATACTTTTAAGAAAATAAAGAATTTTTTTTTGAAAATAACAAAATTTGATCAACTAGAATTTCATTACCAGGGGATTTTCAATCAAAAGTCATTGCGTTGAAATCGGATCGCGTCAACTTTCAGTATTTTGATAGAAAAATAAATTTTGAACGCGAAATTGTTCGTGTTGTAAATAAAAACGCCGTGAAAGTTATAGTTTTTTGATGAAAATTGGGGATGCAGGTTTAACAGGTCACGAAGAGAAACAAAAATAAATGCTTAAATCAGACATTGAAATGCAAGAAAAGTCATCAATGAAAATTTCTTCCTGAAAAACACAGAAAAAAAATCATTAATGGAAATGGCAGCTACCGCTTAAATATCACAAATTTATGAATAATACGTCAAATATTTAACAAACAAACTTATATAAATATTTAACATATGAAACGGTATTAACAATTATATATTTTAGTGTAGGATATTTTCTAAATTTAACCATAAATCAATAAAAAAAAAGATAAAAATAAATTTCCTCTTTGCCTTTTGATGCCTATTTGTGCGTGTAAACTTTAATGTTTAATAAATTTAAAAATCATCTGAAAACAGTGGTAATAAAAGTCTGCACAAATTTATGTAAAAGAAACAAAAAAAAGTCGTCTGTTGCTGTGAAAAATCCTCTAAAAATTAAAAATAATAAAAAAAATATCCATTAATTTCATTGATAAAAAAATTTAGTAAAATATAAATAAAATCTAATTGTCATTTCGATCTTCTTTTATAAAATTCATCATAAATGTCTATGCTCGTGTTTTGACGTGTGAATGTGTTTTTTTTATGTTGTCTTGTATGTTTTGTGAGAGATCCTTTTTTCATTTGGTCAACAAATTTATTAAATTTCGTTTTGTTTCGGTGAAATCTTAAGCTGCTATTAAATAGTATTTTTTCTCATAATAAATAATTATAATAAAATTAAAGAATAAAAGTAATATAAAAAAGCGCGCTAAGCACGCTAATACCGTGATAAAATACTAAAAAAAAATTAAAGAAAAATTAACCAAACATTCGATTAAGAAATTGTATTTAAAAAACCCAGGAAAAGCTCAACAAATTATCATGATTTGATAACAAAAACACTGCAAGAAGAAGAAATACTAATTGACGCGATATTTAAATAATTTAGAGGGAAATACGAGGACAGAAAAAAATTTTATTGATTTTTTTAAACAAAACCAAGTGAGATCAATTTTTAAATTAGTTTTTTTTTTGTGCAACTAGAGTTGAAGAGAATTGAAGCAACTTTGAATTTTTTTTAAGGCTTTGAAAGCTGGAAGTGTCATATAAATACACAATTTGACAAAATGCAGCGACGCGAAGGCAGAGAATCACGGGAGAACCGTGACAGACAAACTGGGTGAGTTTTTTTTACATTTTTGTTGCATTTTTTATTAAGTTTCTAACAAAAATGTATTTCAAAAAAGGCCCCTGTGAAAAACGTTTTCAAAAATTAAAAAAACAAAAACCTGCAACAAATTTTAAAAAATCATGAAAAAATCTCCATTTGTCGCCGTTAAAAATTAGAGGAAAAGATTTTCTTTGTGTCAAAAATCATGATTTTAATATAACTCTTCCATACATTTCAATTAGATCGTTTCTTTCTACCTCGCTATTGCCAAATCTGGGAGTTATTCTTATAAAAAAAATTGTCGTAATCATTTTTTTCGTGTAACTCATTCCCAAAATTATGGCACGCTGTGAAACTTAAATTTAGTGTCGAAGAATAAAATTCGCGGAATAAAGTTTCAGGTGCAAACGACGCGATACAAATTTTGAGGCGATACACTGGCGTGGTTTAAGAGAAATTTCCGGGATTCCATGAATACCCCTAATTTTAAAGACATTTCCTAAAAGCCTTACGAGAAGGTATTTCTCTACATAACGAAATGGACAATATTTTGCTCCTATCTCGAAGAAAATGCACAGGTCTGACATTTTCTCGGGAGCTGTTAGTTGTGGTAAGAATCAGATAAACAATAAACATCAATGGAAGTAGTTAAAAAATATAAAAAAAACTATGATGGCCAGGGGCCAATCATCAAATACTCTATGAAAAAAGACAAAATGTTTATTTAAAATAATCCATTTGTATAGGAGAGGGAAAGGAGTGATCCAACTGGATTTTGATGTATGGAACGGTTATGTAAAATCATATTCTAAACCGATTTTGCCCTAACAAATTTTCAATACCACTCACCGTTTTCGAGAAAACAGAAAAAATCAATAAATTTGTATGGGAGAGGGGGAAGGAGTGGTCAAACTGGATTCTGATGTAAAGTTAAGTTATGTAAAATCATATTCTAAACATATTTCGTCTTTAAATTTTTGCGAAAACTGTGCATCGTTTCGAGAAAACAGGAAAAAAGTATTTTATTTGTATGGGGAAGGGGGAAGCAGTGGTCCGGTTGGATTTTGATGTATGGCTGAGTTATGTAAAATCATATTCTAAACACATTTTATCTCTATAAATTTTTCAATATGACTCACCGTTTTTGAGAGAATTGAGGGAATGTTCCGATTTCGCCCGTCCAAGAACTTAGCGGAGCAATTTACGAGAAACTTAATTGTACAAAATTTCATGTTTCTAGTTCAATCCTTTGTTTTAGTGTTCACGGACGGACAGACAGACGGATGGACAGACGGACAGAGAGACGGACAGACAGACGGACAGACAGACGGACAGACAGACGGACAGACAGGCGGACAGACAGACGGACAGACAGACGGACAGACAGACGGACAGACAGACGGACAGACAGACAGACAGACGGACAGACAGACGGACAGACAGACGGACAGACAGACGGACAGACAGACGGACAGACAGACGGACAGACAGACAGACGGACAGACAGACGGACAGACAGACGGACAGACAGACGGACAGACAGACGGACAGACAGACGGACAGACAGACGGACAGACAGACGGACAGACAGACGGACAGACAGACGGACAGACAGACGGACAGACAGACGGACAGACAGACGGACAGACAGACGGACAGACAGACGGACAGACAGACGGACAGACAGACGGACAGACAGACGGACAGACAGACGGACGGACAGACGGACGGACAGATGGATAGACAGAACGACATACAGACGGATGGATATGCGAAAATCAAAATCTTTTGTCATCCCTAATACCCTGGTGTAGTTAATTTTTGTGTCCGATGATTGGTTAGATGCGTTACAAACGGTATACTAAATCTAATAGACTCCTATATGATATAACATATAATATAAACGTTACTCTCGCAATAGCAAGTGCATCACAAAAAAAGTCTCTCTAAGGTAGCGTCAAGTCTATACAATTCAAGTCTATACCAAGTTTAATTTTCCGATCTTTATAAATTCCACCTTGATAACCGATTCCAATAATACAAAGAGGACCTTAAATATGTTTTTCTCTAATTTCGAGGTAATTAAAATACTAATAAAATCATAAAAATATAGAAAAATGTCAATTTCGATCAAGAACCCAGACATAAATACCGACTCCAAATTACAATAACAATAGGAGTGTTTATCCACGCGCCTCATGCCACTATTTCCAGTATATTTCAATATTAAAGAAGAAAATAAATGAAAACGTCTTTCCGAGATGGGAACTGGGAAGGAGAGATGAAGCTGAATTGTGATGATCGTCATTAATATTGTAATAATCTTTTGTTATTCGGTTGGTTCATATGAGATAAAAATATTACGTGGCTAAGCGCAATTCAGTCGCGTTTAACCGTTTTATTGTTATGTTTTTGCATATTGCAAGGTAAAAGTCACCAGAGATGAGATTCCAATATGCGATGCTAAAATCATAATGAGAAAAATAAAATAAAATAAATGTTATTACGCGAATGGTTATTACTTACGGTGCATAAAATTTAATCATAAACTAAATGGTGCCATTAATAGGCGTTAAGTTTATTGGCTGTGTAAGGCAGTTCAATGAATTAAATCAATGTTTAACTGACAAGAGGGGCATGGAAAATGTCTACAAAGTCATTCACGGGCTCGAGTTGTTGCTGCAATGGATGTTACTGTAGCCAAGCAGTGAAACAAAGGATAACAATTGTCATTCCTCTGGTTATTTTATGTAAAATATAATATTTTTTACAGGCGAGGGGTAGCGAAGGAGCAAGGAGTAGGTGGGAGGGGGAAGGGGAGGTTGCAAAGAAAAATTTCCTTTTCTGAAAGTAGTTCTATCAGTATATCAAATTTCATTGAAATCAGTCAATTGGTTTATACGTGTTGCAGAAACCAAGATCCTTACGGTCAGAATGGAAATGATTTCTCCCTACTACTTTTCCCAAACCGGTTTACACGCTTTGCATGTATGCAGAAAGTTGCGGATGAGCCATGATTTCGAGTGCCAACTTTTCCCTTCCATCTCCGCAGCCGTTTCTCCCGAAAATCGGCTTAAGGAAGCCCGAAAGTTGCCAAGTGTAATACCGCAGCAAGATAGAGAAAGGATAAGATAAAAACATAAGAAAAGCTACAATTGCCAGGGGCCAATCGTTAAATACTCTAGACGAGGGGAGACAAAATTTTTATGAAAAAAATCCATATTTATGGGAGAGGGGGAAGGGGTGTCCGATTGGACTCTAAACACATTTCGTCGTTATAAATTTTTCGATATTATATATCGTTTACGAGAAAGCAGAAAAAAAGTATTCTACTTGTATTGGGGAGAGGGGAAGGGATGGTTCGATTTTTTCCTTTTAAGAACTTAACCTTCCTATTTACGAGAAACGCCACTGTATAAAATTTCAAGTTTCTAACTCAATTCTTTCGAAAGTTATGGTGTTCACGGACATACAAAAGGACAGACAGACGGAGAGACAGACAGACGGAGAGACAGATGGACACGCAGACGGGCAGACAGACGGACAGGGTGGGAGGGAGGTAGGAAGGCAAATCTTTCAGAAACAAACATCCCGCTATTAAAAATTATTTAATAAAATGAGCCGTTTTTTAAATTCCAGAGGTTTTGCAAAGAAATGCGCCGAGACCAATTTTTTTCCTATGAAAAATCCTCTAAAGAAATGCGCCGCAAGCGAAAATTTCGGCATTGCCAGATCTAATATACATTTAAATTGAAAGTCTCACAATTGCAAGAGTATTTTTTGGAAGGTTTTTACGAAGTAAACTTCTTAACTGGTTAATTCCCCGGACATGTTTAAAAACACATCCCGGATGCCCTTAAAAAGAGGACGGTGCCCTGGAAAGAGAGTAGGAATTCTGAAATTCAAGAACTTCCATCAATTTTAAGTTCAATGTTGGTCTGAAGTTTACGCTATTCTAAAAAGAATATTTACCATTCTCTTACCAACGGAAAATTACCATTTACCATTTACCATTTTAAGCTCAATTTTGAAACCAGTTGATCTTAGGTGGGCTAACGCGATTAAGAAAAATCTCACGTTTGCTCTGGATCGTGAATTACAATCAAAGCCCTTTTCAATAAAAACCTAAAATAAGAAATATTCATTTTTGAAGCTTAAATTAACAAAAGAAGTCAACGGATTGCATTAAGATCATTTTTCGATAACTTTAATTAATGGGAAGCTTATTTTTAACGATTTTGTAAGATTTTTCCGGCCATAGGTCATAGTACGATAATATGACGATTTACCTTAATGTTCCATTATAAAGCCAAAAATATTAATTTCACCGCAATTAATTACACAAACTGAAATTCGAGTGTTTCCACTTAACATATTCAACTGTTACGCAATTAAACAATTTGAATACCTATCTCCCTGTTTGGCGGCCCTATTTCCCGGTGTAATATTTTTTTTGTTTTGTGCAACAATTACCCCTAATTAGTTGTCTTGATAAATTAAATTGTCGCTTTTTAAATGACTTCGTCAAAGTATTTCCGGTGGTTCAACCCTTTTTGGCGTAACATCAATTTTATGTTGTTGTTGTTTTATTTTCCATCGCTCAGTCCGTATAAGTGCTTTGCAAACCGAAACATGTAACATATTGTGAAAGGTAAGGCACTCGCCGAATCCTGGAAAATTCATCTTTATTCCACAGAACGGTGTGAACTGTTCGTGCTTTCGATTCGAATTTAAAAAAAAGCGTAACACATAAAAAGCACGAGCTTTACAGTTTTATTTATACATTCATTTGTACCTGCGTAATAAAGGCATCAGCAATTAACCTAAATATACATAATTCATTTTCAGTGGTAACTTTTATTCCCACAATAATTACGTGTTCTTCAGTTATTTTTTAAAGCGTTATTTGGCACATGCCACAATTTCAATCATTTCGATGGACCACATTACACGTTTTTAATGTTCCATTAGCACCTTTAATTTCCGTGCGGAATTTCCGTTATTTTGTGGGTTTTATCATTGGTTTACGCGGTAAGAATTTGATGGTGTTATCTATTTAGCAATGTGTAGGTCTGAATTCTTATTAAAAAAAATCCTGTTTTGAAAGTCTAGAATAAAATAAAAGTTAGGTTAACGTTTGAACGGTTTTCATGTCCTTTGCTGTCGATAGGCATAATTAAAAACCTTATAAATGTTGCAAACCATCTATGGTTTACAGTTGCGGAGAATAAATTCACCACAAAACAACGATTAAAACCTCGATTTGGGCCCGCGGTTTTAAACCTTTTTCAGTTCACGGCACCCTTAGGCGCGCTCTCCATACAGTCATCTGATAAAAGTATGGGATGCACTTATGCCAAGACAGCTTCGACAGAAAGGGAGACAACAATTTCATAAACAATATTGAATCATCGACAATTCAAGTATTATGCCTTTGTGCAATTTTTATGATTCTTGAATTGCAATAATTCACCGAAAACAAATATTCGCTTAATGCAATCTTGAGGGCGATTCGAGGCTATTGAATGCAATCCAATCCCACTTTTCCGTGTACCTTCAATTGAAGGCCAAATCTGATCGCCTCTTTCGAATGTTTATACAATTTTATCGTCGTAATATCGTTGTTTTGTCTGCCAGTTTGCCATCTCTATACCTACAGAATATGGAACTGGATATGATGCTTCAGCGCTTCTACTTACCTACAATCGTAGTCGAGTGTTGAGAAATAGTGTTGGGCTCGATTACATCCATTACAGCCACCATCGTCTGTCGTCATCTTCAATGCTTGTATGAGAAAAAAACGTATGTTTAATTGCAAAATAATGCAGTTTTATTGAAATTAATTCGGTGTGTTTTTTTGGTGTTTTATAAATTATTCCATCAGGCGTGATTTGAAGCTTTATTTATAACCAAAATATTTACTAATAATTCCATTGTGTTTTTAACACGTTGACTGCCATCATGGAAGTGAAAAAGTCGGATCCCAGAGACCAGTAGACTTTTTTTTTTGTATAACAAAAGTTGAAGACAACAAAATTTTCTTCATCTTTGTCTTTTACTAGAACTCTGAATCTCAAGCCGTTATTGAGATATACCGTTATTTAAAAAAAAAATCAGTTTCTTGTGATTATCTCAAAAAATCCCGGGTTTTTGGTGATTTAACACGTTGAGCGCCTCGTGCCCACCGATGGTCATTCTTTGAATTACACAGTAGACCGCGTGCTTACGAGCGGGTATTCCTTGGGTGACATTCTGGGACCAACATTTTTTTAATTTATTGCAAGTACTACCAATTCCAAGTAAAATAGGTTTACATCCTGGGACCAAACTTAATATTTTTCAAAGCTAAATATATGTAAAAGGTTCTCACTGGTGGTCAGGATGTCTCGAAATGAAAATGTAGTGTGACCACGGGTGGTTAGGTTGTCCCACCATCGACATCCAATAATGACCACCGGTGGTCACTTGGTCCTCTGTTGGAAAATTAAAATGTTCACCGGTGGGCACGTGGCGCTCAACGTGTTAATATATTAAATGAATTAAATAAACTAATGTTTGCCATAATTTTGTCTTTTACCGTTATCCGCTATCTTTTACCGTAATCCAGATATTATCATTAAAAATTAAAAAAATATGTTTTTGCGAATTGCTTGCAAACTAACAGTTTTTCGAAAAAAACCGTTAATGGCGGAATTCAAGGTATTAAAATTCTCTACTCTAAATTCTACTCTACTTCTCTACATCTAAATTCTCTATTTTTTCGAAAAAAAAAATCTTTTTTTGGGGTTTTCTCAAAAACTAGAGCCAATCTGGCCAAACCACTTGCAGATTCGGAATTAGCGACGTAAAATTGAGGCGTCAAAAGCTAGAGTGGACCAAACCACATGTCAAAATCGTGAATTTTTATGTGTTGGAATCACTATTGCGAGTGAGTTTTTAGATAAAAATGTTTGGATGCACAAAAGAATATTTCAACATTGAGTAATAAAGTCCACAGAAATTTTTTTTCCAAAAATTTACAGTCAATAATAGTACAAAAGTGGAAAAGCCTCAAAAACTCGATTATGTGACTTGGTCCACTCTAGCTTTTAACGCCTCAATTATCCTTAAAAATTCTAAAATCTGTGGCAACACAAGAAATCGTTTTTTTGTCGGGTAGTGTTATTAAAAGTGTTACAAATTCGCAAAATCTGAATACTTTAGCAACATTTTAAGCCGTCCCTGCCGGTATTTGTTCTACAATCGTCGACTTTATACAAATAAGGGCTTAGAAAAAGTCCATCAAAAGATGTCTTGAGAGAAACCAGATCTATTAATTCAAAAAAACAAAAAAACACTTCATGTGTGACTTCTACCCAATCTCCTGATCCTTCAATTTCTAAAATTAATGCTAAACGCTTTTCCACTACATATCAAGGTTTTTCGTTAGATCAAACCGGTTACATTCTTCGTCAAGTTCTAATAGACCTCATTAGAACCTAAGGTTGGGGCATAGTTAAATGAAATTCCAATAGATATCGCATGTTACCGCTTCATAACTTTTACGAAATTGGTGAGATATTATGAGTAACTAGTAGTTATTTATTTTTGTTTATATTCCTGCCGCATTTTCCATAATTATAGCTAACTTGATTATATCAGCTGTCTTACGTCCGCAGCCCTCCCATTAAACGTCTTTTGGAATGCGTTACAAGTCGAGTTTAGAATCCGCATCCGTAATTTTTCATTTGTTTAACAATTGGTAGGTTGTGTAGTGACTTTGACTTGGTCGCACTGGGAAAAACCACCACAAGATAACGAGTATATCTTCTGGCGTGAAAATGAAGTTTTTCACTATATATAAAAGTGCGACACGGCGGCCGTTGGTCATTTGATCGTTGGACTATGAAAACATCTGCTGTTGTCCCAAGTGTTTGTTTGCTTACCATGTCATTCAAACAAATCGAGTTATTATAAAGACAGCCCTGAACTCCCCGATGAACCACCCAATGCGTCCATGGGATTTTCTCGACATTTTTATGGTGGATAATATAGCGTTTATTTGAGTTTCGTCTTTTACAAAACTAACAGAAAATGCATTGAAACATGGTAACAACATGATATCTTTGTACGTAACAGCATGTTACAATTTCTGTGAAGATTTTGAGAAATTGAATATTGCAGGGCTTTGAATTCCCACATTTTCACCACGGTTTTCCGAACCACACGATTTCGAAGGAAACGTCGTTTCAGTTTAAGTTTTCACTTCAAAGTAAGACCATATATTTTGGCAGAAATTGTTTAGCTATTGGATGGATTATAGGAACTTACAAGAAGTATATTTCCACCATGCGAATTAATTATGAGCGAATTATTTCAGAAATCTCCGGCTCGAGAATTTTTTCAAGAATCTCCAGAAACCACCCCTCCTTCCCCTAAACGCCCCTAAAAAACAGGGTCCGGAGAAAAGAGGACGGTTCGGAACCATACTTACAAAACTTTCCTCAGATTGGAGATTTGCTATCCAAAAAACTCTGTATCATGTGACAAAAACATTTAGTGCTGACAGAGAAAGTTTGCTTCCTGCTCCTGGCAATAAAATGATGCCTCTCCTAATGCTTAACCTTTAGACTGCCGGGGAGGCCCCGAATAATCCCGGCGATTCCACGCAATATCTAGATTCCAAATATATAACAAATATTCAAAATAAAACTATGTATATGATTTTAATGAACAAATACCGGTAGTCCAAAGGTTAAGCATTTGTCATTCGTTTTCTATTGCTAATTTTGTATGCGTGAAGTTATTTTCTGCAAATAAATTTTAATATCCTTGTCTTTTTGTTGCTTACATGAAAAAAAAACTTTTGGCTTCTGGGGGAAAAGTTTGGTTCCTACAAAATTATTAAAATCTGATTTCATTCTTAGTTCGGATTATTCAACATTTCAAAAGATTTCACAATCTTTAGAAATTTAAATCGCTTAGTTAGAAACCGAACTTTAGTCCATTATGATTTCATTCGTTTAAAGTTTCTTTCTACCACCCTTTTTTACGCTGAGTGATAATTTTTTCATGACTTTGTCGCTTCTTTTTTTTTGTATAACTTGTCCGATAAATGACAATAGATAGCAAAAATTTCACCGGCAAAACGAAAGAAAATTTCATTGAACGAACAATCGGTGACAATCGGTGACAAACAATTGTGACAATCGGTGATATCATTATGGTCTCACTTATGGCAGACATCGGTGACCATCCTCTAACCGTTTTTAGTGTGACACAAACGAGCAATTTATTTATATGTCGTTGCAGTGAATGTGCCTTTTGAGGAAAAGCTCCACATTTCAAACGAGCGAACACTGGGGAAATCGAAAGAGTTGGACTTCATATCTCCGTACGAATGGTTGGTTAGCTTATGTATAGCTTAAGGCAATCATTTACTGGTGGTTGTTTTGTAGGAAACTTCTTTTGAAACACTTCATGTTATAGCCGGGAAATTGCCCGTGTGTGGTGTACAACTTTGCCTTATCGTTCAATTGCTGCGTTATAAAGCGAGTGAATGTGGTGCCCCAACTAAAGGCAGTGAACCAATAACGACGTCAGCGTCTTTGGGGTTTTATTACAGTGTGACTCGAATATGAAGTCCTCTGATCGGTATTGGAGGTATGGGTTGGAAATTGGTTCTAGTTGGTGCCATTCTAAAATTGTAGGTGTAGCAGCGATGAAAGTAGGTTTTGGAAACCACAATCTGAAGAGGCTAGGGTCCGACTTTTTAAAAAGAAAAAAAAGCACGAGAAAAGCTACAATTGCCAGGGGTCAATCGTTAAATACTCTATAAGATGACAGACAAAATGTTTATTTTAAAAAATCCACTTGTATAGTGGTCCGATTGGATTTTGATGTATGGAACGGTTATGTAAAATCATATTCTAAGCACATATCGTCCTTATAAATTTTTCGATACGATGCACAGTTTTCGAGAAAAAAGGAAACAAGTATTCCATTTGTATGGGGGAGAGGGGAAGCATTGTAATTGTAAGTTATGTAAAATCCTATTCTAAACACATTCTAAACGACGAACATCTATGCCCAATTTCAGGCCAATCAGTTCAAAAGTTTCCCTGCGAAAGAGTAACATAGCGCAAACACTAAGTTTCGAAATCACTTTACCCCCTCCCCTTACTCCCCCCACCCCTCGCGCTTCTTTTCTGTACGCCTATGTTGGAACCAGAACTACCACAGACCCTCATGCCAAATTTCAAGTCAATCGGTTCAGCCGTTTTTGCGTTAAAGAGGAACAGACAGACAGACACCAACTCATTTTTATATATTAGTATGATATGATAATATAGGGTATAAAAATCTAACACTGCACTCAGAGAAAAAATTGGTCATTGGGATAAAATCATTGTTAAATTAATCATTTTTTTGTTAAAGTCGCAAAAAAATTGTCAATTGGAACAAATCTTTTTGGAGGGAAATCTTTGTTCAACAAAAAAATTGTTTTAATAAAAACAAACTTACAATTGCAGTTTTTTAAATCAATAAAACAATTATTTGGCTCAAATTTGGACATTTATTTTTACGCACAAAAACTAGAAAATGCCGTTAAAAATTCACAAATTTAATGATAAGAAGTTGTTTCCAGGTACCTAGCTTATTATTTGACGTTTCTGATCTTACATTTTTGACCGGCATTTTACTGTTAGCGCCATCTATTGGAAAACGGCGGTTTTCCAGTTGTACACCCAATGCAAATTTTTGTTTTTCAAACAATTCTTTTATCAATTTAGCAAAAAACATCTGTTCAGATGCAAGAAAACAAATTTTGTCAATAGAAACGAGGTTTTTGTTATTGTTTTTTTGAGTGTGTACTTCCGCATCCAACGTATTCGCCTGATTAGTCCCTTTCTGACTTTCATCTGCTGCTCGCAATGTAAAACAGTTGCCAGAGCCGATTTCCAATCAATTTCCAGCGAAACAATGTCTCATATTCCGGTTTGACTGTGTGTCTTTCATTTATCCAGCGAGTCATTCATTCATTTCTATCTAAAACCAAACTGAAGAAAGACGAAATTTTTTTTTTGATTATATCGACTTCGGGGTAAAAGTTTTGTATCTTCGGGCGGCAGCATTTGGTTAACAACTTGGCAGTTGTGAAGGGGGCGTCAAGTTCGAATCACAAGGGGATGGGTGTGTGTTTATGGAGAAGTAGAGAGACCGATAGTCCAATACATTGCTGTTATTCTAGCAGCCATATTGGAGTTAATCGAGCCTCCTCTACTCTCCAAATATGTGAGGCTAACAACATTTTACTCGTACTTCTCGGTTGGCTGGGTTAGTTTCTGCCATTGTGTCCGAGCGGTTGGTTCAAATTGTTACGGATATCTCCTCAGTGGTGTTTCATGTCATCGAAAAGTGCCAAACCAAGAGTTTATTCCATAAGTTGGCACTCAGTTTTGTTACGCTTTTTTCAAACAGCACCTTTTCCAGGTGAATTTCGCATTAATTTTTGTTCAATTTAAACTCCGAATCGGTGGTCAGTTATTTTTCCCATCGTGTTTTTTTTTTTGGAAAAATCTCAAGAACCACTGGATCCGGAATTCGAAATTTGTAGCCACTCGAAATCTGACCGAAGAAAAGTTTCTTTTTCTCCTGGTGGTGGATACGCGTGCGCGAACTGCTTTTCATGCTTCTGTAAAATACAACGACCTCACGTTGCCGAGTGAAGTTACGTTTTTTTTTTTCTACAATACAAGCTTTCAACCGGAAAATGTAAAGCGAAGAAAATTACAGAGAAAAATTATGGTTATGATTTCATTTTTATGTTGTTAAAAAGTGTAAACACCAAAAGTGTGTTTGGAAAAGTTTTTCGCCCCAAAGGAAAATTGAAAATTCAATGAAATAAAAATCGTTTTCAAAATCAAAAAGAGTGAAATTATATTTCGTGCAACTTTAGAAAAAAAAAAGTTTTTCTTTTTCATTGTGCATTTTCTAAGTGATTTTCAGTGTTTCTTCCCGAGAGTGTCTTATGTTTTCCGGTTGATTTTCCTCTAAGAAGAAATTGCAGTTAATTCAAAAAATCATTGCATAAAAGATTCAAATCGTTGCTGGGTATATTTACGAGTGTCACAAAAGAAGTGGTGGAGGAATATATCGGTTTATTTTTAGCACATATAATTCATCTGCGAATGTCGTTGATTAACTGGAGTGGAGTGAGGGCTAAGTTTCTTTAATAGCGACGACGACGACCAAGTAAAACTTATTTTTCTGACTCATTTCTCATCTGTTGCCATTTTTGCCTTGGATTTTCTTGAACTCGGAATAACGTATCGCAAATCAACGCGGATCAAGAAGCTGGTCACATCTTTTAACGGCAAATCGGTGAAGATAGATAGATAAATAGAGAGAGAGAGGGGGGTAGTAGGAGGCTGCCCTAATTGAGTAAAGAACTTGGTACAAAGTGGAGAATCGTGGCTGAACGAGAAGCCAAGTTAAAAATTACGCCCTCTAGTCAAGTAAGTTTCTTAATGTCTTCGATTTTATTCTATTTTATTTTAGTTTTATTTTTTTCGTGGAAGAAAAACAAAGAAATCAAGTTGGTTTTTTGTGACATTGTATTCATTATTTTAATGTCCCGGCTTTACTCAATAGGACCCATACTTTAATATGAAAAACTGCTAGACTAAGCGGATTTTGCTGGTAAGTGAGTTGCAAACTGTTGCGAACTATGGTATAAATGCAGTTTTAAACAAACGAACAGATTGTTGAACGGACAGCAAGACTGATAATCCAACGGACAGACAAACGAACACACAGATAGAAATAACGAGAGACTGACAAACAATACGGATACATAAACGGACATACAGATAGACAGACGGACGGATGACAGACGAACAGAGAGACAGACGAATAGACAGACGGACGGACAGACAGGCGAAACAGACAAGACGGATAGACAGACAGACGGATAGACAGACGGACAGACAGACGAACAGACAGACGGACAGACGGACAGCCGGACAGCCGGACAGACAAGACGGACAGACAGACAGGCAAGACGGACAGACAGACAGACAGACTGACAGACAGACAGATAAGCGGACAGATAGACGAACAGCCGGACAGACAAGACGGACAGACAGACGGATAAATAGACGGATAGACAGACGGACAGACTAGCAGGCGCAGATATAAAGTGACTAGAATTTGAACCCGGCTTCGCCCGGCTAAAGCGCAAAATACAATTGGCCCGACATTTACGACGACATTTCAGATTTTAAACTCATAGGACTCGATGCCTCTGTATGCAATCAATCCGACCAACTTTGTCGTCGTAAAAAGTTGAATCGAATTTGACTTGTGTCGGTCAACTCGCCGCCAAAATTTCATGGATGATTCAAAATGAAATCTTATGGGGACGTCATAAAATCTAAATTTCGTCACTTAAAGAAAGTATTAGGAAATATAATTGGTATGTTGTGTTGCTTACATTCACAATCCTATTATGTATGATAATGGGTACCAAAAATTTTATATGTGGCTCACCGTTCCATTGTCAAAATCAAATGAAAAACAAATGACGTTTAGAACAACAAAGTGTGCGGAATTATATGCGGGGGACAACATTGTTGCCGTAATCTGTCGCCGTAAGTGTTGTGTCGGGTCAATTGTATTCCGGCCTTAAAAACGTGAGTAGAACAAAACCTAAGAAAACAAAATTCAGTTGGTTATAAATTAGATAGCCTAGAGTAGGGTGGTCCGTGTATTTCTTTAAAGTTTTTTCTCTTTGGAAAATGGTTTTCAAAAATTAACAAAAATACAATAAAGCGTTCGCATTCGGATACACTTTACCCCCTTTCCTTACACCCCCCCCCCCCCCACTCGATCTCCAGGGATATGTTAGAGATGGATCCCGACCGACAGTTGTGCCGAATTTCAGGCCAATCGGTTCGGTAGTGTTCCCTCGAAAAATTAACATGCACCCATCTCTTTTTTTACACAGTCAGTTTTTCACAATTTTCGAGGACACTGTATACCAAAAGTGTAAAAAAGTGTGAAAAAAGGAGTTGGTTTTTTGCGATTTTCTCGAAAACGATGAATCGTATCGAAATTTGTTTAAAGACATGATTTGTTTAGAATTTGATCCTACATAATCGTTCCATACATCAAAATCCCATCGGACCACTCTTACATCAAAATTGCATCGGAATTCTAATATCGAGTGAACCAAGAAAAAGTGTAGTTCTAAAATTCCATTGGACCACTCCTTCATAAATGATTATTTTTTTAAATAAAAATTTCGTTTGTCCTCATATAGAGTATTTGACGATTGGCCCCTGGCAATTGTACCTTTTCTTGTGTTTTAAAATAAAATCCGGTGGTTTGGTAGCGAACGAATAAAAGGACAACCTCTTTTTTTAAGGTACATTACTGGAAAACAAATAAACTTTTACGAACATAGTTAAATTTTTCATTTAAACTACACGGAGAGAAATAATACGACAGATTCTCACATAAAATAGGAATATACGGAGAGAAACAATACGATAGATTCCTACTGCCAGATTCGGAAACAAATCATTGTTTCCGAATCTGGCAATAGTTTGGTTGGGTAGGCTCTAGTTTTTAGTTGCTTAAAATATTGGTTTGCATAATATTATTACAACTTCGGAATCAGTAACATCGATTTACTTAAAAACAATTCTAATATCGAGTGCACCAAGAAAAAATCTAGTTCTGTCTGCCTGCCATATCTGAATTTATTTAGAAATTCTAGCAAAAACCGGTTTCAAATATTTTAATAACTTCGCTTGGGCTATTTCTCGACTGAGTTCTAATAGAATTACACGCTTTCTAACATTATTCGTTAATTTTGTTGTTTTCTAGTTTCTGTAATTAGTTTTACAACTTTTTTTTTTGATGTTTTAACGTTATAATTTGATTTGTTAGGAAAATCCGATTCGTCCTCCATGATATTGATTAATTTTTTTCATTATTTTTTTTGTGTGATAGAAATTTGTTTATCACATGGCGAAATTCGAAGAAAAAAAATGAAAAGAAAACGCCACTGAGGTCACTGAGTTATTGGGTTGGAGGAGGAATACAAAACAATGGAAACAATCCCCTTATTTTTTTTTTTGTTATTATCGGATCGCTGACACTTGGCGATTGACGTCAAATTCAAGGTGGTTTCCAATTCTATGGAGAGAAATTGGTTCAGGGTTGCTTCAGTTATGCTTTGTAATAAAGAATCCGAATTGGGTTTTTGTTCATTACGGCAGCTGGCGTCCTTAATTCAAAAACTATCACGAACTTTTGGTAATCATTCTACCAGTATTTTGTTGGAAATTACTTCAAGAATCACGGTCCAAATTACTAATTTTCTGATAACACTTCCTGGTGGATTTTTTTTTGTTCTGCCTCAGAAAGAGTTTTTGCCCCGGGGATTTTTAGGGTTAATTTACGCTCAATTTAGTGTCAATCGGATTATAAGTATCTGTGCTGCAAAGTTTCATTAGTTTTATTTTTATTTCTCAGAAAACATTTTACTGCATGAAAGTTTTCACAATTTTCTTTCCTGATAGCTGAAAATAACCGAACAAAGCTGGAAACTCAACGTTTAGTTATCAACGGCAAATTAATCAAATGTTATCATTTTATAAAATCAATGTTTTATTTTTTTCATAAAAATGACGGTCCGTTCAACCATTGGTTGTGTTATCTTATCATATTTCATTGCTTTTTCATAAAATGTTTTAACTTGCGTTCGTAATCGTTATCTTTATCACAAGACAATTGATTAAAATTTACAAGATTATTTTCTAGAAAACTTGTTAAAAGTAATTTTCATGGAAATCAAACTGAAATAAAATAAAATCTCGCAGCAATAAAAATGATTTCTTGTGGCCATGAAATTTTTTTAAGGGATGACTGGGCTTGTTTTATACACGTCGCACTTTCATACAGGTTTAGTTTTTAGACTATGTATGCGAATTATATAGAAGTATATTAGATTAAGTATACCGTTTGTAGCGCATCGAACCAATCATCGGAAACAAAAATAAACCACACCAGGGTGTTTGGGATGACAAAAGATTTTGATTTCCGCATGTCCGTCCATCTGTCTGTCTGTCCATCTGTTTGTCTATCCATCTGTCTGTCTGTGAGCACCATAACTGTCGAAGGGATTGAGCTAGAGACTTGAAATTTTTAACAGTTTCGTTTGTCGTAAATAGAAAGGCTTACCCGGCCCTTACACGCGACTATAAAAACTGTCAGTAGCACAGACTTCAAATGTCAAATTACTGACACCGCATTAAAATACATTTAGCGAACTGGCAGTCAGTGCATTTACACGAGACTGTGTCAGCGACTGTGTCAGCTCTACAGACGCGTGTAAGGGCCGGGTAAGCTATTTTTCCAATAGATGGCGCTAGCAGTAAAATGCTGGCCAAAAATGTCAGATCAGGAACGTCATATGATAAGCCAGTCATCTGGTAACAACTCCTTATCATTAAATTTGTGAATTATTATCGGCGTCATAGATTTTTTTGTTCGTGAAAATGTCGAAATTTGAATCAAATAAGCGTCATTTACGGAAAGTTTTGCTTTTTATCTTCAATTTGAACAAATCTGCGGCTGAGGCGCGTCGAATGATTGTAGAAACTCATGGTGAGGCTTCTATTAGTGAAAAAACGCATCGCGAATGGTTTCAACACTAAAAAAGTGGTGATTTTGACGTGGAAGATAAGGAGCGTCCCGGACCGGTGAAAAAGTTTGAAGACGCAGAATTCGAGGCAATACTGGATGAAGATCCATGTCAAATGCAACAAGAACTTGCGAACTAATGCGTTTGAGCCGATCATTGAAGGAACCATGGAGCAAGGACATGACAAAGTGATTTTGCAGCACGACAACGCTCGGCCACATATTGCTAATGTCGGTAAAACCTATCTGGAAACTCTGAATTGGAATATCTTGCGACTTTTTGGTACTCTGAGCGTTCAGTCACAATTTTGACAAGTCACCCGCCGTATTCTCCAAACATCGCCCCTTTCGACTACCACCTGTTCCGATCGATGACGCACGACCTGGCTAAGCAGCACTTCCGTTCTAAAGGTGCCGCTCCACATGAGAGTAAATACGCGAGTAACTCTCAAAAACTCTCGAGAGTTACTCGCAGGAGGTTGTCCATTTGAGAGTTAATTTCGGCGATTTTTCTATCGCTACTAGCAAAATCGAGCTTCTAGCTTCTAGCGTTCTCGAGAGCTACTAGCGAAATTCAAACGCTGTTCGTATCTGGCGAGCTACTCTCCGAGAGTTCAGTGGAGGCCTGTCGACTAGAGACTAGAGAGTCACTTTTGACAGCTCGCAGAAACTAGCTCGCGAGTTTTTGCGAGTTTCTGCGAGCGACTCTCAGAGACGTGTCCATTTGCGAGTAGCTGCTATCGAGAGGTTCTCGCCGGCATTTACTCTCATGCGGCACCTTTACGGAGAGCTTTTGTTATATTCTAGACCGATTTTAATAAAAAAATAAAAATAAAAAAGAGAGACCAAAAATTTGGTCGATTTGTGGATCGCCTCAAGAGACGAGCAGTTTTTTCGACGTGGACTCCGTATGCTGCCAGAAATATGGGAAAAAGTTTTGGCTAGTGATGGACAATATTTTTTTTAAGAATAAATATGTAAGCATTTTTCCACAAAAAAGCCTCAAATTTCGAGAAATTTATTCATCGGTAAAAGAAAAAAAAATGGTCATATCGCTCATTCAATGCAACAACGGAATCACTCAAAAAACACAAATTTTGAGTTATTTATGCAGCTGATATACTTTTTTTTTAAACTTTCGATTGCCGAAACTTCAAATCTGTAACTCAAAAATTTGCCACCAGAAAGCATGATTTGTCGTTCTTGTCGCATCACTTTTACAGCAGAATTACAGCATTTCGAAACCTTGAATTGTCTTTTTCTCGAAATCAATTTTTTTGAGTTATGCCGTTGTTGCATTGAATGAGCGATATGGATAAAATCATTCAATTATCCAAATTTTTGTTAAAATCACAAAAAACATTGTCTATTTGGAACAAATATTTTTGGAAGAAAATCTTTGTTCAACAAGAAAATTGTTATTTTAATAATAATAAACTTACAAACGATGTTTTGTTAAATCAACAAATGAATTGTGAAATTAACAATGCTTAATTTGTCAAAATCACAAAAAATTGTTTTATTTACAAATTTTTGTTTTTCAAACAGTTCTTGTATCAATTTAACAAGAAAAATTTGTTCAGATTCAGCGAATCAAATTTGGTCAATAGGAACGAGGTTTCTGTTATTCACCCGTATTGCGAATGTCGTGTTGTTTTCGACAAGAGTCGTTTCACGTGTTGTTGTTAGTATTTTTCTACCAACAACAACACGTAAAACGACTCTTGTCGAAAACGACACGACAATCGTCATAGAGTGTGTTTACATTGGGATTCACTTTGAGGCGGCTTTCGTCATTTTTCTGCCGTGTGCACACGGTTCGCTTCATCTGGATTCACTAAACCAGTTTCATCAACAAAACTAAACGACACAGGTTTCAACGACCAGACTCAAACCGGTTTGGGACCGATAATATTAAGTGAATCTAAACTTCGTTCGCTCTTTTGGGTTTCCCTCCCCACTGCGTCCCTCACCTTCACTTGGCCGGAGCGAAAGACGTGCCACCTCAAAGTGAATCCCAATGTAAACACACTCATACGGGCGAGTGTTTTTTGAGTGCACTATAGCTAAAATAGTCGTGCAGCAGGCTTAACTACTTTACGCCATTTTTCTCAGTGTAGAATACCATCTCGAAATAGATATTAATGACTACTCACCTGCATTGAAATTTAAATGGAGTACCTACTTTTAAATCAAATCATTTAGTTTAAATTTATAAATTTATAGCGTAGAATAATTCATGTTGCTTTAACAGCGCCCATAAATGCTCTCAAACTCAATGGATAGATTGGTGGAGAGCCATGTATAAAATTTAAGGTCGCATATATGAATAACGCAACAGTAATAACTGATAATCATCTCGTATGTTGACAATCATTTAACTATTCCAATCAACTTAGTTATTGTCACGAACATTAATTCTCAGATGTACAGACATATACACGTATCGAGAGACGGAATGGGAAAGAGATGGCAGAGAACATAACCTATATTTTGTAATTCATAAATGTATACATAGAAGAACATAACTATTCTTAGAACATTATAGAAGTGTAACATAATTTCTTATGTGGCTGTAAGTAAGTGAAAAAAGAAATAGATAAAAGTCAGTGGAAATAATGATGACGATGACAATAATAAATAATAAAAACGATAGTTTGAGCTGCCAAACGATTCGAATATGTGGTTGAGGCCATTTTAAAAAGCTCTTGATCTCATCTAATGACAAGATATCCACCATAACATCCGTTCAAAACAACTCGTCGACTTCCTTCTTGAAATTATACGAGACAAATTCTAGTTGCATGCAATTTTCATTGTTTTTCTCCTACAAATTGTGTTTTTTCTTCTCCAATTCATTGGAAGTTTTACAGACACATTATCGCCTCATATCAGGAGAACAGCTGAGTCCGTGTTAATAAGTAATGTGTACAGATAGATACATATATCTATTTATCTATTAGTCATATCCACATATCTTTGTTGCGATTATTACTAGAAAGCTGACTAAAGTTGATTCGAAAAACATAAAATCGAAATGTGAATCGACGTTCCCAGGCACGTGTGTGTAATTAAAGAAAATCATGTTGGATTCATTGAAAATTTTCATTATTTCATTTCAAGCTCGTGTAAACATCTTAAGTTCTGATCTTTTGCGGAACAGCCGGTGAGAGATTTTGTCGTGCTGACAAAGTTGAAACATGTTGGCCAATCCCATATGTCAGAATCCAATGTCACATGCATGCGAACGTGTAAAGCTTTTTAGAACTCAACAGAAATTTAGCTTCAAATTGGACAGAATCGAGGCTGGAGATACCAAACGCTGTTTGTTGGTGAATGTGAGGTTACACGGAGAAAAATCTATTAATATTTCAAATAAGAAATAATAAAAAAATAGTTCTCACATAGAAAGTTTGGATCCCAGCAACAAATTTTTTGCCACCCCCCACACAAACGAAACAGTTTTTTTTTTGCAATTTTCTCGAAAAGGATGAGTCATATTGAAAAATTTATTGAGGTAAAATATGTTTTACATAACTCATCCATACATCAAATTCCAGTTGGACCACTCCCTCACCCCCTCTCCTATTCAAATGGATTTTTTTTAAAACAAACATTTTGTCTGCCCTCAAATAGAGTATTTGACGATTGCCCCCTGGCAATTGTAGGTTTTGTTATGTTTAAAAACATATTTTTTTTTTGTATGGGGGTGGATTTTAAGACAAAATCACCCAATCATATTTCACAAAGTAGTACTGATCCACGTTAGTTGGAAGTAACAAAAAAAATAGTCCTCAAATAGAAAGGCCATATTCGGATTTAGCGACCCCAAATTACCCAGAAAAGACACTTATATCGTGTACACTAGAATTAGAGAAGGGGTGTGTAATAATTTTTGGTCGACTAGTCAATCGATCGAAAATAAGTTACCTTAAGTCCCTCCAGCATTTTTCGAGTTGTTCCAAGACTTGCAGAGAAAATACATAACGCACACTTAAACCTTTGTTGATTGTATCAAATTGTATAGCACTGTAAGGCCAGTGCGCACTAGGGCTGTGGAAACCGTGATTTTCTGGCACCCGGTTCGTTTCAACATCCCTAGTGCGCACACCTACACCGAATGAGGATTTTACCAAACGTTTGACTAATGACCAAATCAAAATCGCACAACAAAAATTCTGTAATGTTCGGCCTGTGGTAGACCCTCAAAATGGTGCTAAACGAGGCAAATATTGTGGGTGCGAAATTTTTCGAAGAATTTAGTTTAGGATAGAAATTTTCTAGCGAAAAATAAAAAAATCAGGTGAACTCAATTTGAGTTTTAATTTTTTTTCCCCAGATACAATTCGTGAGATTAATAAAAAATATAATTTTTCTCTCCGTGTATTCCTACACTCAGAGAAAAACTTGTTCATATGGATAAAATCATTGTTCAATTAACCAAATTTTTGTTAAAATCACAACAAAAATTGTCTATTGGAACAAATATTTTTAGAGGGAAATCTTTGTTCAACAAAAAAAATTGTTAGTTTAACAAAAATAAACTTACAAATCATGTTTTGTTAAATCAATAAAACAATTGTGAAATTAACAATGCGTAATTTGTCAAAATGACAACAAGTTATTTTATTTACATTTTTTTTTTGTTTTTCAAACAATTTCTTTATAAAAAATTGTTGATATTCAACAAAACAAATTTTGTCAATAGCAACGAGGTTTTTGTTATTATTTTTTTAAGTGTAGTATTATCATGGCCGTTTCGACGCAGATACACCAAGATTGGTGCTTAAGGTTTCCACATACGTCTGATGGGTGGATTATGGGCATGTTAAGAAGCATTAAGGGAGGATTAATAAGAACCAAATTCTTCTATAGTGGTGCCGTATTAGCATCAACGTGTTCAAAAAGCTCAAAATAAACTGTTGTGATGTTTGCTGTTTCCATAACGCTGTAATTTGGCCAATGAAAAACACATTTTGTATTGTCGCGCCCTCCGTTCCTAGCTCCCATACCCTTGATGTGTGGCCGATTAAATTTACAATAGGAAAATTTACACATTTAACAACTTCAATAAGTTTGCTAAACAACTTTATAAGGCTGCGAAAAGTCTTATAAAACATTAGCACCTAAACAAGAAATAGAGAGGAAAAATACTATAAGTTGTTGACAATTTCATGCTTTTGTTTTTGAAATATGCGAAATATGCTAAGATTCAGTGCCATTTGATTGGGCAGTCACATTGCATACATTTTGTAATTCCAACGGTGTCATGTTTATGTTTTATTGATTACAGGATATGCTTTGTTGTAAGACTGTTGTCGTACACATATTTTAAATATTTAACACGATATGAATGAATTCTACTTTGCTAAATAACATGACTAATGGCGGGTTTCACGAAACTTTAATCGAGTAAGCAGCCTTTTTATAATATACTAGCAGACCCTTCGTTGCCAGCTTAAAGTTTTTTGTATAATTTTTAGAATACTAAAAAACCATAAAAAACGTAAGAACTTTTGGGCAAAAACGTTATCCTTACAGGATCTTCCGTTTAGAATTTTGAAAATCAAAATCTAATACCGGATTCGTGATTGATCAGCGACCCCAAAAACCCCATAATATCAATTTTTCCGGGGAACATGGGAAACGGATATTTGCGTTATCCTTACAGGACCTTCTATTTCGAATTTTGAAGATCTAACATAGCTAAAAACCTGCCCCTGGCAACGTACACAGAAAAAAATAATTTTGTATTTACAAAATGGGTTTAACAAAAAAAAAATCGTAAATATTACTGAAGTTTTGTATATACTTCGTAATATTAACAAATTTTAGTAACTATACGAAAAAATATTTGTTAATATTACGAAGTATATACAAAACTTCAGTAATATTTACGATTTTTTTTTGTTAAACCCATTTTGTAAATAATACAAAATTATTTTTTTCTGTGTAGATCATTTTGCAAAAAATCTCGTAAAAATCGGTCCAGTAGTTTTTGAGTTCATGGGACACAAAAATTAAGTACACCGTCCGTCCGTCCGTCTGTCCGTCCGCCTGTCTTCCCGTCTGTCCGTCCGCCTGTCTTCCCGTCTGTCCGTCCGTCTGTCTGTCAGTCTGACCGTGAACACCGTAACTTTCGAAAGGATTGAGCTAGACACTCGAAATTTTGAATAGTCTCGTAAATGGCTAGGCTAAGTTCTGGAACGAGCAAAATCGGACCATTCCTTCCCCCCTCCCCTATACAAACGAAACAGTTTTTTTGCAATTTTCTCGAAAACGGTGAGTCATATTGAAAAATTTGTAACATCAAAACATCAAAATCCAATCGGCCCACTCCTCTCCCCCTCTCCTATACAAATGGATTTTTTTTAAATAAACTTTTTGTTTGTCATCATATAGAGTATTTGACGATTGGCCCCTGGCAATTGTAGCTTTTCTTATATTTTTTTGCCTCTAGGGGGTGGGAGGTGGTGCCGTTCGATAGGTTTATTGATAGGGAATTGTAAAAAGGTCATTTTTTTTTACAGTTTTCCCTTTTTTACAAATGTTGGCTTTGATTTTTTCGAAAAATCTCAAACTTGGAAAAGGCGAAATTCTAAAACGTACCACTAAATATTGCAGAGGCAAGTTTTGTGTTGATCACAACTGAGTACACCGGATATATCTGTGGTAATAAGTTAAAGTAGCTTAAATCGATTTTCAGACGAAGCCAAAGTGATCTGTATTTGCATTCGCAAACAGATCACTCTGGCTTCGCCTGAAAATCGACTTAAGCTACTTTAACTTATTACCACAGATTTTTGTACAAAATTGTTTTTCCAGAATTTTCTTTTTATTTTATTTATATTTTTTAGGAATAAATTGGTTTTTGTGTTAAAACTATTCAATGGTTTTCTCATGGTCATTAATGGGTTAAGTCCATGGAAAACATTTAGCAATCCGTCAATGGCAAGCCGATGTCTGCAAGTTTATTATGCTACATTTTAGCATTTATCTATTTTTTAACAATTGAATTCCTTTGACTATAGCAAATCGTCTATTCATTAACATTATGGGTATTTTGTGTTTATAATGTTTGCAGAGCGCATAAGCGAATCCTAACCTTATGTCGTATGCCTCTAATTTAACTGGCATAACAAAATCGATTTTATTTTTCTATTTTTAAAATACCCTCAACGTTCGTTCTTCTGATTGCTGGCATTTTTGTTTTGTTTTTGTTTTTCCCTCACCGTGAAAAAAAAATTTCCTGTTGAAATCAACGTGAAACACGTTGAATAACGACAACATTGGGATAGCGTCGACCACGTTGAAGGCGAAGACGACACTTACGGCGGGTGTCTTGTAAATGCGTATATTTTCTACCATACTAGAAGCGCTCAAAAGATAAGAATAACTCGGCAATAGTACGAGTACAATTCAAAGGCAAAATGTGAAGGTCGCCAAGTCGGTCGGTTAGGTCGGTTAGGTCGGTCTGTTGGTTGGGTGGTGGTTGTTGCTCGGAAAATTCAAAAATTCTCTTTTCCTTCGTTATTCATCCCTAAATCTGAATGGCTTTTTTCATGTCTCATACAATTTCTCTTGTGCATATACTCGTACAGGACTACTGAAGGTTATTTATTTATTCATTTTCGAAAAAAAAGAAGAAAATCTCGAATAAATTAAAGCAATTTAAAGCTCTTTGTCGCTTTTCTACAGAAATTCAATGAAATCTTCCCATTTGCGTATAATTCTGGTACATGCCGTACAAGAAGTACATTACATGAAACGTAAAAAAAATAAATAGTCCTTTTATCATCATGGTATAGGCTTGAGTTTTCAAAGGAAAAACTCACGGATAAGATGAAAATTTTGACTGAGATTTTATTATTGTGTGTGTGTGTGTGTTTTTTTTTGTCATGTAATATGCAAGGAATCAGAATTTCCTTAGACTTATGTCTTATATATTTTTTCAGGGATTTTTTTTCTTTATTTATCTGCAAATAACTCAACTGAATTGAAGTGAAAATCGTTGGTAGCGTTTAAAAAACGTTTTAAGTCTTTTACGCCTTTGCCTCTGAAGGAGATCTCCTGCTATAAGATTAATTTTATCGGGATTTTTTTTTCTTCGTCAGAACATAATTTTATTTATGATGACATGTGAAAGTTATATATTCGTATTATGGTGTGATATTTACTGCGAAGAAGGATTGATGGCATTTTCAATAAGTAGAATTGATGTTTTGTTAATGTATTAAAAAATTTAGGAAAAGTCTACGACGTCAAAGAAGTTATAAATTGATATAAATATTGAAAAATTTATTTGATGGATTTAAATTCTACTGAGAAAACCATAAAAACAATCCCAAATCCCAATTGTAAAGTAGGTCTCGCGCCTTAAATTCGGACAATTTTCTTGGCTTTGCTCGGACAATTTTCTTGGCTTTGTTTGGTCAATTTTTTTGGCTTTGTTCGGATAATTTTCTTGACTTTGTTCGGACAATTTTCTTGGCTTTGTTCGGACAGTTTTCTTGACTTTGTTTGAAAAATTTTCTTGTCTTTGTTCGGACAATTTTCTTGGCTTTGTTCCGACAATTTTCTTGACTTTCGTCCTTTCGTATTAACACATTGACTGCCATGGCTACCATTATTGATACCCAGTGCAAAATAGTGCTAAGTTTCATAAAGGCCCCGTCTATCATTCTCGATAGCCACGTCTACATTCGTCCTACACTCAAAACAACAATAAGAAAAACCTAGTTCCTTTTGGTAAAATTAGTTTTGTTGAATATCAACATTTTTAACAATGATTTTATCCATATGGAGCATTTTCTCTCTGAGTATGCATCTGCAAAATTGAGCAAGACCTGAAAATTTGTCTTTCATGTGTCGAAAACAGTACAAATCACAAAGAAAATGTATTGGCATTTCCTTTAAACACTTGCAAAATTGATTGGGCAGTCAACATGTTAATTCTACATCTTTAAGTATCTTTAAAAATTGCAAACAATTTTTTTTTGTTTGATCTAAAGTCTTTTTAACTTACGAACATAAAACAATAAATTGTTCCTCGTTTTATCTGTTAAATCTAGATTTATCAAATGATGCTGCAGGTTTTCCATCTTTAACCACCCTTTCTTTGAGCCTGTTACGGGGTGGAGAGCCGGAGGGGACCAAACTTCACTGCATGATGCTTGTAGAGCTCCAGTCTGTAATCCCTCTCTTTTCAATTTTATATGGAGAAGGGAAGAAGGGAGAGAGCTAAAGTAAATTTCAGTGAGAAGAAAATTTACTTTAAATTTTTTTTTTACATTAATAAATACCGGATTAAAAACCCTTAACAAACGCAGCTATACAAAATTTTGAGTCTAGCTAAATCCTTTCGAAAGTTATGGTGTTCACGGACAGACGGACAGACAGACAGACGAAGAGACGGACAGACGAATAGCCGGACAGACAGACGGTCAGAGGGTCAGACGGACAGACAGACAGGCAGGCAGATAGACAGACAAACAGGCAGACGGACGGACATGCGGAAATCAAAATCTTTTGTCGTGCCAAAGACCCTGGTGTAGTTCAGTTTTGTAGTTCACGATTGGTTTGTTGCGTTACAAGCGATATACTAAATCTAATATACTCTTATATATCATACTAATATATAAAAATGAGTTGGTGTCGGTCTGTCTGTTCCTCTTTCACGCAAAAACGGCTGAACCGATTGACTTGAAATTTGGCATGAGTGTCTGTGGTAGTTCTGGTTCCAACATAGGCAGGGAGAGTAAGAGGAGGGGGTAAAGTCATCTCGAAACTTAGTTTTCCCTCTATATTACTTTTTCGCGGGGAAACTACTGAACCGATTGGCCTGAAGTTTAGCTCCAACATAGACCATCAAAAAAAAAAAAAAAAAAAAAAAATTGAAAAAACTTAACCTGGCAACGACGAGTATGCAAGCTAGTTTAGACATAAATTGGAATTTTTTTCATCGCCTGCTGTGAAAATGACACTTGCAGACATAGTTTTTCCCAGCATTTTTGCCCAAGATATCAAAAAGATTCTGACAAATGCTGTTTTCACAGGATATTTCAATGGCAAGCCATGAAGAGAATTTCAATTTATATCTATTCGAGACGAGGTTTAATAGAGACAAATCAGATTTCAATTTACGACTCATTCGGCCAAACTCTATAAGAAACAAAAATCATGTTGACCAGTGTAATTAAAATATTTCGACGTCTAATATCCATTTCAAGAAAATCTGAATCGTCCTACATTCGTGATTTGATGATAACAACCACAAATATTTCAAATTAATTAATTTCACATTAATGCAAAATTATTTGCAATTAATTTTTCTTTAATAATTTATCTATTTTGCCACATGAAGTGAGTTTTTCACGTCAATGTTGTTTTAAAGTAGTTGGAAATCTTTATGTAATCTTGAATGACTGGCGTAATGCATTTATTTATAAGCAAAAACCGATTTAAGGTCAAAATTAGATAAACACACAAATAAAGATTAATCAAGGTGAACATTGTTTTTTATCATTTTTACACGTAGTTTTTTATTTTGATTAGCAGTATAAATAAAAAATATCTGATGTGAACAGCATATGACTTTCTCATACAAAATCTACATTCTTGCGCAATTTATTCTGTAATCTGGACGAATTAAAATTAGCTTCTGACGAATAAAAATTAAAAATATGAATTTTTTTTACCAAATCTGAAAAACCGGAAAAAAAGACATATGCGTTATACTTACAGGACCTTCTGTTTCGAATTTTGAAAATCTAACACCGGATTCGTGATCAGCGACCCCGAAAACGAGTGAAACTTTTCAGCCTCCTTATGGATTAATGGCGAAAATCACAGTTTAAAAACACCCAAACCCCACTTACCCCCCGTTTACCACCTTAGCCGTAAAATTTCGGAAAACCCCGCCTTAGTGAGCGCCTACGTGATGGTTGGAACATACTGTGAAAGTTTCAAGTTTCTAGCTTCAGGGGTTTGGGCTGGGCGTTGATGAATCAGTCAGTCAATCAGTTAGGTTAAACGATTTTATATATATATATTTGACGATCAGCCCCTGACAATTGTAGATTTTCTTATGTTTTGTAATATTGGATGTATCTGCCACCATATTGGATACATAATGAGTTTCAGATACGTGGCATACACCAAAAATTCGTGGCAGAAAATACATGGCACACACCAAAATATACTAGTGTGATATTTACAGCCCTTATGAGTTTGACTAAGTTCCGAGTGGATAATATGGAATTTTTCGACAGTATACAAAGCTCTTAACAAAAATTTAATACCGGATATAACGAATAAGCTTTCATTATTCGTGCAATTCGTTATATCCTGCTTCCTTTGTGCAAAAAATTCGTGTATCTAAGAAACGTTCTAACTCCCTAACGAATTTAGACTAGTGTGCCGTAGAAATCAAGAAAAAGGAAAAAACGTCGTTGTGCAACAATAAGTTGGTAGCGTTCCAGCATGAATACTCAAAGTATACCCAAGAAGTTCTGATTGTAATCTCTGAATACGTTTTGTCTTTGTCAAATTTCACGAGAAACCATAGAAAAAGGTACTTTTTTTTCACCCACAATTTACGTCATTCGATTTCCTTTCAAGTGAAAAACTGGGCCAACATAAAAATAATAAGCAAAGTTATTTAGCTCATAATTCAAAAGTTTTTCTATTTTTTCTTCTTCTTCCTTTGATTTTTTTTTGTTTTTGTTTTTGTTTCTTACAATGCTTTCCTGGCTTATTCGCGGGTTTTTGAATTGTTATCCGTTAGGAAAATCTGCCCGCAAGAACTGCTGACTGACGAAAAATCGATTTCATCCCTTTTGAATACCTGGGGCGGTGTTTTTTTTTTGCGCTTTTATCTTGATGCGCATCATCCTTCGCCGCCCTACTGCCCTTAACTTGTCATGACTCAATCGAAGCATAGCCGATGCCTCGGCTTATCCCCGCAGCGTGTCCTGAAACTCATCAAATTCCTGTTGAATAGTATTTTGATATATTATGTATATACGAATGTATAACCGAAACCCAGTATTTTCCATAATATTGGGTGGGGCTGATATGCGGTCGCAGGAACGTTGAGGGTTTGTGCAAGTAGTAGTTCTGTAAGGGTAGACTGGCTTGGCTGCGGGAATGATCTATTTATTAGCACAAAAGGGGGTTGTTGGCACTGGCACAACCCTGAAGCGATGTTGACGGGTGAAAGTGATGACGGGTGAGAACCGGGTGGAAAATGGCTCATAGAAAAGGGAACAACTATGTCAATGAACATCATTTTATCTTTTCACTGGCATTCGTTTTATGTCCTTTATCTGCTATTGAATGTTTGCATTTTCTATCCTGTTTTTATAGATTTCACGACTGACTTCGTCGTTGCTCCCCTCCCCAGCATCCTCATGTGTTTCAAATACTGTTTGAATTTCACCCGTTTTATGTATGCCCTACAATTTCCTTATTTTTCAATAAAAAAAACATCCTGCTAAGGCTTCATTCCATGACACCAACAGCATTCTAGGTGACGATTAGAGCACGTGGCATCTCCCACTTTTATTTTTAGTGATATTTCGGGTAGCGAGGGGGAGGTTTCGGTGCTGATGGTAAGTTTTCCTCGAGGGTAATCGTAAAAAAAAACACACATACGAATAGATATACAAACACGTTCTCTCGTTCGGACGGTGTAACATATCCATGTCATGAATTTAAATGCGCATAAATTCACATTTTGGGGAAATTTTATTCCTTTTTTGCGTTAAATTTTAGGTAACTATTTGCCTTTGGGATATATAAGTAAGGATGCTTTAGAATGTACTTTAAAACTATTTTCACAAGTTTTTGGCTTTTACTCACTTGGCTTAACCAATTTAAAAGGACCGAACTTTGTTCATTTTGTTTTCGTATTTAACGTTGGTAAATAACATTCCTTTGTTACAAATTCTGGTAGTTGTAGATTTTTAATTAAAATACCGGAAATTTAAATTTTAGTGAATTTTTGTTATGAAAAATATTTAATTTTTTTTCTTTTTATTTTCAGGTACGTATCAAGATGATTTGCTGATTTGTGAGTACCTATACGAAAACTATACTCGAAACAAGACGCCCTTTTCCCAGTAAATTGTAGTAAATAACTTTAAGACCTTTAAAAAAATATTTCGTGTACAGGCATTTCTGTATGAAAAGTACACTCTAAACAAGACACCATTTTCCCAGTAAATTCCCAGCGAAATTTTACTGGGATTTTACTGGGGAAAACTATAGTTATTTTTTTTACTGTTTTCTCAGTAAATTTTACTGAAAACACAGTAAATTTTTACTGGGGAATAATTGCTTTCGTCCCAGTATTTTATATTATCCCCGTTTTCCAAAGGAATCTTCCTGATTTTGGCGCTGTACTGTTTCACCCCGGAAATCGACTATTTTTATAATAAATTTAACAATTTAGTAGTAAAATTTATTATAAAATTGACTATTTTTTTACTCTTGATTTTTTTTTTGTTAAATTGACTATACTATACGATATATCATATAGAAGTATATTAGATTTAGTGCATTATTTGTAATGCATCGAACTTATCATCGGACACAAAAATGGGTGTTAGGGATGGCAAGATATTTTGATTTCCGCATGTCCATCCGTCTGTCTGTCTATCCGTTTGTCTGTCTATCCGTCTATTTGTATATCCGTCTGTCTGTTCTTCTGTTCGTCTATCTGCCTGTCTGTCTGTCCGTCCGTCCGTCCTTCCATGAACACCATAATTTTCGAAAGGATTAATCTAAAAACTTTAAATTTTGCATAGTTGTGTTTTTCGTAAATGACAAGGTAAAGTTCTTGAATGGGCTAAATCGCACCATTCTTTCTCCCCTCCGCCTTACAAATGAAACGGTTTTTTACAATTTCCTCGAAAACGGTGAATCACATCAAAAAATTTATAAAGGTAAAATGTCTTTGGAATATGATTTTACATAACCCATCCATACATCAAAATCCATTTCGACCACTGCTTCTCCTTTTTCCCAAATAAATGACCGATTTTCCCGAAAAGAGTGCTTCGCATAGAAAATTTTATGGAGAATAATTGTGTCTGGCATATGAATTTACATAATCATCCCATACATCAAAATCCAATCACGTACACCCGTTCAGGTAAAATTATGATGTTCTTGCATCTGTCTGTCCGTCCGTCCGTTTTAACTATCTCAAATAACTCGAGAACTCGTTTAGCTAGCGACTTGAAGTTTTTTGCAAATAAGTTTTACAAAAATTGTATTGTAGTTTTCTATTAACGTTTAAAAAAGTAACGGTATCTATAACGGGTACCTCCCATATATTTTTTTTTTTTTTGAAAAAATATAGTTTTTTGAAAATTCCTCGAAAACTATGCGCTTTTGGGAAAAAATCGATATAATAAAGTTTAAAGGATATGAAATTTTCTGCATTTTTTCCTTTAACAGTTTTTACGTATCTTTAACGGTTCTGGAGATATTTGAAAAAATATCTTTTTTTTACAAAAATATTTTTTTTAAACTAAATATTGCAGAGGAAAGTTTTGTGTTGATTTCAAACAGATTTTTAGTTTAAGGGATTCTTGTTTCTACTGCAGAAACACTTTCCATACTCGCCCAATCAGGCATCGTAAATTTTCCAGTCTTCAAAAAAGAGATTTTTTTACCAGGCGGGCGTCAAAAGAAGATTTACCAAAGGTTTTGATTGTTTTTGGTACCACTTTCGAATTGTGGAATATAGAAAAAATCAAGAAAAAATCCCTTCTTCGCATGCCTATCTTTCTTGAAATTTCCCTAAATGGCTAAATGGAAAAGGTCCATATCTTGCGAATACGATGGTTGGGGGGAAGCAATGAAATTTGTTCTGGAAAATTGAAATCTTTTCCTAAAAAGGAAAGTTTGTCTTGTCTGTTTAGATTTTCAACACAGTACTTGGACATCCACCGTAAAATTTAACACTTTTCCGCTTTGTTTACTTGAAATCATTTTAATGTTTTCCAAAACCTCAAAATAAATTTCACGGTTTGACAAAAAGTGCCGATAGAGATTGTTTTGATGGGAAAATTAATAAAACAAAAAATAAAATGGCGCAGATGTTGATGTCTTTCACGTTTTAAATATCGAAGCTACCCTATTTTATAAAATATACAGAAGCCAACATCGTCAACCCCGCGTACACCCACCAGTGGCAGGGCAAGAAATAATTACACTTCAGTGGATCTCTGGTTTACACTTTAGCAATCAACCACCGATTGATGATGGTCGGAGAAGAAACCTTTCTGTTGTTTTCCTTTCAAAGCTTCTGATACCTTGATATTTGAGAACTGTGTAAAGAAAACCGAAAAATTAATAACGAAAAAAGCAATAATAAGACAGACGACCGCATCGTAACGCAAAGTTTTTTCCCCTGTAAATTTGATGGGGGGTTTTTAAACAATCAAAATGGATTTTACCAGAAATTAGGCCACTTGGCGAGTTGAGATTTTTATATCATTTTTCATTAATATCAATTTAAACGAGTCATTAAAAACCAAACGAAAAAAAAAATTATTAATTTAGAAGCTTTAATATGGGTAAATAAATATTTTTTTTATTTTATCTATACTCGTAAAATTTTACCACGTGATCAACTGATAAAAAAAAACTACTGATTAGATTAAAATTTGAATGCAATCGAAATAACAAAACACTTGCAGAGTTGATAAGCTGAAAATTATGGCGAATTTTTTTATCAAGTGACCCTCATTTCAAAGTTAAATTAAATGAAAATAAGCCTTGATTAATTTGTAATTACGATAAAATGTTATTAAAATGCCCTATTTGAAATTTATAGGGTTTTTGGATCAGTTAAGACAAAAATGTTTTGCTGGTAGCGGTTGACAATGGGCGCGTTTAGATCGAGTTAACTTGACGCTGCCAATCTGGCGGTGCTAAACCAATCTGGCGTTGCTAAACTAGAAAACTGTCAATTTTTTTGCATTTATGTATAATTTTTGCAATCGATAGATTGAAAAAGGCAAAAAGGATTAAAAAAAGCAAAAATAAAATCCACAGGGCCGAAAGGTAAGTTTAAAGTACAAATTTAACTTACAAACAAGTTAATTTTGCAACTATATGTCAGCGCCAAGAGTTAGCAGTGCTAAAATACCGCTGCCAAGTGCTGATGTAGAACGCATTTATACCGGTGCCAACTGAGCAACAGTCTAAACGCGCCCAGTGCGTCTTTTTTTAGGATTGGGTTGTAAAAATCATCCAATTTTTTGAAAAAAAAAAATTGAAAAACGGGACGAGGAAAGGGGAGGGAATTGGGCAAGGCAGAAATCAGGCTGCCATTTTTTTAAATCACTCAAAATTATAAATATATGAGAAATTTACATTAACACTTTTCAAAAACTGTTGAAGAAACCACCATAAAAATGAGTTTTGAAACATTTGGAAGGTCGCAATCGATATTTGGTTTATTAAAATGCGACGTGTTTCAAAACCTATTTTTTATAATTGTTTCTCCAATAGGGCCTGATTTAGACATTCCCGTTCTCAAATTGGGGTTTCGTAATAACTCTTTCTATGCTGCTGCATCTAAAGTTTTGTATAGATTGCGAATCATGAATTTAGACCAAGCCTGGGCACCATGTATGTAGTGATTTACTATTACTCAAAGAAATTTTATGTTTCTTCATATACTATAACACAAAATGAGAAAACGCATCTTTTTCATTTTTTACGCTCTTTCGCTTTTGATGGAGATGTTTAGGAACAGTGGACTACACAATTTATCATGATGCGATTACAAAAAATAATAAGTTCCGCCGTGCAAAAAAAACTTTTGGGACGTATTTTCGGTTCTGTGCTTCGAAAAAACATGCGCTAAATTGCATTAAGTTACCTGATAGGACAGCTGTTGTAATGGCGTTCTAGATTGAATTTTTTATTCGACATGTAACTGCAAACTAGACATTGACGGTTATCATTATTTGTGGTTATTAAATATTTGTTTGCCCAATCACACGACATAGTATTTGAATTTGAATATGAGCGCTTCATAATGGAAAATGAAAACTAAAAAAATCGAATTTCTGAAAAAATTTCGTACGTCAGTATACTTTGGGAAGCAATTAGGGTTTTGGGGAGCAAATGTATACATCCGCACGCATCAACAACAGATATTATACTGAATGGCTGTCGTAGGCTCGCTCCATCGATTGTTAGTGAATCGTTTGATTTCGGCTGCCGAAGTGGCCGTCGTCTACCAACACGTATCATTGCGTTGGAGAGTCGAGTAAAAATGTTCATACATTGATTGTATTCTCGTAAAATTTGAATAAAAATGTTATCGTTGTGAGGAGCCAGACGAGCCAAGGAGTGCCCAGGCTTGATTTAGACTAACGACAATTGTAAGGTTTTATTACAGACTCGGAGTAAATAAAACACCCCGATTTTAATAGACTTGTCACTTGAAAGGACATTTTTTTCAATTAAACATAACAAAAGCTATAATTGCCAATCTGGCAATCATTGGAGACCCGTATGGTGATATTCGTATCAAAATTCGAACAGTTATACCAAAATTCCACTTTGAAGTCAAATTTTCCAATAAGATTTTTTAAAATTTATTCCAATCGGATTTTGATGTATGGGAGTTTTATTTAGAATCATATCCTAAATAACTTTTGTTCTTGGACTTTTTTGATAAGATGTACCGTTTTTGAGATATTCACAAAAAACGATTTCGTTCGTATGGGGGGTACCCCCCCTAATGGTCCATTTTTGCCCATTAACGAACTTAGCCTCGCATTTTACGAAAAACGGACCTGTGCCAAATTTCAAGTCTGTAGCTCAATCCGTGCGCCCGCAATCCGCGCCACAGACAGACGGACGGACAGACAGACGGACGGACAGACAGACGGACGGACATGCTAAATTCAACTTTTTTTATCATTCTAAACACACTGGTGTAATTCATTTTTTTGTGCGATGACGGGATCTTGGCGTTACAAACGGTAAGGCAAAGTTAATATACCCTTTGGTTTCACCATACGGGTATAAAAAGTTATATTTTTGTCAAATGTTTATTCAAATCAATAACCTTTAGACTGCCGGGGTGGCCCCGTCCTTATAATCTCGGCGACTACACCCACTATTCAGATTCCAAATACGGTAAAAGTTCGATTTAAGCAATTCGCGAGAATCAATTCTTTTTTAAGGGAATGTAAAATATCTAAATGATCCTTAATGCCAAGTAACCAAATAGGGCGTAAAGTGGTCGTCGCGACCATAAAGATTCGATGTTAAAGTCGCCACGACCACTTTACGCCCTATTTGGTTACTTGGGATATGTCGAAATTTTGACATGCAGCTCATTTTTCAAGTGATTTTCAAACTTTGGCGCATTCTGTTTCGCAGACAATTTCACTAATTGACATTATAATGAGACATATGAGTTTTTTTATAAACGAGTAGAAACATAGTCCAAATAATGGTGTGAAATATTTTTAGTGCTATTCCACGGACCTTTTCTTAAACTTTTATTACATAGCATGACGAAATTGAACCGAAAGCGTTCATTTTTTACAAACTTTCTTAGTTACAGATTGACTAAACAGCATCTCCCGAGAAAAATGACTCATGATGGTACTTGGTGTTCAAAAATACACGGAAAAATAGTAAAAAACCAACAAATACAAGCAGAATCATATGACAATACCGAAGTAACCAAAAATGGTTACATACCGGTTACGCGACGGCTGCACAATTTGGGTTGCAAATTGGTTGCTGCAACATTTATGCGATTTTTTTTGTGACTATCATTATAAAATAACTATTGTGCAACCGTTTGCTACTTTCGTCAGTAGTTCATCTATTTTTTTGTAGCTGGCTAAGTTGTAGGTGAATTTACTAATCACTTTTTTCTGTGTAGGGTCACATTGTAATCTGAGCCTTAAATTGTTGCTAAAAAACTGATAAAAAGCTTAGTTAGGAGCATTAGGGAGTCGCAATTAAGGAACGCCACTAATGATCGCCAAATTTATGAAAATCGAGAACAAACTTTCGTAGTAATCCAATAAATTGGGTGTCTAAATTTTTAATTTTTTAACCAGAAGTTTTTCGTTTACCAACAATTCCAGGAGTTGCGTAGTTTATGCACAAAGTTTTAATATATATTCTGTTCAAAGCAATTTAAAAGTTGAGCGTTTAATTGGGCAGAGAAATCAATTCTTATGTTCGGGATATGCAAAAAATATTTTAATTATTGTTTAAATTTCACAAGAAAGGGGATACGAATTGTGAAGACTCAAGCAACGTTCAAAAATCAATAATCGGATAATTATTTTTCCAGCAATTACCGAAGAAGGACTTTTTAATTTAGAAACACGAATAATGTTAGGGAAATGAAGACACACTCGTAAAACGCAAGGCCGACTTTTCCACAAATAAATTGTGAGCGCAAACAAGAAATATATATTGAAAAAAAAATCACAATCTCGACCCTGAATGGTTTTATAAAGTGTAATTTGCACATGTTCTCCATTCATTTTATTTTAGAATCACACCCCGTCAACTTTTGTGGTGTCGTCGGGTCACACTTTTAAGGATCTTCGTTCGCCGCCAGCCCGTTTCGATGGCGAAACGTGGAATAGCAAGGGTTTGAAATAGTCCTTAGCCACTTTATTTTCTATCAACAGCAGGGTGTGTAATCAGTCAAATCATGAGTGGTTGGTTGGTGTGCTGTCTTTATGTTTCCCACATAAACAGCATAATGCAGTTGAGTTTCACCCGTTTGTACATAATGCATGAACCACGGCATTCTGTATAGAAAGCATAAGAAGTATAAATTCGTGTTAGTTTAATGCCACCGACATCAAGGCTCCATGTTGCCTACATAATGAAACGAAAGGTGTCTGATCGTATATCATGGAATTCGTCTACACGGTGAGAAAAATTTACATGTTAAAATTTTAATGGGGCCTTTGCTGTTTCAAATTCAAATAGTCTGTTGCCGCACCTATAGTTTTGCATGCCCCTTCTCACATTTTTGGTCTGTGGGACGTATTAGCGGCAAAAACGTTGGCAGATACGTGCCATACACCAAAAATGGTAGTAAGTTGGGTTGTGAACTATTGGTTTTCACGTTTTCTTTATTGTTTTTTAACCTTTCTTGAATATAAGAAAGGTATTTAAATCACTCCAAAAACCGAAATCATAACGGAGCTGTTATGGTCCCATACAGTTATGGTCCCATAGAACTCGATGGATTTTGAGAAAAATGAACTGTTTTCGAGATAATCGCAAAAATCTTTTCCATTTGTATGAGAGAGAGGGGAAGGGGTGATCCGATTGAATTTTGATGTATGGTAGAGTTATACAGAATCATATTCTAAACACTTTTTGTCTAAATAAATTTTTCGAAAAAATCAGCCGTTTTCGAGAAAATCCCAACGATCATTTCCGTTTGTATAGGGGAGGGGGAAGGGGGGGGGGGAAGGGGAGGTGGAGGGGGAGGGAGGGGGTTTTGATTTTTCCTGTTTTTAGAACAAATTTATCTTTTGATAAAAGCCTGGAGTGGTATTCCGTAACTTGTTTTAAGCGTTAGTCCGAAACTTGTTTCAAGTTTCGAGTTAGAAGAAAAAGTGGTATGCGCTATCTCTGTTTCGCCCTGTCATTTGTTTTGGTCGAAACAGAGACAGCGAATATTAGTTTTTCTATTAACTCAAAACAAAAGCTTGAAACAAGTTACGGTTACCACTCCTGTTCTATACCAAATCTCAATTTTCGGCTTCAATTAGGTTCTCGAGTTCTCAAATGTTTTTGTATAAAAACTTTCAACATTATACCCACTTGTATCCATCATATGAGGTTTGGTTATGTAAGAAACGTATCATATCACCGTTAGGTGGATTAAGCTGTATTTTTTTTAATTTTTTAGCAATATTCTCTACAAGAGTTTTTTGCATTTCAAATCAATTGAAATTTTATATGTAGAGTTGATTTGACACAATTTACCACCAATTTTAAACAGTCCCGTTTTTGCTTCTAAGTGCGAGCGCACACGCTTCTTCTCGTCGCGGCAACTTTTGGTCCTCAAAATGCCTTTCCGACGTACACGCTTCTTCACTTTTTAGTAGCAAAAACTTGTGTACAACAAGCTCATTCCTTTATTAGCTAGCACCGAGGCAACATCAATTGCTACAATAGTAACTGCCAACAATAGAAGAATAAGGACTGGTAATTAGTTATTTACCTACCTACCTGAAAAATAAAACTACCTGCAATTGGGATTTCATTATTTGCATTCAATTTTTGTTTGTTTGGGATATGTTTACGAGTCGGTGGCTAAGCACCGACTGACTCAATGAAATTACGCACACATGCATGCTGACGTGCTACACGAGCGACTTTGTTTGTGTGCGTAAAAGAAGACGAAAAGAACACTTTTCGAATGGCGACTTTTCCCCTCTTGCCGCACTCGTTTCTTTCCCACAATTTGGTGAAGTTGCGGCGTGCTGATGACCGAAAGTTGCTCCGTGTACGCCCATACTAACAAACTGCAAAGAAATTTTTTTTCTCAGTGTACCTACAACGTATCTTATTATGAGCTCCTGCACAATCTTCAAATAAAAAAAAAAAAAACAAGTAAAAGGATATACGAAATCAAAGTGAGTGCATTAATTAATGAAGTGAGTGTATGGGCTGTTATCAATCGCTACCCTCAAACAGGCTCACTGCAATTATCTTTTAATCCTTAGAAATTTTTTTTAAAGAAAAAAAGACGCAAACTTTGTACTGAAACGTCAATGTCTCGGTTTTTTTTTGCTTGGGCACAATGAGATTTTTTTAAATATATTTTTTTAAAGTAAAAAGCATATGCAAAGAGTTCTCAATCTCTTTTCTGGCACTGGTTTATTATCTCTACACGGTTAAAATTATCGGACTAACTTTTAATCCCAATTCTGGAATTTTACATTTTTAAATATTTTTTCTATTAAATTGCCCACCGGTGGTCATTCTTTGAATCACAAAGTAGACCGCGTGCTTACGAGCGGGTATTTCTTGGGTGACATTCTGGGACCAACTTTTTTTTATTTTATTTTTATTGATTTATTGCAAGTACATACTACCAATTCCAAGTAAAATAGGTTTACATCCTGGGATCAAGCTTAATATTTCTCAAAGCTAAATATATGTAAAAGATTCCCACTGGTGGTCATAATGTCTCGAAATGAAACACGTACGGGTGGTCACGTTGTCCCACCATCGAAATCCAATAATGACCACCGGTGGTCACTTGGTCTTCTGTTGGAAAATTAAAATGCTCACTGGTGGGCACGTGGCGCTCAACCTGTTAAGAAAATAATGCGGTTGATTTAACTTTTAATAAAAGAAGTATTAAAATCAATAACTTATTTGGATTACGTTTTAATAAAAAAAGATTAAAAAAATAATCTTTCGCGAGATTAAGTTTTAATCTTTTTCTGGTGTGGAATTGTATACAATACCAAAAAGATTAAAATTTAGTCCCAAAATGTTTACCGTGTAGTTAAAAATGACTATTTTTGTAATTGAAATGTATTCCCGACACATCATTATAAAATAGTTATTTATAATAATTGTTTTGTCTGCGTGTGGCGGAGGTGTTAAATAATTTACAAAAATCGCGGGAAATCCCTCAGGATGGAAATTCATTGAAACTGGTGCCCAAGAAATGTGTTTTCACCAAAAATGTCAAGGTCAAAAATTCTGATGGAACTTACCTACGAATGACAATATTTCCAGAATCATCCATCCGCCAGGCATTTATAAAGCTTTTCTTGTGTAAACAAAAAAAAATCTCATACTATTTTGTTTTTTTCTTAAAAAAAAACCTTACACAAGTAGAAAAGATTTTCTCACCTGTAAAATAATACCCGGACGACACGTTTCTGTTTATCTCGTTTTAATATTCAATTCGCAAAAATAAATTGATCTTCTCGACGTCTTTGCTTGATGTTAATTAATTAGACTGTCTTAACTTTATTAATGTCTGCAAAGCAATTTACTTTCACATGGAAATACAAGAACACTTGGGGAAAGTACAAAATATACAAAAGGTATTAACCATAGCCCTATAATCCGTCCGACTTACCACTCCTGTTTTCTGGTCGCAGAAGCCACTTGGAAGCCGATGGCCCATTTACCTAGATCTCTATCCAATTTTTTATTCGGTCCATGAGTTTGCATTGAGAGAATGCGGGGGTGGCTACCGAACCGGTTTGAGGGCTGGTTTTGTTGTTTTGCAATCCCCTAATATCATTGTCAAGATTGTTGAGACGCAAAGGGCTTATCCCAAAGTGTATACCTTTATTGGAAGTTTTTTTCTTCATCATCTTAGATAACTGGTCACCCCGCAAATTTCCGAAAATAGAAAATTGAATCAACCGCATTGAACTTCTTCTTTTTTTTATACCAAAAGGACGTTCATATTTCTTTGCCGTCCTTTGTTTGCGGATGGTTCATCTTTTTGTACCTTTCAACAAGTCTTTTTTCCAGTTCAGAAATGAAATCGAGATTCCGCATCATTATTTAGAAAAAAGGGAAAAGAAGCTCCTGACGATCGATTTTCTTCGACCCACACAAAATACCCGGAAAGCTAAAAAAGCTAAGAAGACGAAAAAAAAGAAACAGAATTTTCAAGGAGTTTCAGGGAAGTCAAAATTAATGGAAAGGACATTTGCCTTGGTGGCAACGCCAACGCGTATTTTTCGTGTCTACACCAGGAATCATCATCATTTAAACAACGCCGAATAGTATATCTACTAAAAGGATGATAAGATAAAAATAGGGCTATTAAGAAACACGTTAAGGGTGGGTTACACCATCTCAGCGGATAAATGGTTTCAAGTGGGCGAAGAGCAGTTTACGAAAATAACTGATATATTCTTGTATAACAATAGAAGGGGATGTCCGACGAATTGCAGATATTGGAGTTCACCTTGATCTGAATTAAGACAAATTGTTCAATTTTTCTACTGTCTTGTTTCTAGATAAATTACACTTTTTTATAAAATTTCTTCGAAAGATTAGACGAAAAAATCTTTCTCGGAAAGGTATGAACAGGGACAATTTTTATAAATGATGTCCTTCAACTTTTCAAAAGCATTTCATATTAAATTTGTCTCGGTGATTTGAAAATGTGAAAAAGGTTTCAGTTGCGAACAGAATTTCACAGAAAAGTCTTAACGATAAGAACAGGATTTTTATTACAAAGATTATGTAAGGTTTAAATCCACGATGTCCAATCTTGTTGTCTTTTGCGACCTCGACTTTTGAAATATAGAGTTATAAACATAAGAAAAGCTACAATTGTCAGGGGCCAATCATCAAATACTATATATGAGAACAGGCGAAATTTTTATTTAAACAAATGTATTTGTATGGTAGATGGGGGAGTACTCCGTTTGTACGCGGAAGAGGGGGGGAGTGGTTCAATTGGGTTTTAATCTATGGATGAGATATGTGAAATTCTATTCTAAGCACATTTTACCTCCATAATTTTTTCAATACTATTCACGGTTTTCCACCAAATTGCAAAAAAAAATATTTAGTTTGTATGGGGGAATGGGCCGATTTTGTCCGTTCAAAAACTCAGCCTTTCTATTTACTAAAAACACAACTGTACAAAATTTTCACCTTATTCCTTAATTTTTTCAAAAGTATGGTATTCACAAACAGACGGACAGACAGACAGCCAGACATATAGCCAGACAGATAGACAGACGGACATGCTGAAATCAAAATCTTTTGTCATACCAAATATGCTGTGGGCGTCCGCAGGAATTTTTCCAGGGGGGCCAAAAGTTCTTTCATGGGTAAGATTCTTTGACGCGACGCAGCACACGACGCTTCCACTGTAATTTTACCTTTATTCAAGGAATATAAAAAACCAATAGTCTTTTGAAAATTCGGTTGGGGGGGAAGGGGGGGGGGGGGGGCTCCCCTGTCGTCACCTGCGGACGTGATAAAAATATAAAAATATCGGCTTTGGTCCATAGATTATACGGCTTTGGTCCATAGATTATACGGTTGTAGTAAAACTCCTGAAAAAATGTGCCGCAGGCGAAAACTTTTAGTGTTCAGAGTGAAAAACAATGGAAAAAACGGATAAAAGAAAAATTAAAGATATTGAAAGTCTCTACAAATGTGCATTTTGTATAAAAAAGTCGTATGCTGTTCACATCAAATATTGTTTTGGCTTCTGGTGGAACAATTTTCTCAGTCACATATATTAAAATCGTTTCATTTTAGTCAGTCGTGTCAATCTGTTTTTTTTTTTTTTTTTTAGATTTTTTCTAAAAAGAATCCTGTTTTTTTTTAGAAGTGGGGGGTTTTTTTTATGGATTTTTGTAGCAAGCCATCAGTTTTTTCGTATTGACAAATTTATCAAATATTTTTATTAAATTTGTTAGAGTTCCCAAAAAATACTGTCTTTTCAATTCGATTAAATTGAAATCGATTTCCATAAATCCAAGTAACGTGCAAATTATTATTATTTAGTGAATTTCCTTAAGAACGATATCTATCAGATATTCATTATTTGATACTACGCTTTAACTAAGTGCGCACATTCGAGTTATATACCGTTTATATATGCTTGCAGATTTATTTTCAAAGGTATTTTATTCTAATAAGATGTGACACGGGCTTTCGAAATGACATGGTGGAAAATTGTAAACGATTCACAGCTTGTTTACTTAGGCAGAAGTGTATTATAGCGATTTCCAAGAAAAGAGGCTTCTGTTAAAAAAAAAAGAAGAAGTTGAATATCATTTTACATCGTGTCGGCGGCATCTACAAAACACACTTCACATGTAGTCCTTATAAACAAGTGCTACGAAATATGAAAGAGTGTCTACAATATTGAGAAAGGATCAAATAATAGAATCTTTTTTTTCACAGTCTGTATGATTTTCAAATACCTTGCGTAGGAGCGAATGTCGGGTAGGAGTACGTTATCAACATTATATTTGCTTAAGAGAAACACCTTTAAAGGAATTATTTCACATCATTGTCAAATAATGTTCTTTGAGTTTCATTAGTGATGCTTTTTAAACTTTCCGCTATCTTAATAAAATTAAGATTTTGCATTTGATGCTACATTTATCCATCGATCGTGTGTATTTTTTTACAAAATTTTTGTAGGGAAGAGAGTTTTAATTGAGGGGAAGTAAAATTTACTATGGATGCTGTTTTGGGGGAAATTCGGGGCCAACACAGAATGTTTTTGGCTGACTGGCGAGTGAAATTTTGAGAAACTCTTTAAACGATGGCATAAACCTCTTTAAACTCTTTCCACATCCATCGTACTTGCATGATTTGGCACCTCAACCTAGATAACCGTCAAAATCTTTAGTGAAATACGCTTTTTAAAAGCTTTCATTTAGGTTACCTTCGTATCTGCCTGTGTGTTTGTTTGCCTGTCCCACTTCCACTCATCCGATTGACTTGAAATTTTGCACACATACGTAACTCCAATGACAATACAAAATGTTCACTACTTCGTCCTTGCAAGGATAATCGGTAAACGTGATTAACCTTTACCTCTAATTTTCCGGAAAAAATCTGGGGGTATTTGGGGATACTGAATCCGATTTTGGCCTTAAGAAATCCGTAAAGATAAGGGAAGGTATTGCAAGGATGACGTGATTATCCTTTTCCTCAAATTTTCCGGAAAAAATATCCTCTTGGGGTTTTTCGGGTGGTTAAATCAGATTCAGGAGTTAAAAAGTCCGTAAAGCTCAATTCAGACTAACGATTGCGATTACGATTGAGCTTCCTCGACCAATGAGATCGAAGCTTTCATTTTCCTACCGTTGAAAGCGTTGATCTCATTCGTCGAAAAGCAGTAATAGCAATCGTAATCGTAATCGCAATCGTTAAGCCCGAATCAGACTAAAGCCCAATTCAGGCTCACGATTGCGATAATGATTGAAGCTTTTCGACCAATGAGATCAAAGCTTTAAATGATAGGATAATGAAGGCTTTGATCTCATTGGTTGAGGAAGCTTAATCGTAATCTTTAAGGCCAATTCAAACTAAGCATTACGATTACGAATGCGCTTCTTTGACCAATGAGATCAATTTCCCTATCGTTGAAAGCTTTCATTTCCCTATCGTTGAAAGCTTTTATTTCATTGGTAGACAAGCTTCAATTGTAATCGCAATCGTTAGTCTGAATTGGGCTTACGAAGATCTAAAAAGCAACGATTATATTCGAAGATTAAAAGGGATAAACAAGCGTGGCGAAAGACAGACGTCATTTCGGATTTTTATTCATACTAATCAAATGCAAAATGACTAAAAAGCATAAAATTAAATAAAAGTTTTTATTTAAAAAAAAATGCACTGAAAAGGAAAAAATAATGTTTTGGGTGCTGTGTTTCAGAAATAAAAGATAGATAAAAGCATAAAAATAAAATAAATATTTATATCGCTTTTATTTCTGACACACAGCGCCCAAAAAAATATATTTTCCTTTTCAGTGCATTTTTTTTTAAAAAAAACTTTTTTTTATTTATTTTTTTATTTACATTTACTTTAGTCACTCACTGTCAATGACATTTCCTCGTAAAACACAAAAATATTAACATGCCAAGGATTCATCATCCTTTAGGGTTTTATCAATCTTTTTTTTCTCAACCATCAAATGTTTGCGTTCTCAGATGGAAATATACCTTATATATTTATAATATAAATATAAATATATATTTATATAGTTATATAGTTATAGTTGCAGGATGACAAAATCGATTTTTATGGCATTTCATTCCGCTATGACTTCTCAAAACTCTTGCCACCTAATTTTCTAATACTTTATACAGCTGGTGGCGTCGATTGTCCTGAGGTGTTTTCATTCTCGAAATATTTAATGGAAAGCGCCTTGAAAAGCAAATATTTGAGAAACCTTTTCCTTCGATTAGACTTATATACCTTAAAATCCGTCAGGTGTTATTGTTTACCGGGTTTATTGATTATTCTATTTGACACCTCAATGAAAAAGAACTGAACTCCATTGGAGGTAGTATACAAATTGATTTTTTAAATAAGTCTATATCATATAGAGTATTTGACAGGGACTAGGCAATTGTAGATTTTCTAATATTTACTTTCTTATACGTAGTATAATAAAGTATTGTATCAATGAAAAATTTCTACCTCTTAATTTTGCTTGAAAATCATTTCCCGTGCATTCCTGAATTGATTGGAGCATTATTACAAAAATGTCTTTCTGTCAGTATGTGTACAAGATTTCTCAAAAACTAATAGAGCTAGGGCCATGAAACTTTACAGACGTGTTTGATCTTGGAATAGGACGGTCCTATCAACGTTTGGTGGAAATCCATTAACCGGAAGTAACCAAAATTGCGGGTTTTTAAAAATCGCCATTTCGTTTTTCGCAATTTACTCCGAAACTACTCGTTTTAGTAGTCCTTTGTATGACAAAAGTTGGAGACAAAAAAGTCTCCTACATTTTTGACTTTTACTAGAACTTTGTATCTCAAGCCGTTATCGACGGTATATTATTAATATATTAACGGTTTATTATTTAAAAAAAATCTGTGTTTTTCAATTACAGTAGATATTCGGTATAGTGACCCCCCAGTATAGTGAATATTCGATATAGTGAACGACCAAATTTATTACATTGATAATTCTAAATAGTGAATTGCGGTAATTTCGAGTACTCGGTGTAGTGAACGGTTCAAAATTCTTGCTACAAAATGAGATAAAATGTCTGAAAGAGTGGGACAAATTTAGTTACTCTCGTATTGAAATATTTTTTCACCGTTATTTTTCCGGATCGCTGTCATTTGTTTTCCATACACGCATACACATTCTTAACGAAAACAACAGTTGGAAATATTTTTCAGGCATTGTTGAAAGTCGGTGATTGTGTTAATTATTAGTTATGGCACCTACGCAAAGAAAGCATTTATCGTTGGTTCAAAAATCTAAATTGATTGAAGAATTACAAGTGGTCTAAGTGTAAAATCAATTGCTCAGAAGTATGGAGTGGCAAAGTCACCAGTATGTGCCATTATGAACCGAAGAAAGACAATTCTTGCCGCAATTAATAAATTAGGAGCTTCAGCGAGGAGAAGAACATTGAGAACCGGGGAGCTTCCTCAAATGGAGCGCAAACTTTACAACTGGATCTTGCGTCACCGTAGCAAAAATTTCTCTGTCAGTGGAGAAATGATCAAAAAAAAGGCAACCCTTCTTCAAGAAAAGATTAAGGAAAATCAGAACAGATTTTATGCTAGTGCAGGATGGCTGCAAAAATTTAAATCCCGGTGGGGCCTTCGTCTTCTAACAATTTCTGGGGAAAAATGCTGTCAATATTTTTCTAACATGGGCAAAGCAAAATGACGTAGAGTATGAACATATCTTGACCCTACAGAAATTAAGGCAGAAGGTTGCCGTTACTTGGGGCAGTCGTCAGATAACGCAAACAAAATTGACACAATTCTTCAAAACGCCTTAAATTTTTGTATGTAAATAAAAAAATCAATAGATGTGTAAATAAAATATCTATTAGGACACTTTTCTATATAATTCTATAAACAAAGTAACAACTCGATATAATGGAATGACTCCATATAGTGAACACCCTTGGTTTTATTCTGTGCACTATATCGAATAGCTACTGTATCTCCAAAAAAACGGGTTTTTGGTGGTTTTATGTATAAGGTGTATTGAAGAGAATAATGTTTGTCATAATTTTTTCTGCTACCGTTATGCGATATTTTTTTTACCGTTATCGAGATATTAAAAATTAAAAAAAAATATTTTTGTGAATTCCTTGGAAACTAACGGTTTTTCAGAAAAACAGTTAATAGCAGAATTAAAGATATTAAAATTATCTACATATTTGCCTTTTACCATAAATCGATATCTTTTACCGTTATCGAGATATTTCAGATTTTGTAAAACTAAAATTCATATTTTTATAGATATAAAGAAAAATTTAATTCGTCAAGTTATAGACAATCGTAAATTGCGGAACAAGGTAGATATTGCACAGAGCTTCTATAGAACAGAGGTTAAAATCACACTGAGCGACAAAAATATGGCGTGAAATATGGGATTTTATCATTAGCTCAAAAGCTTTACGAAAGCTTTTTTCTGCTTATGCTAATGATAAAGTCCCATATTTCACGCCATATTTTTTGTCGCTCAGTGTCAATTTTAACCTCTGTTCTATAGAAGCTCTGTGGATATTGTATAAGAAAGTAAAGTGCTGTTCAAATCAGATATTTTTAAATCAAAATTAAGACGTCTATTTCATACGCAGGCCCAAGATAGGTTTAACAAAACCTGAAGCGGACTTACTATGACGAGCTTAAAAGGAAGGTGTCAGTTCAAAGATAATTAGCCGCTAGTCTATTAGTAGAGGCGAGTGCTCTTTGTTGTTCAGTTATTTTCCAATTGAGATGTTCGTTTTAAAAAATAAGGCTCGTTATAGTTTTATTAATTTTAGAAATAGCAGGGCAACGGGTTTCTTATTTTTCATCAAAACTTAGTGTTTTTGATTGACCTGCAAGCAGCATGACAAAACTTGCCCTGCATATGAAATAGACGAAAAATTAAAAATGTCGATTTATTATACTTTGCTTCTTGTGTCACAGCCACCCTTGTATAATAAGAATGAATTTTCAAAATTTTATTTTTACAATAAATAAATTCTTGGTAGTATTTTTTTTTTCACAAAAATGTAATCAATTTTTTAATTTGTTTTTTCTTACTATAATTTCAGTGGTGTACCGGCGGTTTCATCGGCAACTGCTGCAGGTGGCGGAGGTGCTGGAACACGTGCAGCAGGCGGATCGAGCAGCATGTATTCAGCCCGCCATTCAGTGAGCTCCTCCTCGGGGGTGCTAATGGTCGGACCAAATTTTCGTGTCGGAAAGAAAATTGGCTGTGGTAATTTCGGTGAACTGCGATTAGGTAAGTTTCATTCTTTTTGATTTATTCGCCACGATTGAGAATTTTCCCAATATTTTGGAGCTGTTGTTAAATTCGGTTATGGCCAAATGAAGAAAAATTGCTTCCTATTAATTTATTTGGGAAATGTGTGACATTAATTAGATTACTTTTGTTCATTAGCACATGAAGGACTTTCCTTTAGGGGTTTCCTATCGTCATAATGTTTTCCCTCCGATCGACATAAATTCCCATACACAGACTATCTACGCAGGAAAAAAAAACGGAAAAAAATAAAACTCAAATACACGATGGTGTTTTTTCTTAATTATATATTTTAGCCCAATTTTTGTGTATGCCGGGGTGTGGTTGGTAGTAACCTAACACTATTATATGTACGTACTTTGTAGTTGATGATAAATTCTGTATACTAGATAAGAGCTTCTTTCCCTCTCACGCCGCAGTGCTAATTTACTTTTGTTGATTATGTCACAAGATTTCTGTCATAGAGACAGATAAGATATGAGCCAATGGCGAGTAAATAATGAAATAGGAATAACAATTTGCGATAACAATTTACAGTTGTACGTTTAAAATAAATGTTGTCGTTAAACATAAAATTACTTTGCACTTGATAAAATGTAGTACAAAGATTGATAACCAAACACAATTTATTGGGTCTGCCACTTAAATTTTCTTTTAGTTTGGCCCGTTTTTCTTTCTTAGAAATTTTTGTAAATGCGGAAAGTTACTAAAGTTTTTCTTATGACGTAAAGTCAGCAAGGACAAAAACGACTAATGGCGGGTTTCACGAAAGTTTTCGGAGTTAGCGGGCGAATTTGAACCTAAAGTTTCGTGAAACCCATACAAAAAGTTGATCATAAACCGACGCTTTCATAAACCGAGGCTATACCGTATAACTTGTTTCACAAATTTTCATTTCTTCGTATACCCTATCTGATATATCATATAGCAGTATATTAGATTTGGTATACCATATTTTACGCATCGAACCAATCTTCGGACACAAAAATGAACTACACCACGGTGTTTGGAATGACAAAAGATTTTAATTTCGCCTGTCTGTCCATCTGTTCGTCCGTCTATCTGTTTGTCTGTCCGTCCGTCCGTCTGTCCGTCTGTCTTTCTGTCTGTCCGTCTGTCCGTCTGTCTTTCTGTCTGTCCGTCTGTCCGTCTGTCCGTCTGTCCGTCCGTCTGTCCGTCCGTCTGTCCGTCCGTTTGTCCGTCCGTCTGTCCGTCTGTCTGTCCGTCTGTCTGTCCGTCCGTCCGTCTGTCCGTCCGTCTGTCTGTCTGCCCGTCTGTCCGTCTGTCCGTCTGTCCGTCTGTGCGTCTGTCCGTCCGTCTGTCCTTCTGTCCGTCCGTCTGTCTGTCCGTCTGTCTGTCTGTCCGTTTGTCGGTCTGTCTGTCCCCCTGTCTGTCCCTCCGTCCGACTATCTGTATATCAGTCTGTCTGCCTGTCTGGCCATCCGTTCGTTCATCCGTGAACACCATAACTTTCGAAAGGATTGAGCTAGAAACTTGAATTTTTTTAGTTTCGTTTATCGTACACGGTTAAAGTTATGGGACTACCTTTTAATCCCACTGCTGGAATTCGATATTTTTTAATTTTTTTTCTATTAAACAGAGCAACTACGCTATAATCATAGTCAATGAAAGTCAATGGTTTTTCTAAAAAAAAAAAACAGAAAATCTTCAACAAGTGTGTTTTAAATAAAATTCTTGAAAAATCCTTAGCACATTAGACATCGACAGGAGTTCACCAATTTTTCTGATTTTATTACTTTCCTCTACTGTAAGTATTGTATTCATGATGGACTCGAGAACGGGGCCAGATAGAAAATTTCTGAGAAGTTTGAACGCCGTTTCAGACAAAATTATGGGGATGTCCGTGCATCTGTTTGTCGGTCTGTCGGTCGCTCTGTCTGCCGGTCGGTTGGTCTGTTTGTCTGTCGATCTGTCTGTGGGTTTGTCTGCCGGTATGTCCGCTTTGCCACCGCTTGGCCCAGTGAAAAACGTTGGGCTAGAACGCGTTGAGCTAGCGTTGTTTTCTATCAACTTTTGAAAAAGTAACGGTAGCTATAATGGGTATCTACCATACATTTTCTTTAAAAAAAAATACCGTTTTTTAAATTCCTCCAAAAATGTATGTCGAAAACTGCGCTTTTATGAAAAAATTCATACAGGGTGGACCAGAATAGACGCGGGGGTTTGAATTCTTTATAAATTTTTTATTTTAGCGAAACCTATAATTTTTTTTTTCAAATACATGTAGTTGATTGATGGGGAATATTTTTGGTCTAAACATGGAAAATTATATCCCGCAAGTGGTGGCCATTTTCTGCTTCGCAAATCCGTGCTCTTTCCAAGACATTTTCCATAACCTTTCGTGTTATGGCCTCGATTTCACTGCGAATGTTGGTTTTCAATTGGCTGATGGTTGTTGGCTTGTTGACGTACACCTTTTCTTTCAAATATCCCCAAAGGAAACAATCTGGAGTCGTTAGATCAGGTGAACGCGGAGGCCAATTGAAATCGCTTCTTTTCGAAATAATGCGTCCGCCAAACATGTCCCGTAAAAGAGCCATTGAGCCCACCGCCCACCGGTTCGTTGTTCTATTGTGTACAGGTCCAATTTAAATTGCCCAAGTCTTCTTAACAAAATGCTGAAACAAAATAAAAAAAAATAAAAATAAAAAAAAAGTTATAAAGACTTCAAACCCCTGCGTCTATTCTGGCCCACCCTGTATAACCAGATTCAACAGAAATAAAATTTCCTGCATTTTTTCCTTAAAGGTTTCCACGTTTCTTTAGTGATTCTCGAGATATTTGAAAAAAAAATATTTTTTTTTACAAAAATATATTTTTTTGAAACTAAATATTGTAGAGGAAAGTTTTGTGTTGATCACAACTGATATTTTTTTTTAAATCGCAACATTGTTCTGTCAAAAAGAAAATGATTTTATCTACAATTTAAATAATTTAGTTTTTATTTATGAAAGAAAATCTCCTTATCACATCACATAATAAACATGTGTATGATTTCGTCTTCATATATAAATTTTTCCTCAATTTAATATTTAATTTTTGTGTTGTTATACTTAGCAATTGATAGCCCAAGCATTTCAACATGTCGTCTAGCGCTAGTAAAACTTCTCAATCTTACGCGACCTTTCATTTCTTCAATAATCTTCTCAATTGATAAAAGTCTATTTTCTCCGTCGACATGGCATGGTGGTATTACGAGAGAATGTTTATTTTTGGACGTTTAGATTTTGTTGTTCCGGCATCTCGGCATCTCGGCATCACCAATTCAACGTCCAACACCTTCATTTACTTCACATGTGATGAGATGCGAGCCTAGGGTACGCGAAGAGCTAGTGGGGCTGCCTGATGATAGCTGGCGGATTGCCGTGTGCTCAATTTTTTTTTCTTGTGTGTTTTTTTTTTTTTGGGGAAGATTGATGGTGGTGGCCCAGTGAAAAACGTTGGCACACTCTCAAGTTGAAAGAGTCAGAGGCGAAGGCCGTTTCCCAAGAATAGAAGAAGGAAGCAAGGGCGGTACGCGTGTAGTAATATTTTTTTTGGGTGACTATTCGTACTACGCGATTCTCATACATGTGTCTGTGGATACTTTCCGACATTTAACTTTTATTAGAGATGAAATTTTGCACTAGTATTACGTATGCGGTTTGTTTACCTATGGCTGACTCGCCGCGATGTAAACAAAGTTATGCGTATTGTTGATGTTTTCATTAAAAAAAAATTCGCCCAATTTTTCATTGCCTTGAAAAAGATGCGTAGTTTCAGTAATTACAGTACAATTTTCAATACAAAGTGCTATGTCTATATTTGTGTCATACTTGGTTACATTTTGTGTGTAATTCGAAAATTGCTGTTGCGCTACGCGTGTAATAAAATTATTAATAATTTCACTTAGCATCACCGATGAAGAATCACACGGTTAAAAATAAAATCTTGATCCGGTCACCCACTGAACTGGTAGCGACTATCTACCCTCCTCGTGTGTACCTACCTTCTAACATCTACTCTATCGTTAGTTTTTTTTTGTTCTTCTAAACATATATTTTAAGATTACTGCTTATTTATAGAGTCAAGAACTTTTGATGGTTTTCATCCCGAGTTGACCGTGTTTGTCTTGGAATTCTGCCGAAGTAATATGTTGTGTCTTAACTTTGTGAATAGTGCTGAGATTAATTTGTTGTTTTCAACACAGTTGATGACTTTGACACTTTTCTAGATTTGCTCTCAATTCTACTTCAAAGTTATAGATCAAAATTTGAATGACAGATGTTTACTTTTTTGATGATTGTGATGATTAGGAAATTTTCTATAATTTTATGATTTTTTAAATATGAAATAAAGAAATTTGCTGAATCAATGGAAAACTGCATTTTACACGGCAAAAAATCCTTATAGGAAACATTCCTATAAAACATGGGAAAAAACCACTTTTTTTGTATTGGCAAAGATTGGCTGCTATGCAGTGCTTTACTCCATTCCAAAAGTATTCCATAAAGGCTTCCATAAATATTGGAACCAGTCTTAGTTTTCGCAAAATCATTACTATGTATATAGGGCTGAGAGAAAAATGGACATATTCCAACAAAAGTAGCATCCGTTCCTAGTTTTTACTGGAGATATTCCTATACCGAGGCGGAAACAATGCTATATTATGTTCTGAAATCGATCCCATTGTTTTTAGATTATATTGGACCAATATTATATTGGACTCAGTTCTACAAAAAAAATTGGAACGAATCCTAGGTGTTGGGGGACTCATCCCAAGTAGCAATTTTAGTTGCCGGTCCTGGTCTATCGTAATTGTAAACTAAATGTGGTTGAAGGAACATTGCAACTATAATCTTACCGTTTAGTAGCATTATAGATTATAGTCACAGCGTTGCAATGAAGGAACATTGCAACGCTGTGACTATAATCTATAATGCTACTAAACGGTAATATTTTGACTTGTTTGAAACGTGGAAAATGGCACTCCACGCGTATCCCAACTCTATGGTCCCAACAGTGGCTTCAAAGTAGAAACAGAGTCCCATTAGAAATACCCAACATCCTGAAATTTTTCAACTTATTCCTTCACGGTATTTTTTCTCTAGACTCTCTCGTGCAGCTGCACGCGCGCACGACTTCTTCCTTGAGCCTCCCCATTTTCGTACAGTAAAGTTTAGGAATTCCTTGATTCCGCGAACAACAAGACTTTAGAATGACTTACCATCCAATGTGTTCCCCCCGGACAGCTCAAGGAGAACATAAACCTTCCGTTCTTCTGACCATCCTGAGTTGTTCTTCGGCATAAAAGGGGCTTCCCCTAAGCTCTGGCTGGAACTATAATAAAAAATAAATAAATAAAAGTCCTTAACACAAGGTTTCGCAACGCTCAAACCATTTCATTTGGATACTACAATGTAACCAAACTGATGGTTTTTTAAAGGTGGCAAAAGCGTTCCGAAAAGCATGTTTTGGGTACCGTATAGCAACAAATTCTAACCCTTAATTTAGCTACTCGGCAAACAACTCCTAGTAGAACTACAAAGTTTTTTTTACATAACTTGAACATATTCCTGTTTCGCACTGGAAGCATTCTTTCCCGCTCATCCTGTTAGCAGTTTTCATGCACGAATTCGTGATATGAAAACTCCTGGAAATATTCATCCCCAAAAGTAAGAAACTTTGTCTTTGTATAAAATCTCGGAGTTAGTCATTTAAGGAGATTGTTACGATTTTAATTTAAATGAACTGAATTCCCTTGCGTCTTCATTTGATATTCGGCATCTGAAAACGGCTGTAAACAGCAGCCCGTCGCCGAGTGACTCATCATCTTGTGACACCGAGAGGTATTCACATTTTTTTTCCTTATGACTTTACCTGTGCGTCGGTTGGTTGTCTTTCCCCACTGGTTGTGATTCCAATGCATATTTCTATGTTATTCTGTAAAAAAAAGAGGTGATGTGACTAACACATAACACTTGAATGGCGAATAGGTGTACGTTTTCTAGCGACACAGTCATGAAAAATCTAGAAATATAGAAAATTCAACAGGTGATGTGAGAGTTTTTGGGCATCTAGGAATGAGATGGCAGTAAGTTGCTTGTTGAATAACGTCAACTTTTTGAGAAGTTTTCAACGTTTAACACAGCGTGAATTCTCAATTGTACTCTCAGATATAGTGTCTCGTATCATAATATGAATTGCAATAGCAACAAAAGAAATGGCTGTTGATTTAATGTAGATACAAACGTATTTACTTACGTGAACTGAAAACCAGATTTTTTTTTCTTTGCAAAAATGGGTTGAATAGCATAATAAAAGCGAGAAGTCAACTTACCGCTAAAAACCCGTCAAGCAGCCCCCGGCCTAGAATTTAGTTGAAATGAGGTGAAAAATCATCAAAAGCCGACGAATAAAAGATTCATAATGATCACCTTTTTTTTGTTTAAATTTTTTCTTCTTGCTTTATATATTTTTATATGGAACTTTGTTGAAAAATTTGGGTTGCCACCAATTTACTGAACTAGAAAACCCCTACAGATGAGTATGATTGGCATTTCCTTAATTATTTTAGAGGAAATTTAAATTTTTGTAACACTCCGATTTTTGTAACACATGGTAATCATATAGTAGTATATAAGATTTAGTATACCGTTTTTAACGCTTCGGACCCATCATCGGACACAAAAATGACCTACACCAGAGTGTTTGGAGTGACAAAAGATTTGATAGACTGTGTTTACATTAAGACTCACTTTGAGGCAGCACGTCATTCGTGATGGTGAGGGACGTAGTGGGGAGGGAAACCAAAAAGAGCGAACGAAGTTTAGATTCACTTAAAATTATCGGTCGCAAGCCGGTTTTTGAGTCTGGTCGTTGAAACCTGTCGTTTAGTTTTGCTGATGAAACCGGTTTATGAATCCAGATAAAGCGAACCGTGTGCACACGGCAGAAAAATGAGGAAAGACGTGCCGCCTCAAAGTGAATCCCAATGTAAACACACTCATTTTCGTTTGTTCGTCCGCCTGTCTGTTCGTAAACACACTAACTTTCGAAAGAATTGAGCTAGAGACTTCAAATTTTGTACAGTTGCGATTCTCGTAAAAAACACGAGCAAAATCGGACCATTCCGCCCTCCATACGAACGAAAAAGTTTTATTTTTTGCAATTTAATCGAAAACTGTTAGTTATAGTGTCTGATTTTACATAACTCTTCCATGCATCAAAATTCATTCGGACCACCCCTCCCCTCTTTCGTACAAATGAAACGTTTTTTTACGATTTTATCGAAAACAGTGAGTGGTATTGAAAAATTTATAGAGGCAAAATGTGTTTAGAATATGATTTTACATAACCATGCCATACATCAAAATTCCATCGCACACCTCGTTTCCCTCTCGCATACAAATGGATTTTTTAAAAATCAAAATTGGGACTGGGGGAGGGTAAGTAGATGAGGTCGTATGTGACACCGTGGTTTCAAGGGATTAAATGAGCTTTCATAGTACGTTTCTGCTCCGCTATCGCACCTACAGTTTCGCATGTGTTTCGAACCATAGATTGATTTGGGACCATAGATTGATTGTAATTTGGGACCATAGATTGATATCTAGAATTTGCGGTGTTAATCTACCAACGGAATCGACTGTACACTAGTGTAGATGGCGCTTGCACCAAGTTATCACCAGGGACGTAGCTATAGCTAAAACTGTGCAGACTTTAAATTTTGGGCCCACTTACAGACTTTCAATTTTGGGCCCACTTACATTTTTTAAATTTTGGGCCCACTTACATTTTTTAAATTTTGGGCCCACTTACATTTTTTAAATTTTGGGCCCACTTACATTTTTTGAGATGTTATGAGATATGCATATAAAAAGTCTTTCATCTGCAAGCTGACTGAAAATTTGGACATTTTTGAAAAAATGGAATTTGAAATCACACTTTTTTGGTAGTAAAAAAAAACGTTTTGAAAGTGTTTTTAAAGAAATTTTTTGTATTTTGCGCATGAGTAACTGCAAATCATTCTCGTTTATGTGTTTAGCAGCACCTTAAAAATGTTGACATTAGATGTATGTTAAACCCTACAAAGGTTTGATTTCTGTTCCAAGGCTATAAAATCGCTATTTATGTGCAACCAAACTTTACAAATGTCGCGATTTTCTTCTGATAGGTAACTATAAATGTCGTAATTTACATTTATAGCACCTTACAAATATTTTCAGATACCATTAATGACAAAACCTTTAGAAATGTCCATATTCGATGTTGATTAGCAACCAAACCTTGCAAAAGTTGCTGTCGAATCTGTAGAAAAGCCCCACAAACGTCAAGAAACACAAAAAATGTGTAGATTTTGAATCAAATTGCTGGCAAATCTGAAGTTTTGACATTCAATTCCATCTCGGAAAGGAATACAAAAAGAACAATACATGATTTTACTTGTAAAAAAATTAAACCAATTTTAAAATTTCTCAAAAAACAATATGAGTCAACATTCTGTGAATTTTAGTTAATGTGCTCTAATCAAAAAATTAACTGTAACTAATGCGATAATCTTAAAATCCACTTCATCAACATTCTTCCTGGTTTTATTTGTTCCATGGGATGATTACCTGCCCACATACCCCCTTATCAACGCCACACCATCAGCCCATTTGTTAGGTTAGGTTCAATTCTACCCGGGGGAAAAAAACATAAGATTACCTCTGATCAGCGGATGCAATGAAGAAAGACACGTTCAGACATGCACGAATCGAACCTGTTTGCCTATCTTCGACCGCAAATTGGTTACGTTTGGATATCGTCGCGCAGGTCTACCTTTTTATACTCTATATGGTATATCATATAGAAGTATATTAGATTTTGTATACCGTTTGTAACGCATGGAACCAACCATGGGGCACAAAAATGAACTACACCAGGGTGTTAGGGGTGACAAAAGATTTTGATTTCCGGATGTCCGTCCGTCTGTCAGACGTCTGTCTGTCTGTCTGTTCGTCCTTCCAACCATGAACACCATAACTTTAGAAAATATTGAGCTGGAGACTTGAAATTTTGTGTAGTTACGTTTCTCGTAAATGGCTATGCTAAGTTCTTGAACTGGCAAAATTGGACCATTCCTTCCCTCCTCCTCTCCCGCATACAAACGAACAGTTTTTTACAATTTTCTCGAAAACGGTGAGTCATATTGAAAAATTTATAAAGGTAAAATGTGTTTAAAATAGGATTTTACATAACTCACCCATATATCAAAATCCAATCGGACCACTGCTTCCCCCCTCCCCATACAATTCGAACACTTTTTCTCTGGTTTCTCGAAAACTGTGCATCGTATTGAAAAATTTATAAAGATGAAATGTGTTTAGAATATGATTTTACATAACCGTTCCATACATCAAAATCCAATTCTTTCCCCCTCTCTATACAAATAGGTTTTTTAAAATAAATCTGTCATCATATAGAGTATTTGACGATTGGCTCCTGACAATTGTAGCATTTCTTATGTTTCTGCCTGAATAGAACAATTTCCACTTGTTCCCCTTTCTTGGAGACGTTTTGAATAATTCACCAATTCTCGCTGTACACGAACCAATCGTGAGGAAATGGTTTTTCAGTTATGCGATGCCCGAATTACGTGAACAAACCTCGTCGATAGGTTAGATAAAATCGATAGCTTTTCGTTTGTAGGACGGTTATTTTCAAAAAAAATCTAACATTCATAAGCATATATTTTTTTAAAGTAAACATTTTTGTTCAATAATTAAGTTTTGATAAAAAAAAACACTAGGTGGCAGGAAAAGTATGGCTCTTGTAAACTTTTGGAAAAGAAAGTGCCGCAGACTATAAAATTTACATCTTTAAGGCCAAATATGTATTTTAACTGATTGCTGCAAGAGGAGAGTTTTTCCATGCAAAAAAAATGTGCCACATGTCAATATTTATATATATTTTTTTAATATTCAAAAAAATGCGCCGCAGACCAAAGTTTTGCCTTGTCAAAGGCACGTACTGAAAGTCCTATGAGGGAAAAAATTCTACCTTCTAAAAGAAATTTCACACGCCAAAATATTATTAAAATAATTCGCCGCAGGAAAAATGAAACTTCTCAAATAAATGCGCCGCAGGTGAAAAATTTAGCGTGCCAAGGGAAAATAGATCCTTAAACTGAAAGCTGCAAGAGAATAGAAATAGCATGTTTTGTCCTCGTCGATAGCATGGTTTGATGTAGAGATTTCCGCTGTTTACACATGTCGCCGGAAAAATCACAGCCCTGGAGGGGGGAGGGGTTATTTCGCCTATGGCGTAAAATTTAGACTGCGTATTCATAAAACACATCACACAATTAGTGGGGCCTATGGTATTGTAACGGCGATACTAAACTTCGCAAAAAAAAATAAGAAAAGCTACAATTGTCATGGGCCCATCATCATATTTATTAGGGCAGACCAAATTTTTACGAAAAAATGCATTTGTGTGGGAGAGGGGATAATAAGTAGTCCGATTGGATTTGGATGTGTGGAACGGTTATGTAAAATCATATTATAAACACATTTCGTATCAATATATTTTTCAGTACGATGTACCGTTCCCGAGAAAATCGCAGAAATGGGGGAGAGGAGAAGGAGTAGTACAACTGGATTTTGACGTGTGAATGAGTTATGTAGAATCCTATTCTAAACAGATTTTACCTTTATAAATTTTTCAATACGACTTACACTTTTCGAGAAAATTGTAAAAAACTGTTTCGTCTATATTTGGGAAAGGGGAAAGAATGGTCCGGTTTCGCCCGTTCAAGAACTTAGCCTTGCCATTTACGAAAAACGCAACTCTACAAATTTCAAGTCTCTAGCTCAATCCTTTCGAAAGTTATGGTGTTCACGGACAGCATAAAAAATAATCCATGAGATGGTGTTGATGGTGTGTGAGGGGTAGGGGGGGGAGGGCGATTATTAACATTAGGTGTTTTTGAACAGTCTTAAATGGAAATATTGCTGATTTCTTTGGTTATTTAAAAAAAAATTCACACAAACAGTTCATCAAAATTGTTTTTGATATGTTGTCCAATTTTGTCACTATTTTGTGGTCAAAATGAAATCCGTAACCACGTTATACGATAACGAAAAATCTGTTGATCTACAAAAGCCACAATAGCCAAAAATTCACCTAAACCCCAATATTTTCCTCAAATATTGAAGAGGTTATCACACACAAACATACAATTTTGACACTTTGCTTGAAAACATTGATTAATTAATCACGTCAAACGTTATGAATTTTGATTTGGAAAATTTACCAAAATAATTTAATCACCAAAAAGCTTATAACCAAATATAGATTTTCTTTAATGAGGCGACATTTGCCCTTTGATTTGATGAACTTTTGACAAAAAATTTTTGTATAAAAGTCAAATTTCCAATGATTAGAATTTCAGTTTTGATTCAAATTGGACGTCGCGATGTTGCTTCGAACGATAGTTCTTTTAACCGTTTTGGTTCATATTTCAACCGCCGAAAATGCTAAATTTACCATTACCGATTGTTCTCTATTTCGTGGACATTTGACTTGTGCGAATAAGGATTTTAGCAATGCAACGTCATTGGAGCTTGTGATTGACGACGATTCACCGATCGCTGACGAAATTGTCGATGTAATAGCATTCGCTTGTTGGTCGTGCAAATATCCTCGAGTTCCATCAAATTATTTCGAAGTGCTGCCAAATGTCAAGGATGTGGATTTCGTAGAAACTAGTATATCAGAAGTTCATCAGTCCCATTTCCGAGGCGGCGAAAATATTACAAAATTGAGAATGAATCTAAATAAAATTACAAAATTGGAAGATGATTTGTTCAAATTTATGCCAAATCTGGAGGAAATTACTTTTAGTAACAACGAAATCAGTGAAATTGGCGAGAAAGCTTTTGCCGGTTTATCGAAATTGACACGTTTGGTTATTTCTGGTAATAAAATCACCCTGCCAGCCCATATCTTTGACGATTTGGTGTCGCTGGAACGACTTTTTATAGATGGGAATAATCTCGGTACCATACCAGATGAGTTATTCCAATTCAATGAGAATTTACAGGAGGTACATCTGGGCGGGTCTAATATTCGTGAAATTGGACGGAACGCTTTTACACATTTGAAAAATTTGAAGCTAGTAGAAGGCGGTTCGAATCCTTACGAAGAAGTTCACTTCGGATCAATGAAAAGGCTTTACTACAAAACGGGTCCCTTGAAACGCATCCACTTTAGCGGAAGTGTGGAAGACATTTTAATTGACGGACCTCTAGTGGAATTTATTTCGGTTGGTGATAAAAGTCAGTTGAAAGAAATCGATTTAACGATTTCACCGGACATTGATTGGAGTTTCCTACGCGGTGCCACAACCTTAAAGGGTCTTAGGCTTCGTACACCTTTCCAAATCACCGACACTACCATATTTTCCGATTTGACCAGTTTGGAAACCCTTCAGATGTACGAAAGTGGAATCGAAAAATTCCCAGATGGAGTTTTCGACGATTTACAATCACTTAAAAATCTGTATTTATTTCGGAATAATTTGACCGAATTTAAGGCCAGTTTGGTAACTCCGTTGACTAATTTAGAAAAGTTGAATTTGGAGAGTAACAAATTAACTGAATTGGACTATGAGGAGATTCTGTCACCAACTAGGAAAGTACGAGAACTTAATATTGGTGACAATAACTTCAAGTGTTCATTTGTTGAAGAATATGAAAAGTTTATACGAAAATTAACAAATTCGATTGTCCAAACTTCAGCTCCTAATAATTGTGTTCCTGATGAATGAAGGATTTTTTTTTTACTTTGCTGTTTTTCAATGTTTTTGAAAGGAATTTATAATAAAAGTTAAATTAAAAATATGTTTTTTTCTTCGAAATGAAAATGACTTTCAAAGTGGATTTTCCCGCCCTAGTAGGAAGTTCTTCAGTGTTTTTAAAAGCTCTTATTGTCTGTTTGTCAGGGTCAAATCTGGTAATCTAATTTTGACCCACTTTCTCTCATCCGAATGGTTTGAAACTCTGCACATAAACGTAACTCCGGTGACAATGCAACATTTTTACTACTTCATCCTTGTAAGAAAAACGTCCTGCTAAAAGAAGGTCCTACCAGGATATTGCTTAAATTTCCCGTAGAAAAAAATCTCATCTGAGCCGCTGAATCCAATTCTGACATTAACCCTATTCCTGTCAGGCTGTGAATTTCGAACCAATATAGATGATTTAATACATGTTTTAACGCAAAATCAATTTAACAAAAAAACATAAAATTTATTCTATATAACAGTAGCGTAGTGACCAATAATAAAATACATTAAATTGATTTTGCGTTAAAACATGTATTAAATCATCTATATTTCAGTGAAGATGACGGAAGGTCCTGTAAGGATAACGTGATAATCCTGGCCTTCAAATTTTCCGAAAAAATCCCTTCTAGAAGTTTTTGGGGTCCCTGAACTCGATTCTGACATAAATAAGACTGTATGGATAACGGAAGGTCCTGTAAGGATAAAAAGATTATCCGTGTTTTCAAATTTTCTAAAAAAAAATCATCTTGGGGTTTTTGAGGTCGCTGAATCCGATTCTGGCGCTAAGAAGTCTGCAAGGATAACGGAAGGTCCTGTACGGGTAACGTGATTATCCATTTCCTCAAATTTTCCGGGAAAAATCTCATCCGGAAGTTTTTGGGCCCGCTGAATCCGATTCGGACGTTAATAAGACTGCGAGGATAACGAAAGGTCCTGTTTATTTTATCTATGCGTTTGTTCGTCCAAAAACTAATCTCAAAATTTGTTCTTAACACTTAACGGACGGGCGGGCCACGTAAATTTACGTTTTCCCATTGTGATTTCCTAGTACGGGCCACATAGATTTACATTTTTGCTTGAATTTTTAATAAAACTACAACGCTTTAAAACCGTACATGTATGTTTATTTAATTCTCCTAAAAAATGCCCGGAAACCGAGAAAAGCAGAGCAGATTTGACCCGTCCGTTAAGTGTTAAAACTTAAAAGCTCGAATTTAGACACGCAAACGTAAATTTTTCTCTCATTGGTCTTAAATTCGAGAACTTGCGATAAAGTTTATCGCGTCGCTCTCTTCTAATAAGTATATTTATCTTTCTCTTACACTCAGAAAAATGGAGGCTAACTCGACGACCTACATACGGCGTAATTGGCCTCGGGCAGGCTCGCGTTCGCCTGCATGGGGGCAAGTAAAACTGAGTTGACCTGTGGTCGGAGAAATTCTGAAATTAAGCCACCAGCAGGTGAAGTAGGGCCTTGGGAGCTGCACGACTTGACCTTAGATAGGCATTTCGAGGATGTAATGTCATGTAATGGAAACCTCTGTCAGCCAGCTAGCGGTCAGAGTTAACCTGACAAAAAGTTGACCTGGACATTTTTCTGAGTGTACCAACGGAAAATCAGCATTTACCATTTTAAACTTAATTTTACAACCATTTGATCTTAGGTGGGATAGGGCTATAAGCAAAGCACTTTTTCATTAATTTATAATGAATTAATCTATTGCCAAGTGATATAAAAAAAAAACTGACCACATTTCATTATTTTTTCGTCTAGAAAATTAAAATTTTATGTCTAACAATCAAACACTGATTATGTCAGAGCTAGCGGTCAGAGTTAACCTGACAAAAAGTTGACCTGGACATTTTTCTGAGTGTACCAACGGAAAATCAGCATTTACCATTTTAAACTTAATTTTACAACCATTTGATCTTAGGTGGGATAGGGCTATAAGCAAAGCACTTTTTCATTAATTTATAATGAATTAATCTATTGCCAAGTGATATAAAAAAAAAACTGACCACATTTCATTATTTTTTCGTCTAGAAAATTAAAATTTTATGTCTAACAATCAAACACTGATTATGTCAGAGTGTGGTTGATTACGGACACAAAAAAGTCACAAAAAAACACAATTTATTATTAGAAACTTTTTTTTTACACTCGTATGCCTTCAACTTTATGTTTAAGCTCTGACAGAATGTATGGAGGAAATTTTGTATGTCCCCAGGAAAAGTTTAGATTTCTTTTTATGTCATTCGGTTATAATTTATTTCACGAAATGTTTAGTTCGTTTTCTACGTCATCCATAAATTGACTATCGATTTGGGTTCAGTTATTCGATATTATGTTTGTTCATAAAACCCCGATGACCTTTTTTTCTCACCCCAATTTTGGCGAATTCTCCGGTAATCAAGAGGAAAATTGGAAACAGAAATTCTTTTTGAAAGTTTTCTTTATTTTTTTTACCCACTTTTCCCAACACTAATACCGAAAGGATCTTCGTCTAATCGTTGGTACAATCGAAATGAAATCCAAATGGGAAGTTGTGTGTGCGTTCTTAAATGAAAATTCCTTTCCACATTTCTTGGAACGCATTTAGCTTATTTTGTATAGTTCCAGGAAAAAAGGATCAAACTCGATAGTAGTGTAGAATATCTGTATAATAAATGGCTTCGAAATCGAACCTCCTTCTACGCTTTGTTATTCTATAACCCGTATTGACCTTTTATTCCCCTTCTCCGATATCACGATATGATGTTGGCAATGGTTTTAATCCCAAAAAGCTTTTGATAATCCCTCGTTCCTTTATGATTTCTCCCGGGGTTTTTGATTTAACGAAATTTACGCAGTTGAAAGATACAATTGGGCATTATTTCGTTTAGATATTCAATCGCTATTTCTACATTTTAATGAGACTCAATTAAAAGTCCAACCACATGCGTTTAATGAAAATTCATCTAATTAAAAAAACTTGTATCTGATTTTAACCAATGGTGGCTCTTATCTATATAGTTTAATTTTTAATAATAATTATTAAGTTGTCGTATACGAACTTCCTTACCTGTTTTTTGAATTATTCTTCTCTGTCGTAATATCCAACAATTAAAGTTCAATTTCGTGTTAAATAATAAAGTATACATATAATGATATAAATTTTAATTACACATTTTTCCTGGCTATTAAAAGTTTAATATTCGCAGGAGTGCTCCAAAAGGATAAAATATGATGAGCAATTTTAATGGCACGTTTTTAAAAGTATGTTGAAAAAAATACATCGTGTAGGTATCTTGAGAAGTATTTGAATATTTGACTATTTTCCAGGCCTTTGAAAACTTGTTGAAATCGTAAAAACTGAACTAAAATAAAATGGTTGAAAAAGACAGAATTTAGCGTTTTAATTAATTTTTTCTTTATTATACGGAAGTACGACGTATAACTTTTGGTAGAAATTCGTTAACCGGAAGTGACTAAAAATGCGGCTTTTTAAAAACGTCGATTTAGTTTTGCGCGATTTCTCCCAAACTACACGATTTTAAGTAGTTTTAAGGCACCCACAGACGAGAAACCATGTTTTCAACACTGTTGTCAACCTGGTGGTCAGCTTTTGCCACTCAGCTCAACCATATTTTCAACATGACATCAATATTGAAAAAAGCGTTCATTTTATTCGGTGGAAGGGGGAAGGAGTGGTCCAACTGGATTTTCATGTATGGATCAGTTATGTAAGATCATATTCTAAACAAATTCAACTTTAATAAATTGACGATTAACCGTTTTCTAGAATATTATAGACAGCTCTTTCGTTTGTAGGGGGAGGGAGGGGTGAGTGAGGGGGAGGGAGGGGTGAGTGAGGGGGAGGGAGGGGTGAGTGAGGGGGAAGGAGGGGGGGGGGGTTTGGGAGGGGGAGGGAGGATGAAGGAGGGGAGAAGTAATGGTCCGATTTTGGCCGTTCAAGAACTTAGCTTTGTCATTTATGAGAAACGCAACTATACAAAATTTCAACTTTCTAGCTCAATCCTTTCGAAAGTTATGGTGTTCACGGACAGACAGACGGACGGACAGGCGGACGGACAGACGGACGGAGAGGCGAACGGACAGACGGACGGACAGACAGACTGACGGACAGACAGACAGACGGACGGACATGCGGAAATCAAAAGATTTTGTCATCGCAAACACCCTGGTGTAGTTCCTTTCTGTGTCCGATGATTGGTTCGATGCGTTACTAACGGATATATCATACAGAGTATAAAAATGTCTTAAACTAGAAAATTTAGAAAACTTGTTTTGCTAAAATAAACCTCTGTTTGGTATTTTTTTTACGAAAAAACAATTTTTGGCCAGAATCGCAAGGGCAAAAATTTACACCGATAACATTCCTTACGTACCCCTTCGTATAAGATTGTAATAAAATCAATTTGATACTCTATATCCTTCTATAAAACACCAAAAGTCATCGGAAGATTGCTAGACATTTGCTGTGGGCATTCATTTCCGGTGTGTCATCAAGGAAACAGTCACAGCCCCCCAAGCAATATAAACTGAGTGGAAACCCAAGTGTTGGCACATTTTTCGAATTCCAAAACTGACACGAGAAGTTGTTTAAGGTTTCATCGAAGTGCCTTTAAAAAAATCAATAATTTTCTAATCTAGAAGATGAACTGAAATTCAGTGGACCACGTTATCTAATACAGGCACCGCACAGACAAAAACCAAAGAAAAATGTCACGATTTGCATCAATTCTTGTCTCTTCTTTAGTCGTAAATACGAAAATCCGGCTACAATTTAAAAATGATAAAATTTAGCATTTAATGTAATCTTTACCCAGTTGGAGAAGCACAATTTGTCCGGAAGTTGAATTTAATAGGATTTTAAGAAAATTTCCAACACGACAGTGATGTGTATGCGGTTGTCAGGAGAGACGAGAAAGTTTCTAACAGTCCTTTGAATTGACAAATTTAGTTTAAAGTTGTATCCCAGGAGGGCGAGGACTAAGAAATATACCAGTATTACAATATAATGAATGTCGTTCTGAAGGATAAGAGGTTGGAAGATGGTGATTTCAAGTATGGTAGGTACTTGGCTTTTTGTAAGACGGTTGGCTGCCGGTATACACCGTAGCCATATAGACACAAGTGGTCCTTTGAGATTCTTTACGTATTGTAGATAAAATTGTTTGCCATTGCCAGGGAAATTTTCAACATCGATTTCTCATCGTGAGTTTATTCTTTTTTTTTTTTTTTTTGACAAAAAAGTATAATAACTGACCTTTATGGGTGGTTTGTAGGTGAGTTTCTCCGGTGAAGGTTCGTTCCTGCTGAAGGTTATCGCGTTTTTTTTATCGGCGACCTGTCCGAGACTTTTCTTTTTGAGGACTTGGACATTGGACTTTTGTTGAAGACCATTAAGAATTTGGTTGCCAACCTGAAATGTTAATAAGAAACCTTGGAATGCGAGCGTGCGTATTGATTTCCGATTTGGCTTGATTAAATTTGTTTCATATTAAAGAGGATAAACGGACATTCTATATGACTGCCATTCAGGGGGTTTCGCGGATTTTCTTAGAATAATTTGAATTGATTAAGAACGAAGCTTGCAAGTATCCGGCGTTGCTCGGGTAATAATAAATTTTTGAGTATGAAAAAAAATCCTTTCTTTCCAAAAGTAGTTTTACGTATAGAAAAATTACGCAAGAATTATATTTCAAATAATTTTTTTTTTCATGAATTTTTCGATTTGACGCACTTTTTTTCCAAGAAAATCGCAAATATTTTTCCATCTACTTGGGAGAAAGGGAATAGGGCGAATTCCCCTAGCCCCGGACACTTAAGGTTTTTGCATTTGTTTTGTAACATATGTTGAAAATCCATACAATATTTTCAGAGATAGCTGAAGAGGGGGTTCGCAGCATGTCGAAGTAATTTGAGTGTAACCGTTACGGGTACCATAGCCACCGTTATCTTTCGAAAAGTTTATAGAAAACTACGATTTTCGTAAAACTCATTTAGAAAAAAAAATTTCAAGTCGCTAGATCAACCCGTTCTCGAGTTATTTAAGATACGTAAAACGGACAGACAGACGGACAAACAGACAGATCCACGGGCAGCTTCATAATTTTGCATGAAACGAATTTCGTATTGAGTAGAAAGTTTCTATCTGCTTCCGTTCTCAAGTCGGTCTCCGCCAGTCGGTCTCCGTCAATCGGTCTCTATAGCAGAGCAAAGTGAAAATAGTCAATTTAACTAGAAAATAGTAGTTTTGACTACTAAGTAATTAAATTTCTTATAAAAATTGTCGATTTTGACGACTGTAGCATACATTTTAATCGCCTCGCATCGTACCAACCGTCGGACATAAAAATGAGCTGCACATAAAAATGTGTTTGTGATGACTAAAGATTATGATTTCCGCACGTTCGTTCGTCTGTCTGTCCGTCCGTCCGTCTGTCTGTTCGTCCGTCCTTTTGTCTGTTCGTCCTTCTCTCTGTTCGCTGGTCTTTCTGTTTGTCTGTCTGTCTGTGTACACCATAATTTTCGAAAGGATTGAACTAGAGACTTAAAATTTTGTGTAGTTGCGTTTCTCGTAAATTGCTAGTCTAAGTTCTCGTAAATTGCAAAGCAAAGTTCTCGAACGGGCGAAACTGCACCATTCCCTCCCACATACGCTCAGAAAAATAATAAAGCTGATCCAAGTCGACTTTTTGACAAGTCAACTGTGGCCTGTATCAAGTAGACGGAGTTATCCATTACATGATATTACATCCTTGAAACACCTATCTTAGGTCAACCCGTGCCCCTACTTTACTTGCTGCAGGTTTAATTTTTGAATTTATCCCGCACATTTTTACTTTTACTAACGTAGGTGAACGCACGTCTAGCATAGGCTAAATTTTCCAGCAGGAAGTCAAATACGCAAGTTGATACCTTTTACTCACTTTTTCTGAGTGTACAAAAGAAACAGTTTTTTACAATTTTCTCGGAAACGGTGAGTCGTAGTGAAAAAATTATAAACGCAAAATGTGTTTAGAATAGGATTTTACATAACCCATCCATACATCAATATCCAATCGGACCACTGCTTCTCCCTCCCCCATACAAATGAAATACTTTTTCCTGTTTTTTTTTTTGGAAAACTGTGCATCGTATCGAAAAAATCTGTAAAGATGAAATGTGTTTAGAATATGATTTTACTTAACCGTTCCATACATCAAAATCTAATCGGACCACTTGTTCCGCCTCTCCCACACAAATGAATTTTTTTCATAAAAATTTGGTCTGCCCTCATAGAGGGTATTTGACGATTGGCCCCTGGCAATTGTAGCTTTTCTTACGTTTGTAACTGAAATTAACTACTTTAGTAATAGCCACGATTTCCCATTATGAAATAGTTAAATTTAGTATCTTTTCTCTGCTTGAGCGATCAAACTTTTTTTGAACTTTTCCAAACTTTTAACCTCAAAATACGCACAAAAATGGACTAATTAACTATCATTTGTGTTATATGCTTTAATTGTTATATTTTAGGAAAAAATCAAAGTGTACAAAACAGACAGTAAATGTCTACGGTAAACCTTGCATGTACATAATTTCTATTTTATTACAGCGAAAATTTCTATTATAGAAATCTGTTACTCAAAATTTACCTTACAATCAGGTCAAAAGGTAAAAGGTTTCTGCTTTTGTCTGTTGGATAGTTTATAATATGTTTCACCTTGATTACATTTTAAAAATCCGTCAGTACAGCATATTTCATGTAAATTCAAATGTGCTGCAACAAAATTTTAATATCTTAACATTAACTCGGTTTTAGTGAGCCACAGTCAGCTGCCATGGTCATAGCTATTCTGTTAAAATGTTCCACTTTCCATAGATATTTTATTTTCGCAAAGTTTTTTTTTATTCCTGGCCATTATTTATTGCTTCGCTTTTCGAGTGCTACGACCGGTGGCGACGTTGTAGTTGTTTGGTAGATCCGCATTCACACGCACCAATACTTTTATATTTGGAAAATAAGAAGTTATATATTTTGTATATTACCTGATGGTCGGTGGGTCGGTCACCCACACCTCTTTATATTCGTATAGCATCATACCTGTGTCTCTTACCTGATATAATGCAATGCTTGCTACCGGTGTGAATATCTCTCTTGGGTGTATGCGTGGTAAGGGGCCTGGTTTCACATTCTCAACTTTACGAAAATTTATGACAAATTTTTATGTTAATACATCGTGCCGTGCCGCCTCTGGGACTGCGAGTGTGACTGCGTCGTAACTGGAACTTTGTAACTCGACTCGACCCGGCATCATAGGTAAATAATAATCGCTGCCCATTTATCAGTGAAATTTGAGCATGTTTTGCATATTATGCTTTTGAATGTCGCGTCTGGTTCGATTGCGGATGTGGTGCTTAGGACTTTCGATTTTACAGACCATTGAATTGCGGATGCTTGTTTTGTTTTCAATTTTTGATTACCATTACAGGTGACGATAGACAAGACTAATTTGTCAACTAATTTCATTTAATGAATTATTTTATTGGATTTTAGTTTGTGAACCTTTTATGGAAATTGAACGGTCTGAAAAGCTTTTTTTTCATTTGAGACGTAGGTATGCTGGTTGTGAAAATTAGCCGAAAACTTTACCTAAGTAATGAATCAATTGTAAAACGAAAACATAAGAAAATCTACAATTGCCAATCGTCAAATATGCTATTTGAAGGCAGACAAAATTTTTATGAAAAAAGTTAAAAGGAAAAAATAGAAAGGATTGAGCTAGAGACTTGAAATTTTGTATAGTTCCGTTTCTCTTAAATGACAAGGCTAAGTTCTGGAACGCGCAAAATCAAACCCTTCCTCCCCCCTTTCCTCTTACAAATGAAATTTTTTTTTGCCATTATCTCGAAAACGGTGAGTCATATTGAAAAATGTATAAAGGTAAAATGTGTTTAGAATGGGATTTTACATAACATCAAAAGCCAATCGGACTATTGCTTCCCCCCTCTCCAATACAAATGGCATACTTTTTTTCCTGTTTTCTCGAAAACTGCATCGTATCGAAAAATTTGTTAAGTTGAAATATATTTAGAATATGGTTTTACACAACTTATCTATACATCAAAATCCATCTAGACCAGTGGTTCCCAAAGTGGTCCCTACGGACCCCCAGGGGTCCCCGGGATCATTCAGGGGGTCCGTGGAAAATTAAAATTGATTTGGGGGTCCCTGAAGAACGTCAGGGGGTCCGCGCAAGGTTTCAAATAAAATAAAAAAATTGTGACACATTTTTATTAATATGGAAGTTAAAATATTGGGACCTTGAATAAGTTCTCGCTGTTTGAGAACAGATGGCGTTTCCGGTCCTATCTGCGTACAGTTTCTGGGGTGACGCATCCGTTTAGAAGTGCGATGAGCTAGTGAGGAATTCCGAGCATTTCGTCTCGCTGGCGCATAAACAATTTGTTGTGCAATCGAGTTAACCATGGAGAGTTTTGTTCCGAAAAAAGAGTGTTTGCGGGGAGTCTTGCTGCATTATTTTTTTCTAAAGAAATCTACAGCAGAGGCTCACAGGATTTTGAAGGAGACATACGGAAAACATGCCTTATCGGAAACAACATGCAGAGATTGGTATCGACGCTTCAAAAACGGTGATTTTGACCTGGAGGATAAAGAACGCACTGGGGCGCCAAAAAAAATCGAAGACGAGGAGCTGGAGGCGTTACTCTTTGAGGACTCGTGCCAGACTTTAGCTGAACTGGGAGAGTCTTTAGGAGTTGACGACACAACTGTCTCAAAACGGTTAAAGTCAATAGGAATGATCCAGAAAGAGGGTTATTGGGTCCCCTATCAGCTGAAGCCTCGCGACATTGAAAGGCGTCTGCTCACGTGCGAACAGTTGCTGCAGCGGCAAAAGCGGAAAAGTTTCCTCCATCGCATAGTGACAGGGGATGAAAAATGGATTCGATACGATAATCCAAAGAGGAGGAATTCGTGGGGTATGCCTGGACATGCGTCAGCGTCCACGGCCAAGCCGAACATCCATGGCTCTAAGCTCCTTCTCTGCATATGGTGGGACCAGCTGGGTGTGGTCTATTATGAGCTGCTAAGACCAAATAACACCATCACAGGAGACCTTTATCGGCTTCAATTAGAGCGTCTGAGCGAGGCCTTAAGGGAAAAACGGCCGCTATATGCAAAAAGGCACGATAAGGTCATCCTGCAGCACGATAATGCACGGCCTCACGTTTCAAGGCAGGTTAAGGCATACCTTGAAAGCCTGAAATGGGAAGTTCTACCCCACCCGCCATACTCTCCAGACATCGCCCCTTCGGATTACTACCTGTTCCGGTCGATGAGCAATAGCCTGACGGACCAGCACTTCCGTTGTTATGAGAACGCGAAAAACTGGGTCGATTCCTGGATTGCCTCAAAAGACGCTTCGTTTTTCGGGAGGGGAATCCAAATGCTGCTAGAGAGATGGGAAAAAGTAGTGGCCAGTGATGGTCAATACTTCCAATAACAGGTATTTCCCTAAAAGTTTCTATTAAGCTTTAATTTTGATAAGAAAAACAGCGAGAGGTCCCAATAAATAACAGAAGCTGTTGATTGCTTTTCCGTCTTCCTATTTGGTAGAACGTAGATTCAGTGCCGCTATGAGCCTCATCACAAAAAAAAGAAACCGACTAGAAATTAGTATCTACTTGTGGGGATTTGCGGTTGCTACTCACAAACATTGAGCCGAACATAAATACACTCATAACATCCCATCAGGTTCATCCAAGTCATGAATTTTTTTTTGTATTTTAAAACAAAAGTTATAATTTCAATAAATACTTCTTCAAAAAAATGTTTTATAAATATTTTATTTTTACGTCACCATTTACCATTCCAGACATCAAAGTTAAATTTGTAATGTTTCTATTATGCATTTATGAAATGGTTTTTCACCCAGGGTCCGTGGGCAAGATTTGGCTATGAAAAGGGGTCCGTGGGCAAGTTTTGACTATGAAAGGGGTCCGTGGGCCAAAAAAGTTTGGGAACCACTGATCTAGACCATTCCTCCCCCCCCCCCCTACTGCTCTCTCTTTACTGATCCTCCCTCGTCCATCTACCCTTGAACAACACCTCCCATCCCTTTAAAAAAATGGGCACATTTTATGGACAGTCCCAAAATCAAGTTGAATATTTAAAATGCGGGATTTACCCACTAAGCAGTGATGCCACCGCTTTTATACAACTGCATGTGGGATTTGAAATTTTAGCATAATATAGTTTTCTTAAAAAAAAATTGAAATGTGATTTTTTCTAAAATTGCCTTAACAATAATTTTTGACCGTGTGATTAAGTTGAAAAAAAAATTGAAAAAAAATCCTATATAGCAGAACGTTACAGTTGCATTAAGAACAATTTCTCTTTACGGTTTCAGTTAAAATTTCTTGCACAAAAAAAGCAAACCAAAGATGTTGAAAAAAAAAACTTGGTTAATGCCTGCTGCAAAGTGAGTTACTTTGGAATTAGTCATGTGGAACGAAAACCGGTAAGACCAGACATTGGCCCCCATTTGGCCGACCGCTTGATACCAAACGCCAAACATGTACCTATAAATGTATCCACTTATTGTATCTATTAGCAACTGGGAGGTAGAATTTCTTTTGTGCCACATGTATGATGATTTCCTTAATTATGTTCAGGTTCATGAAGATCTAAAAAAATTTCTTGCACATTTGATTATGATGAACGGGACACGTTAATGGCCACAATAATGCCAGAGCATAAAAAGAAAAATTCTAAAATATTTAAACCATTCTAAACACATTTTACCTTTATACAGACTAAACGCGGCAGTTGCTTGAACAATTCGTTTTTATGAAATTACGGGATTGAATTGAATTGAATTGGGATTAAGTTACATTTGCTATGATTTTTTGTCAATTTAAACTTATGTTTAACAAAACTTATGTTTAAACATAAGAAAAGTTACATAAGAAAAGCCAGAGGCCAACAATCTCTCTATATAATGACAGACAAAATGTTTATTTAAAAAAATCCATTTGTATAGGAGAGGGGGACAGGAGTGGTCCGATTGGATTTTGATGTATGGAATGGTTATGTAAAATTATATTTTAAACTGATTTTACCTTTATAAATTTCTCAATACGACTCACCGTTTTCGAGAAAATAGAAACAAAGTATTCAATTTGTATGGGGAAGGGGGGTGGGAGTGGTGCGATTGGAGTTTGATGTGGGATAGGTTATGTTAAATTTTATTCTAAACACATTTTGTCTTTATAAATTGTTCAATATGACTCCCCGTTTGCGAAAAAATTGCAACAAACTGTTTCGTTTGTATGGGGGAAGGAATGGTCCAATTTGGCCCGTTCAAGAACTTAACCTTGCAATTTACGAGAAACGCAAATATACAAAATTTTAAGTCTCTAGTTCAATCCTTTCGAAAGTTATGGTGTTCACGGACAGATGGACGGACGGACAGATGGATGGACAGACAGACAGACAGACAGATGGACGGACGGACGGACGGACGGACGGACGGACGGACGGACGGATGGACGGACAGACAGATGGGCAGACGGACGGACAGACGGACAGACGGACATGCATAAATCAAAATATTTTGTCATCTCTAACACCCTGTGGCCTATTTCACCAAACTGCAAATTACAATTACAAATTTGTACTAAAGTAAAATAAGCCAATAATTTACAAGTTTTGTTAAAAATCACTTGAAAAAAACTTGTAAAAACAAATTTGTAAGTTGGTGAAATAGGCCACTGGTGTAGTTCATTTTTGTGTCCGATGGTTAGTTCGATGCATTACAAACGGTATATTAAATCTAAAATACTTGTATATGATATACATGTATCCCTCGAGTTACGCGAATTTCGAGTTACGCGGAAAAAAATTGCGGCAGTGCTCGAGTTACGCGGGATGGTTTTGGAGTAATTTTTATTTAAAAAGAAAATATTGTAATTATAGATGAATGTTTTTATATAAAAAAGATAATAGGTATGTATTGTTTTCCACTAATTTCGGAACCAATTAACCGCGTAACTCGAGTGATACCTGTCTCACATAGAGTATAAAAATGGTTATGAATATGCGCCAAAGTATTTTATTGACCCCCGGAGCCCTGCAAACAAGTTTTAATGGAGTTATCATATTTTTGGAAACCCGACTTCTGTCAATTTTTTAAACTATTGAACACATTCTGCATTTAATCTGTTCGAATTTTCGTATTTTCTCGAAATTTTTATAAAGATTAGCAAATTTTTTGATTCTGCTAATACTATTTAAATAGCTTTTATTGCAAGTTTATGTAGCACTAGAAGCAAAAAAAAATTCTGTCAGTCACTTGAAATATCTTGATTTGCTACTTTTCATAGCAACTGACAACTATTCGCTGATTAATTTGGTATGCATTTACAGCATTTTTACCTATTTGAAATTTGCTATTTTGAACAACAAAATTTGTAGTCGATATTTTTTTCAGTGTTGATAAAAATGTTAAATTTCTCGACAATTTAGCAATATTTCATTAAAATTATTGAAGCGAAATGAACGTTTACCACGAATTTATTATTTGATTATCAGTCATCATATATCCTCATAACGTATGGTAAAATAAATCAAAATTGTGTTAATGACACAGCTTCATAAATGAGAATTTCATTTTCCTTTTTTTTTTTTGTATTATAACGCAGGTAACTTGTGATGTTTGCACGTGACATTTGCCTTATGAACTCACAAGTCTTTTGATATAGCAACAGTAAAACTACACTCTATATATGTGGTAGATCATAATGAGCGAAACCTCCAGTAGAATTTATCATTAATGCAAAACATTCGGTTGTGGTTATACATAATCGATTTTGTATGTTCATGACATAAAGAATATTTTCGTATGTCTATAGACACACACTTGTATGTTTTATCTGTAAATCCTTAAATTTCGTTTATTTAACGCCTATTGGTAGGTTCATATTTAAACCACCAGTTTTAGAAAGTTTTCGGGGATGTTAAAGGGGTGAACATCACACATAGCTGTGTGTATTTAGAAAGCCAAATGTAATTACATTAAATAGTGTTTGATAGGCGAACTATTATTGTGACTCATTTCCATTTTGAATACCGAAACATTTAAAAAACCATTTAATGAGGTCAACTCGTCCGTTTGTCCATTGATAAAAAAAAAGTCACGTCTCATGTGTATAGGAGGCAGTACCTAATCCTTTGAGACTTTGCAAAAAAAAACACGAATTGATTGTCCTAGTAGACCGTAAACATATTTCCCTTTTGTGATCACCTGAAGGACATTCGATGGTGGCGCGGAACAACCTTGTTTCCTTTATGGATTCCATATAAGACTTAAACCGAACAAATGCTAATTCAAATTGCTTCACAGCACGAAATGTTGCCCTTGCTACCTACCGGCCTGTCGTAGATTGTAGATGGGTGGGATCAACGTCTTCTCAATTCATAATCCTTAAAGGCTGCGTGATTTGGGAAAAAATCACCACAAAAAAAATTGAGAAAAGAAATGAAGAAGAAAACTTTGAAAAGCTCATATCGGAAGTGCGGCCAACTTTCTTTGCCTTGTCATTTTAGGGCCTAACTTTCCAACTTTCCTGTGTGATAAGCTAAAAGTAGGACATTTAGGATCGAAATCTGATGAAACCACCGACGCGACGGTATAGAAGGCTCAAGATATACCGATGACGCCAGTTGTATGATGAGGTGGGACGTCGTCTGTTACACACTGTATCGTCATGCTGTCCTTTAAAGTGTTTCATTATTTATTACTTCCGTCCTGAAAAATGAGGCAAAGGAACTTGAATTTTTTGTCCATCCCTTTAACTGGAAGATTCCGGTATACACACAAGTATATATAGCTGTCTGTGATGGATGTATCGATCTGGGACGCATAGCCAATTTATATGTAAAAGAAATAATAAAGAAAAGGTCACAATGAAGGCGAAGCTCTCTTTTTTCTTTTTACTTTCTTATATGTAGTTTAATAAAGTATTGTATTCATAAAAAAAGTTCGACCTCTTAATTTGTCTAAAACATTTCCCGAGCACCCCTGAGTCGATTGGAGCATTATTAGAAAAATGTCTGTCTGTCTGTCTGTCTCTGTCTGTCGGGCTGTCTGTCAGTCTTTCTGCCTGTCAATCTGTCAGTCATTCTGTCAGTGTGTCTGTCTGTTTGTTGGTCAATCTGTCAGTGTGTCTGTCTGTCAATCTGTCGGTCTGTCAATCTGTCGGTCTGTCAATCTGTTAGTCTGTCGGTCTGGATTTCTCAAAAACCCCTAGAGCTAGAGCCATGAAATTTGGGAGTATCCTATCAACGTTTGGTGAAAATCCGATAACCGAAAGTAACCAAAATGGCGTTTTTCTAATAAAAAATCGCAACTTCGTTTTTCGCGATTTACTCTGAAATTATGCCTTTTTCGGTTATTTTATTTATGACAAAAGTTGGAGACAATGATTTTTCCTAGGCTTTTGTCTCTCACTAGAACTTCGTATCTCAAACCGTTATCGACATATACCGTTATTTAAAAAAAAATCAGTTTTTTGCCACTATTTCGAAAACTAACGGTTTTTCGGTAGTTCACTATATGAAGAAAATTAGAAAGAATAACAACTCTTACAATTTTGTCTTCTACCGTTATCCGGTATTTTTTTGCCGTTATCGAGATATTTTTATTAAAACGTAAAAAATGACATTTTTGCGAATTGCTTGCAAAACTAAAGGTTCCTTGTGAAAATAATTAAAGGAAGAATTAAAGATATGAAAATTCTCTATAAATTGTCCTTGTGTCGTAAATCGATATCGTTGACCGTTATCGAAATATTTCAGATTTTGTAAAATAAAAATTTTATATCTTTTTTATCAACTAAAATTTATTCGTCGGCTTATAGTAAATTGCCAGGTCTCTAGATTTTGTACAAGAAAATCATGTGCTGTTCACATGAAATATTTTTTTTTTGTTTCTGGAGCCTTTTCAATTTTTTATGCAAATTTCTTGTCATTTCACAGATAAAAAGCATTGGCTGGTCCTTGTCCATGTCAACAACGCCTTTTATTGTTTAGGATTCAACATGTGAACTTGTGATAAGAAATTGGGCCGGAAAACAAGAAGATTTAAGGATTTGTGGATTTGAGTATTGCAGGAGACATAAAAATTTTGTCTGTGGTTATCACAGCAAGCGTAGAGAAACAATTTGTGCTTTTATTAATTTACTAGATGGTTCGACCTTGGCTGCTTCAAGGTCTGTAAGGCTATCCCATTTTTTTTTATCGACATGCGGTCTGGTACCCTACTTACATTGTGGTCGTGGAGACTAAAGGCCCAGATCCAATAAAGGGTTTTGCGTCACACGCTTTTGTATTGACAGTACAGCATTGCCAGACGGCAACCAATAGGTATGATCCAACAGAGCCATCTGTTGAGAAAAATGGCCGATACTTTTTCCGCAACCCTACCCAATATTTTCAGGTACATTCAACTGAATGAGAATATTTTCTTGAGTTTTCTATACCTAATACGGAATTTCCGTAACCTTAAAAAAAGGAATGAAATTACTCTGTTTAAGTGGATAATGAAAAACAAATGTTTTTTTTTCTCCAATTTGTATGCCTGGCAGGATTTTCTAAGAAATTTTCCTATCAGATTAGTAAAGGTATCCTTTTTACCCAGTAACATTGACGATGCCAAAGGATACAATAAGGCAGAGAAAATTCTTATATTGGAATAAAATCAAATCACTTTTAGCAGAAAAGACGTGCAAAAAGGTTTTTATATTGGAGCCAAATATTTTCTTAGACTGACAAAAATTTCGTTAAAAAAAGGCAACAAAATGAAATTGAAAAAAGCTTCCTTCGATATCACAATAAAAAAATTATATATACAAGTATTTTATAATGTATATCAAAGTATATAGAAAAGGAATTGATTCTCTTGAAATTTTATATGCCTTTTAAACATCTTGAGTTGATGGTTTTGATTCTATTGTTGAAAGTTTTGTTTAAATTTTGTTTACTTGCTTATCAAATTTATTTCAACTTTTTTTGTTGTTGTTGTTGGTATAATCGTGATGAGTGAAGTAATTTCCTTTTTGTTTATATTATGATAATTACTCAACCGTTTTAATTAGATAATAGCATAATGAAATGATTAATTCTGTAATTAATTCACTAACAATACTTGCGCTTTCTTTTCATTTAAATTCGCATAATGGAATCGTAAAAGAAAATATAATATTCACTTGTTACCGCGTGAAAAATGCTTATATGTTCGTTTATTAAACAAAATTCTTTATTAAGTTTCCACTTTATTGCACGTCACTTAAGTGTCAATTTTTTCCCCTTCTTTAGTCTTTTTGCAGGGGTTTTCAATTGGGCGGATGTGTGATGCTGGATACGCCTCGTCGAATTCATCGATAAGACGAAAATATAAAAATGTCGAAAATTTATTTGAAATCAAAGTTTTGTGGTCCACTGTGTTTATATGACATCAGCTTGCGACTGAGAACGTGAGTGCGACACTATCAATTTTGTTTTTGTGCGCAATAAGAAACCAAAGAATTGCGAGTGGTGGTAATTCAACCCATATAAATTGGGCGTCTCTGATCTAGAGATTATAGTAGGACAGTTTGTTAACTCCAATTAGAACATTCTATTATACCAGTTAGAATAGTTTTTTCTCACCAAATTAGAACAGTCTGTAAACATTTTTTCAATTTATTAAAACAACTTCGAGTTTTAATTTTTTTTATACGTCACATATAAGTTTTTTTTTCACTTAACCCTAGACCCGTGTACTGGGCACTGAGTGCCCAGAACGATTTTTTGGGGTTATATTTTCCCATTGTATTTCTTACTTGTTTAACAAATAAACCACATTTTTATGATTTTTAAACAAACAAGCCATACATTTTCTATTAGAATTACATCTGAGTGCCCGAGTACAGTAGTGCCGAAGTACACAATATATGGACGTTTTATAGTACACGGTTCTAGGGTTAAATTAATCGTATTCAGATATTTTGGCAATCATTTGCAACAATGATCAAATTTTGAAAGTGTTTTGCGATCGTTTTTCAGCTTGGCGGCCATTTTTACACGTCCGATTGTCAGCTCTCTATATTATAAGCTCTCTAGTTTTCAAATGACCGATTGAGCTCTCTAGTTTATAGTATTGGGCCCTCTAGTAGTTTTTTGTGTTCGCCCCCTAATGAAATCTGTGGTAATTTATTTAATGTTTTGACGTCGGGCGTCATTGGTTAAAATCTGTAAAAAAGGGAATTCAAAAAATATTGAATAGAAGTGAAAGTCGGAAGTTTTTAGATTTTTTGCAAACCTACGCTAAAATAACCTTGGAATGAAGAAAAACAATCATTGAAATCGATTCGGCAGAACTCCATAACTTTTGATGCTCTCAAATAGGGATGTCAAAAAAGAACCGGTTAAACCGGTTACCCGGTGTCTTTGCTTCGGTTAACCGGTTATACCCGGTGTGTTTTTTTTTAAGTCAAAAACCGTTCAAAAAAAACGGATCATTTTTTTGTACGGAAAAATAATTTTAAACCAATTTTCGTGCAACTGATTTGTTAGAAATACTTCTTTTTAGGCACTTTAAACCAAATACAATATTATATTGTTCCATTTAAGGCCTCTTCATGGATTATATGGCACTTCAGGTCTTTAGTTTGCATTATAGTGTATTTGTTGCGTCTAAGACCTAACCTACCCAATTTGAACAAAACGGTTTTTCTGTGTTTTAATAACCGGTTTTTTGGACCCGGTTTAAACCGAAGTCTTAAAAACCGGTTTAACCGAAAACCGGTTTTTTTTTTCAAAAATTTGACATCCCTAGTCTCAACTCCGTATTTTTTTTAAATATTTATATAAAAAAAATTATTGATTATTATTAAAAAATTCTAAACATGTTTTCTTTTTTCTTTTCAGGCAAAAATCTTTACAACAATGAACACGTAGCAATAAAAATGGAGCCTATGAAATCAAAGGCTCCACAACTACATTTAGAATATAGGTTTTATAAATTATTAGGAGCGCATGGTAAGATTATATCGTTAATATTTACTATTTCTAATTATTTTTTTCGCTTTTAATTTTACAATGAAAAAAAGATATTGAAATGTTGACAAAGTGTTTTAAAAAAAGTGAGTGTATTTCACTTTTTTTAAATTTTTATTTTCAAAAAATAATTTTTTTTCTCAAAAAAAGTTTTTTTTTCTGAGATTTTGTATGTTTTTTGCGTGGATACGGAGAGCAAATATTTATGCTACTATTCTTTGTGATTGTTTATACGTTTTCCAGAACTTGAATTTATTAACCCTTTCAGGCCTGACTTTTTCCTGGCATTTAAAAAAAAAATTTTTTTTTTGGTCGGGCGTTGTTCTTTTAGTTCTAGAAAGGCACCACGCGAAATTTGAAATTTTTACTTTTGTATGGAAAACTATTATAAAAATAAAAAGTTTTATAATAGTTTTTCATAAAAAAGTAAAAATTTCAAATTTCGCGTGGTGGCTTTCAACATCGTATCGGGCATCAAAGAGTTAAGATCCATTAGCCGCTTCTGAGTGGACCGCTATCTCTTACAAAAAACAAATATGTGAAGGTACAAGGGTCCAAATCCGACGGCTACAATGACTGCAAAAGACTTGAATTAAAATATCACCTGGCTTAACCAGTAAATGTTCAAACCACCCCCAAAAAACAATTCCACATGACTCCAAATTTACCTAATCTTGAGTGATTGACATTAATTGAGTGAAATGTAAATATGAATATTTTTGAAAGTTTTGACATCACAATCCCCTTGATATTTCACTTTTTAAGATGTCACCGTAGAGACACGAGCGTATATTCATAAATTAACGACATGATAAAATTTATATTCCATGGCAATTGAATTTGATAAAATTATGACCAATTCTAATAAAAGTTTTATATTGTCAAAAAAAAAAAACGAAAATAAATTAGCTCCGTTTTAAGAGATATTACGTTTTTTTTTACAATATAAAAGCAACGGAAATTTACGATCGAAGCTTTATACTAATTAAATTTTCATTTTCTTGTTTCTATAAGTTTCTATTGGAATCAAGCAGACTTATTATGTTTAATAAATTTAATATTCTTTATTGACATTTATATGATCGTTAAGTAGCTAAGAAAATACATAAAACCTTACAAATTCTTATATTATAGTCTTATTATAGTCGAAAATTGCTTTTTTACAGCTTAAAGTTACCATAAATTGATTAAAATACGTATGGATGTTGTTTAGACAAACAAAAAAAAACTGTTAACGAAAGTGTCACCGTTACGGAATTTATTTTTATTTTTCATTAGTGACATTGACGGCAAATTTTATTCGCGTGACGTGCTAATTAATTTCGTAAATTGAATAAAAATAAGGTGCCAATTGAGAATTTTTTTTCCTAACTAGTCTATCAGTTTACTTTTACAGACATGTAGGTTTTTTTTTGTTACTGGCAAATTTTTTGTATGTCTTTTTTCATGTTACGCAAATAAATTCAGAAAACAGTATGAGGCTTATTTAGGACGATAACTCGCGGGTGAATTGGTCTAGCAACATTATGCCTCGTTGCCACTGAATAATACCTCGATTGCGTTAAGTCCCAATTAGACTAACGATTACGATTGAGGTTCCTCGACCAATGAGATCAAAGGTTTCATTTTCTTATCTTTCAAAAATATACATATTGACGATGATAATTCTCTCTCGTTCTCTTTTCTATTCGCCATTGATAAAATCGCCAAAATATTTGCCTTTACATTTAAAACAAATGCTCGGTTATTTGTTTTGACTGCCTGACACAAGAAAGCGTGCTCTGTCAGACAGTAAAATTAGTTGGTTGGGTTTTTATTTTTAACTAGAATTTGGACCCGGCTTCGCCCGGCTAAAAGCGTGAACAGAAAAAAAACTTAGGAAAACTAAATTCAGTTGGTTAAAAATTAGGTAGCCTGCATGCTGTTCGTTAATTTTTCTTTTCGGAAAATGATTAACAAACTAACAAAAAATTCCAGCATTCGCATTCGGTATTACTTTACCCCCCTCCGCTTACTCCCCCACCTATCGGGCTACTTTTTAATAGGTCTATGTTGGGACTGGACCCCCAACGAACATCTATGCCAAATTTCAGGACAATCGGATCAGTAGTTTCCCCGCGAAAGAGTAACATAGCGCAAAAACTAAGTTTCGAAATCACTTTACCCTCTCTCCTTACTCCCCCCACCCCTCGTGCTACTTTTCCGTATGCCTATATTGGAACCAGAACTACCACAGACACTCATGCCAAATTTCAAGTCAATCGGTTCAGCCGTTTTTGTGTGAAATAGAAACAGACAGACAGACAGACACCAACTCATTTTTATATATTAGTATGATAATTGTCGTTTAAATAATTTTATACTAAGTTCAGACCGACACAAAATCACGTAATTTTGAAGATTTTCGTAATTTTGAACGAAATCTTCCTCGAAATCACGAGCTTTCCAGTACATTAACCTGTTTTCAAAAATCACTGAAAGTATGCAATTTCCACAAAATTACGAACGAAATCAAGCAAAAACAATGAATTCAACCCTGCATCACTCATTCAGCTCTCTTGAGTACATCAGTTTTGACATTTGCGCTGGATTAGAACGACGGAGATATAAGAAAAAGAAGCCGTGTTCCGCACGCGAAAAGGATATATTAGTAAACAACCTACGCGGGGCAAAAAAAAATGGACCTGTTTTTGATGTGATTATATATGAAATGGAAAATAATTGTTTATTTTCATTACAGATAATTTCCATTGTCGTCTAAAGTATCTAATTCTGTTTGCACATATTTCATCGATGTTTTGAATTGTATTATTCATCATATTACTAAAATTCATAGTAATCCTACACTAAAATTCATAGCAATCCTGTAGTTGAAATGTGAAACAAAATTACCTTAATCTCTGTGTGAACACTTTGGTTTAAGTTCTAAATCATTTCGCAAAATTACGTGATTTTGTGTCAGTCTGAACTTAGTATTAGATGCATTTAAATCAAAAACAAGGCATTTATTTTAAATAACCAGCATTTGAAATGAATGGTTCGGTATTTGTTTTTACCACTTTGTATTCAAATAAACAAAAGCCTTGGATTTTGGAGTATAAATGAAAATCAGTTAAATCAAATGACGGTTCTTGATTCTACCATCTTGAGCTGTGCTTCGGCATTAAAGGGTCTTCCCCTAAGCTGTGGCTGTAACTATAAAAAAACCACATGCTCGATTTTCCTCAGCGTAACTTCATTTTTAATCAAATCTGTATTCCATAATATTTCTTTAGAGTTTGCTAGATTGTAATATAAAAAAGTATTGCATTTAACACCAACAGCATTAAATACGTATATTTTTAATAATTTTTGTCCTAACTTTTAATCCCAGTTCTGGAATTCGACATTTTTTAATAAAATTTGTATTATATTGCAATATTCTTTAAAATTTCTGCGGATGTATGCGGAATCCAAGTATATAAAGGCAAAAGGGAAGTATTAAAAAACGGAGGTTTTAAAAAAGCACTGTTTTTCAATACTTTCGCGCTTCTAACGGCAGGATTCGGAACTTTTGACAGGGTTGTCACTTTTTTCTACTCTCAGCTTAAGTTCACTGGTCAATAAAAATGCCTTATTCCATGGCAACAAAACTGGCAACCATGCACATCACCAATCTATCGCATTTAGCGTATGACGCTCGCAGAAGTTTTGCTCTCTAAGAGTTAGCGAGATGGCTTACCGAGAGCAAAATTGCAGCGACTTTTTCTGTCAAAATACACAAAAAAAATCGGTTTTTTCCCTTGATTTTCAAAACAGGAGTGATATTCCGTAACTTGTTTGAAGCGTTTGTTTCGAGTTAGAAGAACAAGAAGTATTCGCTGTCTCTGTTTTGACTGAAATAAATGACAGAGAGAAACCGAGATACCAAATACCACTTTTTCCTCTAATTCGAAACATACGCTTGAATCAAGTTACGGAATACCACTCCAGATTTATTTTTTGTATAGTTAGGCATCTCTCGTTTTAAGACGTTTCATTATACGACACTCAGCGTAGGGGTGTTCATTAAAACGGTTATTATTAAATGAAAAATCAAATTATTTTTGTCAACATTTCAATACGCTTATTAATATTTTATTATTATTTTTTTAATTAAATATTTTTATTTCTTTGAAAAACGAAACAATAAATGAAATTGAAATTAAAATCAAAATTACATTCTACCGATTATAGGATATTAATATGTAAATATTCTTACAACACATTACATAATATCACTATCAATATATCCATAGCCGCTTTATCCTTTTTTTCATATTTTCTCTATACTAATTTTCCCAGAAATAAATTCTCATTACTTCCAATTCACATGAAATCCCATTTGAATTAAAATTTCATCCCTGCGGTGGAAAATTACTGAAAAAAAAATAAATTAAAAAAATGATACACAAATGAAAATCTCACAGATAATTATTTAGTTGAGATTTGTTTCACAACGATGAACAAATATTTATATTTACAAAAAAACAATGCAAAATGTTTATATTCTTTTTATTTTCGTTAAAATTTAATAATATTTGATTCTGCGCTGTAAATAATAATAATGTATAACAATGTGTTTGTGCAAAATGTAAAAAAAAAATTGAAAAAAAAATCCGAAACAAAAAGAAGATTGTGAAGAATTCAAGGATAAATTTCCAGAGGGTATACCACGTGTCTATCACCTGGGCACTTGTGGTGGACGATACAATGCAATGGTATTAGAACTATTGGGACCATCGTTAGAAGATCTCTTCAATTTATGTGGCCGTAAATTTTCATTGAAGACTGTACTGATGATAGCTAAGCAACTAGTAAGTTTATATTTGTTTTTCTTTTTAAGTTTTTCAATGCTGTACGAATCCGTTTTTTTTTACTGTCTCTCTCTTTCTATCTCTCTCTCGCTCCCGAGGGATTTGCAAAAGTTTTGATGAAATTCATGTATTGGGGGTGTATTTGATTAAAAAATATGTTTTAAAGTGAAATCTAATTGTAAAACTTTTGGTATATCCGAGGGTTGTTCGAAAAGTCAAGGAAAAATTCGTTTGGAAACATTTTCCGTCTAGTATGGACCATCTTCAGAACAACTACTAGACTCCTATTATCGAGAGAAACTATTCAACTATAAAAAATATATACAGTGAAACTTGTATAAGACGGACCGGAGATAAGCCGGAAACATGTCTAAGGGGTCTAGGAGCAAAATTGCTAATTGCGGTTTCACAATTGCCATTGCGCGCGTATAGACCGGTGCCAAGTTGGTAGTTTTTTTATGTATCGCCGGCATAAATGCGTTCTACTTCAGTCATGCCTGCCAGCTTAGCAGCGATATTTTGGCATTGCTAAGGCCCGCCGTACACTTGAGTTAAGCCAGTTAAGCTATGTGCCGGTTTAGATCTTGACGTTTCATCTATTATTAACCTGACGACCAGATCCTGACAGATGCGGATGGGACCAAAATTTTATTCCTTTCCCATCATACAATAATAATTCATGATCTTTTCAATATTTACCTAAAATTGATTTTTCCAACGTTCCTAACAACCTCTTTTTCGACAAAACGCTATCTCTGACCAAGAAAATTCTAAATTCTACACGGTTGAAAGTTTTGGTCGAATCTTTAACAATATTTATCCTAACTAAATTGAGTTTAAAGTTTCAATCAAAAAGTTTAAAATTTGTAATCACAGAGCCTTATGCAACCAAATAGTTTAAATTTTCATCTTTCTGGTTGAATTTATAACCAAAAAAGTTGAAGTTTGAAACCAAATAAGGGAGATTCTGGTCTTGGAATTGCAACATTTGTAAGGTTTTTTGCAAGAAGTAAAAAAGAACCCCCTTCTCCTTCCGCCAAAAATTGATTGCCGTTCCCAAACCTTCTGGAAAATTTTTGTTTGTTGAAAAACTTAAAATTTGAGAGATTTTTTAAGAGCCCCTAAAGCTGATGTTTGAGAGTCTCGGGCTCCATTTCACATAATGGAGTCCCCAATCTCTTATGAACCTTCCTACCACATTTTTCGCCCGCCACTGCCCACAATATTTTTATGTTATGAGCTAAAATCGCTATGCCTCAAAAAAGTGGCTCTGTATAGAAATACATTCCCAAGTGAGGCTTGCTCTACTCATTTGAAGTTAGGTAACATCCTTTTCTGCTACGCGCACTTACAGGTTTATATGGATTTCGAATAATGACTGAATTACAACATTTGTAAGATTTTTCGTTTCAATCCAACAATAGTAGAGTTTTTTTCTTAAATTTAAATTATAGCGGTCTGGACTGATGGTGTCGTTGGCACCAAGCGGTAACTGGCACTACTCATTTCAATAACGTAAATTGATTGAATTTGAAATTATTTTTTCCGCAGATTAAATTTCGAACCCACGACCTCTGGCTGCAAAGGCTGAATACTGAGCCATACTGAATTTTTTTCTAAAAAGAATTTAAAAAAAAGGTCTTTTCCACTGACTTTTCAAACACCCCTTTGGTTTTACCTGGCTACAAAATGTCATATCAAAATAAGATTGATTTATATAACCTTTCATTGATCTTATGGGAACATTTCAAAGAGCAAATTTTTCTTTTCAACAAATGTTTCATTAATTTAAATCAATAACAATTTTTCTTTGACTTTTGGAAAACATATAATCGTTTACAACTTTTGATACCACAACAAAAAAATTTAAAAACAAATTCTTGAAAAAGTTGTTACAAAGTTCCAAAGAAAATTGAAAATGTCACGTGTAGGAAAAGTGACATTTGTAATAATACAAAATATGCTCAAATTTGATTTCTTTAAAGAAAATGTAAATTTTTTTCAGTATTATTTCAAGACAAATAAAGTTATGTTCGTGAGTTGTGCTTGTTTTGTATATCAATCGATCCGTGGGGTGGGTTTTGTCGTCTTTGGGATAAGTACAGTGCCCAGGGAATTTATGCAGAAATTCTATTCAAATTTTGATTTAAATATTTTCTACGCAGAAGAATTCTGAATGAAATTTCGAGAGAAATTGTTCAACCATAAAAAAAATATACAGTGAAACCTGTATAAGGTGGAACGTGGATAACCGGAGCAAAATTGCTAATTGCTACTAGCAAACATGGCGGTTTCACGATTGCCATTGGGCGCGTTTAGACCGGTGCTAAGTTGAGAGTTTTTTGATGTATCGCCGGCATAAATGCGTTCTACTTCAGCAATGCCTGTCAGCTTAGCAGCAACATTTTGGCATTGCTAAGGCCCACCGTACACTTGAGTTAAGCTAGTTAAGCTATGTTTAGAGCTTAACATGGTGTGTATCGTGACGTACCAAAGTGAGGATAAGATGAAGCGTTAAACTTCCACGTCTAAACAGACACATAGCTGCGCTGGCTTAGCTCAAGTGTACGGCTAGGTAACTCTTGGCGCAAACTTTTCCTGATCCAGCATTTGTGCTGGATGTAAACAACATAACCTAAAATATTTCGACGTTCTTATATATATTAATTAAGCCTGATGATTATAGAAAATCATCAGGATCAATCTTACTTGCGATTTTGCTATCGTGCGAGGATGACATTTATGGAAAACCAGCTTCCAACTCTCTTCCTTGCGAGCGAGAGACGCTATCGATGATGGATCCCTAGGCCGGACAAATTTCCTGGTCCCGTGCAAGTCCGGCTTATACATATTTCACTGTATAAAAGTATCACAAAATTGGAACTTTCATGGGTAGTGATGCTTTTTATATGTTATTTCTTAATTTTTCTTGTTCTTTTCATGTTTTTATTATCGTCAGAGGGAAGGGGTTATACCCAAATAATATTTATGAAAGAAATCTGTTTCTGGATACAAAGGCAAAATCCAATGTACGATAATTTCCAATCCCAAACGAGTTCTTATAGTAGCTTAAATGTTTAAAATGCGCAAATTTCGAAGCAGCAAAGATCTTTGAACTAATTTGGATGATCGTCTGGCCCTATCCACCCTAAAATAACAGCAAAAAGTACTTTAGGCGCCGTTTACATCTGCCACTATATTACACGGATCTCAGAATTTATTCCTCGTCCACACTCGATTTTTTTCATATAAAACTGCCGGAATAAAAACAACTTTTGCTAAAGTGAATTTATTCTGCGAAAAAAAAAATATCATTCACGAAGTAAATTCTGAATGAAATTCGCGAAGAAATTCAAGAAAAAATCGCAAGTGGCAATAGATAAGGGGCAATAGATATGGGAAACCTCTGTTTTTTTTCGGCATTTATTGATACTACTGTGCATACCAGCCTTTCTATATTTTTCAAAATATTTTTTATTTAAAAAAATTACTTATAATTTAATTAAAAAAAATTTTACAAGACGAATGCTATAGCATTAAGGTCCAAATTAATTAAACAATTTATCAAATTTGTATAAATAATACCTAAGCCTTAATAAAAATACATAATAATTATTTAAAAACAAAATCAGTAATTTAAAAAAAAATCCCTAATAAAACATAAACCTGTGAAAAAAATCCTAACAATCCTGGATGAAATTCAATTTTTTTAAAAATTGAAAATCCGTACTGAACGAATATTTGATCCCAACATTGAATACTTAAAATCTCAAACCACACACTATTACTATTTTATTATCATTTTTTTAAATGACTTTGTAATAAAAATTTGAGCAAAAATCTTTAAACGGGGTATGTATACAAAATATGATGACTCTATTTGCATAATTTTTCATGAAAACTATTTTATGTTCATTTGTTTTCTTTGTTTGCTAAAAAAAAACTCACGTAGTTTAAAATCAAAATCAATTCTGTTAAATTGATTATTGAAGACACATTATATTTATGTTTTGACTTTTAATTGTGTTTGTTTTTGTATTTTATTCTTTTTTTTTTGTGATATTTTACATTGTTTTGTAGTATATACTTTTATGAAAATTAGAACAAATTAGCCCACAAAAATTTTTTTTAAACATTTATTGAGAAAATGAATAGAAATTTAAGATAAAACCGGCAAGACCGCTGAAATGCTAATTCACACTTGTAATTGTTGAGATGTTTGAGCTCCTTCCCGCACTATTTTGTAATATTTTTTATGTATATTTACATATATTTGTATTCATTGATGTTAATAGAATCGAGACTATATTTTCGGATTAAGTTTTTATTGCATTTTTAGTTTGAAACGTTTCACACAAACTTTTTGATTGAAATCGAAAATTTTAATCTGGCAATGCTATCAGATTTCTTTGTTAGATTTTAAGTTCGCAATATTCTGATCACTTTAACCACCTCGAGGGGCTTGAAAATATTCGATATATCAAAGAACAGAATAATAATAAACCCTCTAATGACAGAAGTTATCCGACATAAGTGTTAGCGGGTGGTAGCAGGCGGGTCCAAACTAGATAAACCACGAGTGCGCAAACAACATGTGACTTATAATCGAAGAAAAAAATTGGCTTGAATTACCGTATTCGCTGAATCCTATTTGCATACGAATGAGTCCGCAAACAATAAGAATTCGTTCCATTTTTTTTGTAGGACTGGGGTGACTTCTAAAAACAATGGGAACGATTCTATTCCATAATATAGCATTGTTTCCGCTCCGTATAGGAATGTTTCCGGAGAAAATCAGGAACGAATGCTACTTTTGTTGGAATATGTCCGTTTTTCTCTTAACCTTATATACATAGTAATTATTCCACGAAAACTAAGACTAGATCCAATATTTATGGAAGCCTTTGCTACAAAATAGTGTAACGAGTCCTATAATCGCTTTCCCATACTTCTTGGGAACGTTTCCTATGCGGATTTTTTCCGTGAAGTATAATAAAATATTAATGCCTATTCTGGAATCCGAAGTAGCGTTAAATTTGATCGATTTGATCTCAATTTGTATTCTTGAATCCGCTGCGTTTCATTTCTGTTCGATTGTGGATGATTTATGCGTTTCATTTCTGTTCTGAGTTTAGTTTTACGTTAGATTCCAGAATAGCCATGATTGTATTCATGAAAAATTTCGACCTCTTAATTTTGTCTAAAAAGCATTTCTATGAAAAAACATCTTGAGTCGATTGGGGCATTATTATAAATTTCTCAAAAACCAATAGAGCTAGAGCCATGAAATTTTCCAGGCGTGTTTGATTTTAGAATGGTAGAATTCGGTTAACCGGAAGTAACTAAAATAGCGCCTTTATCGTTAGCGAAAAATTTCAGATTTTGTAAAAAAATCGAGAAATTTCAGATTTTGTCGTTATTTTTCCGGATTTTTAATGCCAGATGAGATTTTTTCCGGAAAATTTGCGAAAAAAGATACTCATTTTATCCTTACAGGATCTTCCGTCACCCTTAGAGTCTGTTTACACGACCACCTATTTACTCTCCTTTTTTCGGTCGTGTTTAGACGCAGATCTTTAACGAACGTATTTTGGTTCCTTTTGGAATGCGCGAAAATGGAATCTTCGGATCAAGTTAGTTTACATTTCTTGTATTAAGAGTTTTATTGACCCAATTGGATTAATTCCAATGTTGGCACTTTATTCCACAATGACATTATCTCCGCTAAATAATCACAGTCGCTTAAACAATTATAATCGAAAAACCAAACAACAATTACACTTGACAAAATATTTAAAACCATAGCAACGAAATGCATAGCAACGAAACACCTTAACAACCAATCAGGCACCGTTCCGCTTTATTTTCACGGTTGGAATTTTAGTTTTCGTTCGTCTTTTCCTATCGTCATTCCCACAGTACCCCGCGCCATCCAACTTTAACGAAACGAACGAAAACACGATGCGTCTAAACAGGCTTTTACGGATTTTTTAATACCAGAATCGGATTCAGCGACCTTAAAAACCCCCAAATGAGATTTTTTTCTGGATAATTTGAGGAAAAGGATATTCACGTTATCCTTACAGGACCTTCCCTTATCCTTACAAGGACGAAGTAGAGAAAATATCATATTATCGTCGGATTTACGTATGCGTGCATGCAAAATTTCAAGTCAATCGGTTGAGTGGAAGTGGGTCAAAATTAGATTCAAATATTTGACCCTGACAGACAGACAGACAGACAAACACGAAAGCAAGCTAAATAAAAGCTTTTAAAAAGCAGTTTTAATTTGTCTACGTTTGGTCACATCCTGTTGAAGATGCGCATAAAGTCTTATGGTTCAACCACATTGAAGGCGGCAAGTAGCAGCGGCGACGGCGGGCGGCATGGCGCCGCCACACATACCGCCGAGCCAGCTACAATGATAGCGGCAGCGGCACCATGATAGCGGCATGCCTCTGTCAAAATGGAAACATCCAAACTTATTTAATTCGTCCGCTACTTCGCTCCATTTATTTTCCTTGATTTTATATCCTTATATTGAGGATGGGCCAAATCGTAGAGCACTGGATTTCCTTTTACGAACTCGATTAATTTCTCCTCCGTTGTCGGCATCTTGTGAAATCAAAACGTCAAAAATCTGCATAGAATGTGGCGCCGAATGTGGTGGTTGTCACAAAACAACGAAGGAAAATCGTCATAGAATGTGGCGCCCAATGTGGTGGTTTTCATAAAACATTTTGGGCGGCGGCGGCAAGTTTGACTTTGTTTCAAACTCGGCGGCGACGGAAAAAGTGCGCTGCCGTTGCCGCTGTATTGTAGTAGCTCTCGTTGCGCTACATTAGTGCAAAATAAATGCAGCCCGCCGCTGCTGCTTGCCGCCTTCACTGTGGTTGAACCATTAGTATTTGTTATGATATTTAGAATTTGTTACATTCTGTTACACAGAGGGATTTAACAAAAATCTGATACGAAAACTTTTAGGCTCTGGTCCTTATTTATAAAATTATATCACTTTTGACATGGTATGCAATCTAAATTTATTGAAAAAATTAATTGAATCTGATATGACCAGCGCCGGCTCTATGGTTCTATGCGCCCTATGCAAGTTTTTTTTGCGCCCTTTTTGTTTGAATTAAAAAAAAGTGTACATATGGCAGATAAGTAAATAAATTTAAAGGCACAAAACGTTTTATGTAAAATAATTCATACAAATAAAATAATTACAAGTTCAACGAATTATAATAGTTCAACATAAAGTATAAAAAAGTTAACAATTTTATTTATTTAAGTTTCTAAAATTTTACTTTTCTTGCGCCCTTTAGCTCGGCGCCCCCATGCCTTGCATGGTCTGCATATTAGGTTGAGCCGGGCCTGGATATGACTTATAATTGGTTTTCAAATAAAAATGCGATATTAATATAAATATAGTCTCATTTTAAAAAGTGAAATAAATTCAAATATCACTAGTAAAAATTAAAAAAAAAAGATAGGAATAATAATAATAAAAAAAATATGATAAACTTTCATTGATTGAACCCATCTCCAAGCACAAGTATTTTATATTTGATTTGTTGTGTTAATTCATTGCTATATACTATATATACATAATAATTGTTTCCATTTGTTTTATATATTGTAATAAAAAAAAATTAAATCCATAATAAGCATTGTTATTATTAAATTGATTATTATGCATTTTATTAATATTCATGTTATGTTAATCTGTAAGATATGTATGTAAAAAAAATTCAACATCAATTAAAATTATTTGAATAACAAACGCCATTAAAACATGTAGGTAGCTTAAAAATAATTATTTTTCATTATCCTCAGTACTACTTTTTCCAAAAAAAAAAAATTAATTAATAAATAAAATTTCGCGCCTTTCCAATCATTTGTACGAAAAATTCTTCTAATATTGTTTTGCATTGTAACATATCCAAAACATCCACGATGCCTTTTTCCCCCCTCTTCTCTTTGATTCTTTTTACAATGATTGTAATGTTTTACAATGATTGTATAATTTTGCAATGATTGTAATGTTTTACAACGATTGTAATATGTTACGATTGTATTGTTTTACAATGATTGAAATATTTTACAATGGTGGTAATATTTTACAATGATTGTAACATTTTACAAGAGCTGGAAATCACAAACATTTTTTTTTCACAACTTATTGTAATATTGCATCGTTGTTTTATTGTATTCATGTTTCCATTTAGCTATAAATTGGTGGTTGAAAAAAACGAAACTAATATTGCTATTAAAATTGAGAAATAATAATAATAATAAAGAAAAAAAAAACATCATGCGCGATCAATTTGAATTAAATCAATTTCATTCATTGCGAATTTTTCTTTTGAAAATTATAATTAAAATACATATTTTTTTTTTAAATTATTTTGGTCAGTTAATTAATTATATTTTCTTTTTCTCTTTCTCTTCTTCGTTCGCAACGCGGATATTTTGAAAATTTTCCTAAAACACGCGACTCGTGTAAAATTTTACAATTTCTTGAACAATTCTTTGATTTTTAAAAAAAATCACAAATCCGTATAAATGTCCGTTAACGATGTGTGCAGTAGAGGGTATACCTGAAGTATATTACTTCGGGCCATGCGGCAAATACAATGCACTTGTTATGGAATTGCTTGGTCCATCACTTGAAGATTTATTCGATTTGTGCGGCAGACGATTTACCCTGAAGACAGTTCTCATGATAGCAGTACAATTAGTAAGTACTTAAATACAATCTACAAATAGTAATTAAAATCGTAGTAATATTAATAATAAAAAAAAATTCATAACAATAAAAAATATTCATAATAAATATTATTGTTATATGTTAACTTTATTTATCCATTACTACTAATTTACAAAACAAATGACTATAAATATATCGTAACAAATATAATTCATTTTTGTACAAAAATATCTAAAATAAAAATCTTCCAAAATAAATGCTAGATAAAAACTATAATATTTTTTTTCTAAATATTTAAAATTCATTCGTTGGCTAGTTCGTTCATTTTTTTATAATTGTATTTATTTTTTTATTGCTAATTTTTTTTTCAAATTAAATTAAGTTTGATCATATTTTTTCACACAAGATTTTGATTTGCATTACATACTCTTACTTATGTTTAACATCAATTTTGTTGAGTTTTGGAAACTGCTTTAATGTGGTGGTTTGGGACGAAAAAAAAAATTCATCGCTTTTTTTTATTTAAACATCAATATTCATTTTCCATTATTCCAAATTCATCACAAACTCATTATTGCTTTAAATTCACAGGAATCAAAAAAAAAATTAACATGTGTAACGCTTGGTACTTTATTTACTCGATGCTCGAAATTCTAGGGAATTTTTTTTACACAAATTCTTGAACTTTTCTTTGAATAACTTCGAGCTATAATAATTTCGATCCATTTTTTTTTTGTTTAAGGGCCCAGTTATAGCGTTCCGTAAGAATGATCAGTAAAATTTTTTAATCCAGATTTATTTACTTCTTCTACACCCAATTCTTATATTTTTTTAGTTCAAAACGTGTTTATACACGTCTAATTACCATTTCCATTAAATGAAATTGTTATTACATGAGTAATTTTTCCAAAAAACACGATTTAATTTTTTTAATTTTTTTTACGTTTCCGAAAAAAATTTTCGTACGTAAAAAAAATTAAATCGTGTTTTTTGGAAAAATTACTCATGTAATAACAATTTCATTTAATGGAAATGGTAATTAGACGTGTATAAACACGTTTTGAACTAAAAAAAAATATAAGAATTGGGTGTATTAGTAAAGGAATCGGAATTAAAAAATTTCACTGACAGAAGTTTACTGATCGCTATAACTGGGCCCTAAATCCGTGATTTAACCAAAATTGTCGTCGTAAAGTGAGGAGGGGGTGAGGGGGGTTGTTGGTTTGTGAGGAATGCTACGAATTCGTCGTGTTATGGTTGTTTTATGTTGCGACGCATTCAGAACTTTTAGTAACAAACATCGCGCTATTGAAATGCGCCGCAAGCGATTTTTCAAAGAAAAATTCGCTAGAGGCAGTCATTTCTGAGGAAACTACACCGCCTAGATTGCAAAATTCAAGGACAAAAGTTTAATTTCCAGGACCCGGGACAACATGCCTAAATCCGGCATTGTCCCGGCCATTCCGGGGCGAATGGTAACATCATCTATATGTCATATTGGAGTATTTATTTTATTTTTGTTCCTCTCGAAATAATTTCTAACCAAAAATGACGTCTGTCTTTCACCACGCTTTTTAGTCTTCGCAAATATATCCTTACCTATAAGATATCCGTACAGACTTCTTAACGTCCGAATCGGATTCATTGACGCCAAAAACTTCCCAGATGACCTCTGCGTTTGTAGGCCACTTCTTATCTCGCTAGGCCATGGAAGCCAATTGAGAAATGAATTCTAAACGTGAACAGCCTTTAGTGGTGTGAAACGATGAAAAATTCACAGTAAAGTGTCAGAATCAGGTTGATTTTTTTGGAAAGCGGGAATAATATAATATACTGAGACGAAATCAGAATTACTCAGTCAAAATTTACTCTATTTTCAGTAAAATTTACTGTGTTTCAGTAAATTTTACTATCGTTTAGTGAAATTTTACTGTCGTTTAGTAAATTTCACTGGGAAAATAGTAAAAAAGAGTACTTACTGCTTTCCCCAATTAAATCCTAGTAAAATCGTAAGGTGGTTCATAGATAAGTTCTTATAATTTTTAAGATCAATCCCCTGCATTTCAAAATTTAGAGCTGATCCTGCCAAACTACTGTTAGATTCAGAATTAGCAACACCACAATAACTAAATATAACTTAATATCGATAAAATAGTCTGTCTTTGTTGGTCTGTCTAATAAATTTCTAAAGGTGCCGCTCCACATGAGAGTAAATACGCGAGTAACTCTCTAAAACTCTCGAGAGTTACTCGCAGGAGGTTGTCCATTTAAGAGTTAATTTCGGCGATTTTTCTATCGCTACTAACGAAATTGAGCTTCTAGCTTCTAGCATTCTCGAGAGCTACTAGCGAAATTCAAACGCTGTTCGTATCTGGCGAGCTACTCTCCGAGAGTTCAGTGGAGGCCTGTCGACTAGAGAGAAGAATCACTTTTGATAGCTCGCAGAAACTAGCCCGCGAGTTTCTGCGAGCGACTCTCATAGACGTGTCCATTTGCGGGTAGCTGCTATCGAGAGGTTCTCGCCGGCATTTACTCTCATGTGGAGCGGCACATGACAGAGAATTTCTATTTTTGATAAACTACAAAAAAAATTGAATCATTCAACAGTCTGTGATCAAACTACCATTGCTCAGATATTAAACGTACAATTTTTCCCAGAGCCAATCAATTTCCTAATTTCAAGCAACATTGAATTCCTTCAAACAGAAGAAAAGACAAAATAACCCAATTACATTATTATGTAAAATTCATGAAATCCACTTGCAGACAATTCAATCGATTTAAAATTGCAAATTATTCTCACTCCTTTCCTTGTTTGACTTCTCAATAAAAAAAACAGTAGTCCGTCATCAAAATTCTGGAAAAAGAAATCCTAGAAGGCCACACAAGCAAAAAGACACGAAGAAAATATGCAAACCTACAACATCTATTTACACATAAAGGTTCCCAGTCTATAATTCCCGTAAGAAGAATCCTCTGCATCAATATTAAACTTGGAGTTTTGCCAGAATTTTATGCTTTTCGTTGCGGCTCTATTCATTTTTTTTCACCCAAGTTAAGGTCTTTGAATTGCAGTGGAAAAATGTCCATTTTAATACCATTCACCATTTTTTATGAGCATTTACCAAACTGTAAGCATATTCTAGTAATAGTTTTATTGGAATTTTGAATTTATTTTGATACAGTTTGAAAATCTCGTTAATTTTAAAAGCTTTTATTTAGCTTGCTTTCGTATTTGCCTGTTTGTTTGTCAGGGTCAAATCTTGCAATCTACTTTTGATTCACTTCCGCTCATACGTAACTCCGATGACAAAACAACTTTTTTACAATGTCATTTTCCTCAAATTTTCCGAAAAAACTCGTTTGGGGGGTTTTTGGAGTCGTTGAATCAAGTTCTGACATTAAGAAGTCTGTAAGGATAACAGGAGGTCCTATTCGGATAAAATCTCATTTGAGGGGTTTTTTGGGGTCGCTAAATCCGATTCTGGCATTATAAGCTCCACAAGGATAACGGACGGTCCTCTAAGGAAACCGTGATTATCCTTTTCTTAAAATTTTCCGGAAAAAAAATCTCATTTGGGGGTTTTTTTTGGGGCCGCTGAATCCAATTCTGGTATTATAAGCTCTATAAGGATAACGGACGGTCCTCTAAGGTTAACGTGATTATCATTTTCTTCAAATTTTACGGAAAAAATGTCATCCGGGTGGTTTTGGATTCGCTTAGTCGAATTCTAACGTTAAGAAGTCTGTAAGGATAAGGGAAGGTCCTGTCAGGATAACGTGATTATCATTCTCCTCAAATTTTACGGGAAAAATCTCATCTGGGAGTTTTTAGGGTCACTGAATTCGATTCGGGCGTTAACGCTTAGAGACACAGGAAAAATGGCAAAAATACAGGAAAATTAAAAAAAAAATTTTGGTGTTACAACTTCAAAGCTTTTATGCAGTAATGGCAGTTAATTTAATCAGTGGTACAATTTGGTACCGCCGTGCGGCATTTGTTACGAAAAATGTGGTACATCGCGTGTACCATCAAGCCTGTAAGGGTTAAGAAGTCTGTAAGGATATTTCCAAGGCAGGGCTATGTATTCGAATACTAAAAAGTATTAACAAGCGTGGCGAGGGACACGTAATTTTGGATTTTTAGTCATACTGATCAAATACAAAATGACTTAAAAAGGATAAAAAAAAACAAATAATTTTTTTAAACAGCTTTTATTAAAAAATGTACTAAAAAAAATTGTTTTGTCTGTGTATCAGAAATAGAAGCGAGATAAAAGCATAAAAAACGAAATAAATATTGATCTCACTTTTATTTCTGATACACAGAGCCCAAAAAAATATTTTTTTTCCTTTTTAACACTTTTTTTAAACCTTTTTTTGTTTGCATTGAGTTTTTTGTAATTTCTCTTAGTATATAGAATTTAAAATACCACAAATTTGGTAACAACTTACTAATTCAAAAAGATTTTTGATTGGAAAATCCGCACACTTAATGAATGTGATTTGTGGAAATTAACTTTGTTAACTTGATTAGATCAATCTTTTGTCGAATTAATTCCAAATCTACACATTTCCTAAGAAACATCTGTTTGGTTCTTGATTTACAATCCATAAATGAAATAAAAGCAATTCAATGTTTCTGCTATACTGTCCAATCGTTGAAAGCTTCCAAATGAAATTAATTATCTTAAGTAAATAATCAGGGCGATTCTCAGGAACGAACCGAAGAATCCAATCGACTTTGTCAATCTAAAAACAAAATCGAAGGGAAAAATAGAACCACATAATAGTCTACGTAAAAAATATGTTATTATATAAAATCTGAAACTGATGATTATTTTGAAATTCGTTAAGATTTTACATCAAAAGTGATTATATTTAGAAAATGTAATTAATTCTAGATAGAAGTTTACATAAATTAAGCTATTAATTTTCCATCCCACCAACATTTTTCCCTCGCCCCAAAATCGGTTTTTTTACCTTATAATGCGAAAATGCATCGTATATTTTTTTGAAATTTTGATTCTAGACACGGTTAAAATATTTTTTCCAAATTTCTACGATTTTCGTCTAGATTTCTATTTGGCAAAAATTTGAAATTGTATTTAGTATACCAGGTAAATAGCAGGTGAGGGATTATAGAAATACAGGGGGGAGGGGACAAATTGTTGTTGCCAATTTTTGTTTCATAACTAACGTTGAAAGCCCGATTAGTATTGCTTTAATCCTGGACGGTTAATGTCAGAAAATTACTCGAAAGTTTTTCCAAGCAAAAAAAGGTATTGTAAAATGAGGCGTTAAAAGCTGGAGTGGACCAACCCACATAATCGAGTTTTTGAAGCTTTTCCACTTTTGTACTATTATTTACTGTAAATTTTTGGAAAAAAAATTTGTGTGGACTTTTTTTACTCAATGTTGAAATGTTCTTTTGTGCATCCAAACATTTTTATCTAGAAACTCACTCGCAATACTGATTCAAACACAAAAAAAATCACGATTTCGACATGTGGGTTGGGCCACTCTAGCACTCAACGGCTCAAATAGGCTTTGCGACCACGACCTAAAGAAATTAGTGTGAATTCAAGTCATGATGACCACTTTCGCACGTCTTGTGCTACACTGTAGAAAATGAGTTGAGAATTAATGTATATTACTACACCCTTAACCTTAAGGATTTAACTTTATGATCAGGCTACGTAAATTTACTCCAAAAAAATTGTGAAAATTAAAATGATTAAAATGTTGATGCAAAATTTTGTTCTAACGATACAAGGTACACGATTTCTTTTTATTATGGAAGTAAAATCGCCTGTTTCTGTTCTTATTTTGCCGCAATGTTACTCTCCAATGATCCCGATCGCGTGCCGATGGCCTATGTTGCATTGCAATTCTCTTCGCGTCCCAGTTGTGTCCCCCATCACCTTGTTAATATGACTATTGGATTGTTTCAGTATCTGTCCCGGAAGCCGCTTTCTACAACGCTTTCTACACCAGTCAATACTCCCCTCTTTTGTGAGAAGACCATCAGAAAATTTGGTCCAAATTGGTTTCAAGGAACTAAAGTTAAAAAAATCCTTTATAAATTTTATCCGAATTTTCCAGTAGACGCGTATCTCATCTTCATAACTATCTAGTCATTTATCACAATTTTCATGCATCTAAATAATTATTATCTTATTTTTTTAAACTCTTTATTCTTTTTTACAATACAATATGTAGACAAATTGAGTTATTAAATAAAAGACAACAACGACATGCTGATAATTATGTTGTTTACATGTAAACCGATGACTATTTTTCAATTCAACAAGATTGTTATTTTTAGAAAATCATTTTATCGATTAGTCAAATAGACGGTAGTTATAAATGACCTTTTCTCCTTTTCGACAGTACAAAAATAATACGATATTTATTTAAATAGTTTATATTTAGATTTCTTGTCTAAAAGTTAAATCTATTTTAGCCCCTTTTCTGAAATAAATTTACTTCAGATCGTCATTTTTTTTTACTTTACAAAAATACTCGTACTAATGATTTTTTTTAAATTAAATTTTTAGCTCCACCGGATCGAATTTGTTCATAGTCGGCACTTAATATATAGGGATGTGAAACCGGAAAATTTTCTCATCGGTAGAACATCAACAAAACGTGAAAAAATTATACATATAATTGGTAAGAATAAATATTTCTCTTTATTATTAATTTTTTTAATTTTTTCAAAATAAATTTTAATTGATTTTTCTTTGTGTGATTTTAGATTTCGGTTTGGCCAAAGAATATATTGATTTAGATACTAATAAACACATACCATATCGGGAACACAAGTCACTAACGGGCACTGCCCGTTATATGTCAATAAACACACATATGGGCAGAGAGCAATCTAGACGTGATGATTTAGAAGCATTAGGTCATATGTTTATGTATTTTTTAAGAGGTTCACTGCCGTGGCAAGGTCTTAAGGCTGATACACTTAAGGAAAGGTATCAGAAAATTGGTGATACCAAACGAGCGACACCTATCGAGGTAAAATAACATCATTTTTTCTAATTGTTTTAGTTTTTCTCTGTGTTTTGTAGGTTTTGTTAATTTTTGTTATGAATTTCAACATTTTTAATAACTATAGCGGGGATGGCAAACAAATAAAATCGTGACGTTATACATTTCGTTAAGTAACGAAATTCAAATTTTGTTGTGTTACGTTATTTCGTTTTGTAACGAAAAGAAAAGTTCACATTGGGCCGTATCTATAAAACTGAGCACATGCTTTTACCAAAGATTAGGTAAATAAAGATAAGAATCCGAGTTGGGGTCCCAAAAAATCAACAGCAGAAATGGAATCTTTAGTATCCTTGCAAAACGATTATTTTCCTTCATATTTTGACACAAAAATCAATAAAAATATTCAGACTGCATGCGTTACTCGATTGAGATTCAAAACTACAGTATTTTTCATACGTTTGAAGTTCTGGAGTGGTATTCCGTAATTCGTTTCAAGCGCTTGTTTCGAGTTGGAAGAAAAAGTAGTATTCGCTGTCTCTGTTTCGACCAAAATAAATAGAGATAGCAAATATCGCTTTTTCTTCTACCTCGAAACAAACGATTGAGACAAGTTTCGGAATACCACTCCTGTTGTTTCTTATTTTTTGTTATCTAATCTTCGTTTAAACTCAACTTTTTTGGATCGAATTTTCAAGTTCTTATTAACACGTTGACTGCCACCATGGAAGTGAAAGGGTCGGGTCCCAGAGGCTAGTAGACTTTTTTTTTTGAGACCAATAGATGGTTTGCCCATCATAACTGTCGAAAGGATTGAGCTAGAAACCTGAAATTTTGTTGTGTCGCGTAAATAGCAAGGCAAAGTTCTTAAACCGGCGAAATCGGACCATACACGCAAAACCGGTTTTTGTAATTTTCTCGGAAACGGTGGGTCGTGTTTAAAAATTTATGAAGGTAAAATGTGTTAAGAACCCGATTTTACATAACCTATACATGAAAATCCAGTTGGACCACTCTTTCCTCCCTCCCCCATATAAATGGAATACTTTATATTTTCTCGAAAACGGTGCATCGTATCGAAAAAATATTAAAAGACGAAATGTGATTGGAATATGATTTTACATAACCGTTCCATACATCAAAATTCAGTCGGACCACTTCTTCCTCCCCTTTCCCACACAAATGGATTTTTTTTTAAAGAAAAATGTTGTTTGCCTTCACATATAGTATTTGACGATTGGCCTCTGGCAATTGTAGTTTTTCTTATGTATTATAAAGTCATAATTTTATTTTGCTATTAAAATAACTTATCTAATGTAATCTCCTCAATTTTAGGTGCTCTGCGAAAATCATCCAGAAGAATTTGCCACATATTTAAGGTATGTGAGGCGATTAGATTTTTTTGAAACTCCCGACTATGATTTCTTAAGAAGACTGTTTCACGACTTATTCGATCGTAAGGGTTACGTGGACGATGGAGAATTCGATTGGACAGGAAAGACAATGGTAACATTTTTGATTTTTCACTTTATAGAAAAATATTTAGTATTATTTCAAAAAAAAAATTATTAAATACAAATACCTTGAATATGAAAACAAACATCAGAAGAGATGTGAAAACGAATCAAATAGCACCAAATACAAGAGATATGAATTTAGTAAAAGATAAGAAAACCTATAGATTGTCCTGCAATTCAGAAGAGTTTAATCAAACCTAAATGTCCAAAAATTCTTAAAAAGAAACAAAAAAAAAAAGATTGAAGATTGAAGAAAGTATTTTTCATGTATTTCTTTGCCAAAAATGAACTCAAGTCATATTTGAACAATTAAATCGTTATATATTTTTTCTAATTTTCGTATTTCATTATTTTTAAGTTCAAATTTAATTTATTTTGGTTCTTTTTTTAATTGTTACTTAATAAAACGGTTGAAAACATGTAGCCATCTGATTTTATGGAGGTTATGCGAACACTAAGGAATGCACCACCCTCTAATATCGCGAAAAATAAATCTGATAAGGTGATAAGTCAATTACAAAAAAAAAATGAATCCATGCTTTTATGTGATTACTATTTTTGTACAACTCGCTCGGTATTTTTGCTTTTTATTTTGATGGCACAAAATGTATTTTTATTTCATTGATTTAGTTTAGAAAACATTGCGTAAATCCTATCAGCACATCAATCAAAAGTTTATTTGTCATTTTTTTTCCTTAGTTTAATTCAAACAGTTTTTTTTTGCTAAGCAAAGGAGGAAATTTTTAAGAAGCAATCTGTTTGCTCTGTCCGAGAACAAGAAATATTGTTCGCTTCAATGCGATAGGACGTCGGAAATGAATGATTGATGAAGACATCTTTGAAATTCGTGCTTCTGTTTCTAAAATCAAATTGGATAACGTACATTCAACAATCGCCGAGATTAAGTCATTACAGTTTGTGCGAAAGTAATTTCAAGTTTACACAAAAATAAAATGAATTGCTTTAATATATTGAATGAGGATTGGGGTTTATACGGTTTTTCAAATCGTATATTAAACACAGAGAATTTAAAACCTACCACTCTTAAGAAAAACTTGATCTGAAAATAGGGTTGTAATGACAAATTTTAAAAAACTAGGTCTTGTGAGCATAAAATCCCGGTCATTGAACAAATGCGCCGCAGGGAAATAAAAATAAAATAAAAGTAGCGGACGAGTGAATAAAATCTAGCAAATGTTTTTACTCGCAATTTACCACATTTTAGTACAAAATTCAATAAACATTTTGTACTACAACCTGATAAATTCCTCGTAAAAGGATTTGCTAGATTTTACTCTCTCGGCCCTTGTGAGCATGAAACCCCAAAGATCTTGGAAATGCGCACCAAAGAAATTTTAAATAAAAACTTGAAAAATCGGATTTGTGGCCAAAAGCCACCGGGTAACTCGAAAATACGTCGAATGCAAATTTAAAAAAAAAATGAAAACTTGGTTTTGTGAGAGAAATATCTTTTAATACTCCGAAATGCGCCGCAGGGAATTAAAAAAAATAGAAACCTAGAGATGGAATTGCGTACGGTAACTAGTGATAGTGACTGCCACCCGTCAATTTTTCGGAACCCGGTAGTACCCAAGTTTTGCAAATTTTAATCAAAATGGAATCACACTATTTGTGTAGTTGATCCTCGGCGCTACAGCTCTAGATGAGCCTGGGTCTCCTCAATTGAGGTTTCATAACAATTTCTTATCTGCTTCGCACCTACAGTTTTTACATGGATTGCGAATCATGGATGAATTACAACATTTGTAAGGTTTTTACATTGCAACCGATCAACAGCAGAGGCCGTGATAGCAATCTAGCCCGATGATGTCGTTAGCACTAAGCGGCAACTCGTATAGTGTAGGTGCCGCTTTTGATTAGAAAATGTTGACCAAAATGTTGGTGGTTGCAATTTTATTGAAGTCCGAAAAATTGACGGGTGACAGTCACTATCAACTATCACCTTACGCCATTCCACCGGTGAACCTGTCAGTTCTAGTCACCTCGGAAACATGCCGCAGGCAAATTTACGCTTCATTTAGAAATTTAAAAAAATTCGCCGCAGACGAAGTTTTTGGAACTTTGAAGCCAAATATGTCCAGTACACCCTTAAAGGTAGAACCAGAAACATACGTCCGTGCGTCCGTCACGTTGACAGTTCGATGCGGTCAAAGTAAAATCAACGGGCTGCTATGAGTACTGTCCTAATAATGCGTTTGTCCGCATAGAGTAGGTCGACTTTCTACTTTTACATGCGGCAACGCACGGAAATGTCATTTCGCAAAAAAGTTTGATTACGATTTAAGCAATTTAAGTATGGAACAAATTGAAAGTAATTGTTTCGACGATAAACTAATAGAAGAAGTGCAAAAAAAGTGAAGAAGAAGTGATTCGTTGCCGTACCCAACTGTTACCGCATAAAACTGTCTACCGGACGGACGCATGACGGACGCATCGACGTACGATTCAGGTTCTAGCTTTAATGTACATATTAAAACTCAATATATTTTGACTTTCTTAACTTTGCCGTTTGACACAGTGAAATTGGATCACAAAACCGCCCGAGGAAACTGCCTTCTTCGGGTATATTTAATACCGCCTCCTCTCTCGGATATCTCCGGACTTCCTTAGACCTGGCGCGCACTGAAATGGCGAAGTTCTTGAACAACATGCAGCAATGGAACGGCAAAAGCGAAATGTAGCACTGGATTCGCGGCGATTTGGCCTAGTTCCATGCGCACTGTTCCTTAGGTTTCAAGTGTTTCAAAAATTCCATTATGTTCCCTATTTCAATACGGGCCTGTACTTCCATAGAGGACAGTGTTCGGGTAAAAGAGAACTCATGGCAACCCTAAAAGGGGTTTTTTAAAAAAATTTACTTATCGTTGAAATTCTGCGTGAAACTTTACTACTTGAGGTTTGTTTATGCTATTATGGCACTTGGTTTTCTCTCTGTTAAAAAGTGGGTGAAAAATTTGGTTTTCCCAGCCCATTTTTAAGTCATAAATAACCAATTGTCATAACATACAATTTCAAAATCAACAATTCACCCGACATGTGCGATGATTCAAAGTTTTTTTTTTTTTTTAAATACAGACAAGCTTTCAATAATGTTATTTTATGATAAAAATTGACTAATTTTAATGTCATTGTATTTGCTATACCAGCGTAAAATGCTAGTAGTCATTTTTTTTAGTAATATTACATTAAATGTTTCTCAACCCATTTAGGATTAGCTACCTGGTATTTTTTTTTACTTTGATTTGTTTAATTATTGTAATGAAATTAACAAGGTTTCTCCCTTCATAATTCGTAACTAACACTACTTCCATTTCAGTCAACGCCTGTTGGATCTCTACAAACTGGTCATGAAGTCATTATTTCACCGAATAAGGATCGTCATAATGTAACTGCAAAGGTAATTTCCAAAGTATTTTCATTTTAAGTGTCCTTCCCTTTTGTTTCAAGTTTGGTTTTGTCCCGAAATTTTTGATTTTTCAATTAACTAAAACTACAATATATTTTTTTTAAATTACGAAACAATTCCTTTTTTTTGGTAAACAATATTTTGAAACGGTTTATCTAAAATGATTTTTTTAAACTGGATATTTAAATAAAACATAAATGAAAATTAGGATTCATTTGACTACGATGAGAACGATTTTAATATGGATGAAGATCTATTAATAATGAAGGTTAGGAGTTTTTTTTTCTTAAAAATGTCTTAGGCTAGTTTTCGATATTAATTTTGCTAGAGATGCATTTTGAAATTCAATAAGAATATTGCTATAATTTTGGTTGAGTTTCTAATATAAATATTCGTGCTTGTAGCATTTTTAACTACGGCAGTCACACATCGGATTTTTATTGAAATTTCTACTATTGTAGAAAAGCTAGAAATTTTATTTAAATAAAAAAACAAACTACAAATTAAGTGGGTTGAAAATCGGACACCAATCATGTATTCCGACGCGTCTCTGTCTTTCGACTTCGACGCAGCTTTTTCCTCTTGACTTCGCCATATATGCAGCTTGAAATTCCGCGGAATCGTCACTGTGAATCGAAGCGTGATTCTGACGGTCACTCCACGAAATTTGAAGCTGCTGATATGGCGAAGTCAAGAGTAAAAAGCTGCGTCGAAGTCGAAAGACAGAGACGCGTCGGAATACATGATTGGTGCCAGTGGGATCAAATTCTATGTTAGTTTATTTCGTTATATTGCTAGTTTTTTACCTTTAATTGTTGTTTGTACCAACGAAATTTAGCAACTTAAGCCCAACTTAAACTAATTAAATCTCAGAATTTCTATGGTTTAAACGGCTAAAGGTCTCGATTACATATAAGTTCCGATTTTTTCATGGCCTGTCATTAAAATGACACTTGCAGCTATAGTTTTTCCGAGCATTTTTGCCCAAGATACCAAAAAAATTCTGACAAATGCTATTTCGGGACATTTCAATGCCAGACCATGAAAAAAATCGAAATTTTTGTCTACTCAAGACGAGGTTTTAAGAAAAGTTGGTAGGTCTGAGGCAATTAGCAAAGAAATCACACTTACGTGGAGTAGAATATTGCGACGTAATAAATTGATCTGTCAAATCCACATTTCGGTTGATTTTGATAGAATAAGGTGGTATCGCACAAGAAAAGTAATTCCAGTTGTTCGTATATTAATTATTGTAGTTATAAATTCCCGAGTTTCGCGAATTTTATTAAATTTACAACTCGTAAAATAGAAGAAATTCCACAAGAAAAATTGGAAATCCCAAAAGACACTTTAAAAGCCTTCAATTTTTTCATTTGGTTCATGCCCCAAATCAAGGATATAAGAATTTTCATGCAGTTCTTCTATTAAAACCTCTATTTAACTTTTCAAAAACAGCAAAAGGTCAATGCGCCGCAGGAGAAGTCTTTTTGACCAATGATTCGTCTTCAAAAACCGATAATGCTAATTTTTGGGCTATGCTGTTTTAAACTCCCGAGTTTAAAAGTTTTATATAAACTTTAAATAATAATAACACAGGCATCCCTTGATTTACGACGTTTCTGGGCGCGTCGTATATCGAAACGTTGTATACCATGGTCTTGTATATATACTATATATATTTCTTTTTTTGATAATTTTTTATTATATTGTAGAAATGATAGAGCTGAAAATACTAAATCATGGCAAAATTTAAAATCTATTAAAGGCTCAAAACTTTGAAAATTTCAAATTTAGAGACCGGCAACAAAACACTGAGCGTCGTATAACGAAACGTCTTATATCGAGACGTCTTCAATTAACAGATGTCTGTACTGATCAAGTATCGTTTAAATTTGAGAGGCCAAAATAGTTTTTAACACGTTGAGCGCCACGTGCCCACCGGTGAACATTTTAATTTTCCAACCGAGGACCAAGTGACCACCGGTGGTCATGATTGGATGTCGATGGTGGGACAACCTGACCACCCGTGGTCACACTACTTGTTTCATTTCGAGACATCGTGACCACCAGTGAGAACCTTTTACATATATTTAGCTTTGAGAAATATTAAGTTTGGTCCCAGAATGTAAAGCTATTTTACTTGGAATTGGTAGTATTTGCAATAAATCAATAAAAAAAAAATTTTAAAAAAATGTCCCAGAATGTCAACCAAGGAATACCCGCTCGTAAGCACGCGGTCTACTGTATTCAAAGAATGACCACGGCTGGGCACTTGGCGCTCGACGTGTTAATTTGCCACATTTTTCGTGCTCCTTTGTTACCAAATATAGGGAAAAAAGTGTTTTTCTCCATTTTTAAGTCCCTAAAATTCGTGTGCCTACGCCGAAATACGCCTCTGACCTTACCCCATATTTAAATTTTTCGTTTTGATTATTGTGTTGTCGTGCTAAAGACAACAGGCACAAAAATCTAGGCAAAATTGATACCATATCGTTTGTATAACTCGCCAATTCCTCTAATCCGACGATTGTTTTTTTTTCTTGAATAATTTTATATAAATTATTACATGTGGCTATGGTTTAATGAAGGAATTTAGTTTTTTCAAATAAAAAATAAAAGTCAGAGATTAAATTTGATAGTAGTTGAGTATTAATAGAAATATTGCTAGATATTAGTTTATTCGTAGTTAATTGAAAATTAAACAAAAGAATTACAATAAAACTTTGTATTTGTGTTAATTTTTTTTTTAAATTACTAACAAATATTTGTTGATTAATTACATATAATATTAATTAATTAATATATTTTTTACATAAATATAATTAAATTTCATTTTGATTTCATTTTATCCTGTGTTTGCTGTTTCGAATTTTATCTTTTTTACTCTGTGTGTGCCTTCCTGTATATTAAAAACAAAACAAACAAAAAAAAAATGCTAACACAACAACAACTACTACTACGCCTGTTTTCTACTACTCTTAATAAAATCATCGTCATTGCATTATATTTAATCTGAAATTTGAAAACTAAATGATCTTTGATGGCTGTGCTCGACTCTACTATCCATCCTTATTGCTGATGATGTACTGCCCGATGTCTTCCACGCACTATAAACCAAATGCATATCAAAACTCATATAACAATATGTATGTATAATAAATCATCAATTTAACTGGAATTTAAAAAAATATATAAATATATCCAATATTCACAATCATCAATCACCACCAACTATCTACCAAAAACAATTGACAATCACTAGACAAATGCCAAGGGAGGTGTTGCTGCATGGCCCGATGTACCAAAACCAGGTGCCACACTTGGCAATCTTACACCGGCCGATAGGCATGGTTCAGTACAGGTGAGTTCAATTTTCAATGTTTTCATTACGTTTTTTTTTTTATGTTTTTGTATGTTGGTTTGTTCGTTCGCTATGTATATTTCTATTATTATTAATTTTTATGTACATAAAAAGAATAACTAATTTTTTGTGTTCTGAATTTTATCCTCTATTTATTTAGCTCTTGTCTTGCAGTTCTGTTACAATCGATGTAAAAGTGTAATCTGTTTCTAAAAAAAGTATGAAAAAGATTTCTTCGAAAACAAGCTTTCTTGTAAATACGCTAAATGAGAGAAATATGAGATAAAAAAATCAATTCTAATTTATTGAATAATAAATTTCATAAAATTGGTCTTAAGCTCAATTCAGACTAACGAGTGCGATTGACCTTCCTCGACCAATGAAATCACAGCTTTCAACAATAGGAAAATGAATTTTAAGCCGAATTTAAGCCGCTACTTCGGATATCTATCTTATTGAATTTACTGCGTCTAAGAAAGTTTTGCAATATACAGTAATCCCTCCAACTGCGCGGTAGATACGTTCCACAAAAAGATCGCGCAAACCGAAACCGCGCACTGTGAACCCTACTTTGTATGAAATTTTGGAGTTAGAAACATGTTTTTTTAAACGAAAATTATAAAAAACCCGCGCAGCTGCGAAATTTTTACCGCGCAGTTCGAAATTTTTGTATTAAAAATTTAACCGCGCAGTTGCGAAACCGCGCAGTTAGAGGGATTACTGTAGATTGAATTACAGTAGAACCTCGACTTGCGAGAAAGAACTTCGATTTATCGAGGATTTCGCGATATTGGGCTTTATTCTGCATATAAATACAATTCAAAGAGATTGAATAAACTTCGAGTTGTTAAAGCATTCCAGTTATTTTAGTTCGACTTATCGAGATTGCACTACAATTTAAAATATATAAGATTTTTGTTCAAAAAGTCATATTTGATATTTTGTACAGTTGATATGCAAGACAAGAGTTAAAACTGTATATTTGTACAAACTACTTGTTTAAAATATATATATAAAATTTACTGTAAATAATAATTAAAAAGCAAGTTTATATGTGAATTATCTTTCTTTCAAAACGAATAAATCATTCATGAATGATTATTTTTGATTTATTTTTTTTTATTTTTTGGGCTGGAAATAAAGAGAAACACCCACCATGTTAGGGATAGTGTCAAAATCTTGGAAAATTGGCCGGGAGTGGAAGAGGTGAAATTAACTTTCGATAATAGCGGACCGAATACCGAAAACGGGTTCAGAATCGATTGAGTTGTTGAAAAATTATGATATCGGGTACATATTTTGAATAAAATCTAATGTGTAACCTGTTTTCTTTCTCACGGAGAGAAATAATAGGACAGATTCGTACAAAAAATAGGCATATACGAGACTGTCAAATTTTTTGGTAATAACTCGCAAACAAAAGGAGAATTCATGCCAAAAAAAAAGAAAATTTTCCCAAAATTATAGGAAGAATTCCCATTTTTTGGGATTATTCTTATTTATATTCATATTTGGATTTCTCTCCGTGTTGAAGCAAATTTTTAATTTGAGGTTTGTCAATAAAACCAAGGACTCGATTCTGCAACTTGAGTTTTGCTGTTCTTCTATATAACGCCCAATTCTTAAGTATATGATTTACATTCTTAAATTTTTGTGCACTGAAAACTCACAGTTGCCGAATTAGGTTCCAGTAGCGCAGCAAATATAGAGGGGGTTTTGTTCAACACATTTTAAGGTCAAAAATTTTTCTGAGAGAACTAGAGCTAAGGGCCCAGTTATAGCGATCCGTAAGAATGATCAGTAAAATTTTTTAATTCAGATTTATTTACTTCTTCTACACCCAATTCCTATTTTTTTTTTTGATTCAAAACGTGTTTATACACGTCTAATTACCATTTCCATTAAATGAAATTGTTATTACATGAGTAATTTTTCCAAAAAACACGATTTAATTTTTTTTACGTACGAAAAATTTTTTCGTATACGTAAAAAAAATTAAAAAAATTAAATCGTGTTTTTTGGAAAAATTACTCATGTAATAACAATTTCATTTAATGGAAATGGTAATTAGACGTGTATAAACACGTTTTGAACTAAAAAAAAATATAAGAATTGGGTGTATTAGTAAAGAAATCGGAATTTAAAAAATTCACTGACAGAAGTTTACTGATCGCTATAACTGGGCCCTAAACCAGCCAAACCACTGGCAGATTTACACCCCGATTCTGATAGGCGTGTCGTTTTCGACAAGAGTCGTTTCACGTGTTTTTGTTAGTGGTTTTCTACCAACAAAGATACATAAAACTAGTCTGGTCGAAAACGACACCACTATCAGAATCGAGGTGTCAGATTCAGCAACACTAAATTGCCAAAAAAAAAATAATATCGTGTGCCTAATTTTTTCGGCCTATTTTTTTTTTTAAATAACGCAATGTTTGCGCTTCTTTGTGGACTTTCTACATATTAAAAGAACAATTCCGTATTAACAGGGAATCATTACAGACGAGTTTACTATCTCGTATATTCCTATTTGGATTTCTCTCTTTTTTAAAACTTAAGGGGGTGGTTTTCTGAATCGGTTTTGAACCGACCACTGTAATCGAATCAGAGTATATATTGATATTAACTTTAAATTCCGAAGAAATGGAATGATTGTGTCTAATGTTAGTTGCGGAACGATTAAAAAGTTAAACAAAATGGACGTCATTTTGCTGTCGACTTGACACAATGGAAAGCGTCAACGGCTCGTTTGCTGTCAAATCTGAGCATCGACAGATAGTAGTACCCCTCGTAGGGGCTTTTGCAACTAAAGGCGTTTTCAAATTTAAAAACAACTGGCAACCCATTGCTGTTGTCGATGACACTTTTTGAATTTGTTTCAAACACAGATCTATACACTAGAATCCGCCATCTGCTATATCAAATGGGACACTCAAATGTCAACAATTCCGAAGAAAGAAAGAGACAAATCTATCTAGAAAAGATATCTATCAGAAAAACTGGAAAAAAGAATTAAAATCTTAAATCGAATTACGGTACGTTAGGAATCCTGAAGTAATTATTTTCCAGTGAAATTTTTTTGGTATTTTAATTTTATTGGTCTCTTTCTCAGAAAGCTCCATGAATGAAAACTTCTAATAAATCTTGAAAAATAAAACTTTTATTTTAATAAAATGTATTTTTTTAATTTTGATAAATTCGTTTTAGATCTTTTTTAAAACTTTTACAGAAAAACAACGAACAGTTAATGGATTTGTTTTTACAAATAAATAAATAAATAATCTGATTAAATTAAATTATATTAAGTAGAAGTAAAAATTAATAATAAAAACACTTAAAAATGAAAAGTATTTGGTTATCTCTTACTGTTGTGCAGACTGTCTTATTTTTGGCCTTTTCTCTTCTAATGTTTTCTCTTGATTTGTTCTACATATTTTCAAGGTATTTGATAGAATTTAGAGAATAAATATCGCATTTCATATTAGAAAAAAGCATTTTACATTAATTATTATATATTTTACGCCTCTTAATAATAATGAACAAAAAATAATAATTTTGAAACGAATATAAAACCCCCCGACCACTACATATTCAATAGAATTGCCGCTATTAGTTATAGTTTTAATAAAATATTAGCCCAAAATTAAAATTTTTGATGGTTCAAACATCGACGAATTGAGATCACAATTGATCGTTTGGTTTTGTTTTTTTAAACTCGTATAAGCTTTCGTAGGACCGCTCGCATAATTTTTGAAGAAATGGTTTTTTTTTGAGAATTTAGAGTGGTTTTTTGAAATTAGACTAAAGAGACATGGAAATGTTTTTTTTTTGTTGGGAAGAATTTTTTTTAGGTATTGTAAATATTTTTTTGGTTAATTGTTTTTGAATTTTGTCTAGTAATGCAAAATTGCTTGCTTTGTCTCCTCTTTTATGTTTGCTTTTAAATTTTTTTTATGCATTTTTTCAATTTAGATTTTATTTTATTGATTTGAATAATTTTTTGCAACAACAGAAAGCTAATAGTTTTGAGAAAGTGAACAAACGAAATTATACATATCTACGTCATATCGACTATGCTACTTCTGGGTGTACATTTTCAACATCTACGGTTCGTGGTTTGATTTTTTTTAAATTTGTTTTTTTTATTTTACTCTGCTTTTTTGTAGTTTTTTCTAAAAAAAAAATTAGATATTTTCAATGTGTTCTGTGAGCTTTTGCATGTTTTGTTTGTATTAAATGTTATTTATCTGTAATTTTAAGATTTTTTTCGAATAATTGTTTTAGTTTGGATGTATGAATTAACATTTTTATAATTAGATTTTTATTTAAAAAATAATTGTATCAGAAAGCACGTTTTTTTTACTTTTTTACATAACAAAAAAAAAATGGGGAAATCTTCAAGAGTTTAAGTGTCGAAATATTTTTTTTTTCGCAAAGCAAGTCGAGGCCCTAAACTAAAACTTTTACCTAAAATCTCGTCTCGATTAGACATAAATTGGAATTCTTCTCATCGCCTGCCATGAAAATGACTTCTAGAAATATTTTTTTTAAGCATTTTTGCCCAAAATATCAAAAAAATTCTGACAAATGATGTTTCCAGGGGACATTTCAATGGCACGCTTTGCAAAAAATTTTAAAGCGCAAAACACAATTGGCCCAACACAACATTTACGGCGACATTTCAGATTTTAAACCGATAAGACTGTATATCTGTAAACAATCAATCCGACCAACTTTGTCGTCGTAAAAAGTTGAATCGAATTTAACTTTTGTCGGTCAGCTCCCCGACAAAATTCCATGGTTGATTCAAAATGAAATCTTATGCGGAAGTCATAAAATCTAAATTTCGTAACTCAAGAGAGAATTAAAGAAAGTACAGTAGAATCCCGATAATTCGTACCCCGATAATTCGTATATCCCGCTAATTCGTATGAATTTGCTGGTCCCTTGAAATACGAATTATCGGGATTCTACTGTATTAGGAAATATAGTTCGTATGCTGTGTTGATTGCATTCACGTTCCTATTATGTACGATAATCATCATACTAATATATAAAAATGAGTTGGTGTCTGTCTGTCTGTTCCTCTTTCACGCAAAAACGGCTGAACCGATTGACTTGAAATTCGGCATGAGTGTGTCTGTGGTAGTTCTGGTTCCAACATAGGCACACGGAAAAGTAGCGCGAGGGGTGGGGGGCGTAAGGGAGGGGGTAAAGTGATTTCGAAACTTAGTTTTTGCGCTATGTTACCCTTTCGCGGGGAAACTACCGAGCCGATTGGCCTGAAGTTTAGCTCCAACATAGACCAACAAAAAAAAAAAAAATTTGAAAAATCTTAACCCGGCAACGATGGATCTGCAAGCTAGTTGATAATAAAAGAATGTTATATGTGGCTCAACGATCCTTTGTCAAAATCAAATGACGTTTAGAACAACAAAGTGTGCGGAATTGTATGTGAGGGACGGAACAACATTGTCGCCGTAATCTTTCGTCGTAAATGTTGTCAATTGTATTGATTCGGTTTCGAATTATGAAATTCTAACACCGGATTCGTGATCAGCGACCCCGCAAACGCCCGGGTGACACTTTTCAGCCTGCTAAAAAGCAGGATTCATGGCGAAAATCAAGGTTTTAAAGCACCCGAACCCTCTTTACCCCTCGTTTACCCCCTTAACGGTAACATTTCGAAAAACCCCGCTTTAGTGAACGCCTGCGTGATGGATGCATTCAGGATTGCATGTTTTCTTTACAAGTTGACTACTAACGAGCTGCTCGAAAGTAGGGCGTGTGCGAAACAGTCTTATTGAACACTAATTCTAGTGCGATTTCATACTAGATTGCATTGCGAACTGGAAACTTTCCAATAAAAACTGGAATCAGAATGGGAATTTGCATGATAACATCCCACTAACAACCAGAAAATCTCGTTCACAACAATCCTATAAGGAGTCATAAAGAAAAATTTATATTCATGACGACATCAATCGTAGATTCATTAAAAAATTTACAAAAACAAAAACAGTCACCAGAATTTTCAATTGAAATTTTCCAGAAAAATCCTGAAGATAGTACCGATGAGGAAAATGACGAAGAAAAAGATGAAAATAAAGACAAAAAAGAAATTAAGGACGGACAATAAATAATTTCTTCAGATTCTTATAGCTTAAAAACAATTTTATTTTTCTTTAACAATAGTTGATAAAAATACTTATTCTATAATTTACTAAATCTATTTGGGAAGTAGCATTTTTTTAATAAACAGGTAAAAGAGAAATACATTTTCTGTTTGTGGTTCTTTTTGTGTTGTCGAAATTAGGGCTGTCTGAAACCAGGTACCCGTTTTGTTGCAGATCCGGTTCGTAAAAATTTTCGGAACCGGATACCCTGGACAGCAATCATGTATTCCGACGCATCTCTGTCTTTCGACTTCGACGCAGCATTTAACTCTTGACTTCGTCATATCATCAGCTTCAAATTTCCTGGAGTGACAGTCAGAATCCCGTTTGGATTCATATTGACGATTCCGAGAAAGTTCAAGCTGCAGGTATGGCGAATTCAAGAGTTAGAAGCTGCGTCGAAGTCAAAAGACAGAGACGCGTCGGAATACATGATTGGTGCCCTGTTTTTTTCAACAGCCCTAGTCGAAATAATTGTGAATTCATACATCCAAATTTTAAGGCAAATATCCTCTGTGTATTATTAATCAATTTTTGTCTATTTTTCGTACTAAAAAAACCAATCTTTACGTCTATTTTATTTCTGTAAATACATATTTTTGGTACTTGTGTTATGTTTGTTATTTTTGGACAATCACAGTAAGACAGTGTTGCACAATTCACAGTCTGCAGAAAATCAAATGGTAAATTTCATTTTTTTTTTTTTGGTAATTCATTTCGTTTTTTTTTTCAAATTTTTTGATTTTGTTTTTTGGGGGCACAAAAATGTTACCTTTTTTTTACCTCAGATGTGTAAGTGTGATGAATAAATTCGTGTAAATTTTTGTTTAATACTCACCATCTGTGATCATACACCGATATGCGTTTTACGTTTAAGTATTTTTTGTGTCTTAGTTATATATAAATGTTCTACACCAAATGAAATATCTAAAAACGTGTAAAAAAATATTGTTTTCGTTATTAATTTTATTTTTGCAAACAAAAGAAATCCACAATATGCTTCTTATTTTTAAGGAATTCTTTTTTCAGTAAAATTTTTGAACACAAATTATGTTGATTGATAAAAGAAAAACAAAGCACTTAATAAAGTTTTCTTTGTTCTCGAACATTTTCAGGTTGTGAGTTCTACAAATGGTGAACTGAATGCGGATGATCCAACAGCCGGTCATTCAAATACTCCTATAACACAGCAGCCAGAAGTTGAACTTGTTGATGAAACGAAGTAAGTTATTCGCACACATTTTTTTAGAATTGTTTATTTTGTTAATTTGTAAAAATCAAAAGCTCGAATTTTTTAAAGCGGAAACTCTGGGCACCAATCATGTATTCCGACGCGTCTCTGTCTTTCGACTTCGACGCAGCTTTAGCTCTTGACTTCTCCATATCTGCAGCTTCAAATATCCTGGAGTGACAGTCAGAATCACGTTTCGATTCATAGTGACGATTCCGCGAAATTTAAAGCTGCAGATATGGCGAAGTCAAGAGTTAAAAGCTGCGTCGAAGTCGAAAGACAGAGACGCGTCGGAATACATGATTGCTGCCCTGGTATCCATGAATAATTTAAACGCAAATATCGAAAGCCGCTGAAAAGTTTTAGGGGTTGTCCCTAAAAAATGTCACGCCATGGATAAAGCACTAAAATGATTCAAGTTCTAACAACAAAAAGGCACAAAAAAGATGGTCATCAATCTCCGATAGTTTAAAGCTTTTTGGGACCTGATCTTACACGTGGTTAAACAAAAATTTTAGTTGCAAATCATTCTCAGTGTACAACTTACACTTGGTATCAAATTTGGCTACTTTTACTGCGCCGCATGACGAAAAACTGCACTATCTTTGTTAGAACCAGAAATACTAGCAGAAATTGACCTTTGAACCGAATTTTCCACATTTCTAAACTTATTTATATTGAAAGCAGACATGATAAAAGAAGAAAATGTATCTTTTGTTCAATTCCCAGGGTTTTATCCAAGAACTTTCTTTTGTCAGGCAACGACGTTCGACTGTTATACCTCCCCCCCCCCCCCCTGATTTTATTCTTGCGCCAACGAAATTTATTTTGCAAAGAAATACTCTTGGCTAAAAAAAAATCCACAATCCAAAAATTTAAGGACATCAAAACAGTCTGGAATCATTTCATGGGAAATCTTGCAAGATTTTCACAAAAACGTGCCTTAAGATTTTCACAATAACATGCCAAACTGTACAAACTCGAAATCTGTGTGTTTCAATTATAGCGCCAATCGGGATTTAATCTTAGTTCAGGCGCACACAGCGACGCTGAGCATGAAAAATGGTATTTTAAACTCTTCAAACCCAATATGGGAGTGTGAATGAAAATTCACTTAGACCCCGTTTAGATACAGCGGAATCCGCGCTGGTGCAAGCAACCGCGCGGTTGGAAACGCGTGGTTTCTATTTCTATGTTGTTCTATTTCTATAGTGTCTGAAATAAGTAAGTAGAAATATACTTCGATGTGCGCTCCCATATACTACCATTCACATGCCATAGACCACCATTCTAAAATCGCAGTGCGCGCCTGACCTCAAAAACCCAAGTTTTTGGTTGATATTCCAATGGTTTATCCACGATTTGAGGACGTTATACTTTGAGGGTTTTGAGGTCAGATAAATTTTGTTTTGAGTATGATAGAATGTTGGCTTTCAAAATTTGCATCGTTGATTAATAGTAAAGGCGAATGGACTATTATCATTTGCGAAACCATTTTTGAAGTGAAAACTTCTTTAGCGGCGTTGTGAGTGATTTCAAACTGGATGAAACGACAGTAAAAAGAGATAGGATATTTTAGCCTACGAGAAAATGAGATAGAATACAGATGGGTGCCAGTCAATTTATCGTAAACAAAATTGATGGGTAGGAGGAAGGGGTAGGGGAAGGGGAAGAGGGTGGGTCACGGGATGGGAAAGGGGAGAAGGGAGAAGTGGTAGGAGGGAGGAAGTGGAGAGAGGAGGCGATAAATTATGTTTCGTCAAAAATTGCAGTATATACATACATATCTACTCGTATATAAATAAAAATGGGTGTTTTATTGTTTGTCTGTCTGCCTGAGATTACAAAACTCAAAAACTACTGGACCGATTTTTATGCGGTTTTTTGCAAAATAATCTGTGTTGCCAGGAGCAGGTTTTTAGCTATGTAGATTTTCAAAATTCGAAACGGAAGGTCCTGTAAGGATAACGTGATTATCCTTTTTCCTATTTTTCCCCGGAAAAATTTGCATTTTAGGGTTTTTGGGGTCGCTGATCACGAATCCGGTATTAGATTTTCAAAATTCGAAACGGAAGGTCCTGTAAGGATAATGAAAATATCCTTTTTCCCATTTTCCCCGGAAAAATTTGCATTTTAGGGTTTTTGGGGTCACTGATCACGAATCCGGTATTAGATTTTCAAAATTCGAAACGGAAGGTCCTGTAAGGATAATGAAAATATCCTTTTTCCCTTTTTTCCCCGGAAAAATTTGCATTTTAGGGTTTTTGGGGTCGCTGATCACGAATCCGGTATTAGATTTTCAAAATTCGAAACGGAAGGTCCTGCAAGGATAATGAAAATATCCTTTTTCCCATTTTCCCCGGAAAAATTTGCATTTTAGGGTTTTTGGGGTCACTGATCACGAATCCGGTATTAGATTTTCAAAATTCGAAACGGAAGGTCCTGTAAGGATAATGAAAATATCCTTTTTCCCATTTTTCCCCGGAAAAATAGGCACTATGCGGTTTTTGGGGTCGCTGATCACGAATCCGGTATTAGATTTTCAAAATTCGAAACGGAAGGTCCTGTAAGGATAATGAAAATATCCTTTTTCCCATTTTTCCCCGGAAAAATGTGCACTATAGGGTTTTTGGGGTCACTGATCACGAATCCGATATTAGATTTTCAAAATTCGAAACGGAAGGTCCTGTAAGGATAATGAAAATATCCTTTTTCCCATTTTCCCCGAAAAAATTTGCATTTTAGACTTTTTGGGGTCGCTGATCACGAATCCGGTATTAGATTTTCAATAAAAATATAATATGACTTTTGAACTTGGTACCAATATTATAATAAATAAACGCTATAACTATCCCACACCTGATACCGCATTCGTCTCATTCTCTCGGTGTTTAGTTTTTCTAAGGTTTCACTTCTACCGCGTGTGCACTGCACACACATGTTTTTTTTTTCTCATATTTTCTGTTTGCAGAAAGTGCGATATCAAAAAAATTCGAGTGGTGGTTTTTTTTATGTTTTAGATTAATTTTTTCTTAAATCTCACTATCCCAAAAATAGAAATATCATAAAAAATGCTCTCATTTAATTTCTATCCTCGTTTCAGATGTTGTTGTTTCTTTAAACGAAAGAAGAAGAAATCATCACGCCAAAAATGACTAGACGGTGTTCAATGTAGTCCAGAGCGTGAGGCAGTAACACTGCTTCGTGCTACTTCACATTCAAATTCACGGGATAGTGTTCTTAATAATCCAAGTCAGGATTATGTACAGGCAACATCACAGCATACGTTGCGATATCCATCCGCGTCACTACTGACGCCAACACCAACTACAAATAATACACCGACACTTCCGTTGTAATTTATTATTATTATTATTATTATTAATTATTATTATACTATTAATTAATTAATTACTATTATAAATATACATATAATTATAAATACCTATTGTATAAGTTTAAAACAAAAACAAACAAAAAGTAAATAAAATGAAAAAAAATTAAGCAAAAAACCAAGATATAATTTTAAATAAATTAAAAAAAAAATGAAATGAAATGAAATGAAATAAAAGCAAAATTATAAAAACAAAACATCTTTAATAAGCCAGAAGAAAAAAAAATCGTAAAACAACAACTTTTATTCTAATTCTACTATAAACATTATTTAAAACAAAACAAGATGATATATATTTAAATTAAGATAAACCGACAAACGGAAAAAAATTCAAAGTGAAAAAAATTGAAATTTATTTAAAAAAGCAAAGTGTTTTAACATCTGATTTAAAAAAAAAAAAAAAAAAAAAACAAGAAAGAAAGGAAAATGAACATTATTTAACTAAACAAGAAAACCAAGTCTTAAAAGAAATGTAATATCCTTTTTAAAAATAAATATAAAAAAATATGAATTTGTTTTATTATTTCTATCAATTCTCTAATTTTTTTTATAGTTCCAGCCAGAGCTTAGGGGAAGACCCTTTAATGCCGAAGCACAGCTCATGATGGTCTATTCTGGAATCCGAAGTAGCGTTAAGTTTGTTCGATTTCCCATCAATTTGTGAATACAAATTTGAATCCGCTGCGTTTCACTTCCTTTCGATTGCGTATAATCTAGTAACGTTTTGAGAATTACTCGTCAATTTCAGAATACCAGAATACCAAATGAGTGGCGAATCGAATTGACTGCGTTTGGTTTTACGTTTTAAATTCAGATTCCAGAATAGTCATGGCTATAATATTAGCAGCATCGCATTTAGCTTACAAAAGGTATTTTCTTTTCCGTCGCTTTTATTTAGCACTAGTATGCACGTCGTTGACGGGTTAAAGTTTTTTTTGCATATTTTTTTTTTGACCAAAAAACCCAGAAATAATTTAAACCTTTTGAAAAAAAATCCTTTATTCGCAATCAGCGACCGCAAAAGCTACCAAGTGACATTTCCCAGCCTAATAACGGGTAGGTTTTATGGCAAAAATCAATTTTTGGAAACATCAAACCCCTACCCACCCCTCTCTACCCCTTAAGGGAGGAATTTAGAAACATTTCGCCTTTGTGAGCGTCTACTTGAGTGATGAGACCCACTATGAAAATTTAAGAGTTCTAGTTCCAGAACAGAATTCTTAAGGGTTGGGCGTTGATGTGTCATTCAGTCAGTCGCGACAAAAGTGTTGTTTTCAACAAGAGTCGTTTTACGTGTTGTTGTTAGTGTTTTTCTACCAACAAAAACACGTAAAACGACTCTTGTTGAAAACGACACGACTATCAGCTTCGGGCCATCGATAATTCTGAATCCCGATCATTTATATTTCAAGGGACCGACGAATAAATACGAAATATCGGGATATTCCGATTATTGAGATCATTCGTATTTATCGATCGGTCTCTTGAAATACGAATTATCGATCAATTAAATATTATAGCTGCGTTCTCGATCCATGAAAAACCTACTGAAGAGGAGTACTGCAGAACGTTCGCATCTACACATCCTCTCAGTCCGAATCTTATGATTTGCTTGCAATCATCCAAAAGTGTGTTCCCGATAAAAATTACTGGCAAGTACTGCGCAGTAGTTTTTACATGGGCCGGGAACGCAGCTTTTGTAAAATAAAAGTCGAATTGTTGTACTTGAAGAATATGCAAAAAAAATTTGAATTCTCCAAACTTTACAGGTAGATATAAAACCTTAAATAAACCGTTACAAATGGGCTTTGTCATTTCTCAGGCGCAGACAAGCAAAAAAAATCAGAATATTTTTTACTATCGCAAAGATTGGAATCACTTCACAAGGGGTATTTTTGCTCATGATGCCATCAAAGTACTCTAATTTTTTAAGCTGTGAACCAAGAAATCAAAAACTTTTATCCAATACTCAAACCAAAGCTGTTGTTTTCAAGGACTTGCAAGTTTTGAAGGACTTTTGAGTACCTCAAAAGTTTCAAACTTTCAAATGAATGAAGTTCGTGCTAATTTTATAGGGTTTCAGTTGACAAAAGTTCCACTAGTTTTCATTTATTTTAATTAATTTATTTTTTGCTCTTTGGTATAGTTTAGATTTTTTTAAATAATTGAATATTCAGAGAACGATACACGATTTTGCTGCTAGAGGGTAACTTTTTATCCACTGCCGTTTTCGCTTTGATTGTAGACTTTGGAAGGGTCTCTAGTTTTAGCAATATAAAGCCTCTCGATAAAAACTGCTATGGTTTAAAAGTTAGCCCAGGGGCATGACATCCAATTCTGCAATGATTTCTGTTAAAAATCACCAGGAAGTTTATTTACCCCTAACTACCCCCCTGCAATTCGATGACTGTTGAGGCTATATATGGAAAAAAACTTGAGACTGTGCTCTCTTCCAAAAAAAATCCTCAAACTAAGTGAAAACCGCACTGGTTCAGAAGCTAGCCCAGGGGCATAGAAAATGTCAATTCGTGCATGCTTGATTGGCTTCATTCATCCAATATGACTATTTTGATTGCTAACAAGGAAGTATCCTGAGGTGCCCCCCCCCCCTCACCGATTTCGATGAAACTCGGATATGTTTTAGAGGAGCGAAAAAAAGGGGACAGGAATTTTTTTTATGCCTGCTTTTTTCGTGTTTAAGGCCGGAATTCAATTGGCCCGACACAACATTTACGCCAAAAAGGAGCTTGTTTCCATGAAACTAGAGCAAATTACCTTTCCAACGCAGGTACAATGAATGTGAAACCCAAAAGTTAGTCAAGAGGCATTTTCATGCATCGTTCTGTGGCATTTTTCACAAGCTCTAAATTGAAAAATTACGTGAGCCAAATTTGAAAGAAATCCGAAACAAAAAACTTTTTTTTTACTCGTCCTGGCGTTTATTTTGTTGTTACTTCTTATTATCTTATTAACTTCTTATTATCGATTATCGAACTTCTCGAATGATGAACATCAAATCCCTTATCGTTTAGTATAATTAATTTATTGAAACAGATTTTCAATTTAAAATACATCCATAATCTTCAACAGTTAAATCACTTCTAAAATCCCTGTCATCACCAAAAATCCCAGGACGTATCGATTTTATTGAAAAATGGTCAAAAATATCTGTTAATAGCGAACAATTAAATTTATTCTCCTGTAAACTAACATAACTTAGACGTTTTAGCGTTTCAGTTAATGTGATGTAATCGAGTTCGGTGAGTTTATTGTAAGCCAACGAAAGTCCATATAATTTTTGAAGAGGCGCCAAAGCATCAAAATTCACATCCTTTAAATTCGCATTTTCGATTTGAAGAACTTCCAAAGATTGTAGATCGTCAAACATTCCAACTTCAAGATGTTCAAGGTCGACATTTGCAAGGAACAGTCGTTTTAGATTTCGCATTCCTGAAAATATGTGCAAATCGGGTTTTTGTAGTTTACCTTTTCCAAAGTCTAGGATTTCAAGATTTTGTGCCCCTTTGATGAAATTCAAATCGAGAAGTTCACTTGTCTCTAAGTAAATTGACGATAGTTGTGTGATGTTGTTGATGGTGATTTCCTCAAAGGAATTTCCATTTGCCAAAAGAGAAACTACCGCCCCGCTCACAGTAAGCGTTTTTGCGTGATTTCCCTGAATCTCCAATTTCCTTACATTATGAACGTGAATTTCATTGAGTTGATTGTATGATAGTTTCAAATCGCCAATATTAAGATGGCTGAAGACACTTTCTCCAATGTGATTGATTTTGTTATTGTAGAGCCATATGTGTACCATTTCAGGGTTAATGCTTTGAAATATTCCGTCCTGCAAGATCGTAATTTCATTATTTTGCAATTGAATCCTTCGCAATTCGCTAAGATCATCAAAAAGATTAGTTGGCAACAATTCAATTTGATTCATACTTAAATCAATGTGTTGTAAACTGTGTAACCCACGCAATGATGAACCATCGATATTTTTTATTCCATTTTTCATCAACGTCAAGGATGTTAGTCCCGGTGCGAATTTAAACGATTCAGCTGGCAAATCTTGAAACTGATTATTCGTAAGGAATGCCATTTTAAGATTCTGTGCTCCTTCGAAATTCTCCTTTTCAATTCTTTGTAAATTAGCATCGACCAATAGCTTATCAATGATTGGAAAAATTTTGAACAAATATTTTGGGATTGTTGGTAGATTGGATTCTCTTATTACTAATGTTGTTGTAGAAAATGTGAAATTCTGATCAAACTCTACTTCTGTTGATGTGATATTTAAGTTCTGGCAGATTATTTGATCATCTTCTACTGAACAATCAGTATTGGTGTTAATTATTGAAGGTGAACTCGATATTTCATCGATGATAGAAATTATCAGGAATAGAAAAATTCGCCACATTTTTTATTACAAATTTCACTTCCACTTTCTGTAACAGTCACTAACGCAATGTTTATTTTGCAAAATAAATTTACAAATGTTTTATTTGCAGATAATGTTATCATAATAACTGAGAGTGACGACACATCTTACGCTCCAATAGTATTTCAATTATTATTGTATAACACATGTGATACCCTAAGGTCATTTTGTGTATTTTTATAATCAATAAGAGTTCCTTATTCTTAGTCATAATAACAAAGTATGGTTGTCGCAAGGAATTTAGAAGAAAATACAGTAAATGTTTGATTAAAAACATAAGAAAAGCAACAATTGCCAGGGTCCAATTGTCAAATATTCAAACGACAAAATGTTTATTTAAAAAAAATCCATTTGTATATGGTAGGAGAGGGGGAAAGGAGTGGTCAGGAGTGATTCAATAAGGAGTGATTCAGTGAAAAATTCATCTAAAATTTTATTTTTATTAACTTTAATTGTAGGTATTTTAATTACTATTTCTTCTAATTCGTGATTATGAACCGGAATAGGATTAGAAATTAATTTATTATCTTTTATTCCCCTAATAATTCATAGAAATAATTTAATATCTACAGAAGCATCTTTTTCAAATATTTTTTAACTCAAGCACTAGCTTCTTCAATCTTATTATTGACTAGCTTGCATACTAGTCTTTGCCGGGTTAAATTTTTTCTCTCTATGTTGGGGCTGGACCCCCGACGAACATCTATGCCAAATTTCAGGCCAATCGGTTCAGTAATTTCCCCGCAAAAGAGTAACATAGCGCAAAAACTAAGTTTCGAAATCACTTTACCCCCTCCCCTTACTCCCCCCACCCCTCGCGCAACTTTTCCGTATGCCTATGTTGGAACCATAACTACCACAGACACTCATGCCAAATTTCAAGTCAATCGGTTCAGCCGTTTTTGCGTGAAAGAGGAACAGACAGACAGACACCAACTCGTTTTTATATATTAGTATGATTTTTATGTATGGAAGGGTTATGTAAAATGTATTTGAAACAGATTTAAGGCAAAATCTGATAAATTTTTCAATATACGATTAACCATTTCCGCGAAAATAGAAAAAAGGGTATTCAGTTTGTATGAGAGAGGGCAGAAAGAGTGGTCCAACAGAATTTTGATGTGTGTATGAGTTATGTAAAATTCAATTCTAAACACATTTTACCTTTATAAATTTTTCAATATGACTCACCGTTTTCGAGAAAATTGAAAAAAAATCTGGTTCGGTTGTAATGGGGAAGAGGAGGGAATGGTCCGATTTCGCCTGTTCAATAATTTAGACTGATTTTCTACGAGAAACGCAGTTATACAAAATTTCTAGTCCCTAGCTCAATCTTTTCGAAGTTATAATGTTCACGGGCAGACAGACAGACAGAACGGCTATTTCATGCGCAGGGCAGTTAAAATAGATTTAACAAAATCTGAAGCGGACTTACTATGACGAGCTTTTTTTTCAAAGAAAAATCTCAGTTGAAAAATAACTAGAAAAACAAATTGTGTCCTCTTTGTTGGTCATTAATTTTTCAACTGGGATATTCCTTTTAAAAAATGAGGCTCGTTATAGTTTTACAATAATCCCAAAACTATGAATTTTTGAAATAGCAGGGCAACGGCTTTCTTATTTTTTCATCAAAATCCACTGTTTTTAATGGACCGGCAAGCAGCATGGCAAAACTTGCCCTGCGTATGAAATAGAAGCACAGACACACAGGTAGACAGACGGACAGATAGACGAACAGACAGACGGACAGACGGACAGACAGATGGACAGACAGACGGACAGACGAACAGAGAGACGGACAGATGGACAGACGAACAGAGAGACGCACAGACAGACAGGTAGACAGACGGACGGTAATATGAAAATCAAAATCTTTTATCATCCCAAATACCGTCTTGTAGTTAATTTTTGTGTCCGACAATTGGTTCGATGCGCTACAAACGGTATACTAATTTCAATATACTCCTATATGATATACCATATAGAGTATAAAATTTTTGCCTGAAATATAGGTTAATTTTTTTTTAATATTCTCGTTCACATAATTACCATAGAATTAGAATTAATTAGATATGCCTTTTTATTTTGAATAGATCACAACAAATTTATCCTTAGATATGTCTTTTAACGGCATCATAAAACATCAAAACAAAGATTTACTTTTATGATACCATCTCTAATGTTCTTCTACTTAATTAACCTGTTGCAAAAGGCATGAATCCAACCATCCGTATCACCTATACTCATTAAAGGCGTTCTCATTAGCACATTAGGAGCATTATGTACCACCCTATACTTAGAACCGTTATAACCATAAGCCATTTTTTGTTGTGTGCTGCCCAATCTCCTTTTGTAGGTACGAATCGTATTGAAACCTGTGAATATATTTATGTGTAAGAGTAATTATATAATATGGGATATGTGTTTTACCGGTCCAAAATCGAAATGGAAAAAATATAATGAGCAATATTTCGACATGTTTTCCATTGAAAAATAATTTTGGTATTCCAATTGCTCAGAAATTAATGTGAATCTTGCTTAAGCCAACAAAAATATGTACTTTAGTGGCAATAAGTCCCGGAATGCCCAGAAAAGTCCTGGATTTTAGACTTGCTTTTCTAAGGTTTCGGAAACTAGACTTTTGTCCAGGATTTTTAAAGTTAGTTTTGTAATTTATCAAATGCTAGAAAAAACATAAGAAACGCTACAATTGTCAGGAGCCATTCGGTAAATATTCTATAGTAAATATTCTATACTTGCATACCCGTCGTTGCTGGGTTAAGTTTTTTGAAATTTTTTTTTTGATGGTCTATGTTGGAGCTAAATTTCAGGCCAATCGGCTCGGTAGTTTCCCCGCGAAAGCGTAACATAAAGGAAGAGCTAAGCTTCGAGATCACTTTACCCCCTCCCCTTACTCCCCCACCTCTCGGGCTACTTTTGAATGGGTCTATGTTGGGGGTGGACCCCCGACGAACATCTATGCCAAATTTCAGGCCAATCGGTTCAGTAGTTTCCCCGCGAAAGAGTAACATAGCGCAAAAACTAAGTTTAAAAATCACTTTACCCCCTCCCCTTACTCCCCCCACCCCTCGCGCTACTTTTCCGTATGCCTATGTTGGAACCAGAACTACCACAGACACTCATACCAAATTTCAAGTCAATCTGTTCCGCCACTTTTGCGTGAAAGAGGAACAGACAGACAGATAGACAGACAGACAGACAGATACCAGACAAAAATTTTATTTAAAAAAACCATTTTTGTCGGAGAAGTGGAACGATTGGTTCAACTAGATTTTGATATATGGAATGGTTATGTAAAATCATATTCTAAACACATTACATCTGTATAAATTTTTCGATACGATGTGCAGTTTTCGACAAAACAGGAAAAAAGTATTGCATATGTATGGGAGAGGGGGAAGGAATAGTCCAATTTTGCCCGTTCAAGATCTCGGCCTTGCTATTTACGAGAAACGCAACTACACAAAATCTCGAACTCAATCCTTTCAAAAGTTATGGCCTTCACGGACAGACAAACAGACGGACAGACAGACGGACAGACAGACGGATAGACAGACGGACAGACAGACGGACAAACGGACAGACAGACGGACAGACAGACAGACAGACAGACGGACAGACAGACAGACAGACAGAGAGACAGACAGACGGACAGACAGACATACCGACGGACCGACAGACCGACAGACCGACAGACAGACATACCGACGGACCGACAGACCGACAGACCGATAGACCGATAGACCGATAGACCGACAGACCGATAGACGGACAGACAGACGGACAGACAGACGGACAGACAGACGGACAGACAGACGGACAGACAGACGGACAGACAGACGGACAGACAGACGGACAGACAGACGGACAGACAGACGGACAGACAGACGGACAAACAGACGGTCATGCGGAAATCAAAATCTTTTGTCATTCCAAAAATCCTGGTTAATTTCATTTTTGTGTCCAACGATTGGCTAGATGCGTTACAAACGGTATACTAAATCTAATATGCTTTTGTATGATTCTCATATAGAGTATAAAAATTTCGCCTGCGGCGCTTTTGTCTTCATTGGTGGTTTTGCAAATTGTTTTTTGTGTTGAAACTATTCACTGGTTTTCTCATGGGCATTAATGAGCTAAAGCTTCATTTTTGAATCCTTGTAAAAAGCTCAATTTTAAGACCATTTGTTCTTACAGCGGGCTAGGGCTATAAGAAAGTAAAAATGCACGTTTGTTTTTAGAATTTTTCTTCTTTAAAAATGTTTACAACATAATCTCGCTTACAAACAAAACAAATTTCTTGGGTTACATTTCTTCAATTTAAAAAACAACATTTATTAATTACAAATCTTCAACACATTCGTTACAATTATCAACATTGTAGATTGCAGTTTCACCGTCTCTGTAGCTATTCGGGTTCCGTCGCCGAAGCGTGTAAATGATTTTCACAGCTAAACCTACATTAAGAACAACACTTAAAACTAAAATGGTGATGAGAATGTAAGCCGATGATGATGACGTTGACGCGGTGGAATCGTCCTTTTCTGCTTCATTCGAGGGGTTCTGGAAGTCAGATTTTCCTTTTTCTTGGTCGTCCATCCCGTGGGCAGAACTATCAGTCTCGGCATGTGGGGTGGAGGTAGTAGAATGAATAATAGAATTTGTGGGATGATAAGTATGGGTCGTCCTTGGCCTTTGCGTGGAGATCTTGGGAGTTGGGATGTAAAGAACAGATGCTGGTTGTGGAGGTGTCGTCTGACAACTTCGAAGATTTGTTCTATCAAGGTTACAATCCACGCATGCGATTCCTCCCCGATGACTTGTAAAAGTAGTGAACAATGAGTTTCCCGAGCGTATTCGAATATTCCTCCTGAGTAAAAATCGAATCATGGTCGATAGGTAAGTGCAGTTCCATTCATTTTGTTGAATTCCAATTTCTACTAATTTGGCCAACTGATCCTCCTCCCACGACTGGAAATTCAACTCCGTTAAATTGTTGCCTTCCAAATAAATATATTCTACATTTTCAAGTCCTTGGAAAAATCGTAAATCGGACTGCTCCAGTTGATTGTAAGTCAAATCCAAACTCTCCAATCTCGACACCTGATGCATTTGTTTAATACACCTTTGCTCCTTTGCTAAGATTTGCAAAATCCGACTACCGTCAATTTCATCCGCTAGCGCTGTTGATAAATTCAATCGGACAATATTGCATAGACTTTCCATAAATTCAATATTTTGCAGTTGATTATGTGCTAAATTCAAATCACTTAATTCGATATTCGATTCAAAAATGTCGTTTTCAATTAGGGTTATGTTGTTCCATGATAAATCCAATGATTGAATTCCCTGCAGGAGAATAAATGATTCCGAATGTAATTTCGTTATATTATTTCTGCTCATGTCCAACGTTTTTAGCTTGTGTAAACCGAAAAACATATTAAATTCGATGTTATTCAAATGATTGTTTGACATGTTCAAAACTAGTAATATTTCACTTGTTTTAAATGCATTATGATCGATCGTTTCGATTAAATTGTGGGATAGATCAACAATTGCACTTTCATAATTATTATATTCCAGATTTTTCAGTTGATTATAAGAAAGGTTAAGGAGTTTCAAATCATTTATCTCCGGTAATGCGTTTTCTGCCAGTCTTTTGATTTTATTACTGGCTAAATTCAGTTCTATAATACTGTTTAACTTTTCGAATGTCCCTGTTTGAATATCCTCGAGAAGATTATTTTGTAAATAAAGAATTTGCAGATTATATCCATTTATAAATGCATTACTTTCGATAGTTACTATTGTATTATTCGACAAGTATAATTCCCGGAGCGATTCCAATTCTTGGAATACATTTTCCGGTAACTTTTCAATTTGATTGTGCCTCAGGTCGAGTATTCTTAAACTTCGTAAGCCATTAAATTGTGTACTATCAATCTCCGTTAATAGATTATTACTAATAGATAAATAATCCAGGCTACTCAATCGACTAAACGCATTCGCTGGTAGTGTTTTCAATTTATTTTGATCGAGATCCAATCTTGTGAGATCAGTTATAGATGAAAATGTCTCAGTAATAATTTCTTCAATTTGACACGATTTCATAGATAAATATTGTAGTTTTCTTATAGAAAATTTACATAATTTTCGTATATTCGAATGTTTAATGGTCAAATTGTGCATATAATGCGACGGATAACTTTCCTTGATTTCATCATAATCGTCATCTATATTAATATCCACACAAATAACCGAATTACTCTCCATTGAACCACAATGATCTCGTAAATCGTAATCTAATGCATTTGATATTCGAAACATTAACAGAAATATTAAAAATTTTACAACTTTATCCCACATTTTCAACAAAAATGTATTTTTATTTCCAACGTAAATTTTCACAAAATATTTCACTTATTTGATGGGATGCGATAGAGTGAACTTAAAACAATGAACTAAAATTTTTATAGAGCAATGTTTGAATTATTTTATAAAGCCTATCGCATGCAAATGGAATTTTGTGCAGATATGAAATGCGTAGGATGTGATATACTTATGGTAGCCAACAATCACGTCTATTAAAGTTTTTAGCATTCTGAAGAAAAAAAAATGTGATAAAAAATACTCAATTTACGCGAGCGAATTTTTCAGAATTGATATTGTGGAAGAATTCCACTATCAAGGGTTTTTTTATAAAAAAAATTTCGCATGAAATTGATATTTTCGATGAATAAATCTTTTATTTCATAAATTCTGTATAAATAAAATCACTTTTAGTTTTATGCTTGAAATTAAATTGAAAATATAAGAAAAGCTACAATTGCCAGGGTCCAATCGTCAAATATTCAAAAGACAAAATGTTTTTTTTTAAATCCATTTGTATAGGAGGGGGAAAGGAGTGGTCCGATTGGATTTTGATGTAGGGAACGGTTATGTAAAATTATATTCTAAACAGATTTTACTTTAATAAATTTTCCAATACGATTCACCGTTTTCGAGAAAATTGCAAAAAACTGTTTCGTTTTGTTGGTTTTCGAAAAAACAGGAAAAAAGTATTCCATTTTTTTGAGAAAGGGAGAACAGAAAGGGAGTCCAATTGGATTGTGATGTTATGTAAACTCCTATTCTAAACACATTTTACCTTTATAAATTTTTCAATATAACTCACCTTTTTCGAGAAAATCGCAAAAAACTGTTCCATTTGTATTGGGGAAGGGGAAGGGAGGGGCCCTAATAAATTTTGATGTATAGGTAAATTATGTGTTGGAGATACCTACGCCACAGCCAGTTTGAACTGAGCGCCTTTATATACATAGTTAATAACTGAACTGCCGTCAGATGGTGCGTCACTTTGAATTTAATACAGTGTCTGACATCCCTCTGTTATGTTTTTATATTCTTCCTCGTGCCAACTACCGGCTTATTAAAGTGTATCGAATTAAACCTTTAAAGTGTATTATTTATCACGTCAAACTTCCAATTCCAACAATATGTAAAATCATATTCTAAATACATTTTATCTTTATAAATTTTTCAATACGATGCACAGTTTTTGTGAAAACAGAGAAAAAGTATTCCATTTGTATGGCCTTTCTCAAGCACTGGTCGGATTGGATCTTAATGTATGGGTGGGTTATGTAAAATCCTATTTGATTTGGATTACTAAAAATTCAAAGTTAAAATGATAACCACAGTATCCTAACAGGACCTTCCGTCATCCGTACAGACCTTTTAATGTTGGAATCGGATTCGCCGATCCCACAAACCACCAAATGAGATTTTTCCTGAAAATTTTGAGGAAAATGATAATCACGTTATCCTTACAGGACCTTCCGTCATCCTTACAGACCTTTTAATGTTAGAATCAGATTCGCCGATCCCAAAAACCACCAAATGAGATTTTTACTGAAAATTTTGAGGAAAATGATAATCACGTTATCCTTACAGGACCTTCCATTACGTTTACGGACTTTTTGGCTCCAGAACTAAACTCAGCGACCCCAAAAACTCCCAGAATAGATTTTTTCCCGGAAAACTTGAGGAAAAGAATATTCACGTTATCCTTACATGATCCTTAGAAGGTCAAAGGATTGAAAATATTATATTGCCAGCAGATTTATGTATGTGTGCAAAATTTTAAGTCAATCGGATGAGTGGAAGTGGGTCAAAATCGGATTGCAAAATTTGAATCTGACAGACACCAAGGCAAAAGTCACAATTTCCCGTTATAAAATAGTTAGATTTACTATTTTTATCTGTGTGCAGCGAAATTAAATATACAGATAGTCACAGATTTGAATCTGTTTTACTCATATAAAATTTACATCCTACTAGTGGGGATTTTGGCGCCCTCCGAGACCGGCGCCAGAGGCTGAGGCGCCTTTGGCCCCCCTCCCCCCTGCCTTTTAGGCCAGGCGCTGGCATATTCAGCGTCGTTTTCAGCTCAAAGTTATCTTTTAAAATCCATTTGCAGAATATCAATAACAGATTTTTTTAAATTGTTTTTTTTTGTGTAATCAGCAGATCTGCATAACCTGGAAATTTTCGGCTCGGATTCGGATTTAGTTTTGGTTCGGACCTCTGAAAATAATGCTAACCACAAAATAATAGATGGCGCTTTTTTATAGAATGAAAAGCTTTTTTCTAGAACGAAGTTCCCGATAGAAACTAAAGAAAAATTTGAAATACAAAATATGGTTTTGAATAAAAAAAATATTTTTTTTTCAATTTTAAGTGCTTGTGCATTGAACGGTGCAAATTATACCACGTTTCGCCACTGCCCTGTAACTATGTATATCAGTATATGAAAATAAGAACCGAAAGGTAGGTAAATTACAGTCACAAATTTATTTAATTTATCAAATTTTTAAATTTCAGTTTTAGTAATACACAAATTTCTACAAAAACTTTGTTAAAAATAACTTTTAATAATTTTTCTTAAAAACTTATTGCAAGTCGCAGATATTCCCACTAGTTTTGTTATTTGTGCTAGGAATTTCTTTTTTATTCTGGCATATATTTTCCACAGGTTTCAAGTCTGGAATCTGCTGTATTTGCCAACACCAAACATTTTAGATTTGCAGCTGCATCAAAATTACTCGCTCCAATTGATTCGGATTTGTCCAAAAATACAGCTTCCAATTCATTCATATCCGAAATATCTACATCCGATACCGAGTTACCATTTCCGTGTAATTGTTTAATGGTTCCATTGATTTTCACTCTTTTAACACCACTAGAAGTTAAATCCAAAATATCAACCGAATTGCATGAAATTTCCGTAAAATCATTATAGGAAATATTCAACATTTCCAAATGCTGGACGTGTTTGAATGTATTTTCACCAACATTAGAGATTTTATTGTGGCCAATGTTAATTGTGGCCAATTCAGAGTTGTCCTCAAAAAGGTTATCATCCAACAATTCAATTTGATTTTCCTCCAGTTTCACGTGGTGTAATTTATTCAAATCTCTAAAAATTCCATTAGGCAGACTTTTAATTTTATTCCCATTTAAGAAAACTACACGAAGTTTTGGTACACTTTGAAACGAATCCCGATCGATTTCTTCGATTTCATTATTATCCAATATGGCTGCATCCAATTTCGGTGCGTATTCAAAAACTCTGCTTGGTAAATGTTTTATTTGATTAATTCCAAGGTAAATAGCTTCAAGGTTATCAGCGTTGAGAAAGTCTGATTTCTCAATCAATTGAAGATTGCAGCGAATAAATGAAAGGTACATTGCATTTGGAATAAATTTGAATAAATTTCGCGGAATTGTGGGTATATTTGAGTCAACAAATGAAACTGTGAACTCGTTGTATATTTTCTTGGAAACAACTTCGATTGTTGTGTTATCACCACCGCCGCCGCCGCCAACATAATTGGTTATGTTGACATTATAACAAACAAGTGATGTTCGCTCCTTATGAACACAATGTTGTTCCAAATCAATCACAAACCCACTGGATATTGAAATCACAATTGATAACAAAATTGTTACAAAATTAAACATCGTTTTTTGAATTTTAGAAACAGTTCAAAATTTAAAGACAACTTCGCAAATAATCACAGTACACTGGCCGTGGAGTATAGAAGAAAGAAGCTTTTTATACAAACTTCTTCAAATATTATTCTTGGAATTATCTTAGGCAAATAATATATGCGAATCGAATTCTTATTAATAAAACATAAATAATGTGTTGGAGCTTGGTAAATAAATCTTTCTTGTAAAATTATAACGAAATGTTATTTTTTTGAAAGATATTTTCCAGTAAAATAAATTTATTATTGGCTTTTTCCTTTTATTTATTCTTTAATATGCTGCCAACTTTGGCTTTCTAAGAAACTATTTGGATAGGAAGTCAAGTTTATTGGAACAAACCGTCCCATTTGTTACACTGTGGCTTTTTCCAAAGAGTCGTTTAAAAAATTATAATATACCGAAGAAATAGACGGTTTGTTATAAATTTTGAATATTTTGAATATTAGCGCTGTCTATAAAATAATTTATTTTAAGCGAATCTAATTTCTTACCAAAAAATCCACATTGCCAAAAAATTTAAAAATATTGTAAAATTAGATTAGACGTTTGTGCGTTTTTGGTAAAAACCAACCTGTAATGTCGGTGGTAAACATTTGAGAAAAATTGCACAAATCCACGGAAATTAATAAGCAAAACATAACAAAAGCTATAATTGCCTATCTGGCAATCATTGGAGACCCGTATGGTGATATTCGTATCAAAATCGGAACAGTGATGCCAAAATTCCACTTTGAAGTCAAACTTTCCAATAAGATTTTTTAAAATTTATTCCAATTGGATTTTGATGTATGGGAGTTTTATGTATAATTATATCCTAAATAACTTTTGTTCTTGCACTTTTTTGATAAGATGTACCGTTTTTGAGGTATTCCCAAAAAACGTTTTCGTTCGTATGGGGGGTACCCCCCCCCCCCCCCCCCTAATGGTCCATTTTTGCCCATTAACGAACTTAGCGTCGCATTTTACGAAAAACGAGTCTCCGTAAAATTTCAAGTCTCTATCTCAATCCGTGCGCCCGTAATCCGCGCCACAGACGGACGGACAGACGGACAGACGGACAGACGGACAGACGGACAGACGGACAGACGGCCAGACGAACAGACGGACGGACATGCGGAAATCAAAATCTTTTGTCATTCCTAACACACTGCCCAGCAAGATTCGGAACTAGTTACGTAACTAGTGGAGTAACGTGATAATTCACTGTTACCCTATGCGTGAATCTTCTTAGAGCGTTGGGAAAAAACTCACGTGCAATTGACAATCTGTGTGAATGTCTATCACACTTACTCCAACACCAAACGTATATAAGTATGCCTTGCTCTAGCAATGTAGAAACGAGACAGCCTTATGCTTATTAAGTGTGAGATGGAATGAGACGAAATATGTGAATATTTTGCGACTAGCGGGTATAACAAATCGATTTGTATAGAAAGGGGGAAAGGATTGGATTTTGATGTATGGTACGGTTATCATATTCTAAACATATTTCATTTTCATAAATTTTTCGATAAGATTCACTGTTTTTGCGAATGTGTAAAAACTTGAAATTTTGTATAGTTGCGTTTCTCGTAAATGGCAAGGCTAAGTTCTTGAACGGGCAAAATCAGGACATTGCTTCCCCTCTCCCCCATACAAATAAAGCAATTTTTTCAAAACGGTGAATCACACATGGAATTTGTGGACTTTTTATGTTTTTTTCCTTTATCATACTTCATACTAATATATAAAAATGAGTTGGTGTCTGTCTGTCTGTTCCTCTTTCACGCAAAAACGGCTGAACCGATTGAATTGAAATTTGGCATGAGTGTCTGTGGTAGTTCTGGTTCCAACATAGGCATACGGAAAAGTAGCGCGAGGGGTGTGGGGAGTAAGGGGAGGGGGTAAAGTGATTTCCAAACTTAGTTTTTGAGCTATGTTACTCTTTCGCGGGGAAACTACTGAACCGATTGGACTGAAATTTGGCATAGATGTTCGTCGGGGGTCCAGCCCCAACATAGACCCATTAAAAAGTAGCCCGAGAGGTGGGGGAGTAAGGGGAGGGGGTAAAAAAAATCCGAATCTTAAAAGCACGGACAACTTATTCTATCTAATTGATTGTCAATTGAATTTTGTTTTCTTAGATTTTGTTCTACTCACGCTTTTAGCCGGACGAAGCCGGGTCCAAATTCTAGTAATCATATAAAAACTGCAATGGGTGATTTATGTTTTTTAAAACATAACGAAACATTTGCCGCAGACAAAGTTCCGCTTTTGAGAATTATTTAATGAAATGCGATTGGATAAGTCCAGGACAAAAGTTTAGTTTCTGGGACACCGTGAGAATATGCGTATGTTCAACCTAGGCAGAAGCAAATAAATAGTCCGATTTGATTTTGATGTGTGGAAAACTTATGTAAAATCATATTTTAAACACATTTTGATTTTGTGTTTATAAATTTTTTGAGAAAATCGTAGAAAACTACTCAGTTAAAATTATTGGACTAACTTTTGAACCCATTTCTGGAATTCGACATTTTTTAATAAATTTTCTATTAGATTTCATTCTTCTCTAATTATTAAATGCATTTTCAACAAAATTTGAAATTTTTTTTCAATATTTTTTTAGAGTTTGATTGATTGTAATATAAAAAGTATTACATTTAATATCAAGAACTTTAAATGCAAATATTTTTAATACTTTTTGCACTAACTTTTAATCCCAGTTCTGGAATTCGACATTTTATAATAAAATTTGCATTTTACAATATTTTTTTATTAAATTTCTCCTTCCGTTATAATTCGCATAACGTAAAAGGAAAGTATTAAAAAAAGAGGTTTTCTAAAACTTCCCTTTTGAATTAAATTAAATATTAAAAAAAAATATTAAATGTAGAAAAAATAGTTTTTTAAAATAGCGCAAAAATCATATTGGTACATGGTACAAAAAAAGACCATTTTCCCAGGGAAAAAGCTTGGATTTCCAATCAAAATTCCATAAGTTGTACCACCAATTGCGCATTGGGTATACAGGAAAATGATTGGATATTTAAATAGATTGCCAACAAATTTGGTTAATTGGGATATTAAAGAGTATATTTTAAATGGATAAAATGGATTCTTCAGAGTACATTTTAGGCGTTTTAAACAATTTTTATGGAGCTAATTTTTTGTTTTCTTTTTCATAAGCTATCGGTGATCAATTGGGCGATTGCTTTCTGGCAATTGCAATTTTTTTTCTGTTATTTATTAAAGGGTGCATGGTATTTCGGGCAAATTGAGACTATTAGACCCAAACGCATTCATTCGATAATCTACAAAAATAGAACACCTACTAAGAAAATTTCTTGATAACGTGTTTTCTGCAAGTAAAAAATTACAAGTTTCCCAAAATATGCACAGTTGGTTTAGAAAATAATATTGAATCTGTGCCAAATTCTTGGTAACATAATCTGAGAATACTGTTATCTAATATTTTGATTCGTATCTACTTCTTACATCAGTTTTTTTTGTTGCTTGCATTTTTTGATGAAAGGTAAATATAATTGGATTCAAGGTGAAATACCTAAATTCGTATGTTTAATTAGATATAGGGTGACCATATCTTTTTATGTATTCAGGGCTCACGTGACGAGGAGAGGGAAGGGAGTATGTGACGTGAAGAAATTTTTAATGCCTCGAAATTGTTTTTGTATTCATAAATTTTTCGAGAAAATCAACAAGTAAAAAATTTGGCCTACTGTCATGATCGTGCCCCAAAGCGGCCCCAGGAAAACGGTTTTTTTTCCCAAACAAAAATAGATTTTAAAAAAACATGAAAAAAATGAAAAAAAAAAACAATAAAAAAAGCGTAAAAACAAGTTTTTCTTGACGAAATGTGCCGCAGGCAAATATTTTTAAGAAACTATAATTGCCGACGGCCAATCGTCAAATACTCTATATAGGGCAGACCAAATTTTTATGAACAAAATCCATTTGTGTGGGAGAGGGAGGAAGGATTGGTCCGATTGGATTTTGATGTATTGCACTTTTATGTAAAATTATATTCTAAACACATTTCGTCTTAATAAATTTTTAGATACGATGCACCGTTTTCGAGAAAATACAAGAAAAGCATTCCATTTGTATGGGGGCGGAGAGAAAGAGTGATCCAACTGGATTTTGATGTTTAGATAAGTTATGTAAAATCATAAATAAATTCTTCAATGCGTTTTCGAGAAACCGTTTTCGAGAAAATTGTAAAAATAACTGTTTCGTTTGTATGGAGAAGGAGCAAAGTATGTTCCGATTTGGCCGGTCAAGAACTTAGCCTTGCCATTTACGAGAAACACAAGTCTACAAAATTTCAAGTCAAGCTCAATCCTTCAAGTGTAGCTCAAGCGCCATAACTTGCTCGCGGACGAGCTGACAGATAGACAGACAGACAGACAGACAGACAGACAGACAGACAGACAGAAGAACAGACGGACAGACGAACCGACAGACAGACAGACGGACAGACAAACGGACATGCGGAAATCAAAATTCCGACCGACGATGGTTTCGATGCGTTACAAACGGTATACTAAATATAATATACTCGTGTATGATATATCATATAGAGTATATAAATGCGCTAGGAGCAGAAATATTTGACGAAAATTTTTTAGTGATTAATAAATTACAGCATAATCCGGGAGAAAAATTTATTTTCCGGGACGTCGCTGGGATAGGATGCCTGAGTCCGATGCATTGTTCTGGGCATTCCGGAACGTATGTTCACCCTATTTATAGTAGATATAAATTTAATATCAATATGTGATAAGTTAGGGTTATATAAGGCCTTGTAAAATTATTTATGTCTCAAATTTGGATATTTGGTGTGACACCTCGGATCAATTTTTAATCAAAATTAGATAAAGATATTTAAAAAATGAATTTATTTGTAAAGATATTTGCTTTTATGCTATTTTTGTTAAGAACAAGCAACATAATAGCCTCGATATCAGATAATGTTTGTGTATTAGCCTCTTTCATTGAGCTAAAATGTGTTAATTATAGTGAATCAAAATCTTTGGATCATATTGAAAAAAACATTTCAGTGATTTCGTTCTACAATTCGAGTTTTCAAAACAATATATTGCCAGAGAAAATCTTTATAGATTTTCCTAACGTACATGACGCCAATTTCACGCATTGCAATATAGAAATCTTAACTGAACAAAGCTTTCGAAGTGCTAATTTATTGACGAAACTTTATTTAACCAATAATCGAATTAGTGATTTAGTAGATCCAGTATTCTATTCTACACAAAATTTAACGGTGTTAGTTATAGATTATAATAACATAAGTCGAATCACATCTGAGGCATTTGTGGGTTTGAACCAATTACAATATTTAGATTTATATAGCAACCAAATCGAATTCTTAGATGATACCACGTTTTCGAATTTAACAGCTTTGATGTTTATAAATTTAAACAAAAATCGGATTCAAGTGATTGGAGATGGAGTGTTCCAGAATAACCGAAAACTGGGAAAAATCTACTTGCGAGGAAATAAAATATCGACTTTTGGAAGTAGAGTCGTGGAACATTTAAGATCGCCAATTCTGGATATTTCTGAAAATAGAATTGAAAAGTTACACGTAAAAGGATATTTAAAAGAGTTATTTATTCGAAATACACTTTTGAAGACTTTGTATATCGAGGGTTCAGTAAAACTCTTGAATGTTCGAAATACAAAATTGCCAAATTTAACAATTACGGATGGGATGAATACAAAAATTCTAAATTTACGGGATACAAATCTATGCGATTTTGAGTTTTTGACGCGATTGGTAAATTTGGAAAAGCTTTATATCTCAGGAGGATCATGTCATGGTTATGATTTACCAGCTACGGAAATAAGCGATTTGTCACGTTTGCTTGTGCTTAAAGTTTCTGACAGAAATCTTGACACTTTGGAGTCTGGAATGTTTAATAATTTAGGCCGTTTGCTTCGTTTGGATATATCACGAAATAAATTTAGCCATATTGATTTAGATGTCCTTCAGCCTTTAGGGAATTTAACCAGACTTCGTATAAACGACAATCTCTTAACCTCTATTGATTACCACACGTTATTTAAACGCCATCCAAATTTAATGCGAATTGATATCACTGAAAATCCATGGAAATGTGAATTTTTGAATAATATGACTAGTTATTGTGAAGATAATTATAATGACGTAGATATTATTTACTTTGATAATTGTGTTAATTAAATTTAAAATGTTTATATAGAAATTAAACAAATTTTATAAAAAAGTTTTTGTCATGTATTTTAATTTCAGAGACAAAGGTGGGGGTAGGTGGGGGGAGGTGTGGGTTCGTCCGAGTGTGACGTCACTGTACGGAATTCAACCTCATTGACCGAATTTTCCAGCTGCAATATTATTGCCGCACGGAAAATTACAGCAAATATAAACAAAATCATAAGAAAATCTACAATGACCTGGAGCCAATCTTCAAGTACTCTGAGAGTAGACAAAATTTTCAAGAAAAAAAACAATTTATAAGGAAGAGGGAGAAACGAGTGGTTCAAATGAATTTTGATTTATGGAAAGGTTATGCGAAATCATATTCAAAACATATTTCGTCTCTATAAATTTTTCGATACGAAGCATAGTTTTCGAGAAAATAGAAAAAAAGTATTGAATTTGTATGGGAGACGGAGAAAGAAGTGATCCAACTAGATTTAGATGTACAGATAAGTTATGGAAAATCATGTTCTAAACACATTTTACCTTTATAAATTTTTCAGTATGAGTCACCGTTTTCGAGAAAATTGCAAAAAACTGTTTCGTTTGTATGGTGGAAGGGGAATGGAGGGGTCCGATTGGATTTTGATGTATGGATGAGTTAAATAAAATTTTATTCTAAACACATTTCTGTACCCCAGAGGTAAACTGTCGTAACTGACATTTTGCAAATTTTACAGGAGAGCCATTTAGTTCGGACTTGCAAACTTTTTATTGTGTATGATTTTCGGTAATTATTTGAAACTTTTGTGGAAGGGGAAGTGGGAAGGGGGAAAACGGATGGGGGGAGGGGGAAGGAGGGGTCCGATTTTGCCCGTTCAAGAACTTAGCCTAGACATTTCTCGTAAGTAACTACACCGAAGATTTGTGTGATGTAATGCCGTCAGATGACGCTCGCATAAAACTTGAAGCAGCTAACCTCTGGAGCCCAATGAACGCAACTGCAACGCTGTGAACTGTCACGCAGCGCAACATTTCAACGGCAGAGCCCAATGTAATTTCGTGAAGTAGTACAAGTGACATAATATAAAGTCGTATAAAGTTGGCAAAATTACAAAAATGGATAATTTTGAAGCAATAATTTGCTTTGTTGGTCTTTATCTTTGTTATTCGCACTAAGGCTATCAATTTTTTCTCGAACGACATTTCCCCAACCTCACTTTATGAACTGTCAAAGCAGAATTCCGCGGCAAAGTTAAGGTAGAAATAGACGCTGCGATGGTCGGTACAGTCGTCGGGCCGATTTGCGGTCGCATGCGATAATTGTATCGTGTGTGCGCACGACACGACGGTTGGGTTCGATATCGCACGGTCGTACGTCGCGGAGCCAAAACCTGCGGTTGCATGCGGCAGATTGTATCGTTTGTGGTCTGCCATGCGACCGTTGATACGATATTATTTCACAACTGTACTGTGTTGTTCGAGTGATATTTGCTTGTAAAAACTGATTATTCGTTCAAAATCGCAAGTAAATCGTATCGTGTATGTGCTGTATACAACCGTCGGCCCGATATCGGTCCAACACAAGTCGGCACGACCATCGCAGCGCAGCGTCTATTTCTACCTTAAAGCCGGCCATACATTATGAGACTTGTTGTACAACTTGGTTCGGTTGTAGGCAATGTTGGATCGTGTATGGGCCGGTTGTAGTACCAAATTTTAGGTTCGACAAAAATTAAAACCCTGCTGATTTTGCCTCCGCCACAACAAGTTGTACAACATGGTTTTAGAACAAGTTTCTCGTTTATTTAGTGGTAGAGAAATTCCAATAGGAATTTCTCTACCACGAGAAATTCCAATAGGATTCAATGCTAAAAGGTCGAGTATAAACCATGAATCAGAAATGGTTCAATGGTTAAACACTAAATAGCCTCGTCTTAAATCTCGCCAAATATTTTCAACAAATGAATAAATAGCTATCAACGGATATGAATGTCAAAAACATGTATTTATCAGTATAGAGATTTTTTTTAAATCCAATTTATTCTAAAATGGAATTTTAAACTGACTACTATTGAAGTGGGAAAACTATCCATTTCAGAGAATTTGTTTATCGAGTTTTCAAGATAAGTTTCTGTTTATCACTTAGCGCTATTGTTCATGGCGAAATATCTCAAAAATGAAACAATTGCCGTCAGTTGAACGTTGATTTTGAACGTCAGTTGAACGTTGACAAATTAATATCATATAATGATGAACTGCTATAAATATTTTACATCTTATTTGTTTCTGCGGTTGTTAGTTTTTGTTATAATTGGTGTTGTTTGTTGTTCAAGTGATCGTCTAAACTCATCATACAATATCGTCGTCAATTTGAAGGATGTTTGCGGCACTTTTGACATATCACATCAAACCTTATCATGTGGAAATCTTCATGTGGGAGATGGAAATATTACTGAATTGAATGGAAATAATTTTAAAAATCCTGCACTAAAAATTTTAACCATTCATCGTTCCAGTTTCAATAACTTAATCCACATTAATGCTGACGATTTGGTCGTATTACATATTATTTCTACGAAAATTAAAAATTTGGCAATATCTTCCTTACAACTACCGCCAAATTTGAAGGAATTATTTTTGAACGAAAACGAACTGGAAAATTTGCCCGAAAATATTTTTGATCGTTTGGAGAATCTGCAGTATTTATCAATACAAAATAATCCGCTGACAGAATTATCAAAAGGACTTTTTAATGGATTAATAAATTTGAAAACATTAGAAATTAAAAATACTAAAATTAAGCAGCTTTCACCAAATGTGTTTGAGCCATTAATTTCAATCATGAATATCGATTTAAGTCACAACGAAATTGATTTTCTGCCAGCAAATGTATTTCATAAAAATCTATATTTAAATCGATTGATTTTGAATGGAAATAATTTATCAACAATTGAATTGAATTCTGCGAAAAACTTAAAAATACTCCATTTGCCTATGAATAACTTTGAAGAATTATTTTTGGACAAACTTCCAGACAGTTTGATTGAGCTATTTTTGGGTGGACATTCGTTGAAACGAGTTGTTAAAAGCAATACGATGTTGAAGGATAATTTACAAAAAATATATTTTACTGGCAACGAATCGACTAATTTCGAGTTTCTAGAAAATATATGCAATTTAAAATATCTTCATCTAATTAATTGCAGTATTCAAAATGCCATCCAAAGCGTAAATAAACGAACATCTTGTTCTGGCGGTCCAACTATAGAATTTTTAAGATTAGCACAGAATAACCTCAACCACATAAATATTCACATGTTGGCTGCTTTTAAAAATATGCACACTCTATATATAGAGGAGAATCATTTGATGGAAATTCCCTATGAAAAATTAGCACTGGATCATCCCTTACTCAGCTTTGTTGGATTTTCGAGAAACCTCTGGAATTGCTCCTTTAACGAGAAAATGGCTAAATTCTTTGAATCTAAGCAGATCAGATTTAATTCGCCAAATTGTATTGATTGTAACACGGATTTCGATCACAGATACCACCATGTAAGCTGCCCTGGATTGAATTTGGATTATTTGATTGATTTGACAAATTTTGACTACGAATATACTTCTGACGATACACATTTAACATTTGAGGAACATTTCGATTATTCAACAAATGACAATCAGGAACATTTCGATTATTCTACAAATGACAATCAGGAAGATATGGATTCCACAACTGAAGAAGTTTTAAACTATTCTACACTCCATGCTTCCAAGGAAGTTTCAAATGCGGAAAACCACAACTTTTCTACAGAATCCGTCTTTTATCCGTCACAGCGACCGGAAAACTTGGAAAGCGAACCAAATCTGGCCCAACATGAAAAACATATCTATTTGTATACAATTCTAATAATTTTAATTTTATTAATTCTTTTTATAATTATAATAATTGTGCTGTTATGTAAATTATGTAATAAAACTAGTTCACAGAAATTAGTGATAAATAATGTTAGCCAAGAGACAAACGATAGAGCTGTTTGTCATTCTGTTATTTATAGAAATAATGATTATTACTGAAGAAAGACTTGTGTTCATTAATGAATTTTGTAAATATATTTAAATGTAACAAATCTGCATTGTTTTTAATTGTAAAATGTAGTTTTGGACAGGGCTTCGAACCGATTGTAACATTTTCGGTTGTAACATTTCTGTAAACCTAATTCCGAACAGGAATTTTGAAAGTTCGAAGCTCTGAATTTTGAAAGTTCGATACAACATTTTGAAAATTCGAAGCTCTGAATTTTGAAAGTTGTGGTGCGCTCATTTAGGGAGAAATTAAGAAAATTCTGAAATTCAATTTCAATAAAAATTTTTTTTAACTGGAATAAGGAATGAATTAGGTCGGGATATTGAAAGATAATTCCAAGATCAGAACCGACTATTATTAAAATACAACAAAATAACTGAAAATGATATTTCTAGAATCATATTCAATAATCTGCTTAATACTATGTTCACTCTGACGCAAAATCACGTAATTTTGCGAAACGATTTAGATCTTAAACCAAAGTGTTCACACAGAGGTTAAAGTAATTTTGTTTGACATTTCAAGTACGTTAGTTCGAAAATGGATCGAGGAATTTCGTGTAGGATTACTATGAATTTTAGTAATATGATGAATAATACAATTCAAAACATCGATGAAATATGTGCAAACAGAATTAGACACTTTAGACGAAAATGGAAATTATCTGTAATGAAAATAAACAATTATTTTCCATTTCATATTTAACTGCATCATCCATTTATTTATTTTTTCAGACCACAAGTTTACTAATATATCCTCTTCGCGTGCGGAACACGGGTTCTTTTTCTTATATTTCCGTTTTTCCAATGCAGCACAAATGTCAAAACTGATGTGCTGAAGAGAGCTGAATAAGTGATTCAGGGTTGTATTCATTGTTTTTGCTTGATTTCGTTCCTAATTTTGTGGAAATTACATACTTTTAGTGATTTTGAAAACAGGCTAATGAACTGGAAATTTCGTGATTTCGAGCGTGATTTCGTTCAAAATTACGAAAATCTTCAAAATTACGTAACTTTGCGTCAGTGTGAACATAGTATAAGAAACCATTTGTTGTACTAGGGCAGGAATTGTTCAAACTTGTGAGAGCAACTACTGAAAACTTAATTCCTCGGCGAATATACTTTGGTGTTTCATCTAGGGTCCATCGATAATTAGGATAAATGTGTTTTTTTAGTTTAAATTTTTTTCATTGTAATTGTCACAAAAGTTTGTAAAGTGGTCCGCCGATAAGGAACGCAAAGATTTAAATTTTTTTGCTGATTTAGTCCACATGCATAATTATATTTATTTAGAACATTACAGCTAAAAAAAGTGAAACTAAAGAAAAATAATAGTAGAACTCGCCGTGGGATGTGCACATCATCAGCAGCTGAGAAGATAATAGAATAAATAAAAGGAAAATAAAAAGAAAAGTAAGTTAATTTCCAATTTTTATATTATGCATGGTGCTAAAAATTTTGTGAACTCGCATACGGTAAATTCATTCGCGGAATATATAGATAGAGGAACAAAAGTGATAAATTGAGCTTAACTCTAAAAACAACCTATCTAAAACAAATGAAAATATATGCGCAAATATAACAAAGCCGATCAATTTTCTAATTTTGTGGCGAATTTAGGATGTCTTAGAATAGATAATTTTCAATCAGAAGATTAGAGTATAAAGAAAAAAAAGTTTAATTTAATAGAATTAGTCTCAGTTATTAAAGATAAATATTAACAGCAAATACTTATTTTGTTACTCATGATTACCAATCAATAAATATTGTCAATTAAGTAAATTTTATTTAATCAAAGTGAGTGTCCCAAATATCTCAATCACCTCATCTTTTCTCACCTACAACTTACCTTGATCACGAGGTGAAGATGGTACGAGCAACCGGGGCAAATCTCTATAATCTGAAACTGACCGCCATGTTGGTTTAAAAAACTCGAGAGAGGGTTGGACGATGGACGGAAGAATCGGTTTTGGGTGATAAAGCAAATGTCATTTTTTTGTCGGGGTTTAATTTTAATGTTATTGGTGATGTAGCACAGAGATTCGTTATGGTGTCCACCGCAAATCTGTCCAGCAAGGACCCACCCATCCGACGAGCAAAAGCCTGGCTGAAAAATGTGTGCTAGTGCTGGCAGGAAAGCGGTCAGACTTCGGGGCGCTCGTGTGCCATTGCAACGAAAAGCATGCCCCAAATAATAAATTTATCTGTTTGTGTAGAATTACCAAGGTCTGACAAGGACAATAGTGTGGCAAGAGACCTTTCGCCACCTATTACATAACAAAGTTTGACACAACATTTTGAAAGTTCGAAGCCCTGATATTGGTAGATTTTTCTCACTGAAAAATGCTGTAATTATTTTTTAGCTTTTATTTAGCTTGCCTTCGTATCTGTCTGTCAGGGTCAAATCTTGCAATCTAATTTTGCCCCACTTGCACTCATCCAATCGACTTGAAAATTTGCACACATAAGTTCGATGAGAATAAAATATTTTCTCTACTTCGTCCTTGTAAGGATAACGGAAGGTCCTGTAAGGATAACGTGATTATCTTTTCTTCAAATTTCCCGGAAAAAAATCTCGTTTGGGGTTTTTTGGGATAGCCAAAGCCAATTCTGGCATTAATAAATCTGTAAGGATAACTAAAAGTCCTGTAAGAAAAACGTGATTATCTTTTCTTCAAATTTCTCGGAAAAAAATCTCATTTGGGGTTTTTTGGGATCGCCAAATCCAATTCTGGCATTAATAAATCTGTAAGGATAACGAAAAGTCCTGTAAGGATAACGTCATTACACTTTTCTTCAAATTTTCCGGGAAAAAATCTCGCATGAAAAAATTATGTGAAATTGTTCAGCAGGAAAATCATCTGACTAAACTAAAGTCCATTCCTTCCCTGTGAACCCCTTCTTCTGCTATTTCCAGAACCAGTGAAGCGATTCTGACAATATTTCACTACTATTTAGTGTTTAACCATTGAATCCTGTAAGCCTGCGTGGAAGCTGGTAAAGCAGGCTCTGATGACGGTGAGCCAGCTTCCATACCAGAAACAGGCTCCTGATAGGTTTTCAGGGCAGACATGCCCGACCTGTTGGGGGGAAAATTTGGATGTGAAAACATCCGCAAAAATAATATAATAATTTTGTTGTATTATTTTTGTTTTTGCAGACCGTATAAGCCGAGAAATTCTAATAATATTTCACTGATTGGAAGCGAAAACGCGATCAAAATAGGTTCAGTGGATTAAAAGATTCAGGGAGAGGGGGTTTAAAGTTAGGGAGGAAGGAGGAATACTTGTATACTGAAACAATCCTTTCATTATTTCTAGCCGAATGGCGAAAATGCGATCAAAATCGGTTCAGTGGATTAGGAGATTCAAAGAGAGATGGCATCAAAAGATACTAGGAGAGGGGCTTCAAAGTAAGGGGGGGGGGGCCGTTGAAGTTTTTATAAAGTAACCCCTTCCTTCAATAATATCCAGTCGAATGCCAAAAAGTGACCGAAATCGATTGAGTGGATCAATGGTTATGAGGGTAGGACAACCAAGCAAGCACACAAACTTTCACCCCAAACGCATATACCGTCTCCGTTCCGTGTCAGGGGTAAAAATGACGTATTAAAACAATATCTCTACAGATATTTTACATAAAATCTCTCAGATTGACAAAATTCTAAGCTTATCAACATTCGATTACATTTTAAAATGCGTAACTTAGAGATAAGGGAGGTCATCTCAATTGATAAAAAACATAATTCCAAAGTTGTCTATCCAACAAATCATAAACAACGAAATTCTCGCGGTATTAATTGACATTTGAATGCATTTTTCTAGAATTATTTTTTGAATATGTGGTTTAAATTAAGTTTTGTTACTTTTTTGTACTTAATTAATTCGTCCGTACAAGATGATTTTTTAATCGACGACTGCCCGATTGATAGATCCGGCTATTTACGCTGCAGACACAAAAATTTCCGAGATTCTCAAGAAGTGACAATAGTGGCCGATAAAACGAGTAACGCGACAAGTTTTAATTGCAATCAGTGTAAATTACCTAAAATTCCAAATGATATTTTCGCGAATATGCCGAATTTAACACAAATCGTGCTGAGTGTTGGAATCATAGCAGAAGTGCATCAATCAAACTTTGAAGGTGGTGAAAATTTATTAAAACTGTTTTTATCGTCGAATAAAATTGAAAAACTTGAAAATAATGTTTTTCGTAATTTAATTAATTTGGAATATTTATCGCTAACGGAGAATAATTTGAGTGAATTACAAGTGAATTGTTTTTCCGGATTAATACGTTTGGAAAATTTGGATTTGTCGAAAAATAAATTTAAAAGTTTACCAGCGCATATTTTTTCACCCTTAAGTTTGTTAGTTATTATTAATTTAAATGAGAATGAACTTTTGACCATTCGAGAGAGTATTTTCCGGCAAAATTTGAAGCTGAAGCAAATTGACTTTGAAGATTCGAAAATCACAGAAATCGACGCCAACACATTTAAATATCATCAAGAAATCGATGAAATCTGGTTGTCGAAGAATAATTTCGAGGAAATTCATTTCGGTTCAGTGAAAATTTTGCACATAAATAATGGCGGAGTGAAACGAATTATTATAGAAGGGACAATTGAGAAAATCTACGCATATGAAAATGACATTGAAGAGATTCGAATTGATGATAAAAGCTATACTAATAGTATTATGATTGGAGGAAGTGTGAATTTAGATTGGAATTTTTTACAAGATGCAAACAATCTTAAAACTTTGATACTTCGGAATCGATCACTGCGCATAAATCACGCTGGAATATTCTCCGATTTAGTAAATTTGGAAACTTTGGAAATATCCGACAGCGAATTGGGCAGCTTTCCAGCCGGTCTTTTCGAAAACTTAGTCAATTTGAAATATTTAGTGTTAAAAAATAATAAACTAACCGAATTTGATATCAATGAAATATCCTCGTTGATGAAATTACGAAAACTCGATTTTGAATTTAACGAATTGTCATATTTGAATTTTGTGGATTTAATTAGAAATCATAAAGAGTTAAATTCGCTCAGTTTGCATAGAAATCGTTTTCGATGTTCGTTTTTAAATGATGTGCAAGTTCATGTACAAATTTATGCTAAATATAAATTTGTTGTTGGTAAAATTGGATGTGTGTATGATTAATGTTAGAATAAAATAAATAAATGTATTTAATAATTTTAATGAACGTGTTTTAAGTGATTTTTAAGCATCCAAGGATCTTTTAAGGCGCCCAAATTGTTTTTATAAAAAAACTTGAGAAAAGCTACAATTACCAGGAGCCATAGTCCATATAATCCATTTGAAGGCAGACAAAAATTTTATTTAAAAAAATTAATTTGTATTGGAGGGAGTGGTCCGATTGGATTTCAATGTATGGTTGAGTTATGTAAAATCATATTCTAAACAGATTTTACCTTTATAAATCAATGCGACTCACAGTTTTCGATAAAATTGCAAAAAACTGTTTGACTTGTATGGGAGAGAGGGAAAGGAATGCTTCGATGTTGCCCGTTCAAGAATTTTTAAGTCTCTGGTTTAACCCTTTCGAAAGTTATGTTTGACTCAATTTAGGCAAAGCATTGAAAAGAGCTTCGTAATCAAAATTTATAATTTGATTATCTTTAACATAAATAGATGCCCAAGTAGGTACGGATAGATGCCCTTGTCGGCGAATATTACCAAGAATTTGGGATAGCCTCGCAATCGAATTGGCTTAGATCTGGCTAAACGCTCGTGATTCGTCTGCAATCGCCAAGACTGTGAACGTAGCATTTGAAGTTTTAGAATATTAAATCATTCACGTTGAATCATAACGTAACTTGTTGAAATAATGTAAATTGTGCTATTAATAAATTAATCCAAAACTCAATTTCGTCGTTTGTGTAACCGCCATTCACTCATTATGATGATTAAGAACTATGTTTTATAAACATCAAAATTTTATCACTAAATTGAAAAAATGAAAAAAATTTGTAATATCCAAAAATAATAATATGAAAATTCTGCGATAAGCGTTGTGTTCTAAAGAATTTTTAAATACTGGTAGGTATAAAATAAGCCCAGTACAGTATTTGCATTCAAGTTAATCGCATCGTTTCGATACGCACAGATAAATTATTTAAATTAAATTATAATTCATTTCGGCATAGTTAAAAACAAGTAGAAAATTAATTAAAAATGAATCGCATATTTAATAGTGCCGGTTATAAACTCTTCATTCTCGCGATTTTTATCGAATTGTCATTTTGCAGTGAATTTGATTTACACGATGTTTGTGGATCAATGAACTCAAATACGGTGAACTGTAAGGACATAGCAATGCCGGAAGTTGATGAGATCAAAGAATCATATCCGTCACATTATATGCATAGTTTGACTATTGAGGATTCACGGATACCAATTTTAAGCCATTTCGTAGTACGGCAGATGCATTCTTTAACTGTGAAAAATAGTGGTCTTAAAGTGCTCAAAACTGATACATTCACATCATTGGAAGATCTTTGGTTAATTAATTTGGATCAAAACTTAATTGAATCAATCCCACCAGATACTTTTGTTAGACAAAGTTCACTCGTAGAACTGCATTTGTCAAATAATAAGATTAAAAACATTAATAGCACTGTATTCCATGGATTACGGAGTTTGAAAAAGCTTTACCTTCACAACAATTTAATCGAGAGTTTACCTGAAGAAGTATTTCGTGTAATTACAAATGTGGAAATCCTATCGCTGGCAAATAATAAAATTAAATCAGTAGAAAGTAATTCATTTAGTCTTTTGAGGAATTTAAGATTTCTGGATCTGCAGGGAAATTCAATCGAGAAAATTGTAACGAGTACTTTTGACTCATTTCTATCGATCGAAGATATAAATTTGTCACGGAATAATTTATCGATATTCGGAGAAAACGCCCTGTCCGAAGATAATCATTTGAGATACATGAATTTATCACGTAATAATTTAAAAACAATTGAACACAATAACTATGGTAACGGATATTTGGATTTTAGTTACAATTCGATCGAAACCATTGGCGCTAATGTCTTTAAAACTAGTAAAAATTTGAAATTTCTCGACATTTCCAACAATGAATTGAAAAACATCGACTTGAGTGATTTCTTCGGTTTACATAATGTGGAATTGGTCAACGCGAGTAGTAATAAATTTACCAAACTGTTTGCTGAATCATTTTTACTACTTCAAAGTGTTAAATATTTGGACTTATCAAATAATAACATCACCGAATTGGAAGAGGAGATTTTCGAGGCGAATCTGAATTTAACGAATTTGAATTTGTCAAACAATAAAATCAAAAATGCGAATTTTCTGCAGAGTTTGTGCAACATCGAGAAGTTGAATCTTTCGAGGACATTCGTTGAAGGAGTGGACACCAATCGAATGCTACGGATTCTAGCAGACGATCAACGATGTCTCAGGCAATTGCAAGAACTTCCGCGATTGCGATCTCTTGATTTGTCTTACAATAACTTTGGGCAGATCGATATAACACTATTGCAAGATACATCCGCGTTGCAGGAACTCTACTTGGAAGGCAACAGATTGACGAAACTTAATTTAGGCTTCTTAACCAGCGGAGGACTGAGTGAACTTCGCGAAATCGGACTCGATCAAAACGACTGGAATTGCACATTCATCGCTAGTGCAATTCGATATTTCCTCCGGAATAATGTGCATTTACGGATTCAGAATACGCGATCATCTCTGGACGCCTCCCATCGAGGCGGTATCGAATGTGTCGACTGTAGTAAAAATAACGCAAATCTTCGAAGCTGTTCCGCGGATGGTGGCGAAGAAAGTAATTCTGACTCGGGCTCTGACTCGGGCTCTGACTCGGGATCAAATTCTAACTCTCCAAGCAAGGGTGATCAGGAATCTTCAGGATCAGGATCAGCAGCCATTACAGTTCTAGCCATCTTTTTAGTTGTCAGTATTATAATTAATTTAGCAATTGCTGCGAAATTCCTATTGAAATTAAAAAGGGCTCAAAATAATTATTGTCAAGCGAAAGCAGCCATTTATACTCCCGACAAAAATAATGAATGTGAAATAGACATGTAATTGTAGTATCAAAATCAATCTAAATGGTGTTGTAAAAGTTTAATTTTTTAGATTTAATTTTTTCGTTTTTATTAATTGTGATACTGAACCAGTTTGTTGTTAAGAGATGTCCTAATTTAACTTATTTTAATAAAAAAATAAATAAAAAAGAATGCATCCAGATTTCTATAACTTATATTTGTTACTAGCTTACAGGGACCCGACATTTGTAATAGTATAATTTTAAATATGAAAAAGGTACAGAAAAATTATGTAAGAATTAGCATTTATTTTGCAACATGTGCTGAAAGTCCATACAATAGTTTAGGGCAGGCCTGGCCAACCCAAATCGTTCCACGGGCCAATCTGATGATTCATTTTTTTTGGCGGGCCGCACATGAAAAAATAAAATAACCGCCATTTCTTAGTAAAATTTTTCAAATAATATGTTATGTTGTTTTTTAACAGTCACTTGGTTTAAAAAAAAAATTAGAACAAAATACAAAAAGTTGAGCATAACCCCACGACTCCATTGGGCTTTTAAAAATCATGATTTCCCCCCCCCCCCCCCCCCCCCCCCTCCATATTTTGGCGGATAAAGAAATCAGCGTGTGGGCATCTTCAGTCATGATTTTTCATATTTATCGTGTCTCCATAGCGTAGAAATGTCAACGCGGAAACAAAAATTGCTTTTAGCCGCTATTCTTGTGTAAAAAAAATCCTACTTTTCAGTAGCCGAAAAAATCATGACAGTAAGGGGATTTAAATCATGATGCAAGATTTTTTGAGTCTCCATTAGACTTTTTCGTGATTGGATTTAAATCCAATCTGGAAAAGAGTCTAATGGAGTCGTGGGGTAAGAAAAAAATATTTGCTAAAAAAAATATATATATAAATGAACTTATCTAAATGTAAATGTATATATACGAGTAGTACTTATGTAAAATAAAACATAACAAAAGCTATAATTGCCAATCTGGCAATTATTGAAACCCCGTATGGTGATTTAAGTCAAAATTCCACTTTGAAGTCAAACTGTCCAAGAAGATGTTTTAAAATTTATTCCAATCGGATTTTGAGGTATGGGAGTTTTATGTAGAATCATATCCTAAATAACTTTTGTTTTTGTACTTTTTAGATAAGAGGCACCGTTTTTGAGATATTCGCAAAAAACTTTTTCATTTGTTATGGAAGTACCCCCCTAATGGTCCGTTTTTGCCCATTAACGAACTTAGCCTCGCATTTTACGAAAAACGAATCTGCGTAAAATTTCAAGTCTGTAGCTCCGCGCCACAGACGGACGGACATGCACAAATTAATTTATTTTATTTTATCATCCTAAACACATTGGCGTAATTCATTTTTGTCTGTAATGACGGGATCTTGGCGTTACAAAGGGTAAGGCAAAGTTAATATACCCTTTGGTTTCACCATACGGGTATAAAAATCAAATTGTAAAATTGCATATAAACTTTATGAGCAGTTTTAGTATTTTGTATTTTATTAGTTACATAATTTTTTTTTTTGAAAATTTCAAATCATTTGGCGGGCCGCATTTTCAAACGTCTCGGGCCGCATGCGGCCCGCGGGCCGCGGGTTGGCCACCGCTGGTTTAGGGGATAGTTGAAGAGGGGATTCGCAGGGGTGTTTTGATTTAAACCTGTACTAACATCCATCCAGTAGTTTAGGATATAGTATGAGAGGAGTTTAGCAACGTATGGGAGAGAGTGCTTTGAGTTGGCGAAAATTTTTCCTACCAGTCCGCCAGACCAACACTGAAAACCGTTTTCAAATCGCTTCAGCGGATCAGAATATAACAGGAAAGGGGGTCAGAGGGAAGCCCATTTTGTTACATCCAGATAGTTTGTATTGTGCCTCAATATATCAATCATTATCGTGTAAATTTTCAGCCATGTCGGACCCGCCATTTAGCTGTGATGCCGTTAAATATTCCAAACCGGGAAACGTTTGTACAAAAACTGCCTTTAGATCAAAAGAGGTGAGGGGAACGAAACCGCTACTTGCGAGAAGGTTGTACCCAGGTGGCTGAATTACATTTAGCAAAAACCGCATCTAAATCGGATGATTGGTTTTCGAGCCAAGGCGTGGTATACAAACATAGAGCAGATACCTTGGCCCTAGCTTGGCCACCGCTTGCCCCAGCTTGACCATCGCTTGGCCAAACAGTAGCGATTTAGTGTGACACACGCTTCTACCAGACTTAAGCTAAAGTTATTCCAGACAGAAACTTTCTCATCAATGTCAAATCCGTTTGAGGTAAAAAAAAAAAAAAAAAAAAAAAAAAAAGTAGATGATAGTTTTGTTTTCCTGGACACGTTAAGGTTATTTTTCTTTGTCATACTTCTTTTTTTTTTCTTTTTTATCCATATATAAATGATTTTTAAAATTTGCTATTATTTTAAACTTGTTGCTAATAGATTTGAATTTTTTACTTTAATTAAACTTGTTATTTGCAATAGGAGAAACAGAAAGAAATTCTATCTCCAATTAGACGTGTTAAATATCCTTATATGAATTGCGAAATAAAATTATTATTATTATTATTATTATTAAAATTATGAGGGAGGATGTCCAAATTATGAGGGAGCATCTGTTTGTCCGTCTGTCTGTCTGTCGGTCGATTGGTCTGTCTCTCTATCGGTCCATTGGTCTGTAATACCTCGAATTCTGCGTCGTCAAAATTCTTCATCGGTCGCATCCTGGATCTCCCACGACAAAATCACCACTTTACAGGGTGAGTCATAGCTACTGTCAATGAAGTTTAGGTAACAATGGACGCATCCAACTACCAGAGCGGCTCAGCATCGCTCTAGAGCGAAAAAGGTGCTCAGTTACTGAACGTAATCGCTACAGAGCGGCTCAACTGAGTAGCTCACATTTTTTCTGAGCGTAAAAGAACTCCGCTCAGTAGCTGAGCAAATGTCAAATCAAGAATTACAGAACCTCAATTCATGTCTAAAAACGACGACGAAAATACATAAATGGTGTTATTTATAACATTTATAGTTATTTATGTTATTTATAATACGGGAAGCCTCATGGAAGTTCTTGCTGAGCAAACGGGAATGGAAATAGTCGGCGTTGCGGAAAATGTTGGCGAAAGAGTTCGGGAGTGTACTTCGGCATAGTCACCTCAAAATAATCCCGGTTTCTTTCGGGTGCCGCATTCCGGATTGGGGCGACTTCAACTGAAGTATTACACTCTTCAACCAAAAGTGAAATAGCTTCCAGATTTATCGTATCAGAAGCACAAATTTCTAACATTACGGAAATAATTACATCGCGGTCCATCTTGAACAATAATTTCTTTCAATGACAGCTCATATATAAATGAGCGATGCATTCAGGACACAAAATGCTGCTCAGCTGAGCATTTTTTTGACAGCTGAGCTTCGATCCAGAGCCGCTCTGGTAGTTGGATGCGCCCAATGTTATCTGGCATTTTCCCCCAGCGAATAAAGAATAATTTTATTTTTTTTTTTTTTTTGCATTATAAGTTATAATAAACATGGACGCGTAAAGAGAGCTCGTTGTGATCCTGCTATCCTTAAACGTCTTAGAGATGTTGGTATCAATGAAAGATTTATCTTCCGGACTATAAAACGATTTAGCGAGACAGGTACATGGAAAATTCTCCGCAAAGGTGAACCAAAAAAAACGGCAAAAAGCATTAGTAAAGATATGGGATGAAATGCCACAGGAAGTCGTACGTGCCAGCTGCAATAGATTTTTAAACGTTTACGAGTACATCTTTCCATCAAGGAGAAAGGAGAAAGATTTGAGCTGCGCAATTAATTATTAAATTTTTTTATGTTTTTAAACAAAAAATATATTACTCTCTGAAATCCGTACATTATTTTATTTTTTACAGCATTTTTATTTATTGACAGTAGTTGTGACTCACCCTGTAGTAGCGTTGAACCCATTCGCGACACGTTCTTTCACCAATAGAAATCTTACCATAAGTTTCTATAATAATTTGACGCGCTTCAGCCACAGATTTTTTCGAATAGAAAGCAAAACTTCCTGCAAATGACGCTTATTTGGCTCAAATTTCGACATTTTCACACACAAAAAAATATAAGAGGCCGATAAAAATTCACAAATTTAATGATAAGGAGTTGTTGCCAGATGCCTATCTTATCACTTGACGTTTCTGATCTGACTTTTTTGACCAGCATTTTACTGCTAGCGCCATCTATTGGAACATTTGTGATCAGCATTTTACTGCTAGCGCCATCTACGTCGGTTTTCCATTTGTACTCCTAATTTTTTACACCGTGGTATGGGTAAATAATTGACTAGGTTTTTTAATATAAGGTTAGGATATTTCTAAAGTTATACAAAAAAAATTCAGATCTTCAAAACAATATTTCAATTTATTATTCACAAAACAAAGTACTTAAATATCACAAGTAGACAAAAAAACATTAATTTAATTCAAATAATGCGAAATTTTGACAATATTTAGATTTAGAGAAAAAAAATCATGCAAAATTGCTTATATACATAATTAATTTCATTAAAACTCAAAATAGCAAATTTAATGGCATTCTATATTATTATGTTTGTCAAAAAATACAGAAATCGGTTTGTTTTTAACATATTCTGCGAATTTCGCCAAGTAATCACAACTAAATTTGTTATTTTGCAAAAACATTTCACGCAATTGAGGCAAAGCATTGAAAAGCGCTTCATAATCAAAATCTACTATTTGATTATCTTGAACATTTAAACTTTCAAGTTTTTTCAATTTTGAAATAGCATTAATGTTTAGCACTTCAATGTTGTTGTTCTTTAATGTTAAAAATTTGAGTTGTTGTAAATTTCGGAAAAACGAATCACCAAAAGTTGTCAATCCTGTCGAATCTAAATATAGGGTTTCTAATTTGACCAGAGACTCAAAAAAGTCTTCACTCCAGTTGACTGTTTGATTCTCTAAATACAATCTTTCAAGTTTGATAGCATTTTTCAGAAAGCTTACATCGGATTTTCCTGACAGTTGAGCATCTTTTAATTGCTGAACATCAGATATGGAAACGGTTTCCAAATCATTTTCAAGAGCCAAAAGATCAATGAGTTTTCCGGTGACATTCAAACGTTTTAGCTGGCATTTGTTAACGTCTAAGGTCCGAATGGAATGTATTTGGAGTTCCTCAATATGATTCGAACTTAAATCCAAGAAATCGAGATTTTCCATATGATTGAATAAATTTTGTGGCACCGTCGAAATATCATTACCAAATAATGTGATTATTGTTAATTTTGCATTATTTTGGAACAATCCGTCTGCAAGAACATTAATTTTATTTGATTGCAGATACAGTTTTTTCCAAATTGATCAAGTCCCGGAAAATGTTGTTTGGTAAAATTTGAATTTCATTATTTGATAAATCCAATTCTGTTAATTTTTCCAACCCGGAAAAACTTATTTCACTCAATTCTTTAATTTTGTTGCTGTGAAAGTTCAGCAGATCTAAATTCGGTGCAAATTCAAATGCATTTTCTGGAATTCTTTCAATTGAATTAAATTGTAGCCAACACATGATTAAACTCTGGGCACCATCAAAATTCGGCTTTTCAATAGATTTTATTCCGCAGCTATCCGTATTTAAAACTCGTACATCCTTCGCAACTTTGAAGAGATTATCGGGAATTTTATCCAAATGACTATCCCTGAATATGATGTTTATTATATTGTATTCTTCACTGCCAACCTCCGTTTCTGTTGCGTATTCAATATTCTGACAGATAATAGTTTCATTTCTATCTTGTATCGAACAATCTTCACTAATTTTCAAAACTTTTCCCGACGAAAATGTTGTCAAAGCAAAGAAAAAAACTAAAAATTTGTTTAGCCTAGCCATGTCAGCAAGTTTTGCAGCTAAAGAATTTTCACTAATAGATTTTGTTAATTTGACTGTCAATTTATATTTTTATAATCAAAAATTTGGTTTAATTCTGTTAATCCCCTTACCTTATCAGAGTTCAAAGGTGGTTTTTTGAAGATATACAGGGTGGGTGGCCTAATTCTTAGCTTTTTTCAAAAACGATTTAAATTTTTTTAATACTTCATTTAACCACAACGCAAGGCAAAATGGCGCCCAAAGCAAAACCTGTATTTGGCATCTCCCCCTTTCTTAAAAAAATTGATTAAAAGCATAACGCCCGCCGTACACTTGACCTAAGTTAGCTCAGCTATGTGTCTGTTTAGAAGTGGACGTTTAGCGGTTCATATTATCCTCACTTTGATACGTGACGAAACACACCACGTTAAGCTCTAAATAGCTGAGCTAACTTAGCTTAAGTGTACGGCGGGCCTTAATCGTAAGCTTGAAAATTTTAAAAGCCCGATCAAAGAGAAGAAGTTTGTCTGAATTTTTGTTTGTTACTGTCTAATTAAAAAATGTTCTTCGGTATGCAATAAAAATTCGGAAATCAAAAATTTGATACTGACAAATTGATTTGAATTTTTCCCGTATGGGTATGAAAACTCGAGATATATGGGAAACAGGAACGAATATATATTTATTTGTAACTAATATATGTTTTTGGAAGCGGATTTCATCAATCGATTGTAAAAAAAAAATTATAAAATATAAAAAATCTCAAAAAATCGATTTTGGCGGATAAGTCAAAACAGGGGCCTTATCAGGGAACTCGAATCGAAAGTGAAATGTGCGGAAAATTCTGAAACGGTATCAGCTAACTCGATTTCGATCAAATATTTGTTATTCATTTTCGGAAATTTACTCGAATAGGTTGCAGTCGTCGGATTTGAAACTCGAAAACGAAATATGAGTAGTTTTAATGTTTTTTTATTTCATTTAAGGGTATTTTAAATACTAAATATAAATGTTCGTTGTCCTTTGGTCCAATAATGTTGATCTGTGTTCCATCAACACATCCTATAACTCCATTTTATCATTTTGTATACCATTTTGGAGGCAACGCTAACGCATCACTTTTATCCCGTACATATTTTCTGATAATCCTTGGACTGGAAACGCCGTCATCACTTTCATCACTGATATCCCGACACTTGAAAATGCCCGACACTTATTATTTTTTCAACAACAAAAAAAAACGGAAAAATTAGTAAATAATTTGAAATCGTATAGCTAATATTGACAGCTAAATATAAGCACGAATTTATCAAGCTACCAGCAGGTTCCTTGTTTTTGATTAATTTATGGCAGTACATTTTACTCGAAACGAAAGTTTTACATGATACCAATGAAATCCGTTTTCGAGTGCGGTGTTCGAGTCGATTTGATTTTCGATTCGAGTTACATGATAAAGCCCCAGTATTCAAGTGACGAAAGGTCGTCATGGAATTTTGTAGAATGAACGATAAATTTTTGCATTTTGATGGCTTAATCAAAATTTGATATAAACTATATAAAACTAATGACTAAAATGGCTACTATGTTGTCTGTTGTTATCTTCAAAAAATATAAAATGTTTATTTCTAAAACCGTCTAGCATTTCTATTAAAACTTTTTACTGAAACTTTTCCTATTTATTCCAGTTTGAAAACATGCGTTTACAGTATGAAATCAAATACCAGAAATATAGGGTAAGGTATGGATAGACGCCGCAGCTTTCGTAAAAACGATTTGATATTTTCATCTAAAAAATTTTTACACGATTTTAAATCTATCTATAGGATAGTTTTATCATTCAAATTCATCCCTGTCAAATTTCAGAACACTGGAACGAATAGGAAAAGAATAGGGGAAAAAATAAAAAAAAAATCGAATTTTGGTACGGATAGATTCCCCGCTGGATAGATGCCCAAGTAGGTACGCATAGATGGTCTTGGGCGAAACGAATAAAAATAAACATGATTTATTTAAAAAATAAATCTCTGAACACTATGTGGAAATTAGACGACTGAAAACTTGATTTACTTCTTGACTCCTTTATCTTAGACTCTACTTCGTTTGAAACACCTTTCGCTATAATATTTTAGCGTCAAATTGATTCTTTTATTCCAATTTATAAATATATAAATTCCATCCAGATTAAAATTTTAAGACCAAATGGGGTGTCTATACTCTATTAGCATCATGAGCGTTACTCACCTTGATTGCTAGAAGGGGCGAAAGCCCCTATAAAATCTGGGGCCCCTTTTTTAATCACTTAAAGGTCTAAAATAAATAAATAAAATAATGGTCAGAATGATTGTGAGAAAAACTTTCTTTCCATTATTTTATTAGTTCTTGAACGGGTAAAATCAGACCAATCCTTCGCCCACCCCCATACAAACGAAACAGTTTTGAGCAATTTTCTCGAAAACGGTGAGTTTTTTTTACTGAAACTTTCAGTAAAAAGTTTTATTTATAGAGATGAAATGTTTTTAGAATATGATTTTACATAACTCATCCTGAAAACAAAATCCAATCGGACCACTGCTTCCTCCTCTCCCATACAAATTGAATACTTTTTCCCTGTTTTCTTGAAAACTGTGCATCGTATCGAAAAATTTATAAAGAGGAAATGTGTTTAGAATATGATTTTACATGATAAATATTATATTATGGGTTTTTATATTCAGAAGTTTTTATCCCCTTTAGTTGTTTAGTTTTTCACGGTTCGGAGCATGTATCCGACCGGGGCATCTATCCGTGCTTTACCCTAGATAAATATTCACCCTTTAAAAATTTCATTATGATTTTTGAAATTCGCACAGAATTTTTCCTCTGCTATTTGTCAAATCCGTTGCTAGCGCAGATAATATTTTATCTGGCTTAAAGGAAATCGTGTCAGGAATTCGCATGTACCAAAAGTTGATAAATACACGATACTATTTTTGTTAGTCATTTAAAAATTTATTTTCGTTTAACCATCACACTGTGTGAAATTCATTTCATATGTTTACTGGATAATTTATAGCGAAAATTGACAAAAGGTCAACCTCGTAATCTTTGAAATGTAAATAATTTTTGTGTTTTGCTGATTCTTTTGAATTAGGAAAAACATTTAGCTGGAAGTAAAATTTTCATCGAAAATTAATTGAGATGACTAATCTGTTTGTGCAGAAATTGATTTGAAATTTTGGGCATTGGAATATTATCACTGTCGAAATGTTTGTTCTAAAAATTTGCTGAATTTATTTTAAATCAGTAGGTACTAAAAACATTTCGAAATCTATTTCATTTCCATTTTAGAGATTTGGTACTTGGTTTTCTTAGAACATGGTCGGTTTTCCTGCGGTATGTGCTTTGTTGGAGTATTGCAACATTTTGCCTTGCTTGGCTTAATTTCAACTTCACATTCACTGGGCGAATCATATTCAGATTCATCGTCATTGCCAGAAAAAGGAGACCAATTTTGTTTAACAAAGTAATTGTAAATTACTAGTGGCAAACCACACATCATAAAAACGTAACGTGCAGTTTCAGCATATGCCAGTGTCTACGGAGAGTAAAATTATAAAAAATATAGAAATCTTCAGCGAAAACTTACATAAAGCAGATAATTTTCTGTAGGTCTTTCAGGTAAGTGCATGAATCTCAGATATCGATAGCCCACTACTAACCCGAATCCTATAAATCCCGAAAGGATGAAAGGATAATCAGATCCAAAGCTTGATCCTCGGTGTAAATGTTTCATGAATCCCTCAGATTCAGACCATTTGAGAGCGCGGTTTACAGACAAAACATTTATCTCCCCTACGGAATTTTTTTTTATTTATTTTTTTTAGATGAAAAAAAACTTCTACCTAAAGTGTTTCCCAGCAGTTTCTTGTATTCTTCATTGATGTTGTCGCGTTCTTTCAATATCATAACCTGGCGGCGCAGATACTCCAATTCGTTGTCATCTTTACCAACGAAAGTACCACAACATTGTGAACACATTTCCAAAAAGATTTTTATTTTTTCAAACTTCTAATTTAAATTTGGGTTCTACGTGGGATTTTTCAGACTAGCTATTTATCTTGAAGGAAAAAGCAATGCTAAATTGTTGTTTACGACTTAACCCTGCAATGTGCGACTTTTTATATTTGGCTGAACATCCGTTTTCTGGCGGTTTTCCGCCTTCTAAATTCGGAAAAAATAATTTCAAAAATCTAGCATCTAAAACATAGAAGATATGAATCGGTTTTGAGATTTGTCAGCACTGTTAAATTATGCCATAACAATAAAAAGCGTAGGTTAGAAACAGAGGTTATTTCTGTCATTCGTTTATTTTTTTAGATAACATCGCTAAAGGTTATTACTATTTACTAGTTTTTAACCGACTTCCAAAAAAGAAAATGTTCTCAATTCGACTTGTATGTATTTTTTTAATGTGTTATCACGCATAGAAAAGGATTTGCGTTATCCTTGAAGGACCTGCCGTTTGACCCAAAAACTGCCTAAAAGCGGGTTTCCCGAGAAAAAATGGGCAAACCGATATTTGCGTCATCCTTACAGGACCTTCTGTTTGGAATTTTGAAATTCTCACACCAAATTCGTGGTTAGAAAACCCCCGAGGTACAATTTTCAGATTCCAACAGGAAACGTTCCTATAAAATATTGGAAAGCGATTATAGGCAGGCTTCAAGGCAAAAATCATTATTTTATAACACAAACCCCTTACGTATCCCTCATTAACTTTCTTAGGGGTGGAATTTTGAAATTTTGAAATAGATAAAACGAATTTGTGTGCAAAATTTGATGGCAATCGGTTTGGTGGTTTGAGAGATACTGTGATGAGTGAGTATTTGGTTTTTATATACAAGAAAAAAAATCCGCATAAGAAACGTTCCCATAAAATCTGGGTAAGCGATTATAAATAGTACTCGTTACACCATATTGTAGCAAAGTCTTGCATAAATATTGGAACTAGTTCTAGTTTTCGTGGAATCATTACTATGTATATAGGGCTGAAAAAAGAATGGACATATTCCAACAAAAGTAGCATCCGTTCCTAGTTTTTACTGGAGACATTCCTATACTAAGGGGGAAACAATGCTATATTATGGAATAGAATCGTCCCCATTGTTTTTAGAAGTGGCTCCAATATTATGTAGGACCCAGTCCTATAAAAAGTTGGAACGAATCCTAAGTGTTGGCGGGCTTATTCCTATGCAAATAGGATTCAGCGAATATGGTAATTTAAGTCAAATTTTTGTGTTCAATTGCAATTCGCATGTAGTTTGCGAACTCGTGGTTTTTATAGTTTGGACTTGCCTACTACCACACTCTAAAGAGCTAAACAGAATGGGAGCGTCAACAGCAAGCGACAACGGCGGGCGTCATGGTGCCGTCTTCAGATGACGCCGACTTAACACAATGAGAAGCATCAACGGCGGGCAGTGGCATTTGCTGTCAAATGTTATTCAGTTAAACATCCGAATACGAATGTCAAAAACACCGATAGTAGTGCCTTTCGTTGTGAAAATTGTAAATAATTTAGCATAGATAGTAACGCCACTATTCGTTAATTTTGTAACTAAAAATTTGCCGCCGCGGCACTTTTTGGATTTGGTTCAAACTCAGCGGCGACGGCGACGGCATCATTCTGTCAGCCATAATTGGGCTCCATTGGTTTAAAAAAAATTACGCGGACGCTTGCCGCTGACGCTCCCATTCTGTTTAGCTCTTAACAGTTTTGTCGGAAAAACTCTTTAATTACATGGCATTTTATTACTCGAGCTGTTTAATATCTCGAATATTTTCAAACCCCTCGAACATCCTCATCTCGTATATTCGATAACTCGGATTTTTGTATTTCCCCTTTAGATTGGACAGAATGCAATAAAAAAAGAAATCAATCTTATTCAGATAGGACTTGGTGCTATAATTATAGGAACGAATCCTATTTCAAATGAGAATGTCGCGCATATAACTATACAGGAGAGAGTCCAATAATCAATGGAGTCATTACAATGTTTTATAGGAGTCATTCCTTTCATTTTAGGATTGAGTCCTTTACAAAAAGGAATGTTCCCCAATTTTTTGTCGTAACATTTCTAAAATAACAGTAATCCCTCCCATAATTTGGGGAACGATTACAAAAAAAGAAGAATACGGCAATTTTTATGTTGGAATATGTTCTAAAAAATTTGGAAACATTTACAATGTTTTTATAGGAATGACTCCCATATTTGGCCACTATGGTGGTTTTCCTATAAATATGGAAGTGAAGCAATCAATTTTGGAGAAACGGTTCCCATATGGTTTTTTCGTGTAAATAGATTAAACCTTTGACGCTGAATTATAGCTTTATTTGTTTAAATAATGTAAATTACTTTATCAATCACGCCTATTCTGGAATCCAAAGTAGCGTTAAGTTTGTTCGATTTCCTTTCCATTTGTATTATTGAATCCGCTGCGTTTCACTTCTGTTCGATTGCGTATAATCTAGTAATGTTTTGAGGGTAAAATAACTCGTTGCAAATTTCAGAAAACCAGAATATTGCAAATTTCAGAATATCGAATGGACTCAGTTTGGTTTTTCGTTTTAACTTCGGATTCCAGAATAGCCATCAATAACTTAATCGAGAACTCAATTTCGTCATTTCAGTAACCGCCATACACGCATTATGATCCATAACTATGTTTTATAAACATGAAAATTCGTCACTAAATTGATAAACATAAAAAATAAATTAATCAGAATTCTGGTATTTCAAAAACTAAATAATCTCTACCAACTTCGTTATTATCAATTAAAAAGCATTCCTGCCCCAAAGTTATTCTGTGAAGGAAATTATTATCAAGGCACATTACAAAAATACTTCTGTGGGTTGACTGAATAGATATGATTTCTGTAGAACTTTTATTTCATAATAATACAAAAATTCTGCGATAAACGTTGTGTTCTAAAGAATTTTTAAATACTGGTAGGTATAAAATAAGCCCAGTACAGTATTTGCATTCAAGTTGTTTGCATCGTTTCGATACGCACAGATAAATTATTTAAATTAAATTAAAATTTATTTCGGCATAGTTAAAAACAATTAGAAAATAATTAAAAATGAATCGCATATATAATAGTGCCGGTTATAAACTCTTCATTCTCGCGATTTTTATCGAATTAACATTTTGCAGTGAATTTGAATTACGCGATGTTTGTGGACCAATGAACTCAAATACGGTGAACTGTAAGGACATAGCAATGCCGGAAGTTGATGAGATCAAAGAATCATATCCGTCACATTATATGCATAGTTTGACTATTGAGGATTCACGGATACCAATTTTAAGCCATTTCGTCGTACGGCAGATGCATTCTTTAACTGTGAAAAATAGTGGTCTTAAAGTGCTCAAAACTGATACATTCACATCATTGGAAGATCTTACGTTACTTAATTTGGATCAAAACTTAATAGAATCAATCCCACCAGATACTTTTGGCAGACAAAGTTCACTTGTAGAACTGCATTTGTCAAATAATAAAATTAAAAACATTAATAGCACTGTATTCCATGGGTTACGGAGTTTGAAAATACTTGACCTTCACAACAATTTAATCGAGAGTTTACCTGAAGAAGTATTTCGTGTAATTACAAATGTGGAATTCCTATCGATGGCGAATAATAAAATTAAATCAGTGGAAAGTAATTCATTTAGTCTTTTGAGGAATTTAAGATTTCTGGATCTGCAGGGAAATTCAATCGAGAAAATTCTAACGAGCACTTTTGACTCATTTCTATCGATCGAAGATATAAATTTGTCACGTAATAATTTATCGATATTTGGAGAAAACGCCCTGTCCGAAGAGAATCGTTTGATATACTTGAATTTATCACGTAATAATTTAAAAACAATTGAACACAACAACTATGGTAGCGGAAATTTGGATTTTAGTTACAATTCGATCGAAACCATTGGCGCTAATGTCTTTAAAACTAGTAAAAATTTGAAATTTCTCGACATTTCCAACAATGAATTGAAAAACATCGATTTGAGTGATTTCTTCGGTTTACATAATGTGGAATTGGTCAACGCGAGTAGTAATAAATTTACCAAACTGTTTGCTGAATCATTTTTACTACTTCAAAGTGTTAGATATTTGGACTTATCAAATAATAACATCACAGAAATGGAAGAGGAGATTTTCGAGGCGAATCTGAATTTAACGAATTTGAATTTGTCAAACAATAAAATCAAAAATGCGAATTTCCTGCAGAGTTTGTGCAACATCGAGAAGTTGAATCTTTCGAGGACATTCGTCGAAGGAGTGGACACCAATCGAATGCTACGGATTCTAGCAGACGATCAACGATGTCTGAGGCAATTGCAAGAACTTCCACGATTGAGATCCCTTGATTTGTCCTACAATAACTTTGGGCAGATCGACATAACACTATTGCAAGATACATCCGCGTTACAGAAACTCTACTTGGAAGGCAACAGATTGACGAAATTTAATTTAGGCTTCTTAACCAGCGGTGGACTAAGTGAACTTCGCGAAGTCGGACTCGATCAAAACGACTGGAATTGCACATTCATCGCTAGTGCAATTCGATATTTTCTCCGGAATAATGTGCTTTTACGGATTCAGAATACGCGATCATCTCTGGACGCGTCCCATCGAGGCGGTATCGAATGTGTCGACTGTAGTAAAAATAATGCAAATCTTCGAAGCTGTTCCGCGGATGGTGGCGGAGAAAGTAATTCTGACTCGGGATCAAATTCTAACTCCCCAAGCAACGGTAATCAGAAATCTTCAGATTCTGGATCCGGATCAGGATCAGCAGCCATTACAGTTCTAGCCATCTTTTTAGTTGTCAGTATTATAATTAATTTAGCAATTGCTGCGAAATTCCTATTGAAATTAAGAAGGGCTCAAAATAATTATTGTCAAGCGAAAGCAGCCATTTATACACCCGACAAAAATAACGAATGTGAAATAGACATGTAATTGTAGTATGAAAATCAATCTAAATGGTGTTGTAAAAGTTTAATTTTTTAGATTTAATTTTTTCGTTTTTATTAATTGTGATACTGAACCAGTTTGTTGTTAAGAGATGTCCTCATTTAACTTATTTTAATAAGAAAATAAATAAAAAAGAATGCATTCAGATTTCTAGAACTTTTATTTCTTACTAGCTTGCAAGTCAAATGCTCTTCTATTGCTGCAGGATTTCCATGAAGCGAATATTGACTCAAAGACCAATTTTCCCAATTTTACACATTAAAGTAATTCTGCCTTTGCAGACACAGTATTAATCAGTGTGTCTTTCTCATCACTTCTTAGGCTTGTTGTACGCGGATATAAATTATAGGTTCAAATCTTTAGACCCGATTGTGTAAATTGCTACATTTTTAAGCCGCAGAGAACAAGCCTCATATACCCACGCTTTTCGATGCTATTATGGTGGTTCCTGATTTTTAATTGGAAGCCTTAATACCACCTAGAACGAATTATTACTTGGCTTGAATCACTTTTAAATTACTATTGTTTTCAAACGAAAATTAATTTGTAAAAATTTAAAGAAATCGTTTTAAAATCGAAAAAGGAACTTTTCCAATTGAATCTGTGGCAACAAGTCATAAGGTCTTAAGTCTGTTTTTAGGCTAAGCCAAATAGCTCTGTCTATTAAAGTAAATACAGATCTTTTTATCTTGATCTGAAAATCGACTTAGGCTCTTATGACTTATTGCCACAGAAATAATTTGTTTACGAATTCTTTTTTCTTTCAGATTTCTGTATGTTGATCTGTATTTTGTTAAAATTTTACATCTTACTCTCTAAAACCTTCCACCCCCTCCTTGTGAACAAAAGTTTCTCCTGAAGGAAATTTTTCAACCAACTAAAAGCCCCTTTGATTCCTTGTGGAATTCCTCCCAGCAATCTCCACCAGTTTTGAAAGGATTCGGATACGGTATTCACCATTAAAGAGGTTAGACCTCAAGAAAAATTTTTATCCAACCAAAATCTACCTTACCTACAATATTTTCCTGTAGGCAGCTCTGAAAAATAAGATCCTAGTCCGAAGACTGATGGGGACGTAAGGCGATAAATATTGATAATTAAAAAAGTGACCCATTATTTACAATAGTTTATTAATAAAAAAATATACATTAATATATTTTGAGCAATTTTTTACACAACAACATTGTGTAGTCAATTGTAGTGATTTTTATTTATGTAAAAAAGTTAAACATCTAATGTGATCATCACATGACTTTCTGATACGTAAAATGTTGAATTTTTATAACATTCGAACCATTTTAAGGCTCGCTACAAATCGGAATTTTTTTTCTCAGTTGGGAAGACCAGGGCTTGTTGAATCACTATTCAGGAATCCTCAAATTACGCAGAGGCCATAAATTACAGATGAAAATTAGTAAAGGAATTCGGGCAAGGTTTTCTTATGCTTTTGGGCGCTTTGTATCAGAAATATTGAAAAAAAAAAATAAAAAACAAAAAATATAAAACCGAATTTTGACAGTCAGAATTTTGACAGCTCGAGAGAGAAACGATAGTTTTGCATGGAGTCGTCGAATTCATGAAGTCATCAAATTATCTCGATTTCTTACATAATATGGTGGTTTCTTCTACTAACCTTTCGAATTGGACCGTTAAGTAGTGCTGATTCAACTTATTGTGTGATTCAACAAGCCCCAATCCCCCTTACGTATACATAAAATATATTTTAAAAAAATCAACCCTGGTTTTAGAAACTTTTAGTACGATTAATTCCAATTAAAGATGCTTTAACAAAAAAAAATATAGGACCGAGTTCTTCACATTACATTAACAAGAAATATTGTTCAAACAATTTTAACAAATACAGAATGGCTTCCAAATCATACGTTTTTTTTCTTTACGTATAAGAAAGTAATTACTATACTACGTATTAAAAATTAAAACTATTAAAAAAATAGATATATTTATCAGTCATTAACTAAGTTCATTCGGATCCAGAATCTTCTGCAGAAATCAAATTACTTCTCACATTTAGTTGAGGATGTTTAATGGAGTGGCCACTTCCGCCGGGAATGTTTCTAATTGACTCGTCTGGAATGTTTTGAAATCTACCTTCGTCTGCCTCGATGTCACCATCACCATCAGGATCGTCGTCCGGTGCACTAAAGGCAATTCTATCGTACGCTTGATTCGGTCTCGCACTACAAGGACATGCCGCCCTCTTCCCGAATGAACTCATTATGACCACAAGTATTATGATTGTCAATGCTGGCACGATAATAATGAGAAACATGTACAAATCGTTTCCGATTCCATCCTCATCGTCGTCATAGCTGCCATCTGATCGACTGGATGAACCACCGAAAAGTGAATTTGTAGCACGGCTCAAATTGTTTCCGGTAATCGTTGATGGTTTACAATAGGATTCATCAGCTGAAAGGACGACCAATGTCCAACCAGAATGGCATTTTATGCAATCAGCGATGCCAGGTCCTCGACATCTCAAGCACGTTGAATCACAGGCGGCGCAGAGTTTCTGTGGGATGGGCCGCATTATGGCTCGTTCTTGCGGCAGGACATCATCCAAATTGTAGAAATTGCTTAAAGAACGACGACGTCGTAGTGGGCCATCATCTTCTGAGTCCTCTGGATTAGAGAATGAAGCGCTATGGGGTTTTTCCGGGACCATGTAGGTTTGATTTGGACAGGAGCTGAAGCACCGGCCATCGTATAAGAATGTCGTTTGAACGCACTCTGTAAAAAACATGCAAATTTTGAAATATTATTATTGAAATATAATTTTTGTTTAAGCGTTTTAGTGAAACGAAAACCATTCAAGAGCGCTAAGAATATTTAATAAAAAACTAAGCTTTCACCCGAAATCATAAAATTTTGTACAACAAACCCGTTTTTTCATTGAAAACTTTGTAGAAATAGGGGATGTGTGGGTAATCCTAGAAGGAGATGTACACTCTCAAAAGGATCCGGGGCCAAATTACCACCGCACCAAAACATAGCACCTCGTAGTGTTATTCAGAAAAAATTTAAGCGCGTAGTTATTTTAACAGTCCTGTTTTAAGGAGTTGAAAATTCACTTTAACACTGTTTTGACCTCAATTTTGAAATAATGCCGAAAAGGATTCAAAGTTTTAGTAGTTATTTCCATTGTAAAGAGTGTTCACGTTTAGAAGAGACTTTCCAATTGGCTTCAATAACAGTCGAATGGCTTACAAATCGAGAAGTCCCAGGTTCGTGTCCCGATGCAAGATAAGTTCTTAACAACCAATATTTATGGCTATTCCGGAATCCGAAGTTAAAACGTAAAACCAAACTCAGAAAAGAAACGCCGCGGATTCAAGAATACAAATTGCGTTCAATCGAGGGAAATCGAAAAAACTTAACGCTACTTCGGATTCCAGAATAGGCATGATTAACTTTGAAAATTAAGAAAAATCAAAACACCTTAAATGCAGCTTGTAGAAATTTTTCAATACGACTGATTGTTTTCGAAAAACTGGGAAAAAAGTATTCAATTTGTATGGAGGAGAGGGGAAGGACTTGTCCAATTGAATTTTGATGTATAGACAAGTTATGTAAAATCGCATTCTAAACACATACAACTCACGGGGTATTTGGTCCGTTCAAGAACTTAACCTTGCCATTTACGTGAGACACAACTATACAAAATTTCAAGTCTCTGGTGTTAACGGACAGACAGACATACAACCAGACAGACAGACAGAGAGACCGACAGGCAGACGAGCAGACGAACGGACAGACAGATAGACAGACAGACAGATAAGATAGACAAACAGCCGGAGAGACGGACAGACGTAAAGGCGGAAAGACAAACAGACAGACAGACGGTCAGACAAACGAACGGACATGCGGAAAATGTTCCTGTTGGTCGTAATGCTGGAGCGGAAAATCGGCGTGGTTGTTTTGCCGTTCGTTTAGTTTCAGTTTTTGAGATGATATTCTTGTATTTTTTTGATAATTTCAGCTAGTGCTTAGGGGAAGACCCTTTAATGCCGAAGCTCAGCTCAGAATGGTCGGAAGAACAAAAGAAGACGTCGGTTTATGTTCAACTTGAACTTCTGCGGGTTATAGTCCGCCAAACTGGCCGCCAAGCTGAAAAACGCTTGCGAAACGTTTTAAAAATTTGATCATGGTTATCAATAACTGCCAAAATAACTGAAAACGGTTAATATAAGTAAAAAACTCATGTCTGAAGTATTTAAAAAATTTGGAAAGTCGTAGTTTTTATAATAAATTGAAAAATTGTTTACAGACTGTTCTTATCTGGCGAAAAGGCTGTTCTAACTGGCCTAAAAGACTGTTCTAATTGAAGTTGATAGACTGTTCTGTTAAGTAGGGCACTCTATTAAGTACTGATGTCCGCTCTCTAGATCAGGGGCCATCAAAGTAACTGTCGCTACCTTTACAATCAAAATTTATAACCACTACAAATTAAAATACAGTTCAATGAAACACAACCTTCCACGGCAATGGTTTGTCACGAACTGATTTAAAATGAAATGCGTCATGCTAAGAATTCCCTGATTCCAACTCAAAGCACGATTCGTTTTATTCCTGCGATCCGAAGCCGCACACACAAGCATTACAGCACACAATAAAAGGTCGATTATAGTGCCTACGCTGTTAAAGCCAATCTGTGTGATGAGCCAGCCGAGCCACTAGCTGATGATGCCTGCTCTAGATTATAGTCTTTCTAGTAGAGAGTAGTTTTTTAACCTATATTTATCAAACAGACAGACAGACAGACAAATTCAACTGTTCGAAAGTTACCCACGCATCTCCTACATGTTTATTAATCCATTGGTAATATGGAATGCTGTGAAATTCCATTGCATTTCATGAATATACGAATTAATTAAATCTTATTCTAGGAAATGAAATCTGCCCAAACAATATGAATACAAATTTTTACAGAAATCATAAATTTTTACATGATTATCAGTTTACAGATAATTTATTTTTTAGCACTCTTTCATCTACCAGGAAACGCACTCATAAAATCGTGCAAAACAACAAAAACCAATTAAATATAAAAAAAATCTACAAAAGGTTATTTAAATGGATAAATGAAAAAGCCCATAGCACACAGCAATAAAAATTAATACTACATCGTTATTGATGGAAAAAAGGATTCACCCATGTCCAAAAAAAATCATCCTTTTCTGGAGAAAAAATCTTATTTTGCAGTTATTCCCATTTACTGAAAGTCTGCAAACGTATATGGAAATGAATTCATGCAAAAAAGTTATTGTATAAATTTATAAATAATAAAGTCATGTTTATAAATAAGTACGATATACAAAATCCTTGTTTTTTTGCTCATATGAAAAATTTACGGTTATAAATGTAAGAATAAAATCATATTAAAAAGGAAATAAAAAACGAACAAAAACAAAATTCATATATTGGTTAAGATAAAATCAAATTAAAACAAAATAAATAATAAAAAAAAAACAAAAATGCAACCAAAACATACTCGTGTTACTACTGATATTAATACGGATGAGCACAATTAAATAATGTATTTTGTTTCGAATGTATACCATTTTTTTCGATATAAATCATTATTTTTCCCTTTATATATAAAAAAGAGGTGTACAAAACTCTCTTAATTAAATACAAATCGGCTATCGCAACATACATTATTTTAATATTTATTACTAGTTAGTAGAAGGGGATCCAGCCAGATAGTCGTTATGTTTTTATGGTATTTTAAGTGTCAGCAAGATGGGCGGTTTTAAATTGTTTTTAAATCGAATCGTGCTTAATTTTCGTATAAAGAACAGCCGATTAGTTGTTGGCTTAGCTTTTGTGTTAGATTAAAAAATTATTCAATTTTTCTTAATGATTTTTTACACACGAAAACACCAAATTGTTTGAATAACATTGCACAAACAGCCATTTTGCTGCCAAAGATTTTAGTTGTCGCTGATTCCGAATCTGCAAGTGGTTTGGTCAGATTGGCTTTAGATTTTGAGAAATTCTCGATTTTTTTCGAAAAAATTCTAGTTAAACTGAAATTTTCTTGGTTCGTTTTGTTGTTGTCGTGAATATTTCAATCATTTTGAAATCTCTGAATCCGAATCTAGTTTTGAGGTTTGGCAAAAAGTACTTCCAGATTCGGATTCAGCGATGTCAACTTACCCTAAAATGATTAAATTATCCACGACAAAAAAATCATATAAAATGAAAGCTTTAAAAAAAATAAAAGTTTTCATTTTATATGATTTTTTTTTCGTAACAAAAATCTTTGCGTCTATTTCATGTGCAGGGCAAGTTTTGCCATGATGCTTGCAGATCGATCAAAGACAGTAGGTTTTGATGAAAAAATAAGAAAACCGGTGCCCTGCTATTTCAAAAAATAATAGTTTTTAATTATCGTAAAACTATAACAAGCCTTTTTTTTAAAGGAACATCCCAGTTGAAAAATTAATGACCAACAAATAGAACACTAGTTAATTTTCTAGTTATTTTTCAACTGAGATTTTTCTTTGAAAAAAAAGCTTGTCATAGTAAAGCCGGCCATACATTACGAGACTTGTTGTACAACTTGGTTCGGCAATGTTGGATCGTGTATGGGCCGGTTGTAGTACCAAATTTTAGGTTCGACAAAGATCAAAACCCTGTTGGTTTTGCCTCCGCCACAACAAGTTGTACAACATGGTTTTAGAACAAGTCTCATAATGTATGGCTGGCTTTAGGCAGCTTCAGATTTTGTTAAATCTATCATGTGCCTGCTCTGCAAAACTGCCCTGCGTATGAAATAGACGTAAAATCCTTTTCTAGACTTTTCTCAAAAACTAGAGCCAATCTGGCCAAACCACTTGCAGATTCAGAATAGATTCCAAAATCTTTGGCAACACAAAAAGTAGTTTTTGTTTTTGTCGGGTAGTGCAATTGATTGAAGATTTTAAAAAAATGACTTTTTTAAAAAGAATGCAAGTTAGTGTATGTTGTGTTTTAATGTGTTTTAATAAAACAATAAAGTTTTCGATTTTCAATGAGTATATATTTTACTAATGCATATGTGATATGTGAGTTTTCAAAACTTTGGTGATTTATATTACCCAGAGTGATATTTTAGTTAGAAAATCTTTTTTCTGCTTTTCCTACTTGATTTTTTATGGAATTTCCTAAAAAAGAAGAGTACTCGTCACTCAGAAAAATAATAAAGCTGATTTAAGTCAACTTTTTAGCAAGTCAATACTGGCTTGTATCAAGCAGACGGTGTTATTCATTACATGACATTACACCCATGAAATACCTATGATAGGTCAACCCGTGCAGTCTCTTAGGCCCTACTTTATTTGCTGCAGGTTTAATTTATGAAATTTCTCTCGCCAAAGGTTGACAGATTTTTGCTTTTCTTAATACTCTAACTGCCACGTCAGTCAAAAAGACATGACACCTAACTGTTGTGTACAGTAAAACAATGAAAATTATTAAAGTGTTCGCTGCAACCGCAACGATGTTTTGTAGTTGCACACATTTTATGGTAATAAAATAACATTTAGGTATAATTTTGCTTCAATTATTTTCTGTTAGTGCATCCCTTTTGACTGACAACTAAATATTCGAAAAAGGCTTAAAACTGTCGTGGCAGTTAGAGTGTTAACGCAGGTGAACGCGCGCCTAGCATAGGCTAACTCTTCCTGCAGGAAGCCAACTATGTCGCACGCAAGTCGACGCCGTTTACTCAATTTTTCTGAGTGTATACTGGTACCTATCAAAGAAGGATGTTTCTCTGTAACTTGGGAACTCTTTAACGCTGAACATTGAACCACCATGCTTTAGAATGCTTAAGATGGCGTGGATGTTGATAAAACTTGTTTTATCAGGCTCAAAATGAACTAAAATTTGATTAATATGATAATAAGTTTATTAATGCGACAAATATTTTGTTGATTTTGGACCTGATAAAAAAAAATTTGTCAATTTGTTGTGGTTCTAATATGAATTCTCTTCAGAACAACTACTAAACTTTTGTTTTTCACCCAATGACCAGACGCAAACAGGATCGGATGGAAAATTTACTTATAAATACTTCAGAGTCTTATAAACACTGGCCCTCCTTCCAAAAAAGCAGTTTCTATATAAAAGACTTTATTAGTGGTTTGGTGTTATCTAAGAAAGGCGATATTATGTTTTAGAAAAATTAATTTTTATTCTTTTACCAACATCTACCAAAATACGAAATACCCAAAGGAGAATACCAAGACTTTTTGATGAAAATGGAAATGTTGGAGGCTGGGAAAACACCACAACCATGCATAAAGCAAAATACTCGTTAATTAAACTAAAAAAAATAGTCATTGTCAGTAAATAAATTGGTAAAGTTAAATTTTTCCCACTAGTCTCAAATTATACATGCGACAACTTAAAAATGATACTAAATTTGTCCCAACAAAATTATGAAATTACCACTAAAACTCAAAGACTAACACAATATTCTTTTTATCCTTAAACATAAATATGTTATGATATATGAAATATACATAATACACTCTAAATAAATAAAGTAAAAAACAAAACTAAAGCGCATACAATAAACTGTAGTTTTAGTATAACAAAATTATGTGGAACAACAGAGACAACGTCTTATTTACAAAGAGGGAAAATACTTTGTAAATAAATATTTTAGAAAAAATCATATACACGATAATATTTTATATTGTTATTTTTTCCTAAAAGAAACTCACCCGGCTTTGTACGTGTGTTTTGTATGTGTGCGATAATCAAAATTATTTTCCTAACTTTATCGTTGCGGTTATGTTGTGCACCCATAAAAAAAATCTGTGTTATGTTGCACGAGATTTTTTTCTTTTCATCATTCCGGTTGTCACGACTGAGTTATATTTTGGTTGCAAATCTGTCTTTTTTTTTCTTGTTTTACAAACAATTCTTTTATTGTTAATTACAATCTAAAAAGTTTAAAATATGTAGGCACCTAGAGGGATCCTTTGTTGGTCGAATTTTTTTTCCCTTAGGAAGTTTTGAAAAGTTTTACAGATTCATTTCTATAAATATTTAAGGGAAAAAGACAAACAACACATAGCTAAATATCTGGGACGACAATAGACGATTATGTCACGCCGCTACTAAGTGGTTAAAGAGCCGCTTTCGGGGGCCTCTGATCAGGGATGGCCCTATTTTGCCTTAGGAGAGAAGTAGATTGGAACAAAAATAGTAGTAGATTGATACTAATAGTAGCAGATTTTCAAAAAAAAAACCTTTTCTACTAATTCCGATATACCAATTTGTGTAACTAAAGCTAAATAGCTTTATCATTCATAATACCAACATCGTTAGAAGCTTTTTACATTTAACATGTATAATACAATTTTTTGGTTGATTCATGTATTTTACAAAAAATGGTAGTAGATTTGATTTACTATGCACTAAAGCTTTTGAAGGCCAAAATAGTAGTAGATTTACTACAATTGTAGTAGGGGGACATCGCTGCCTCTGATGCGTCTCAAGGTCTACAAGGTTTTAACGCTGGGGCTAGTTATCTCACGCTTAGATCTTCCATTTCGCTGCCACATAGAGCGATTTAAGGGCCCGTTTGCATGTACTATTCTTAAAAAATTAAGTTGCGATTAACTTAGTTAAACCGTAGAAATTCTGGGACTTAAATAATTTAAGTTGTAGATAAGTTCCTAAGTTTTGTAGGTGCAAACGGTACTGGAAAACATAGAAACAAATTTTGAACGCCCTAAAACTCTAGGAGAGTAAGGGGTGGGAGAGGGGGAGGGGGGGGGCGAACTTTTGGGCGCTGTGTATTAGAAATAAAAGCGAGATATATTTTATTTTATTCTTTAATCTCGCTTTAACTTCTAATCAACAACGCCCTAACATTTATTTTCTCGTTTTTAGAACTCTTTTTTTAAAAAATAAAAGCTTTTTTTTAAAAAAAAAAGGTTCGGTTAGGTTAACCTGATTGCCCCTTTCCTCAATTTTTTTCGAAAAAGAATCTCATCTGGGGGTTTTTTGGGGTTGCTGAATCTGAGTCTGAAGTCAAAATACCCGTAATTATATCTCAAAGGCAATAATATGTATCCGAAGACAAAAAGTATAAAGTAAAAAATAAAGAAACAATTCTGTGGTAATTTGCCAAAACTTGATTAATGCATTTTTCAAATTTTCAACGAAGCAATTTAAAAATTTCATAAAAAACACGATATGATGAAATTTTTAATTTGTTCGTTAATTAAACATTTATTTTAAATGTTAATTTAAACTTTAAAATAATCAGCAAGACAACAGTTTTGTCATGTCATATTTTTTATAAATTTTTAAATTGTTTGGTTGAAAATTTAAAAAAATGTATTTATCAAGTTTTGGCAAATCTCCACAGAATTTAAAAAGACAAGTTTTCCGTTTACACCTGCGATTTTTCCTAAATTTTTCCAAAGAATAATCGAGTTATCCTAATAGGACCGATCCTTATTCTTACAGACTTCTTAACGTCAGAGTGGGATTCAGCGATCCCAAAAATTTCCAGATGAGGGAAATTTGGGGAAAAGAATAATGACGCTATCCTTACAGGACATTCCCTTATCCTTGCAGATTTCTTGAAGCCAGAAGAGGTTTCAGCGACGCCAAAAATCCTAAATGTGATTTTTTTCCGGTAAATTTTAAGAACGGATAATCATATTATTCTTACAGGATCTCCCCTTATCCTTACACGACCTTCTCTAATTCTTACAGGACTTGCCGCTATCCTCACAGACTTCTAAACGTCAGAATCGGATTCAGCGACCCCAAAAATTTCCAGATGAGGGAAATTTGAAGAAAATAATAATGACGTTATCCTTACAGGACCTTCCATTATCCTTACAGATTGCTTAAAGCCGGAAGCGGATTCAGCGACTCCTAAAACTCCCAGATGAGGGAAATTCGTAGAAAACAATAATGTCGTCATCCTTACAGGATCTTCCATTATCCTTACAGATTTCTTAAAGCCAGAAGCGGATTGAGGGATCCCAAAAACCCAAAATGAGATTTTTTTTCCGGAAAATTTTGGGAAAGCATAATCACGCTATACAGGGCCTTCCCTTATCCTTACCGGCCCTTCTCTTATCCTTACAGACTTCTTAATGCCAGAATAGAGTTCAGCGACGCCGAAAACCCCGTTATGAGAGGGAAAATTTAAGAAAACTGATAATCACGTTATCTTTGCAGCACTTACTGTTATCGTTACAAGGACACAGTAGTGAAAATATTGTATTGTCACCGGAACTACGCATGGTGGCAAAAGTTTCATCTTCTTAGTTTCAGAAATATAACCTTCCCACGATTTGAAAATATATATTAGACTTGATAGAAAGTGTATAAAAAAAAATTCGACCAACAATCTCTTCATACTAATATAGACATCAAAATGAATTAAATAAATTATGATAAATAAAAATACATTTCTATTATGTAAAAACATCTTTTTTTCGTTTTTCATTTCATTCTTATTTTTAATGTTATTTACTCTTTTCATAATTTTTGGTTGTTTTTATATTATTCATTCCTTAATAACTAAATGACGCTTACATATAGTAATTAGATTTTTTTTTTATATATATATATTTTTAGTGCAATCGAGCTTTTTTTGTTTTCTTATAAATGTCTAAATTTTATCTTGAATTCTTTTATTTATTGTTAAATTTTTGTTGTTCATTACATAAATCGATTTGTTGGTTATAATTTTTTTTTTACAAACTTATTCTTGTATTTTCACAAAATGTTTTTTTTTATTATTATTATGTTTTAAGATCGAATATCTGGTTTGATGATTTCCATTCCATTTTAACATTTTTACATATAGTTATTTATATAGGAGTAGCAATGTGCATTGGCGATTAAATAGTTTTTTTTTCAAATTTTTATTCTGGGGGCCTATTATGGAATGCAAGCGTAATCGTGACGATCGGGATTCGCCTGTTGTTGTTAGTAGGAAACACTAGTAACAACACACAAGTTTTGATCTTTACGATTACGTTCGTCTTCCATAATAGGCCCCCTGTTTTTTTATGTTCGAAATTTTCTCATGGGTGAAACTAAAATTTTATTAAAAATGTTAAGAACTTCTGGAATTTCTTAATATAAGTTTCGTTTTTTTTCTTGCTTAAAACATTAAATACTCAATTATTTACCATTGGAATGTTTAGCTTGAGTTTGATTACATTTGAAAATAAAATTCGAATATAGTTTGAATGAATTAACAATTAGGTATTTTTGTTTAAAATAAATAAAACATATTAAATATGTGTCACATAACAAGTGTTGATATTGACTGAAATAATTCTTGTGCGATAAGAAATTCATAGATATTAGATATTTTAATATAGTTAAACAAAACAAAAAAGAAATAGATTTTTTCTACTAACAATTGTATACCATTTATATTGAAATTAAATTAATTATTTTCAGCACATATATGTATTTCCCTATGATCGATATTGATTTAATTAAAACTGAAATTAAGTAACTCAAAAACATTGAAAACTCTATTTTATGTAAATAACTATTAATAAAACAAAAAAAAAATTAAAATACTAACAACAACGATATGTCTTTACCCACAAAATCTAATTATAATTAAATTCATCAATTTTACTCATCATAAATTATATAAAATGACACTTAAGAAAGAAAAAAATAAAAAACAAAAAAGAATTAAATTATGTAAATACCACAGCAACTGAAAGATATGGTTATGGTGAATAATTATTACTTAGATTTTATGTTATATGTTTTTTTAATTGGTATATTTTTCTACTGATGTATGATCTATAAAAACAAACGGAACACGTAGAAAATATCATAAACTGTCATTGAATTAAAAAAAAAATATCAACATTAATAGAATTGCTACGGTTTATAAAAGAATCACCTTTTAAAAATATGATTTGAAAACATCAAATACATTTCAACAGATTTATTATCATGGAAATTGTACTATTGTTTACAAAATGATAATCAATACAAGTGTGAAACAGAGATGGAAAATCGTATTATTCTTCAATTTTTCATCTGATTGACCCATGAATGAAGGAATAAAACAATATTTTGTCTAGTATAGATACTCGTTTTTATCGATTTTTTTAAAAACGTGTTTTAATTACATTTTCGATTATTTATTATATGTTTTTTTTTCTTGCGTATATGTAGATAACTTAAAAAAAAATTTAAATGCTTATTCTTCATAGATATGTCCAATATTTACCAAATAAATCACGAAATGGTTACTTTTTATTTATTTTTATATTTTGCTTAAAACTAAAATATATATTTTGTTAAACAGGAACTTGAGCTTTGATTTATGAAACACAAATGGAAGTTAATTTAAAATTATTACAATTTTTTTTTGTGATTTTATGAATTTATCAAGTATAGAAAAAAACATAAGAAAAGCCACAATTGCCAGGGGTTAATCGAGAAATAGTACGTATCTCTTTTGGATTGTCAAAAGTCTGAGGTTTTTGATAAGTACGATAAAACATTAATATTGGGAAGAATTTTAGTTATTTTTTGCTGATTTTGAAAGAAAATTGTTCAATCTGCAATTGCGAATCCCTAACATTTCAAAAAAGTTAACAGGTTTTACTTTTTAGTGAATTAAAAATTCAACACTGAAAAATGTCGTAAATCAACACTCAAGAATGTCGTCAACACTGAAAAATGTCGTAAATTAACACTGAAGAATGTCGTAAGTCAAGTTATAACAGCCTAGCACGGAGGCGTCAATATGTAGGCTAACCATATTTTTCTTGTTCCAATCCGGGTCAGATGCCCGGTGAGGTTAGCGAGGTGAGGGACGAAACAAAATAAAGCAACGCATTCAGAAAAACTATCTGACGTTGCAACTTTTCCCCAACATAATTCAATTTTTCTGTCACCTTTTGTGGTATTTTGTTCTTTAAAATTCAACAGAAGTTGCCCCACAGGCAACATTTTTAGAGGGAAATTTACGTAATAATCAAAAAATTTATAATAAAGCGGGCAATTAAAAAAAAAAGACACTTTGGAAGTTGAAAATTGTGACAAAAATACGCCGCGGGCGAAAATTTTCGGTTTAAAGACCAAATCGAATAATCCTGGACACAAATTTAGATTAAGTTATGACGGGACAACGTGCCCAAATCCGGAATTATTTCGGTGGATCCGGGACAACGTATGGATCCGGGTCACCCTATCTATAAGAGGACATACAAAATTCACATAAAAAATACCGAAAAAGTTTTCTTTTTGGTGAGCAGTTTTGCAAAAAAAGACGCATAAAATTCATCTCGCCGAAGAATTTTACATTTTATTTAAAAAGGATTTTATTAAAAAATGTACGACAATAAAAACGAGATTAATATTTATTTTACTTTATTTTCTATGCTTGTGTTTCGGAAATAAAAGCGAGATAAAGCGAGACCTCGCTTTTATTTCCGATACACAACGCCCATTTTTTCCCAATAAAAGCTTTTTCAGACTTTTTTAAAAATATTTTTTTCGAAGTTCGAAAAACGAATTTATGAATATTTAACCCCAGCCGTTTCATTTAAGATCCCACACGATGGGTAACTTGGCACAATTAATTTTTACAATATGGCGCCTGACAGCGGCCATTTTTTTATGTATGCGTATATATATAAATATATATTGTATTGTCACCCGAGGTGTCCCAACTTCCAAATTTCAAGTCAATCGGATATGTGGAAGTGTCTCAAAATTCGGTTACCAAATTTGACCCTGACAAACAGATAAAAAAAACAAATACACAGGCAAAAAAGTATGACAGATGAAAGCTTTTAATTTTATAATTAAGGTTACCAGTGTGATATTTGAATATCTCGAAACTTAGGGTTTATTGGTCAATATTTTGAATAATATTTGACTGACGCTTCCTTAACCCTTTCGGTATTTTGATGCCATATGGCAACGCAGTTAAAAATTTTAAATGACTTATTATTTATTTATTTTCAACACTCTATTCTCATTCAGTGCACCATTAGGTGCATTTTTGACCCAATTTTGATTTTTTGAGTAAAAAGCTGGACCACAGTGGACGTATTTGAAAAAAATTAAAATTTTTAATTTTTTTATTTTTTTTTTGTTTTACACCTAATCCGTATTTTGTGTCAATTTGACACATGAAATACTTTTACGTTACTTTAAATGAAATACGGATGAGGGTTAAATTAATACTAATAGCTTAAACATCAATAATTTGTATAGAGAGTATTTTTAAAACCCATAGAAAAAAACATGTACCGAAAGGGTTAACAATTTTTCCTTCCTTTGTTTCAATTGAATTAATATTTTAAATGTTTAATCGTTCGCCAGAAGAAATCCAGTGCAAAAGAATAGAAAATTTGTTTCGAGAGGAGCAAATATTATTCAAAATATTGACCTTAGGGTTTAGTTTCAAGATATCGAAAGTTTTAGTTTTAAGATATCGAAAAAAACATCAATTTTACGAATTCTAGAGCTTCCTTGGCAGGCCAAGACCGGAAATCGGTTGTAGTGCCGAAAGAGAGAGAGAGAGATCTTCCTAATTGCAAAATGTCCCACTGGAATCAAAATTTCCGCAAGTTTACTTCAGTGAAAACGACGCGTTAAATAGAATGGAGCAAAAATCGTGTTAAACAGTGTAATCGTAATGCAAAAATAGCAATGATTAAGTACATCTTTTATTTGTAAATAACTGTCAATTCATAAATCAAATCTTGAATTTATTTTTTGTAATAATTTTAAATTAACAAGTTTTCAAGGAAAACGAACAAAAAACAAACATTGTAAAAATTTACTAAAACAACCCATGCGTTCAAATTACAATGTTATTGTCAAAATTTAACTCATATTAAAATATGTAATTTTTTTGTAAGAATTGCTGTTTTTTATTATTTTTTTGTAATTGATTGCATATTGTTTAAGGCCCCGTTCACATTTGCGATTTTTTTTTCAAATTTCTCCACGAATTTCATTCAGAATTTATTCCGCGAATTTTATTCAGAATTTATTCCACGAATTTTATTCAGAATGTATTCCGCGAATTTTATTCAGAATTTATTCCGCGAATTTTGTTTATATTTTATCGCAGATTAAATTCACTTAGTAAAAGATTCCAAAATTTCTATTTATTTCGACGGTTTTATGTGAGTTCGTGCATCCTTCAGGAATAAAGTTCGGGATTTTGTGTCGTAGGGTAAACGGTTGTGAAACGGGAATTTAGTGTCGCAGAATAAAATTCTCGGAATAAATTGTCAGATGTAAACGGGACCTAAGATTTACTTTATTTATGTATATAAAAATTTCAATAATTTCTTATCTCGTTTATTTACTAGTTTTGTATTTACATCGGCCGGTTTTTCTCCACAATTGGATTGTATTTACTATGTATTTTTTTTTTATTTTATTTTTTTTTGTGTTTTTGACATTAAAAACTTCATTATTATTATTTTTTTTATTGAAATTTCCACTGAAATCTTCATTTTTTTTATTGTGTTGTGTTTCTTTAATAATTTTGAATAGAATATTTTTTGTTACTAATATTTTAAATTATATCCCTTAATATCGTTTTGTATTTACATACACAATTTTACGAATTTGTTATCATAGTTTCTTTTTTTTTACATTTATTAGTCTTATTTTACAATTTAATCGATCTTTTTAGAAATACTCATACAAAAATCATTTCAATTTGTTCTTTTTTTTCGTTATAATATATGCTAAAGCATCGAATGTCGAGAAGAAGAAGAGATAGAAAACGTGTTTATGTTTTACGAATAAATGAAGCGATTTTATTGAGTGATGATTTGTAGAAAAAATATAATTGTTTAAAAAATGTGACGTGAACAGCAATTATTGATGAGCCTTTTTTTAAATCATGAGTTTTTTTTAAATTTTAGTACACGGTTAAAAAGCCTGGATTAAATTCTAATCAAAATTGGATTACACTGGACTTATATGTAATCCAGTGCAAAATTCTAATCCAATAGTATGGATTAGTATGGTTTAATTTAGTATTAAAGTCTACAATTTTGATTGAATTGCAGACATTAATATGAAAAGTATTTATTTTAGTTCATAATATAATAAAAAATGATTAAAATATGTAGGCAATAAAGACTAAAATATTTTCAATCATTCACATGTATTAAATTCTAATCCAAATTTATATTAAGATTTCGTTAATATAATTTTTGGATTGAAAAATAATCCAGGATTTTTTTCCGTGCAATCACAATGATTTTATAACCAATTTTCCAATAATGTTTGTTTACACTAAATTTTAATGGCGATTTATCTAATTCTTTACCCATTTCGAACTTTTGATATTACTATTTATAATATTTACCAATTTTTTTAAGAATAATTTAATTTTTTTTTTCATTTAAGTTTTGTTGTTTACATTAAACGAACCAGTCTTTATTATTTATCATCATTTTAAATCAACAAAAAGAATTTTTCTCTCTAAATTGTTTTTTTTTTCTTTCATAAAATCCAAATTAAAAACTTTCGCATTTATTTTTTAAATTTTATAAATATCTAAATTTGAAAAATGTATGTGAATGTGCAGGAAAGGTTTTACGTGAAATTATTTTGGAATTGTTTTGTCGGAAAAAAAATCTCACAAAAAAAGCGGTTAAAAAATATTGCATTTGATTCGAACTTTATGGTGGATAATTTTTATGGCTGTGTAAAACTGAAATAACCATTTATCTTTACTTGTCGCAAACGAACAAAAACTAATTCGGAAATTTATAGCCGGAGAATAAATTCTGGGAGCGGGACAATTTCCATACGATAATGTTTTATCCATTCGAATTGTAGCTTAACAAAATGTTAAACGAATTGTGCATGCATGCAAAAAGTTTCTTAACTTTGTTATAAATAAATCCTCTTATGCGGGTAAGAAACATGTAAATTAAATGTTATACTCTTTCGAGGAAAAACAGTTTTAAGAATGATAAATTTTACGATTAGGGGGGACTGGGGCTTGTTGAATCACGATATACTCAAGTAACCAAAAATGGTCACATGCCGGTAGCACGACGGTCACATAACCTGGGCACCAATCATGTATTCCGACGCGTCTCTGTCTTTCGACTTCGACGCAGCATTTAACTCTTGACTTCGTCATATCATCAGCATCAAATTTCCTGGAGTGACAGTCAGAATCCCGTTTGGATTCATATTGACGATTCCAAGAAATTTCAAGCTGCAGATATGGCGAAGTCAAGAGTTAAAAGCTGCGTCGAAGTCGAAAGACAGAGACGCGTCGGAATACACAAATCACAAGCGGTCACAAATTGGTTGCTGCAGCGTCACAGCAATGTTGCTGCGACGCATAATCAACCAACCGCTGTTGCCCCGGTTTTTGTGATTATTGTATCCGCGATTTTTTTTCGTTTGCGGCGCATTTTTAAGCGCATTAAAAAAAGTCACGTGCAGACAAAAAGAAATTACATAACTTACAGCATCCCTCAACTGGCATTTTCAAAATTTGAGTTGCAGTGATTTATAAAACGTTAAACAGTACAAAAAAACCAAAGTTACTGTTCGCCTAGAATTGTGTACCTTTTAATGTAAATCATTGCGTCACGTTCTGTTTAAAGCCTAAACCACAATTACGCGTGCGTGCTTGCGGCACCCTCGGGTGAAAGTAAAAACTACGCATTTATAGGAGTAACTGTATAATTGCGCGTTGCTCAGACGCGTTGCCGCGTCCGTGCCGCCTAGAGTAGGCTCAGTATCTACTTTTAGACGCGGTGACAACTACTAGATGCCAGAACTAAATAATGCCGCACGCACGCGTAATTGTGGTTTAGGCTTGAAATATTTTGCCTGCGGCGCATACATTTATTTTGTTTCTGTCAGCATAAAATTCGGTGCGCTGATTTTCTTCCCTTTTTTAACATTTTTTTTAATATGTCTCATCCTTCGCAACCCCTTCCCCACTCCTCTGTTTTAACCCACTTGCTAACTTTTCAACGTTTCGCAGGACAACCTCTTCGAATAACGTTTGGTCCAAGGCTGAAAACTATTCAAATCTCTTCAAAACAGTTGGGGGTGGTAGCAAAGAGGTACACTCGTAAGGAGGTAGACGTTCTTTATAATATGCCCGGATATTTTACACAGGTGATGGGTGGAGGGGAGGGGAGGGAGGGGGGTACTCGTTACGATATGACCGTTTTAATGGTAAAATCCGGAGAAAAATTGTACCCATAGTTTAGAAAAAAGCAGACAAGGGGGTAAAAAGAAAGAGGAAATTCGCTGGGCCACCGCAAAGTGTAAGAAGGTGCCCATCAAACACGTCAAGTTTGTTGTTGGTTTTTCAGACTTGATTTTGATCGTTTTTATTAAGGCATTAACCATCGTCAACCCCCACGCAACACTCCAAGTATGAACACAATTTTTACCAGTGGTATAACTACAAATTTTGCCACCCCCCTCCCAACCTCCTTCTCCTATCGCCCAGCAAAAGTTTTTCGTGGGCTAACCAAAAAATTAAACGTGTTTTTAATTCTTTTTTTGAGAATTGAAAGCTAAAGGATTTTTTCAAGGGCTTTTTTTACGGGACTGCTTTTTGAAAATTTCCAAAACTTTAAGGCAATGCAGAGTTTGTGGGGGTTGTGGGCTCATTTTGCGGGCAAAAAAAAATCTAGCGTCTAAAATTTGAAAAAATAGGAATTTGGTACAAAAAAAATCTTGCTGAAAATCCTATTTTTTGATAGAAGCTAGCTGTGTCTAAGTTGGAAAGCTATATGCTAAAATTTAATTTATCCAAGGAATAATTTTTCATTATTCACCCCATGTGACCAGATTTCACATTATTTGAATATAAGATTAAAAAACATTTCTCCAATTTGTGAAGCCATCAAGCTTTGGAAAATTTCAGTCTTTTAAATCAATTTAAATCCAAATCTCCAATTTCTCAAGTAAAGCCCTAAATAACTAACCCAAAATGAGCAATACGAGACCCGAATGTGTTGATTGCGAACGGAAACTTTGTTTTCATTAGAGTGGAAATCAAGAGATTGAAGAAAAAAGCAACGAAAAAAATATATAAAGATCCTTGGAGCAAAACATCATGAACCAATTAATTAAACCAAAAGCCTTAAATACCAATTTCGTCTAAAAGTTCAAACAGCAGAAGATCGTAAAGTTCTTAAGACAACCGGAAAAACAGGGTGAATAAGTAAAAAGGGGCATTGTTGAACGATACAAGGACAAGGACGAGCCGATGCTAAATTGTGGCAATTGAGAGGGTTTTCTGATAAGACGATTTTGGATGGCATGAGAGACAGTGTTTGAATCCTGGAATCTCCGGATAGGAAAGGAAAACGGGAAACAAAATGCGGAAAATAAAATAAAATAAAGAAAATGGCTCAATTAGTATACCGAAACAGAGCAAAACTTAACTAATTGGACCGAAGGAATTACTCCTCATTGTTGTACTTGACCGCAGAACACTAAACGTGACCAATTAGAACCATCTGTCCGAATAGAAGAAAACTTTCTATTAAATACTACGTCGTCATGTGCCAAAGATTGAAGAATGAACCCTTTCTAGCGTGTCTGATTTTGCATTGGTTTAACTATCCCGGCATTATGCCAGAAAAAAAAACAACCAAGATAATACCATGGAAAAAACGCCGGGCCGCCTTGCCTTGCCCGACAAAAAAGTTTTCCTTTTTATTTTGATAACAAATAACAGCAAAACAATTCCAAAATAAAGGGAAATTGATGTTAATGAGGCCTTTAATTACGAGCGTGATGGCAGATTTTCATGTGTTTTTCATTTCATTTGATTTCATTTGAATTTTTGTTTTCGTTCTACTATTGTTCTAATTTTGATGACGTAAAGAATTACAACGCTTAAAATATTTCTCTTAATTTTTCATTTGTTTTTTTTTTTTTTTTTGGCAACGATTTTCTTTTTACATTATGTTAATTAATATTTTTTCTTCAATTTTTTTTAAATATTTAATGTCGGGTTTTTTATTTCATTTTTTTTTTATTTTATTTAATTTTGATACAATAATTGCACTTGAGTTATTTTTTGAGCGCTAGTCCCAGAAAGAAAAGCTCTTTTATTCATTTTCCACAATTTTATTCCATATTTACTTAATTTATGTATTTTTTTATCTATTATTTTAATAGTACACATTTTCAATTTGTAATGACTCTGCTCACATTTATTCATTTTTACGTTTTCTTTTTATAAACATACACAATAATAATTTAACTCCTTCCTCTTTTAATCGCATTACATACTACTTTTATAAAGAAACCCAAGAACCACAACAGGTCGCAAAGTGGTCGCTGCGGACACAAAGTCACGGAATTTATGGAAATTTTAGTCCTAGCGACCACTTGACGACTTCTCATGTTACTTGGCAATTTTTCAAATAAAACAGAAATCCTAAAAAATTTGAAATAAATTTTAAAAGTCAAAGAAGGGTATGTTGGCACATTTTTTAAATTTAAGGTTGAGTTTAATTGTTATAAAATATTACTTTTAATGAATTTTTTTTGTTAATATCTTTAGATAGATTTGTTAATATCTTTAGATAATAAAAGCCCCCCTCTTTTACCAATAAAATTATGTTAAATAAAACACAAATTAGAATAATAAAAGATAGACAGATTGAAATTATAGACAAATATATTATTTTCCATACATAGAATATATACGAATATAGAGAGTTGAATAAAAAATTTTGTTTCAATCATAATATTTTTAATAAGAAAATTTTCTGAACAAAAAAGAGTCAATTTATAAAATTTTATAAATTTTTTTTTGTAAAGTAACAACAGAATAAAATAAAATAAAATAATAATGGTTTTAGGAAATTATTTACTTTTTTAAATATTATAAAACTTTTTTACTAATTGATTGCCTACTTGGAATTTCATTGAAATGATATTGATTTAAAAAAAAGTTTAATAATAAAAAAACAATTATTGACAAACCTATACATCTTTGGTCTGGTGACATATTGAGGCATGATGATTTCGTTAAGTCATTTGATGATTTTCGTTGAACATCGACTTGACTTTCGCCAACCTGTATGGAAAATATGTTAGATTAGTAATGAAATTTAAAAAAAAAAATGCTGCTTAAAAAAAATATAGCCTCAGGCGCGATCTCCGTGCAGCCGAATTTTGCATCTGATAAAAGAATGGGATGCCATCATACAAAGACAGTTTGACAGAAAGGGAGAAAAGAATCACAGAACTTTTTAGAACTGAAGAAGACGACAAAAAAAAACAAATTTTGTCGTCTTCTGCAGTTCTAAAAAGTTCTAATTTCCACTCATCCAAAGACACCTTGGACAGAAAGGGAGAAAGCAATTGCAGAACTTTTTAGACGACAAAAAACAAATCTTGTCGCCTACTGCAATTCTAAAAAGTTCTAATTTCCCCAACCAATTTTCGATCTGCAGATAATTCCCCCCAACAACAGATGAACTGATTTCTTGGATTTTCATCTGTAGTTGCATACAGTCACAATAATCGATCGTCACACATAAGCAATTTCCATCACAAAGACGTGACTGGAGATTGGTTTGTCTGCCACTGGGTTAACGCTGAAATTAGCATAAAATCGACTTCAGTCGAAAGGGGGAAGTCCCTCCCTAAAATGTGGCAGGGAGGCTCCGGCTGCTTTCATCCAGCCACTTTTACAGAAAATTACAAAAGCTTCTCCCTTTCGGGTTTTCGATTGACTGACTGATTGACTGACTGATTGATTGACTGATTGACTGACTGATTGACTGACTGATTGACTGACTGATTGACTGACTGATTGACTGACTGATTGACTGACTGATTGACTGACTGATTGACTGACTGATTGACTGACTGATTGACTGACTGATTGACTGACTGATTGACTGACTGATTGACTGACTGATTGACTGACTGATTGACTGACTGATTGACTGACTGATTGACTGACTGATTGACTGACTGATTGACTGACTGATTGACTGACTGATTGACTGACTGATTGACTGACTGATTGACTGACTGATTGACTGACTGATTGACTGACTGATTGACTGACTGATTGACTGACTGATTGACTGACTGATTGACTGACTGATTGACTGACTGATTGACTGATTGACTGACTGATTGATTGACTGACTGATTGACTGACTGATTGATTGACTGATTGACAGACTGATTGACTGACTGATTGACTGACTGATTGACTGACTGATTGACTGACTGATTCACTGACTGATTGACTGACTGATTGACTGACTGATTGACTGACTGATTGACTGATTGACTGACTGACTGATTCACTGACTGATTGACTGACTGATTGACTGACTGATTGACTGACTGATTGACTGACTGATTGACTGACTGATTGACTGACTGATTGACTGACTGATTGACTGACTGATTGACTGACTGATTGACTGACTGATTGACTGATTGACTGACTGATTGATTGACTGACTGATTGACTGACTGATTGACTGACTGATTGACTGACTGATTGACTGACTGATTGACTGACTGATTGACTGACTGATTGACTGACTGATTGACTGACTGATTGACTGACTGATTGACTGACTGATTGACTGACTGATTGACTGACTGATTGACTGACTGATTGACTGACTGATTGACTGACTGATTGACTGACTGATTGACTGACTGATTGACTGACTGATTGACTGACTGATTGACTGACTGATTGACTGACTGATTGACTGACTGATTGACTGACTGATTGACTGACTGATTGACTGACTGACTGACTGACTGATTGACTGACTGATTGACTGACTGATTGACTGACTGATTGACTGACTGATTGACTGACTGATTGACTGACTGATTGACTGACTGATTGACTGACTGATTGACTGACTGATTGACTGACTGATTGACTGACTGATTGACTGACTGATTGACTGACTGATTGACTGACTGATTGACTGATTGACTGACTGATTGATTGACTGACTGATTGACTGACTGATTGACTGACTGATTGACTGACTGATTGACTGACTGATTGACTGACTGATTGACTGACTGATTGACTGACTGATTGACTGACTGATTGACTGACTGATTGACTGACTGATTGACTGACTGATTGACTGACTGATTGACTGACTGATTGACTGACTGATTGACTGACTGATTGACTGACTGATTGACTGACTGATTGACTGACTGATTGACTGACTGATTGACTGACTGATTGACTGACTGATTGACTGACTGATTGACTGACTGATTGACTGACTGATTGACTGACTGATTGACTGACTGATTGACTGACTGATTGACTGACTGATTGACTGATTGACTGACTGATTGATTGACTGACTGATTGACTGACTGATTGACTGACTGATTGACTGACTGATTGACTGACTGATTGACTGACTGATTGACTGACTGATTGACTGACTGATTGACTGACTGATTGACTGACTGATTGACTGACTGATTGACTGACTGATTGACTGACTGATTGACTGACTGATTGACTGACTGATTGACTGACTGATTGACTGACTGATTGACTGACTGATTGACTGACTGATTGACTGACTGATTGACTGACTGATTGACTGACTGATTGACTGACTGATTGACTGATTGACTGACTGATTGATTGACTGACTGATTGACTGACTGATTGACTGACTGATTGACTGACTGATTGACTGACTGATTGACTGACTGATTGACTGACTGATTGACTGACTGATTGACTGACTGATTGACTGACTGATTGACTGACTGATTGACTGACTGATTGACTGACTGATTGACTGACTGATTGACTGACTGATTGACTGACTGATTGACTGACTGATTGACTGACTGATTGACTGATTGACTGACTGATTGATTGACTGACTGATTGACTGACTGATTGATTGACTGATTGACAGACTGATTGACTGACTGATTGACTGACTGATTGACTGACTGATTGACTGACTGATTCACTGACTGATTGACTGACTGATTGACTGACTGATTGACTGACTGATTGACTGACTCATCAACGCCTAGCCCATACCCGTGAAACTAGAAACTTGAAATTTTCACAGTATGTCTCAACCATCACGTAAACGCCCACGAAGCTGGGCTTTTTTTGAAAGTTTTCTGCTAAGGGGGTAAATGGGGGGTAAGGAGGGTTTGGGGGTCTTAAAACCTTGATTTTCGCCATGAATTTTGCTCATTAAGAGGCTGAAAAGTGTCACTCGGAGGGTCGCTAATTACGAATCCGGCGTTAAAATTTAAAAATTTAAAACGGGAGGCCCTGTAAGGAAAACGCAAAGATGGTTTTCCCATTTTTTCCGGGAAAAATTGGTATTAGGAGTTTTTGGGGTGGCTGATCAATCACGAATCCGGTGTTAGACTGATTCGAAATGGAACCTCCTGCAAGGATAAAATTTTTCTCTAAAGTTTTTAAGTTGTTTCCGATTTTTTTTTTTTTTTTTTTGGTATTCTAAAACTTATACAAAAGACTTTAACCTAGCATACTCGTCGTTGCACAACAAGCTAGTTATTTATCTAATTATATTTAAAGGTTATTATTTTCAGAAAAAATTCCGGTACCTAATTTTAATAGGCTCTATCACAGAATCCGATACGAATGGTTCGGATCGTCAACTCAATGTTGTTGTTAGTGTTTTATACCAACAACAACATTGAGTTTACGATTCGAACCATTCGTATCGGATTCAGTGATAGGCCCTAATATCTTTTATGTGTCCTTTTCTTAGTATTTTTTATCAAATATGGTATTTTTATCAAATACACCCTTTTCATACCTACGAGCTTTTCATATGGTAGTCCAACTAATTTTTTACAATATAAAATTATTCCCAAATTTAATTTATAGTAAACTAAAAATATCTTCGACCCTTTTTTAATCTATGCTTATAAATATAACAAAATTAATACATTCAATGAAAACGTCGAACAAAAGATTTATGAAACAAAACAAAACCGCTGATTTTGTACAACAAAAGAGTTTCCCTTCATTGAAGAAAATAATTAGCTAATGGCCTAAAAACTAAAAAAGAAAATCTTTTATTAGGTCGATTTCTTGAGGGTACTTAAGTTAATTGAGTATTGAAATTAATTGAGCGGAATCTTAAATACTTTTTTTTTTAAAAAAACATGATTAACAATTTATTAAATATTTCACTTAATACCGGGGAGATAAGTAATTACCAGTTAATAATAGAAAATAGCCTAATTTTAGATGGAGTTTAGAATAGAAAAAAAATCTTTTCAATGGAAAACCTTGTGAAGAAATTGTCGTGGTTTCTAATAAATATTTTTGTATCATAAAAGAATTAAATTTTTTCCCAACATTTTCCGTTGTCCCGTTTTTAAAAATCTGGGAAAAGTTAACTGTGCTTTGTAAGAAAATTTTCTTTTTTTACAAATGAAAATTTAAACATAACAAAAGCTATAATTGCCAATCTGGCAATCATTGGAGACCCGTATGGTGATATTCGTATCAAAATTCGAACAGTTATACCAAAATTCCAATTTGAACTCAAACTTCCCAAAAAGATTTTTTAAAATTTATTCCAATTGGATTTTGATGTATGGGAGTTTTATGTAGAATCATATCCTAAATAACTTTTGTTCTTCAACTTTTTTGATAAGATGCACCGTTTTTGAGATATTCGCAAAAAACGTTTTCGTTCGTATGGGGGGTACCCCCCTAATGGTCCATTTTTGCCCATTAACGAACTTAGCCTCGCAGAAAAACGGATCTGCGCAAAATTTCAAGTCTCTAGCTCAATCCGTGCGCCCGCAATCCGCGCCACAGACAGACAGACGGACGGACAGACGGACAGACAGACAGACAGACAGACAGACGGACAGACAGACGGACGGACATGCAAAAATTAAATATTTTTATCATTCTAAATACACTGGTGTAATTTATTTTTTTGTGCGATGACGGGATCTTGGCGTTACAAACGGTAAGGCAAAGTTAATATACCCTTTGGTTTCACCATACGGGTATAAAAAAGAGTTAGAGATTTTTGATGGTTTATTATGGTTTTTTTTTGATGGTTTCACTCGACATTTTGAGCAAAAAGGACCGCTCCCTTTTATATTTGCATCGAAATTCTTACCACCAACAATATCTACGCTTCTTTTTACCTGCTGCATATTTCTCCATTGTCCACTTGCAGTTTCTGGGTCAAAGTCAAGCAAGTTATGCTCCATATCGGATGGGTATGATCCAAATCTTCCGACTTTTACGTTGTAGGGGTCATCCGGTTGTGCGGGTTGTTCGGTACCATGAAATATCATGTCCCATTGTGTTATTTGTGCTAAAGAAAAATAAAATTCGTAATCTCAATATGTGAAAAGCAATAATTGCAAAAGAAAAAATAATTCTAAATAAAATCAAAATGAAACGTGAATCTAGAAATTGGGATTTACTTAATTAAAAGAAAGTATAATTAAAAATGATTGTTTTCTGAAAATTATAATATTTTTCTAATTATACACTCAAATCTACTGAAAACCAAACTCATATGACTGCGAAAAAAAGCTTTTTTAAAGCTTGCTTTTATTTTGTTTGTCAGTCTGTCAGGGTCAAATCTTCAGGGTCAAATCTTAAAGCTTGCTTTTAGTTTGTTTGTCAGTCTGTCAGGGTCAAATCTTGAAGCTTGCTTTTAGTTTGTTTGTCAGTCTGTCAGGCTCAAATCTTCAGGGTCAAATCTTGAAGCTTGCTTTTATTTTGGTTGTCAGTCTGTCAGGGTCAAATCTTGAAGCTTGCTTCTATTTTGTTTGTCAGTCTGTCAGGGTCAAATCTTGAAGCTTGCTTTTATTTTGTTTCTCAGTCTGTCAGGGTCAAATCTTGAAGCTTACTTTTAGTTTGTTTGTCAGTCTGTCAGGGTCAAATCTTGAAGCTTGCTTTTATTTTGTTTGTCAGTCTGTCAGGGTCAAATCTTGAAGCTTGCTTTTATTTTGTTTGTCAGTCTGTCAGGGTCAAATCTTGAAGCTTACTTTTATTTTGTTTGTCAGTCTGTCAGGGTCAAATCTTGAAGCTTACTTTTAGTTTGTTTGTCAGTCTGTCAGGGTCAAATCTTGAAGCTTGCTTTTATTTTGTTTGTCAGTCTGTCAGGGTCAAATCTTGAAGCTTACTTTTAGTTTGTTTGTCAGTCTGTCAGGGTCAAATCTTGAAGCTTGCTTTTATTTTGTTTGTCAGTCTGTCAGGGTCAAATCTTGAAGCTTGCTTTTATTTTGTTTGTCAGTCTGTCAGGGTCAAATCTTGAAGCTTGCTTTTATTTTGTTTGTCAGTCTGTCAGGGTCAAATCTTGAAGCTTACTTTTAGTTTGTTTGTCAGTCTGTCAGGGTCAAATCTTGAAGCTTGCTTTTATTTTGTTTGTCAGTCTGTCAGGGTCAAATCTTGAAGCTTACTTTTAGTTTGTTTGTCAGTCTGTCAGGGTCAAATCTTGAAGCTTGCTTTTATTTTGTTTGTCAGTCTGTCAGGGTCAAATCTTCAGGGTCAAATCTTGAAGCTTGCTTTTAGTTTGTTTGTCAGTCTGTCAGGGTCAAATCTTGAAGCTTGCTTTTATTTTGTTTGTCAGTCTGTCAGGGTCAAATCTTCAGGGTCAAATCTTGAATAAAGTCTTCATAATTTTAAAAGCTTTTATTTATTTTGCCTTCGTATCTGTCTGTTTGTTTGTCTATCGGGGTCAAATCTTGCAAACTATTTTAGACACACTTTCACTTATCAGATTGACTTGAACTTTGGTAAACATACATAAGTCCGTTGACAATACGATATTTTCTCTACTTCGTCCTCGTAAGGATAACGGAAGGTCCTGTAAGGATTACGTGATTATATTTTCTTCAAATTTCCCAGAAAAAAAATCTCATTTGGGGTATTTTTAGGATCACTGAATCCGATTCTGGCATTAAGAAATCTGTAAGGATAACTGAAGGTCCTGTTAGGATAACGTCATTATCCTTTTCTTTAAATTTTCCGAAAAAAATATTTTCTGGGGGTTTTTGGGGTCGGCGAACCCGATTCTGACATTATGAAAGGAAGGTCCTGTTAAGAAAATGAGAATATCCTTTTCATTTTGGACTTTTAGCCATACTAATCAAATACGAAATGACTAAAAATGATAAAATAAAGAAAAAATAAAAAAGATTTTTTTTTATGAAGCTTTTATTTTTTTTTAAAATGCGCTAAAAAGGGAAAAATAATTTTCTGGTACTGTGTATCAGAAATAAAAGCGAGATAAAAGCATAAAAAATAAAATAAATATTTATCTCGTTTTTATTTCTAATACACAGTACCAGAAAATTGTTTTTTTTCCTTTTTAGCGCAACTTTTTTTAAATAAAAGCTTTTTTCTATAAAGAAGACAAAGAGTACAGTTATCATACTAATATATAAAAATGAGTTAGTGTCTGTCTGTCTGTTCCTCTTTCACGCAAAAACGGCTGAACCGATTGACTTGATATTTGGCATGAGTGTCAGTGGTAGTTCTGATTCCAACATAGGCATACGGAAAACTAGCGCGAGGGGTGGGGGGGGGGGGTAATGGTAGGGGGTAAAGTGATTTCGAAACTTAGTGTTTGCGCTATGTTACTCTTTCGCGGGGAAGCTACTGAACCGATTGGCCAGAAGTTCAGCTTTAACATAGACCACCAAAAAAAAATGTCCACCAAAAAGAGGACGTTTGGGACCCGTAAATGAAGGCCAACTAGATTCCAAACTAGAAACAGGCCGATAGCGAGTTCTAAAGAGCACAGTTGCCTGGGAATCACCTTCAGGCGATTTTCTTTAAAACTTGTATTGATTAAAAAATTTTCCCTCAAGGTTTTGTGTAAAAATCGTGGCAATCAAAGTGTTAAGAACTACAGAAATAAATCTGTTGTGGTGTTGCTAAAATTAACTCGACTGTAAACAAATAATACCAGTGATAATAAAGCATTCCACTACGTAAAACTTAAAAATTCGTACAGGGCCATAAATCTGATTCCTAAATCTTTAAATACGAAAACGAAAAAAAAACTACTCATATAAAAACTGAAAAAAAAACTGAAATCGTTCGACATAATTCTAACAACGGAAAGAATGTCCAAAACAAATAGGGCAGAAAAAAAAGAATAAAAAAAAGGCAATATACAGAATTTTTCATCTACCCTTAGTATTCTTTCTATTGGGAATATAAATTCGTCCATGTTTCAACTGCTGTTGTTCGATGTCTTCATTTTGAAAGTTAGGCGACATCTTTTTTGTGTTCTCTCGTGACGGTTTTGGATTTGTGGCTATTCCGGAGGGACCATTCCCCAGCAAAATCTCACCATCATCGCCACCATCGTAGTTGTCCAGACCGATCCCGCCACTATTCCGTCCGGACGACATTAGTGAACTACTGCCGGGTAGATTCCGGTTGATATTCCCCGGTGACTCGTAGTACGGGTACTGTTTCTTGTTAGGCGGCGGTTTCGGTTGATTACTGAGTGAACTTGAGAATGTTAACGACGATGAAGACGACGACGACGATGAGGAAGCGGACAGTGTCTCCTTGGGCCCAGTGTATGGATGGAATTCCGGGAAGATTTGCTGAATTTTCTCGTACTGCTCGAATAGCTTCGGGATTCGTGGATTCTGTGTTTGAATCCGTTCGAAACTATTGTACCTTTGATGTGATTGTGTCGATGGCGTTGACATTGCTGCGGCAACACTGTCTTTAACTTGCTTTGGCGCTTTGATTGCGATTTTCTCATGGATCCTGGATAGTTTTTCCGATTTATTTGCATTGCCCAGGGTCCCACCACCTAGCTGTTGTGATAGTTTCGGGGGACGTTGGGTAGAATCCGACGTTTTCATTGTGTTCGTCACTGATTTACTCGGCGCCGTCGATATCCTATAGAAATTGTTTCTCGAGCCACCACCAAATTGGCTTACGGTCGATTGATAATTTGGGCGATTCGTTGAGGCTTTCTGGTTATTGCCGAAATTCTTCCCATTGGATTTATTACCACCACCCGCACCGCTACCCGAGGCGTTATTGTTTTTCGAGTTTTTGTTTTTCTTCATTGATGTGATAATACCATATGTTGCTACTTGATGATGTTGCTGCTGTTGTTGTTGCTTGCGGCCACCATTTCCACCACCTGAGGATCCAATTCCGCCAGCACTACCACCAGGACCAACGCCTCCTAATCCTTGCGAGCCAATATTAACTTTGGAGTTTGGTTTATTCATAACTGTTATTGGATATTGATTGCCGTTCGTTTGTGATATTATGGGATATTCAGCTGAATAAACTTGATGATGATTGGAGGACGAGGTCAAATTACCCGCCATAGCTGGGCGAATGGACACTGATATTGGGTCATTTTTATCAATTGGTATTGCAGTACCATAGAATATCAATGACCATCCCTTGAGCGATGCATGACCTTGGGATTTTTATTCAAACCAAATTGTTTCCCAGTAATTGATGGAATTTAAGAAGATTTTTGAAATTATTTTTTTCGTTTAACAAAAATTTATCCATCCGTATGAAAGTGACAGCATGAAAATATCGATTTGAATATTACCTTAAGGCCTGTCTTACACGGTAAATATTTATGCTTCAATATATTGAAAGCCCTTCAAAATGATTTCATTCGCTTCAATGTTTTTGTTCCAATATAGGCTTTATTTTTGGTTCAATATAGCACTTATACGATCAATAAAAAAATATTGTAGCAAAAATGTTGACCGTGTAATGCAGGTCTAATTCGCTAAATTATCATAATTATAGTTAATTTGTTGTAAAATTATATTTTCTTACCCATAAAGCGCCCCTCGTTATGGATTTCCAGTTGCCAATTGCCATGCGGTGCCTCGCCCCAGGTGTGTACGGACATAAATGGCCATTGATTAAAACCGGATCGTGAAACATCATGAATCCTAAAATGAGAAAATTGAAAGAATAAGTGTTTAATTTTTTTTTTAATAGTGACAATCTTCAGGTTTCATAGCAATTATAAACAGTCTCTACGTCATGCTAGTTTTAGACTTTTCGGACTCTCCTCTCCTGGTCGCATTTTTTCGCTATTTTTTGTGTGAAATTCAGTATCGCCGTCACACATTCACAAACCACCTTCCCTTAAATACGTGACGTGGACAGCTTACCACGTCACAAAGATCTCTGCAGTGTGGGAATAATAAAAAAAAGCACTTCAAAATCACAAAGAACAGGGAATCCGCTACCAAGAGCAATAGCGGATTCCCGCCTAGGCACAAAAAGACACACAAGGTCAGTGGCGGATTTAGGGAAGGTGGTTTGCGAATGTGTGACTGAGGCATAGGAAAAAAAAATGGAGGCCCCGTAAAACGGACAGACACGTCTTCGGCTCTCTATTTTGGTAGTCCCCTAAATCAAGGAGATCCCGCATTTTTACTATTCTTAGAAGGAATATAAGGCTGGTATCGGCTACTTTATTTAAAACAAAAATCGCCTGCGGCACATTTCATTAAAAACCATTTTATTATGTTTGTTTCAAAACATTTTGTTTTCGACACAACTTTCGTTGTGTTCTAAAGAAAAAAACTTTCTGTTGTGTTCAACACAAAACTTTCCTCTGCAATATTTAGTTGCGGAAAAAATATGTAAAAAATAATATTTTTTCAAATATCTCGAGGACCGTTAAAGATGCGTAAAAACCGTTACAGGTAAAATTGCAGGAAATTTAATTTCCTTTGAATTTATTTATACGCATTTTTTCATAAAACGCTTAGTTTTTGAGAAATTTTGAAAAAATCTAATTTTTTTTAAAGTATCTTGAAAACTGTTAGAGATACAAAAAAACCGTTGAAGCCAAAAATGTAGAAAATTGTATATCCTTCAAATTTTGTTATATTTATTTGTCTCAAAAGCGCATAATTTTCGAAAGATTTTCAAAATACCGTATTTTTTCAAAAATAAAAGAAAAAAACGTATGGAAGTTACCCGTTATAGATACCGTTACTTTTTCAAAAGTTGATAGAAAACTACAATTCTTGTAAAACTAATTCATAAAAAATTTCAAGTCGCTAGCTCAACGCCAAAACAATTTTGGTTGCGGCGCATTAAAGCTTGTCCCACAATTGGGACGCGGCGCAGTTAGCTCAGAGCGGCAGGGCGACAGCCGCAGTCATTTCCTAAACCCCAATTACGCGGCGCCGATGCGGTGCGGTGCGGTAACAGCTCAATTTGTGCTCTCATAACCTACAAATCGCAGAGAATTTGATTATTTATAATTTTTCGGTTTCATTTTCCGTTATGAATACGTTTTAAAAGTTATTTTCCATCTTTCCACTTGATAAAAATATTTTCTACAACACTCAGAATATGTAAATAACTGTTTGGAGATGGCAGACATAATATACCGAGCTTCCCGAATTCATATTAAAGTACCATAATTGTGACATCTCTGTTATGTCACCGCTTCCAACCGCGTCTGAAAGTAGAAACTAGACCTACTCTTCGCGGTGCCGCGCGGCTGCTATAGTTTCTACTACCATCTGTCACCGCGCCGCGCCGCGTTGCGCGTTATTGTGGGACAAGCTTGATAATTCACTATTTTTGAAATCTAATTTTTTGAAACAGAAACATTTTTAAAGCCTTGAGTTGGAATATGATCCAAAAAAGTTTGTACAACTTATAGCCTGAAATTGTCACTGGGCCTCAATTTTATCCTCTGCCTTAGATTCTCTAATTTCGCCACTGACAAAGAGTTAAATCCAGATTTACATTAAGCAAATCTAAGTCGAGGCGCGCACTACGATGATAGGCATTATATACAATAAATCTAAATCGAGGCGCGCACTACGTGGCTGCTGTGCACCCCGGGTTTAAGTCTCTTAATTAGATGATTTAATTCCTTTTTAAATGTGCCATTTGTCAGAAGTTTGTACAATAAGAATTCAAAAACCACATTTTTTTAGTTTTCTTGATTTTTAAAGTTTTTGAATTCGAACAGATGCGAATCAGTTATCAGTGGGAATATTTGCAGCATTTTGTCTCTAAGTAGCATTTTGTCTTTAAGAAGCATTCTATTTACGGACATTCAAAACTAGGTCTCCCAGCTATGACTTTTTTTTGCACAATGAAGAAAAAATAATAAAAACAGAAAACTAGTCTTAAAGTGAAAATCGATAGCGTGTGCAACATAAAATATATGAAGACTGTTTCATTCTTTCCGGTTTATTTACAAAAAGAAGGAAAAAAAGCAGACAATAAAAATTTCAGACAAGATTGAAAAGTGTTAGTGTTTACACACTTGAATGTCCTACTTTGCAATCCTTAAACTCTCCCGTACGTCTTGTCCCCCTCCAGTTTGGTATTTGTTTGTTTGCCGGTTCTTCGTCTATTGTCAGTTATTTATAGGTGTAAAAAGCATGGCGAGGACAAGAAGATGGCAAATGCATTTGCAGTGTCTGCAAATATTTCCTTTTTATTATACAACAAAGATACTATTAGATGAAAGAAAATCATCTTCTCTCTGTGAGAAAGTGAAGTAATTTGCGGGCATGATGTCCTAATTGCGAAAAGATGGATTCAATCTAACACATGGATCAATAAGTCCCGAGACTAACAATGAAAACAACATTTTTTTTGCAAAATTTTTTTTTATTCATCAATATAATCACCTTTTAGGGTGATACATGCGTCACGCCATGCGTATCCCAAAAAACTGACGCCATGACTTTGCCAGCTGACTGCTGCGTTTTCGGACGCTTCGGACGGCTTTCGCCAGCTGTGCGCCACTCAGATGACTGCCGCTTCGACTCTGGAGTGTAGTGATGTATCCATGTTTCGTCCATGGTCACGTAACGACGCAAGAAATCTTTTTTATTGCGAGTAAATAGCGATAAACAGCTTTCTGAATCATCGACTCGTTGCTGTTTTTGTTTCATCGAAAGCAATCGCGGCACCCACTTGGAAAAAACCTTTTTCATGCTCAATTTTTCATGAAGGATAGTAAATGCACTTCCATATTATATCTGTGTTATCTCAGCAATCTCACGGAGCTTCACTTTACGATCTTTCATTATAATTTTTGTCACTTCACTCACATTTTCCGGTGTAACGGCTTCCACAGGTCTACCCGAGCGTTCCGCGTCATTTGTGTCGGTACGACCACGTTTAAACTCGGCAAACCACCGACAAATCGTTGCTTTTGATGGACAAGAGTCCGGGTAACATTTTTCAATCCATTGTTTCGCTTGCACGGTGTTTTTATCCATTAAAAAACAATGTTTTATCAGAACACGAAACTCGGTTTTTTCCATTTTTTAAACAAACTACAAAACGACTTTACTCCAACCTCGATAACTCAGCTGTTTCTGGTCCGATCGACTTAAAATTTTGACACGTTTCAAGCAAAGGTTAGTACTCTAGAAAGACGTGGTTACTGGTTTACTACGAGCGTCATCTCTGGGTTAGTCTCGGGACTTATTGATCCATGTGTTAGGTGGCATACAAGGTAATTTCTTCTATATTAAACTATATTATGCTTAAAATGAAGTGAGAGTAATCTAAGTGCGAACGCACACGCTTCTTCTCGTCGCGGCAACTTTTGGTCCTCAAAATGCCTTTCCGACGTACACGCTTCTTCACTTTTAGTAGGAAAAACTTGTGTACAACAAGCGCTCGCTCATGTGTGTGTAGTTCTCATATGTGTTGTATTTCCAGCTCATTCCTTTATTAGCTAGCACCGAGGCAACATCAATTGAAACTACTAACAATAGAAGAATAAGGACTGTAATTTGTTATGGCATTTACTGTTTCCTACCTGAAAAAAAAACTACCGGCAATTGGTATTTCACTATTTGCATTCAATTTTTGTTTATTTGGGGTATATTTACGAGTCGGTGGCTAAGCACAGACTGACTCAATGAAATTACGCACACATGCATGCTGACGTGCTACACGAGCGACTTCGTTTGTGTGCGTAAGAGAAGACGAGAAGAACACTTTTCGAGTGGCGACTTTTCCCCTCTTGCCGCACTCGTTTCTTTCCTACAATTTGGTGAGGCTGAGGCATGCTGATGACCGAAAGTTGCTCCGTGCACGTCCTCGCTAAGGTTTAGATTAAAGCAAATATAATGGAAGATGCTTAACATAAATTTGCAAGAAAATTAATGACGAAGTGTCACAAGAAAAAATTCCATAAAAGACAAAAAAAACTTTTTGAAAACAAGTTTAGAGTTAATAATTGGCAAAATTGTAGCAAAATTACGTTAAAATATGAATACCAAATTCTACAATAAAATCAAGAATTTGTACTAATAAAATTATTGAAATGGTAAAATAAAAATCAAAATCCGTATTTAAGATTCTAACTAAAAATCTTAAACAACACCCAAGAACAATACAAAATACGCAAAAGGACATTTCGTTTATTGGAAAACATGAAACATTTCAAGTCCATTATCTTTAAGAACAGCACAAGTTGTTGTTCAAGTTCTAATGGAGAGTCTCTTTGAAACTCAAATCAAAGGTCTTTATCAAGTTGTGATCTTTAAGTACTACTGAAAGTTGCACGATAAGGACACCTCGAGCCGGTAATTATAGTTAAAAGTATGTTTTCAGTAAAATTACATAAAAGTTGCCAATAGTGTTGTGTCCGGACAACTCCAACTCAGTCACAATCAGAAAAACTTTGTCCAAAAATCTACTAAAAGATCGTAAGTCAGAGAAAGCATAATGAAAGCACAATCTTATGTCTGTCTGTATGTTATTTGAATTATATATGAACACATATAGATGTCTATTTTAAAAGTTGAACGTTAAAGTTTTCATTTTCATGAAGCCCTAACCGGCGACATTTTATGGTTGAGAGACGATTTGGTGTTCTTTAACTTTTTCGGTCATACGATAAGTATTTTCGTAAGGAGCTCAGACACAATTCAGACTGTAGCCATATTTCTTTTATTTCGATGGGGGTTTTTTTTTCCTTCTTTATTTTCAACAATTTTTTTTAATTCAATTTTTCCTTCCGTTTCACTTCAAAACATTTCATTTTGTTATACAGTCGTTTTTTTTCTTTGTTCTCAGAAAACTTTCTCACGCTGCGAGAGTGCGATTTCTTCTTCGTAAGCAAATAATTAAAGTAACTTCGTAACTTTTAAACTTGCAGGATAAAACAAAAAGTAAGAAAGGAAACGCAAGTTTAAGAAAAGCAGCTGGAGGCCATATCCATTGCCGTTTTTCCTTTCCTTTGAAAATTTTCCCGTCCTAGATTTCACTTCAATTTGCGACAGCATAAGATATTTGTGTAAGGGAACGGCAGTATACCGTGAAATATTTAGAGGTGTCGCTAAAGGAGCTCAGCCATTATTTGCAATTCTTCGGGTACAAATAAACAAAATGCGAGAAATAAGTTAACTCCTATAAGAAGTTGAGTGTAAAAATCGAGCTCACAATCGTGAAACACTTGTTTTTCTTATCCTTTTTTACTTTCCCCTGCGTAGCTATATTTCGTTCTCTGATTGTTTTGTACGTTTTTCTCGAGGATTGTCTAAAAAGTTGTCAGCAGGTTTTGTTGTGGGAAAATGTTTTTGTTCTAGAGTGTCTGCAAAACCGCCTTATCGGTTTTACTGTGAGGTTTTCAGCCATCATACAAGTATGTATAGAGCCATTAAAAAGTCACCCCCTTTTTAACCCCTCATCTGCTAACTCATGAACCGCTGAACGGATTTTGAGCCGGTTTTCACTAATTCAAAAGATATTGTGTAAGGCAATGTTCTTCCCACTGAAATTTACGCTATCCTTTCTGTAACCCTCTCGCCACGTTATCGCCGCGTTATCGCCGCGTTATCGCCACCTATATGACACAGAAAAGAAATTAAATTTTTGTAACAAAAAAAAATGGGGGGGGGGGGGTGTCCATAAAATACGTCACACATTTAGGGGTAAAAGATTTGCGGTAGTATGGATTCATACACAAAATCGTGGAAAAATGGGCAAGAGGGTAGGGGGTAGAGGAGATGATTTTTCTTTCAAATATCTTGAGAACCGTTAAGGACACAAAAAAAACCGTTAAAGCGAAAAATGTAGAAAATTTTATCCCCTATAAATTTGGTTATATGCTTTTTTTTCTGAAAGTGCATAAATCTTGAGAAATTTTCGAAACACATTTAAAAAAAAAAAAAAATATGGGGATACCCGACGTTTATTTCATACGTTTATTTCAGTTTTGCAGGGCAATCAATTAATAGATTTAACAAAACCTGAAGCGGACACACTAACTGGCGACGTACACGGAGCAACTTTCAAATTGTACGAAAGAAACGAGTCCGGCAAGAGGAGAAAAGTCGCCACTCGAAAAGTGTTCTTCACGTCTTCTTTTACGCACACAAACGAAGTCGTTCGTGTAGCACGTCAGCATGTATGTGTGCGTAATTTCATTGAGTAAGTCGGTGCTTAGCCACCGCCTCGTAAACATATCCCAAATAAACAAAAATTGAATGCAAATAGTGAAATCCCAATTGCAGGTAGTTTTATTTTTCAGGTAGGTAGATAAATAACAAATTACCAGTCCTTATTCTTCGATTGTTGGCAGTTTCTATTTTGGCAATTGATGTTGCCTCGGTGCTAGCTAATAAAGGAATGAGCTGGAAATACAACACATATATGAGAACCACACACACATGAGCGATCGCTTGTTGTACACAAGTTTTTCCTACTAAAAATTGAAGAAGCGTGTACGTCGGAAAGGCATTTTGAGGACCAAAAGTTGCCGCGACTAGAAGAAGCGTGTGCGTTCGCACTAAGATGAGCTTTATTTCTTAAAAGGAAAATCTTAGTTGAAAAATAACAAGAAAAATAACTAATGTTCTCTAGGTTGGTCATTAATTTTTCAACTGGGATGTTGCTTTTAAAAAATGAAGTTCGTTAACTCCAAAACTATTATTTTTTTAGAAACAGCAGGGCAACGAATTTCATGTTTTTTCATCCAAACCAAATGTTTTTGTTTGATCTGCAAGCAGCATGGCAAAACTTGCCCTGCGGGTGAAATGGACGCGGGACCCGTTAAAGCTATCGTTCCTTTTCCGAAAGATGACAGAAAAAAATTGTTTAATACTTGTCTTCTATGGAAGAGGAAAGTAAAAAAATTCTAAAGACTTTTTCTTTCGGCTGGGGGTTTTGTAAAATTTTGACCAAATCAGTTATTCTGAGAACATTTCACACAACCCTTCATTTTTTTTAGATCCCCAGAAACAAGTAAGAAAGAGTCCTATGTTACTTTCGCAGACAAATGAAATATGTTTGAAAGTTTTAGTTAAGGAAAATTGAAGAGTCCATGAGGCAAACTCTTTTTTCTACGGGTTGGAAAAAGTATCTCGCATAAGATTGGATGCTGAAATGAAAGTAAACGAAAGCAAGGACGAATTCCAGAAAAACTTTATAATCTGATTATATGGAAATGTTGACGTTTTAGGCACCAGGGACCCAATATGAATCAAGAATAAGATTCTAACTCTATATTAGTGTTATTGTAAATTATTTCAAAGTTACGATGATTTTTCGCTAACAGATAAACAAAAGTAAAATAAATGAAATAAGAATTATCATATTTAAGAATCACGGCTGTGAATTCTTACACTTAAGGGCATTCTTAGCATCGATACATTAATTACAAATGATTTTATGCTTACCTTGATGTCAACAGGGTGACTTTTGTGCCAGCTGGTGACTTTAGATAAATTTGGATGTCCCCACGACGTTGTGATGTTAATGTGATTTTCGCCTGAACGTGCTCCAAGAAGTTTACACTCGTACAATGTTTAACGTTTAATTGGAGAGTTATGTGATCCTTTGGCAGTATCACTCTAAAAATAAATAAATATCGAAATAAATATAATTAAATTAACTGCAAAATATTTTTAAAAAAAAAAGCTTGTAGGAGGATTTTCTAAAATCATGCCAAGAATTTCTCGTGGAATTCAATTACTTGGAAAGGTATTATTTATAATTAATCCTTTTTGGTTTTACCAGAAATTATAGAGAGATATTTTTGCGCTAACATGGAAAATATAATTAGCTTTACTGCTTATAAATTTTTGGTGGTTTTTGAAAATTCGTTTCATCTCAAGGTTTTTCATTATAATATAAAGTATGAGTTTTGAAAGGAATTCTGTTAACACAAGGATTATTTTTAACTCATATCGTATTTAGATAATTTTAAATTAAATACACCAAAGCTTTTGATACGAAATGTTCCAATGGTTTGAATCTGTATGTGATAACAAAAATCGTTTTAAAATTCATTTAAATGAAAAGTTTTACTTTTAAAAATTCAATCAAATTCTAGCTAGCAAATTTTAATGCGCGACCCGTATCGGTTTAGAGAAATGACACTACCAAGTGGCATTTACCTGCGAAAGGAACCTATTAGATACTTTTGAGATACTTCTATTCCACTAAAATGGGGACTGAAAAGGCACAGTATTTGTACGTTTTTAAAACTTCTTCGGAAACCTGGAAAATCCGTCTCAAGCAAGACCCAAAGTTGTATCCGATTGTCTCTTACCAATACAATTAAATAATCCTAATAAACTGATTGCCTTTCTTTTAAAAATGGCTTTACGTTCACAAATACTAATTCAGTATAACTAACAACTAATATAGAATGTAAACGTGTGATTATAAGAACTGAAATAATTGAAGTTCGGTCTTATTTCGGATCCCAAATGAGATTTCGTTCAGGAAAATTTCAGAAAAAGGACAATCACGTTATCCTTACAGGACCTTCCGCTATCCTTACAGACTTCTTAATGCCTGCATCGAAATCGACGATCCCAAAACCCCGAAATGAAATTTTTTTCCGGGAAATTTGAGAGAAAGGATAATCACGTTATCCTTCCAGGACCACCCTTATCCTTACAGGACCTCCCTTTATCCATACAGGACCTACCTTTATCCTTACAAGGACAAATTAGTGAAAATATTGTATTGTCATCGGATCGACGTATTTGTGCGAAATTTCAAGTCAATCGGATGAGCGAAAGTGAGTAAAATTAGATTACAAAATTTGACCCTGACAGACCGACAAACAGACAGACAGAAAAACAGACAGACAAAAAAACAGACAAACTGACGGACAGACAAACAGATACGAAGGCAAGCTAAATAAAACCTTTTAAAAAAGCAAAAAAAAAAAAATAAGAAAATAATTTTAAAAAAATAAGAAAATATTTGTTTTTTTTTTTAAATGGACTCTAGCCGGTATCTAAAAGAATTGTCGGTATATCGTCATAAGAAATTTCTTTTAAACAATCTCTTTTTTAAAAAAATCCAAAAAATCACCTAGTTTACATTATTTATTTTAAAAGAATTCGAACGTTACTCACTTATCCATATGAGGCGCATTGACTTCACATCTTTGCTGTTCGGGAACAGTTTTCCACGTCCTCGCAGTTCTAACCATGGCAGCAGCATCCATCAGTCCGTAGCCAAACGAATGACTCACACGTCGGCCGACACCATTCTTCGACCATGTATTATCCTTCAGGTTGCCAGGCTTCGCAGTCCTTACAACGATATGCTGTAAATCTCGCCACGTGAGATTTTGATTGGCCTCCAGGACCAAAGCGACAATACCCGCGGCCAGCGGGGCAGAAGCCGATGTACCTGTATGTGATGCGGTACACGAATGATGTAAATCCGTCGTGACCACCTGTTTTTCATTTTGACCACCGCTACTGTAGGTTGTGGCCAGCGTTGAACTACATTTCTCCGAATACCAAGGCACGTGTCCCTCTTCGGTGGCACTCGAAATTGATAACGTCCAAATGGAATTCGTGTAGCCATCACAGTTGCAGTTGTCCAACTCTCGTCCACCGTTTCCAGAGGCCCACACAAATATGCTACCTTTACCGTTGCGACCTTTCGTCACACCGTCGATAAAGGCATGGGTTGCCATTTCACCGGGACCGTCGACCGTCTTACCGTCATCGTCGGGACCCCAGGATGCGCTGTAAATGTCAATGTGTTGGGGATTCAGACTGAGCGATCGCGCTTCCACTGCGTCCGTCACATCCCCGTCCAACATTCGGACTCCCCCGACACTCGCCCCAAAGGCAATACCAACGGCACAGTGGGTGTTATTGGCTGTTGCCGCCACTTCCCCCGCACACCTTGTCCCATGACGATTCGAATCGGTCATGTCGTAATGCGGCATTGGATCTTCGTCGTGGCTATTTACATCATACGAAGCTTTCGGATCCTGGAAAGTAGATTATTTTAATAAATTATTTAAAAAAATCTTTTTTTTTTTTTTGATTTAATTAAATTTCAGACTCGTAAGAGAAATTTTAAATAAAAAAGGCCCATCGTAAATTTGGAATTTTTTTTTATTGTAATTAAAAAATAAATAAAATATTTTCTAGAGGCTGCGATGCAAACACTTTATTTAATGGTGAAAAACTGATTAAAATTCCTTTAACGGTCTATGAGATAGCAGGGGAGGGGGTTGACAGGCAGAAGAGTATAAATTGTTAATGGCAGAGTATTGTCCAAAAGATTCTTTATATTCAGCTCAGAAAACTGCATACCAATCGGTTGAATGGCTTAAAAGTTAGCCGATGAGGGGTACTGAAGGAGGGGGGAAGTTCATTATAAAATACCCTATCCATAGTTGTGGAAATGCACAAAATTTGATTGAAATATGAGTCAGCCGTTTTCACGTTATATCGAAATCAACAATCAGACAAAAACACACCCATTATAAGGAGCTATCCGTAAAAATCCGTCAAACATTTTAGTTGAGACGGGAGGAGGGGGAGGGAGGAGCTGGTCTGCAGTAATCTGACGGCGGTAATAAATCCCATGCAAAAAATCGTGAAAATGCGTAACGCAAGGAAAGAGAGATTCGAGCAGTGACGAATTTTATGGATAACCCCTAAGGATATTAAAGAAATCGAGAATTTTGGGCTTAATAGCCGGTAAAAAACAATTACATCCAGTCCCAGCTGGAATCTGAAAAGGTTGGTGGCGCTTGTAGCCAATAATGTGGTGTTAAACATTGGGCTCTATGCATAAAAATGAGTATGTGCTTATATTCCACTTTTTTGGTGCAAATTTTCCAATTTTCGCAACGAAACTGAGAAAATCTTGACCTCCGAGGCATTTATCAACCGTTTAGCAAGCATATTTGATTACTTTTATTCATAAAAACTGGAAAATTTACTCCAAAAAGGTTTAGTATAAGCATTTGCTCCTTTTTTATGCATACGGCCCATTGCTTTTTCACCGATTTTCACTTTATATTATGTTATATAGGCCAAAAGAGGCCAAAATTGTCGATTTTTAAAAAAAAACCAAAATTAAAAGAAAAAATCCCCAATTTTAACTTTAGTTATAAAGGGTGTTTTTTTTAGACGTGTGGTTTTCAAGAAGAAATAAAACGCATATAATTTAATGTTATGGCCAAGAGTTTAGCTTTATTATAAAGATAAGGGTTTGCCATTATGTTTTAAAAATGATTTCGGCAAGTTCCAGCCGAGAGGCCCAATTTTCTATTCTCTTCCAAGGCGTCAATCGTCTCGGGCTTATCTGCGTAGACAAGCGACTTCACATAACTCCACAAAAAATAGTCCAGCGGTGTTAAATCGCACGATCTTGGAGGCCACGCCACAGGCCCACGACGCGAGATAATGCGCTCACCAAAAGTTTCCTTCAATAAATTGATTGTTTCGTTGGCTGTATGGCATGTAGCGCCGTCTTGTTGGAACCAAAGGTCGTCCACATCAACATCCTCCAATTCAGGCACGAAAAAGTCATTAATCGTGGCTCTATAGCGTTCCCCATTGACTCTAACATTATGGCCGGCTTAATTTTTGAAGAAATATGGACCAATGATTCCCTCTGCCCATAGAGCACACCAAACAGTGACTTTTTGAGGATGTAACGGCGTCTGAAGAATGGCTTGTGGATTACCATCCCTCCAAATGCGACAATTTTGCTTATTGACGTACCCATTCAACCAAAAGTGAGCTTCATCGCTGAACAAAATTTTCTTGTGAAAATCGGGATCGGTGGCCATCTCGTTTTGGGCCCATTCACCGAACGTGCGACGCGCTTGATGGTCGTTTGACGAAATAGCAAACCAAACTGAGCATAAATCAAGTGACAACTGTCAAAAAGACCAACTCCGAAAAAAGTAGTGCCAGATTGAAAACCACACGTCTAAAAAAACACCCTTTACTAACTTGCACACCTGTCGCTACCAGATTAAAGTTTTTTTAGACCACAAAACCAAGAAATTACTTTTAAAAAATCGATATGTCTCCAGGTCTTCCATTTCGAATTTTGAAATTCTAACGTCAGATCAGGGACTACAAAATTCCAGTTTTTCCGAGGAAAAATGAGAAAAAGGATAGTCATTACAGGACCTCCGGTTTCGAATTTTGAAATTCCAACACCAGATTCGTAATCGACAACCCCGGAAACCTCCGAGTGACATTTCTCTGTCTCCTTTCGGACAGACTTCATGGCAAAAATCAATGTTTTAAAACACTAACCCCATACCTACCCCTCGTTTATCAGTTAAGAGGTGGAATTTTGAAAAATTAGTTTCTCATCGAGAACTTATGAGGGAAGACGAATCTGTGTGCAAAATTTCATGAAAATCAGTTTGATGGTTCGGGAGATACTGTGATAAGTAATTTAGTCAGAGAGTGGTGTTTGACTTAGATTTAGGTAGATTAAAATTTAAACCGATTTTCTTAACTTATAAATTTCAATGTAATCTGCAAGCAAAAAATTTATATACGATAATTTAGATTTAAATCTAAAACTTTAAACCATATTAGTGAACCCATTTCCGTAAAATGTAAACAATCCCTTATAGCATAGAAATCGCACATAAATAAACTTACATAATTATGTTCTAAGTCAGGATGTGTTGATTCTAATCCATCGTCCAATATTGTAACCACAACACCTTTTCCAGTGATTCCTTCCTTCCAAGCTGGTATAACATTCATGTCAAGTCCATTCCCTCGATTCTGCAAATTGAATACAAATAAACGTGAAACTGATTAGAATAACAAATTCATAGATCAACAATAGTTTAGTTTGTATCTTGTAATCTACATATTTGTATTGAATGTCTAACACCCTAAACATAGCTAAAAAAAAAGGAAGAATCCTTTGGGCAAAACAATCGTTCGAAATGGTCTTTGATATTACAGATTCGTACTGGAATTCACATAATTATAGACAATCCTTACATAAACCAACGGTCGACACGATACAGGATTCGGTTTGGAAACAACAAAGATCCTGAATTTATAGTAAAATACGCATAATTTCAGAGGATTTCTATTGCAGTGTATACAAACATTATGGTTGACTGGTCAAAGGACTAAAAGTTTCCACATACTTTCTTTGATTATGACCCTTTGTACTTTCGGTACAATTTCTGAAATGTGTTTTCTCCTGTCATTGATGTGTGAAAATGAAAAACAAACCAAGTCCTTGGTAAAATTTGTGTTTCTTATACAAACACAAAAGAAATCATGAACTCTGAAGAACAAAAATAAAAATCGGAGATGTATTCGGAACACAAATTGTGTTAAAATGTTGATAAAAAGCAAACGAATCTATATTCGGTGGTGAAGTTTCGCTTACAAAGGAAAACAATTTTCTCGTAATGTAGGTCAATAAGTATGACCCACAAAACTGACTTGTTTTTAAAGATTTTTCTTCGTTACAAGGGATAGGTGGAGTTCTACAGAAATCTGTAACACCCACATTATATAACAGTTTTCCGATGCTTTTTCGACAATATTTTGAGAATGTATAATAACTAATCCAATTGGAATTTCTCAGTTTATAGGTCTGCAAAAACAAAAAATAATATAACAAAAATATTATATTATTTTTGTGGATGTTTTCATACAAAAAATAATGTATAATAATTTTAAATTAGTACGTATTAAGGCCAATCTCCATACATCCGACTTACTTATACGGGAAAAACCAAAAAACCAGAGAAATCATTGTAAATTTTTATGGGAGTGACCGAATAACAGCAGCCAAAACCTCCCTACCACATTTTAGGAAATCATGGACTGAAGTCGATTGTATGCTAATTTCAACGTTAACTCAATGGCATAAAAATCAATCTCCAATCACATCTTGCTATAAGGAAATTGCTTATGTGTGACGATCTCGTGTGCGGTTATTGTGACAGTATGCAACTACAGATGAAAACACCAGAAATCAGATGAACAAGTCTCATCTGTTGTTGAGGGGAATCATCTGCAGATCGAAAATCGGTTGGGGAAATTAGAACTTTTTAGAACTGCAGAAAACGAAGGTTTTCTCCCTTTTTGTCTAATTGTAAGTTGTGTTTGCATGAGTGCATCCTATTCTTTTATCAGTCGAAACAATCGGCTGTATGGAAATCGCGCTTTAGTATGTATAAATCAGTATTAAGAACATAGTCTTATCAAATTCCGCAATTTTTCTGCTCTCGGTCACGCCAATCGACTTTTGCTACTCTCTTAGAGATTTCTGGTAGTCGTAAAAACGCGAAAGTTGCAACTAGCAACATAAGAAAAGCTACAAATGGCAAGTAAAATACTCTATATCAGGATAGACATTTAAAAGAAATCATTTGTTTGGGATAGAAAGGCAAGAAGTGGTTCAATTGGATTTTGATGTATGGAACGGTTATGTAAAATCATATTCCAAACACTTTTTGTCTTTATAAATTTTTCAATACTATGCACCGTTTACGACAAAATAGAAAAAAATATTCAATTTGTATGGGGGACGGAGAAGGAATACTGATAAGTTATGTAAAATCCTATTCTAAAGATATTCTACCTTTATAAATTTTTCAATACGACTCACCGTTTTCCAGTAAATTGTGATAAAATCTTTCCTTTGTATCGGGGAGGGAGTAAAGTCCGATATTGTCGGTTCTAAACCTTAGCTTTGTCATTTAGGAGAAACGCAATTGTAGAAAATTTCAAGTCTCTAGCTCAGTCATTACGAAATTAATGGTGTTCACGGACAGACAGACGGACAGACAGACAGACAGACAGACGGACAGACAGGTGGACGCACGGACAGGCGGACAGACGGACGGACAGACAGACGGATGGACAGACAGAGGGACAGACAGAGGGACAGACAGACGGACAGACAAACGGACAGACAGATGGACAGACAGACGGACGGACAGACGGACAGACAGACGGACAGACAGACGGACAGACAGACGGACAGACAGACGGACAGACAGACGGACAGACAGACGGACAGACAGACGGACAGACAGACGGACAGACAGACGGACAGACAGACGGACAGACAGACGGACAGACAGACGGACAGACAGACGGACAGACAGACGGACAGACAGACGGACAGACAGACGGACAGACAGACGGACAGACAGACGGACAGACAGACGGACAGACAGACGGACAGACAGACGGACAGACAGACGGACAGACAGACGGACAGACAGACGGACAGACAGACGGACAGACAGACGGACAGACAGACGGACAGACAGACGGACAGACAGACGGACAGACAGACGGACAGACAGACGGACAGACAGAAGGACAGACAGACGGTCGGACATGTGAAAATCAAAGTCTTTTGTCATCCCTAACACCCTGATGTAATTCATTTTTGTGTCAGATGATTGGTTCAATGCGTTACAAACGGTATACTAAATCTAATATAGTCCTATATGAGATATCATATAGAGTATAAAAATGTTATTTTTCGAGTCGATTCGTGCGTCTAAGGCAGTACCAAATTTTTCTCGCAGAAATTTTTAGAAAACTGAAATTCTATAAAATATAGTGACGAAATCAGTAATTCTCCAGTAAAAATTTACTGTATCTTCTGTAAAATTTACAAAGTTTCAGTCAATTTCACCGAGAGGCAGTAAATTTGACCATCGGGCAGTAAATTTAACTCGGAAAACAGTTAAAATTATATTTAGAAAAATATTTACAGCTTTCTTCAGAAAAATCTCAGTAAAATTTCGCTGGGAAAATTACTGGAAAATGTTGTTGGACGGTGGAATTAACGTTCAATAATAAAATATTTATTGAGATTTTCTATCAACCTATGTTAAATAATTTTTTGATAGTTTTGTTGCCGATTTAACAAATTGTATGCAATTATAGGAGTAATGTACGATAACGATAAGGCCAGGGCTGGAATCATGTATCTCGACGCGTCTCTGTCTTTCGACTTCGACGCAGCTTTTGACTCTTGACTTCGCCATATAAGCAGTATCAAATTTCCTGGAATGACAGTACAAAATCACGTTTTGATTCATAGTAACATTTTGAAGCTGCAGTTATGGCGAAGTCAAGATTTTTGAAGCTGCGAGATTTGAAGCTGCAGTTATGGCGAAGTCAAGAGTCAAAAGCTGCGTCGAAGTCGAAAGATAGAGACGCGTCGAGATACATGATTCCAACCCAGTTCTTTATAGAAAGTTTACAAAAAAAAATCTGTAATGATGATTTAACAAGTCTTGAAAAACATTTCTTCTGACAGTTTTGCGGGAAACTTTTTAGTGTGAATTGAAATTTCGTTCGGATAATTAAAAGTTAGTGAAAATGTGGAAAGTAGGATTTGTTTTATTTGCAATTTCTTCAAATTTTACAAATGGTCTGGTGTTAGAACTTCATAAGAGATGTGATTTTTTTAATACAATTACACGATGCCATGACATGGATTTTAGTAACGCCAATAGAATCGCAATAGATGCAGATCGAAATTACCCGGAAACAGACAACTTCAATTTTCAATTCAGTAAAGTTCCAGTGATACCACGAGATCTTTTTGTGATTTTTCCAAATATTACGACCTGTGGATTAGCCGACATTGGATTACGGAAAATAGAAAAGGAGGAATTTGTTGGTGCTAACAATTTACGCACTCTTTTCTTAACCTCAAATCAGTTGGTAGAGCTACCGGAAAATATTTTTACTCATGTTCCAAATCTTCAATGGTTGTACGTTGAAAATAATAAAATTTTGCGACTGTATAGGACAACATTTTCTGGATTGCCGAAAATGGAAAGTTTACTAATGCAGGATAATAAAATCCGAGAACTGCCAGTTGGAATTTTTGACGACTTAATAAATGTAAAATGGTTGGATATTACAAAAAACCGTATTGAAATTATTGATGAAAATCTCTTCAAAAATAATAGGCAGATCAAAGTAATACACATGGGAAAAAATCATATTAAGCAGATTGGAAGAAATACTTTCATGAATTTACCAATGCTCGAAGATTTGCAATTATACAGAAATGTTTTTCAAGAACTTTATCTTTCAAGTGTAAAATATTTGGATTTGAGAGACACTGGACTTAAGAAGCTTGTTGTGAATGGCAGCACAGAATACCTCGATTTAAGTAACAATCAATTAAACGAGGTGCAAATCAGTGATATTTCAAACGTCAATTGGATATCACTGGGCGTGGAATCGAATGTTGACTTATCATTCCTTAAGGATGCCAAATATCTCGAAACATTGAATTTCGAAGGAGGGTCACCGAATTTAAACAATCGCGAAATCTTCGAAAATAAGCACAGGTTGAAGAATTTCGTAATAAGTCATGCAAATTTACAGGAAATTCCGCAAAATATGTTTCCGAATTTAAAATCATTACAAAGAATTGAAATTACTAAAAATCCACTAAAAAACATAGATGTGGGGGAATTTTCGGCGCTCGACAATCTGGAGTATTTATATTTAGCCGGGAACGAGCTTGAGAATGTGGGCGACTATGAGACATTTTTTGGTATTGCGAAAAAATTAAAAGACGTACATTTTGGCGACAATAAATTCGATTGCAAGTACATAAACGGGGTGTTATTTTATATGTTCGTTAAGGATATTAAATTTACAGCATATCCAATGCATCGTACGTGTATACGCACAATTTAATCGAAACCGGAGCGTTTGTAAAATGTGAGTTTTTACACAATTTTTTTTTCTGTAAAAAAAGGTGTACCTAGTTTTTACTTGCTGTTAATGTAATGTTAAAGAAATAAATTTGTTTAAAAAAAAATAATTTCTATTTTACTTGACTTTGGAGTGGCGCTATTGGATTTTGATATATGACCGGTTATGTGAAATCATATTCTAAACGCATTTCGACTTTACAAATTTTCCGATAAGATGAACGGTTCTCGAGAAAATAGTAAAAACGTGTTCTATTTGTGTTCTAGAGGTTGCAAAAAAACTATTTCATTTGTGTAGGTAAGGGGAGAAGGAATACTCCGATTTTACCATTTGAAAAATTTCGCCTTGCTATTTGCAAGAAACGAAAATGTAAAAAAAAGATGATCGAACCGAAACCAAACCAAACTAAAATTCAAAAATTTTTTTAGTAGTTCGGTTCGGTTCATATTTGAATTTTTAAAATCGTTATTATTTTCCATTCTCGATCAGATTTGGAGTCTAGCACTTTTTTTTACTCGAAACAAGTACGCGAAACTCTCCATGCCCTCCAACACAAAAAAATTGTGACAGATATGATGTAAAAATGCTAAAACCAATCTAGTATTTTTGGAATTTTGGAAACCAAAACCAGAACTAAATTTTCACATTTTTGGAACCAAAACCAGAACCAAGTTTTGACATTTACGAAACCAGAACCAAATCTTCACATTTTAGGAACCAAAATCGGAACCAGGTTTTCCCATTTTCGGAACCAGAACCAAATTTTCATATTTTAGGAACCAAAATCGGAACCAAGTTTTCACATTTTCGGAACCAAAACCAGAACCAAGTTTTCATATTTTAGGAACCAAAATCGGAACCAAGTTTACACATTTTCGGAACCAAAACCAGAACCAAGTTTTGACATTTACGAAACCAGAACCAAATCTTCACATTTTAGGAATCAAAATCGGAACCAGGTTTTCCCATTTTCGGAACCAGAACCAAATTTTCATATTTTAGGAACCAAAATCGGAACCAAGTTTTCACATTTTCGGAACCAAAACCAGAACCAAGTTTTCACATTTTAGAAACCAGATCCAAATCTTCACATTTTAGGAACCCAAATCGGAACCAGGTTTTCACATTTTCGGAACCAGAACCAAATTTTCATATTTTAGGAACCAAAATCGGAACCAAGTTTACACATTTTCGGAACCAAAACCAGAACCAAGTTTTGACATTTACGAAACCAGAACCAAATCTTCACATTTTAGGAACCAAAATCGGAACCAGGTTTTCCCATTTTCGGAACCAGAACCAAATTTTCATATTTTAGGAACCAAAATCGGAACCAAATTTTCACATTTTTGGAACCCAAACCAGAACCAAGTTTTCACGTTTTAGGAACCAGAACCAAATCTTCACATTTTCAGAACAAAATTTTCACATTTTAGAAACCAAAATCGGAACCAAATTTTCACATTTTTGGAACCCAAACCAGAACCAAGTTTTCACGTTTTAGGAACCAGAACCAAATCTTCACATTTTCAGAACAAAATTTTCACATTTTAGAAACCAAAATCGGAACCAAATTTTCACATTTTTGGAACCAAAACCAGAACCAAGTTTTCACGTTTTAGGAACCAGAACCAAATCTTCAAATTTTCAGAACAAAATTTTCACATTTTAGGAACCAAATTTTCACATTTTTGGAATCAAAACCAGAACTAAGTTTTCAGGTTTTAGGAACGAAAACCGGAACCAAAACCAGAACCAAGTTTTCACATTTTAGGAACCAAATTTTCAACTTTTAAGAACTAAACCAAAACTAAAAATTCCAATTTACCGTTGAACCGAGAGCGAACCGGACCCAAATTGCTGGTTTCGAGGTTTCCTATACGTTTTTATCTCTGGTTTTTGGGTTTCCTTTACGTTAAACGTAGTGTTGTTGATAATTTTCAAAAACAAAAATTCTGGTTTCCACATTCCCGTGAAATCTATCGCTGATTGCTTGAGAGTTTGGGAAAATAATTTACCCTGAGATTCTAGAGAAAAAAATTCTCGTGACTAATCTTTAGTATGACCAGTTTTCGATTTCGGCCGTAAGCTGACCCTCGGTCGGACTCCCCATAACAATCTGTAGATTGGTTTACGATATGGCAGATGAGACAACCTTTAGTATGACGACCCTTATAATCACATTTTGTCAATTAAGAAATTTTTGAATTAAAATATTTACGACTAACAATTTATAGGATTAATGAACGATAACGAAAAGGTCGGCTTCTAATTAATTTGCAAAAAAAAAACAAAAACAAATTTCTGATGATTTAACAATTTTCGAAAAATATTTAAACGGCTAGCATTGTAGGAAAATTTTCAGTGGGATTTCAAATTCCAATCGAATAATAAATAATAGTGCCAAAAATTATTCAATATGTGGAAAAACGTGATTATTCTGTTTGGTATTTTTTCGAAATACTCAAACGGCGCAATCTTCGATGTCGGCAAAATGTGTAATATTGGTGGAATGACTTGGTGTGAAAACTTGGACTTTAGCAACGCTCATGAAATCACGATACAATCAGATCGACATTACCCGAAAACAGATATGTTTTCATTTGAATCTAGTAAAGTTCCAGTGGTGCCAAGGGACCTTTTCCTCGTATTCCCTAATATTGAGCATTGTACATTATATGAAATCGGATTGCGAAAAATTGAAAAGGAGGACTTTTTTGGTGCCAATAAATTAAATACACTTTTCCTAGGCTCAAATCAGTTGGAAGAGTTGCCAGGAAATGTCTTTGGAAATGCAAAAAATCTTATTTTATTGAGTATTGACGGCAACCAAATTTCCCGGGTGGATTCGACCACATTCTCGGGATTGTCAAGATTAAAAAGTTTACGAATTCAGAATAATCAAATTCAGGAGCTGCCAGTAGGAATATTGGATGACTTGGAAAGTCTAAAATTGCTTGAAATAGGAAAAAACAACATCGAAGTCATCGATGAAAATCTATTTAAAAATAATCATCAATTGGAAGTAATTCATTTGGGAGATAATCGAATCAAGCAAATTGGACGAAACACTTTTATGCATTTAAGAAAGCTTCAAGATCTACAATTATACAACAATAATTTTACAGAATTGTACATCTCCAGTGTAAATGTTTTGCTAGCCCAAAACGGTTCAATTGAGAAGCTTGTTGTAAACGGAAGTATAGATTATATCGATATAGGCAACAATCAAGCTAGCGAGATACAAATTGCCGACATTTCTAGTGCATATTGGATCACTTTAGGTGTCAAATCGAATGTTGATTTAACATTCCTTAGGGAGGCCAGATCTGTGCAAACACTAAACTTCGAAGGAGGCTCACCAAATCTAACTAACCGAGAAATCTTCCGAAATAAGCCAAACTTGAAAGAAATATCTGTATCTAAGGCAGATTTCCCAGAAATTCCAGCAAATACGTTCAGGCAAGTGAAAACATTAAAAGTGCTTAACATCCAAAATACAACACTGAAAAACGTCAACGTTGCGGAACTTGTGGCAATTGATAAGATGGATTATCTATCCTTGACCAAAAATCAAATTGAAGAAATTGACTACAAAACGCTGTTCGATAATGCAAAGAAATTAAACGCCATAGATTTAACTGGAAATAAATTTAAATGTTCTTACCTGGCTAAACTTTTAGCTTACATGAAAAGGAAAAATATTATGCACACTTTTATTTTAGAAAATGGTCAACTTATAATGGAACCAAATGAGTATCAAATTGGATGTGTTTAATAGAAAACTCACACCTAAATAGCCAATTGTATCTAATTTTTCAATAGTTTAGCTAAATTTTTTTATTCATCCAGTTAGAGAACGCATAATAGTTAGACAAGTATTTTTGTATTGTATTTAAATTACTTTTTTGGATCCTAGCTTTGTTGAAGTCAATAAATAAATTTTGAACACAGATTTTTTTTTTAATTTAATAAAAATTGGTAAAAATGCCGTGGTTTCAAGTGGTTCCCCACCTTTTGCAGGTAACGCCGATGTTGATGCTCCATTGATACACATTTTATGTAATGTGATATTTTATCCTATAGTATAATACGAGCAACAACTGTATGTTTTCATATTTTCAAATTTGTAGGTGAAACGATTCTACCGATTTTGATTAAATTTAAGTACGGTCAAGTAGGGTCAACTGGTCCACGTTTTTATTATTGGCCATAAAATGGTCAAAAATTGGAATTTTTGCATGATAAGATAGTCAAATCGCAAGCGCAGGACCTAAGCTAACTTTCTCCAATCACAGATTGCTAACTTTTTGACATTAAATTTAATTTTTAGGCATTTATCGAAAACTTTGATTTTTCGATTTTTTCAAAATTCAAAAAATCTCATAAAAAAACTTGAAAACACGAAATATGACTTTGATAGGGTGGACCACTTCACCCTACCAAACGTGGACCACTTCTCCCTACCGACGCTATTTTGCGCTGAATGACGCTGCTTCAACAATTGTGGAAAAAAAGTGCAGAAATTCGGTGGATTTACAAAGTTCATAATGTAAACAACATTTTAGATTAATTACCCTATTGAAATTGATGAAGAATTCGTCAAAATGTTGTTGAATGTGAATACTTGCGAAAACTTTCAACAATGTTTTTTTGGCAGTGGTCTGTAAGAGTGAGTAAATATACGTCTGCACACTTCAATAACTAATAAAAAACAAGCTGTCATCAAGAGCAACCGATGGGAGTTGCTTATTCTGTTCTAATGTCACTATTACTAACAAAAATGGTGGTGGACCACTTCTCCCTACGGACCACTTCACCCTACCCGACCCTTTTTATAGTTTTCAGGGACAAAAACGTGATTCCGCATGGGTTTTTTTTTCTCTCATACATGCATACAGACATATTGCATTGTTATGGATGTGCGCAAAATTTCAAGTCAATCGGATGAGTGGAAGTGTGTCAAAATTAGATTGCAAGATTTGACCCGAACAAGCAACGGGCCTTATTAGTGGTTATAAAGATAAACTGAAGTTTTGTTAACAAGGAAAGATCCCAATGTGTTCTTCTCCGATTTTGATGAAACTCGAATATGTTGTAGAGGGGAGAAAAATAGGGGATCTGCATTTTTTAAAAGCTTTTATTCAGGTGGAGTTATTATGACGAGCTTCATTCAAGGAAAATCTCAATTCAAGGAAAATCTCAGTTGAAAAATAACTGGAAAAATAACTAGTGTTCTCTTTGAAACGAACATTTGTTTTGTTTTAGCTTTGCCTTTATCAGTCGTGAAAGTTTTTTTTCTCTTTGTTGGTCATTCATTTTTTAGTGTTCTCTTTGTTGGTCATTCATTTTTTAGTGTTCTCTTTGTTGGTCATTCATTTTTCGACTGGGATGCTTCTTTTAAGAAATTCGTTAAAGTTTTACAATAATTCAAAAACTATTAATTTTTTTGATAGCAGGGCAACGGGTTTCTTATTTTTCATCAAAACCCAGTGTTTTGGATTGACCTGCAAGCAGCATGGCAAAACTTGCCCTGCGTCTGAAATAGACGCGATTTTTGTACCCCAACACAGATTTTAGATAGGTAAAAAAATTTCGAAAATGTTTAAGATGTTTTATTAAATTTCCCACTTTGTTTCACTGCTAGCTTTCTAGTAATTGTCAAAAAACGTTTTTTTGTATGAAATTCGCCTACACGCAGAGAAAAATAACTACATTTTAATGACAAATCAGGACTGTCACTAAATTAGTTAATTTTATTGACAAAATAGTTAATTTCAATTGAAAAAATAGTTAATTTAACCATCAAATAGTAATTTTTACTACCAAGTAGTTAAATCTATATATATAAAAATGGATGTTTGTCTGTTTGTCTGTCTGTCTGTCTGTCTGTTTGTTTGAGATTACAAAACGCAAAAACTACTGGACCGATTTTTACGCGGTTTTTTGCAAAATGATCTGCGTTGCCAGGAGCAGGTTTTTAGCTATGTAGATTTTCAAAATTCGAAACGGAAGGTCCTGTAAGGATAATGAAAATATCCTTTTTCCCATTTCTCCCCGGAAAAATTTGTATTATAGGGTTTTTGGGGTCGCTGATCACGAATCCGGTATTAGATTTTCAAAATTCGAAACGGAAGGTCCTGTAAGGATAACGAAAATATCCTTTTTTCCATTTTGCCCCGGAAAAATTTGCATTATGGGGTTTTTGGGGTCACTGATCATGAATCCGGTATTAGATTTTCAAAATTCGAAACGGAAGGTCCTGAAAGGATAACGCAAATATCCTTTTTCCCATTTTTTCCCGGGAAAATTGGCATTATGGGGTTTTTGGGGTCGCTGATCACGAATCCGGTATACGATTTTCAAAATTCGAAACGAAAGGTCCTGTAAGGATAACATCTCTTCCCAAAACTTTTAAAGTTATTTATGGTTTTTTGGCATTCTAAAATTTTTACAAAAAACTTTTAGCTGCCAACGAAGGGTCTGCTAATTTATTATAAAAATTGATGATTTTGACTATTTTCGTAATTGAAATTAACTGTTTTAGTAACAATCACGATTCCCCATTATAAAATAGTCAAATTTACTACCCCCTCTCTACATGTATGGGGGAAACCGTTTAAAACCGAGTTACTGCCTAGAAAAATATCGGCTTAAAATTCACGAAAATAACTCAAACTCATTTCTAGAATAAGATATTATCCTTTAACACTCTAACTGCCACGTCAGTCAAAAAGACCTGACACCTAATTGTACACAAGGGCCACAATGAAAATGATTAAAATGTTCGCTGCAACCGCAACGATTTTTTGTAGTTGCACACATTTTATGGTAATAAAATAACATTTAGGTATAATTTTGTTTCAATTTTTTTTTTCTTAGTGCCTTTTTGACTGACAACTAAATATTCGAAAAAGGCTTAAAACTGGCGTGGCAGTTAGAGTGTTAAGGGAAATATGCCGCAGGCGAAAATGTTCAACTTTCACAATTGGTACCAACATTTTTACGAAAATTTTCAGGAACCGATTTTGCAAAAAACGGGTACCCAATTCTGAGAAATGAGAACCTGATTAGGGTTTGTTATAGCTGAAATGAGGTTTTCTTCATTATAGCTGAATTTCATGATGTAGTTGAACTTTATTTAAAAACATTCTCTAGTTTTGTATTTATTCGAACAGATAACAGAATTCCGAGGTTTTACTTACGGAATAATAAAATTAAAATTTTAATTACGATTTTTCAAACACAAAAAAATAAAGCCATTAAACTAATAATTGATTTGATTTTGTCGATTTAGAATTTTTTGAAGCGACATTATTTATGATTTCTAAGTTATAGGACTAATGAACGATAAAGAAAAGGTCAGTTTTCTATTGAATTTGCAAAAAAAAAGACTTTCCACTTTTGTTAAATTTTCAAAAATGATGATTTTTCAATTTTCGGAAAGTATTTAAATGAAATGTTTTACATCAAAGTTTTCAGTGTGAGATTAAATTTTATTCGGTTACCAAGCAATTACAAATTTTCTTTGAAAATGTGGAAAGTAACAATTTTTTTGATCGCGATTTTTTCAAAATACTCAAACGGTGCAGTCTTAGATGTCAAGAAAGAATGTAATATTGGTGAATTTACTTGGTGTCAGGATTTGGATTTTAGCAACGCTCATGAAATCACGATACAATCAGATCAACATTACCCGGAAACACAAATTTTTGAATTTCAATCTAGTAAAGTTCCAGTGGTCCCAAGGGATCTTTTCGTCGTTTTCCCAAATATCAACAATTGTGCAATTTATTCTACCGGATTGCGAAAAATTGAAAAGGAGGACTTTGCGGGTGCCAACAAATTAAAAAGTCTTTTCTTAGGCTCAAATCGGTTGGAAGAATTGCCAGAAAATGTCTTTGCAAATGCAAAAAAAATAACTACGTTGTATATTGGGGCCAATCAAATTTCTCAGATATGCCGGGAAACATTTTCGGGATTGACGAAATTGGAAACTTTACTAATGTATGAAAATAAACTTCGAATGCTTCCAGAAGGCGTTTTTGACGATTTAACAAGTCTGAGGAGAATCGATCTTTCAGACAATCAAATAGAGGCTATTGACGAAGGTCTCTTTACAAATAATAATGAATTGCAAGTAATTCGATTAGGAAATAATAAAATTAAGCAGATTGGACGAAATACTTTTATGCACTTAAATATGCTTGAGGATCTACAATTACCGCATAATGAGTTTGAAGAATTGAACACTCCAAGATTGGTTCGCTTGCGAGTGGAAAATGGTGCGGTTAAGAAGCTTGTCGTAAACGGACGCATTGATGAGATTGATGCAGGCCATAATGAACTCAACGAGGTGCAAATCAAGGATATTTCAAATGCACGTGAGATCACTTTGGGTGTTCAATCGAATGTTGATTTAGAATTCCTTAAGGATGCCAGATCTGTGGAAACCCTGAGTTTTCAAGGAGGTTCACCAAACCTAAATAACCCAGTGGCCTTCCAAAATATGCCACGTTTAAAAAAACTCGTAGTAAATCACGCCGATCTACAAGAAATTTCCCACAACACCTTCGCGAATTTAAAATCGGTACGAACAATTGAAGTAAGCAATAATCCAATGAAACACGTAAATGTTGAGGAGTTTGTGGCACTTGAAAAATTGGACTTTTTATCACTGGCCAACAATGAAATTGAAGAAATGGACTACAAGATGCTTTTCGATGGTGCGAAAAAATTGAAAACTATAAATTTGCGCAACAATAAGTTTAAATGTGCTTATCTAGATGAACTTTTGGCTTACATGAGGATGAAAAATGTTACACACAGTTTGATTGTCGAAAATGGCACCATTGCAATTAATCCTAATGCACAGCAAGTCGGATGTGTATGAAATCATCATTAAACCTTGCTACACCAAAAATTTTATTAGATTCTGTGTCAAATTTTTAAAGTGAATAAATTTTTTTATCTTTTTGCTGTAAGATTTTTATTTTTATTTTGATGTGTAAAATTAAAGATAATTCTTTTTTTTAATACTTTTTTTAACGTTTGAAATAGAGATGTGTATCTGCAACTATTTTTGTTTATCGAGGTCGTACATTGACTTGGAATATAGTCTGGATTACAATTGAAAAATGTTATATTATTTTTGTGGATGTTTTCACATCCAAATTCCCCTAAACAGGTCAGGCATGTTTGCCCTGAAGCCCCATTAGGGGGGGGGGGGGGGGGGGGAAGAGTGGTCCGATTGGATTTTTATGTATAGATAAGTTATGTAATATTAAACACATTTTACTTTTATAAATTTTTCAATATTACTAACCGTTTTCGAGAAAATTGCAAAAAACTGTTTCGTTTATATGGAGGAGGGAGGAGGGAGGAGGGAGGAGGGAGGAGGGAGGAGGGAGGAGGGAGGAGGGAGGAGGGAGGAGGGAGGAGGGAGGAGGGAGGAGGGAGGAGGGAGGAGGGAGGAGGGAGGAGGGAGGAGGGAGGAGGGAGGAGGGAGGAGGGAGGAGGGAGGAGGGAGGAGGGAGGAGGGAGGAGGGAGGAGGGAGGAGGGAGGAGGGAGGAGGGAGGAGGGAGGAGGGAGGAGGGAGGAGGGAGGAGGGAGGAGGGAGGAGGGAGGAGGGAGGAGGGAGGAGGGAGGAGGGAGGAGGGAGGAGGGAGGAGGGAGGAGGGAGGAGGGAGGAGGGAGGAGGGAGGAGGGAGGAGGGAGGAGGGAGGAGGGAGGAGGGAGGAGGGAGGAGGGAGGAGGGAGGAGGGAGGAGGGAGGAGGGAGGAGGGAGGAGGGAGGAGGGAGGAGGGAGGAGGGAGGAGGGAGGAGGGAGGAGGGAGGAGGGAGGAGGAAGGAGGAGCTAGTCCAATTTAGCCCGTTCAAGAACTTAACCTAGTCATTTACGAGAAAAGTAACTATACAAAATTTCATGTCTCTAGCTCAATCCTTTTAGTGGTGTTCACGGACAGACGGACGTACAGACAGACGGACAGACATGTTTTTTTCCCGTGTTGGCGCTGAAAACTCATAAAGAGGTGTCAAACTAGCGAGCAATGGCAAAATTTGATTTAAATCAAATGTGCTTATAATAAAATCATTTCCAGGGATTATGCAGAGAAGCACTAACTTCATGGAATGGAAAAAAAATATTTTAGTGGATGTTTTAATAGAACTTAGAAGACTCTTAAAAAGTTAGTGGTGTAAAAATAAGCGATAAAATCTCAAAATATCTTGATCGCAGACCATTGGATAACTTTAATCGACAGATATCTTTATACCAAGATTTTTTTTGCTGCGAAGATTACTATTTTTTAGAAAAAAAACTTTGTTTGAACCACGACTAGTACATATTATCCGCAGTATAATTGAGACCGAACCCCCCTGCCATAAATCAATCTAAATAAGCCAGAAGTCCCATCGATAACGAGAATTTGTATGCGATTTTCTTTTGCACAAAGCAAAAATTTAAACTTTACGTAATCTATCTCGACTTCGAAATCTTAACTTAAAAATAATTTAATGATTTTTAATCCCACTTTAGATTTAAATTTGTATACTTGACATTGTTGGATGTTTACAGATAATGTTATTTTGTATTTTCAAATGTCGTTATAAATACAGAATCATAGGTTAATGACAGATAAATGCAAGGTCACATGTGCAACAGATTTTATTTCAAATTGAATAGAAATTACGTCAGGGTATGATTTTTTAAAAATAGTTAAATTTACCTCCTCCTAATTTTACCACCAAATCCCCCCCCCCCCCCCCCCACCGCTAAATTTCGCCGTCGTTTGTGGAAAATTGTTGGAAAAACGCGCTAAAAATGTAATTTCCAATTGTTGGAAAAAACGCGTTGAAAAATGTAATAACTGACACCCACAGCCGAAGTACAGTACATTTTGCTTATGCGGTGATAAGTATTTTTCTGGTGTTTGATAAACTATTACACTAAATTGAAAAATCCGGGACCAAAGTTTACTTTCTGGGACGCCGGGGCAACATGACTGAATCCGGGATTGTCTCCGCCTTCCCGGGACGTATGGTATAACTAGCTTGCATACCCGTCGTTACCGGGTTAAGTTTTTTCAATTTTTTTTTTGATGGTCTATGTTGGAGCTAAATTTCAGACCAATTTGGCTCGGCAGTTTCCCCGCGAAAGGGTAACATAGAGGAAGAGCTAAGTTTCGAGATCGCTTTACCCCCTCCCATTACTCCCCCACCCCTCGCGCTACTTTTTAATGGGTCTATGTTGGGGCTGGACCTCCGACGAACATCTGTGCAAAATTTCAGGCCAATTGGTTCAGTAGTTTCCCCGCGAAAGAGTAACATAGCGCAAAAACTAAGTTTCGAAATCACTTTACCCCCTCCCCTTACTCCCCCCACCCCTCGCGCTACTTTTCCGTATGCCTATGTTGGAACCAGAACTATCACAGACACTCATGCCAAATTTCAAGCCAATCGGTTCAGCCGTTTTTGCGTGAAAGAGGAACAGACAGACAGACAGACAGACAGACAGACAGACAGACAGACAGACAGACACCAACTCATTTTTATATATTAGTATAATATTAGTATAGATATATTAGTATATTAGTATGATATTGATTATATTAGATCGGTATATGTAGTGACAACATATCTTTTTTTTTTATCAAATTTTGTTCCTGTATCCCTTTTTCGTGGCAAGGTCGCAAAGAAATACTGTTTGAAAAGTTTAAAAGGAAAAATTAACATTATTTAATTTGAACAAGTTTGACTCCCATTTGAAGAACTTTTTGCTATTAATTTGACATCGCAAGCAAAACTCATATCAAAAACCGATGTATTTTACTTTTGCAACGAACACGTCATACGTAATTACTGAAAAATGATTATTCCAATAGATTGAGTTTAACATTGGAGAAGTCTTTCGATTTAGTTTAGTTTTACATCTCGCTTCGTTAATACAAACTAATTGAAAATGTGGAAAATGTGGAAAACTTTATACTTATTTGCATTCTCTATCGGTTTCGTAACTTGTGTTGTATTTGATGTGGAAAAGGAATGTAAAATTGGTGGAATGACTACCTGTGTAGACTTAGACTATAGTAATGAAGATAAAATTGTGATTTATTCAACTAAAGTTCACTTCGAAACCACGATATTTAGTATATATCGGAGTAAAATTCCAGTGATACCAAAGAAACTTTTCAAATTCTTTCCAAATCTTGAAAACTGTGGTCTTGATGGCATGCATTTGGAAAAAATCAAGAAGGGAAACTTTGCAAATGCGAAGAAATTGGAAAACTTAATTCTTTCTGTGAATAAAATAAAAACAATACCAGAAAAAGTGTTTATCAATGCACCTAATATAAAATTCTTAGAATTAAAAAATAATCAAATAAGTGTCTTGCACAAGAATGCATTTAATGGACTATCGAAATTAAAAACATTGATTATATCTGAAAATCAAATTCGTGAACTGCCAATGGGGATATTTGATGAACTTACATCTTTGGAAATGTTGGATTTATCTCAGAATACATTAAAAGCCCTTGAAGATAGAATATTTGTAAACAACAAACATTTAAGCACAATAAAATTTAATAAAAATCGGATCACAGAAATTGGCGAAAACGTTTTCCCACCTCTAGAAAAACTCCGATTATTAGAATTGTATCAAAACTCCATCAAGGAATTGCACTTGAATTCTGTGAGCATTTTAATGGCACGGGAAAGTGGACTGGAAAAACTTGTAATACATGGCAGTGTTCATTATTTGGATGCAAATACCAACATTTTGAAGGAATTAAAAATCGGAGACGTTTCCGAGATTTTCTCCATCACCATTGGATGCACCGAAGACGTTGATTTGGGGTTTTTGGAAAATGCACAAAATTTAGTCCATGTGAACTTCATCGGAGGAGCTCCAAACTTGAACAATCCATCGATATTTAAGGGAATGTCGAATGTAAAACACTTGAAAATTATTGATGCAGATCTTAAAGAAATTCCAAGAAACTGCTTCGATTACCTAAAATCAATTGAAGAAATAGAAATTACTGACAATCCCATAACAACATTTGATGTGAATGAAATTTTGAAATTTCCATTTTTAAAGCGTTTATCGATGAAGTCCAATCAAATCGTCGAATTTGATTATAAACGTTTATTCGATAAGGCTGTGAACTTAAAGGCTGTTGATTTTCGTGGAAATCGGTTTAAGTGTTCGTATTTAGCGGAGTTGCTTAAAAATTTAAAAGCGAAAAAAATTCAACACTTTTTCAGTACCGAATCTGAATCTGTGCTAACTGACTTTAACGAATTCGACATTGGATGTGTTGAATAAACGATAATAAAAATTTGTTAAATAAAAATTTTTGTAAATATTAAGTACGTTTTTTCTTATTTATATTAAAAATTGGACTTCGTAATCAAATTTTTTTGATTTGATTGAAAAAACTAGAAAATTTTCTGCACCTTTAACCCGTGAAGCCCAATGAACGCAACGCGAACGCAACTAAAACGCACAAACTGTCACGCAGCGCAACATTTCAACGGCAGAGCCCAATGTAATTTCGTGAAGTAGTACAAGTGACATAATATAAAATGGTATAAAGTTGGCAAAATTACAAAAATTGGATAATTTTGAAGCGATAATTTGGTTTGTTGGTCTTTATCTTTGTTATTTGTATGTTATTGCAATAAGGCTATCAATTTTCCCTCGAACGACATTTCCCCAACCTCACTTTATGAACTGTCAACGCAGAATTCTGCGGCAAAGTTAGAAGTTTGCAAACTTTTGCGTTGTATGTGCGTTCACTGCGTTCACTGTGCTCACTTCAAATGATTTCTATGGAACAAACTTGTAAGTGACAGTTTGTGCGTTCGCGTTGCGTTCATTGGATTCCAGGCATAATGCTGTATACATTAAAATGCGCATATGCTTATAGTTCACTTTTTTGGTGCAAATCCTCCACTTTTAGCAACCAAGAGTGACCAAATGTTATTCTCCGGAAGCAGATGTTTATTGCCAAAACTGAAACAAGTGTATTTGTCCTCTTTTATTGATAAAAACTTGTAAATTTACTCCAAAAAAGTGGAGTATAAGCATATGCTCATTTTTATGCGTACGGTCCAATATCTCACTCTTTTCCACCCCATCCGTAATCCCCGCTCCCAACGATGAATACGAGTAGTTATACTGATATATTAATAAACCGTTTGACCTTACACTGAAGGAAAATTATCATTTGATTCAACCAAAAAGCACTTGAATTAAATAAAAAAATTCACTAAATTGGCGTCAACAGTTTTGTATTTAATTTAAAAACATAACAAAAGCTATAATTGCCAATCTGGCAATCATTGGAGACCCGTATGGTGATATTCGTATCAAAATTCGAACAGTTGTACCAAAATTCCACTTTGAAGTCAAACTTTCCAAAAAGATTTTTTAAAATTTATTCCAATCAGATTTTGATGTATGGGAGTTTTATGTAGAATCATATCCTAAACAACTTTTGTTCTTGGACTTTTTTGATAAGATGCTCCGTTTTTGAGATATTTGCATAAAACGTTTTCATTCGTATGGGGGGTACCCCCCCCTAATGGTCCATTTTTGCCCATTAACGAACTTAGCCTCACATTTTACGAAAAACGAATCTGCGTAAAATTTCAAGTCTCTAGCTCAATCCGTGCGCGCGCAATCCGCGCCACAGACAGACAGACGGACAGACAGACAGACGGACAGACAGACGGACGGACGGACAGACGGACGGACATGCTAAATTCAACTTTTTTCATCATTCTAAACACACTGGTGTAATTCATTTTTGTGTGCGATGACGAGATCTTGGCGTTACAAACGGTAAGGCAAAGTTAATATACCCTTTGGTTTCACCATACGGGTATAATTAGCAAAGTATTCTTTCGTCTTGTTTATTATCTCTCTTCTTTATTATTGTCTCTGGTAGCATTCAGTGACGTTTCTTCTGAGGTGCACAGGTGGTCTCTGCACACCCGACTAAATTCGAATATTGAATTATATTTTCGTTACAATTTATTTTTTATACCCGTATGGCGAAACCAAGGGGTATTTTAACATTGCCTTACCATTTGTAACGCCAAAATCCCGTCATCACACACAAAAATAAATTACACCAGTGTATAAATTACACCAGTGTGTTTAGAATGATTAAAAAAATTTAATTTTCCATGTTCGTCCATCTGTCTGTCCGTCCGTCCGTCCGTCTGTCCGTCTGTCCGTCTGTCCGTCTGTCCGTCTGTCTGTCTGTGGCGCGGATTGTGGGCGGACGGATTGAGCTAGAGACTTGAAATTTTACACAGATTCGTTTTTTTTTTGTAAAATCCAAGGCTAAGTTCGTTAACGGGTAAAAATGAACCATTAGGGGGGTACCCCCCATACGAACGAAAAGGTTTTTTGTGAATATCTCAAAAACAGTACATCTTATCAAAAAAGTGCAAGAACAAAAGTTATTTAGGATATGATTCTACATAAAACTCCCATACATCAAAATCGATTTGTCAGTCTATCTGTCAGTCTATCTCTCGACCTGTTGGTCTGTCGGTCTGTCGGTATGTCTGTCGGTCTATCTGTTGACCTGTTGGTCTATCTGTCGGTCTATCTGTCAGTCTGTCAGTCGGTCTATCCGTTTTACGTATCTTAAATAACTCGTAAACCCGTTGAGCTAGCAACTTGAAATTTCTTAATGAAATTTTCCGTAATTTTGTTTTTCACAGTTATCCGTTAGCTTTATTGAGATATTTTCATTAAAAGGTATAAAATTAGATTTTTGCGAATTTCTGGCAAACTAACGGATTTTCGATAAAAAAATTAGACGAAGAATTAAAGATATTATTATTTAAAATTCACTATTTTTTTCCTTTTTCTGTAAATTGATGTATTTTTGACTATTATCGAGATATAGTCTTTTAAAACAAAACTTTTTAAAACAAAACTTCATATTTTTATATAAACTAATATTTTCCGTGCCGGGTTATAGTCTAAATTGCGCAAGAACGTAGTTTTTTTTATAAGAAAGTCATGTGCTGTTCACATCAGATATTTTCTATTTAGCATATTTTTTTTAATAAAAGCTTTTTTTAAAACCAACCAAAAGTCTTCAATTTATATTGTATAACTCAGCCACATGTAAAACCCTTTAAAAACCATTTTAAATTACATTAAATTCCGACATTAAAATTTATGGAACGATTTCCCTAAATCATGTCATATTTGAATAATATTAACATTCATGACATTATGCAATTCTAAGACCTGAAATCCATGTATCTGGCGAGGAATTTTATCTGAATTTCACAAATTTGTAAATTTACTCTTCCATATTAATCCAATATTGTTTATAAGTACGGTGACCGTACATCCTGGAATGACATTTTTTTCGCCGGATACGTTTTTTCTCAGCAATTTTTCACAAGAAAAGCATTTGCCGCGAAAAAAAAATTGACTGCGGCGCATTTCTGTTTATTGGTAGTTTATAAATTGCAGTTGCAAATTTTTATCAAACATAAAGAGCATCGAAAATTAAGTCAATTTTTGCTTGGGACTGTATAGCTTTTGATTTCAATTATTGTTTAAGTGCAGGCGCGCACCGCATTGACAAACATGCTGAATGGTGCTGAAGTGGCAATTTGAGTTTATAAAATACCTTTAAACTAGTTTTTCAGCGTACGTCGAAGTAAATTTAAGTAGAAATAAGCAAGTACTTAAAAAGTCAGTCGAAAATACACTTCGTTTGGAGCTCCCATATTGGTTTGTACGCATTTTAAAAACTGAAATTGCTACTTTTATACCATTCTACATGCTTGCCAAGGTAGTGCGCGCCTGTACTAAGAAATTTTGCCTGTGGCGCACATTTCTGAATATGTTTTTCAACGGTTTTCGTCCAAAATAGGTTTTTTTCCTATGTAAAATTGTTTGTTCCATTTCAGCCATCTACTCCCCCGCCCCCACTTATGGTGTTCCGAATTGACCCAAAATAACTATGGTCACCCTATAGATAAGTAAATGTAGATATACAACATTGATTTACAATTGATACTAAACAAATTTGGTGTTTTTCTTGTTTGAATGCCAACAACTTGGGTCCCTTTGAGCGATTTTTTTTCTTCTAATTTGATTTTCCTGGTACCGTGAAATGAAATGAAATTTAATAATGATAATAAAAGCCCACAAACGTAGAAGGGCGAGCGCAATGAAAATAACAAATCATGTCAAGTTCATCAATTTGATCCCAAAAGCATTAACCAAAAACGGAGGAAACCATTTAATTTACAAAAGGCTTTTTCTCTTACAGTTCTTTAGATTTACAAAACGGTAACAGGTTCATTTTAGTAAATCCGTTCACGTTTCTTGGATAAAATCAGCGTGTACTCCATATATTTATGTATGTACGTGGATATTTCGACTTTCATACATACAAAAATTTAGGTAGACACATTTTCAAAATACAGTCGAAGCAAATATAAATTCGTGCAGATCTTGAAATGCTTACGGAAAATACATTCTCAAGTACATACAGAAGAAAAAAAACGACGAAATCTACGAAAAATGAATGGAATTCATGTCACGAAAGCCAATTCAAAAGACCGATAAAGGGCGCCCACAACAAGTATTGGAATTCCGTCCGATATATCCTGTAAGAATGCGGAACTCCTGAGGACACAGTCATCGAAATACCCTAAAACGGTTATCTCTCTCTTAAAAGGAAATCCCATATTATACTATACCGAATGTATCTATTCGGCACAGACATATGATTGTTTAGTATTTCTTTGAATTTATGTTATACAACATGTGTGTACGTAGCAGCCGCATAACATTCGCATTTACATTAATCAAAAGGACACACTAACAATAAATGATGCATTACGTCCTGTTGTTATATAAATCCGGTGACCATACATCCCGGAAAAGCCAGGACATTCCCGAATTTAGGAATGTTGTCCTGACGTCCTAAAAACTTGATTTTTGTGCCAGAATTTTACAATTTCGTGTTGTTATTACAAAAACAAAATTTGACCTAGAAACCCAAAAATGTTCGCCTGCGGCGCAGTTTCTTCAGAAATTACTACATATAGCGCATTTTCTTCTCATTAAACAATTTTCAACGGTGTCATGTTTGTTTCTAAAAATTTCGTCTGCGGCATAATTTTTATTGTGTTTTGAAAACATAAAACACCCATAACAACTTTTATATCAAACAAACTCTTTAATCGGTCTTTCAAAATTTTCAAAAATTGCTCACATTTTGCCCCCCCCCCCCTTCTTTTTCTCCATCATCCTTACTCCCCCATCTCTCCACTCTGCCCATCCGATCTTCACTCTATTCTCAATTCACACAAAAAATATCAAACCCGCAGACAACAGACCGACAGACCGACAGACCGACAGACCGACAGGCCGACAGACAGACCGATAGACCGACAGACTGACAGGCCGACAACCCGACAGACAGACAGGCAGACGGGCCGACATACAGACGGGTCGACATGCATGGACATGCTCATAATTTTGCCTGACACGGATTTCGTACAGATCAGGAAGTTCCTATCTGCCCCCGTTCTCGGGTCGGTCTCCATCATGAATACAATACTTTCCCTCTATAGCCGAAGAAAGTAAACATTTGGTCACCCTATATATAAGCCATTGGAGGCCAGGTTACAAGGACATACAATATATTCGTAGTTTTTTTTTTTGTTACTCGGAAGGACAACACTAAATATTGTATCTATCGGATAGTAATTTTGTATCAAAAGGAACCAATTATGGGGCAAACTTACCAGATACCACATTTGTGGCCATTTAACATCATTCAATTGTATACTATTGACTAATGACATCGCTTGTGATGACGTCCTCGATGGTCGCATCCTTATGAAGTCCCGCTTCTTCCTGGATTTGACCCGCTGTTGCTCCGACCAACGTACCCGATCGTCGTCTAATAGACGACTTTGATGATGATCGGATGGACCCACCGATCTTTTTGCTACGGAATTGTGATGAAAGTGGTAGTGATCATCTACAATCTGGAAACAAAAAAATTAAAATTAGTAAATTTTTTTAATGTGTATAGGTATATTTTTTTTGTATTTTCACATTTCTTTATTATGTTGACCGCAAACATTTTTTTTTTTTACTGAAACCATTTTTATTTACTCACTTTTGGGGATAATAATGTGATGGAGGGGGTACGAAAAGTTTGTGTGACATATCCAGAGCCATAGTCAGCTAAAACTGAGCCCTGTGCCGAGTTTTAATTTAGGGCTCCTCCCCAAATTTTTTTTTTTTTTTTTTTTTTGAGAAAAAAGAGAATGTTTTTGAGAAGTTTTTTTTTTGAGAAAAAAGAGAATGTTTTTGAGAAGAAAATTTCAATTTTTTGAAGAAAGAAAAAAGGTTTTGCATCAAAACCTTACAAATGTCGCAGTTCAGCCAAGCAAACCACGTTGGGTGGTTTGATAGGACGGGGGCTCACAAGGGAACCCCACGCACGTAGAGCCCATTGTACACCTCCGATGTCCCTCGCTGGAGCAGATTGAGCTCAAGTACGGTTGTTTAGCCATCCCGAAAGTGCTATATATTTCCGAATCGGCTCCCAGCCCTGAGTTCCTGCCTAATGGAGTTCCTCTAGAAAGGGATGGCCGAAGCATTTAAAGCGAGTACGGGTTAAGGCAAGTGCAAGAACAAAAGTTATTTAGGATATGATTCTACATAAAACTTCTATACAACAAAATCCGATTGGAATACATTTTAAAAAATCTTATTGGAAAATTTGACTTCAAAGTGGAATTTTAATACAACTATTCGCTGTTCACTTAAACCTCGAACAATCCCATATCACCATACGGGTTTTCAATAATTGCCAGATTGGCAATTATAGCTTTTGTTATGTTTTTTGCATTCGGCTAGATATTACAGAAGAAAGGTTTTAGTGCAAAACAAAATTCATCATTCTCCCTTATTTTAAACTCCCTGTCCTTGTAACTTTTAATCCACTGAATCGACTTCGATTCCGTTCTCGCCATTCCGTTGGAAATAATGAAGGGAATATTTTAGTGCATAAAAATTCACCTTCACCCCACTTTAAACATCCTCTCTTTGTATCTTTTTTTTTAATTTTATTTTTTTACAGACATAATTTTTAAACACTTGTAGTTAACACGTTGACGGACAGTAGAAACAAGTGAAATTCGAAAATTGACACTATATGTTTTTGTAATTTTTAGAATATTAGAAGTATAGTTTTACTCTTTCTGCTTAAATACACTTAATTTTGATTAATTCAGCACCTTTAATTAGGTTGCGGCTACAACCGTCATGGCGCCAGCGGACTCTAGACACTATGTAATGGGACGATGGCGGCTATAACAGCAAAAATTTAAAAACGTAAATGACAGGTTTAATGACTGAAATAAGCAATTTTTTGTGAGCAACAAAGTATTTTTGGGAGTTTTACACGAAATGTTAGTTCATGATCAAACAAAAATAAATAAATGACAAATAAATTTATTATAATTTTATAATTATTATAAATTGAAGAGAAAACAAGATCGCACTACTCCGTTCACAACCACGTGCATACTCAATGTGTTAACCTTGCATACTAAATTTTTTTTCGAAAACATGACACTAGGCTTCTACTTGTACGCTGGTAAATGCACATTTGTGCTGCTACAGCCGCAGTGTCTAAAAACGACCGTTTCGTATTGGACGGCTATTGCCGTCATGTCACATAGTGAACTTGAACTTGACGGCTATAGACGCAACTGTCCGTCAACGTGTTAAAAGTCTTTTAAAATTTACTCTGTTGTATTTTATCCTTGACGGCCGTCACCGTTTTTGTTTTTGATTTTTTAAACCTTTTTTGAAAACAAAAATCTGTTTTTCGAAAGCCGGATCAAAGGGTTTTTTAGTTAATGAAAGTATGTTTCAAGTCTTCAGCAAATCAGTAAAATTCTCAAAAATTCGTTTTGCTGAAACAAAAAGTTTTTACATCGTGTTTTCCCTCCAATGTCGATGGTATATTTTTTAAATGAAAATATATTGTCTCCGTAAAAACATTGACCAGTTTTGTTACATGAAAATATTATTTTTTAAACGAAAATATTTTTTCTCCGTACAAACCATGGCCATTTTTGTTAAACTATCTAATAAAAAATACCATCCAAAAAACTCCCTACAATTTTTTTATCCTCAAAATTTGATAGAAAAAATTTGCTGGGACGGCTTTTAAACTAAAACACGTACGATGTGCGACCTAAATATGTATATTAGGGGAGTCAGGGCTAAATTGGAATACCGTAAATAAAGTTGTTGGTACGCTATATTTATTCTCCATCAACAAAATTTGCATCCTATTTCCATATACTCGCATAGACACTTCTCCTCCCGCCACTATTTTTCCATGAAAATATCGATTTGACCTTGAATCAAGACAAAACAGCAATATATATTGTTGACTTTACTGTACTAAGCTGTCGTATGTACGTCGATAACAATGATTTTATATGCAAATTAATTTAGAACATCCTATCCTACTGCCGCTCTGTTTCACAGATTTTTCCATCGTGTGCATTTGATTTTCAACGAAAGGATATTGCATCTTCCTGCTTTTAAACTTCTTTGATGGCGTTTTTTTTGTACTTTGGCGCTCTTCATTTTTATAAACGAAAAAAGTGTAAAAAATATCTGTGGGGCATGTCAAAGATATGTACTAAAGATATGATGATACTATGGCGATATCTAAACATACCTACCGCCCTTTTACACCTTCGTTTGACACCTGATATGCGGGTGTACAGAATGTCTTTTGTGCGAAGCGTTCAACTGTCACCAGGAAATTCTTTTTTCGTTACAAAATTGTTTAAATTCCATCAAGACAAGTAAGTACACGACGCTTCAGGCTATGTTTTCATGTCGCATGGCTGATAAGATCCTGGAAAATTCATTCTCTGTATACCGGAAACTTTCTGCTACGGGAAGAGTATCTAAAGACGTAAAGTCTATATGAATCCCATTCTTTATTGAAACCAAATCTCCAGACTCCACTCTCACTTCCATTCAATTCGCTCACTCCCCAGACATTATTTTAGCTTATACTCATCGAGGGTAGCATTACATAAAATTACATCCAACTGTTGCGCGCTTCATTCCTGATACCATCTTAGAGTATACGTATATAAGTAGGAAGCGTATATCTACATATATGAGAGATGATATTCCAACAAAACATCGTCTTATTGAGTTTTTACTAGAAGCTTATACAGGAAATATGAGCACGCAGATGGGCAGGGTAGGTAGATGCAAGTTTTAGGTAGCAATACTCGAAGTTAAGTAAATAAGCGACTCGACGGTCCTTCAGGAGCTTTTGTAACCATCGGGATTCTTTTTAAAGGTGTCAGCAACTATTTAGGCACGGATTCGTTACGTTACACGGAAAAAACATATGACAGCCATTCCCCCGAAATCTTATGCTCGAGTCCTATATTTATAGGAAATGGTCGAGTTCTATATTCATAGTCCTATATTTATAGGCATAGTGGCCAAATATGAGAGTGATTCCTATAAAAAAATATCTTATGTCTTTCTTATACAAAATCTACGTTCCTGCACAATTTATCTAACAAATAATAGTTTACGTAAAAATATGAATTTTGATTTTACGAAATCTGAAATATCTCGATAACGGTAAAAGATAATGATTTATGATAAAAGGAAAAAATGTTGAAAATTTTAATACCTTTAATTATACCTTTACCTTTTTTTTCGAAATACCGTTGTTTCGCAAGGAAATCGTAAAAATATTTTTTTTTAAATGTCAATGATAATATCTCGATAACGGTAGAAGATAGCGGATTACGATGAAAGACAAACATTATTCTCTTCAATTCATTTCATATATCAAACCACCAAAAACCTATTATTTTTCGAGATAGTAGGAAAAAACTGATCTTTTTTACGGACAAGTATCCGTAAAATTCTTCAAACTATCAGAATTTAATTCCCAAAGACAAAAACGGTATATCTCGATAACGGCTTGAGATACGAAGTTCTAGAAAAAGACAAAGATGTTGAAAATTTTATTGTCTCCAAGTTTTGTTACATATAAAACCGCTGAAAAACGCGTAGTTTCGAAGTAAATAACAAAAAAACGAAATTGCGATTTCTAAAAAGCCGCCATTTTGTTTACTTCCGGTTAACGGATTTCCACCAAAATGGGTGCTACTTTTGCTGGAATTTGTTCAATCTTTTCTCAGCCCTATATACATAGTAATGATTCCACGAAAACTAGGACTGGTCCCAATATTTTTAAAAGCCTAGGCTAAAAAATTGAGTCCTATGCGGATGCGGATTTTTCCTATGCGGATTTTTTCCGTGTAGGCGAATGTATTCAGGATTTTTTCTGCCAACTTTTCCGTATATACTTTCTTATATCCTAGGTTGTCTGATTTTATACCGAGGTATTTTATACCTGTTCAGCGAATGTGTTTATAGCCACCGCCACGGGTGCCAGATTGTGTGGGGGTTGACGTTAACATCGACCAAAGAAACAAAATTTTGTTACCATCGCATGAGGGCACTTATTGGTTTGAGAAAAGCACCATTGAGACTAAACCAGGTAAAACGCAGCTCCCCGACCTCGCTTCTCCCACTGCGATACTCTCTTTGTTGGCTTATTTAGAACCTGAGACGGTGGTATAAGAAAGCTTTTGATATGATATGTGATAATTTAACGCGAAATTGTTGGGGCATGACTTCTGTTTTTTGTGAATTTTTTTCTTTCAGGAAGATGTGTTTCACGGCACACGCGGAGGGCTGGATTAGACTGTTTTTAATACCATAGACCCCCAATGGGGAAGACATACACTGTTTATTGAAAACGTTTTATGACAATTTTTATGATTCCGCACGGGGACAATTTGTACATTCTTGAAAAACATATTTTTTATGGTCATGTAATCTTTTCAATATGTTCCTTATAATTAAAATTTAATTTCCATTCAAATTTCTTTTCATATTTTTATAGTCGCGCTATTTTGTTTTTGACATTTGACAGAGATTAATAGATCTTCAGAATTATACAAAGATTTTCATATATCCATGGTTATAAAGTTCTGCCGGTTCGATTTGGGTGATTAATTTTTTTTATTGAAAGCTACCATTATATAGGTTTGTACAAAAATTTAAGTACACGAGAATTACTTTTTGTCTAAACAAGTTTTCCGAAAAAATGAGCCGTTTTCGAGAAAATCCCAAAATTTTTCTTCCATTTCTATTGGAGAGGGGCAAGGGGTGGTTTTTATTATATAAAAAAAAGTTAGAGGCAACAAACTTTTCTACACTTTTGTCCTTTCCTAGAACTCGATATCTCAAACCGGTATCGAGATATATCGTTATTTAAAAAAAAATCAGTTTTGCGATTATCTCGAGTTTTTTGACAGGTCAATGTATGAAATAATTTGAAGAGAATAGCATTCCCGATAATTTTGTCTTTTAGGATTATCCGCTATCTTTTACCGTTATCGAGATACTATCATTAAAAATTAAAAAAATAGAGTTTTTCGAAAAAACGGTGAATGGAAAATTAAGGGTATTAAAATTATCTACATTTAAAAATCGTAAATCGATATCTTTCACCGTTATCGCGATATTTCAGATTTTGTCAAATCAAAATTCATGTTTTTATGTAAACGAATTTTTTGTTCGTCAGGTTATAGTGTAAATTTTGCAGAAACGTAGATCTTGTATAAGAAAGTCAAGTGCTGTTCAAATCAGATATTTTTTGTTTCTAGAAAAGCTACAATTGCTAGGGGCCCATCGTCAAATACTCTACATGACAACAGACAAAACGTTTGTTTAAAAAAAATCCATTTGTATAGGAGAGGAGGGAAGGAGTGGTCCGATTGGATTATAACGTATGGATGAGTTATGTAAAATTTTATTCTAAACACATTTTAACTTAATCAATTTTTCAATACGACTCACCGTTTTCAAGAAAATAGAAAAAAAAATATTCAATTTGACCGGGGGAGGGGGGAAGGAATGGTCCAATTGGATTTTGATGTATAGATAAGTTATGTAAAATCATATTCTAAACACATTTTACCTCGATAAATTTTTCAATATGACCGTTTTCGAGCAAATTGAAAAAAAAAACTGTTGCGTTTATATGGGGGAGGGGCGGAAAATCGTTGATTTTTACACGTTCAAGAACTTATGCTACGTTAACACGAATGACAAATTTGTCATTTTTTTTGTCATAAATTATCATCATCATGTAAATAGTATCCTTTTTGTCATGATTTCTGTCAGAAAAATGACAATCTCTCATAAAAGAATGAAATTGTCCATTCTTTTATGACAGATTGTCATTATCTGTCATTCGTGTAAACCCAGCATTACCCTAGCCACTCACGAGAAACACAACTAAACAAAATTTCATGTCTCTAGCTCAATCCTTTCGGAAGTTATGGTATTCAGGGACAGCTGGACAAACAGACAGACGGACGGATATGCGGAAATCAAAATCTTTTATCATCCCTAACACCCTTGTGTAGTTAATTTTTGTGTACGATAATTGGTTCGATGCGTTACAAACGGAATACTAAATCTAATATACGATATATTAAATCTATATGATATATCATATAGAGTAAAAAAAGATATTATACACTGAAGCCTTATTGTAAAAGTCAGATGCTCTAATAATGTACCTGTTGGATAAATAAATAAATAATTCTATTATTTTAATAATTTAAACTTTTAGTAAAAATTCCTGCTACAAGTGTCCGTAAAATTCTTCAAAGCATCAGAATTTAATTCCCAAAGAGAAAATTCGTCTACAGTCTTATATTCATCTTACCCAAAGTTTTAAATTAATTGAATTTGGTATGTTCTTAAACTAATTCCTAAATTCAAGCTAACAGCAATAGAATCTACAAATCCACCTAACAACTACCGATTAAAAGGCTACCAGATCGCCTCCTTTACTTCTAACACCCCCCGAATAGGGTATTAATTTACAATGTGCTATGAATGGATCCTGACGCTGTATACAGAACAAAATCCAATAAAGGACACACGTAGACAGTGTTCTCGTTTCTAACATGACTACTACCGGAAACTACTACACAATATTATGTTCATATAATGCTTAAATCGATTCAGACAAAGGTATGCCAGATCTTGTATATAGATATTTGTGGTATTTCCATAACAGGTAAAGATGGAACAATTAACCTGTCCGAAGAAACTTGAATAAACAACGATAGGATAAACTTCCTTTTTGGGTTCCAAAAGATTTAAGCAGTTTAATGACTTTCACGGCATGGTTTCGTTTTCCATCTAACAATATTCCAATATGTGCCTCCTCTATTGCTCGTTTCAATTCAGAGAAAGGTTAAAACTTGAAGGGTCTACAAGAATGGACTTCCTTTTGCATTTATGAAGTTTATAAATTTAAACTCAACGGAATGTTAGACCGGATGATACTTTGGTACTATTTTACTTTAATTATGGAACTGTTATAGATTGCCATGAATTGCCGGATGTTGTATAGAAAGGAGCTTTTAATTGAACTTGGAAATTATTTCAGTTATATTAGACAGACAATGAAAATACCATTCGTTCACTTTTTTTACGGAAAAGTGTTCTATTTTTGTTTGCAATTTGTCTCGCAAGTTTTTATTAAACGGAGCGTTAAAAGTCCCTTTTGCACTGTTAGACATCGGTCTATGGCAGGAAATGATGCAAAAGTGTAGTTGAAACTCACAAAAAAAATGTTCAAACTTTCGGTGGTAAATGGTAGGGCTGGCAAATATAAAACCTACGAAAAAGTACTTCAAATATCTGCTGGAAATTTTTTAGGGACACCAAATTTTAATGTTCACTGCGGTTCTTGCGCCAACCGATGCTGTTAATATTGCAAGAAAGAAGGATGTCCCGAAAATTAGTCAGATTGAATTTTGATGTATGGCACAGTTATGTAGAATCTTATTCTAAACACTTTTTGCAAACATAAATTTTTCGAAAGAATGAGCCGTTTTCGAGAAAATCCCAAAAATCTTTTACATTTAATTTATATGGGAGGGGGGAAAGGTGGTTCACTTTTTACCGATTTTCTCATATTTTCGAATTTACTCAGAAGAAAAGCTAAAATTGCCAGCAACCAATCGCCAAATACTCTATATGAAAGCAAACAAATTTTTTATGAAAATAATAATGATCTATTTGTATGAGAGAGGGGGGAAGGGGAGTGGTCCGATTAAATTTTTATGTATAGATAAGTTACATAAAATTATATTCTAAACACATTTGATCTTTATAAATTTTTCAATACTACTCAGCGTTTCCGAGAAAATTGAAATAACAACTGTTTCGCTTGTGCCACATGGAAGGAATTGTCCGATTTTACCCGTTCAAGAACTTAGCCTAGCCATTTACGAGAAATGCAGCTACACAAAATTTCAAGTCTCTAGCTCAATCCTTTTGAAAGTTATGGTGTTCACGGACAGACAGACGGACGGATAGACAGACGGACGGATAGACAGACGGACAGACAGACGGACGGACAGACAGACGAACGGACAGACGGACAGACGGACGGACGGACAGAGGGACGAACGGACAGACGGACAGACGGACAGACGGACGGACGGACAGAGGGACGGACGGACAGACGGACAGACGGATAGACAGACGGACGGACGGACGGACAGACGGACGGACGGACAGACGGACGGATGAACAGACGGACGGATGGAGTGACATACCGAATCCAAAATTTTGTGTCATTCCTAACACCCTGGTGTACTTAATTTTTGTATCCGACGATTGGTTCGATGCGTTACAAACGGTATACTAAATATATATCGTATAAAGTATAAACAAATATACCAAATATTTCTAAATAACAAGAACATAAGGGATGCGCCGCAACTTTCCAAAACATTACACACAAAAATAAACTCAAAAAAAAATTCACCAAATCAAGAATTCCACCGAAGTTTTTGAATAATACTTTAATAATACATGAAGGGGTTAAATTATACGATTAGTTAAATACGTAGCAATTTGCTGTCATGTAACTCCTTCAAGGAAAATCAACAGTTTGGAAAAATAAATGATGGATATACGCCCCAGCATCGTCACATCAATCTTGTCATGAAAATATTGTATTTGACCTATGGACCCTTTATGTCGTCCGCTAGGATCTACAGTTCCTGCCTCGCTGTTACAGCCTTGTTTCAAGGATCAAGGATTTGTTTTCAAGCAACGAAAAATCTCCTAATAAAAAACGAAGTGAAAAATATATTTTAAGATTCCACATATTTATATAAAGATATTGTGGGTTTTTTCGGAGGGTCCATAATCTATCCCGCTCGCCCATCATCATCACTCAAATGTGAGTGGGTCTGGCATCGCAAAATAGGTTTCCATGACATCTAGGGCATCATATCGCCATGAAATATGCATGAAGAGGGTAAATTGAATATAAATCATAGAGAGGGGTTATTCCATTCAATGCTGCTGTTTCAGGATGTTTTTTTTCTCTCACATCCAGAATATATAGTAAAATATATGGATAACTTATAGGCATCACTAATATCCGCAACACCCTCTAAATAACCGTCATCGGTCCTTATGATGATACACGTTAAAGAAATTTGGGGTCATATCGGAGTGAAGTATTGCTGGAGAACTTGGATATAAATTTCTCGTCCTGCTGGATATCATATCCACACAACTATGGAGCTGGTGGGGTGGCACACATAGCAAAGATAACCCTTTTCCATGTGGAATATATTGCTGTCGACAACGATAAGTCGACGGGTGGTGGAATCGAACAAAACAGCCGGGGCACAAGGAAAAAGAACTGCCGGAACTGTGAAAAACCTCTAACCCTTTTCTCCAATCTTTCGACTCGCAAGCATCCCCTCTAATATTCGTATCCCGTGTACCAGAAAAAAAACCACCCCCGATGGCAGGCATATGAAAGAAATGTGGCATCTGTTTCTGACACTTTCTCGGCCAATATCACTAAATCAATCAAAATTCAGAATCCAGCCGGGATACGGAACATATCTTTTGCATTTGAATTTCTTCCTTCTGCCAAAAATGGATCCAAAATGGATCGAATGCGTGTTTCATGTACATTTCAAATATATTGATTATGCGTGTATCTATATATGAAATGGAGATTCTCTCTAGATACACCCACTGCAAAGATAGTACCTACACATTTAGATAAAATTACATCGCACCTCACCACATCGATATTCCCAGAAATTGAATTTATGACGTGGATATCAGTAAAAAAGAAGAAGTATTCGTTTTTTTTTATTTTATTTCGATTATCGTCCTTGGGGTGTTGTTTTTTTTTTTGGTGCTCGGGAAATAGGAAAGCACATTTGGAAAAAATCGTTAAATTTTGGAGTATCTATGCTTGAACAGAGACAGCCCAATAATCTACATATCTATCTCGACTTTTGATGCCTACTTTTAGTGGTGTACCCACCTTTGAATGATTGTTAGTTCCGAAGTTTGGAAAAAAAATCAATCGACAGGAAACGCACATAAATCGCAAGCATAAAAGTTGTAAATTTCGCTCGTAAAAAAATTCTTTTATAGCTAAACAAGCCACCCGAAACATTTCAAATTAAGTGCATTTTGGACTCCCTTTGCTAGTATTGCCCGATTTGTAAGTATGGCCAGTAATCTGATTTTAATACCAGCCGAAATGACGAGATAGATTACGTTGATCTGAATAACTCGGTTTAATGGCTAATTTTTTATGCAGTTTCGGACATGAACGATTATGGGATTTGGTAGTGTGTTCGGTACGAGAAACATCCACTAAATCATAACCTGATAACTTAATCAACGGATTTAAATTAACTGTCTACAGAATTTTTATTAAAACAAGGATACTTAAATTAACTTTATGGTAGCAAATTAATTAAATCCGAAACTCCATTTCGGGATGATGAGGATTTTTTTATTTATGTTATTTAGGAGACATTTTTTGTGAGATCTTTCAGCAAATAAAAACCAGGGATGGAAAACGTTATCGTAATGTAACGAAATAACGATTTTCCGGTTTTTTCCCTCAAAATTGCGTTATAACGTTATAGACAATAACGAAAAACGTAACGAAAACCGAAAAAAATGATTTCGTTTTTTAGTTGTTTATTTATTTTTGCTTTTTTTAACTTTGTATTATTTTTTTGTGAAAATTTCCACAAAAAACTCATCAAATATAACCCCACAGACCTACCACCTGCTGAAAATATAATTAAAAATATTCGGGTAGTATTTCTAATCATATTTTAATTCGAAATCGGAATTTATTTTGGCCACATTCACTCTATTTCTGGAGATACGAAAAAGAAAATCTTTGAAGCAACCTTTTTGATATCGAAAATATTTTCCACCGACGATCGACAAACAGACCGACAAACAGACAGACCGACAGATAGACCGACAGACAAACTGACATACAGACCGACAAACAAACTGACAGACAGACCGACAGACAGACCGACAGACAGACCGACAGGGAGTCCGACAGACAGTTCGACAGACAACCCGACAGACAAACTGACAGACAGACCGACAGGCAGACCGACAGACAAACTGACATAAAGACCGACAGACAAACTGACATAAAGACCGACAGACAGACCGACAGACAAACTGACATACAGACCGACAGACAGACGGACATCCTCACAATTGTGCGGATTTCGTACTGAAACGGATTTCGTACAGACAGACAGACCGACAGACAGACAGACCGGCAGACAGACCGACAGACAGACAAATCGACAGACAAACCAACATACAGACCGACAGACAGACGGACAGACAGACACACAGATAGACAGATGTACGGATATCCTCATAATTCTGCCTGAAACGGATGGATTTCGTACTGATCATAAAGTTTCTATCTCTCCGTTCTCAAGTCAATCTCCGTGCAGAATACAATGCTTGACCTCTATAGCAGAAGAAAGTAAATTAGTGGTTTCTGTAAATTAAAAATGTACAAAATCGTGACAGAAGTTTTTGAAAATAAGTCGGGAAAAAAAGAGCTAGGAACAGTTAAAAAATCTCAAACAACAAAAAAAGAGACAAAAAAAAATGTTTCACAGTGTAATAAGTGCGACAAACTTATTTTGTGTTTTGGTGTTTGAAAGTTTTAAATTCTTTTTCTTATTTTTTAAAATTATTTTTGTAATTTGTGCAGCAATTTTCTATCAAGCGGACGAATTTATATAAGCAAAGATTACGATGGTCCACATGTGAACATTTCTACAAACTATAATAGATTTTAAGCGTCCCTCTAACTTCGTCGTAAATTTAAATACCATCCAGAACCCTTTCAAAATGACATGTAAAGATTATTCAGCCATCATTTAACATATATATAAAGCTGAAAGCTTATGTTTCGAACTTGAGTAACTTAATCTCTGATGGTGTATTTAGAAATAAGTCCCACGGGCACAAAGTGTATAATTAAGCCGAATATTCCAGCCCATCCGATATGAAATGTGATACGTTAGTCCACAACATGTACCCAACGCCGGTTGTAACAAAAGGTTAAAACTTATTTTCGTATCATCCCCTTTTTAGTACCTACTCTGAGAAAACCATTTTCTTTTCGACCCCTCGTGTTGGTGGTAGGCACTTTAGAATTCCATGTCGTCTGGAAACGTATGGGATTTCCTGAAGTGTCATCTCAAGCATCAGGGACTCAGCCCTCAGAAAGGCAGCATTCCAGATTCAACGTTAGAATGTTGTAAGCGCCTGGCATTCGTAAGTACTACTCAAATATGCAATTTTCTAAATGTTGGAAAAATTGCTTTCACCGAACCCGAGAAGGATTCTTCAATTTCGTCCTTTGGCACCGAGAATGACACCAAAGCTCAATGCAAACACTTGACGGAGTGCTTCGTGCGACTTTTACGCGAAATTAAAATGAAACAAAAAAAAACGCACATGGAATTAATGCATTTGCTTGAAATCTTCAATTCCTATTTAAAACCTTTTTTTTTTTCATTTAGGGGTAAATTTTTTTACTACAACACAGATATGTCGCTTTAAAAGCAGTTTTTGGGAATTTTAGCAAAAATCTGATATTGTTTGCTGTTCAACTTTTTGAAATACAGTAGCCTTCCGGTGTGTGTTTCTGTAACAAACTATTCTCAGTTTATAACAGAAGCAGAAACCGGGGGGCTACTTTAAAATAAAATGAAAAGCTTCACGGCAACTCTAGATAAAAGTATCTAATGTGATTTAATTTTGTTGTTCTTGTGACATACGAGCGGGTCTGATGGAATCGTTTGTTTGCAATGTTACGTAAATAAAATTTTCCTATTAGAAACTCAAGAAGCATCAAAAAGGAATTTTTCGACTATTCTTTAAGTACATTTCTGTCTACCACTTATAAAAAAAATATCAGTTGTGATCAATACAAAACATTTCTCTTCAATATTTAGTTTCGGAGAAGATATGTAAATAATAGTATTTTTTCAAATATCTCGAGGATCGTTAAAAATACGGAAAAACTGTTAACAGAAAAAATACTGGACATTTTATTTTCTTAGACAGACCGACAGACAGAGCGACAGACTGACAGACAGACCGACAGACCGACAGACCAACAGACCGACAGACCGACAGACAGACAGACAGACACACAGGCAGACAGACAGACAGACACACAGGCAGACAGACAGACAGACACACAGGCAGACAGACACACAGACTGACAGACACACAGACTGACAGACAGGTTATTAATTTTTTTTTCCCAAAAGCGCATTATTTTCGGAAAATTTTCAAAAAACTTTTTTTTTTTTTTTTTTTTTTTTTTTTTTTTTTTTTTTTTTTTTTTTTTTTGAAAAAATGTATGGGAAGTAGAATTACCGTTACTTTTACAAAAGTTGATAAAAACTCATTTACAAAAATTTCTAGCGACTTGAAACGCACAGACAGACACACAGATGCACGGACTCATATCTAATATCGGGTTTCCAGAACACTTTTATGTATTAAATTGCTATTATTCTGTCTGAATTAGTATGGCTTGTTATTAAAACTATATGAATTAAATTTGCAAAAAGCTTAATTTATTTAAAACTAGCTCTAGACGCCATTATGGATTAGTTTTTCTTGCCATTGTCTCCACGTTTTCGAGAAACACGTTTGCAAAACTACAGCCTAACTCCGATTTGAATATGATCTACGCAAAAGTGGAGAAATTGTATTCCAAAGACTTTTTACTTTCCTCTGCTATACTTGTAGAGACAAAGTATTGTATTCGTGACGGAGATCGACTTAAGAACGAGGATAGGAAGGAACTTTCGTATCAGTACGAAATCCCTTTCAAGCAAAAGTATGAGGATGTCCGTGTATCTGGCTGTTGGTCTGTCTATCTGTCGGTCTGTCTGTCTGTCTGTCTGTCTGTCTGTTTTACTTATCTTAAATAATTTAAAAACCCGTTGAGCTCGAATTTCGAATAGATTTTTGTATTTAATTCAAGTTTCAAAAAAAAAATTGAATTAAATACAAAAACCTTTTCAAAATTATTGAATTTCAGAAATAAAATTGAAAATATTACTCACCTCATAACAAGATTAACCGTTCAAGCATTTAAACCTTTTCTCTGTCAATAAATACTCAGTCATGCATATGAAATCCGTCTAGTGGTAAAGTTGGAAATTTCATTGAACCATAACTTAAAGATTACAAATATAAATGTCTATACCGAAAGATTATGTTATGAAAAACAGATACCTGAGTACCAACACCGAACATAAGTACTATGTATAACGTCTGTAGGCATGCCCTTTGATGTATGCACACGAAATATTCATATCTCTTTGAAATATGTATGAAAATTTTGGGACCCATACATCCGTAATATAACGTCTTTCGTTAACGAAAACCGGCAACATAACTTTTATGTGTGAAACTTATGGGGTAGGCATGCAAAAAGCTGGTATGAATAAGCATAACGTTCTGAGAAGAAAACCCTATGCTCGATTATATTCGGTTATAACAATGGATTTATTTCTCCTTTTATAGCATTTAAGTCTTGTATCTGTCAGATATAAATATGTTTATATATACAGACATATGCGTATCTAACGAAGAAAATAACCAATTATCCGTCTATATTCAAAGCTCAAGGAAAGCATGCTCTTATACGCATCGTATATCATAACGCACAGGACAAACTTGCAATATTCACAATTCAAAAGATGCCTTGCCAAGGGCGATTCGTACAAAATTCGGTGATAACGCACGAAAGCAATTAAGGCGTAAAATGGGGCATCTCCACATTGACGCATCCACAAACTATGCTCAAGCGATCCCCAATAATATTCTTATTCTAAATCATTTCTTAAGGGTTTGGTTGCGAAGATTAAACCACATCCGACATATACTATGTGTTAGCTTTCCATACTTGGCAAATATCGTATAGTGTGTGTTTTGTATGCCTATAAAATGTTATATATACGCGTTTTGTTTACGATTGCTATCCAAACCGAGTAATCATCACGTTTCACTAAAATTCGATCGTTTATAAGCATTTGACACACTCAAAACAGTTTACTCCTTTTTTTTGTGTATTAACAAATGCTGCTCGATCAAACATAGCGATTTAGTGAATGTTTGCAGACCATAAACATGGGAAATTTGGACAAATACCAATAACCACATCCCATTATAAACTCACATACGTTTGGCAATAACGATTTTATTGCATCATTAATCGATTGATGTTGAACTTTTTCCAATTACCAGCAGAATGTCTTAATTTTTTGGAAGCGGGGGGTTTTTTCAAGATAACTTTTTTTTTGCTTCGTACGTTTTATGATTTAAAAAAAATCACATATGTTAGGTAAACCATACCATTTGCAATGCGAACAAAATTAAAATCATCGAATATAAAAATATACGTAATAGAACTCTTTCGCTTAACAGGCCTCAATTGTTATTAACCGGCTCCAATTGTTATTTCAAAATTAAAGAAATGTAACAGAGAACCGTTAAAGAAATGTAGAGAACCGTTGGAGAACCGTTAAGGAAATGTAACAGCCGTTTAATTTTTAAATAATATGCTTTTTTTCATAAAAGCACATAATTTTCATAAAACTTACAAAAAATTTCAAGTCGCTAGCTCAGCGCGTTCTCGAGTTATTTAAATTATTCGATACGTTGTGTTGCACCGTTTTCGAGAAAATCACAAAAAAATCGTTTGTATGGAGAGGGGGAAAGGAATTGTCCGAATTCGTCCGTTCAATAAAAAATTTTAAAATCTCTATCTCAATCCTTTCGACAGTTATGCTACTCACGGACGGACATGGATTACTCAAAATCTCTTGTCATCCCCAGCGGTAAAAATTCAGATTAAAAAAAATGCTAGAAAATCACCCTTCCCCTTGTAAGTCCGTGTCACACTATCGCCGAATTCCACCTCTAAAATGGCGATACATCCAAATATCCCCCTAATTGAAAAGAAATGCTTAGAAGTAAGAATTTCTTGTTAATTTCTTTCTTTTTTTAGCCCCATTCGCCCCTGGCACGGCTCTCGAGCTTTGTTGTGCTTGTTCGAAGTCATTTATTTGTGATTTTTCCATAATTTTTAATTTTCCCAGTAAACAAGTAAGCGCAAAATGAACACCACAACCTCAAGGTCAAAGGAGTTTTGCGAATTTTTAAATTCAATGATCATTTTACGATTTCTTGTGTTATTTGGGATGCTTACCAATTTCAGTTAATTGATTTATTCAAATTTTACACTGAAATGGTTGCCTTTTAATTAAACCTAATGTAATATTTAATTAAAATAAATCCAAATAAATTCCACTCGTTAACAACCGATACGAAAAATTTGTAAAGAAGCCAGAAAAAAATTGTTCTAAGGGCCTAATTTTCTACCGAATATTTGCAAATAAAATTTAAATAATGTGTAATCAAAGAACATGTAAACAAGACCGAACCTTTTCATCATACAAGAGCATTTATTATATTCCATAATATGTACTACGTGGGGCATATATCACGTTTTTGCCCAACACCATGCGAACAAACAGCAAAAAAAATTAATTTTCCCCTAACATTAACCCAAAAATCCTATCATCCTCGACTTTAACACATAACAAAAAACCCGAAAAATCTCTTGATACGAAATCATAAAACCCTAAATTCATATGGGATATGAGTATAACAAACAGACTCCATTTCTGTATGTTAACAACCTATATTGTAAAAGTCCATATAATAAAAGCGTCTTTAGTTATAAATACATATAGACGTTTCTATTTTATTTATATATTTTTTTCATGCTCGCATTCATTCACCGTTTTATCATCATTTCGTGAAAAAGAACCTCTTCAATTTAACCCTTTTTTTCGCAAAAGAAATTCTAAATCAAAGCAAAACGATGGCACATACAGAAAAAAGTCCATTTATGGAAAATCTCTGACTTGGTCAAATGTGATTTTATTTTACTGAATTACACTTTTGATTAATATATACAGAGAAAGTCGTTTTACCATGAACCATTTATGGAGTATCTGGTAATCCGAATATGAGTTCTTTTTCCATTTTTGTGACAGCCAACATAATACCATTTCGACAGTGATTTTATGGGAAAAACATCTTCTCGAAAAATGTGAAAAATCTGCGAAAAACGGCAGATATTAAAAAACGAGAGATTTGTATAAATTCTATTTTACACTTTTCAGAATATCGTTTTGAGGGGTTTTTTTGGATTTCAATGAAAAGGAAATCGAAAGGATGCTAGACTTTTGGCCCTTTTTTGATTCATCTGCATATTGGGTGGGTTGGGGCTGTATCTATTGGTCAATATCTATCCATACATGAGAATGAAGTCCATTTAATCCTATCGGCTATCCCATTGAAGGTCCAATGGGACAATACTTATATGACAGCTAAATCCATTCAATGTTATTTTTAGAATTCATCCCGATATAGGGATTTTTTTTGTGTTCATTCAAAACTCATACCGAGGGTAGGCGCTGGTATGTGCGGAATATGACTTTAAATCGGAATGTTTTTTGCCTGATAATAAAGTGTCATTCTTCCTACGGGGATTCACCCGTCCTTTAAAAAAACGTTTTGTATATTTCCCTTATCCCGGAAAGTTTCGCTTTATTCTTAATAAAGAAACACCTCCTGTTGTAAACGATTGTCCCGTAGAATCCTGCCTACACATTGATAGTAATAATCTATATCACATACCGCGCTGTTATAACAGAAAAAGAACACTGGTGTTCATAAATTAAATGGATTGGGAGGGGGGAGGAAAGGCAGGGGGTGGTAGTAAGGTACGAGTAATAAACAAAGCTCAGAATAGATTTTCCCCGATGGAAGGTTGTGTATTTTAAGTAGGGTGACCATACGTCCCGTAATGGCCAGTACGATCCCTGATTTACGTCGCATTTTGTCCCGAAACGAAACTTTTGTCCCGGATTTTGATACTCTTGCAATGCATCGAACCAATCGTCGAACACAAAAATGAACTACACGAGGATGTATGGGATGACAAAAGATTTTGATTTCCGCATGTCCGTCCGTCTGTCTGTCCGTCTATCTGTCCGTCTGTCTGTCCGTCTATCTGTCCGTCTGTCTGTACGTCTGTCTGTCCGTTTGTCTGTCCGTCCCTCCGTCTGTCTGTCTGTCCGTCCGACTGTCTGTCTGTCCGTTCGTCTGTTTGACTGTCCGTCCGTCTCTCCGTCCGTGAATTCCATAACTTTTGAAAGGATTGAGCTAGAGACTTAAAATTTTGTACATTTACGTTTCTCGTAAACAGTAAGGCGCTATTTCCATACAGCCGATTTTTTCATCTGATAAAAGAATGGGATGCACTCATGTCAAGACAGCTTGGACAGAAAGGGAGAAAAGAATAATCCTAGAAATTTTGTAGTCTTCTGCAGTACTAAAAAGTTCTAATTTTTCCAACCAATTTTCCTACTGCAGATTATTCCCCTTAACAACAGATGAACTTGTTCGTCTGATTTCTAGCATTTTCGTCTGCAGTTGCATTCTGTCACAGTAAACGCACACGTAGCCGTCACACATATGTAAGTAAATACTTTATAGCAAGATGTGATTGGAGATTGATTTGTTTCCCATTGGGTTAACGCTGAAATCAGCACACAATCGACTTCAGTCTAAAGGGGGATGTCTTTAATTTCTTAATATGTGATAGGGAGGCTTTGGCTGCTTTTATTCGGTCACTCGTATAGAAAATTACAAAAGTTTATCTCTTTCTGGTTTTCTGATTTTTTCCATCAGATAAGGAAGTCGGCTGTATGGAGATTGGCCTTAAGGCTAAGTTCTTCAACAGGAAAAACTGGACCATTACATTCTCTCTCTCCCATAGAAACGAAACAGTTTTTAACAAAAACGGTGAGTCGTATTGAAAAATTGATACAAGTGAAATGTATTTATAATAGGACTTTACATAACTTACCCATCCATACATCAGAATCCAGGTGGACCATTCCTTCCCTCCTCTCACATACAAATTGAATACTTCTTTTCTATTTTATCGAAAACGGTGCGTAGTATCGAAAAATTTATAAAGACGAAATGTGCTTAGAATAGGATTTTACATAACCGTTCCATACATCAAAATCCAATTGGACCAATCCTTCCCCATTCTCCCATAGAAGTGGATTTTTTTTTCATAATTTTTTTTTCTGCCCTCATAAAAAGTATTTCACAATTGCCCTCTGGTAACTGTAGCTTTTCTTATGTTTCAATTTATGGTCGTTTGGACTACAAAAACTTAGTAACTTAAGCCAAACTTAAGTTATTTAAGCCCAAGAATTTCTATAGTTCCAGAAGGCTAAGCATTACTTAATTTTTTAAGAACAAATGGCCTAAAAAAACCTTAGTGTTATAATTTATCAAGTAGACAAAAAAAAAACGATCACTAAATATGCAAAATGTACTCTACTTTGTCTGGAGATGGCACCATATTATATTTTTTCGCCTGCGGTCCATTTTTACAACGGTTTTTCACAAAGAGCAAATGTATATCAAAAAATTTCGCCCGTAAGGCTTTTCCCTTTATTAGTATTTCTTACAATTTGCTTTGCGGTAATTTGTGGAACATAAAAAGTTAATTTTCGCCTTAAACTATGTAACTTTTAATTTAAGAAAGCTTTGCGCTACAATTGGGTTAAAAATTTTCACCTGCGGCGAACATTCCTTATTTGTTTTTACTTGATTTTCGTACAAGTCAAATTGTTTTCTAGATAAAATTCGTTGTTTCTTTGGGGTTACGTTTCAGCCAGCGTGCTCTCCCCCTCATTCCTCCTCCCTTCCCCGCACCCTCCCACTCATCGTGTCACAGACTGACCGAAAACAAATATGGTCACCCTATTCTCGCTACTAGAACAACCTTTATTTCGCAGCACTGGTAGGCATTATTTGAAATCCTCTTACACTTTTATGTAAAGATAATGGCCATAAATATTGCTGTATTCGAGGATGTATTACATTACTTAGCCTGTGGCCAATTCACCTTACCGGTTAGGTACGTACTTCACTTGGAAATAAATCTCTGGGTCCAGGATAAAAATAAAGGTCATTTAAGTCCGAACAATTAAATTTTTATTTGAATAATGATTCGAAAAGGTTAAATAGCTGTACCTAACGACTAAAAATCTAATACTTTTATAATATATTCGGGATGAAATTTTATAAAGTTTTGAAATATTTTCGAGTATTATTATACAAGTCGTTTAATTTAATTTAAATCCTACAATTAATTTCAAAGGTTAAAAAATGATTTCATCGTTATTTAGTGTATTTTTTGGGGTTCCCTAAAATGAACTCATATGAAAAGTTACAAATTTTATAATCGTAAAATACCGTGTATGAAAATAATCTCGATTCACTCTTCTCCGAGCTCTCCCCCCCCCCCCCCCCTCTCTTCAAGCTTTTTCACGATTTTTGTATGGAGTACCGGTGTCACAGTCCCAAAGACCCCCACCCCCATCACCACCCTCACCATCCCTTAACAACGTATTTTTCGGACAGCCCATAATTCAATTTTTAACATTTTTTTAAACTATAAAACATGGCCTTAAACGTAAAGTAAAATTCCTCAAAAGTAGGGAAATTGAAGCTTTTAAGTACAAAATATTGTTACAAAAAAATTTACTAATTTTCCAAGTTTGAATTCGATATTTTTATGGACGGCAAGTATTTTGTTTCGGTTATAAAATTCGCAAAATAATTTCGATATTAACACGTTCGTGACATCGTGTACCGCTGGTGGTACATGTACAGCTTCTTAAAACCGCGCGAGTAAATAGTGCGGTAGTTTTTTTGTGGAAGTAATATAAAAACACGCACCGTGTACCACCGATGGTCCAAAACCGCCAGAAAACAAATCGCTAGTGTACCACCCGTGGTACACGATGTCCAAATGTAAAAAAAGTTAAAAAAGCAAATGTCACGAACGTGTTAACATTCAAAGACTTTTTGCTATTATTATTATTAATATTATTATTATGCAACATAAGCGATTTTGAACTAAAAAGGCAACATTTATTTCACTACACGCTGCTGTATGAAATATGGAGCGATGGATAGAGAATGCTGTGATGCTGTGAATATATGAGCATATTTGATGTTTCATATTCATTTTGCTCTTAGAATCTTAAGTAGATAATGTTAATTATGCTCATCGTACATAAAACATATCCTTACGATATGGGCTCTCAAGTCACGACACAGCAATTCATAAACGAGTTGATGGTTTCAATATTTAATTAATTTGGTAATGAAGATAATCTGATTTGCGACAACGGATTGCATATCAGCCGGCAAGATTAAAACCCCGAACTGAAACTGGATCCTCAAGAGGTCTTCTAAGAGCTTCCATTATCGTTACATTAATCGAAGCAATAAAATGATTTTTATGCGACATTTTCAAGCGTCAGCGCCGAGATTTTATATCGGCCCAATGAATTTTTTTTTCTTATATGCGTAATTTTGCTCTGAAATCATGTTGTGTTGGGGGTGGTTTTTTATTGGATGAATTCGATATACCTGAAAAGGAAATTTGAAATATAATACGCCATAAATCTCCACGACAGATAAGTCAAGTATCCATGCTCGAGTACTTGGCAGCAGGGGCGATATATTTAGCTGGTGTAAGCAATTACGGTTCCCTTTAAAGGTATTTCAAAAGGGGTTGTTTATAAAAAAAAGGGTGCTGCCAATTTATTGTAATTTTATACAACATTAACTGCCCTTAAACATTCGTACTTATGACGTTTAATTCCAATTATTATGCACAAGAGCCATTGAAAGTGGTTGAAAAGGGTAGATTTTCCATAATAAAAAAAATCGTTTTTTATTAAAAATCCTCACTTCCTAATATGTAGATAAGCTCCAAATTTTTCTTGCAAAATTAAACATTTGTAACAGACACTGTAATAAATTGTTATTTAAAACATAAGAAAAGTTACAATTGCCAGGAGCCAATCGTCAAATACTCTCTATGAGGGCAGACAAAATTTTTATGAAAAAATCCATTTGTGTGGGAGAGGAGGAAGAAGTGATCCATTTGGATTTTGATCTATGTAAAATTATATTCTAAACACATTTTGTCTTAATAAATTTTTCGATATGATGCAACGTTTTCGAAAAAACAGAAAAAACTGTTCCATTTGTCGAACTGGATTTTGATGTATAGATAAGTTATGTAAAATCATATTCTAATCACATTTTACCTCTATAAATTTTCCAATACGACTGATCGTTTTCGAGGAAATTGTAAAAAACTACTTTATTTGTATGAACTCAGAGAAAACATTGGTCATTTAGATAAAATAATGGTTAAATTAACCAAACTTTTATTAGAATCACAAAAAAAAAAAGTCAATTGGAACAAATATTTTTGGATGGAAATCTTTGTTCAACGAAAAAAGTTGTTATTTTAACAAAAATAAACTTACAAGTGATTTTTTGTTAAATCAATAACTAAAACAATAATTTTGAAAATGACAAAAAAAATGATTATATTTACAAATTTATTTTTGTTTTTCAAACAACTCTTTTATCAATTTAACAAAGAAAAAAATTGTGGAAATTCAACAAAACAAATTTTGTGAATAGGAATGAGGTTTTTGTTATTATTGCTTGAGTGTGGAGGAGAAGGCAAGAATGGTCCGAGAACTTCGCCTTGCCATTTACGAGAAACGCAAGTGTAAAAAAATTCAAGTAACTAGCTCAATCCTTTCGAAAATATGATGTTCACGGACCAACGGACAGACAGATAGACAGACAGATAGATAGACAGATAGACAGACAGATAGATAGACAGACAGACAGATAGATATACAGACAGACAGATAGACGGATGGACGGATATGCGGAAATCAAAATCTTTTGGCATCCCAAACACCTTGTATTCGACAAACGGTATACTAAATCTAATATACTCCTATATGAAATAACATATAGAGTTTAATTATACTTAAAACTTTAGAGCTAAACCTTAGCAGCGCAAAAGCACGCAACGTGGGAGCTGCGTGGACCAGAAATTTAAAGAATTAACCCAAACCTTTGGCGCCGCCCACCACTATACGACCTCTTGTGTAGCTGGTGTACATTTTCGTGTTTTTTTAAGCTTTAGGACCCGTTTACATTTGTTATTTTTTCTTGAATTTCACCGCGATCTTTATTCAGAATTTATTCCGCTCATTTTATTCATCTACCCTAAAACCAATTCAGTTAGCAAAAGTGGTCAAAATTTGAATTTATTTCGACAGTTTTATAAGAAAAAATCTATTTTGTGAGTCTTTCAGGAATAATTTCTGCGATTTTGTGTCGTATTGTAAACGGTTGTGAATTGCGTGTCGCAGAATACAATTCGTGGAATATATTGTTAGATGTAGACGACGCCTTAGACTCGATTTTACATACTGTTTATTAATGTTGTTTCCCCTTGGTGAAAATTTATTTTATGTTTGATCCAAGTTTATGCATGCTATCACTTTAGGTTTAATTAAGAAAATCCAATTACCTGAAATAAAAGAAAGAAGTTATTAAATTTTTTTGTAAAGTTTATAGAATGGTGAAAAAGCAATTTAAAAAATGGTTTTGATATTATTTATGCAAAATTACTAGAGGTGTCTATTAATGTTTTTGAATATTGTCTATAAAATACGTGACGCCAATTTTAGCCTTTTTAAACTACCTCGCACTTTTTTGGTATTTAATACCGCGGTGAAATAGCCCTTAAACCCAAAACGTTTTTTTTTTATAAAAAAAAAAATATTCAAAAAAACATCCTGAGGCGAAATGAAACCCGAGGTCTAATTTTAAAAGATAATAATAGATTTTTGGAGTTTCCGAATTTTTTTAAAACGCCCAAAAGTAGACAAAACAATTTTACAACACCTAAAAGTGGACAAAAACAATATTAAAATGCCTAAATGTAGTCAATAATCTTAAGAAGTTGCCTTTTATATAACAAAAGGATGCTCGTCTATTTGAAAATGTTTAATGAATAACTGAAAAGTATTTTGTAGCAAAAATCATTAAAAGCAAATTAGCAAAAAAAGAAATGTTCAGGAATATTTAAATTCAACATTGCCACCATTAACTTTTAGAAAAATTTAATTAAAAAAACTGATGGCCAAAAGAAATTAATTGCCATTTATTTTATATAAAAACCAACTGTTGTCACATTTTACACTACAATTTTATGCTACGGTGCTTCATTTAGTGTTTCTTCTCTGGTAACTTTATAACCATAGAAACTGAAACCACTTTATTCATATTTCAGTTTGAGTTTCCTCATCCTTAAGCACTTTCACACTGCCCCATCATATTTAAAGTCCACGACAGAATGACCACATTTTAACCTCATTCTGTCATTAACTAACTTTATGTTTCGTGTTGGGTTGCGGTTCTACAATGTCGGTAAAACTAAATGACTTTTTGACATGACTTTATGCTTCATACTAACGTAAATCTCATGTACACAAAATTGTATCTAAAGATTTACGTACGCCTACAATATTAAGCGATAACCATAAATAGATAGAAATCTTTGATGGTAAAATGGTCAACATAATTTTGAGTATTTGTGGCCATCGACAAGGAGATATCGTTTTCTCTTGGCTATATTTTGAGGTAGGATATGTCACATTCGAAAAATTAAGGTTTGAGTGGCTTTAAAATGTATTTATTTATTTACTTTGTTAAGTGTCAAATTTGTTAAAATTTAATAATTAAGTTACGGAACAAAGTCGTAAATATAGGCAAGTGCGGGGAGAGCAGCAGCGCAAGGCCCAGGTCAGAGACGGGGGTAAAAATTGTTAAAATAAGTATTCGTTTTTAAATGTTCCAACAGATCGGCATACCAACAGACAAACCGACAGACAGACCGACAGTTCGACAAACCGATAGACCGACAGACAGACCACCAGCTCGACAAACTGACCGAGCGATAGACAGACAAACCGATAGACCGACAGAACGACAAAACGATAGACCAATAGATAGACCGGCAGTTCGACAAACGGACAAACCGATAGACCAATAGACCAATATACCGACAGAACGACAGAACGACAGAACGACAGAACGACAGAACTACAAAACGACAGACCGACAGACAGACCGACAGACAGACCGACAGACAGACCGACAGACAGACCGACAGACAGACCGACAGACAGACCGACAGACAGACCGACAGACAGACCGACAGACAGACCGACAGACAGACCGACAGACAGACCGACAGACAAACCGACAGACAGACCGACAAACAGACCGACAAACAGACCGACAGACAGACCGACAGACAGACCGACAGACAGACCGACAGACAGACCGACAGACAGACCGACAGACAGACCGACAGACAGACCGACAGACAGACCGACAGAGAGACCGACAGACAGACCGACAGACAGACCGACAAACAGACCGACAGACAGACCGACAGACCGACAGACAGACCGACAGACAGACAGACCGACAGACAGACCGACAGACAGACCGACAGACAGACCGACAGACAGACCGACAGACAGACCGACAGACAGACCGACAGACAGACCGACAGACAGACCGACAGACAGACCGACAGGTAGATTCACAGATATCCTCAAAATTTTGCCTAATACGGATTTCGTACTGATCTGCCCTCGATCTCGAGTCGGTCTCCATCATGAATGCAATACTTTCCCTCTCTCTATAGCAGAAGAAAGTAAAAACTGATCTAGTGATGCGTTGCAAGCCCAAATGACGACCGCTTAAGCGAATTAAATTCTTTTTACAACCCAAATTCGATTAAAACCAACTAATTTGATATCGTATCACATTCTTTTTTGAAAAACTTCGCCTGCGGCGCAGATTTTTTAGCAGTTTTTATCCAAAAAATATTTTATTTGAATGACATTCGTTTCTGCATATGTTTTGTTTGCACAAGATAACACAATTTTCGAAAACATCTCACAGTTTTCTCGAAAACGGTTCATGAACCAAGGTTTTTGATTGTGAATGTGTTTTAGGAATGGAATGTTCACAAACCTAAGTTCGATTGTATTTTGAATATATGTTAAAATCTTGTTCGAGGAATATCCCGTGTGAGAAATTGCTTTTATAATCAAACAACTCAATCTACAAAAACAACCGCATTAAAATTATGTAACATGAAGTAACCTAATTAATGTTAAAGGATTCTCTAGATCCCAGAAATAGAAGCAATTTGAAAGCCGCATTAACCATATAAGTTATACATCATTAGAGAATGATCTCGTTATATCTGAAATAAGTAAAGTAAAGAGGAGCAATCTCGAACATAACCATTACTTGAAAAACATGATACCCATCAACCTATTGCGAAAAGCAACTCAAGAAAATGCTCTAGAATGTCTACACGAACGAATCTTTAAGATGTTCGTCTAAGAGCTGGGAATTGCGATAAAATCCAGACATCACGATTGTTGAATTTCAGCTATATAGAAAGATATTCACGACTTATTCACATTTTTGGTCTTCAGCCATTTCCATTTCTTGAATGAGTTACATCAGAACATCAGGGATTGTCTATCTTTGTATATCAGTATAGTTTAACGAAAGTTTCCAGTTGAACAGCAATGGATATTCATACGGCCATCTGAGAAATTGTATTTACCATCTTCACATAGTGGCATAGTAGTCGTATATTTACAATTGCTAAATAAACCAAAAACCAAAATAGTTTTATGCTTGTGTTCATGGTTGGTGAAGCAAAAACGAAAATCAAGAGCTCGGAAGGATTCTCGATGCCAACATCTTCTGGAGAACTCAATCTTATTTTAGTTGCGACAATGAATAAATGGACGATTCCAGTAGTTTATCGTCTTTAAGAGAGAATGCAATAGAAAATTGCACAAAGAATGTTGAATAACGTACGATTAATATCTAACTAGCTATCATTAGAGTGAACATGAAATTTAAAGAACATTTCATTGACCATGTCAGATCGATAGTTCAACATGATTTTAGCTTAGCTTAGTATTTAATAGTTTCACTGATAATATGTTTGGACTTCATATCGTAATAACCATGTAGACAAGTTAATGGAGCGTAAGACGTTTTATCTATTTATAATGTAAGTAACCGGGAGATAAGAAAAATTTCGTGGGATTTTTTTCCTTCATTATTTTTGAAGATTTGACTTTTTTATGCTCTACACTACTCGAAAGTTTGCACAGACAAGTTTCTCATAAAAAGCAAAGATAATTGCGTAGTTTACCCTTTACAAAATATAAGAAAAGCTACAAATGCTAGACGCCAATTGTCAAATACTCTAAATAAGGACAGAAAAAAAAATTTCTAAGAAAATCCACTTGTATATGAGAGGAGAACGATTGGTTCGATTGGATTTTGATGTATGGAACGGTTATGTGAAATCATATTCTAAACACATTTCACCTTCATAAACTTTTCAATATGACTCACCGTTTTCAAGAAAACTGTAAAAATCTGTTTCCTTTGTATGGGAGAGACAGGAAGGAGTGGTCAAACTGCATTTTGATGTATGGCTGAGTTATGTAAAATTATATTCTAAACACATTTTACTTTAACAAAAAATATTTAATACGACTAACCGTTTTCAAGAAAATTGTAAAAACCCGTTTCGTTTGTATGAGGGCAAGAGGGGGGGGGGGGGGGGGTGCGATCCGATTTTTCCTGTTCAAGAACTTAACCGTTCGAGAAACGCAACTGACAGAAATTTCAAGTCTCTAGCTCAATCCTTCTAAAAGTTATGGTGTTCACCATAACTTTTAAAAGGATTGAGCTAGAGACGGACAAGCGGACGGACGGACTGACAAACGGACGGACTGACAAACAGACGGACATACGGATGGACAGACAAACAGACGGACGGACATGCGGAAATCAAAATCTTTTGTTATTCCTAACACTCTGGTGTAGTTCATTTTTGTGCGCGATGGTTGGTTCGATACGTTACAAACGGGATACTAAATCTAATATACTGCTATATGATATATCAAATAGAGTAATAAAAGAACTAAAATTAGCATTAAGCGGTTAATGGGGTAGCGACCGAAAAAATGGCAACTAGATTACATATTACTATTTACATTGAATTCTGAACAGATTACCGAAAAAAGCATATTTCTACTTATTTTAGAAGTATTTTTATGATGCGCCGAACCGTTCAGAGGTTTTTTCGTCCTACTGAAAAGTCGCATTTTTTATGCAATTTCCCAAAAACTAAACTCTTCTGTTTTTGGTTCGGTTGTAGCATAAATCATACGACTTACTATAGATAGGAAACCTCTAACAAAAATTTAACTTAAAGAAGAGTATAGCCCGCGAGACTACGTCTATCCTTTTTCCTTTGAGAAACATTCATTGCTTTCGTATGTGTGGTACTAAAGATTTTTGGTGTTGCCGAGTGGCAATTTCATTTGCATTAAAAACTTTTAAAATAGTTTTTAATGCAAATTGTGAAAATACATTTTTTGATTATCGTACCACGAAAGGGGTTTACAAAAAAGGGGACGGCTGGATTCCAGTAAGCATACATTTTTGTTTGGAGACGATTTGTCTTGAGTGGAAATCAAATCAAAATTAGAAGAAATCCAATTTAATGCAGATCCTTAGGCCCCAATTCGGATGATTGTCATTTAAAAAAAATCTATGAATGAAAACGGTCACAAAAAACTATTAATCAAACAAAAAAATGCATTTTCCTGAAGCTTTTAAAACAATATACTAATGATTTCATGTTACAAACATAATTCCCTACAGGCTGAGTTTAATAAAATTTTCAAAAGCTTAATTAATGAATATTGCATCTCTATAGTTGAATTCTATATTTTATATTTGATGACTTTTTCCACAATGGCACCTACAATCCATCCCGCTGTAACGCTTTTATATCTCATATTCCTTGATTAAATATTTTAATTAAAAAGATCCATTTCATCAACTGTAATAAAATTTAGTACGTAATTTGTTTTCCGGATGAAATTCAAGTTGAATGGCTCCATAAAATACACACTTGCATATTCATTCAGAATCAGTCAATGTTTTCAATGTAGTGATTCCAACCCTCTTAAAAATATCGGCTCGAACTTATATTCAATTAGAATTCTAAAAAAAAAAAAAATTCAATGGAAATGGATTTTCAATCAAAAACAACCAATCAATTCCGAAATTATAGAAATCTATGCAATGTTTGTAAATGAATAGATTTGAATTGAACATAAAAGCAACATAATATCTAGTTTAGTAACACTATTTGGGCAAAGGAAACTTTAACAATTATGTTGAAAGTAGGTCGAGAGAATTTTATCAAAAAGTATAGTTGATTAATAGGAGATTCAACTTAAATTGCAAACTATGTACTTCTTTGTAAATACAGGTACAGACAGTTACAATTAGCAAATAAGCAATGATCGTACTTTAATCATCATTAGATTGATTAAAGGCACAATGATATGTTCGTAAGTATAGGCAAACTTCTCGTGTACAATAATTTAAATAAATTTATTAAAATTTCTATTTTCTATAATCAGTAATATAATTCTGTGTCCAACAATTTCGGTATAATTCGGTTGAGGTACCATTAAATATGTTTTTTATACCCGTATGGTGAAACCAAAGGGTATATTAACTTTGCCTTACCGTTTGTAACGCCAAGATCTCGTCATCGCACAAAAAATGAATTACACCAGTGTGTTTAGAATGATGAAAAAAGTTGAATTTAGCATGTCCGTCCGTCTGTCCGTCTGTCCGTCTGTCCGTCTGTCCGTCTGTCTGTCCGTCTGTCTGTGGCGCGGATTGCGGGCGCACGGATTGAGCTACAGACTTGAAATTTGGCACAGGTCCGTTTTTCGTAAAATGCGAGGCTAAGTTCGTTAATGGGCAAAAATGGACCATTAGGGGGGGTACCCCCCATACGAACGAAAAAGTTTTTTTCGAATATCTCAAACACGGTGCATCTTATCAAAAAAGTGCAAGAACAAAAGTTGTTTAGGACATGATTCTACATTAAAGTTCCATACATCAAAATCCAATTGGAACAAGTTTTAAAAAAATCTTATTGGAAAATTTGAATTCAAATGAAATTTTGATACGCCGTTCAATTAAATCACCATACGGGTTTTCAATAATTGCCAGATTGGCAATTATAGCTTTTGTTATGTTTATACATTTTTTCCAGTAGAAGCCTTTAAAAATTTAGTACAAACTTTGAGATACTCAATATTGTGAACAAGACTTTCTACGACTACTCCATAATATGAACAATCTTTTAAAATTCCGTAAAAGCGATACACTCGGAGAAAAAATTGGTCATATGAATAAAATCGTTGTTAAATTAACAAATTTTTTGTCCTATATCAGCAAACAAAATACTTTTGTTAAACTAAAGTCCGTGAATACCATAACTTTCGAAAGGATTGAGCTAGAGACTTGAAATTTTGTACAGTTTCGTTCCTCATAAATGGCGAGGCTAAGTTCTCGAACGGGTAAAATCGGATCATTCCTTCCCCCGTTCCCCATACAAACGAAACAGTTTTTCGTGATTTTCTCGAAAACTATGAGTCATATTGAAAAATTTATAAGGGTAAAATGTGTTTATAATAAGATTTTACAAAACTCAGGCATACATCAAAATCCAATCGGACCACTTCTCTCCCCCCCCCCCCCCCACAAATTGAATAATTTTTCTTCTATTTTCTCGAAAACGGTGATTCGTATTGAAAAATTTCTAAATATAAAATCTGTTTAAAATATGACACCAAAATCCAATCGGACCAATGGATTTTTTCAAATAAATATTTGGTCTCTCTTCATATAACGTATTTGACTATTTTGGCCCTGGCAATAGCTTTCTTAGGTTTATTCCAAAAATTAATAATGCCAATTTCGCAGATGCAAAAGGCGTACATTTCATGTTACAAGTCTTCCCCGACAGCAACGATTTACTGTGAAAGGGCAAATTTATCCAATCTATATTTCGTTTTCTTTAAATCAGATTTAATAACTAACGTGGAATGACAAGACTTTAACCACAATCCGAAATGAGTTCCATTTGTGCCGGAATAATTCCGTCTCGACTAAGGTATGATGGTCGGTGGTAATCTTAAGGGTAGGATGTTCAACACATAAATGTGTTATTAATTTCCATCCCTTTACCAATTTAGGGCAGACGCAAGTTCGATGTTATTGTAAGGGTTGTGTCACCCGGTCGATTTACGCTATACGAAAATAGCAGAAGGCATCTAAGGAAATCATAATGGGTGACTTTTCCACCATTCTGACGCTTTATTCGTGTAACATTTTAGTCTGATCGACCGTACAACCTGTTCATTTTCCTATAGGTTTTTCAGCAATTTTCCCAGTTTTCGTTTCCGTTGATTGAGAACGTTGGTTGGTCGGTTGCGGCTCAGACGATGTGAACACGGCAAGTGGAAATAGACATGTCCGCCATGTCTGATTGGATTAATGAAACTAATTTCATTCGGTTTTTCCTTTTATTTCCTCATCTCACACCGAACTTAAGCGATAAAAACAGCCCCATGGTAGGTCAGAAAGGACATTATTCGTATATATAAATAAAATACCATTCATTGTTCTATATAAGAGTGGTTATACAACAGTTTATACATTTTGCCTTAGATCTTGTCTAGCCAGACTATATGGCAGATGATGGTTTTATATACATATAAGTTCGAAATGTTTGTATAGTACTTCATCCCATAATGGAAACCCCATCTTCGAAATACTTGTACTCTTGGCCAAATATAGCTGCATAGATTAGGATATAGAATAATATTGGACGGAAGGCGTCGAAGATAAAGTCCATGACTAATTGGACGTGAAAAGTTCATAAGGTTAGTGCTGAATTTTGGGGGATTTGATAGACTTATGATTGTGGGACATGCTCTGACGTTCGTTTCACTTGTCTTAATTAGAAAAGATCCTGAGACGTGATGATTGACGAAAATGTGGTTTTACCAAAATCTAAAAGTGACACATATATACATACACACTGACAAACTACAAACATCAAACGGCTAAAAGTAAATAGAAGAAGAGAAAAAAAATGATTCTATCCGAAATAAAATCAAAGAAAAGGAAATCATTTAGGAAACCATACGTTTAGGACTTTCTTTAGTATTTATTATGAGAACTAAATAAACTTTAATCGTAAAACCTGTTGCTATTTAAGGAAAATTTCAGCATTTTCTTAATATTTATTTTGGTTATCCTTAACACGTTGACTGCCACCATGGAAGCGAAAAAATCGGGACCCCAGTAGACTATTAATTGCGTTGAAATGATATTTTTACTTTCTTCTACGGAGTATAATAAAGTATTGTATTCATGAAAAATTTCGACCTCTTAATTTTGCCTAAAAAACATTTCCCGATCACTCCTGAGTCGATTGGACTCATATTTAAAAAATGTCTTTCTGTCTGTCAGTCTGTCAGTCTGTCAGTCTGTCAGTCTGTCTGTCAGTCTGTCTGTCAGTCTGTCTGTCAGTCTGTCTGTCAGTCTGTCTGTCAGTCTGTCAGTCTGTCAGTCTGTCAGTCTGTCAGTCTGTCAGTCTGTCAGTCTGTCAGTCTGTCAGTCTGTCAGTCTGTCAGTCTGTCAGTCTGTCAGTCTGTCAGTCTGTCAGTCTGTCAGTCTGTCAGTCTGTCAGTCTGTCAGTCTGTCAGTCTGTCAGTCTGTCTGTCAGTCTGTCTGTCAGTCTGTCTGTCAGTCTGTCTGTCAGTCTGTCTGTCAGTCTGTCTGTCAGTCTGTCTGTCAGTCTGTCTGTCAGTCTGTCTGTCAGTCTGTCTGTCAGTCTGTCTGTCAGTCTGTCTGTCAGTCTGTCTGTCAGTCTGTCTGTTAGTCTGTCTGTCAGTCTGTCTGTCAGTCTGTCTGTCAGTCTGTCAGTCTGTGTACAAGATTTCTCAAAAACTAATAGAGCTAGCGCCATGAAATTTTATAAGCATGTTGGGTCCTGAAATGGGACGATCCTATCAACTTTTGGTGGAAATCCGTTAACCGGAAGTATCCAAAATGGCGGTTTTTCAAAAACCGCAATTTCGTTTTTCTCGATTTACTCCCAAACTACGCGTTTTTTAGTGGCCTTACGTATGACAAAACTTGGAGAAAATACAATTTCCCACACTTTTGTCTTTAACTATAACTCGATATCTCCACCTGTTATCGAGATAAACCGTTATTTCCAAAAAAACAGTTTTTTGCGATTATCTCGAAAACTAACGGGTTTTTGCTGACTGAATGTATGAAGTGAATTAATGGGAATGTCATTCTGCATAATTTTGTCTTTTACCGTTATCCGTTATCTTTTACCGTTATTGAGATATTTTCATTAATATGTAAAAAGTCATATGTTTGCGAATAATTTGCAAACTAACGGTTTTTCGACAAATCAGTTAAAACAATAATTAAAGATGTTAACATTTTCTACATTTTTGCCATTTACCGTAAATTGATATCTTTTACCGTTCTCAAGTTATCTCAAATTTTGTACGTTTTTGGTATTTTTGAATAAACCAAGAATTTATTGGGAGGTCGTCTTAGGTTGACAACGCGACAGGGCTCTAGCGTAAATTGCGCAGGGTCGTAGATTTTGTAGAAGAAAGTTTTGTGTTGACCACAACTGATATTTTTTTATGAATTTCCGAGATATACCGCTTGTTATTCCACAGGCCAAATATCGAAAACGATTTCCCAGACTATCTATTATTTTCTCCATAAGTTTTATACAGTTCTGTGCATCAAATTTACTAAAGTAAAGTGCTGTCAGACCACATGTGTCTCAGACGGCCTGAGAAGCCCATTTTAATGTGACACCAAGTCGGCCCCACAGGGCAGTCAACGTGTTAAATATTAAACCATCTAATTATGACATTTCAACTAGGGGTGTCTTTTGGGCTCATGTGTGGATAAAATGTAAGAAATCAATTTAAATTTAGCGTTTGTAAACAAAATGTCACAATCAGATTCGTCCTCGTCTTTTGTCTTGCTTGTTTCCGATTTTTTATATGGGCCTTTATTTGACACACTGTTACTCCCACAAAATGAGTGGCGTATTCTATGAACACTCTGTTTATCTGATATACGTATAAATTAGACAAAAATGACATTTGCAGAATGCTTTTTTCCGAACTTTTTTGTCCTAGGCTTCAAAAAAACGCATCTTGACAAGAAATTTTTTTTGGTAGGACAAAAACTGAACCATGCTGCCAAAGGGCCAAAGTCTCCTCCACCCCCCACATCCTTCACTTCTCCCATAAGAGACTCCATTTGAAATTTTTGAAGATCGCAGTTAATAGGGTTCTTGGGATGCTGGTAGATTTCCAATAAAAAAACCGCATTAAAATCAATTGAGGTTTACTGGCAGAAAGTAATTTTAGAAATATTTTTTACACACTACTACACACACAGACTGACATGTTGCTTATCGAACTACGTCGAGTATTATGTCACGGGGATGTTATCTTTGAAATGATTTTAATATTTTCCTTATATGTAAGAAAGGTAATATATGTAAAAAAGGTAATTTATGAAAGAAAGGTAATATATGTAAGAAAGGTAATTAATGTAAGAAAGGTAATTTATGTCCATACGGTAAACCAATATTCAACAGATAAATTGAACAATTCGATTTTAAATAAATCCCGGAAATATAAGTTTTTTTTACATTTCTTACATATATTACCTTATGTAAGAAATGTAAAGAAAAACTTATATTTCCGAGGTTTATTTGAAATCGAATTGTTCATTTTGTCGGTTGAATATTGGTTTACCGTATGGATATCGAAATTCCAATGTTTGATAAACCAATATTCAACCGACGATTTATCAAAAATCCCGAAGAAGAGGAAAACCATTCAATTTCGCTCTGCATAAAATTAATTTATTTGATTAATGATATTCTTTTGACAAAAGTGCATATTTTGATATTTTTTTCATTAGTAAACACAATTCCCAACATGTTATGAATGTATACCTTGTTAAACCCGTAGGGTATGTTGTCTAATTTACTGTCTGTCTGTATAACGAACAGACATTTCCGGAAGATCCAAAGTTCAATTTAACCTACAAGCAAAGGTTGAAAACTTATGAAGAACAGTAAGATGTGGTGAAAACCCCGGGAAACAGTATAAAATCCACATATGACAATGATGCCTGTTATCCATTTTCTCAGATATTACTCCCTCGGGATATGAATTGTTATACACAGGCATCACATCCTAGTTTATCGAGGGTATTATTTTCCCCTTGGATTACATGTTCATCTTATATTCGTATATACTCTAACTTGGATTTTCTTGCTAACATTCGATCTAAACCACTTCCCCCAACCGAAAAATATGTATTTGAGCGCATTCAAGTTCTATATAACTCCCCTTATTTACTTGTCAACATCTTACCTTATTATACGTCGCAAATTAAGGTTACCAACGACAACTTTCCCGGAAACCAAAAGAAAAAATTGAAACTGAGGGAAGCTATGAGCATCGCATGATCCAAAAAAATTTTATCACAAAATTCAAAAATTGTACAAAGACGACATGGAAAATGCGAATTCTAAAAGACATGAATGGAAATTTTTACGGAACCAACAAAAATAACGCAAATAAAACGATTTTATAAAATTTTCCTTTCCTTGTCTATCATATGTGAATATAAATTCACATTTGTGTTCAAAAATGCTCAACATTTCTACCATAACTCTATCAAATTTTGTGTATGTAGCAAGAATGTTATTGAAACTGGAATATTAGACGGATTTCACGTCCCACAAATAAAACTTTATTAACTAGGGGAGTTATCACAAAAAAACAGAAGATTTTACGGAAAGGGGATTCTTTACGAATAAGATCGGAATTTAATAAGAAAACCTTTTCCCGTATAGTCGAATAATTGTGGGTGCCTGAAGTGTGTCCACCCTAATATGTCTCATGTATGGTTCTATGTCGTGTGGGTGGAAAAAATTAATACATGGTATGCACGTGGATTCATATTAATTTAATCAAAAATACCTTAAAGCTATGATTTGTTAAAAATAAATTTGAAACATAAGGAGAACTACGTCAAAAACTCTTCATGCGGTATGAGGGAGGGGAGAAAGAATAGTCAAAGGTTTTGTGAAATCACATTCTAAACACATTTTCGCTTTATAATTTTTTCGATACGATCCACCGTTTTAGAGAAAATTGCAAAAAACTGGTCCGTTTGTATGAGGGAGAGGGGAACGAATTGAACAATTTTGCCCGTTCAAGAACTTAGCCTTGCTATTTACAAGAAACAGAAGTTTAAAAAAATTTCATGTCTCTAGCACAATTCTTTCGAAAATTGTGGTGTTCACCAACAGAGAGACAGAGAGGTGTACGGACAAACGGAAATCAAAATCTGTTGTCATAGCGAACACCCTGGTGTAGTTCATTTTTGACCCACTTCGAAAAAGAAGAAGGTTTTGTATTCAACGTGGATGTACGGCCGCGATTTTCTCGTCAATGGTTGTACATATCGAATTGAAACTCTTTGTATTGTGTTCAATATATCGCCGAAAAAAACTTTTCACATATCTGCCGTCTATGGAACTATCCCCTCAAACCCTCTTCCCTGCTAGATTTTATATCCTTACAGATACCGAATTTAATCTTTTTGTGTTGTATTCAGTATAATGCCAGAAAGGACCTTTTTCATATTTCCCCCCTGCAACTCTATCCCATCAAGACCCCTCCTCTGCTATATTCTACATCGTTAGTGATATCGAGTTGAATATTTTTGTATTGTGTTCAGCTTAATTACAGGTAAGACATTTTATAAAACTCCCCCTATCGCGCTACTTAGCGCCCCCCCCCCCCCGTCCCCTCACCACTTACTATCTCGAAATTACGCAGATACTAGCTCCAATTTTTCATTTTTCTTAACAACCGATTTTACTTTGCCACTTCGTTCAAAAGTTAGCCCGGGGGCATAAAAAACGTCGAAAACTGCATGGAAAAATCATTGCGTCTAAGATGGCAGGTGACCATCCCTCGCCGGTTCCCCGCCAAAAAGAGCTTGTGTTCGTGAAACTAAAGGAAATTCCCTTTCCATTGCAGGTACAACGGAAAGTGAAAGCCCAATTGGTTCAAAAGTTAGTCCGGGGGCATAAAAAACGTCGAATCCTGCATGGTTCTTTAACACGTTGACTGCCAGACCAATTTTGCAAAAATGTAAGGGAGATGCCAATACATGTAGACGTATGTAGAATGTAGATTGTAGACCCAGCTATCAACAATGATAGCCATGGCAGTCAATGTGTTAACCCTTCGTTATTGTGGTGGGATATCACATACCCCACCACAGTAACGAAGGGTGCAATTTCTCAGAAACTACTTAAGCTACAGTATTGAAATTAGCTACACATGTTTGGTCATTCAATGGGTCAATCCTGTTGACTTTTGGTGAAATTTCGCTGATCAGAAGTGGCCAAAATCGCGTCTTTTTAACCCTTCGTTAAAACCACCTGAATACTGAAGGGTTAAAGATACAAAACGGCTTTACTGAACTAGAATACTGACAACAACGGATAAATAATTATAGAAAATCCCACGCATAACATGTAAAAACCTCAATATTGAAAGTGTCAAAAAGACGAAACGAAGTATTCCCTATAATATCCTTTCATCCAGGAAAATATATAAAAAATATATTGAAAAAATTAATTTCATAGCATTTTTTTTAAGAGAAACCCCAAAACCATAATGTGATGTTAATGCCATCCTAAAAAGATGCTGGCGATTTTAACCCTCTAGCCGGAATGCCCGCCTTAAGGCGGGCTTCAGGGAATTCGCTTGTTTATAACGGGTAACAATTTTAATCGCCGGAAATCGCCGGAACGTCTTACACTGACTTTTGTAAGTTATCGCTTTACATGCTGGAAAAAATTTAGCCCTGTACGTTGTCTTGGTTACGGTCTGTCGCAAGTTGAAAGTCATATTTTAGTGAATTTTTCTCGGTAATATTCCGGTTAGAGGGTTAAGGCTTCTTATGCTCGTGTTGACACAATTTGATGGCATTACAGGGGATATGTGTCTCGAAATAAAGATTTAGGGATTTCAATTCGACGAGTCAAAATATTTATAAATGGCATAATGGCATACGAAAGATTTCATCCATTCATGGCTTAATGATCCAACAAGGTGTCAACAAATGCTTTTTCGATCATTTTTTATGCTAAACGATGATATGCGATTATTTGGCAATCATCACTTATCGCCATAATAGCAACAATGGTAAAAATTGATAAAGGATCTACGTTAAATGCCATTAAAGCCAATATGGCAGCAACGTCGAAATGTTGAAGCTTTCAAATATTGACAGCACATCGAAATGTGGAAAATAGAAATACGCATAAATATGTAGTAAAAAAATGAATTATCGAAGGCAATTTATGCGCTTTTATTGGCGATTTTGCGTAGAATAAAAATAAAATTATCCGAAATAAATTATTATTATTTTGCATACGGAGGTTTTTGTTTTATTGTAAACAGTTTACCGCCGAATAAAATGGCTCTTTAAACTACAGTTTTTTACTTTCCTATACGAAGTATAATAAAGTATGGTATTCATGAAAAATTTCGACCTCCTAATTTTGCCTAAAAAACATTTCCCGAGCACTCCTGAGTCGATAAAAATGTCTTTCTGTCTGTCAGTCTGTATACAATATTTTTCAAAAACTACTAGAGCTGGAGCCATGAAATTTTACAAGCATGTTTGGTCATAGAATGGGACGATCCAAAAAATTGGAGTCTCTAGTATTGTAATTTCTTAATCACTGAATAAGCAAAATAAAATAAGTTTTATTACACGTTCCCAAGTTTTACGAAATCGTTTATTCGACTATGCAATATAATCCCCTAAAACTAGGGTGACCATATTTTTTTATGTGAATCCGGGACAAATTATTGGTGGTGGGCGGTGGCAAGGGGGGGGGGGGGCAGTGTGATTCCAAATTAATCAATGATTCCAAATTAATCGTGAAACTTTTGAAAGCCAGATCAGAAGGGATTGATGGAAATCCGTTTGTAGTAATCAAAATGGCGGCTTTTTAAAAATCGAAATTGCGTTTTTGGATGTTTACTCTGAAACCACGCATTTTTCAGTAGTCTTATGTAGGATAAAAGTTGAAGAGAGTAAAATTTCCTACACTTCTGTCTTTCACTAAAAGTCAATATTTGAAACCGTTATCGAGATAAACCGTTATTTAACAAAATCAGTTTTTATGCGATCAGCTTGACTACTAACAGGTTTTTGGTCGTTCACTGTATGACACGAATTGAAGAGAATAAGATTTGCCACAATTTTGTCTTGTATTGTTATCCGCTATCTTTTACCGTTATTGAAATATTTTCATTAAAAGGTTAAAAATTGATCGTTCCCAATCGCTTGCAAATTAACGGATTTTCGATAAAAAAAACAATAAGAAAAATTTAAGGTATTAAAATTCATCACATTTATTTTACCGTAAAACCATTTATTTTACCGTTACATTTCACCGTTTTCGAAAAAAAAACAGTAAGAAAAATTTAAGATATTAAAATTCTCTACATTTTTATACCCGTATGGTAAACCAAAGGGTATATTAACTTTGCCTTACCGTTTGTAACGCCAAGATCCCGTCATCACACACAAAAATGAATTACATCAGTGTGTTTAGAATGATAAAAAAAATTGAATTTTGCATGTCCGTCCATCTTTCCGCCCGTCTGTCTGTCTGTGGCGCGGATTGCGGGCGCACGGATTGAGCTAGAGACTTGAAATTTTGCGCAGATCAGTTTTTCGTAAAATGCGAGGCTAAGTTCGTTCATGGGCAAAAATGGACCATTAGGGGGGTACGCCCCATACGAACGAAATCGTTTTTTGCGAATATCTCAAAAACGGTGCATCTTGTCATAAAAGTGCAAGAAAAAATGTTATTTAGGATATGATTCTACACAAAACTCTCTAATAATTAATTTATCAAGTAAATTGTGTAGAAATGTAGATTTTGTATAAGAAAGTCATGTGCTGTTCACATCAGATATCTTTCTTTGTGAATTATACTAAAAATTAAAACCAATAACTCTACAGACCATAGGGCACGTTTAGACCGGTGCTAAGTCAGATGATTTTTTCAATATAGTGCCGGTATAGATGAGTTCTATTTCAGCAATGGCTGCCAACTTAGCAGCGGTATTTTGGCACTGCTAACTCTTGACGCTGACATATAGTTGTAAAATGAACTTTATTTTAAGTTAAATTTTTACTTTAAAATTACCTTTTGGCCCTGTGGGTTTTATTTCTGTTTTTTTTTTTCGAATCCTTTGTGCCCTTTTCATGCTATAGATTGCAAAAATTTTACATAAATGCAAAAAAATGACAGTCCACGCAATATAAACTTCCAGTTTAGCACCGCCAGATTGGCAGTGCCAATTTAGCTCGGTCTAAACGCGCCCATAGAATGCAAAAAAAAAATCTCAAATGATTTCTTCAGAAAATGCTTAGAAAAAAAAACCTTTCACACACACGTAAAAATTGGTGAAAGGAAATTTTCTTCCTGATTTCGTATTTAATCGTTTGAGAGATCACTTTGAAGGAAAGCTCCAGCAAACATAATCAAGAAAAACTCCTCTATAGTAGAAAAATTTCATTTCAACTCCTTTTGACGACGATTTATTTCACTGTTCTTTATTTATATACGTGTGTGTTTAGCGCCCCATTGATGTTACTCACACAAATATTTTAATATAACTTAAAAGTACAATGAATAACGTTGAAACACGGAGTGGATATCTTTTATTTTCGCCTTACTTTGAAAAAAATCTCATTTCCTTCATTCGCTGTGCTAACTCTGCACAAATATTTAAATTCCAATTCTATCATTGCTCAGAAAAAAAATATTCTATGACCATTCACTGCAAAAAAGGACGAAAAATACACCACCCAGTGGTAGTGTGTGTGCGGTAGTGCACATACTCTTATAGCTAGATAAAAAACCATTCGACACTCAAGTTCTCTTTTACAAAAAAAAATGTCCACGTCTGTCTACTACAGTGAAATAAATCGGAAAAGGATACAAAACGTGAAAACTGCCAGATAGACACGAGATCTGGGTTGATTCTTTCTATTCAAGTTTTTACTTCAATTTAACCGGATACAACTTTCTATCTACAGGCATAATATTCAGAGATACGACTTTTAGTAAAAAAAAACTACGTCTACAGTCAGCAAGACAAAAAGAACTCACCCAGTAAAAGGAAAAAAAAATAAAGAAATATCGTTTGACTTAAAGAAAAGAAATTTTCTCACAATTCAATATATAAATGAAACGCATAAAGTCAGTTCTCTTTTCTTTTTCCTAATACTATTACTTAGGCGAAAAGTCTGAAACGCGATAGAACACCCGATAATAGAATAGGATATTCACACAAAATATGGTGCGAAGATATTGAAAGTCGTCAAATGGATTTAAATAACATACACTGATAAAATTAAAGAAAAATTTAATGTAGATTACCGATTCTTTGTAAAAACAACAGAGTGGATTCATGAATTTTACTGCAAACTTGTTAAATTACCATTTTTTAAGATCAACAAAAAAAAACCATACCTCCAATAAAGGTTAAATACTGTGCGGAAATTGACAAAAAATACATTTAAAGAATATCCTGAGCTGTACTTCGGAGTTAAAGGGTCTCCCCTAAGCTCCGGCTGAAACTACAATATAAAAAACATCATTTTTTCTGCCCACATGTCAACATTTTTTTAGCTAGAAATTTTCGGACCATTAAAAATTAGCTACATGGAAAATACCAGTGTTGTTCCTCTACGCGTAGACTTTAATTGTCTACACTTCAGTGTAGACAATAGCGTAGACAATAGATTTGGCGTAGACAATGTCGAGTTTGGCGTAGACAATGTCGACTTTGCGTAGACAATGTAGACTTTCTCATATCTTTCAAAACAAAGTCATCAGTGAGTCATATATTCTCAAAGCCGAAATCGACTGACCTTTGAAAGGTCTAAAAAACTACTCCATATTTATTATTCTTGGCGAAAAAATGATAATTTATATTACGAAGAAGACAATGATTCTGATTATGATTTATTTATGTACAATACATATAAGCGCAAAAAATTAATTCTTGAATTAGTTTTGGTAGGTTTTTTTTTAATATTTTTTATATTAGGGGTATTTGATTTACTTTATTTGATTTGAATGACTTCCGTATAGATTTCCGTCTATCTGTAAATACGATGACTCTCAACGGAATTAAGCTAAAGACTAGTGTTTTTCGAAAAAATTAAACAGATATTCTTAAATGAGCAAAGCCATCCCATACAAATGAATCAGTTTTTTAAATAAACGGTTCGTTATATAGAAAAATGTGTAAAGCAAAAAGATTTTAGAATTCAATGTGATTTCAATTGCAAAAATTAAAAAAAAAGCCGCTTAGATTGCATGAAAAGAATTAGAATTGCCACTAAAGTTTGCTCTGAAGTTCTCCATTACAGCATTTGGCGATTGCTTTCTGGAAATTGTGCTTTATTATGCTAAAATTGATTGAAGAAAATGAGATTTTAAAACTAAATCAGCTATCCTTTATTTTATTGATTGTCTACATTGTCTACGCGTAGAGAATAGACCATTGTCTACAGTAATAGTCTACGCGTAGACAATGGTGTAGTCTACACCACGTAGACTACGCGGCACAACACTGGAAAATACCGAAATGGGTTAGGGTACGTCCATAGTGAACCAGCTACTCGCTTTCTCACGCACCAGCTTTCCGGAGAGATTTACGCCGCGCCGGTACTTATAACCAGCGTGATTCTACCAGGTGATGGTCATAGTGAATCTCGCGCCTGTACTGTAGATACGATGGCACTTTCATGTCAACAACTGTCAAAACAGGCTTGTAGCTGGTTACCGGCGTTAACAAGAATTAAAAATGGATTCCGGTAAAAGCTGGTAAACGCCGGCTGATTCTTATGAAAGCGAGAAGCCGATTCACTATGGACGCGACAATTCATACTCGGGTTATGGATACTTTATGTTTCAAAATACTGCAAAAATACGTAAACCGACGGCTGGAAAGCGATAAAGCGAGAAGACCACTATGGACGTAACCTTAGGTAATAGGCAAAGTGACCGTATGTCCAGGAGTAGCCAGGACAGTTCCGTATTTACATATCTTGTCCCGGCGTCCCGAAAACTAAACTTTTGTCCCGGGATTATACAATCTAGTGTTGTAATTTCTTAATCACTGAAAATATAACCTCGAAATCCAAAAATTTTCTCACAAATTACTGCCTCTAAAAAGTTTTCTTACAAATTACCACCTCTAGAAAGTTTTCTTACAAATTACTGCATCTAGCGCATTTTTCTTTGCCTTTGCCTCAAGTACATTTGCATTTTGCCTGCGGCACATTTCATCAAATACATTTCAATGGTAAAATTCTCTCGTCGACCCCATTTTTGCAGTATTTTGAAACATAAAGTATCCATAATATTTTTTATATAATCACAGGCAAAAAAAAATTGAACCCCCTCTCTCCCCCCCCCCCCCCCTTTTTTTAATCCAGCTTTTAAAAGTTTTCATATTTCACATGAATAAATTTCTTAGAAGGAAATTGTTATGGAAAATTTTCCAGATGTAGGGAAAAAAAAGAAAACATTTTTTGTAATGAATTTTTTCCCTGAAACTATTTGAATTTCTCGACCATTTGAATTTTTAATATTATTTATTTTGGTAATTTTCAGTCATATTGGAGTATTTGTGCTTCTATCGAAAGCATTTCTCACAATACGTCCCGAAAGTGTAGCAACACAAACTATTTTTTTTTTCAGTGTAAAAATTTAACTTTTGCGAGAGTAGTAAAATAGGAGTAATAAAATTAAGAGCTTTTTTCACTTACACCCCAGTCTAGAATTCTTAACTCGGCAATTTGCAAGATTTTCGCTAGTATCTATTTAAGATATATTCGCAAGGGGTTCTTGGGATCCCCAATATTTACTTTTTTTTTCTTCTGCTCCATTTTGGATACACATAAATACATGTAATTTAATGGATAAAAGGGGTTTTTCATTCATTCGCTTCCAACTCGTCAAGAAATTCACATAAGTGTCGCAAATTACAGACAAGAAAATTTCTTTTCATTCAAATGTGACAAAAGTTGTAAGAGAGAATAAAAAATACTGTTGGGAAAAAAGCAAATGGAAAAGTCCACATTTGAAATGATATTTATGTACATATCTAGCGAAGAGTGAAATAAAAAGAGATTTGTGTTAAGTGAATTTATTGAAGTAAAGTGGAAATAAAAGCCTAAACGAAAATGTCACAATAGACGCTAATCAAGGAAGGAAGGAAGGAAGGAAATTGGGAACCTGATTTACCATTCTTTTCAACTTTTAAAATCGCCATGCCATTTCTTTGTTGCTTGCTTTCATTGGTATTGATAGGAAAATTGATTTTTCTTTGTGGATGCGAAAAAAAAAGTTAAAAGAATTAATTTGATTGTTCGGAAAATTCACTTTTTTTTCATTGGTCAAAGCCAGTTTTTTTTAAAAAAAAGATATATTCGTAAATTGGTATTAAAACAAAATACAAATTTAAAGTGACCCAGTTTAGAAGTTCGAAATAAATTTACATCTAATGAAGTTCTGTAGATTTGTCATGTAAATCTTATGAAAAAAAACAGTCGAAAAAATGGAATGTTTCAACCGATTTAATATTTCGCAACGATTTTGCAATTTGATACTCATAAAATGTCTTTACACGATGAAACCATTGGAAATTGGCAATTTATCCAGCCATTTTCTTAAATCCCATTTTATTCCCTCCGAACTTTAACCAAACCAAACGTGTCTCAGTGTCTCTTGTTCGAAGCTATTCCCTAATGCAATTTGCATATCTTTCGAATCGTGTACATTCAGATACCATAAAAACCACGTTGAAAACTCAAAGTAAACCAATTTTCTTTAGACGATTCTTATGCTACATTTACACGAATGACAAATTTGTCATTTTTTTCTTGTCATTATGTTAATTCCCGTGTAAATGGCATAATTTTTGTAATTTTTTCTGTCAGAAAATGTCAATCTCTCATAAAAGAATGAACTTGTCCATTCTTTTATGCCAGATTGTCATTCGTGCAAACGCAATATTAGTTATGACAACTTTAGTATTCAACTTTTGTCATAACTAATATTGCGTTTGCACGAATGACAATCTGGCATAAAAGAATGGACAAGTTCATTCTTTTATGAGAGATTGACATTTTCTGACAGAAAAAATTACAAAAATTATGCCATTTACACGGGAATTAACATAATGACAAGAAAAAAATGACAAATTTGTCATTCGTGTAAATGTAGCATTAGTTACCATACAATAAAAATGAAATTCTTAAAAGAAGGAAAGTTTTTTTTTGTCGTGGGTTGCGTCTTTACCCTTTTTATAAATTAAAGTGTGCGGAATGAAGCCATGACAGAATCAATCCAAGGGTTCTAAATCAATTTTTATCCAATTTTAGGCAATTTCCAGAAATTCACATACTAATAAAACGAAGTATATCTTTGGTGTGTGTGAAAAGTCGATTTTTTTTTAGTTCGATTTTATCAAAAACTACTGTATCGACTTTAAATTAGGTTCAGAATGTCATTGAGATAATTATGGGTAAAGCTGTTTTCCAAAAATCCGCATTTTTCTTACCCCCTCTCCTGATATTTTTTAAACTGCTGAACGGATTTGAACTCGGTTTTTATCATTAGAGAGTTGTTCTTAAAAGGGAGAATTTTGTCCACTAATATCTACCCCATCTCCTCCCCTCGCATGCTATCTCCTCCAATTCTTGAAGGACTTGGGTCGCGACTAATACCTACCCCATCTCCTCTTAGCAAAACTCCTCGCCTACCATCTCCTCCAACTCCAAAAGAACTAAGATCCAGATCTTACTATTACAGAGGTCAGCCTTGAAGGAAAGTTTTCGCCTACTGATATTTACCCCACCCTTTGAAAAATCAGATCAGAGATCAGATCAGAGTCAGATTAGAAGGTCGAGTAACTGCCGAGGCCGTAAGGCAGGGTTGGTCCTGGGGTGCAGCCTCTATTATTGTCTAATTTGAAATTTGTGTAAACAAAGATTGTGTAGAATTCGTCAAATTGAATTCTGATGTATGAGAGGGTTATTTATTTATTACTAGGGGCTGCGCTCCGAGCCGCGTCGCGGTTCACCCCTTATATGATACGCGCGTTTAATTTATCTATCTATCGGCTCGGTAGTTTCCCCGCGAAAGGGTGACATAGCTTCGAGACCACTTTACCCCCTCCCCTTACTCCCCCACCTCTCGGGCTACTTTTTAATAGGTCTATGTTGGGACTGGACCCCCAACGAACATCTATGCCAAATTTCAGGACAATCGGATCAGTAGTTTCCCCGCGAAAGAGTAACATAGCGCAAAAACTAAGTTTCGAAATCCATTTACCCCCTCTCCTTACTCCCCCCACCCCTCGTGCTACTTTTCCGTATGCCTATATTGGAACCAGAACTACCACAGACACTCATGCCAAATTTCAAGTCAATCGGTTCAGCCGTTTTTGCGTGAAAGATGAACAGACAGACAGACAGACAGACACCAACTCATTTTTATATATTAGTATGATAATTAATGTTAGTTTACACAAAACTAGCAAGATTATGAGAGAGTTATTCTAAACACCTTTTGCCTTAATAAATTTTTCAAAAAAATGAGCCGCTTTCGAGAAAATCGCAAAAATATTTTACATTTGTATAGGAGCGAAGAGAAATAGTGGTCCGAATGAATTTTGATATATGGAACGATTTGTATGGAAAAATATTTTCCGTCTTTGTAAATTTTCAGATACGATGCACCGTTCTCTAGAAAATCGCAGAAATTTGTGTAGGAGTGAGGGCAAGAGGTGGTTAATTTTTGTCATTTTCGGAAGAGGTTAAAGTCTGTTCTATGCTAAATTTCAACTTTCTATTTCATTTAGTTCCAGGGATGGGAAATGTTATCGTAATGTAACGCAATACCGATTTTCCGGTTTTTTCCTCAAAATTGCGTTATAACGTCATAAAAAGTTAATCCCATTACAATAACGAAACATGTAACGAAAACCGAAAAAAATGATTTCGCTTTTTCGTTATTTATTTTTGCTTTATTTTCTTTTTTATGATATTTTTTGTGAAAAATTCATCAAGTATAACCCCACAGACCTACCACCTGCATAAAATATAATTAAAAATATTGGGGCAGTATTTTTAATCACATTCTGATTCTAAATCGGACTTTGTTTTGGTCAGATTCAATAGAGCGGAGATACGAAAAAGAAAATCTTTTAACACGTTCACTGCCAACTACGAGTATACTCATAGTTGGCGTCTTGGCAGGGACGCCAACTACGAATAACCTCGTAGTTGGCTTATGACTTTTAAGATCTTTGTGGCGTAGCGAGTTAGAGTATGAATTTTGGTTTGGTAATGGAGAAATACTTGTATTGCAGACACAGAGCTTTTATAAGAACAGAGGTTCAAATCATATTGGGCAGCAAAATATGGCGTGAAATTTGGGAATTTATCATTAGCTCGAAAGCTTTTTTTCTGCTAATGATAAATTCCCAAATTTCACGCCATATTTTTGCTGCTCAATATGATTTGAACCTCTGTTCTTATAAAAGCTCTGTGTTGCAGATATGAATTATGAATTTAATTTAATACATGCACACAAAATTCCAAGTTTTAATTTTTTGTATTTTATGAAAAATTGGTGTTACCAAATAGCGTACACTCAGCAAAATCGATTTGGCAGTGAACGTGTTAAGCAGTAACGAAATGTATAACGTTACGATTTTTTTTTGTTTGCAATCCCCGATTAGTTCTCGAGTTTTTAAATGCTTTAGTACAAAAACTTTCAAATATTATACCCACTTATTTTCATCGTATGAGGTTTGATTATGCAAAAAAGGTATCATCTCACCGTTAGGTAGATTAGGCTGTGTTTATAAAAAAAATTAATATGATTTGTATGTCAACCAATTTTTTGTTAAAATAAAATAAATATCTCTAGACAATCAATATATTTATTATTACAACTAATAAATGTACAAAGTCACACTAAAAAAATGAAAATTTTAAATATTTAGAAACATATCTACATTTTTATGACTATTATAATACATGTATATTACGTATATTATTTGTGTTAACAGCACTAGTATTTGCTTGATCTCTTTTTCGTTTCAATAAAAGTTTTTTACCAATTATTGCTAAATTAATTATAATACTGAGCACTAAAAATACAGCAAGTACTGAAACGATTGTTGATTCGGAATTTGACGATATATGATGTTGATCATCACTTGAAGGACGAGAACTTGAAGAACAACTACGGAAATTTGAATTTTTTTTACTACAGTCGACACATTCAATACCACCTCGATGGGATACTTTTAGTGGATTTGTCATATTTCGAAGACGTAAAGAGATATTTTTATGTGAAAAATATCTAAACGCACGTGTAATAAATGTACAATTCCACTCATTTTGGCCAAGTCCGATTTCCCGAAGTTGACCAAGTCCCCCACGTTTTAGAAATTCAATGTCAATATTTGTCAGTTGGTTGCCTTCAAGGTACAGCTGTTCCAACACTGACTCATGTTCCAGTAAGGATATGTCAATGTGTCCAAAGTTATTGTAGGACAAATCTAAAGATGTTAACTTTGGATAATGTAGGCATCTCTGATCCGCTGCTAAATTTTTCATTAAACGATTCGTGTCAATTGCATTGTCAAATGATTTGGACAAAATTAAAGTATGAACATTGCAGAGATGTTTAAGGAAATGCAAACTTTTTATTTCATTATTTGCCATATTTAACGTAGTTAACTTTAGGTTTGCTTCGAAAAGTTCCTCTTCTACTTCTACGATGTGATTATCTGATAGATCCAAGAATTCAAGATTTTGTAACAAAAAAAATACATCAACCGACAGATTCGTAAATTTATTTCCATTTGCTGCTAGCTCTTCCAAACCATGTAAACCATAAAAATAACTGACATCGAGATTGGATAATCGATTATAGGAGATGTCCAGGAAACTTAAATTTCGGTTCGTTTTGAAGGTATTTGTGGGGATGGTTTCTAGTAAATTATATTCTAGATTAAGATATTTTAGAGTCTGTAATGGATGGAATGAATTTTCAATAGTTTTAATTTTATTATTTGCTAGCGACATCCTATATAGATTTAAAAATTCTCGAAACAATTCTTGAGATAAACTTTCTATCAAATTATTACTCAAATCAAGTGTTTCTAAGTTATGTAATCCATTAAATGCAGCATCGTTAATGATTTTAATTTTATTATTTGATAAATTCATTTCCACTAGTAAAGTTTGATTTTTAAAAGTATTTGCCGGAATTTCTTCAATTAAATTTTGATCCAAATTGATACGATAAAGTAGTGCCAATATTGAAAATGTGTCATTTTTAATCACTTTAACGCTACTATTTTGTATAGTTAAATAGCTCATACGTTGTGCAACTAAATGGCTCAAAATGGGTATACATGAATTCTCAATTTTCAAATCGTGCACATAAATAACGTCGTCCACTGTAATTTTATCAACGTCTGGTGGTATTTCTATATTTTGACAGGAAATATAACTTGAACCAAACACTTCACAATTTTCACTTAAATTAAATTCTCTACAAATCGATTGTTTAAAAAATATGGCGAAAATCAATAGTTTATAAACAGCACTATGAAAAATTCGGAACATTTCTAATTCTCTAAATGTCTATTTGTTATTGAATATTTCAAAATTGTGTTTTTTTTTTGTTTTATGCAATTAATTTGCGAATAATGGAACTATATGGGATCCACTGAACTAACTGAGACTCTTTTATATGCTGCCAGTATTTAAAAACATTTTTGTGCAGTGTTATCGCAAAATTTTTATATGAAAAAATATTTCTACCGAAATCATATCTCAAACGCTATATATTTGTGTGACGTGATTTGGTATTAATTTTTCACATATAATTTTCGTTCAACATTTTTTACTTGATAGTAAAAAAAACTTACTAAAAGGCTATTCCGTTTTTGAATGAAAATTCCGATTAAATGTTTGCTTCAAGCAATTCAAACAACAGATTTGATCTGAATTGGAATTTTTCGTATCACAACACGCACGCAAATTAAACAGTAATCAGAAATTTATTTATAAATGAGTGTAGGAAAGTCCAAGAATATCTCAATTTTGGCATAAGGCTAATCAATCCCAGAATTTCCAGATTTCAAAATTTTGACATTTAATTCAAAACGCGTGCCACTTTTTTAAACAAAAATTTAAGATTTTTAGTTTTTTTTTTTTTGAAAAATTATGAGAACCATTAAGGTGCCTCTCCACATGAGAGTAAATGCCAGCGAGAACCTCTCGATACCAGCTACTCGCAAATGGACACGTCTCTGAGAGTCGCTCGCAGAAACTCGCAAAAACTCGCGAGCTAGTTTCTTCGAGCTGTCAAAAGTGATTCTACTCTCTAGTCGACACGTACCCACTGAACTCTCAAGGAGTTGCTCGCCAGATACGAACGGCGTTTGAATTTCGCTAGTAGCTCTCGAGAACTCGCCAAAGCAAGATGTCAAAAAAATCATGATATTGGTCTTGAAAATAGAAAAAAAAATCGCCGAAATTAACTCTCAAATGGATAACCGAGTAACTCTCGAGAGTTTTTGAGAATTACTCGCGTATTTACTCTCATGTGGAGCGGCACCTTTAGAGATAAGTAAAAATCGTTAAAGCAAAAAATGAAGAGAATTTTATATCCTTTAAATACTGTTATATAAGTTTTTCCTCAAAAGTGCATAGTTCTCGAGAAATTTTTCAATAACTATACACGAAGAGAAATCCAAATAGGAATATATGAGACAGTGAACTCTTCTGCAAAGATTCCCTAAAGATAAGGAATTATTCCTATAATTTTGGAAAAATTTCCTATTTTGGGGCATGAATTCCCTTTTGTTTGGGAGTCATTACCACAAAATTTGACTTTTTTTTTAAATTTGACAAAATCTGACAAAATTTGACTTATAGCTTACGTTACTTTTCTAACAGTTGATAAAAAACTTAGATTTTCGTAAAACTCATTCACAAAAAATTTCAAGTCGCTAGCTCAACGCGTCTCGAGTTATTAAAGATACGTAAAACGAACAGACCGTCAGACAGACAGACTGACAGTCCGACAGACAGACAGGCTGACAAGCAGACCGACAGACAGACCGACAAATATACCGACACACAGACCAACAGACAGACAGACAAATAGACCGACAGACAGACAGACCGACAGACAGACCGAAAGACAGACCGACACAGGGACTGGCAGAGAGACCGACAGGCAAATTGGCAGACAGACCGACAAACAGACCGACAGACAGACACGCGGACAGACCGACAAACCGACAGACAGGCCGACAGACGGACAAATACGCAGACATTCTCAAAATAGAAACAGACAGATGACAAATAGACCGACAGACAGACTGGCAGACAGACTGGCAGACAGACCGACAGACAGACAGGCCGACACAGGGACTGACAGAGAGACCGACAGGCAGATTGGCAGACAGACCGACAAACAGACCGACAGACAAACCCGTAGACAGGCCGACAGACGGACAAATACGCAGACATTCTCAAAATAGAAACGGATTTCGTACTGATCAGAAAGTTTCTATCGTGTCCCATTCTCGAGTCGGTCTCCGTAATAAATACAATACTTTCCCTCAATATTTGGTAAAAATCAAAAAAAATGTTTTGATTAAACGAAAATTCCTGCAAAATGCAAAAATATTAAATTTCTAGTCTTGGATTTTTTTTATTTAAATAGTGAAAAAAATTCTTCGTGGAATTTTTCAATAACAAAAAAAAAATCCATAATAAATTCAATTTTGATGAAATATCAACTATTTCCCGATGTAAAATGTCAAAATGATAAAAAATTGTTGCCAAGACAGGACACATCAATCAATTGTAAATAAAACCATTCACTGCGAATATTCATATCTACACATCCTCATGGATAACATAAAATTATGTTTTATATCTAAACCGAAATATAAATATATACATATAAAAATATATGCAGTAAATACAATAAACATTGTGAAATGTATTTTATGGCAAATGTCAATATAAATTGTCAATTTGATGCATCGGCCTAACACGATAGTGACATTATACAATATTAAATGGTCTATCAATCAATTCACGTAGACATCAAAAGGCATTAATTACACCTGGGGCACTGGAAAATCGCCAACCAATTAAATTATGGCTATGTGCGTGTAAAGATACATAGAAACTACCACAAATCCAATGCAAGTTTACATACACCACAGTCCCAAAAACTCATTCCAGTCAGTACACACTACTGTTGCAGTGGAAATTCGGAAAATTCCTTGTGACGTTCAGTCGATTGATAGATACATGACTACGTGCCCATTTGGAAAGCTATACCTTTCGACCATATCAGTAAGGATGTATGAAAATAATTTGCATAAGTCCTCCTGAATGAATTCCATCACTATATATTTGTGGGGGTGTTTACGGATGATTTCTATTCGATTTATGTGTGGAATGCAAGTATTCGCTACTTGTCGCAACCCTCGTTTAACTGTGATTGATTGCATTCCCCCAGCAATTTAAATTAAAAAACGATTGTAGTCATTTTTACTACAAAAAAGTGGAGCGGGTTTTTGGTATTTTTTTAGAGTGTGTAAAAAAAATAAATGAATAAAAACGCGATAATACACTGAAAACCGGGTACAATGATCCATCCCTCCAGTTAGCCGATTCTCAATTTTTTTTTCAACACAAAACTTTCCTCTGCAATATTTAATTTCAGAAAAAATACGTAAAAAAATATTTTTTTCAAATATCTCGAGAACCGTTAAAGATACCCGTTAAAAGAAAAAATGCAGGAAATTTTATTTCCATTAAATTTGGTTATATTCATTTTTTCATAATAGCGCATAGTTTCCGAGAAATTTTCAAAAAACTTAATTTTTTTTTTAAATGTGTTAAGAATCGTTAGAGATTTGTAATGTTAAGAACCGTTAGAATTTAGAAACTGTAATATCCTTTAATTTTTTTTATATTCTATCGTTACTTTTCCAAAAGTTGATAGAAAACTACAATTTGCGTAGAACTAATTTACGAAAAATTTCAAGTCGTTAGATCAACGCGTTCTCGAGTTATTTAAGATACGTAAAATGGACAGACTGACAGACAGATGCACGGAAATCCTCAAAATTTTGCCTGAAACGGATTTCGTAGTTTCTATCCACCCCCGTTCTTGAGTTATTCTCCGTCATGAATACAAAACTTTCCCTCTAGAGCAGAGAAAAGTCATTTTGATGTTTAAATTCGGGACACTTTGAGTTTAAACGTAAGAAACGCTACATTTGCCAGGGGCCAATCGTCAAATACTCTATATGAGGGCACACAAAATTTTTGCGAAAAAAAACCATTGTTGCGGGAGCGGGGAATCAGTAGTCTGATGAGATTATGATGTATGAAATGGTTATGTAAAATTACATTCTCAACATATTTTGTCTCAATAAATTGTTCTATATAATGCACCGTTTTCGAGAAAATCTCAAAATAATCATTTCACTTATATGTGAGAGGGGAGCAGGAATGGTCCATTTGAATTTTTATGTGTGAAAAAGTGATGTAAAATCCTATTTTAAATACATTTTGCCCGCATAATTTTTTCGATAAGGCTAACCGTTTTCGAGAAAATTGCAGAGAAAGTCTTTCGTGTACGGACGACGAAGGAAGAAATTCACGTATTTTGCTCATAAGAACTTAGCCTTGCTATTTACGAAAAAAGCAACGGTAAAAAATTTCAAGTTTCTAGCTCAATCCGTTCGAAAGTTATCGTGTTTTTGGGTTTATGGTGTTCATCAGAAGGACAGACGGAAATTTTTAAGCGAAAGTTTTCTTAATCTCATTTTGACAAAAGGTCAAATCTCAGCGTATTTTTAGACGTCCCATAATTAACAAAGTTCGTCCATGGATTACAAATTATTTTTCACGATAAAATCGGACGTCCGGTTCTAAAAACGACTCATGATGCCACCACTTATTTATCGCAATTGCACAAAAAAAGATTAGCATCCGGCTACACTTCCTCAACCAATGAAGATCAACCACGTAGTTTTTCGCTTATAATATTTAAAACTGAATGGTTTCTTAATTTGTGTGGTAAGAATTAACTTATATCTATAATATAAGCGTAACTCCCGACATATGCGTAACTCTCTATTTTCGAGGTCCTGTAGATCCCCTCCTAGCAAACCGGTTTTGACACGGTTTGCGCCATTGGGTCAATTGTCACCCAAAGAAAGTTTTCGCCCACTCAAATACAACCCTTCTACTTGCCAGCAAAGTTCTCTTCTGCTATTTCCTGAACCGTTGGAGCAATTTTTACGTGGTTTGCACCATTGGGTAAATTGTACCCAAAGGAAAGTTTTTCGCGCACCAAAATCTACCCTCCCCATTGCCAGTAAACCCCTCTCCTTCTATCTCTTGAACATTTGGAGCAATCTTGACGCGGTTTGCACCATTGGGTAAATTGTCACCCAAAGAAAGTTTTCGCCCACTCAAATAATAGCCTCCCCCTTTACTGTGAACACCTCTCCGGTTAATTCCTGAACGGTTGGGGCAATTTTTACGCGGTTTTCGCCTTTTGGTATGTCTTAACCTAAGGACAATTTTCGTCCACTATCAAATGAAAACTATAATTAAAGCTCGTAATATGACAGGTAACCGCAATATTGGTAGGATTTTCGTAAGGTCACAGGCGAATGTCGATTCGACGACTTTTCAATGTTATCCCCTTACAAGAAGCAATCAACTTGAAAAGTCGACGAGTCGACAGTCGCCTTTGACCTTACGAAATTCCTACCAATATTGCGGTTACCTGTCATATTACGAGCCTTAATTCTAGTTTATTTACAGGTCGATTATCTTAGACATGTCACTTCTCGTGACTCGGATTTTGCCTATTGTATTTGTTGTTTTGTACGAACAACAACAGGCAATTTCGAGTCACGAAAAGTGACGCGTCTAAAGTAATCGACCTGTTAGGGATTAAATTCGAAGAAAATCCAAGAATGAAAATTCATAATAATTTACATTAATTTTAATAGGATTTACTATCACAAAGATTCCATTTAAAAAGTATATAATTAAAATAAATAAAATTTTGGGTAGAATAAAATTATGTATTTGAAACTTCAGGTGATTTCCCAGAATATATAATCTTTTTTTTTTGTTAATATTACAAACCCATCCATTTTAAATTCCCCCAAAGGGTGGTTGAATTATTTCCATGGAAATGTGAACTATGTAGTCAGGATTACGGTTAAGCAAAGCCTCCGCATTTGCCTTTAATTATTTTTTCATTCTAGTCCCTTTTCCAGCTTACGTGTGCCCGTGAGCTTCGTCTCAGGGGACTAATAATGTCACAAGTAATAAAAATAATTCCCTTTTTCACCCCATAACATTTTCGACCCTTTTACTATATTTTACGAATTCCCTAACAAACCTGAAGCGTACTCGTATACATAAAATAAAGTATGTAAAGGCTAAATTTTTATATATGAGCAATTCGAAGTGGATTTTCGGATATATTCCTAATATACGGAAAAAAAATTACTTTTTGTTGTTCTATTTTCCTTTATTATCGATGCTATCCCCCTTCGCATTGTATTTTTTAATAAAATTTATCGCCATTAGCGCACCAAATCAAGGGCACATAACATAGGAAAAATAGAAAACTTTCCCCAATTTCGAAGGCGATTTATTTTCCCTCGGGGGACTCACCGAATGCCCGCGCTTAGTTCTATGATGACGGGATTCTTGTTCATTTTGCTCGCCTATAGCCGAGTAGATCCTTGGTTTATTGGTTTCGAATTGGGGTTGAGGATTTGTTCAAAAACAAGGACTCATTCTTTGTGCTTACGCTTCCTTGTCCATAGAACATAATACGCACATTTGTGCGGCAATAAATTTCCTTATGAGGTATGGATGGTCACATATCTCGACCCTACAAGTGATTTAATGAAAATATTTTCAAGCATTTTCCGGATATTTGGCGCTTTTGTTTTGCGGTTTCTTTCTAAAATGCGAATCTTGTACGTCTGCAAAGTTATTGCGGTTGAAGAACATTATGGAGAAACTCTTCCATTCTTCGGGGGAGTTTTTTCTCTTCACTTGTATTAATATAAAAAGACGGTAATAATAACTTGTAGACTGGGTGGAAATAAATCATCAATTATAAGATTTAAAAAACTTGAAGAAGTATTTGTAAAACAAAGAGCTTTTTATGTAATAATCGTGAATTCTTCTACTATGAAATTATTTTAAATAAAATGCAAAAAAGTGTAGAATTTTGAAGAATTGTTGAATTATTTAGAAATTCCTTAATCTATACATATTTGGGGCAAAAATCCAAAACATCTTAACACTCTAACTGCCACGTCAGTCAAAGAGATCTGACACCTAATTGTACACAACGGCCACAATGAAAATTATTCAAGTGTTCGCTGCAACCGCAAGGATTTTTTGTAGTTGCACACATTTCATGGTAATAAAATAACATTTAGGTATAATTTTGTTTCAATTTTTTGTTCTCTTAGTGCTTTTTTGACTGACAGCTTAAAACTGTCGTGGCAGTTAGAGTGTTAATTCAATTTTCAGGCAAAGCCAAAGTAATCTGTCTAGAGATGAAAATACAGACCACTTTGGCTTCGTCTGAATATTAACTTAAGATGTTTTCGCTTTTTGCCATACATATTTGTAAGTGGGGTATTTTTTTAAATTTTGGATTTTATCAAACATTTGGATATATATAGATATTGTCAAAAATTAAATTTTTCAAATTTTTGTGTTTCTGTGTGTCTGTCTGAATGTTTGTTCCGGCATCACACGAAAACGGCCCAGCCGATTTCGATGAAACTTTGCACACGAGTAGAGTTACATGCAAAATAGATGACCTCCCCCTTCTCCTTCGATACCTCCCCCCCCCTGATATATCTTGAAGCACTGAAGGGATTTGGATCCCATTTTCATCTTTAAAGAGGTCAACCCTCAATACAAACTTTCCTTACTAAGATCTACGCCTCCTTTCTCCGTAAACCCCCTCGCCTGCTATCTCCTGAAATTTTATAGAGATTTCGATCCAGTTTTCACCAGCTCCGTAAGCTAATTTTAGGATTTTCGAAAATTCCCCTCACCCCTTGCCAAAATTTTTTGCTATTCCTGTATGGAGTTTAGTACCACCACAGCCGTGCTGCCCTGCCCCTTGAAGGTGTGTCATGTTTTGGATATTTTTTAAAAGCTTTTTTTAAAAAAAAAATTTGAACTTTTCTTGGAAGTTGGTTTAACATAGCGTGACCATTTTTTTTTTGGAGCCAAAGGGGGATAAAGGGGGATAAAAAATAAAAATGAAAAAAATTGTGTTAATAAATCAAAATATGGATTTTTTATTTATTGTTTTCAATTTGGAGCACAAACTGATGATGAACTTGTCGATTCATTGTATTTTTCTTGGGAAGAGATTGGTTTCAACATATCTTTGTCCTTTTTCAAATAATCGAAAAACTCCAAACAGCTGAGATTGATATTGTTTTTGGTAAAAAAAAATCGATTTAAGAGTTTTAAAACTTGTAAACGAGTCTTTTCCGTCGTCCAAATTTTATTGATCGCCGAGAAAATACGTTCGACTGGTGCTGATGTTTCTGGCAGAGCGACCGCGTATTCGACAATAGCCGAAAACTCGAAAAATTGCGTTTCTTTCATAAATAAATCTTGGAAAAAAGGTGGATTTTTCAGGGGGATTTGGGGGATAGCCAAGTCCGAAAGGGGGATAATCCCCCTCAAAGGGGGATAAATGGTCACGCTAGTTTAACACCAAAAAATTGTTAAACATTAACACGCACAGACAACTACAGTATTCCACGAATAACTGGGAAAAATTCAGGATTTCTTGTGCTGTTACGAGGGTTTGCGCTTATGCGATACTCCTTTGACTGCAAAAACTGTGTACTTATGTCGGACCCTCTTTACTGCACGAAATTGTGCTCTTATTAGGTCCCTGATTTCAGAATATTGTGCATTTTTAGGATTGTGAGATCAAAACATTATTGTACTGGTTTCTACCCTTCCCGGTGGGGTATTAAAGGTACATACACACGATCAAGAAAATATGACAAAATGCAGCATTAAAAATGACGCTATCATATTTTCCCTCGGATAAATGCACTAGTGCTTTTTAAAAAATGTAAAAAGCACTAGTGCATGTATCCGAGGGAAAAGATATGACAGCGTAGTCCAAGTGGTAAAGTACTTGGCCTGTATTTCGGAGGTCGGTGGTTCAATTCCCGACTGTCGCACGCTGTGATTCAAGTCTACTCAACTTGCTTTACGAAATTAGTAGTGATAGTTGCCGCTTGGTGTTAACGACATCATCGGCCTAGATTGCTATTACGGCCTCTGCTGTTCGTGGGTTGCAACGTAAAAAAAACCTTACAAATGTTGTAATTCATCCATGGTTCGCAATTCATGTAAAACTGTAGGTGCGAAGCAGGGAAGAAATTGTTATGAACAGTGTTCAAAACGCTCCCATTTGTAGTCTTTCATTCTGCTCCTAAGGAGAGATTGAAATCAATGGAAAATAAAAATCACTCTCTAAAGAACGAAATTCGGCATCTCGAGAACGAGAGTCGAAAACCGCAGCAAACGTTCTTGCCATTGAGAACGAAACTTTAAAGAGCCAGAAGAACGAAATAACAAAATAAAGTTTTGAACACTGGTTATGAAACCTGAATTGAGGAGGCCCAGGCTCTTCGAGAGCTGTAGCGCAGAGGATGATGATGAAAATATATGACGGAGAAACTTAATTGAAGACTATTTTACGTGCTGTAATAGGGGGTTTGCTCTTAAGCGGGTTGCAGTTAAGCGATAACTATTGTGTGGAATTCTTAAAAATGTGCACGAGGTTCGAATTACTATTGCACTTAGTGCCGTTTGCACCAACAAAACTTAGCAACTTATGCACAACTTAAAAAATTTAAGTCGAAGAATTTCTACGGTTTAAGTAGGCTAACCACAACTTAATTTTTTAAGAATAATACGCGCAAACGTGCCTTAAAGGAGTTGTGCAATTATCCGAGAAGCAGAGTTATCCGGCGATTACTGTATTGTCTTCACAAGATAGATTGTGAATATTGCGAATAGCATTGTGAATATCTTTACAAGGTGGAGTTAAAGTGAACACCGAAAAGGGATGGACTCCTTCAAACTCATTTCCGTGTGTAATCGACTCGGTTTTTGCGATAGTGTAGGAATTTGTAATACCACAGCTTGTGCACAAAATTTAACCTAAATACATTTAAAATCTAAAAAGAAAATACATTATAAGAAAACCTCAGAAAATCTGTTCATATACCTTCTAGGAAATTAATTAATCGTAACCACCAATCAAACCGCAATCCCCTATTCAAATCAAAATTAAGTGATTGGCCTTTGAATAAAAGCCATTGTTTAATCACGAATAAAACCAATGAAAAGTGATTTAGAAGACTGCATACACGTATTTATTTATAAAATCGTATCGTTTTCGCACAACGAAATTCACATATGTATGTACGACGTATCGATCGAAACAATAGATTCATAGTCAGCAGATTATCTTGAATAATAAATGAATATATGCATTTATTTATTGCCAATAGTATCGACACAAACAAATAACACAAAGTAAATATGTTCACAAAAATAATGTTGTCAAATTGTATATTAGTATGTCGGTTCGGTTCGGTATCACGTCAAGCGCTCAAATTAGATTTATTAACTCTCCTCAATCGATATCTATATTTCGTACATCGTAAATTAGATAGAAGTTCTCTCGTGTTCAACTGATCGATAAAACCATGATGGACTTACTTAGGGGCTATCAGTGTACACAACATGCCAGAGGAGAAAAAAAAAGAAAATATAGCCCAATAATACTGGTATATATCAGTAAGTAACGTTAGTGTATTTTCACCGGATATCAAGGCAAAAGTTTTCATCGAGGGACCAATATAACAGTCTATATTTATAATGAACCGCTCTGGATACAAATGAAAGTATACTCTTTCTGATGTTGCTAGGCTGGTCGCTTGTGTTTTATTTTTTATATACTGGCCGCCTAAATCGAAGTTCAACTCTTTTAATAACTATCCAGGGGAGAGATTTATCCTGGATGAAACTATATGAACAAAAATGGAATCGTTATCACAGCATAAAGTAATCCCATCTGGTAATTTAATCAAATCGAATCAAATCAAATGAAAACTGTTCAATTGTTAGATGAAAATTTAATTTTGGCGCCATTCAATCGATTCCAATTGAATGATGCCCAGCTGACCCGAAACTGAATTATTTGCCTTATCAACTTCATTTATTACAATTAATATGCAATGGAAATGAAATATTTTATTTAAATTGATTAAATAGTGGTGGTTTTTGTGCAGAACTGTAAACACGTACTCACAGGGAAATAAAATAGTAAATTCAACTATTTTATAATGGGGAATTTTTACTAAAATAGTTAATTTCAATTACAAAAATGACTAATTTAACCACAAAATAGTAAATTTTACTAATAACAAGTAAACCACACCATGTGTAACTCTCAGATTTTTTTTATAGTGTCAGCCAGAGCTTAGGGAAAGACCGTTTAATGCCGAAGCCCAGAAAGACCCTTTAATTCCGAAGCCCAGAAAGACCCTTGAATGCTGAAGCCCAGAAAGACCCTTTAATGTCAAAGCACAGAAACACCCTTTAATGCCGAAGCACAGAAAAACCCTTTAATGCCGAAGCCCAGAAACACCCTTTAATACCGAAGCCCAGAAAGACCCTTTAATGCCGAAGCACAACTCTCAGATCTTCATCTTACATATGTGAAAGAATGTTGAAAAATAAGACACAACAATTTTTTTTTGATCGGCAACCATCTACGTTCCACTATTTTGCGATCCTTAAAAGCATGCAAATTTTCGTTTATTCGCATTTATTTATAGAAAAAGTTGTCCGATTTCAATGATATAAAATCAAAAATTCTTCTACTCGACGAAAAAAAAAACTTTTAGATTTTATTTCATGGACATCAGACAACTCTTTCCATAAACAAAATGCATAAAAAAAATTGCATACTTCTAGGGATGCCATAATGGACCATAAAACATGAATGGTTGCCGAAATATTGTCTCTTATTGTTTAACATTCTTTCACATGCACTGCACGAAAAAAAAGTGCACAATAATTATAAATTTATTCATAAATACTATGAAAAGACTCACAGTTTTAAACCAATGAATTTATTCATAGTATTTATGAACAATCGTTCATAGAAGATCAATTTCATCACCAACACATTTCTGTCTCTGTTTTTCTAGGTTTGTTTCTCTGTTTATCATCATTGGCAAGATTCTATCTCTGTTGATTTTTCTCTCTGAAAATCATGAGCTTCCAATTAATTTCTCTTCCATATCTAATTTCGCGAGAAAAAACTCCGCATAAGAAACGTTGCCATAAAATATGGGCAAGCAATTATAAATAATACTCGTTACACCATTTTGTAGCAAAGGCTTCCGTAAATATTGGAACTAGCCGTAGTTTTCGTGGAATCATTACTAAGTATATAGGGCTGAAAAAAGAATGGACATATTCCAACAAAAGTAGCACCCGTTCCTAATTTTTACTGGAGACATTCTTATACTGAGGGGGAAACAATGCTATATTATGGAATGGACCCGTTCCCATTGTTTGCCATATTATTTTGTAGTCGCCTGTAGCGGGTAATTAGACCACTTCTTGGTGATCACGATACAAATTAGTGTGACGATGTCTAAATTTGATATTTATGAATATATGAACGGTTTCATTGATGAACGTTTTCATAAAAGATCAAATCGGTTTATGAAATTGTTCATAGTATTATGAAATTGTTCATAAATACTATGAATTTACTTCTATGAACGCCGTTCTTAATTTTTATGAACGGAATTTCGTTCAGTGTACTTAGAAAGAATACACATTTTTTTCTAAATAGTGAACCACTATATTTAAACTCCAGGATCGCCAAATTAGCCGCTACCGCCCCTTGAAAGTCGTTTTAAAACTTTTGGAGGTTGATTTCGATCTGAAATTATATTTTTGTCCTTGAGGCGCATTTATTTAATGATTTTTCGCCTCGGGTACATATAATACAAAAAATATACCGTGCGGCTTTTTATGTGCCCTATTTCAGTTGAATTTATTAATGGAACGGGAAGGTGCCAGCGCCAAGCAATTAGAAGAAGAATAAGAAGAAAAATAAGAAGAAAAAAAGCAATAAAAAAAGGTTGTCTTTTTCAAATGCAGATTCAACAATGTCCAGTTTATATAATTCAATGTCAACAATTATAGGGTAAATCATGTAAAATCTATACTTAATTTTTAAGTTTTTTAGAGCATTTAAAAATTTTCTGATCAAGAAATTTATTGATCGACATTTCTTCAAGTTCAAGTTTACTCGCCAGACACAAAATTCATCTAATAAAAACAAGTTTTTAAATTAAGAAATACTCAGGTTTCTTGTCACGTGTGAAATATTTATATAAAAACGTGAAACTCGATTGGTCAATGCACTGCCACGAATCATAATTAAAAATAAAGGCAGCTAAGAGAAACAGATACAGAGATAACAAAACTGATGACTTTACAAAAAAAATTAAACTATTTAAGTCGAATTCCTGACTATCCACGCTATCAGTGTCAGTTAAGAGGTCAATCGACTAGCGTGAAAATGTGGAAAGTCTTAAGTTTTCTATTTGTTATTGCGAAATTGTCCGGAGCTGTTGTGTTCGACATAAATAAGGAGTGTAAAATTGAGGGTTACACCACTTGTGAAGGATTAGATTACAGCAATGCAAATGAAATTGTTGTAAATCTTGATCAAATCTACCCGGAAGTGCAATTTCTTCGTTTTAAGGACAGCAAATTTCGAGTGATTCCAAGGAATCTTTTCACCGTGCTGCCAAATCTAGAAACTCTAACTCTATCGGAAGGAATTGTAAAGATCGAAAAGAATGATTTCCTTAACGCTAACAAATTGAAGTCTTTGGATCTTTCATCAAATAGCATAGAAGAACTGCCCGAGAAAGTTTTTCAATATGTGCCAAATCTGAAAACACTTTCTATTGGCAAAAATAATATTAATGAAATTCATCCAACCGCTTTTGCTGGATTAACAAAACTAAAAATGGTTTTTTTATCAAATAATGCTATCAAATCTTTGCCGGTTGGTGTTTTCGATGACTTAATATCAGTTCAATCTTTGGAAATGGATGGCAATCAAATTGAATCAATCGATGAAAATTTGTTCCGAAATAACCAAGAATTGCAGATGCTGAATTTGGACAATAATCGGATATCCAAAATTGGTCAAACCACGTTCACATGTTTATCAAAATTACAATCATTGACGCTTGCAAATAACACCATCGAGGAGATACACTTAAATTCCATTTATGTTTTGTATATTCAATCATGTGGAGTTAAAAAGCTTGTCATCGATGGATTTATTCAAAATTTGAATGCTGCAGGCAATGAGATCTCTGAACTTAAAATCCAAGATGTTTCAGAAACTATTTGGATGATATTAGCAGTCACAAGAGATGTCGATTTAACGTTCCTTAAGGATGCAAAGAGTTTAAAAACATTGACTTTTTATGGGGGATCACCAAACTTGCAAGGACTTTCTGCAATTCGTGAAATGCCAAATCTCACGGATCTCTCCATTCAAAATGCTGATATAACCGAAATTCCAAATAACATCTTTGACCATTTAAAAAATGTTGAAAGTCTTCAAATTACAGGAAACCCATTACAAACAGTCAACGTTAATGAAATACTGAAGCTGAAAAAATTACAATATCTATCACTCGCTGACAATCGAATCGAGGACTTGGATTATAAAACTATTTTGGACACATCTGCCGGATTAAAGATGTTCGATTTAAGAAATAATCGCTTTAAATGCTCTTATTTGGTAGAAATACTTTCTTATATGGAAGAAAAACATGTAATTCCTGGTTTTATAATATCGGCTGATGGTCTCCCTGTGTTTAACCCTAATGAGCACGATATTGGTTGCATTGAGGATCGAAATTAAATTTTAATATAATTTTGAATGTTTTAATAAAGATTATATATATATTTTTAAAATAATTGTTTGTTTTCCTTAAGCCCGATTCAGACTAACGATTGCGATTACGATTGTTATCAAGATTGCGATTGCGATTGCGATTACGATTGTGCTTCCTCGACCAATGAGATCAAAGCTTTCATTTCCTGTCGTTGAAAGCTTTGATCACACTGGTCGAGAAGCTTGTAATCGCAATCGTAATCATTAGTCTAAATTGGGCTTTAGTACTAGAGAGAAAAACCATGCAAAATTTGTAGCTACATCGTATTGTGATGGAAAATCATTTTACAAACTTGTAGAAAACCGTGTTACGTATCTTCGAGAACTCGAGAGCGCGGCTTAAAATTTTTTGTTGATGAGTTTTATGAAAATCGCAGTTTTCTCTCAACTTTTGGAAAAGTAACGTTAGCTATAGCGTATACTTCTCATACATTTTTTTTTGTGAAAAAATGCGATTTTTTGAATTTTTTTTGAAATTTTTTTTTTTGGCAAAAAATTCATATGACAGAATTTAAAGGACTTTGACGGTTTTCACGTATCTCTAACGGCTCTGAAGATATTTGAAAAAATATTTTTTACATCTCTTTATACATTATATACATATATAAAAGGCAACGAATGTCTGTCTGTCTGTATGTCCGGACTTGGATCGAAAACCATTGGACCGATTTTGATGCGGTTTTTCCGATAAGTTGCTTAGACCTCTGGTCAGGTTATAGGCTATGTATTATTTTGCCACAGTCCACCGTTTTCCCCTCACAATCATTTATCCCCATCGAAAACCTGTTTTTAAGTTATTTAACAGAACGCCTAAACCACTGGTCCGAATTAGCTGAAAATTTAGGCAGGGTTACTATATACTCCGAAATTAGTGATTAGCTTTGCCGTTGACACTAATTCTTCTTCCCTCTGACCCCCTCTTCTGCTATCTTCTAAACTACTGAATGGATTTTGATGCGGTCTTCATTATTGGGCAGGTCATTCATCAGGGAAAATGTTTACCAAAAAATCCAAACCCACCCCGATGCCATGAACCCCCTCCCCTTCTATCTCCTAAACTACTGAATGGATTTTGACGCGGTTTTCACTCTTGGGCAGATCGTTCATCAGCGAAAATTTTCACCAACTAAATTCAAATCCACCCCTTGACTGTAAACCCTTCTGGCATTTTCCAGATTGAATGGTTTACGATACAGGTGTCTTCATTACAGATGTGCTTCCTCAAGGAAAAATGTCGCTAACTAAAATATACACACTCCTCACTCTTAAAACCCCTCTCCAACAATCTCTTGCAATTCAAGAGGAATTTCGATCCGGTTTTCACCATTAGGAAGGCCAGCCTCAAAGGAAATTTTTCGACCACTAAAATCTGCAGTATATATTGCAAAGAAAAGTTTTGTGTTGATCACAACTGATAAAACTATCAAGTGTAATGAAAATACAATCAACTAACCTGGTCAATGCACCCAAAAATAATACAAATAATGTTAATTTGGCGAAAACACAAAGGAAAATCGATTAAATGTGCATAATTTTCATTAATTGCCTTTGTTTTTCTACAAACATAATAATAAAAATAATGAATTTGTATTTTTCAATGGAGATAACAAAATTGATGAATTCACAAGATTTTTCTTCTATTTAAGGCAATTTATTTAAACAATAATACATTCAGTTTCAGTTAAGCAGTCATTTTGTTCATTACACGAAAATGTGGAAAGTCTTAAGTTTTCTATTTATTATTGCAAAATTGTCCGGAGCTGTTGTGTTCGACATAAATAAGGAGTGTAAAATTGAGGGTTACACCATTTGTAAAGGATTAGATTACAGTAATGCAAATGAAATTGTTGTAAATCTTGACCAAATCTACCCGGAAGTGCAATTACTTCTTTTTAAGGACAGCAAATTTCGAGTGATTCCAAGGAATCTTTTCACCGTGCTGCCAAATCTAGAAATGCTAACTTTGTCGGAAGGAATTGTAAAGATCGACAAAAATGATTTCCTTAACGCTAACAAATTGAAGTCTTTGGATCTTTCATCAAATAGCATAGAAGAATTGCCCGAGAAAGTTTTTCAATATGTGCCAAATCTGGAAACGCTTTCTATTGGCCAAAATAATATTAATGAAATTCATCCAACCGCATTTGCCGGATTAACAAAATTAGAAATAGTTACTTTATCAAATAATGCCATCAAATCTTTGCCGGCTGGTGTTTTCGATGACTTAATATCAGTTCAACTTTTGCAAATGGATCACAATCAAATCGAATCGATCGATGAAAATCTGTTCCGAAACAACCAAGAATTGCAAATACTGAATTTGGACAATAATCGGATATCCAAAATTGGTCAAACCGCGTTCACATGTTTATCAAAATTACAATCATTGACGCTTGATAATAACAGCATCGAGGAGATATACTTGAATTCGATTATTGTTTTGTATGCTAAATCGTCTGGAGTTAAAAAACTTGTCATCGATGGATTTATTCAAAATTTGAATGCTGCAGGCAATGAGATCTCTGAACTCAAAATCCAAGATGTTTCAGAAACTATTTGGTTGATATTAGGAGTCACAAAAGATGTCGATTTAACGTTCCTTAATGATGCAAAGAGTTTAAAAGCATTGAATTTTAATGGAGGATCACCAAACTTGCAAGGACTTTCTGCAATTCGTGAAATGCCAAATCTCACGGAACTGTCCATTCAAAATGCTGATATAACTGAAATTCCAAATAACATCTTTGACCATTTAAAAAATGTTGAAAGTCTTCAAATTATAGGAAACCCATTGCAAACAGTTAACGTTAATGAAATACTGAAGCTGAAAAATTTAAAATATCTATCACTGGCTGAGAATCGAATCGAGAACTTCGATTATAAAACTATTTTGGATACATCTGCCGGATTAAAGATGTTCGATTTAAGAAATAATCGCTTTAAATGCTCTTATTTGGTAGAAATACTTTCTTATATGGAAGAAAAACATGTAATTCCTGGTTTTATAATATCGGCTGATGGTCTCCCTGTGTTTAACCCTAATGAGCACGATATTGGTTGCATTGAGGATCGAAATTAAATTTTAATATAATTTTTTTGAAAGTTCTAATAAAGATTATATATATATTTTTAAAAGAATTGTTTGTTTTCCTTAAGCCCGATTCAGACTAATGATTGCGATTACGATTGAGCTACCTCGACCAATGAGATCAAAGCTTTCAATTTCCAGTCGTTGAAAGCTTTGATCTCATTGGCCGAGAAGCTTCAATCGTAATCGCAATCGTTAATCTGAATTGGGCTTTATGGGTTGTATACTATTGCTGGATGATTTTTTTCTACACCAAAGGTTCGATATTTTCTTTCATTTTTCAGACTTTAACCACACATTTAGAAAAAAAGATTCAAAATCTCTACATCGATGTGGAAGAAAGTACACTTTAAGCAAGAGATTTCCACTTTAGATGTGTTGGATTACCATTATTCGCAATTTTTTTGGTTTCTTATTGCACGCAAAAACAAAATTGAGAGAGGGAAACTCTCACGTTCTCAGTGGCAAGCTGATTTCCGATGAACATAGTGGCCCACAAAATTTTGACTTCCAATCAACTTTCGACATTTTTATTTTTACTTTTTCGTCTTACTTTATTAATTGTACTCACGAATATCGAGAGAAAAGAGTCCACCCTGTCAGAGATCTAGAGCTTTATAATGGCGCTCAAAATTAATTTCTTTTTTGCAAGTGTAATTACATTTCAAACACTGAAAATTTATATTATTGTCTACAATACTTACAAATTGTTTTTCCCAATCTGAACCAGGGTATGAGCGCTTCATTATTGAAAATAAAAAATGAAAGAGACTTACACCGCGTCTTGACTTGGGATTTTTCATCGCAGAGATTTTATGATTGACCAATCAGAGCTCGAGTTGATGACGATATCGCCGTCAACTCGAGCTCTGATTGGTCAATTATAAAATCTCTGCGATGAAAAATCCCAAGTCAAGACACGCTGTTAGTTCATAAAGTCTAAAATTCTGAAATTTTTGAGGTACAAAAAATAAACAAGTAATATCAGAGAACAAATAATCTAGAGAATAAACTCTTAGAACAAAATTTTAGAGAAAATTTTTCCACTGTGAGATGAAGCAAGAGGATCCGATGTAACACGGAAAAAATTATCCATTCGATTCCTCCATCTCATTGAATAGATACGACGAAAATGATTAGAAAATGTTCTCTCTGCTTCGTGCTCCCTAGTCTAAAAGTAATTAACTTTTAGGCCGTAGCTAGTGAATGATAGGGACATTTTTCCCCCCTTCGAAGGGGAAATTTGTCAAAAATTTGTTCTAAGAGTTTATTCTCTAGATTATTTGTTCTCTGGTAATATGTTCTCCGGGGATTTAATAAATGGGAAACAGAAATATAGTGTCAAACATGAGAGACGCAATGGCGTTACCAGATGAGCTAGAATGAAAATGTTAGAAATTCTTCATGCAGCCGATGTTTTCATTTAAAAAAAGAAGGGGATGCAGTCATGCAAAGACAACTTGGACAGAAAGGGAGAAAAGAATAATCCTAGAAATTTTGTTGTCTTCTGCTGCAGTTCTAAAAAGTTCTAATTTCCCCAACCGATTTTCCTACTTCAGATGATTCTCCTCAACCACAGATGAACTTGACCATCTGATTTATGGCATGAAGTTGCATACAGTCACAAGAACCGCACACGAGATCGTTACACATGAGCAATTTCCTTAAGTAAGATGTGATTGAAGATTAGTTTGTATGTCATTGGATTAGCGTTGAAATTAGCATATAAATGACTTCAGTCGAAAGGGGAAAGTCCATAATTTGTGTATTGAAATTTTTTATAAATTAGTTTTATGAAAAACGTAGTTATCTATCAACTTTTGGAAACGTAACGTTAGTTATAACGTGTACTTCTCATATATATATATATATACATATATATATTTTTTTTTTTTTTTTTTTTTTTTTTAAATGCGTTTTTTTGAACCGATGCGATTTTGGCCAAAACATACACATGACAAGATTTAAAGGACATAAAATGTTCTGCGTTTTTTACTTTAATTGTTTTTACGTACCTCTAACGGTTCTGGAGATATTTGAAAAAGTATTATTTTTTACTATTTGAATTTCTTGGCTTATAGGTCTGCAAAAAAATAATACAACAAATGTTATATTATTTTTGTGGATGCCTTCACATTTTTTTTTACATACGAGTATATATTGCAGAGGAAAGTTTTGTGTTGATCACAACTGATAAAAATATCACGTGTAAGGAAAATACAATCAACTAACCTGGTCAATGCACCCGAAAATAATACAAATAATGTTAATTTGGCGAAAACACAAAGGAAATCGATTAAATGTGCATATTTTCATTAATCGCCCTTGTTTTTCTACAAACATAATAATAAAAAAAATGAATTTGTATTTTTCAATGGAGATAACAAAATTGATGAATTCACAAGATTTTTCTTCTATTTAAGGCAATTTATTTAAACAAAAATACATTCAGTTTCAGTTAAGCAGTCATTTTGTTCATTACACGAAAATGTGGAAAGTCTTAAGTTTTCTATTTGTTATTGCGAAATTGTCCGGAGCTGTTGTGTTCGACATAAATAAGGAATGTAAAATTGGGGGTTACACAACTTGTGAAGGACTAGATTACAGCAATGCAAATGAAATTGTTGTAAATCAAGACCGAATCTATCCAGAAGTGGAAATACTTCGTTTTAAGGACAGCAAACTTCGGGTGATTCCAAGAAATCTTTTCACCGTGCTGCCAAATCTACAGAGTTTAACACTATCGGCAGGAATCGTGAAGATCGAAAAGGATGATTTTATCAATGCTAAAAATTTGGGATATCTAGACCTTTCATCAAACAGTATAGAGGAATTGCCCAAGAATGTTTTCGAGTATGTGCCAAATGTGGAAATACTTTCGGTTGCAGGAAACGCCATTCGTCAAATTGATTCAAACGCATTTACTGGATTGAGAAAATTAAATATGATGGATATGCTAGGAAACAAAATCAAATCTCTGCCATTGGGAATATTTGATGATTTGCATTCACTTCAAGTTTTGGGTCTGGATGAAAATGAAATTGAATCGATCGATGAAAATGTATTTCGAAATAATCAAAAAATTCGAATACTGAGTTTTGAAAACAATAAAATTTCCGAGATTAAACATTCATTGCTCGCAAATTTACCACAACTTACATCCCTTGTCGTTTCCAAGAACCCTATCGAAGAGCTACATTTGAATTCAATTTATATTCTTGATGTTGAGTCAGCAGGACTTAAAAAACTTGTGATCGATGGATTCGTTCAAAATTTAGTTGTTGGAGATAATCAAATCTCAGAGCTTAATATCCAAGATGTTTCAAATCTCAGATTCGCGACACTTGGAGTTACAGGCGATGTTGATTTATCATTCTTGAAGGATGCAAAATGGTTAGAAGGTTTAACTCTGGAAGGAGGATCACCGAATTTGAGAGGTCTTTCTGCAATTCATGAGATGCCAAAACTATACACATTTAAAGTTAAAAATGCGAGTATAACCGAGATTCCAGATGATATTTTTGAGCATTTCGACAATGTTCATACCGTTGAAATCTCAAAAACGCCTATTGAAACAGTCAATGTGAATGAATTACTGAAGATGAAAAATTTGCGTTATTTAACACTCACGGATAATCAAATTGTAGAATTCGATTATAAAAACCTCTTCGATAATGGTAAATTAAGTGTTGTGACTTTAAGTGGTAATCGCTTTAAATGTTCTTATTTGGCACAAGTACTCGCTTATATGAAAGAAAAAGAAATAGCTTCTGGACTTGTATATGGAAATGATGGTGCTATAATGGATCCCAATGAACATGATTTCGGCTGCATTCAGGATTGATCTTATATTATGTTTATGTAATTATTAATCATTTAATAAATTTATTGGTTTTTTTTTTGAAAATTCAGTTTGTTTAAAAAACTTTGTTGTTTTTATTGTTTACACCCAGATTCGTCGTTTCGCAGTTTTGTCGCCTTCATTCGGATTTAAAAAAAAATAAAACCACAAATGTCGTTTGAAAAATTTGGTGAAAATTGGGTGGTCCGATTTGACTTTGATGTATGGAATGGCTTTGTAAAATCATATTCTAAACACATTTTATCTTTATAAATTTTTCAATATGACACCATTTTCGATAAAATCGCAAAAAACTGTTTTGTTTGTATGCGAAAGGGGAGATAGAACCCTATGGAACGTGGTTTTTATGAAAAATGAACCGCTTTGAAGATAATCGCAAAAATCTTATCCAGAGGGGAGTAGGAGTTGAATTTTGATCTATTTCAACAATTTTTGGCAAAAAATTTTTTTAGAAAAATGAGCCGTTTTCGAGAAAATTTCAAAAAAAAAAAATTACATTTGTATTACAGTGGAAGGGGGGGGGGGGGGGGGAGGGTGTTGGTTGCATTTTTCCTATTTTCGGTGACGGCTTATCTTTTGATAAAAGCCTGTTCCATGCCAAAGTTAAACTTTCTGCGTAAATTAGTTCTCGCCTTTTTAATATTTTTGTCTGAAAAAATCCAACACTAAATTTTGAAACTCTACCGACAGACAGACCGACAGACAGACCGACAAACAGACCGACAAACAGACCGACAGACAGACCGACAGACAGACAGACAGTCCAACAGACAGACCGACAGACAGACCGACAGACAGACCGAAAGGCAGACCGACCGACAGACAGACAGACAGACGACAAACAGACCGACAGACAGACCGACCGACAGACAGACCGACAGACAGACCGACCGACAGACAGACCGACAGACAGACCGATAGACAAATAAACCGATAGACCGACAGACAGACATAATTTTACTTTGTTTTATAATATTGACTGAAACGCATTTCATGCTAATCAGAAAGTTTCTATCCGTTCTCGAGTCAGTGTCTGACATGAATACAATACTTTCCCTCCGTACCAGAGGGAAGTAAAAAGTTCATAAATGTAGTCACGTGCAAAATACTAGTCAATGCACTGGAAAATGTGAATCTTGGTTATTTTGAGAGAAAACAAAGGCAACTGATTGCGTATTTGCATACTTATAGTATTTTTTTAGTTAAAAAATTGTTTAAAAAAATTATGTTTTCTTGGCAGATAACAAAATTTGTTAATTTACAAAATGCTTACTCTATTTAAGCGAAGTTTTTCAATATGACGGAAATCAGTTATAGTTTAACAGTCAATTCGTTCATTTCGCCAAAATGTTAATCGTTTTAAGTTTTTTACTGATTTTTACAAAATTTTCCGAAGCCGTGTTGCTCGATATTTCTAAAGACTGTGAAATCGGAGATGCAGCAAGTTGTGAAAATATAGATTTTAGTAATGCAAATGAAATTGTTGTAAATCTTGACCAATCTACTTTATTATATATAATAAAGATTATATATATATTTTTAAAAGAATTGTTTGTTTCCCTTAAGCCCAATTCAGACTAACTATTACGATTGAAGCTTCTCGGCTAATGAGATCAAAGCTTTCAACGATAGGAAAGGAAAAATGATAGGAAAATGAAAGCTTTGATCTCATTGGCCGAGAAGCTTCAGTCGTAATCGCAATCGTTAGTCTGAATTAAGCTTTAGTCCTAGAGAGAAACCATGCCAAATTTGTAGCTACGTTTTCAGCTTACTCCTAAACTACTGAGTTGTTTTTGATGCGGTTTTCACTACTGGGAGGTCGTTCATCAGGAACAAAATTTCTCAACCAAGTCCAAATCCACCCCATTACTGTAACCCCCCTCTCCTGCTATTTGCTAAACTGCTGAATGGATTTCGATACAGATTTCTTCATTACATACATATGTCCTTCCTGAAGGAAAAATGTAGTTAACTAAAATCTACTTGCTCCTCACTCTTAAAACCCCTCTCCCACAATCTCTTGCAATTCAAGAGGAATTTCGATCCGTTTTTCACCGTTAGGAAGGTCAGCCTCGAAGGAAATTTTTCGCCCACTAAAATCTACACCCCTAGCATATGTTGCAGAGGAAAGTTTTATGTTGATCACAACTGATAAACATATCACGTGTAAGGAAAATACAATCAGCTAACCTGGTCAATGCACCCGAAAATAATACAAATAATGTTAATTTGGCGAAAACACAAAGGAAATCGATTAAATGTGCATATTTTCATTAATCGCCCTTGTTTTTCTACAAACATAATAATAAAAAAAATGAATTTGTATTTTTCAATGGAGATAACAAAATTGATGAATTCACAAGATTTTTCTTCTATTTAAGGCAATTTATTTAAACAAAAATACATTCAGTTTCAGTTAAGCAGTCATTTTGTTCATTACACGAAAATGTGGAAAGTCTTAAGTTTTCTATTTGTTATTGCGAAATTGTCCGGAGCTGTTGTGTTCGACATAAATAAGGAGTGTAAAATTGAAAGCCACACCATTTGTAAAGGATTAGATTACAGCAATGCGAATGAAATTGTTGTAAATCTTGACCAAATTTTCCCGGAAGTTAAAAGACTTAGTGTTCAAGACAGCAAACTTCGGGTGATTCCAAGGAATATTTTCACTGTACTGCCAAATCTAGAAATTCTAACTCTATCGGAAGGAATAGTAAAGATCGAAAAGAATGATTTCCTTAACGCTAACAAATTGAAGTTTTTGGATCTTTCATCAAACAGTATAGAGGAATTGCCCAAAAATGTTTTCGAATATGTGCCAAATGTGGAAACACTTTCGGTTGAAGGAAACGCCATTCGTCAAATTGATTCAAACGCATTTACTGGATTGAGAAAATTATATATGATGGATATGGGAGGAAACAAAATCAAATCTCTGCCAATGGGAATATTTGATGATTTGCATTCACTTGAAATTTTGGGTCTGGGTGAAAATGAAATTGAATCGATCGATGAAAATGTATTTCGATATAATCAAAAAATTCGAATAATAAGTTTTGAAGATAATAAGATTCCCGAGATTAAACATTCATTGCTCGCAAATTTACCGCAACTTGCATCCCTTATCGTTTCCAAGAACCCTATTGAAGAGCTACATTTGAATTCAATTGATGTTCTTTATGTTGAGTCAACAGGACTCAAAAAACTTGAGATCGATGGATTCGTTCAAAAGTTAGTTGCTGGAGATAATCAAATCTCAGAGCTTAATATCCAAGATGTTTCAAATCTCACATTCGCGACACTTGGAGTTACAGGCGATGTGGATTTATCATTCTTAAAGGACGCAAAGTTGTTAGAAGGCTTAACTCTGGAAGGAGGATCACCGAATTTGAGAGGTCTTTCTGCAATTCATGAGATGCCAAAACTATACACATTTAAAGTTATAAATGCGAGTATAACCGAGATTCCAGATGATATTTTTGAGCATTTCGACAATGTTCATACCGTTGAAATCTCAAAAACGCCTATTGAAACAGTCAATGTGAATGAATTACTGAAGATGAAAAATTTGCGTTATTTAACACTCACGGATAATCAAATTGTAGAATTCGATTATAAAAACCTCTTCGATAATGATCATTTAAGTGTTGTGGAATTAAGTGGTAATCGCTTTAAATGTTCTTATTTGGCACAAGTACTCGCTTATATGAAAGAAAAAGAAATATCTTCTGGACTTGGATATGGAGATAATGGTGCTATAATGGAGGATTTCGGCTGCATTCAGGATTGATTTTATATTATGTTGATGTAATTATTAATAATTTAATAAATTTATGTTTTTTTTGAAAATTCAGTTTGTTTGAATTTTTTTTCTTATTTTTATTGTTTACACCAAGATTCGTCTTTTCCCAATTTTGTCGCCTTCATTCGGATTTTTTTTTAAAAAAACCACAAAGATCGTTTTAAAAATTAGATGAGAAATTAGGAAAAGCTACAATTGCCAAATACTCTATATGATGACAAACAAAGTGTTTATTTGTATAGGAAACGGGGAAAGGGGTGGTCCGATTTGACTTTGATGTATGGAATGGTTGTGTAAAATCATATTCTAAACACATTTTGTCTTTATAAATTTTTCAATTCGGTACACAGTTTTTGAGAAAACAGAAAAAAAGTATTCCGTTTGTATGGGGAAGGGGGAAGCAGTAGTCGGATTGGATTTTGATGTATGGACGAGTTATGTAGAATCCTATTCTAAACACATTTCATCTTTATAAATTTTGCAATATGACTCACCATTTTCGATAAAATCGCAAAAAACTGTTTTGTTTGTATGCGAGAGGAGGGATAGAACCCTATGGAACGTGGTTTTTATCAAAAATGGACCGTTTTGAGGATAATCGCAAAAATCTTTTCCATTCGTATGGGAGAGGGGAGTAGGAGTGGTCCGATTGAATTTTGATGTATTTCAACACTTTTTGGCAAAACAAATTTTTAGAAAAATTAGCCGTTTTCGAGAAAACTTCAAAAATGGTTTACATTTTTATGAGGGGAGGACGGGTGGTCCGATTTTTCCAATTTTCGGTAACGGCTTATCTTTTAATAAAAGCCCATTTCATGCCAAATTTAAACTTTCGGCGAAAATATAAAAAAAACACCAAATATTGAAGTTCTACTAACAGACAAACCGACAGGCAGACCGACAGACAGACCGACACACAGACAGACAGACAGACCGACAGACTGACAGACAGACCGACAGACAGACCGTCAGACAGTCCGACCGACAGACAGACCAACCGACAGACAGGCCGACAGACAGACCAACAGACAGACCGACAGACAATTAAACCGATAGACCGACAGACAGACAAACAAATAGACAGACAAACATAATTTTACTTTGTTTTATAATATTGACTGAAACGCATTTCGTGCTAATCAGAAAGTTTCTATCTGCCCCCGTTCTCGAGTCGATCTCTGACATGAATACAATACTTTCCCTCCGTAGCAGAGGGAAGAAAAAAGTTCGTAAATGTAGTCACGTGCAAAATACTAGTCAATGTACTGGAAAATGTGAATCTCGTTTATTTTGAGAGAAAACAAAGGCAACTGATTGCGTATTTGCATACTTACAGTATTTTTTAGTTAAAAAATCATTTAAAAAAATTATGTTTTCTTGGCAGATAACAAAATTGTTGAATTCACAAAATGCTTACTCTATTTAAGCGAAGTTTTTCAATATCACGGGAATCAGTTTTAGTTTAACAGTCAACTCGTTCATTTCGCCAAAATGTTAATCGTTTTAAGTTTTTTACTGATTTTTACAAAATTTTCCGAAGCCGTGTTGCTCGATATTTCTAAAGACTGTGAAATCGGAGATGCAGCAAGTTGTGAAAATATAGATTTTAGCAACGCAAATGAAATTACTATGAATTCGAAACCGAAATATCTAGACATCGAAACATTCACGGTCAGCAAAAGCAAATTTCGAATGATCCCACAGAACTTGTTTATGGCGCTGCCAAATCTAAAATATTGTACGATATCAGCAGGAATTGAAAGGATCGAAAAGGACGATTTCGTTAATGGTGGACATTTGCTGACTTTGGACCTTACAAAAAATCATATCCAAGAGTTATCGGAAAATCTCTTCGAATATACACCGAATTTAGAAACGATTGTGCTCGTCGAAAATAATATTAGTGAAATTCATTCAAGTTCATTTTCTGGATTAACAAAACTGCAAGTACTGGAATTATGGACGAATAACATCAAATCATTGCCCATAGGGGTTTTTGACGATTTACATGCGCTTAAAGTTTTAAGCCTGGCGGGAAATGAAATTCAAACAATCGATGAAAACTTGATACGAAATAATCGCGAATTGCAGATTTTGGATTTACAAAACAATCGAATTACCGAAATTGACACGTCAATATTTCGACGTCTACAAACTTTACAAGTGTTGACACTGTCCAATAATTTTATCGACGAGCTGCAGTTGAATTCAATTTACATGCTGGCTGTTGAATCAACTGGAATCAAAAATCTTGTAATCGATGGAACTATTCAAGAGTTGATAGCCGGAAACAATGAAATTTCCCACCTTAAAATTGCAAATGTTTCGAAACTACGTCGGTTAACATTAGGATGTGCCGAGGATGTTGATTTAACATTTTTAAAGGATGCACGCAACTTGGAGGAATTGATATTGGAAGGAGGATCACCAAATTTGAGACATTTTAGTGCAATTGAAGAAATTCCAAATCTAAGGAACCTCAGCATCATTAATTCGAATATAGCCGATATTCCAGATAATATCTTTGATAATTTGAACAATGTTTTGAATCTTAAAATTAATAAAAATCCATTACCGACAGTCAACGTTCATGAATTACTGAAGCTAAGAAATTTAGAATATTTATCACTTGCAGAAAATAAAATTGCAGATTTTGATTATAAAACACTTTTTGATAATGCTGCAAAATTAAAAATGGTTGATTTAAGAGATAATGCTTTCAGTTGTTCGTATTTGGGAGATGTTCTCTCTTATATGGATAAAAAACGTATCACGTCAGGTTTTATAGATGAAAATGATGGCCGTGTGGTTAATCTGGATAAGAACAAAATTGGTTGTGACTAGAATTGAATTTGTATGTTTAAATAGTTCGAAATGATTTAATAAATGTCATAATTCTATTTTTTTGATAAAGTGTTGTTTAATTTTATAAAACTAAATGATCGCATAGTTTACAATAAGCTGATTTTACCTTTCTTACATATATTACATTTTTTACATATATTACATTTTTTACATATCTTACATTTCGTACATCATAGTAATCATACTAATATATAAAAATGAGTTGGTGTCTGTCTGTCTATTCCTCTTTCACGCAAAAACGGCTGAACCGATTGACTTGAAATTTGGCATGAGTGCCTGGAAGTTCTGGTTCCAACATAGGCATACGGAAAAGTAGCGCGAGGGGTGGGGGAGGGGGTAAGGGGAGGGGAAACTTAACCCGGCAACGACAGGTAAACAAGCTAGTATATTATACTTCTGCGGTAATAATAAATTTCATGTAAAAAAATTGCAAAAAAAAACACGGCGAGGGGCACACTTTCACAAACTTTTCAATACGACTCAACGTTTTCTAGAAAATTGTAAAAAACAGTCTCGGCGGTATAGTGGAGGGAGGTACAATTTTGCTCGTTCAAGAACTTAGCCTCGCCAATTGCGAGAAACGCAACTACACAAAATTTTAAGTCTCTAGCTCAATTCTTTCGAAAGTTATGGTGTTCATCGATGGGTAGACAGACAAATAGACGGAAAGATAGACAGACGGACAGACAGATAGACAGACGAACAGACAGAGGGACAGACAGATAGACAGACGAACAGACAGAGGGACAGACAGACGGACAGACGGACAGACAGACAGACAGACAGACAGACAGACAGACGAACAGACAGACGGACAGACAGACGGACAGACAGACGGACAGATAGACGGACAGACAGACGGACAGACAGACGGATAGACAGACGGACAGACAGACGGACAGACAGACGGACAGACAGACAGACAGACAGACGGACAGAGAGACGGACAGACAGACAGACAGACAGACGGACAGACAGACGAACAGATAGACGGACAGACAGACGGACAGACGTTTCCGTAAATGGCTAAGCGTTTTTTTTCCAATTTTTTGGAAAACGGTGAGTCATATTGAAAAATTTATTAAGGTAAAATGTGTTTAGAATAGGATTCTATATAACTCATCCATACAATAAAATCCAATCGGATCACGGCTTCCCTCCTCTCGCACACAAATGGAATACTTTTCTCCTGTTTTCTTGAAAACTGCGCATCGTATCGAAAAAATTATTAAGATGAAATGTGTTTAGAATATGATATTACATAACGGTTCCATACATCAAAATCCAATCGGACCACACGTCTCTCTCTATCCTAAACAAACTTATTTTTTATACTCTATATGATATTTCAAATAAACATTTTGTCTGTCCTGTTTTCGAGTATTTGACGATTGGCCCCTGACAATTATAGCTTTTCTTATGTTTATTTTGTCAAAAGATCTTCATCAAATTTCTAGAAGTTCCAGTTTGTGATATTTTTTATTTCTTACTAGTTCTTAAAGTATGGAACCGCAAATAAATAAATGGAACCGGATTTGGTCAGTGCACTAAAAAAAATCGAATAAATTTTGGAAAGAACCGCCAGTAAATAAGAAAAACCTGTACTGAGGTGTAAAACTAATCAAATCATAAAATTTCTACTGTAAGCGGAATTCTTCCATTCTGAGAAGATCAGTTTTAGTTTAGCATTCGATTTGTTCATTTCGCGAAAATGTTGAAAGTCTTAAGCATTTTATTTATCGTTGCGACATTTTCCGAAGCTGTGGTCTTCGAAATTAGCAAAGAGTGTAAAATCGGTAGTTACACAATGTGTCATAATTTAGACTACAGTGACGCAAGTGAAATTATTATAAATCCAGACCAAACATTTCCACAAAGTAAAGCTTTTCGCGTAAAAACCAGCAAATTCCGACTGATTCCAAGAAATCTTTTCACCGTGATGCCAAATCTAGAAAGTTGTAGTCTAGCAGAGGGAATCGAAAGGATTGAAAAGGATGATTTTGTAAATGCCACGAAATTGGGAATTTTGAACCTTTCATCAAATACTGTTCAAATGTTGCCGGAAAATATTTTTCAAAACGTACCAAATCTGAAATGGTTGTCAATTTCCGCAAATAAAATTAGTGAAATTCATGTAACCGCATTTGCCGGATTAAAAACGTTAACCCTTTTGGAACTATTTGACAATAAGATCAAATTTTTGCCACTGGGAATTTTTGAGGATTTACAATCACTTCAAACATTGCGATTGAATGACAATGAAATTGAAACGATCGATGAAAATTGCTTTACAAATAATCGAGAATTACAAATATTGAGTTTGGAAAACAATCGAATTTCAAAAATTGATCAATCAACGTTCAAACGTTTGCCACAATTACAAACCCTTGGACTTTCCAGTAATCCGATTGAGGAGCTTTACATAAATTCAATTCATTTACTTGCTGTTGAATCGTCTGGAATGAAAAATCTTGTAATCAATGGAACAGTGCAGATTTTGTTAGCTGGGAAAAATGAAATTTCTCGATTTAAAATTCAGGATGTGTCAAAAACTCATTGGATGACATTGGGATGTACACGGGATGTTGATTTATCGTTCCTGAAGGAAGCACAGCTCTTGGAAAATTTCACTCTTGAAGGAGGATCACCGAATTTGGAAGAACTTTCTGCAATTCGTGAAGTGCTAAAGTTGAAAGAACTCATCATTCATAATGCAAATGTTACCGAAATCCCGGAAAATATCTTTGATAACTTAGAAAATGTTAATCGTCTTAGTATTACCAAAAATCCATTACAAACAGTAAATGTTAATGAAATACTGAAGCTGAAGAAATTGCAATATTTATCACTTGCAGAAAATGAAATTGCAGAATTGGATTATAAAACTCTGTTAGATAATCTTAGAGAATTGAAGGATTTTGATTTGAAAAATAATCGCTTCAAGAGTACCGATTTGGCAGAAATTAATTCGTACATGCAGCAAAAAAACATAAATTTTAATTTTACGGTGAAAGCGCAGTTTCCAATATTTAATCTCAAAAAGCATGAATATGAAATTTAATTTTCTTTTTTTTACTAACTCATAAATTTGAAGTATTAGTTTTAAAGTTTTTAATAAATATGATATGCACAAGAAAAATTTAAAAGTATGTTTGTTTTTTTTTTAATCTTTCTCACATATAAGAAAAGTGTTAAAATCACTTGAAAAATGAAAATCATAACCGAATCCCGCACATCACTTGAACATATACCTGCTGACTCAGCTTAATCAGTCCGCAACATGACTGTGTGTGTATAGATGTTCGTGTGTACGTTTGTATATGTTCGACTTCTTCCTGTAAACCTCACCCCATGTAGACCCGGTCCTTTTGCATTCAAAAGCTGCAAAAAATTAACCATTTCCGATATAAAGGCAAGCATACCTTCCATTTGTATGAGAGAAGAGCGAAGGAATAGTCCGAATGAATTTTTGATGTATGGCAGAGTTATGTAGAATCTCGTTTTAAAAACTTTTTGTTCAAATATTTTTTTTGAAAAAACTTACTTTTTTAGAGAAAATTCCAAAACTGTTATCCATTTGTATGGGAAAGGGGGAAGAAGTGATTCGATTGAGTTTTGATGTGTGGCAAAGTTATGTGGAATCACATTCTAAACACATTTTACTAAAACAAACTCTTTGCAAAAATGAACCGTTTTCGAAAAAACCGCAAAAACAGCTTCCATTTGTATGAGAGATGGATGAAGGAGTGATCCAGTTGAATTTTGATGTATGAAAAAGTTAAATAGAGTCAGATTTTAAAAACCTTTTACTGAAGCAATGTTTTATTTTTTTTTTTTGAAAAAATGTAGTTTTTAAGAAAATTGCAATGCGGTTTTCCATTTATTTGGTGAAGGAGGGAAGGGGTGGTGCGATTGCTCTCATTTTCACGCGAGGTTAAAGTTTAGAAAAAAATCATGTTCTGTACCAAATTTCAAGTTTCTAGCTCAATCAGTTTCCAAGTGGCTTTGTATAGACAATTTCAATATTAGATCCAAACTTTTACATATAATACTAGCATGCATACCCGTCGTTGCCGGGTTAAAGTTTTTTTGTATAAATTTAAGAATACCAAAAAAAAACCGGAAAGAACTTAAAAACTTTTAAGCAAAATCTTATCCTTGCAAAACTTTCCATTTCGAAATAGTCTAACGCCAGTTTGTAATCAGCGATCCCGAAAAGTGCCGATTTTTCCCGGAAAAAAGGATATTTGCGTTATCCTTAGGACCTTCCGTTTTCAATTTTGCAATTCTAACACCGGATTCGCGATAAGCGACCGCGAAAACCCCCGGTTTTAAACACCCAAACCCTCTTCTTGAAGGTTTTAAACGCACAAACCCTCTTAACACCCCGTTTACCCCCTTAGCGGTAACATTTCGAAAAACATCGCCTTAGTGAGCGCCTACGTGATGGATGGGACATAAACTTTAACCCTCTAACCGGAATATTACCGAGAAAAATTCACTAAAATATGACTTTCAACTTGCGACAGACCGTAACCAAGACAACGTACAGGGCTAATTTTTTTCCAGCATGTAAAGCGATAACTTACAAAAGTCAGTGTAAGACGTTCCGGCGATTTCCGGCGATTAAAATTGTTACCCGTTATAAACAAGCGAATTCCCCGAAGCCGGGCATTCCGGCTAGAGGGTTAACCACTCAAAGTAAGAAATAACTTTAATTTTTAAGAAATAAAATTTAAGTCAAAGTTTCTCCCTTAACCTTCAGTCTGTGTATTGAAAAACTGACACTAAATGTGTATTTGGGTGTAATACATCGCAGCCACAAAAAAAATTGCCCCAGTCACAAAAAATAGAAAATTAAAGAATTAACCGATTGTAAAGCGTTTTTTTATAGTTCGAGCCAGAGCTTAGGAGAAGAACCTGTAATACCGAATCACAAAATTAAAGGGTCTTATTGCTGGCCTCTGTGAAAAATTTTAGGCACCATTTGCAAAATTTCATGGAAATCGGCCAACTCAGATTCTAGTTATAATTAAAGCCTCATAACTATAAACTCAGTTGGCCGATTTCCATTAAATGTTGGAAATTGTGCGTAAAATTATTCACAGAGACCAGCAACAAGACCCTTTAAGGGAAGATCCTTTAATGCTGACAATAAAAAAAGAATATGAAAGTGACTCGAAATTTTTTGAACTTAGTAGGATTCTGTAGTAATTGTTTTCTCTTGATTACAGTATAGATTCTCAACAGCTATGCTGCGAAATTTCAGCACAATCAGTCGAGTAGTTTTCGATTTAGAGCTTTTTAAAGTGAATAAGAACCACAGAACTATATAATATAGAAACACTGTCACCATACAAAATTCTGCTGAAAAATGGTCCCAAAAGTATTTCTCTCTTTATCGTACTTGAACGCATCCACTGAACTGTATAAGGTCGCGAAATTCAAATTTAGTTTGCCGCGAAATTCAAATTTCACAAGTTTGAGACTATCTTTAGGCGTCAAAAACGAACTTTAGGCGCCAACACCACTCCGAAAGTCTATTTTCCTTTGACAGCTCACGGTTTAAACGAGAGGACTATATTTATTTTCATACGGTTATCTCGCTCTTACTTGACTCGTTTTGATTCACTGAACTGTATTGAAATGGGACCATTTGAGACAGCAAATCTAGTATATCTATGGTAAGAACACATATTTTCTGGATTTCTCATCAATTTTTTCGAAAAACCAATAATCCAAATCAACACTATTTTAGTTTTCGTGAAACTAATAACCATTTTAAAAAAAAAATCTTTTTAAAAAAAAAGCCATTTATAGCACACATTTCGACCACGCTTTTTAAAAGTTTTAATTATACCGGATAGCGCAAAACTTTCTTAAATTCTACTTAAGGATTTTTTCATTCCTTCGATATATAAAATTTGTGGGTTTCACTGTTCAGCATTGTCAAAAATTGTTGAATTCATCTCATTATTATTCCATTAGAATTTGTCTATTTTTAGTAAAAACGTATCAATTCTCAAGGAAGACTAAAGTCAGTTATAATATAACAAACGAATTAACAAGAAAATCTAAGAGATAGCGATTAATCATCCCAACGATTAATGTGTTAAAGACCTGTCATTAAAACAATAATAATAGAAGAGGAAAAATATTATTTCGGTACCTACTTATTTATTATGATAGCATAATGAAATCAATTTATCGATTGAAGACTGCCATAATATTTTCTAAAACGTCGGAAACACGCAAACGAATTTGCGTGCTCTGACCAAATATAATTCATTTAAGGAGAAATTTTCATTTCCAGGAATGTGGATTACTTTACCTTTTGAAATGAAATGAAAATGTCAAATTGAATTTAATCAAAACCTCGGCAATTAAGATTTACCGATAACCTCCTAACAGGCATGGTTTCTTATAAATTAGAGTTCGTTTATGTCTTTGGGTTCCTCGACCGGGCGTCTAGATTGGAATGATTATTATGTAATCATTTTAATCTTATAATTAGTCTAGCACTTGGAAAATATGGAGAAATAGTGGTTTTTTCTTGTTCGCATTGCGGTCAAGGTAATTGATTATAATTACCGTGTTGACATTGATGAAAGTCACTGATATACTTATTAGTTGATTATTAGAAAGAAAGTAGTAGATTTTTTTTTCAGTCTTGAATTTTTAATTAGTTTCCCGTAAAATGTTTACCCATTTTTCGCCGCTCCTACAGACGTTGGAATTTTTTTTTTTTTTTTTTCACAAAAATCTGTGTGGACGATATTGTTGGGTCGAATATGACTTCCAAAAAATTTCGGAATTTTCCGACCGACAGTTTTCCGGAAAATTGTGGTAAGAATTCTAGCCGAGTAACATAAAATGGATTAGTTTTCCAATCATTTCTTCAAAACTTTCCCAACAAAAAAAAACTATAAATAAGTAGTGTAACACGGCCTGTCAGGAAAATCCAGCCTGGCAACCCTTTCGAAGAAATTACCTTCCTGTCCGTGTAGAGAATGAATAAGAACCTCTTGTATGTGGCTCACGCAAGCAGATAAATAAGGAGTCGGAAGTTGAATCGGAGTGGGCGATTGATTCTCTTGTAAACTGGTGCGCGGACAGGTTGTTATAAGTCAAGTGTGGGGTAATAACCAAAAAGTAATTCGCTAAAAGAGGAAAACTCGAAAAAAAAACATAACTGCGCTGGAAGAAATAAAAAGTTTGGTTCAAAACGTCAAGTGTGGAACGTTGGAGGTAATAGAAAAAAAAGCTATTATAAGTAGTGCAAATTTGAACAAGATGGCGGGTCGACCTCGTGAGGTTAGACCAAAAAGAAATAATGAAAGTGAAGTGATCGGCGCTTTGAAGGAGGAGCTGCGGCTAGCGAGGCAGGAGAACGACCAGCTTAAAAGGCTTTCTCTGGGAAGTGCAGCGGAAGAAAGTGTGCCGCAGAGGGCTCCATATAGAATGACTATGACGGAAGTTGGCGGCGTAATACCCGAATTTATGCCCGGTAAAGGACCAATAAATGTAAGTCATTGGCTGAATAAAATTGAACAGGCGCGTTTAATATATCTGTGGGACGACAAGTTAACGTTGCTGTATGCCAGTAACCAGTTGAGGGGGGCTGCGAAGTTCTGGTTTGATGCATTGGAGGGTGTGGGAGGTTGGAGTGACTTTAAGATGAAAATCAAAGCGGCATTTCCAGCGAATGTGGACGATTCAGCCGTCCATTTGGAGTTGCTGACAACAAGAAGAGAGCCTGGGGAGTCTATTGAGAGTTTTGTGTACAAAATGATGGCTATTGGGAGTAGGGCTGCAGTGAAAGAGAATGCGCTCATTACTTACATCGTTTCGGGTATCGGCGACCACCGTCTAATGGATGTTTTGCTGTCCAGCAAAATGATGTCAGCAGCGGACATTATAAAAAAGGTGAACGAGGCCGAAAGGTTTTATTCGCAAGAGCAGGTGAGAAGTGAGTTGGGGCGGAGAGATAGTGGAAGAGAACCATTGAGAGAGTTATTAACAGAGCCAGTAAGAGAGTCCGTTAGGTCAGGTACGAGTATGAAGAGATTTGCCAGTTCCGTCGAACGGAGAAGTAGGTCAAGAGAGTCAGCAAAGCAATGGCGATTCAGCAAAGAGAATAATAGAACGGCTGATGTGCGCAAGTGTTACCAGTGCGGGGAAATGGGGCACATTGCTAAAGAATGCGGCGAAAACAATTAACCTGAACTGGAATGTCACGCAGATACGCTATTCTGAGTGTCGAGAGCTGAGTGCTGCTGAGTGCAAATATTGAGTGGTGAGATCTGAGTGCTGAGAGCTGAGTGCTGGGATTTGAGTGCTGAGAGCTAAGTCCTGCTGAGTGCTAATACTGACTACCGAGTGCCGAGGCTGAGTGCTGCGTGCCAAGGCTGAGTGCCGCTGAGTGATGCTGAGTGCAAGTACTGAGAGCTGAGTGCCGAGAGTTGAGTGTCGCTGAGTGATGCTGAGTGCTAGTACTGAGAGCTGAGTGCCGAGAGTTGAGTGCCGCTGAGTGATGCTGAGTGCTAGTACTGAGAGCTGAGTGCCGAGAGTTGAGTTGCGCTGAGTGCTGCTGAGTGCCAGGCTGAGTGCCAAAGGTAGGTACTGGCTGAGTGAGATAATCTGAGTGACATCACTGAGGGCAGTGATATAGCAGGTTGGCCGAACTGTAACACGGCCTGTCAGGAAAATCCAGCCTGGCAACCCTTTCGAAGAAATTACCTTCCTGTCCGTGTAGAGAATGAATAAGAACCTCTTGTATGTGGCTCACGCAAGCAGATAAATAAGGAGTCGGAAGTTGAATCGGAGTGGGCGATTGATTCTCTTGTAAACTGGTGCGCGGACAGGTTGTTATAGTAGGTTTTGATAAGGGGTTGTCCATTAAAAATGTCGCACTTTTAAAGGGATAGGAGGGTCTATAACAGTGTGCAAGTAATAGTAGAATCTATAAAAACCATCGAAAAATCACAAAAACCCTCGAAAAATCACAAAAACCCTCGAAAAATCACAAAAACCCTCGAAAAATTATAAGAAAGGGAAGGGGGATTTATTGTTCAATAAAATTAAAGTTATATGTATTTCACTTTGAGTGATGAAAGGTTTTCCCTGCACCGCATTTTTCTTATATAATTTTACCAAGCGTTGTTTTGCTTTTTAAAAAAAAAATCCTGCGGCGCATTTTTTTGTTGAATTTTACAACAATCTGATAACCAATCGAACATAGTCGACAAAAAGCGTCGCCAATGTTTTTATCACCCTTAATTTAAAAATAAAAAAATAAATAAAAATTTAAAAGGCAAGCAAAAATAAAATAATAAATTTACATATGGATTTGGCCTCAAATTCTTGCACACAAGACTTCTTGCACACTAACTTTTATCTTGCTTTTACTTTGTTGGCTAAATCCCTATGCAAAATTTTTATTGTTTTATTTTTCGTACACTTTAAAAGCTCGTTTTAAAAAAATATGTGCAGATGGAAAAAATATTTGCGATTTTCTTGAAAACAGTGCGCTAAACCGAGAAATTTATGAAAAAAAAACTTTTTTGAAATATTATTCTATACTTTAGGAAAAAATGGATTTTTTTTTCATATTCAAAAATTTATTTATTAACACTCTAACTACCACGACAGTTTTAAGCCTTTTTCGAATATTTAGTTGTCAGTCAAAAAGGCCCTAAGAGAAAAAAAATTGATACAAAATTATACCTAAATGTTATTTTATTACCATAAAATGTGTGCAACTACAAAAAATCGTTGCGGTTGCAGCGAACGCTTTAATAATTTTCATTGTGGCCGTTGTGTACATTTAGGTGTCAGGTCTTTTTGACTGACGTGGCCGTTACAGTGTTAAAAAACGCCGGGTACTTGCAAGCGAGTCTATTAATATGATAGGCTTGTGTGTCTGTCTGTCTGTCTGTCTGTCTGTTCGCTTAAAACTTGAAAACCACCGAACCGATTTGGATGAAACTTTGAGGGGAGCTTACTAGCGTAGTTTAGCGCAGGGCTCGGGGCAGAGAAGAAGGGGACACCAAAGGCTGTTCCCCGGGTAAGCAAAGCCCCTAGAGTACGTCCAGAAAATTTGAGGGTGTGTGGGCCTGCGGTAGTCTGACGGCGATCTTAATTAAGCAAATGATTAAAACAAAATTTTAAAAAAATAAGTTCAATAGCCGACAGTTTTTACATCTCCAATATCCATTAGCAATTGAGATCCTCCACCTACTGTAAATTCAATGCTTTCCGTACTTAACACATGATTATCACACATTTCCATGGTTCTATGATTAGCAACAAATATCTAAGTGAAAAACGGTTTAATGTCATTTGCGAGTAAACGAAAGAAGAAACGTTCCTTGACCTTTATGGTAGCCCGATTGACAAATTCCACATATCATGACTTGAAAAGATCACAAGATCACACAAGATCACGATCACTGCCTTAACAGTTGTAGCTTTTAAGTAACAAACGTGAAAAATTCATCAAGTAAGTGTTGAGTAATTTTCCTCATCTAACTGGTTCTTAATTGGATGTCCGACAATTGCAAATTTCACAGCATATGATCGTTTGGCTGGAATACATATATTTTTATGGTAATACCGAGCTCGTGGCTAATAGTATTTTATGCACTTGAGTGTGGATTGCCCTTTGTTCCGAGTCATTTTGCATGACAATACGGTCATTTCGTTCATTCTCCATTTATCATTGATTTGCTATACTAAGGAAGTAATATTAGTCATGTCACGATCAACTGTATATCATTCTTCATTTAGGAATCATTCATCGGGCTAACAAAACCATACAAATGTAAATTAGCCATATATGAGTTTGAGTATGTAGAGTGGCTCAAACATAACACTTGGTAAATGTTAATCGTGATAATTGTGATCTTTACCGTCGACAACTGTGGCGGTCACCGACCTGTGGTTTCATCGTCATCCATTCAACAGGTGAAATATGCGTCACGCTGATATATGATATCCATTTTCGAATAAAGTGTTATATCGGAAATACTAGTGAGAAAAAGAATGGTTACTACAGTTACCAGAGATGAATAAACCTTAGTTACACTCTGAAAAAAAAATCTTACTTTCAGCACACACCGTGAGTAGAGTTGCTATAAGAAATTTTGGAAAACTAGGACTCATGAGCGAAAAATCCCGGATATAGTGATCAAGATACTGTGACCTTATCCCCTCAAACCCCCTCACCCGCCAGATTCTACATCGTTAGAGATATTGAGTTCAATCTTCGCGGTGGTGCGGGACGAAGATGTGTGTGACGGTTTTAGAAAGGAGTGGTAAGGGAGAAAGGAGAAAGGAGAAAGAGGAATTTTCACTCCTCTTCGTTCCCTCCTCCCCTCCTCCCCTCCTCCCCTCCTCCAAATTTTACGAAAAAGTTGCCCAAAAAATTCCAAAAAGAATTTCTCGGAAAATTTCCCGAAAAATTTCACGAAAAAATTCAAAAATTCCGAGTAATCATCATATATGAGTACTCATGAGTAAGCATTTCCTGCACTAAGATTTTATCTTGGTTAAACAAGTGATTTACATGTTTCTTAAATAAAAGCGTCTTTTAACGAAAAAAATTTTTTTTTTTTTTCAAGATTTTTTTTCTTTGTGTATAAGCATAGGCAGGTATTTTTTACAGTGAGATGAATAGGTTAAAAGTTATAGATACCAACCTTTACTAATAGTTTACTAGTACGAAATAATAAAGACTTGTGGTTTTTCGCATTTCACTGTAGGTTAAAATAGCAACATCCCGGATCACCTTATGCTGACATGTTTTTACATATCAGCCATCGAATGTCACAAATTGATTAACTCGAGGTTTTTTTCTTATGGATTTATCACCACATCATCGTTTAAATCAAATTTGTGGCATTTCTTTTGAATACCATTCATATAAACCAAAGATTTTATCACCTGAATGACAAATGATCATAAAATACTTCGTCAGATTTGGATATAAAATACTTGAATAAATGTTATTAACATAACCTATTAACCTAGAAATTATCTCAACAAACTTTTGATTTTTGTGAATCAAAAACTCAAATTGAGATGTCATTTTATTTTAAATTTTCAGATTTTCACTGATTTTGTCAATCATAAGGAATTTGAAAAGATTATATACTTATCGATGTGGTAATCATTTGATTAATAATTTAAGAGAAATCTTTGAGACTTAATGGATTTGAGTGACAAGTTTGTTTACTAAAACTGAAATACGAATAAATATTTGCTATTTTACAATTATTACGTTCCGACAATCGATAGTCCATGTGGATTTGGTTACACAGGCATGCCTTGATTTACAACAGGGGTCTCCAACCTGTTAGCTTTCCTGGGCCACATTGGGAGAAGACGACTTATATTGGGCCACAAATAAAATATACTAACCCTAGAGATAGCTAAATAGTAAAAAACGTGGAATATACAGGGTGCGCCATCTGTTCCTCCGGTATGTAAACATTGAATAACTTCGCCATTTGTCAACCGATTTGCTTTCCTAGACACGTTTTGGAAACGTCAAACCAGTACAATTTTAACCATGAACCGCTTCACACCGAAAGAACGCGCCGAAATAGTGACGATGTACATTGAAAATAGTCGTTCAATTTTGGATGCAAGTTTTAATGACCGACGAGGCACATTTCACTCCCTCTGGCGGTGTTAATAAACAAAATTGCCGCATTTGGGCGACAGAAAATCCTCACGAGATTCATGAAATACCATTGCATGATCGAAAAGTGACTGTTTGGGCCGGCGTGTGCGCAAAAACCATCATTGGGCCATTTTTCTTCAATGAAGGTGAAACAGTTAATGGTAATCGATATCGGTGGATGTTGGCACATTTTGTGTGTCCGAAAATGCGTGAAAAAGGTCTGACTGACTTCTGGTTTCAGCAAGACGGGGCGCCATGCCACACAGCGGACCAAACAATACGGTTTTTGCAACAAAAATTCCCTAGACGTGTGATATCGAAAAGAGGCGATATTGACTGGCCACCAAGATCCCCTGATTTAACCCCCCCAGACTTCTTTTTGTGGGGTTATTTGAAGAGTAAAGTTTACGCCAGCAACCCGAAGACCATTGACGAGCTCAAGACCAATATTCGTGCCGAAATAGCTGCCATACCGACGGAGATGCTCGAAGAAGTGATGGAAAATGCCCGAAAAAGAGCACAGTTTGCGATGGCCAATAAAGGTGGTCATTTGATCGATGTTGTTTTCAAAAAGTAGTCCACATAAATTGTAAAGGATTGAACTAAATTAAAAAAACACCATTTTTTGCAATCTATTGTTTCTTTAAAAAGTTATTCAACATTCTCATACCGGAGGAACAGATGGCGCACCCTGTACATACTTAGTTAACAATTTTAAGTCATTTAAACTTCATTAATTCATAAAGTTTGTAAATATTTCAGATTTTGTTGGGCCAGATTCAAAAACGGGTTGGGCAAGTCTGATTTACAAGGTTTCCAGCAGGCCACATTGCGTTTTTTTTTCATCGTATGTCGAAACGTCTTATATCGAGGCGTTTTATATCAAAGCGTCTTAAATCGAGAAATGATTGTGTTTCATAAATCTTAGAAGTGCTTGATCCACTTACCCGAATTTAGAATCGGTATTAAAAATCCATAGAAAATAACAGTACTGACCTGCAAGAAAGAAAAATAAAATAAAAAATTAATTAAATACAAAACATTTTATAAAAATTCTAGTGTAAAGGTGCCGCTCCACATGATAGTAAATGCCCGCGAGAACCTCTCGATAGCAGCTACTCGCAAATGGACACGTCTCTGAGAGTCGCTTCCAGAAACTCGCAAAAACTCGCGAGCTACTTTCTGCGAGCTGTCAAAAGTGATTCTACTCTCTAGTCGACAGGCCTCCACTGAACTCTCGGGAAGTTGCTCGCCAGATACGAACGGCGTTTGAATTTCGCTAGTAGCTCTCGAGAACTCGCCAAAGCAAGATGTAAAAAAAATCAAGATATTGGTCTTGAAAAGAGAAAAATCGCCGAAATTAACTCTCAAATAGATAACCTCCTGCGAGTAACTCTCGAGACTTTTTGAGAGTTACTCGCGTATTTACTCTCATGTGCGGCGGCACCTTTATAATCATGTATTAAAACTATTTTGAAATTTTTAAGTGTTTGTCGGATAAAATGGCATACAAAATATGAAAAAAATCGTTATACATATTTAGTATATTGATAAACCCGATAATTAGATATTCTAAATCAGTGGTTTCCAACCTTTTTTTCCCTCGCGAGCCCGTTTTTGAAAACGTTTTAAAAAAAATCTGGAACTAAGCTATTTGTCGGGCAATGAGCTCTCAAAATCACTCAAAAACAATGAAGAAAATTACAAGAAAGTTTCTTAAAATAATTTTATCAACTTTATCAAGTTTAAAAATATATTTAAAATCCATTTTAATTCTCAAAAATGCTTATTTGATGATTTTTTTTCATTTTAAATTTTTACTAAATGCAGAATCAACAACTATTATGAGTGAGTTTTAATATCTCTGTCTGATGAAATTCGGTCAACCTTATTACCATTTTTAAACTATCAAACTTTTACCATATGAACGTATCATCCCTACCAGTAACTCACATTTGATGCAAAGCTACAACAAAAAGTAACGAAACTAAACTTACGGCATCACAGAAATTGATGATAGTTTTATATTTCAGCAGGAGCTAACTTAGGATGATGATAACGATAGGAAACTAAAGTACAAAAGAGCAGATACCCGTGAAAAATTGAAAAGCCAGGAAGATCCTGAAGCGAATGAAATTTTCGCTGCAAAATTTGATTAAACTTGTATTTCATATGAAACTTCATTACAGTCGTAAAATGTATTTTACCCAGTACAGGAATTATCCAATTATTAAAGTTTATGGAATACTTATTGAGTTCATTTCTCCGGAAAAGAGTTTTCCCATAATATACTCTGAAATAAGGGTTTAACTAATTTAAGTATTCTGAAATGTTCAATTTAATTTACCCAAGCAACCATTTGCGACTCAGGTTACAATGTGACCCTGGTAGTGGTTGCATTGTGACCGCTACCAGGGTCACATTGTAACCTGAATCACAAATGGTTGCAAAGTAGTGATTGCGTTATGACCGGTTACAATAAAATTGGTTGTAAATTGGTTACTTGGTTGCTGGTAGCAATAAAATTGGTTGCAAATTGGTTACTTTGTAACCGGTCGAGAAAAAAATCGTTGCAAATCGGTTACTTTGTGACCAGTCGCAATGTTGTTGTTGTTTTTCGGTATTTCTATTATGCTCGAAGCATAAATAGTTAATTTTGGACCATGGAGTTCATACTTACAGCGATTTTTCAGGTACACTTGTGACACAAGTTTATGTTGACGCCCCACTTGATCTGCCCCTCCCCTCCATCTCCCCTTGTCATACTTCGTCAAAAAGGAGTTTTTGCGAAATTGGTTGCACAACAGTTTTTGTAACGATAGTCATAAAAAACTGACCAAAAACGGTTGCATAAATGTCACAACAACGTTGCTGTGAAGTTGCTGTGTCGTTGCTGTGACGTTGCTGTGATGTTGCTGTAACGTTGCTGTGACGTTGCTGTGCCGTTGCTGTGACGTTGCTGTGACGTTGCTGTGACGTTGCTGTGACGCTGCAGCAACTAGTTCATAGCAAAATATATTTGTGGGGGGGGGGGAGGGTGGCTGCCGATAGTGTAAAGCCCATACAACAAATCGTGAAAAAGGTTGCGGGGTAGGGGGAGGGAGGACTGTTCAAAAAGCCGAAAAGTAGCCTGACGTATTTTATGAACAGCCCTTAAGTACATAACTCGGTTAGCAGCACATACTTCTCTTGCTTCTTCGATATGTTCCTCAGTAAATTTGGCTCCATTGCCAATCAACAAAAAACATTTAAAATTCCATATTCTTAGTCCAGATTTCTTCACTTGGACAACCCGGAAATATCAGCAAAAAGCATAGAAAAAATTAATAAAAAATTCATCAACGTTAATTATATTTGAATTAAAAAAAGCATTTTTCAATTGCATTGCATAACTGTTAGCAACTTTTTTTCAAATATGCAAACAGCTCGAAAGCGAAGTCTGCCGGTGAAGTCCATTTAAAATTTATGAAGTTGCAAAATGTTTTTAATTAAATTAAATTTTTACACTTTAGTAATTGGAATTCATTTTTCATAAAGTGGGACAACAATTTTCAACTTTTCCCTCATAATTTATAGACAATTGTTTGGTGTTCTGCAAATTTAAAAAAACGCAGACTTAATCATAGCGTGGAATTTACGAATCCTGGCAATATTTCTATATACGAGTGGTTGTGATCGTCTGTTGAGACTTTTTTCTACAAAAAAAAATAAAAGAATAAATAAATAAAAAAAAACAGGACTAAGCGTTGCTTTCCTTTTGATTATCTGCATCAGAAGTTTCTGTAAGTTAAGAATTTTTTTTTCCATGTGGCTCCGTTCATGTTTATATGCGCATAAATCAGGCACAAATTGTTTTATAAAAGTCACGACATCTCAGTCATATGGAAAAAAATTCCCATTTTTGTTATTCTGGAATTGGACACAAGTTTCCTTAATTTGCATGCAAGTCCACTTCAACGTTGTAGCAAAAGGGATGCTCCTTGTATGCAAAAATAGTGAGACTGAATATACGGGAAAAATGTAAAGCCGGTGGCTTTGTTTTCAATGGAAATATGGAAAACAAAGCTCCTAACAATCGGATAGGAAACATTCGCATTCAGAAGTTACTAAAACGGAATCATTTGTGTAAGGCAGAAGTTTGTATTTAGGTGCTCCCATCGAGCTGGTGGTTCAGAGCCAACAGCAATAGAAATGAACTTTGGGAGGAAATGGGGTTATGTCCTTTTTTGCAAATGAGACAGAAACTACCCTCTAAGCCGCAAATGTTGACTCTGTGGAAATATGGAATTAAGGTCGGTCCGTAGTTCATTTTAGACTTCTTTTGTGATTTTCTTTATTAAAAATTGATATTTCATAGTGTTTATATACCTACTAGGGTGACCATACGTTCCGGAATGATCGGGACAGTCCCAATGTCTCGGAAACTAAACTTTTGCCCTGGATGGTTCAGTTTAGTGTTATAATTGATCAAACACTAGAAAACGATTATTAACACTCTAACTGCCACGACAGTTTTCAGCCTTTTTCGAATATTTAGTTGTCAGTCAAATAAAAATTGAAACAAAATTATACCTAAATGTTATTTTATTACCATAAAATGTGTGCAACTACAAAAAATCGTTGTGGTTGCAGGAAACACTTTAATAATTTTCAATGTGGCCGTTGTGCACAGTTAGGTGTCTGGTCTTTTTGACTAACCTGGTAGTTAGAGTGTTAAATGTGCAAAAAAAATGCTCTTTTTTTGGCTGGGGGATGCTGTATATCACTTTTTTTCACCTGTGGCGCATTTTTTAAAACAATTTCTCACAAATGGCGCTTGTGTTTCAATAAATTTCGCCTGCGGCGCTTTTAATTTTATTGGTATTTTTATAATTCTCGCAATTGTTTATGGAATGTAAAGAGCGTGAAAAATTTATTTAATTTTTGAGAAACCATAAAAAATAAAAAAAAGTGAAAGCATAAAAAATAAAAAATGTTCTTGATACACGGTGAAAAATTTTAGTCGAATTTTTAAGCTTTTAACCATTTTTCAGCCATTAAAAATTAACTTCTATATGCGTTTTAGTAACAAACGCATAAATACACAAATTTTCAAACCTCCTGATGAGGAAATATACGTTTCTGTCAAATTGAGCGCATTTCCCATCCACCAAATCGTCCGTAACCCATCAACGGTCACTAAAGTGGTGTCGAAAAACAACATCCAAAGAATAAATTGAGGAAAAACATTTTCCAACTTCAATTAAGCGTAATTTACTGCGAATTTTTTGGCCTTTTGTAAATAAGAAAATACAAATATTGATCTTTAATTAAAGCCCTTCTCCGGTAACTCTCCATCAGCAAATTAATGACCGACAACCGAAATGACCATAAGAGAAATTTACTCTTTCGGGTGAAAATCTATACAACAACAAAAACAGCGATTCGTGTGTATCGGAAATATGTCAATTTCCGATTTTCCTAATAATCGCCAATGGATTGAATCCCATTGAACTTGTTGCAGCCAATGAACCAAAATAACAAAGCTGTCAATTATTGATTGCGCACTTTCCCTGAAAGAAAAATCGCCCAGAGAACCAAAGAAAAAAGCAACGAGAACGAGAGAATCGTTGATGAAAAACATATAAGACCCAAGTAACAAAAAATGATTACGTACCGGTTACACGACAGTCGCACAACTTGGGTTTCAAAACATATGGGGTTACAAATTGGTTTCTGCGACGTTGCTGCAACATTTATGCAACCGTTTTTGTCCAGATTTTTGGTGGCTATCGTTACAAAATAACGGTTGTGCAACCGTTTCCGCAGAAACTCCTTTGTGACGAAGTGCGACAAGTGTAGAGGAGGGGGGGGGGGACTTCCGAAAACGCTGTAAGTATGAATTCGTTGGTCCAAAGTTGACTATTTATACTTCGATTCAATTGTTTGCGAGTGAATTATGAACGATCACAATAGAAAGAACGACGACCAGCAACAACTTTCTGATTGGTCACAAAATAACCGATTTGCAACGGTTTTTTTTTGCAACCGACCGCGAAGTAACCGATTTGCGACTGGTTCTGACGACCGGCAATGAAACCAAAGTATAAACAGTCTAACAGTTTTTTTCTCAACCGGTCACAAAGTAACCGATTTGCAACGGTTTTCTTCGCAATCGGTCACAAAGTAACCGATTTGCAACTGATTCTGACAACCTACAATGGAATCAATGTATAAACAGTCAAATAGTTTTTTTCGCAACCGGTCACAAAGTAACCGATTTGCAACTGGTCTCAAAATGGCTGTTACTTAAACTGATTTGCAACCAATAATTTACGTCCAGAGTCACTTTGTGACGTGAGTCGTAAGTGGTTGCTTGGACAGAGACTGGAAAAAATAAATAAATGAGAAAAGGAAAATTCTTTTTTTTTTACTAAATTATTCTAGGATTACTTGAATTTTATCCCAGTTTTCGAAAAATTGGTAGATCTTTTTTTCTCACTGAGCCACAGAGTAAACTAGAAAAAAAAATCTTCTCTGTTTTCCCAGCCTTATCCCAATTTTTCCCAATTCTCCTGTTAACCTGCATTTGTTCCGCATTTCATTTGCAAACGATTGATCATTGTTGTTGTTGTGACTTAAAATTTTCCAACAAGTTTTTCTTCTGTTTTGTCTAACTTCCCTGCTGAGTGCTTAGGGACCAGATATAGGTGGCGGCTGCTACCGATTTTCATTTAAAAAAAAATATCGAATAGCAAGAATTTCCCAACAAAATTTATGGTAATTGGCTGTCAAGTGATTTATTTATTAATTAACGGATTTTGGGCTTTTTTTCTTGTTCTTTAGTGACTTAACAATGCCCCACTCGAGAGTGGAAACTGAAGTTTGTTTCCGAAATAAAGAGGAAAATCGACTGATTTGAAGTGTCAAATTTGTTTTTCTTTTTCGCATTTCGGTGGCCCTTTTTTTCGGGGGCGGTTTTTCTTCTAATCCCATTGGATGATGGTGAGTTATATTCGGTATAGAGAAAAGTAATTGGATCTTGTTTATGGGGTAAATTTCTCTTGTTTCTTGTATGTGTTGCGAAACAAGAGTTTTTGTTTTTCGCCTATAGCTTAGGATATGAATTTAAAAAGTTTTTCCGCTTTAGGGAAAAAAAACTTGAGTTTACATTGTTGAAATAAGTGGAAAACTTTGAAAAGGGTTCGTGTTATTTTTGTACTTTACGTTCTGTAAAATTGTTGGAGGAAATTGTAAAAAAAAAAATAAACAAACTCAAATATTGATCTGCAACTATTAAGTACTTAGTTTTAAGTGTATTTACGTGATTTTTTTTTCAAGTATTGGATAGACATATTTTGCTGATGTAAAACTATTTGTATTTGCATTTTGTCGAATTGTTGGCTCTTTCAATGGGTTAAAAAGAATTCAATTTTCACGAAAAAAAAGTACATTGTTTCACTATTTCCGTACTTTATAAACAATTGTCGCATTTACGTTCAATAGGGGCGGTCTAAAAAAAATAGTCATGCACGCAGTTGGATGAGGGGAGGAAGTGGGGGTGTGAAGGAGTTTTAAATTCTATAATATATTCCAGAACAAAGTGAAGTGATAGGGCCAAGGCGTTCAAAGAGACAAAAATTCACATTTATTTGAAGATACAAATCGGCATCTCCCAGTAAATCCGAAGACAACAACTCCCCTCCCCCGCCGCCCTCTTCTCAACCAACCCTCTTACCATCTATTCTTTAACTAACTGAACGGAGTTTCAGTTATTTAAGGAATGAAAGTCAACTCTAGAAGTCAACTGAAATTTTATGGTGTCAATTGCAAGAGTTACCACAGTTATTCAACAGTCGCCTGTAGCCCGACGGAATTCTTGCCAAGATTGCGGATACTCATCATTCGACGGGCCCTGATTCTAGTATACATACGACCAAGACTATTGTAAAAGTTAATGGCGAAAACCGCGTCAAAATGTCTTCAACGGTCTGGGATATAACAGGAAGGAGGAGGAGGGAGGGCTTACAAGCAAGAGTTGAGATCGACGTGAGTGAGCGAAAACATTGCTCGGGAGATGTCCTACCCAATGGTGCAAACTGCTCTAAAATTACTCTAATGGTTGAGGAGATAGCAGGAGAGGGGTTTTACAGGCAAGGGGTGAGGCCGAACTTAGTGGGCGAACACTATCCCTATGAGATTAACTACCAAAAGTCGAAACCCACGGCAAAATTTCTTTGACGCTTCATAAAATGGCAGGGGAAATGCTAGGGAGTGCAGGAAGCACTGGCTCGACGCATAGCAACATAAATCCTCATTAAAGAAGGTCGTGTTTTAGGTCATTTGTTGAACCAGTACTGCGTCCAACCGCTCGCCGCGGCGGCTCACATTTTGTCTGTAACGTAATTTTGAATTGAAAAAAGGTCACACAGAGAAAGAGCGCTTTAGCGTTTTACATATATGTAGGATGTGCGTATCTAAACACGTTAGGATTATAAATTCGATTTTAAAAAGCTTTTATTTGGCTTTTGTTTTGCCTGTTTATCTGTAAGGGTCAAATCTTGCAATCTACTTTTGACCCACTTGCAATAATTTCCCTACTTCATCCTCGTAAAAATAACAGAAATGCCTGTAAGGATAACGTGATTGACCTTTTAATCAAATTCTCTGGTAAAAAAAAATACTGGGAGTTTTTTAGGCCACTGTACCCGATTCTGATGTTAAGAAGTCTGTAAGGATAACGTGACTATCCGTTTCCTCAAATTTTCTGTAAAAAAAACTCTTCTGGGGATTTTTAGGGTCAATGAATCCGATTCTGGAGTCACAAAATCGATAAGGATATTTCAAAGGGTTTACCCGTTCGTATGTGTGTCTGTCTGTCCGTAAACACCATAACTTTTGAAAGTATTGAGCTAGAGACTTTTATATAGAAATTTTATATAGTTGCGGTTCTCATAAATGGCCAAGCTAAGTGCTTGAACGATTGGATCATTCCTTTCCTCCTCGCCCATACAACCGAAGCAGTTTTTTTTTTACAATTTTCTCGAAAACGGTGCATCGTATCGAAAAATTTATTAGTACGAAATGTGTTTAGAATATGATTTTACATAACTTATCAATACATCAAAATCCAGTTGGACCACTCTTTTCTCCTCCCCAATAGAAATTTGACACCTTTTTTTCTCGAAAATCGTGCATAATATCGAAAAATTTAATAAAGATAAAATGTGTTTAAAATTACACAACCGTTCCAAACATCGGACCAATCCTTGCCCCTTTTCTTATACAAATGGATTTTTTTTTATAAAAATTGTGTCTGGCCTCATCATATCATACTAATATATAAAAACGAGTTGCTGTCTGTCTGTCTGTTCCTCTTTCACGCAAAAACGGCTGAACCGATTGACTTGAAATTTGGCATGAGTGTCTGTGGTAGTTGTGGCTCCAACATAGGCATACGGAAAAGTAGCGCGAGGGGTGGGGAGAGTAAGGGGAGGGGGTAAAGTCATCTCGAAACTTAGTTTTCCCTCTATGTTACTCTTTCGCGGGGAAACTACTGAACCGATTGGCCTGAACTTTAGCTCCAACATAGACCATAAAAAAAGAATTTTTTTTTGAAAAAACTTAACCTGGCAACTACGGGTATGCAAGCTAGTATAGAATATTTCCCTTGGCAATTGTAGATTTTCTTATGTTGTTTTTAAAACGGATTTTTTGTGTTCGTATACAGACGTGGACATTAGAGAACGCAATTTTCATTTCAAAAATCGGATTTTTTCAAGACTTACTGTTGTTCTACTATATATTTCACTACAACTATAAAAAAAAGCAATAAATTCTTAAAACAAACATTTATTAAAACAATAAAAATTTATGGAAGATTTTTGTTTACAAATTTAACATTGATATTTGCTATGAAGTTCTGTAAAAACATTAATCGAACCACGAATACGAAATTCCTTCACTAATTCTGTTAGGAAAGCACAATAATATGCAGCAGGACTGTCTTCGCTGGAAGATACATTTATGTTGATAGTTACTAATCCTTGAAATTCATCGCCGTATTGATGGGTCCCAATTACAACATTCGGATACTTTAACTCATTTAAGTCAATATATTTCAAGCTATTCATCTCTGCTAGATCACTGGGTAGAAGTTCCTCAATTGGATTACGCGATATATCCAGGGATATAAGATTAATGGCATTTGTAAGATTTCTAATATTCGGTAACAAATTATCATGAAGTGTCACCCATTCTAGTAAATCCAAATCGCTAATATAGAGCTCTGTTAGTTCGTTGTATGGCAAAAATATGTAATTCACAGTACCATAAATATAGCAACGTCTTAATTTTCCATTTCTAGCCAGAAGATCTCGTACTGATCCGGTTTGAAGTTCTGGAAACTCATTTCCTGATAAATCCAAAGTATTTAAACTTAAATGTATGAAAGTTTCCATACCAATTTCTTTAATTTTATTCCGTCTAAAATTGATAAAAGTTATTTTGTAGTTATGTTGGAATATTTCATTGTTTAAAATGGAAATCTGGTTATCCTCAAAGTCAATATGTTGGAGATTCGGAAGTGGTTTGAAGATATCCAAAGGAAGTTCCCTTAAATGGTTTTCTTTAAAATTCAGCTTCAAGAGTTTTCTCAATCCCGAAAAAGCGTCAGCATTTAAAGTCTCCACTTGGCTATTCGTTACTGACAGTTCTTCCAAATTATGCAAAAATACAAACACATCTTCTCCAATATTGGAAATATTGCTATTAATTAAATTCAAATATTTTAAATTCTGTCCACCGCTAAATTCTTCTTGGGTGAGGTATTTTATATTAGACACAGTCAAATTTCTCAGTTCTGGGAAAGTTACAAACAGTTTTCTTGGTATCCTTGGCGAACTTGGAACCGACACAAAGATTCTCAATTTAAATGATGACGAAATTGCATTTGTATCAAACTCCAAAAAGTCTAAATCATCCACGATAGACAATTGGCAAATTGTTAAAAACTTTTCATTCCGGCAATGATCAATTGGATTTATCAAAACACTTCCTTGACACTTTTTAAAACCAAACACTGTAACCACGAAGACGCAAAAAACTTTTAAAAATTTCCTATAAGTCTTCATTTTTCAGCAAGTTTCAATTTTCTGTGGATCGTGCCACAACGACTGATAGCGAATAACAAAAATCAATTTGTGTCCATCAGTTCTGTAGTATAAAAATTCATTCTGTAGAATAAAATTCAAAACATTGATAACATCATTGACCTCTTTATGTAATAAAATTTCAATTGTATTGAATTTTTTTATTACAAACATATTAAATCACTTGATCAGATAACTTAGAATTAGCACAATTTTCTAGTTTACTAACATTTTCCAGTGATTTTGAACAGAATCAAAACAAGCTAAAAAATTACTGAGAAATGTTGTTTGCAAAAATCTAAACTGAAACATAATAAATGCTACCATTTCCAGAGGGCTATCGTCAAATACTCTAGGCGAGGGCAGATAAAATTTTCATGAAAACAATCCATTTGTATTGGAGAGGGAAAAAGAGTGGTCCGATTGGATTTTGATGTGTGGAGCGGTTACGTAAGATCATATTCTAAGCACATTTCGTTTACGTGAATTTCTCGATACCATGCCCCGTTTCCGAGAAAATCGCGAAAAAATATAACGTACTAGCTTGCATACCCGTCGTTGCCGGGTTAAGTTTTTTGTATAAGTTTTAAAATACGCAGAAAACCGGAAAGAACTTAAAAACTTTTGATACAAATCTTATCATTGCAGGACTCTCCGTTGCGAATTAATTTAACACCGGATTCGTGATCAGCGACCCCGAAAACCCCCTAATGCCATTTTTCCCCGGGAAAAATGGGGAAAAGAATATTTGCATTATCCTTGCAGGACCTTTCGTTAGGATTTTTGCAACTGTAACACCGGATTCGTGATCAACGACCCCGAAAACCTCCGAGTAAAACTTTTCAGCCTCCTATTGAGCAGGATTCATGGCGAAAATCACGGTTTAAAAACACCCAAACCCTCTTTACCCCCCGTTTACCCCGGGTAAAATTTCGGAAAACCCCGCCTTAGTGCGCGTCCACGTGATGGTTGGGACATACTGTGAAAGTTTTAAGTTTCTAGCTTGAGGGGTTTGGGCTGGGCGTTGACGAGTCAGTTCATCAGGTCAAACGATTTCATATCTGTAGATAGTATACCCGTCCAACATTAAACCCACGTTTATTCTGGACAGACCCCTACCGGAAAAACCGAAAACCGAAAAAAAAGAAAACCGGGCCTAGGAGTCTCAAATTTTTCCCGAAATTTTGTAAAACTTGGTGTTCGACACAAACAAAAAAAAATCGAAAAAATTCTAGCATACATACGTAAGTCCGATGACAATACGGTATTTTTTAGTATTTCATCCTTTCAAAGATAAGTGAAGGTCCTGTAAGGATAAGAGGGAAGAAGGCCCTGTAAGGATAACGTGATTATCCTTTTCCTGCAATCTTCCGGAAAAAAATCTCATCTTGGGGTTTTTGGGATCGCTGAATCCGATTCTGACATTAAGAAATCTGTAAGGATAGCGGCAGGTCCTGCAAGAATAAGAACGTGATTATCCTTTTCCTGAAATTTTCCGGAAAAAAATCTCATCTTGGGGTTTTTGGGATCGCTGAATGCGGGAAATCGGGATTTTTTTCCGGGATTTTTTTCATATAAAACCGAAAGGATAATTTCAAATTTTGGTAACTTTTGCTCAGTGAATTTGTTTTAGAGTAGATAAATCAAATTCACTGAATAAATTCTGAAGATCGCGGAGAAATTCAAGAAAAACTCGCAAGTGTGAACAGGACCTTAGAAGTTTGAAAAAAAAATCGATAAATGGAAAAAGGACATTCAAATACCGCCATTTCGTTTAGAGATTTTTACTAACTTAATAACAAAAAGGACAAAAGCAACACAACTTGCCAAAAGTTTTGTAGAAGGAGTTCATAGAAAGTTTTCTCTCCTCCCCCCATTTTATGTTAATGGATTCGTTCGGATCTCATTGTACTCGTATGACAATTTCTCATATGTATTCTATGTACGATAAGTAGAACTCTGTCATATGGAAAATAGTAAAACGTGCTCACATATATTATTTATATTTAAATGACGTAAATGGGGAGCATTTAAAGTGTCCTTTTTGTTAAATAAATTAAAAACTTCCTGCAACATGATCCATTTATTTGCCTCACAAAAGGATCCTTTTTTTGTTAAACATATTATAGTAAAATATCCCCTGGTTGTCTACAAGGAAACTAATGTGTAAAGGAAAATATATTCATTTCGTATATTTATATTAAGTTATCATGGCTGTGTGTATTAAAGGTTTTCTGTTTCCTCGAGCCGAAAAAAAACCCTCCGAACGCATATTTATTCGAAAGATTGTCCTTTCCTTAAAATACACATATGAAAACGGATATATTTTACAAACTAAAAAGTCAAACAACTTGACTTTTATTTCGGCCTTAGTCACATTACAGCGATTCCAACTTAAAGGTCCATATCACCGTTACATATCTTTAAAAGTGTTCTTCATGTTTACTCCTACAGTGATCCTCCCTAGCGTTCCTGCCGGATTTTCTCCCATACGAATCCTGAAAATAAATTCATTGCCAACATTTCTTCGCCTGCGAACCCCTAAACGAAGGTCAAAAGGCTTTCTACGCCTTCTCGTCTGATGATATAATCGACAAGGTTCCTAGCGAAAATTGCGAAAATTTTCTCTCTTGACAAAAGGAAAAGGCAAAGAATTCCAATGGAGACCCAAGGTATATGTATACAAGGAATCCCCGACAGAAATATGTCATCCTACTGATAAAATATTAACACAGGCGGTTGTTTGTTCGTTCCCGTCCACTTTCTTACAGATTTTTATACCCGATTTCTATATTTAACCTTATTGTATGCGCATCTTAAACTTCAATTTCAATACTGTTAGACCGCAAATATAAGAATGTCGTGTTTACGTATCCCACCTTCAAATGATCACCACGTAATTTCCGTTAAATTGATTTTTTGATTTTTTTTTCAATTTCTGAAGGTTTTTTTTTGGGGGGTATTGGAAAATGAAAACTTTTATTAAGTTATTGTCCTATAATATAACATGAGTAATAATTGTATGTTTTCATGTTTGTATGTAATTTTTTTCTCGAAAACGGTTATTTTCTCGAAAAAAGATTTTGATGAAATTTGAGGACAAGAATGCGATTGCCGAAGATGGAACCTAGATCTTCGGAAAAATTCGGTACGGTCCTGTAAGGATAACGCGAATATCCTTTTTATTGTTTATCCTTGGAAAAAATATCATTGGCGAGTCTTTCAGATTGCGAATCTCGAAACTGAGGAAAGTTCCTGTAAGGTTAGGGGGACCAAATTTTTTTAGTCATACTGTGATAAGATGGAGAAAGGGAGGGATGGTGGAGGGGTATGAGAGGGGTAGGAGATGGTAGGGGAGGGGTAAGAGAGGGTAACTGAAACGGTACACAAATGACCCAACAAATTTTATATAGAAAATAAAATCTAATTTGGACCAAACCAAGAAAAAATATCAGTTGTGATCAACATAAAACTTTCCTCTGCAATATTTAGTTTCAGAAAAAACATGTGAAAAATCAAGATTTTTTATAGAATATCTCGAAAACCGTTAAAGACGCGTAAAAATCGATGAAAGAAAAAATGTGGAAAATTTTATTTCCTATAAATTTGGTTATACGTATTTTATCACAAAAATGAATTTTTTGAGAACCATTAAAGATACGTCAAAACCGTTAAAGGATATCTTGAGAACCGTTAAAGATACGTGAAACCCGTTAAAGGAAAAAATGCAGAAAATTGTATTTCCTTTGAATCTATTGTAGTTATATGCATTTTTTTCATAAAAACGCATAATTTTCGAAATTTTTTCAAAAAATTGAGAAGTTTTCAAAAAATAGAAAAATTTTCAAAAAACTTGAAGTATTTTGCAAACCGTTAGAGATATGTATAAACCGTTAAATCAAATATTGTAGAAAATTTCATTTCCTATAGATTTTGTTATATGCATTTTTTCATAAAAGTGCATTGTTTTCGAAAGATTTTCAAAAAAAAGATTTTTTTTTTTTTTTCAAATATGTTGAGAACCGTTTAAGATACAAAAAAATCCCCGGTAAAGCGGAAAATGTAGAAAATTTTATATCCTTAAAATTTCGTTAAAATCATTTTTTCCCAAAAGCGCATAGATTTCGAGAAATTTTGAAAAAACGGTATTTTTTTAAAAAAAAATTGTGTGGGCGGTTTTATCGTTAAGCTAATGTTACTTTTCCAAAAGTTGATGGAAAACTACGATTTTTGTAAAAGTCATTCACAAAGTTATGTGAGGTACGTAAAGCGGACAGACCGACCGACAGTCAGACCGACCGACAGACAGACCGACAGATCGACAAACCGACAGACTGAGAGAAAGATACACGGACATCCTCGTAATTTTTCCTGTAGCGAATTTTGTACTGATCAGAAACTTTCTATCTACGTCCGTTCTCGAGTCAATCTCCGTCATGAATACAATACTTTTCTTCTATAGAAGAGGATAGTAACAATCAAGAAATTTGCGCCGCAGGCGAAAAGTTTTAAACAGAACGCGGCGCAATGATTTTAGTGGGGAGGTACACAGTCCCAACCGTGAATTAACCCAATTTTTCGCACTCTTTACGTTCCATAATAACCGCAACGGAAATTGTAAAAATACCATTAAAGAGAAATGCACCGCAAGCTAAATAAAAAAATAAATGGGACCACACCGAACATTTAAGAGTTTGGACACCAAAAAATTGCGTAAATACCTTTAAAGCCCCCTAACAATGGTACATAGGACAAAGCAATTTTAAGACTATATCCAAAAATATTTTTTTACTCAAAAATGTTCTACTCGCCAAAATTTACACGCATTTCTGCAGAACGAAATTCTTCTTAAAGGTAACATTTTATACTCAATAAAGTGGAAAAAATTGTTTAAAGAACCGACACCATTTACCTTGGAAGATATTCAAGCGAGAGCACAAATCAAGTTTTCGTGTATTTGTAGTCTCATCTCAAGTATACACAAGAGTGAAATATTTTTCAATTTTTTTTCCTCGTATACAATTTAAGAGATATTCAGCACTGTTGAGCAATAAAAATGTCACATCGGTGGCCCATTTCACAGTTTTTTATTTCTTTTTTTCCCCCTGAATGTCAGTAATATTGTAAGCAATTTTCTAGATGTTTGCATATTCCAAGTTTACTTACAATAGGAATACAGCAGGATTCCTGACACCGGGAAAATGTGGACCAATTGCGATGACAATTGACTCGAGCAACTGGAATGTCGGAACGTGAATCTTATTTTTAGTCGTAAATATTTTGACTGTACGGCTGTGGAAATTCACGGCAAAGGAGAATTCAGGAAAACTGTTTAAGGAAAATCTTTGGAATGTGTAACGGAGACAAATACACACATAAAAATATGGATCTTGTGTAAATATTGATAAAAGTTGTTTTTTTTTTACATTTCTGACAGGTTGTTTTTTTTTGCCGAAAAATTTGAACCGATGGGTCTCAGATTTGCCTAAAGTTTAGTAAATTCCGTTTGGAAATTTGTCGACAAACACAAAATCAAAAAAATCGAACCCACAAATTTTTTGGAGGAACTGTGAAGGACTGTTCACAAAGACCTCACCCCAATTTTCGCCTTGTAGAGCTCAAAACCCCTATCCCCGTCGCCGTCTCCGCTTTTCAAGAATTTTATACTCTTTACTATATCATATATGCCCGTCTGTATGTTCGTCTGTATATCCATCTATCTGTCCATCCGTCTATCCGTGAACACCATAACTTTCGAAAAGATTGAGCTAGAGACTTGAAATTTTGTACAGTTTCGTTTCTCGTAAATAGCTAGGGTAAGTTCTTGAACCGACCATTCCTTCCCCCCTCCCCCCACACAAACGAAACAATTTTTTGCAATTTTCTCGAAAAATGTGCATCATACCGAAAAGTTTATAAAGATGAAATGTGTTTAAAATATGATTGTACATAACATCAAAATCTAGTTGGACCGACCACTCCTCCCAATACAAATTGAACACTTTTTATTCTATTTTCTCGAAAACCGTGAGTGGTATTGAAAAATTCATTAAGGTAAATCTGTTAAGAATATAATTCTACATAACCTGTCCATGGATCAAATTCCAAATCGGAACACTCTTTCCCTCTCCTATACAATTGAATTTTTCTAAATAAACGATTGGCCCCTGGAAATTGCAGATTTTCTTATGTTTATAAATCTATTCGAGTGGGAGAGGAGGGAAGGAGTGGTCCGATTGGATTTTCATGTATGATTGAGTTATGTAGAATCGTATTCTAAACACATTTTGCCTTAATAGATTTTTCGATATGATTCACTGTTTTCGAGAAAATTGCAAAAAACTATTTCGTTTGTATGGGGGAGGAGGGTAGGAAGGGTCCAGTTCAAGAACTTAGTGTAGCCATTTGCGAGAAACGTGACTGTACAAAATTTCAAGTTTCTAACTCAATCCTTTCGAAAGTTATGGTGTTTACGGATAAACAGACGGATGGACAGACAGACGGACTTGCAGAAATCAAAGTCTTTTGTCATCCCTAACACCCTGATATAATTCATTTTTGTGTACGATGATTGGTTCGATGCGTTACAAATAGCATACTAAATCTAATATACTCCTATATGTAAAGGTGCCGCTCCACATAAGAGTAAATTCGCGAGTAAATCTCAAAAACTCTCGAGAGTTACTCGCGGGAGGTTGTCCATTTGATAGTTAATTTCGAAGATTTTTCTCTTTCCAAGACCAATATCTTGATTTTTTTGACATCTTGCTTTGACGAGTTCTCGAGAGCTACTAGCGAAATTCAAACGCCGTTCGTATCTGGCGAATTACTCTCCGAGAGTTCAGTGGGTGCGTGCCGACTAGAGAGTAGAATAACTTTTGAATTTTTGCGAGCGACTCTCAGAGACGTGTCCATTTGCGAGTAGCTGCTATCGAGAGGTTCTCGTCGGCATTTACTCTCATGTGGAGCGGCACCTTTATATCATATAGAGTACAAAAAGTATTAGGGAATTTTTCCAAGAAAAATTCATACTACTAAAAAAGAAACGTAAAAAGCCCTATTATTTTCTTTTACCTCGGTTAAATGAATTTCAAAACTTAACCTGTTAAATACCTGAACCCTCACTTTAGGGTGTTCTTCTTCTTCTACCACCGTTTCGCTCACAAAGAAATTTCATTTTGGGTATTAATTTTCATGGTAGATTGAAAAATTATACAGAACTACGTCTAAAATATAATCAGCACTCATTTATACTACACTGCATCGCAATGCAATATGATCCCACATAATGCTCTTAGCGTTCAAGGAAAATTCACGTGACGTTCGGGCGCGTGTTTTCCACTTAATTTTATATCGCCAGATGCTGGGGGGAAAATAAATTAAAAGTTATGCGACCCGATGAACATCATTAGTGCCGTGAAAGATGAGAAAAAACAAAACAAAATGAATGAAAACCCCACGGTGAAAAACACTAATTAGGTAGCTGCGAACATACAATAATTAGGAATATGGAAGCATCGTTAGTAATTCAAAGTATAGAGAAAAAATCTATAAAGGAACTCTTGGCAAACTTCCATTTTGTTTATTCATTTTTCTTTTCTTTTAACTTTAAATAGTTTTCCACATTATGCAAATTTTAAGGTACTTCGACGAACAGTTAAATTGCTTCGTTTACAAAATCTCTGCTCCGGATTCATTCGAAAACATTTCTCATAAAGTTTGATGTGGAAACTGTAAAAATTATCTTAACATCACGTATACAAAATACCAATTTCAGAAACAAACAAAAAAAAAAGGAATTTTTCCCATGATTTACATTTTCCCATCCTAAAATCATTTCCAGAAGTTTTTTTTACCTTCTACTCCTTATGTGATTGTACTCGGGTCGCTTCATCCTGTGTTATGTTTGCTGACATAAGGATAACATTTGAGAAATTCTACCTACAGTAAATCCTTTTCTCTTACAAATTGGCTGATACGATATTAGAAAAGCTTTTCATACTATTGACATGAAAATTTGGTTATTTGCACGTGATATCATTTCTTTAATAACGAAATTCCATACAAAATTCTATGTTGAACTCAATTCTTATATGCTTGCCAATTTTATTGGATAAATTTTTATACGAATGGGAAAATTTTTCTGACGTTATTATTTGGAACATCTCGTAGGCATTTAATTATATTACAGTTTTCGGAATGGGAATATATCCGAAAATGCCATTTTTTTATAGAATAATAAAGCAACAGAAAAAATGTAATTAATTTATTCTTAATGTTTGAAAATAACATTAAAATCAGGGATGAAAAACAAAAATAAAAATCATTACGTTATACATTTCGTTATGTAACGAAATAAAATTTGAATTAGTTCGTTTTGTAACGATAAAAACTTTCATTTCGTTACCTAATAACGTTATTTTCGTTACACAATTTCGTTAAACATTATTGAAATATGTTGAGAACCGTTAGAGATACAAAAAAACAGTTATAGCAAAAAATGTAGAAAATTTTATTTCCTTTAAATTTTGTTACCTATATTTATTTTTTCCCAAAAGCGCATAGTTTTCGAGAAATTTTCAAAACACCGTATTTTTTTATTTGTATGGGAGGTAACCGTTATGGTTAACGGTACTTTTCCAAAAGTGATTAACGGTACTTTTCCAAAACGATAATTTTCCAAAACGGTACTTTTCCACTCATTTACAAAAAATTTCAAGTTGCTAGCTCAACACGTTCTCGAATTATTCAAGATACGTAAATGGGACAGAACGACAGACCGACAGACCGATAGATCGACAGACCGATAGACCGACAGACCGACAGACCGACAGACCGGCAGACCGGCAGACCGGCAGACCGGCAGACCGATAGACCGATAGACCGATAGAACGACAAACCGACATAACGACAGACCGACAGACCGACAGATCGACAGACCGACACACCGATAGACCGATAGAACAACAGACCGACAGACGGACAGACCGACAAACCGACATAACGACAGACCGAAAGAACGACAGATCGACAGAAAAACAGATCGACAGACAGACAGACCGACAGAACCAACGGACAGAAGGACAGACCGTCAAACCGACAGACAGACAGACAGAACCACCGGACAGACCGATAGACCAACAGACCGACAGAGCGGCAGACCGATCGAACGACAGACCGGCAGATGAACAGACAGACAAATAGACCGACAGACAGATAGACAGATAGACCGACAGAACCAACAGACAGACCGACAGATAGATGCATGGACATCCTCATAATTTTACCTGAAATGGGTTTCGTACTGATCAGAATGTTTCTATCTGCCCCCGTTCTCGAGTCGATCTCCATCACCCCTATAGCAGAGGAATGTAAAAATAATGCGATTGCATTAAATTTTAATAAAAAAAAGTATTAAAATCAATAACTTATTTGGATTAAATTTCAATAACAAAATATTTAAAAAAAATAATAATCTATCGCGAAATTAAATTTTAATACTTTTTCGATGTAGAACTCTATGCAATATTAAAAAGATTTTAAAAAAAATTTATCGTGTCAATATAAATATTATAAAATTCCGGCTTCAATTTTAATTTTAATTTTCCTCTAGGATTTGTTCCAGTGAGCCTAAGTCTGACGTATAAATGCAACAACATAACCTAGTTTTTGATTAATTAAATTGAAAACTTTTTCGACCTCACGGCACTCATCAATTGCAATTGATTTAATTTAAATTAAATTCGCATCTTTGTAACACATTATTATTTAAATCTCTTTTAAATTAATAACAGAAATTCATTATCGCTGAATTCGTTTTCCGTGTTGAAATTTAAAACAGAGCCAGTTCCACACTCTGTTAGATACCCTATTTAAAATAAAACCTGGGAAATTGAATTCAAATTATTTTAAATTAATTAAATGAAAAGTCTATGAAAGGATCACTCCAACATATATGTTTATAGTTTTAGAATCACATCTACAAAAAAACAGCAGAAGATGGTGTTTACTTTTATATTATGATTAAAAAGCAATTTTTGATGGAAATTCTAATTCAAAATTGATCAATCGGTAACAAATTGATATGATTAATGGTCATTCAGTCATTTTTTGTGAAGCGTAGTCAATTTTCTGAGTCTTCCCTTTATAGAAATTTATAAAAATTTGTCTCTTAAATTCTGGCGTGTCTTAACGATAAACATTGACGAAATTTCAAATTAATTTCCACTTATCAGTACAATATGGCGCTATAAAAAATTAGCTTTTAAAAAACAGTAAAAACAGTTCACCTGATGGCAATTACTAAAAATTGCTAAAATTGAAATACTTACGTCGACCGTGTAATCATATTTTAATTAGTTTAGATTCAATTTAAAAAAAATTGACTTTTCACAGAAAAACAGCAGTTAAATAAATTAGAAATATCAGTCATCAGTCACAAACGAGTGTCATAATTTAAGCAAATGCACTGGCTAAAACTTAAAAAAGTTGTACATAAATTCCACCTCGCCAAAATGTTGAAAATAAAATAAATTTAGACATAACGACTACATCTTTTAACACTACTAAATGGACACACATAAAATATAATCTACGGCGGATACAAACTCGTATACCAACATAAAAAAACAGCATGAAAGATGGATAGAGAATTAAGCGACATAAGGTCCCATTATCAATGTCAGACCATTTTACAGATGAGTACGCAGCACTAAATTAAAACTCTGATCCGCCACCATCTGCAGACATAAATCATGGTGAAAACAGGTACGCTACCAAAATCGATGAATACGTAAACTCCCTGTGTCCAAATTCTCATTGGCCCTATGGGATCCCTATGGATAAATCAGTGATACCAGATGATTCCAGGGTGTTTTGCAGGAAGCTACTGGCCCCACACCCTATTCATAGCCAAAAGCTTAACGAACATAACTAAAAGGTCAGGGCAAAGCGATTCCATATGACTAGACAGAAACATAGACAGACAGGCGAACAGACAGACAGAAAAACGAATACCACATACATAACAACTCAGTGGAAAATCTATAGATAGATAGACAGATGAAAAAAAAATATCAAATGTATTTCCTCGACACCTGAAGGAGGAAGAGCTGTCACCACTGAATTCTAGAATTTTAGTTCCTCTTGCGGTTACCTAATCCAATGTACGAACATCAGTCTGTCAATGCACGAAGATAGACGAAAACTAATGCAATTTATTGCCAAGTAAAACCTAGACGTCTGTGTACATGAAATCCAACCCATTTTTAGATTACTCTTCCGCCCAGATGATAATTTCATTCAATAATTGGCATGTAATAATACTATTTCACACTGGGGAAGGAATAAATTGGGTATCTTAATTAATTGATAGGTGGGTAATTTAGACATAGAAATCACATTACAATCTTAATGCGCAATTTTCTGTTATACAGAGTTCATATAAATTTATATTATATATAAAAGCCAGATACAACTCACTCACTCATCTAGTCGCTCACTTCCTCATTCACTCAGTCAGTCAGTCACTCACTCATTCACTCACTCATTCACTCAGTCATTCACTCACTCATTCACTCACTCATTCACTCACTCATTCACTCACTTATTCACACACACTTTCACTCCCTCATTCACTCACTCATTCACTCACTCACTGACTCACTGACTCACTCCCTGACTCACTCACTCACTCACTGACTCACTCACTCACTCACTGACTCATTCACTGACTCACTCACTCACTCACTGACTCACTCACTGACTCACTCACTCACTGACTCATTCACTGACTCACTCACTGACTCACTCACTGACTCATTCACTGACTCACTCACGGACTCATTCACTGACTCACTCACTGACTCATTCACTGACTCATTCACTGACTCATTCACTTACTCACTCACTGACTCATTCACTGACTCACTCAGTCATCAAAGTATCTCCCTATCCACTAAACGGATTGCCATGAAATTGTAGACACATATTTATCTAACCTCATCGCTAAGAAACGGTTTTACAAAATTCTTTACAGAACGTCCTGTAAGGATAACTCGGAAAAACAGGCATTAGTGAGTTTTTGGGGTCACTGATTCTAAATCTGGTCTTAGAATTTCAAAATTTAAAACGGAGGGTCCTGTAAGGATAACTCAAATAGCCTTTTTCCAATTTTTCCTCCGAATCCGTACTGGATTTAAGCAAGATAGTAACACTTTTCCACAATACAAATATCGAACTTCAATCAGGAAATTTTGTAATTCATCTATTCTTCCATTACAGACCTAATTAAATTACGAGTATCTTAAAAAAAATACACAAAAAAAATCTCAAGTATTCCCGAAAAACGATTTATTTTTAGAAATCCATAGCAAATGCCACCATCTGTCATAATTACACGTTTTTAAGAGTCTCTCGTTCAGAATTTCATTTAGCCTAGACCGATTGTAAAGTGAAGAAACCGAAGATGGAAACGATCGAAATAAGAGATTTATCTGGATTATTTTTCCGTCCACGAAAGATTAGACAGACTGACCTCCTCCTCTCCATCTCCTTGGTACCGAAAAGTTACAATTCCGTACTTGTTTGCTAAAAATAGATACCAATGTAAAATTTTTGGTTATCTGGCCTATCAATGAGTGGAAGATTTTTTTTTTTCAATTTTGTTGGAAACTCATTTGTCTCGTAGGGAATTAGGTAGACGGAAGTAAATAAAGAACATAACAGATTGGCTATTATTATTCAGGCCAAGGATTTATTAGATTTAGACAGAGTTTTAGGAATGCCGATGATGATACAATTTATCTTAAAGATGAAACATAAACTCATCGAATAAGATTTAGATCAGATAAATTATTTCAATGTTTAATTTTCCAAATAGTCTCTGGTTCGCATTTCTTATGATTTAATGGTATTAAATTACTTTAACAAAAGTTGATCAATTTGTAATTTATCTGAATCCATACTCAAATGGCAAAATATTTGTTAGAATTCAGAACGAAAGCCTATCAAAATGCCAGAAGGCAATCATCAAAATTTTTATATAAAAACTTCAAATATAATTTTGATAAAAACTCCAACGGAAGTCATGCAATCTACAGTCAAACCTGGATAAGTGGAACCTGGATAACTGGGAAAACTATATAACTGGGAAGGATCGTTTGGTGCAAGTGTTTCTAAACAGAAGTGGAAATTAGGATAAGTGGGAACTCAAGACCGGAAACCAATTGTAGGTCCGAGAGAGAGAGAGAGAGAGAGAGAGAGAGAGAGAGAGTGAGAGAGAGAGATTGAGAGAGAGAGTGAGTGAGAGAGTGAGAGAGAGAGAGAGAGAGAGAGAGAGATTGAGAGAGAGTGAGAGAGAGTGAGAGTGAGAGTGATAGAGAGAGTGAGAGAGAGTGTGTGTGAGATAGAGAGAGAGTGTGTGTGAGAGAGAGTTAGAGAGAGTGAGAGAGAGAGAGAGATAGAGGGAGTGTGAGAGAGAGAGAGAGAGAAAGTGAGAAAGAGAGAGAGAGATAGAGGGAGTGTGAGAGAGAGAGAGAGAGAAAGTGAGAAAGAGAGAGAGAGAGAACTCAGGATAACTAAGTGGGAAACCTCTATAATGCGATCCGTAGGACCGTCCAGTGAGATCCCACTTATCCAAGTTCGACTGTAATTAAATTTTCTCTCAAAAAAATTAACACCCATCATTACACATTACATCATTTCTAAAAATCGAATTTATTGATTAAAGATTTCTGATCAAAAAAAAATAATTCTCATGATTTGCAGACTGTCATATCTTTGATATCAAAAATAATCAAACAAAATTTGGTAAAAAATCTGTTTATCTGCCGGAAATTTGCTTTACGTTTGAATGGAAGTACGAGTATACTTTGCACATGTTTCCGACAGAGCAAAAAAAAAAAACTTGAAAGAAATTAAAGGTTTCTCCAATCGCTTTTGAAAATTATTGATTAACAAACATAAAAGCCACCATTGGCCAAGTTGCCAGCGGAAATTGTGGTATTATAGGAAGTGGTTTTCAAAATTAAAGCAACTATTTTTGTGAACTCTATGTAATATAAGGTAAATTCAATTAAAAGTTTTAAATTTTGTAATTAGATTTTTGCCTGCATGCAACTTTGCGGGCGAAAATTTTTATTACGCATATGAATTTCGTGGAGTTTTTTGATAATTTTCTAGAAAAGTCCGTACAATTTACTGAAGGGCAGAATTTTTAAAAAAAAATTTACAAAACTAGAATGATTTCTAAGTGCTTTTAAATTAAAGTTTACAAGTTACTAACTAAGTCTATACCAACAAATTACCAACAATTGTGGCAAAAATAAAAATGACATCACTGACTGTTGGAATGATAGACTGTCTGAATGAGACTTTTTGAGTGAAAGACTGTTTGAGTGACAAACTGTCTGAGTAAAAGACTGTCTGTGTGACTTACACCGTGTCTTGACTTGGGATTTTTCATCGCAGAGATTTTATAATTGACCAATCAGAGCTCTAGTTGATGACGATATCGCCGTCAACTAGAGCTCTGATTGGTCAATCATAAAATCTCTGCGATGAAAAATCCCAAGTCAAGACGCGGTGAAACTGTCTGATTTAAATACTGTCTGAGTGAAAGACTGTCTGAGTGAAAGACTGTCTGAGTGAAAGACTGTCTGAGTGAAAGACTGTCTGAGTGACAGACTGTCTGAATGAAAGACTGTCTGAGTGAAAGACTGCCTGAGTGTTGTCAGAGACTCAAAAATTCATGGTTTCTCTATAGATTGGATGCATTCCGCAACCTGAGCCGATCTGGGGCAGCTCAGTAGCTGTCAAAAAATCACTCATCTGAGCCGCTCATTGCTCTCTGAACGCACCGCTAGTTTAAATTAGAGAGCCTATAACCTAGAGAGTGGCCATGGGGACATCTAAAAATGGCCGCCGAGCTGAAAAACGAGCGCGAAAAACTTTAAAAATTTGATCCATTGTTTTAAATAATTGCCCAAATAACTGAAAATGGTTAATACATGTAAAAATAGCATGTTTGAGTTATCAAAAAAATTCGGAAACTCATAGTTGTTTTGATAAATTGAAAAATTGTTTACAGACTCTTCTAATCTGGAGAAAAAGCTGTTCTAACCGACCTAATAGACTGTTCTAACCGACCTAATAGACTGTTCTAACCGACCTAATAGACTGTTCTAATTGGAGTTAATAGACTGTCCTACTCAGTAGCACAGTCTATTAAGGTAGCATGGCCACTCTCTAGGTTAAAGGCTCTCTAGTTTAAATGGGCACATAAAACTGTCATAATATTTGAGATTATAGTTAAATATGGATCAGTATCGATACGTGTCGTGCAGCTGAACGGCTACAAAACCTTACAAATGTTGTAATACTATCATGGTTTGCAATGAATGTAATGTTGTATGTGCAGTGGCGGAGAAGAAAATATTTTGCACGGTCAATGTACGCAGACTCAATCCGATCATGCAATAAAAAAAATTGTTACAATCTGCTACGAAAGCTGCGATTCTTAATACGTTTAGGTATTAAATCTGTACTTACGATTTGCAAAAAATTGGCATATTGAGGCATAAAAAGATCTTTTACCTGAAATTAAAAAAGAAAAGAAAATATTAATAAATGAAGGATAATATTTTTTATAATTTTACTATATAACTTGTCAATAAAAGCGAGAAAATACATTGTTCGCAACAATTTTTCCTCTTTCCCTCTTAAAGGTTAAGATCAAGCATTTCAGCGCAATCAGTCGAATGGTTTTCACATTTGAGTTTTTAAGCCTGAATTATTGGCAAACATTTTCACTTTGTCTTTCACAGCTTCCCTGAAAACGGCTCAAAAAATCAAGAAACAGTGCAATCAAAGAAATTAATTAATTTAATTTAATTACATAAATCGACAAAGCAACTATCAAACATGTCGATATGACCAAATTTTAAAGCTTTCGCGACACAAGTTTTTCACATCAAAACTGCGTCATAAATTATAAATAAATTTACCCGAGGCCAATTTCACCAATTATTTCTTAAGTGACAGTATTTAACCCTTAATACCATCAACATATCCTTTGAGAGTTAAACGAAACTAATCAGCAGCCTATTCAACGCGCTGCTAAATTATTTCCGTCTTTTTTATATGTGGGTCGTGTTTAACAATTTGCTATTTGATCATATGAACCGAAATTAATTAATTCTCATAAAGTTGGCCCACAAATAAGCCATTAAAATCCCACAAGGATATTTAGTAAACACTTTCCACTTTTGTTGGGCCACAACCCCACCACTTAAATACCAACTACCGCTGGAACATTAAACGTAACAAACATCCAGCCACATATTTAGTGGAATCAGGTCATCAATCTTTCATCCCTTCGCTTAACCCGATGACAGATTGGCGTACAACAGGAACATCGCATCTCCTCGTACGTGTTGAATGTGACAAAAGTAAGAATAAAAACATTTTGTCAAATGTTTTATCAAAGTGTGTAATTCTTTTTTTATTATTATTATTATTTTATAAATCATAATGTTCTATGATGGAGATTATGTGGATTAACCCTTTTGATGCCCGATGTTGCCTATAAAGAACTTTTTATAGAAGTTTTTCATACGAGAGTGTAAACCTCAAAATCTGTATGGTGTCTCTCTAGGAATAAAGAACAACAACTAAAGTTCAAGAACTTAGCCTTGCCATTTACGAGAAACGCAACGACACAAAATTTCAAGTCTCAAGCTTGATCGATTCGAAAGTTATGGCGTTCACAGACAGACAAGTGGACAGACAGACAAACAGACTGAGGGACAGACTGACGGGCAGACAGACGGACAAACAGACAGACGAACAGACAGACGGACAGACAGAGGGCCAGGCAGACTGACAAACAGACAGACAGACAAACATACAGACGGACAGACTGAGGGACAGACTGACGGACAGACAGACGGAGAAACAGACGGATAGATAGACGGACAGACAGATGGACAGACAGAGGGACAAATGGACAGACAGACGGACAAATGGACAGACAGACGGACAAATGGACAGACAGACGGACGAGCAGACAGACAGACGGACAGGCAGACGGACAGACAGACGGGCAGACAGACCGACAAACAGGCAGACAGACGAACAGACAGACGGACAGACAGACGCACAGACAGACGGACAGACAGACAGACGAACAGACAGACGGACAGACGAACAGACGGACAGACAGACAGACGAACATACAGACGGACAGACAGACAGACAGACAGACGGACAGACAGATGGACAGACAGACGAACAGACAGACGAACAGACAGACCGACAGTCGAACGGACATATGGAAATCTAAATTTTTCGTCATCCCTAACACCCTGATGGTGTAGTTCATTTTTACGTCCGTGGTTCGATGCGGTACAAACGGTATCCTAAATCTAATATACTCCTATATGATAATATCAGATAGAGTATAAAAATAACTAACTACGACGTTTCAGTAATTTATACTTCCAAAGCAATGTGCCACCAACTTTTTAGTGAATATTATTAAATGTATTTGGCTTCAAAAGCCATTTAAGCAATTTTAAATTCAAATGATACTCCGTTTTATTCTCAAAAATCACTCTTTTGTTATTTTAATATGAAAAAGTAGAAAAAAAAGAAAAAAAAAATATTTCAAAAGTTGATTTCATATCATCCCAAACTTTATTTTCATTCGGGGCATAGGATAAATGTGTCTATTAGGTTCAAAACGAGTCTACTCCACTATAAGCGATTTCGAGATAATGCAGAAAAAGCTATAGTTAATGTATGCACCAACCAACCGAAATCTCTGTATCTTCAAATTAAAGTGCAACATCATAAAAGCTAATATTATAAGTGTCATAAATCAGAAGCACCTAGGTTTTCCAAAATTTCAATATTTAATTTGGAATAGAACCACTTTGACGCTAACCCCTTGGAATAGAACCGCTTTGAAAATAATGAGCGTGGAATAGATGGCTTTTGAACATAACAAATAAATTCAAGTCAATTAAATTCAAGTAAAAAATGTTTTCCCTTTCTTCATATTATTGTTATTCATTTATTAGACAGTAAACTTCTTAACATGTAATGTTTTTTATACCCGTATGGTGACACCAAAGGGTATATTAACTTTGCTTTACCGTTTGTAGGGGAAACTGGGGCACATTCGGCAAAGGGGCACATTCGGCATTGCCATTTTCAGTATCAAGAATGCTTCAGAAAGGAGCGATCAAATACGTAAATGCACAATAATGCAATAACTTGAATTTAAATAAAGTCTGAGAGTTCTATTTCGGCGCTCAGAAGAGCAAGAGGTATTTTTGTGTTTTTCGGAAGTTTGATGTAATTTTCCCAAGCAGGTACGTAAGGAATTTTTGAAGTCAATTTCGTCCGACGCTTAAAAAATTTCGCGCAAATAGCATTTAAAAACATTAAGTTTCAATCCCGAAAGTAGAATGCCCTTTAATTTACAGTATTTTAGATAAAAAATCTGAAAACATTTAGCTGACACTTTTGGGGCACATTCGGCTTTCGTGATTTTAAGAAGAGAGATTGAATTTAAATTACTAAATTTAAATTATAGATTGAATTTAAATGAATCCTGTCGGCACATTTCGATATTCCACATAATATATTTTTAATATAAATTTCGATAACTATTTCGTGAAATAGGATTTTTCAATAATTCTTGTATGTGATATGTAATGAATTTTTATTTTTTATTTTATTTTAAAGAATTAATAAAATGAATTCAAATCTAATAGTCTTTCAATTAGTAAAATCAAACAAATAACGTATATTCGCCGAATGTGCCCCTTCAAAAGCCGAATGTGCCCCGGCATGGGGTACATTCAGCAAAATGGCCTCCTTTTTAAAATTGTAAAAATCGTATATTTCTTTAGAGCTACAAAAAAAATCTATTTCCTATTTAATAGTAAAATAATGAAAGTTTTTACAAATTTTCAAGATTTTCAAATTCATCAAACGAATTTGGCAGGAAATGACTTTGAAAAAAACCTGCCGAATGTGCCCCAGCTTCCCCTAACGCCAATATCCCGTCATCACACACAAAAATGAATTGCACTAGTGTGTTTAGAATGATAAAAAAAATTCAATTTTGCATGTCCGTCCGTCTGTCTGTCCGTCTGTCCGTCTGTCTGTCCGTTTGTCTGTGGCGCGGACTGCGGGCGCACGGATTGAGCTAGAGACTTGAAATTTTGCGCAGATTCGTTTTTCGTAAAATGCGAGGCTAAGTTCGTTAATGGGCAAAAATGGACCATTAGGGGGGGTACCCCCCATACGAACGAAAACTTTTTTTGTAAATATCTCAAAAACGGTGCATCTTATCAAATAAGTGCAAGAACAAAAATTATTTAGGATATGATTCTACATAAAACTCCCATACATCAAAATCCGATTGGAATAAATTTTAAAAAATCTAATTGGAAAGTTTGACTTCAAAGAGAAATTTTGGTACAACTGCTCAAATTATGATACGAATATCACCATACGGGTTTTCAATAATTGCCAGATTGGCAATTATAGCTTTTGTTATGTTTTCACCCTAACTATGATGACAAATAATGATAATAAAACAAATAGTGAAAGCAATACCGGGATCCCGGTATTATCATTTTACAATACCGAACTACCGGTGTAGAGATTACCTCCGGTATTGCATTCCCTAAAAACAAAACTCTTAATTTTCACCTTTACGCGCTAAAATAATTTCATGCAAGAATACTCACTTTGATTATATTTTCTGCCTTGGTTATTAGTTGCAATGGGAATAGCACCACTTTGATACTCAATGGAATAGGCTCGCTTTGATTCTTACATACGTAAGGAATAGAACCATTTTGAAACTAAACCGCATTTTCAAACCGATTTTTAACAGTGTAAAACAGTTTTGATCATAACGCATGATTAAGTAAGTTGTGGGAACCAACAGTAGGAAACAAAATCAATCGTAATCTCATTTTTTTCAAAAATGGAGTAGACTCGTTTTGAACCCAATAGACACAAATATAGGATACTGGAAAAACTTTTCCCATTTCACGATGGAAAAATATTTAAATTCAGCTCGTGTATAGTGGAATGCCAATTCTCAAGTCAGCTGACTTCGCTATTCATGCAAAGAATACACTTCAGAATTCTACGATTTTTTTTTCTTCATTTTTTCGTCAAACTATTCTCAATTTCGTCCCGTGGCGGAAGGTTTTGTTAACTATACTAGTAGATAAAGCATATAATATTATTGCATAGGAAATATTCAGGTTCCACTCATATCTATCGCCATCGTCCTCAAGTTTGTCCGTGATATATTCTTCATTCTTCAAAAGCTTTATCAAACTGTCGTCTTGGAAAAAAAAACATCCCTGAGAACCAGACAGGAATCCTATGTGTCCTTTTTGAACCCAGAAGAGGAAAAAAATTGAACTAAATAAAACGAAGAATACCAAAAAAAAAATGAATGAAAGAAAATGGCCAGAAAATCTTATGAGAAAATGCAGGAAAGGACTTGAAAAAAGGAACATAAGTTCATTCCATATATAAAAATTCGTATGGGAACCCCATTTTATTATTGTCATCCTTGTCTCCTATAACACAAAAAAAATATCTACTACTATCTTCGTTATCTGCCCATCATGTAGTACTACTTTTGTATATCCTTGATCCATACACACCCATAAAAATCCGAATACTAAAAATATATAATAAAAAATAACATGTCATCCCTATGCCATAATAATACGAATAGTAAGCGAATCACACTTTTTCCCTTTGAGTTTTTTTTTTTCTTTTTTCAATCTTTTTGCTGTTTTATACGTTTTGATCCTCTAGGATTTTCACTGTTTACTCTGTTGCCCATATCTAGTTTCTTATACTATAATATCCCGTAAGGGATTTTTTTTATCATTTCTAGAGTGATTTTTTGCCATACTCTTTAGCATTTCATCAATAGACACATAATACTCATACACACAAATATAGATTGAATCCATAGAGGAAGGATGGTTCTTATTTAAAGAAATAAAATGTTAATATTCGTAAGAAAGATGAAATCACACTCATTTGATGATAAAAAAAATCATCATAAATGTGACTTTCTAGTCATTCATTTCGGGATTTCTTTTAGTGTTTTTCAAAGACTTTTACTTTGCGATTCACAAATCTTTCACGTTTTGGCGAAGGTCACATTAAATTTTCTTTGAAATCAATTTTATAAGTTCAGATATTTGAGTGATGCATTCTTAAATTCTTCTTTGGTAGAGACAAATATTCAGCAATTGTTATGGAATTTTGTATGTTTTCGAATACATACACTTGCCAATTACAACCCGATTTTTTTATTTCTAACAAGAATCACCATAAAATATCCCGAGGGTGGAGAGGGGGGAGGGGAAAGAGGGTCTGAAAAATCCACCTACTCAGAAATCGGGAAATTCTGAAAAGGGTCTGAAAAGTCCACCTACTCAGAATCTCAGAAATCGGGGCTTAAGGGGCCTCCACACGTTCAATGTTACTTGACAAGTATTATTGATGAAAATTTTCGTCAAGTAACAATGATGGAAATTGCCTGCAAACGTAACATTGAAGAGCATCCAAACGATCAAAGTTACTTGAAGCATGAGTCATTCAAGTAAAATTGTCAAGTAACATTGAACGTGTGGTGGCGCCTTTAGCGATTAAAGTACTTACAATCGAAGGTCAGAAGCCTTGGGTCCAATTTCACCCGGCCGGTCATATGATGTTCTTTCAAGTCTGTTTAACTTGATTTGTCCCGGTCCATCAAATACGTCACGCAATTAGGGGGAAGGAGTTCTACGAAAGTATGACTGCGATACTAAAGTCCCTACCAATAATCACCATTAAGTGTGACGAGTACGGAACGGGGGAGGGAGGTTGGGAGGCCTGAAAAATCCATTTGTATGGGAGAGGGAGAAGGTTTGGTTTGATTGGATTTTGATGTATGAAAAGTTTATGTTAAATCATATTCTAAACACATTTCGTCTCTATAAATTTTGCGATATTATGCACCATTTTCGAGAAAATAGAAAAAAAGGATTCAAATTTTATGGTGGACGGGAGGAGTGATCCAACTGGATCTTGATCAGTAGGGGGGAGGGGGGTGAGAGGTGTGAGAGGGGGGGGGGGGGGGGGGGGGGGGGGTTGGGAGGCCTGAAAATTCTAAAATTAGTTTGACGTATTTTATGAACAGCCCGTGTACCAACAAGGCAGAAAAAATTCATGACATAAAATTTTCTAAAAGATTTCAAGTATCTCTAACGGTTTTCAAAACTTTTCAAAAAAACTAACGGTTCAAAAAAAAGTTTTTTGAAAATTTTCTCAAAAACTACGGGCTTTTGGGAAAAAAATGAATATAATATTATAACATTTAAAGGTAATAAAATTTTCTACATTTTTTGCTTAACGGTTTTTACATGTTTCTAACGGTTCTCAACATGTTTCAAAGAAACTAAGACTTTTGAAAATATCTCGGAATCTATGCGCTTTTGAGAAGAAATGCCTACAATCAAATTTAAATGAAATGAAATTTTCTGTATTTTTCCTTAACCCTTTCACAACTACTGGTATGAGAATAAACCAGAAATTGTTTGAAAAATTCCATTGGCGTCTTTCTGCATTTCTACAAAAGTCGTATCGAAAAGGTTAAACGGTTTTTACGTATGTTTAACGGTTCTCGAGATATTTGAAAAAAAATATTATTTTTTTACAATTATTGCATCTTCTCAATATAGTTTTCAATTAAAAATTACAATACTTTTCAGATACCTAAAGAAGAATTCCAAATTGCAATTAATTTAGTTTTATTCTATTCATAACTTAAGAAGTTAAGTTTCTTTTTGACAGTTTTTGAAGTATTTTCGTGAAAATTCTCAAAATTTACTATTTAGAATTTTCTTTAATCTCTATTTCGACATACAAAAATTACAGAATTTCATTAAATACCCACAAGTAATATTCAAAAACTTTATAACTCGAAGAAACGATTGAAAACTTAAAATCTCCCTGGATTTTCGTATTTTGTTAAACTGTAATATGGGAATAAACTTCTTCGAGAAAAAAAATCAATTTACGACCGACAATGAATTTGCAATAAAATTTACAAATGGCAAATAAATTGCTCAAAAAAAAGTGCATTTTCCGACCAAAAGCATCCCAGTAAAAACATAAACTTTATATTTCTGTGTGCTTATTGTTCCCTGAAGTAACAACGAAACTTTTTAATAGATTCTCTTAAGGAAAACTTCGTCTCTGTAACGAAGTCGCAGTTTTCGCATCGTTCCTTGATTTGTCCGCGAAGGGCAATTTATTGGGTTACTTAACAGGTCCCTAAAATGCCTGAACACACAACCACAACCGAATGCCATAAAAAGGAAGTCCAGGATTTCGAGATTCCAAGAATTCTGGATAGAATTGCTTAATTTTCTCGCCATGGTACACTGGGAAAAAAATCAATGTATCTAAGAAGACTGTATGATTCGGTTAACATCTTTCTTCCCCATTTAAGGCGCAGCCATATAGCAGTGACTTTCGATGCTGTTAGGGGCGTTTTGTTCTAAACATAGCAGTGAAGTTTAATACGGGGGGAGGGGGGGGGTCGCTTGGTAAAAGTGGGGCTTAGTAGAGATCCGGCTTTAAAAGAAAGCGGGCTTAGTAGAAATCGAGCTTAGCAGAGATCAGACTTTGCAGACGGGGGCTGTAACTGAAAAGGGCTTGAGGCTTAAAAAAAAGCGAGCTTTAAAGCAAAGGTGAGGCTTAAAAAAAGCGAGCTTTAAAGAGGGCGATCTTAGTAGATGTCGGTTTTGGCAGAGATCGGTATTTAACTAAGAGCGACTTAGCAAAAGTCGGGATTAATAGAGGGCGGGCTTTGTAGCGCTACTCAGGCTTTGTGGACGACATGAATAGTAAAACATATATTAAGTAAAATTTGTTTCCACTTATAATTCGCATATCCAATAATCTTACACAGTTTAATGTGGGGAGGAAAGTAACAACAAATCAAGATTTGGAATTAAAATGTCATACAGAAGTTTTTGTTCAAAAATAAACTTCTCCAAAAAATATTAGTCTGCATTAAGAATAAGATTTTCACAGTGTAAATCCTGTACAGGAAAATAATCTTTGAATTTCGCCATTTCAGCTGTTAAATAATAGCAAAATGCCAGTGTGGCAAATCCAGACTTCCATAAACCACTAGACAACAATGAAGGGTGGAAAACCCCCCATTGCAGTTATTTTTAATGAAAATCCAACAGGCAATTCTAGACGAAAATACATCGTTAAGAAAAGTTCACCAATTTCTGCTGGCATAGTAAACAGCATAGAATTGGGATGAGTTTTTGATAGTTAAAAGTTTATTTTCTACCAATGCTACAAAATCATCAGTTTCGATGGTTTGAATCTCGCAATTTTATCATTGACTGGTTAAGAACGAACATGAAATCCTTGAGGCCAAGGAAAGAAACCAATCAAAAACTTAAATAGTAATAAATTAAATATCCTCATATACAAATATCTCTCAACTTCAACATAACTACAGAAATTCACACGTAGCTTGTGGCAGACTAAAACTTCATCCCCTTGGGATGCAATCATCCACTGAGTTTACCCCAAACATAAACAGTAGAATTTCATATTCTGGGTCAATTTTAAACTTCTATAAGTGGGCTTTTTCCCATCCAGCCAAGCAATGAATGTAAGCTATTGATCTTTCGCAAATCCAAAACGTTTAAATTTCATCTTATCATCGTATTGAGTAGTTTGACCCCTATTCCTGCCATCCAAGTATTATAAAGGAATGAATTCTCCTCGTGTTGATGTCGAGAGGACATAACTATCGATCTGACCTGAAAACCTAAATTTTTAATTCATCAGGAGAATGAATAGTTTCTTGCCTACAGCCTACAATCAGGGTGACCATATGTCCTGGAATGGTCGGAACAGTCCCAGATTTAGGCATGTCCCAGCGTTGCTTTTTAGTAAGACTACATCGCATAATTCCGGCACTTTTGTCGGAGATTATGCATTCTAAATTTATAATTTCTTAATTACTCAAAAAATCAACCTCAAACCTCAAAAATCTTCGCCTGCGGCGCAATTTTCACAGGAATTTCTGCCTCTAGCGCATTTTTCTTCAAAAAGCATGAGAAAAGCTAAAGTTGAGAAAAGCTAAACTTGCGAAAAGCTCAAGTCGCCAAATACTCTGTATGACAGGAAACATTTTTATGAAAAAAAAAATCATTTGTATGGGAGAGCGGCAAGGATTGATTTGATTGGATTTTGATATGTGGAAAGTTTATGTAAAATCATACTCTAAACACATTTCATCTCCTTTTTCGATACGATCTACCGTTTCCGAGAAAAAAAAAGTATTCTATTTGTAAGGGAGATATGGGAAGGAGTGATCCAAATGGATCTTAATGTATGAATGAGTTATGTAAAATCCTATTCTAAACACTTTTTACTTTCATAAATTTTTCAATAAGACTCACCGTTTTTAAGAAAATTGTCAAATACTGTTTCATTTGTATGGGGGAGGGGGGAAGGAATGGTCCAGTTGAGCCCGTTCAATAACAAATGGAAACAAGCCTTCTTTATTCGAATCGGGCTTCCAAACATTTTATAAATTATTTTGAAATATTTCTTTACACTTCATCGCCACTCCCGTCCCCTTCTCTCTCTAACTTTCCACCGATAATCCGTCCAGGATTCACACTAAAAAAAATATGGTCACCCTACATATAATACACAATCGAATAGCATAACCATAGGCAGGCTTCCATTTCTTATGGTGAAGTACTTTGATCGACTTTAATAGTCAAACCCTAATTGAATTTACAAACGTATAAATATTCAATAAATTCACCTTTTCTTCGGCAAATGTTCTTGACTTGCAGCAACGGCAATCGCTTAAGGAGAAATTTATCAAATAGTTTAAGATAATGAAATGAAAGACTTTTGGTATAGACTTTAATAATTGACAGTCTCTCAAGGCGATTGCCTATACCGAAATTTACCACAATTTAGTAGTTCTGCTATTTAAATTGGGCCATCGAATTGAAACGTGTGTTCAGGCAAATTGCCATCAATTCCAATTTACATATGGAATGAAAATATGATTCTCAATGGCTGAAAGCCTGAAAGATGTGGAAACTTTTGTAAAAAATAAGTTTGAACATTGGTAAAAAAGAAAACTAAAATGTGAACCGATCGCTGAAGGGTGACGTCTTTGAAATAAGTAAAAAAATATCAGTTGTGATCAACACAAAACTTTCCTACATTGTTGTGGAAAAAATAAATAAAAAGTAATATTTTTTCAAATATTTTAAGAACCGTTTATGGTGCGTAAAAACCGTTAAAGAAAAAAATGCAGAAAATTTTCTTTTCTTTGAATTTGATTATATGAATTTTTTCTCAAAAACGCATAGTTTCCGAGATATTTTCAAAAAACTGATTATTATTTAAATAAAATTGTATGTTTTGTGTTTAACCATTGATTCATTTCGGATCCATGGTTTTTAATCGACCTTTCTAGCATTGAATTTTTTTGGAAGTTTTCGGGTTATAAGTCTTAAAAAAAAATAACAAACTAGCAGATCCTTCGCTGCCAGCTTAAAGTTTTTTGTATAAATTTTCGAATGCCAAAAAATCATAAATAACTTAACAACTTTTTGGGTTTTTAAGTTATTTATGGTTCCGTTTCGAATTTTGAAATTCCGACACCAGATTCGAGATAAGCAACCCTGAAAGCCTCCCGCAGCCAGTTTTTGCGAGAAAAATTGGAAAAAGGACATTTGTTGTATCCTTACAGGAAATCTAATACCGGATTCTTGATCAGCGACCCCAAAAATCCGATAATGCCAATTTTTCCCGGGGAAAACTGGGAAAAAGGATATTTGCGGTATCCTCACCGGACCTTCTCACCTCACCGGTCACCGGACACCGGACCGGAAATTACAAATTTTGAAAATCTAACATAGCTAAAAACCTGCTCCGGGCAACGCAGATCAGTTTGCAAAAAAACCGCGTAAAAATCGGTTTTGTAATCTCAAACAGACAGACGTTTGTCTTTATATACATCATACTAATATATAAAAATGAGTTGGTGTCTGTTCCTCTTTCACGCAAAAACGGCTGAACCGATTGACTTGCATGAGTGTCTGTGGTAGTTCTGGTTCCAACATAGGCATACGGAAAAGTAGCGCGAGTGGTGGGGGGAGTAAGGAGAGGGGGTAAAGTGATTTCGAAACTTAGTTTTTGCGCTATGTTACTCTTTCGCGGGGAGAAAACTGCTGAACCGATTGAAATTTGGCATAGATCTTCGTCGGGAGTCCAGCCCCAACATAGACCTATTAAAAAGTTTTTAAGTTATTTCCGGTTTTCTTCGTATTCTAAAATTTAGACAAAAAACATAACCCAGCAACGACGGATATGCAAGCTTGTTTTATATATATAGATGTTACAGCTGTCGGCACCTTTCCAAAAGTTGATAGAAGACTACGATTTTCGTAAATTTTCAAGTCGCTAGCTCTACGCGTTCTCGAGTTATTTAAGATACGTAATTGGATAGACCGACAGACAGACAGACCGACAGACATTAACCCTTTGACGTAAAAAGTCACAACATTGAACATAGAAAATTCCACAATAATTTTTACTGTATAGTTAAAATCGCTAGTTTCTAAATTTTTATACAAATCCCTACCACGTCGATTTTCGATTAAAAAATAACTATTAAAATCGATGCCACAGAACTCCATAGCTAAGGATACATGAAAAGCATAAACTTTTGACAAAAAACTTGATGTCAAATGATCTTTTTGTCAAATAGTCTATTTACAACATGTCGTTTTTGCTAAAGAAATATTACTTTTGCGAAATGGCTTCCGGCCATCAGGGAACACCCGATTATCTACCCTTTAATATTTCTTGTAAAATCATCTTACAATTTGACACCTCTTCGACAATGCTTCAATATTTTACAGACGCTGATTCGGTAAACGTAATTCCCCCAATTACAGAACTAATAGAAAACATTTTTAATTAGCACAATTAAACAAAGCGTCTGTTATCAAAATTTAATACTAAAAACGTGTACAAATTACTAATCTTATGGTAGTGAAAATTTTGTTCCTAAACAAGCATAAGTGGCACAAAATGAATCATCATCAAATAAATGCATCGTCTCATTAAAACTTTAACTGAAAACTTTTGAAAAGTGATTCATAACATTTGCAATTAAATATTTATTTTTTTAGAAATGCTTAAAAGTTTATCTTTTGTTAAATCGATAAATGTTTGACAAATATTTACGCTCAGTTTGAGGAAAAATCGTTGCAAGGGGAGATTGCGAAATCTATAATCGCTGTTTGACAGTGATAAGTTTTTTTTTTTCTTTGTTTTGTGATAATTTATGTCAATTTCATCATCGGTTTATAATAGAATTTTCCTAGAAATTTTTCCTTTTCTAGGGTTGTTTTTAACAAAAACTGTGTTGGGAAATTGGAAAAAAACTGTGGGAAATTGTAAGTTTGAAACTAAAAAAAGTGTGAGGAAATCAGAATCACTCTTAAATGTAACAAAGAATAAATGCTTAATTGGCTTGAAATTTGCTTTGCTTAATAAAAAACAATTTTAACAAAGCATAATTTCAATACTTTGCAGATTTTTCTTGTAGTAAAAGCTTTTCAATGAAAACAAAATTTTTGGAATACACATCAGTAATGAAAACATTATCTTAAAATTAACAATGGGCGCTGCAATTCTAACTAACAAAATGCAAGTTAATTGCTTTTTACTTTCTTATACGAAGTACAATGAAGTATCTATTGTATTTATAAAAAGTTTCGACCTCTTAATTTTGCTTAAACAGCATTTTCCGAGCACTTCTGTGTCGATTGGAGCATTATTACAAAAATGTCTTTCAGTCTGTCAGTCTGTTAAGCCTAGTTCATACTAACGATTGCAATTACGATTGCGATTACGATTGCGGTTACAATTATCCAAGGGGGAGCATATCCAAGACAAAATATTTAAAAAAGTTTATTAATTGACTGAAAGGAAAGTACATACCCACATACAAAACAAAATACATTTCGACATAATATTTAATAATTAACTTATTAACTTACGCTTGGAGCACAATGAACGCGAAACCAGCGCGAAACCAACGCAACTACAACGCTCTGAACTGTTAAAAATCTAGCGGCAGAGCACAATGGCAGCTCGTGAAGTAGTACAAGTGACATAATATAAAGTGGTATAAAGTTGGCAAAATTACAAAAATGGATAATTTTGAAGCGATAACTTGCTTTGTTGGCCTTTATCTTTCTTATTTGCACTAAGGCTATCAATTTTTCCTCGAACGACATTTTTCCAACCTCACTTTATGAACTGTCAACGCAGAATTCTGCGGCAAAGTTAGAAGTTTGCAAACTTTTGCGTTGCGGTTATGTTGTAGCTGCGTTCTATACGTTCACTGTGCTCACTTCAAACAATTTGTGGGAACCAAACTTTTAAGTGACAGTTTCTGCGCCAGTTTCGCGTCGGTTTCGCCTTCATTGTGATTTCAGGGTTAAAAAAACTTCTCGCGAATCCGCAAAAATGACGCAAGAGCAATAAAAAGGCACCGGATTCTTGTTTTGTCAACGCTGAGGATCGGTGTTGCCAAATGTCAATAAATTACTGTTTTCTTGGTAATTTGTGTTTAAAATTAGGGTAGTAGTGTAGGTTTAGCGCCAAAATACTCAAATTACGTTATTATTGTATACATTTTATCGTATGCAGGGGGGCGCGATGACAATTTTGATTGAAAATTGGGCCGCGAATACTGAAAGGTTGAGAAACGCTGGTTTACAGGGATGGAATAGGATCGACTTTTGATCGGATTTTGTATAAAAAAAGTCATGCTGTTCACAAACGATATTTTATTTTCTTACTAATTATAATTTTAACAAAATTAAACTATCTTCCGAAATCAGAATTCGGACACCACTAAGCAATTTTATATTAGGCACTTCAATTTTTTATTAGGGATTAGGAATGTAAGCAATTCGATATTAGGCACTTCAATGGAGGCTATTGAATCGAAAGTCACAATTTTTAGAAATTTTATTTACTGAGAATTCGATTTTTATCAAATAAATAACATTTTAAATAAGCAATTTATACGAATTAAAGATTATTTCGCAACGTTCTGTCTTTGTAAATATTGAGAGTTGATGACTTTTAAACATATTAATTTTTTGTAAATATTGAAAAAGTAATAAAGATTACATGCTCGTATAAAAGCAATGATAACGAAATCGTGGGTCTTTCAATCCGGATGAAATAAAATTTTCACAGAAAACTTTTCGTGAAATTATGACAGTCTGGCAATTGTTACAATAATCTTATTGTATCTGTTTTTATTTGGTACTTTTCCTAGCTAGGGAAATCCCAAACCCATCAGAACCGACACTGTATTGCGTCAAAACAAGAAAAACCCCTACGGATGGAATGTATGTGATTAATTGCATATTTTGTGGGTGATTTTAATACACGCATAGGCCATAGCTTATTTTTTTATACGTTGATAGTTATTAACCAATGCGTAAATTGGTCTTAACAAACATTAAGCCGGACCTTAACTCTCGTCAGGTAGGAGGCACTTTCTGTTGTGATGTTTCGAGATTAAACGCTTTTCTTTGTGAATTTTGAAAAAAACCAGAGGTATTTGGGGAGGCAGGGTCGTTGAGTAGCATTGATTGTCTATAGCATAGTATCATTCTAAGCTGACTCAATTTCACAATCGATTGTTCACTCGACTTGCCACTCAATTTAATTTCTACACTCAGAAAAATGTCCAGGTCAACTTTTTGTCAGGTTAACTCTGACCTTACAGAGGTGTCTGTAAGCCAGCTAGCGGTCAGAGTTAACCTATCTAAGGTCAACTCGTGCAGCTCCCAATGCCCTACTTCACCTGCTGGTGGCTTAATTTCAGAATCTCTCCCACCGCAGGTCAACTCAGTTTTACTTGCCCACATGCAGGCGAACGCGCGCCTCCCCGAGGCCAATTACGCCGTATGTAGGTCGTCGAGTTAGCCTCCATTTTTCTGAGTGTACACGGTTTTTCACTCAAATTCAACCCGATTCTCCAGTTCATTCTATATTCAAATTCAACTCGACTATCCACTCGATTTAATAGTCGAATTATATTCTAAAAATTAGGACTCGAATTCAGCTCGATTTTCCAGTCAAATTCCACTTGATTTTTAGTCGATTTTCCACTCATTTTATAACTTGATTTTTCACTTCATCTTCCACTGAATTTTCCTTTTAACTTCTAGACTCGAATCAATTTTCTTGATTCTATACTTGAATTCAATTCGATTTTCCACTCAATTTTACGCCTGATAGGGTTGCCATAACAAATTTTAGAAAACTAGGACTTATGAGCGACAGATCGTTGACGTAGCGATTAAAACTCAGGTCACCCTTAAAATATTTAAAAAACGCCTTAAGGTCAAAAGTAAGTCGAAACCATTTATTTTATTATAATAAACGCATATCTTGAAATTTCTGTTTTTTCTCTCTTTAGATTAAATATAAAAAAAATGAAAGCAAAAAAATAAACAAAAAGAAATGCGCGGCAAGCAAACCATTTGAATGAAAAACACATCCCATAGTTGGCGTTTATTTGTGTAGGAGAGAGGGAAACGAGTGGTCTGATTCGATTTTGATGTATGGAAAGGTTATGTAAAATCATATTCTAAACAGATTTTGCCTTTATAAATTTTTCAATACGACTCACTGTTTTCGAGAAAAAAAGTATTAAATTTGTATGGTGCTGGAGGGAAGATATGTCTAACTCGATTTTCATGTATAGATAAATAAATAAAATCATATCGTCGGCTAAGAGTGAAATTGTGCTAAGTCCATTTGGTATAATTTTCCCGAAGAGCAATGAAAACCTTGTTAAATCGTTTTAATTCTCTTTCAATAACACTGAGTTTTCTTTAAATGAGAAAAAATGGGCTCAGTTTTCTTTAAATAAAACTCTGTTTTCTTTAAATGAAAATTAAAATGATTTAACAAGGCTCTTCTGTCAAATTTGGTATAATGGACTTAGCACAATTTCACTTTTAGCCGACGATATTTTAAACAAAATAAAATTTTCGATACGATGCACATTTTTCGAGAAAATAGGAAAAAAGTACTCCATTTATATAAGACAGGAGGGAACCAGTGGTCCGTTTGGATTTTTATGTATGGGTGAGTTATGTGAAATCCTATTCTAAACTATTCTAGACGATTGCCGCGAAACTTCGCACACAGATTCGCTCACTAAGAAACGGTTTTACTAAATTCGAAACGGAAAGGTCCTGAAAGGATAACGCAAATATACTTTTTTCCCATTTCTCATCAGAAAAACTGCCATTAGGGAGCTTGTGAGGTCGTTGCGCACGAATCTGGCGTTAGAATTTCAAAATTCGAGATGGGAGGTCCTGTAAAGGCAACACAAATATTCTTTTCCCCATTTTTGGAACCAGGGGATTTTTTAAGCTAGTGGGTTTTTTGAAACTAGGTTGTTTTTTGAAATTAGCGGCTTTTTCAAACTAAGAGGTTTTTTGAAACTAGGGGTTTTTTCAAACCAAGGAATTTTTTGAAACTAGTGGTTTTTTGAAACTACACAGAAAAAAATAATTTTGTATTATTTACAAAATGGGTTTAACAAAAAAAAATTCGTAAATATTACTGAAGTTTTGTATATACTTCGTAATATTAACAAATATTTTTTCGTATAGTTACTAAAATTTGTTAATATTACGAAGTAATACAAAACTTCAGTAATATTTACGAATTTTTTTTTGTTAAACCAATTATTTTTTTCTGTGTAGGGGATTTTTTGAAACTAGGAGGTTTTCGGGACCGCTGATCACGAATCTTATGTTAGAATATCAAAATTCTTCCGTTTCGAATGGAGGAATAAAAAATTTGTTTTTCCAAGTTTGTAAGTTGTTTCTTTGTTTTTTGGTGCTATAAAACTTATACAGGAAACTTGAACCAGGGAACGACGGGTATGCAAGCTAGTACTTTAATAAAGTAAATAGTACCAGGAAGACCGAGCCATGCTCGGCGACCTCAAAATCCTACTTTTGCTGATTTTTGGGGAAAAACTAAATTCACATTATCTTTACAGAGCTTTTCCAGAGTTTTTAAATTCCCGACCTAGAAAGCTAGAACTAAAACTAACGCGCGATAACAAAATTTCATAGAAATCGGCTGACTGGTTATTGAGTAATCGCTGTCACCGATTTTTGAAACGTTGTTTTTAGAGACCAGGTGAGGGTTATCGAGGGGAGGGAAAAGTCAGGTTTGTAGTGCAAAAATCGAAAGCCCTTAGCGCGCTTAGTAATACTGTAAAGTTTCATTAAGATCGGACCACCCAATTCGAAGATACCAGGCCAGGGGTATCGAGTGGAGGGAAAAGTCAGGTTTGTAGTAAAAAAAATCGAAAGCCCTCAGCCCCCTTAGTAATACTGTAATGTTTCATTAAGATCGGACCAGCCAATTCGAAGATAACAGGCGAGGGGTATCGAGGGGAATTTTCTCAGAGGTCGGTTTTTTGTCCCCGAAAATCACCAGTCACCAAGTTTCGTGGAAATCGTTAGACGGGTTTTCGAGATCGTTGTGCAAACATTCCTCGTATTATATTATAGGATAAGAAAGTTAAGAAAAAGAACGCAAAAATAAAAGTATTTAAAATTGACTAACCTTTCCCAAATTAATGAATCCATGATCCTCGGCGACACGATCAGCTAATCCGGTATCACCATTTGGTATATGTACAGCCCATGTTGGTGTAAAATGACCGTTTGTATGGCTATCATAATCAGGTAACGATGTCGATCGTTCAATTGAACTGTACTGATTTTGATCAATATTACTTATCCATTCATTATCGGCGGCAACAATCACAAATATATTATTACTTAATAATAAACTCAATTGTATAAATAGAATAAAAACGGCTAACAATTTACAAAATGCAATTATTAAATTACGACGCATTAATATTGAAATTATCACTAGGATTTCTTTAACGAAATGCGATCGCATTTTAATTAAAAAACTTTTTACGTTATCACGATGATCACGGTTATAATAATATTGATTATTATTATTATTATTATTATTTTTATTCGTACTACTATCTGTATTAGTATTAATATTTTTACAATTATTATTATTATTATTATTTCGTATTAGTTTTTTATTATTATTATTTAATCTTTGATGACCGAATTTATTGCCACCAATGATGTTACTAACACCATAGTCGGTGGCATCATTTTTGGTCCATCGTACTACGTCACTGGTCATCTTTCAAAGAAAATATTTAACTGTTTATTTTACAATTTTAAACGCCAGAATACCCCCCACAAATATCGCAATTTGAAAAATGTTCCTTATTTAAACATGCACCGCGATATAGTCGCGTCTAGGTTACCTGGCCTGGCTGGCTTCTAGTGAAAAATCTTACGTCAACCTTTATTTCACTTGTTTCAACAATTCACGCTATTAGATAAATTTTTTCTTTCTTGCTTCTCTTTAAGTTCTCTCACTCTTTATTAATGGCAAAAATCAACATTGATTGAAAGTGATAAATAAAAAAAATTACTTTTCGTCACAACAAACACTTTGATAACTTAATTAGCATTACTTATCGACTCAAATAGTATGAAGCTACGCAAACACAAAAAACATATATTAATTTTTTTTTTTTTGATAAAATTTGCGCTTTTTTTTAGACGTTATGAACATAAAAAAAAGTGAAAATCGATCGAATAAACACGATGATCACCGAAGATTCGAATCAGATCGATGATCTTCGACGGTATGTGGAATGCGTAGGGATGATTCGTGTAGCGTGGGTCCAAACCAAATAAAAACGAAAAGTCCAACCGATCGAGAATTTTAGTCGAGCAACAGCAACATATCGTTCCAGAACCAATGGCGATTGACACAAGACTGACTGATATTTTATCGCTGTCGTACTTAAAAAGTGTGTTTATAAATTATTTTCACTGCGTTGCCATTAGCGATTACGATTATCACAAAATTTGATTCGAATTTTATCACGTTGTGGCTGGTGGTGGTGACGACGACGACGACGACCACTCGTTACCAGTCGATTATTCGTCAAATTAATTTTTTTTTTTAAAACTGCGATACCGAATTCGATAATGTTTTACTGTAAAAGATTTTCCCCGTGTCTGAAAATCGAATTTCCCCGATGTTTTTCACCTTTGCTCTCTTTGGACAAAAATCGATTTTTCCCAATATTATTATTTTCGTTAATTAATTCCACTAGCGTCGGAAAATTTGCGGTGAACTACGAAAAAAGAAAATAACCAAAAACCGAATTTTTCGTGAGCAAATTTCTTTATCTCATACTTGAAAGATTAATTTTTCTTGCGGTTGTTTCTTATGCGAAATAGACTTTCATTTTATTTAATCCAACTTTTCTTGAATTCTGCAACAAAACATTGAAGAACGTAGGAAAAAAAAACTCGCCTAGCGTTGGAAATTCTTTCGAATAGTATGGTGGAAATTCCTTAATCCCAAATATCTGATGAATCGGATTATTTGATGGTTATTATGTTGACGAAAAAAAATAAATAAATTATTTTCGTGCGTTGAATATTTGTGCAATGTTATTAGAAAAAATTTTCCGGTGAAAATTCAAGCAAGTTCTTTCGGTTTCATGGCTATTTCGTAGTATTTGTAAATGAATATTTCCCTCTGGCTGTTATCATCTTGAATTGAATTTTCGCCTAATACTATGATGATTATGGTTGTAAGTAATACACGTTCCACACATTTTCCACAATTTTAATTAATTTGTTCTATGAAATCTTTCCTTTCCAAAATATTAACATTCTTAGGAAAAATTTTGCAGTAAATCCTATCCGTCTAATTTCGGCTCGTACGAAATTTGGACCTCTGATCTCATCTGAAATGGAAAAAGGGAAAAAAAAGTTTCAAATAAATGCTAGTGAATAAAATTGATTGTATTTACGTTCGTTATCGCAAAAGTTACACACAAAAAAATAGGAAAATAATCGTAAATTCCGCAGAAAACCACATTTGCCGATAAATTTGAACTAATTATGATTTCTGATAAGTGATAACCCATAAAGTGTTGATTTTGTGATGTTATTTACATAATTGTTATTACATTTTCTCAAATGTTATAGAAATTATATGGTAATAAAACATATTTAGTTTATGGAACAGAAAAAAAAATCAATATTTTTTTTAAATATCCGAAAATGTAGAAACAGAAATATTGAAAAAGTGGAGAAAAACACCACAGTTATGCTGAAAAGTTATTTGATTCGTACACGGTAAAAACTGGAGTCTAATTTTTTTTAACTTTTCTCCTCTATTTTTTAAACTTTTGAAAGTTTAGTGCAATTTTAAACTATTTTCTCTATATTTAAAACTTTAAAAGTTTATGAATATTTTTTAAGCATTCCAGTCTAAATTTAAGACTCGGACATCTTAAACTTAAACCGCAAGGTTTTAATTTGAGAATTTTTAGAAATTTGGAACTAATTTTTAAACTATTTTAGACTAAAATTTAAATTTTAATACCTTAAATTTAGACCGGATAATACTATTTAAAATTTGAAAATAATTTCAAACTTTTAAGTTTGGTTTTTAGGCTCAAAAAGGTGTTGACCTATATGTAGGAAAAAAGTCTAAAAATTAGACTTTATTTTTTAGCGTGTACGAAAATAACAGGATTTGTGATAGTCTAATTTTCTTTGATGCTTCTCCTTCCCTCTTCCATTTTTCCCCTCCTTTTTCCTTTTTCCTTTTTCCTTTTTCCTTTTTCCTTTTTCTTTTCCTCTATCCTCTATCCTCTATCCTCTATCCTCTTTCTCTTTCCGCTTCTCCCTGAAAAGTCTACTTTTTCCGGCTTATTATCAACTTTTTCCAAAAAAGGCCACTTTCGCGAAAAAAAGGCAACTTTTCCCGAAAAAAATCAATTTTTCCCGAAAAAAGGTCTATTTTTCCCGAAAAAAAGTCTGTTTTTCCGGATAAAAGACTTCTGGACAAAAATAAACGGACAAAAGTCTGAAAATAAAATGGACCGTTATCTGAAAACTTCCGGATCAATTATTATTCGAACAATTGTCCATTTGACTTTCAGACCTTTTTCCTGAATTTTTTCCCGGACAAAAGTCCACTTTTTCATAAAAAAGACCCGCAACCAATATTCTTGGCGATTGTGAGGCGTAGTCTGCTTTTTTCAGGACTTTTCCGGGATGGTCCATATAATCAACATACAGAACTGTGCTTCCGTATTAAAGTTTCGATCCTTAACCTTTAGACTGCCGGGGTGGCCCCGAACAGGGCCACATGCAGTTTGCGGCGATTCCACGGAATATGTAGTTTTCAAATATATAACAAACTAGCTTGCATACCCGTCGTTGCCGGGTTAAAATTTTTCAATTTTTCTTTGATGGTCTATGTTGGAGCTAAATTTCAGGCCAATCGGTTCAGTAGTTTCGCCGCGAAAGAGTAACATAGCGCAAAAACTAAGTTTCGAAATCACTTTACCTCCTCCCCTTACTCCCCCCACCCGTAGCGCTACTTTTTCGTATGCCTATGTTGGAACCAGAGCTACCACAGACACTCATGCGAAATTTCAAGTCAATCGGTTCAGCCGTTTTTGCATGAAAGAGGAACAGACAGACAGACAGACAGGCAGACAGACACCAACTCATTTTTTTTATATATTAGTATAATATTCAAAACAAAAACCTTCAATTAAGCTCTTGTAGATTAAGTTCTTGTTGTGTCTATAAAAAAATTCCGAACATTTAAAAGGTGAAAAGAATGGGAGCATCTTATTGATTTTTTTGTTAAAACTACATATTAGGTACAAAATTGTTAATCATAAAACCTCAAAGTTCCAAAACCCTTAATCCATACAAGTATGCCGTATAGGTCTATTTTTATTCCAAAAATCAATTAACATCGATCATATTTAATAACAAATTTTAATACAGATAGAGAGTAATTAAAATTCGATTGAAAACGACTTTATCACATCGGGTTTAAAATTAAAAACCTGTGAATAAACTTCCCGCTATTGAATTTCCACATATCAGTACCAGACATAATTTATTATAATTTTCCCCACACGTTTTATCGACATTTTGCAGCCACCCAAAATAATAAACCCGCAAACTTCATTACCCAATGTTCGCGACAAAAATTAAATTCCGACCAATTTTAACTCCAGGAGGATTACAAAGTTAAATGAGCCAAAAAAACGCGGCAAAATTTAAAATCATTTTCGCAATTACGAAATTGTATCGTAAATTATTATAGTATGTTGTTTGTATGGCGATATTCAGATAATTGGAACCGGACCAAAAAATCACATGTGGAAATGACAGCAAATGCAGATCCTGTTGTTATTAAAAATAACGACTTCAATTTTAATCCCGAAGGACTCAATAACGCTGCGAAATATTCCCCATTTTTAGCAATTTTCACAGCATGGTGAAAAAAAACAAGGGAGGCAATATGGCCGAGTATAATGAAAATTCAGTTTGGATTATTGGGCTTTGGACCATTAGCCAAACATTTTGCAATTACAATTAGGGAGGAATCTTAACCAAACATAGTAAATATATAATGCTTCAGTTTATGGAAAAAATTAGCTCAGATTGTTATATTTTTAATGCGCGAAAGGACATTTGCATTAGATGGACTAGAAAGGGGTTGTAAAATTTGTTTACAGGCACGCATAAAAAAAATTTGTTGAAAGTAAAAACAAATTTTTTTAAACAAAAAGCTTTTATTTAAAAAAAACCCCCCCTAAAACGGAAAAAATCATTTTCTGGTACTGTGCATCTCTTAAAAGGCAAAGTTTGTCTGTCTGTCTGTCTGTCTGTTTGTCTGTCTGCCTGTCTGTTTGTCTGTCCGTATGTCCGGACTTGGCTCGAAAACCATTGGACCGATTTTGATGCGCTTTTTCCTATAAGTTGCTTAGACCTCTGGTCAGGTTATAGGCTATGTATTGTTTTGCCACAGTCAACCATTTTTCGCCCACAATATTTTATCCCCACCACAAACCGGTTTTTAAGTTATTCAACAGAATAACGCGTAAACTACTGGACCGAATTAGCTGAAAATTTACTCAGGGGTACTATATACTCCGAAATTATTGATTAGCTTTGCGGTTGACAACTATTCTTCTTCCCTCTGACCCCCTCTTCTACTATCTTCTAAACTACTGAATGGATTTTGATGCGGTCTTCATTATTGGGCAGGTCATTCATCAGGGAAAATGTTTACCAAAAAATCCAAACCCACCCCGATGCCATGAACCCCCTCCCCTTCTATCTTCTAAACTACTGAAAGGATTTTGACGCGGTTTTCACTATTGGGCAGGTCGTTCATCAGGGAAAATTTTCTCAACTAAATCCAAATCCACCACTTTACTGTAAGCCCCATCTCCTGCTATTTGCTAAACTACTGAATGGATTTCGATACAGGTTTCTTCATTATAGATGTCCTCTCGCAAGGAAAAATGTCGCTAACTAAAATCTACTCGCTCCCCACTCTTAAAACCTCTCTCCAGCAATCTCCTGCAATCTCCTGCAATTCAGGAGGAATTTCGATCCGGTTTTCACCGTTTGGAAGGTCAGCCCCGAAGGAAAATTTTCGCCCACTAAAATGTACCCCCTCCCCTCCCCTTGAATCACTCTCTTACTATCATCTAAACTGTGGAATGCATTGTGATGCGATTTTCTTCATTGGAATTGTCATCCCGGAGAAATCAGATCCGAGGCCGAAAGTCGGGTAGTGACAGAGGCCGGGGAAGAACTGCAAAGCGATTCGGGGCGACGCCCCTAGTTAGAAATAAAAGCGAGATAAATATTTATTTTATTTTTCATGCTTTTATCTCGCTTTTGTTGCTGATACACAGTATTTTTTCCTTTTCTGTGCATTTATAAAAGCTTTTTTTAATATTTTTTTAATTTTTTTATTTTATTTCATCCTTTTATTTTGTATTTTAGTATTAAACGTCCGTCTTTCGCCACGCTTGTGTATACTTTTTCGTCTTCGAATATATTTATATCCTTGATACCTCTGAGATATTTTTACGGATTCGTAGAACTGCGAATTTTCAAATTAAAAAAATTCTCCATTAAATTATATCCGTAAAAGCGAATTTAATAAAAAATCCTGACTGATCAAAAGTTAAATTTCCATTTAACTGGCCTTTGAAATGTCAGAAAATACTCACAAAGTAATTAGGAAAATCTAAGATATCCATTCAAATGTCCAAAACAAAAGTGAATCTGATAAAATATGTACCTAGCGAAGAAGAAAAAAAAACATTAAACTCATAATTTAATTTACAGATACTTCTCCTTCTTCGTACAGCCTTGATCCATTCTGAACCGAAATAATGAGAAAAAAAAATGCTAAATGAAAATAGAAGGGAAAATTGTGTTTTTCGCCGTGTCTTAAACTATAACGATTCAGTGCTTGATTTTTTGGCAAAGGAAATCGCCTAGCTACCCATAAAATTATGTATGTCAGGGACAGATGATGAATGTGATGACTTGACTATAGGATTTCACTTCTTATCACGTGGAGTTACACCATCGAACGAAACGTGGACCTCAAGGCGGTTGATGACTATTTGAATGGATGGTTGAGATCCAAACCAACATCACCACCTCCGCCACTTCCGTTTCAAAAAAAAATATTAAAATCGCCCAGAAAAACCTACAAAAACCTAACACAAAAGATGGGGATGAAAAAAATCGGATTTTCTTCGTTTTTTTTCCCACATTTTGCCTTCAATATATTCTCGTTTTCAAAAGAAAAGAATGGAAAGGAAACACATTTACTGCTGCTTATAAAGTGATGCTCCTGTTGAAAGCTTGAATTAAGAGCTTTTTTGATGTTGGATCTTTGCCATTTTAACGTGTTTAGACAGACGAGTTTTTTACCAATTTTCCCGCATTTTTAACATTTTCTCCGCTTTATTTTTTCGCTATTCCGTCCTCTTTTTTTTAAAACACAACTTCCCCCGACTTCCTTTGGCGCTGATGCTCCCATCAAATTTGAGAGCTCTTCTACTCGGTAATGTTAGTCCCAGGGATTTAAAGTTATTAACAGGATTTATGGATCGTTTGAATCATTTTAGCCCAGCAGAATGGACTGACTATCCTGTGCCTGAGCTCCGTATTAATATTCGTTTTACTATAAGAACACAAGAATAATATTATGTATATAACGACGTATGTTAGAAACAGGCTTTTTGGCTACTTGTTTTTAGATGGTGGATTTGCAGGACTTGCATTTAATACCGTTTAATGTTGTGAATAAGCAAAAAGGGAAAATTGGTTTTCCCCAGAGATGATGATATCTAAATCTAACCATATATAAGGCAGAATTTTCGTTACTTCACCATAACGAAGTTTGCATTTCTTATTAAAAAAAATCTCCCTAGCTCAGATTTCACCAAGGGAATAACCATTAACATGGGTTAGATATTGTTTAGGAATGAAATTCTTAAAATTTCTGCAAGCAAGCGTTTAAAATGTTTCATAATCAAAATGCAATTGTTATTAATTCGACACTTAAAAACGATTACCTACTTCTATGGAGTAGTTGAAATTTATGAAACTGGAAAAATGTTTGTTTTTAATTAAGCTTTAGCTTCATCAACTTCACAAATTAAAAAATACTTGCCAAATTCCATACACTGCGGAATGGTGAAGAATATTCTTTTCGATAAATGTCAAAGAATTCTATGAAATATCAGCTGCAGGGTTGTAAAAAGCCCGGGTTTCTTTTTTTTTAAAAACCCAACCAACTGTTTTTTTTTTGGGTTTTATTGTGGGTTTATTGGGTTTTTAATGGTGTTTTAGCGCAATTTTTTTCTGGTTTTTTTAGGGTGATTTTGTAAAAACAAATCCAGTGGGGTTTTTTAAACTGGGGAAAATAATAACAATCCTAATAAGTTGTGATCAACATAAAACTACCCTCTCCAATGTTTAGTTTCGGAAAAAAATATGTAGAAAATAACATTTTTTTCAAATATCCAAAGAACTGTTAAAGATACGTAAAAGCCCATGCAGGAACAAATGCAAGAAATTTTATTTTATTTTCTTTAAATTTGATTTTTTTTTTTCAAAATCGCATAGTTTTCGAGTTTTATTTGAAATAAAAGAGAAAGTCCTAAAAATAAAAACCAAATCATTCATTTTAACCCTATTCCTGTCAGGCTGTGAATTTCGAACCAATATAGATGATTTAATACATGTTTTAACGCAAAATCAATTTAACAAAAAAACATAAAATTTATTCTATATAACAGTAGCGTAGTGACCAATAATAAAATACATTAAATTGATTTTGCGTTAAAACATGTATTAAATCATCTATATTGGTTCGAAATTGAATAGTGACTCACAGTCACAGCCTGACAGGAATAGGGTTAAATGCAGGTTATTTAAAACAAATGTCTTGTATTTGATTTAAATGCATCTAAAGTTATTTAAATGAAAAGTATTTAAAACAAAAACAAAAAAAAGGAAAAAATGCAAGAAATTTTGGATTCTTTGAATGTGATTCTATACATTTTTTTATAAAAATGCATAGTTTTCGAAAGATTTTCCAAAAACTGATTTTTTTCAAAAAAAAATTGTTTGGGAGGTACCCGTTATAGCTACCGTTACTTTTCCAAAACTACAACACAATTTTTGTAAAACTTATTTACAAAAAACTTTAAATCGCTAGCTAAACGAGTTCTTGAGTTATTTAAGATACGTAAAACGGCCGGACTGACAGACAGGCAGACTGACAGATAGATGTACGAACATCATAATTTTACCTCAACGAATGTGATTGCATTTTGATGTATGGGACGGTTATGTAAAATCATATTCCAGACACAATTATTCTCCATAAAATTTTCTATGCGAAGCACTCTTTTCGAGAAAATCGGTCATTTATTTGGGAAAAAGGAGAAGCAGTGCTCGAAATGGATTTTGATGTATGGATAAGTTATGTAAAATCATATTTTAAAGTCATTTTACCTTGATAAGTTTTTTGATGTGATTCACCGTTTTCGAGGAAATGGTAAAAAACTGGTTCGTTTGTATGAGGGGGGGCGAGAAAGAATGGTCCGATTTAGTCCATTCAAGAACTTTATCTTGCTATTTACAAGAAACACAACTATTCAAAATTTTAAGGCTCTAGCTCTAGCTCAATCCTTTCGAAAGTTACGGTGTTCACAGACAGACAGACGGACAGACAGACGGACAAACAGACGGACAAACAGACGGACAAACAGACGGACAAACAGACGGACAGACAGACGGACGGACATGCGGAAATCAAAATATTATGTCATCCCTCCTGGTGTAGTTCTTTTTTGTGTCCGATGATTGATTCGATTCAAACGGTATACTAAATCTAATATACTCCTATGATATATCGTACAAAGTATAACAAGAAGAGAGGTTAATTTGTTATGACATCACTTCTTTCTCCGACCAAACAAAATAATCATTTGGTTTAAATACCTTTCATTTAAATCAAGTACAAAAATCGTTGGGGAAAATTGAGATAATTTTTTTATTTGATTCAAGTGCTTATTCGTTTAATCGAATGGCAATTTCTCCTGAGTGTGATGTTTATAAAATCCTTTGTGCCCTTCCTATCACATTTATAGTGCATCTGTTCTAAAAATATCTCGAAGATGTCCTTAAAATTGAACGCACTATTCATGAGTTTACAGTAAAATGCCATCATCCGCAGCCGATTCTATTTTAGAAATGCATGTTATTAAACGTGACCATTAATCTAGCAATCACATTGCCTGTCATATGCAACACTTTCCAACATGCCATATCCTATTTTGATCCTTTCATATGGCCGTCATCATCATACCATATCCAGCACCGCATTGTTTGAAATTTCACCACAGTAAAATTTCGGTTCAAACGTTTAAAGTGGAATAATGTGAGTGTAGAAAGTCAGCAATGGGTTTTATACCCGGTCCAAACTGCGGAAAATGTTGTCAGTAATAAATTGTTCAACGACATTAGATTCCACAGCATTTCCCAACAATTGATATAGATAGCCACATATGTATATCAATGAGTGTATAGCAAATAGAATGGCTATGAAAGGCTTTTTGTTTAATTAAGGGATGTTTAATTAATAGCATTCATCCCTAGCAGCAACAACCGAAAAAAAATGATGGAAGACATGATAACATCTTAGCTAATAATTTATCGGCATCAGACAAAACCATCTACAAAAACCGTTTTCACACCGAAAAAAAAACGTACGGAGAAAAAACATTTTCCACGAATTTACTTTTTACTTAAAGAAATTTCTTGTGTTTTCCCGAAAGGATAATTGGTTGCTTGCCATCATGTCTACTTCAAGGCAAACATAAAACTCTATCAAAATATTTGAAGGTATATATTTGGCGGTTATACAGGAAGTATTTTCTTCGGAAAAACGAAAATCCATTTCTTGTTGCTTCATTTTCTTCCTGTTGTTCATCATCGTCTTCTACATATATAACTAGTTTATCTTATATATCGAAACTCTGTAACTCAAATATAAATAAAAACAGATCGCAATGTTAACTAAAAGCTTGTTATAAGTACTTCCTGGAACTGTTTTTCTATATATTTATATGCACGAAAATATTCAGCCAGTATTTACTTACTTCGGACTGGCTAACGTCTTGCCGTCAAGGGATGAATCTTTAGCTCTAAAATATCATCAGTAGAGATAAATTATTCTTTTAGTTCGTAAACAACATTTTCCTGCACGATGTGTCACATTTGTATCGCAACGCCTCCGAAAACATATCCACATCCCACACGAAAATGTCTTTAAACACGAGTACTTTTTGAGACAAAACACAATGGCCATGATTTAAAAAGGGATTCAGTTTCTATTACTTTAAACTCTCTGGAATGGAGTCCCGAAATCACCAGGATATTAGAATAGGAAATCTAAGAAAAGCAGTAGTCACTCAACAGATATAAATATCTATACGAAACAAGATATAGAAATGGACCAGGAAACAATCTATTAGATAGTATGTGTGTACGTTTTACGTACTATGCATTACTATGTCCTTTGTTAATGTTTTCTAAGCTTTTTGCTTACAAACGTACTAAAAGCTAAACAGAAACCTTTTAGTCGGATGAATTTTTCCTTTTTGCCTTCGGTATACGAATTTATTTTTCCCAGAAGATCCTTTCTATCCTTCAGGAACAAGTTAGTTGGCAAAAGTTAAACATTTGGCTAAAATAAATCGAGAATATATTTTTAAATGAAATGCTCTGTGATGTGGGGGGAAGACAGAGGTGTCGTATAGAAGCAACAGTATGAAAACTGATTTCGGAGTCCGAAAATAGTAAAACAGGAAAATCATATTGGAAAGTCCTGTAATGAAATTTAGACAACTTTTTAAATAGTTTTTACGTTAAAAATGGGGTTTTCCGTCAAATATGTAACACTTTTAGAGGGTAGGGGGGTTCTGCGGTATGACGGCCGTTGCAAATTCGACACACAAAAAAAAATATAAAAAAACTTGTATTTAAACAAGTGTAATAAAAAAGTTAAAAAAATTTGTTGAGCCCTGTGTGTCAGAAATAAAAGCGAGATAGATATTGATTTTATTTTATTTTTTATGCTTTTATCCCGCTTTTATTTCTGATACAGTGGACCCAAAACAACTTTTTTTTCTTTTTACTACATTTTTTTAAAAAAAAGGCTTTTTTTCAAATTTTTTTTTTATTTTTTTTTTTTTATTTTATGTTTTTTAGTCCTTTTTGTATACTAATCAAATTACTGAAAATTGAAAACGACGTCTGTCTTTCGCCACCCTTATTCATACTTTTTAGTCTTCAAGTATATATGTATCCTTGATGCCTTTCAGATATTTTTATGGACTTTTTAACTCCAGAATTGGACTCATCGACCCCAAAAACTCCCGGATGAGCTTTTTTATGGAAAATTTGAGAAAAAGGATTATGAGGTTATCCTTACAGGACCTTCCGTTATCCTTACAGACTTCTTAGTACCAGAATTGAATTCAGCGACCCCTAAAAACCTCCAGATAAGATTTTTTTCCGGAAAATTTTAGGTAAAGGACAATCACGTTACCCTTACAGGAACTTCCCTTATTCTTGCAAGGACGAAATAGTGAAAATATTATATTGTCATCGGATTTTAAGTCAATCGGATAAGTAGAAGTGGATCACAATTAGATTGTAAGATTTGATCTTGACAGACAGACAAACACACATAAAAGACAAACAGACAGACAGACAGACAAACAGACAGACAAACAGACAGACAAACAGACAGACAAACAGACAGACAAACAGACAGACAAACAAACAGACAGACAAACAGACAGATAAACAAACAGACAGATAAACAAACAGACAGATAAACAAACAGACCCAGCAAGATTCGGAACTAGTTACGTAACTAGTGGAGTAACGTGATAATTCACTGTTACCCTATGCGTGAATCTTCTTAGAGCGTTGGGAAAAAACTCACATGCAATTGACAATCTGTGTGAATGTCTATCGCACTTACTCCAACACCAAACGTATATAAGTATGTCTTGCTCTAGCAATGTAGAAACGAGACAGCCTTATGCTTATTAGGTGTGAGATGAAATGAGACGAAATATGTGAATATTTTGTTACCAGTAACGCTAAAAGTAACATGTGTTACTTTTAGCGTTACTGGTAACAAAATAATCCGATAATTTTATTTTTATTAAACTGTTTTCCGGATCCTCATTTCATGTGTTTTCCGGATTCTCATTTGGCGAAGCAGGAGCGTTTGCTATTCCCAGCGGAAGCAACATCGAGTGGAAATTCTACAATTTGAAGATCCGAGTTCAAATTGTGGAATTTCCGAATCATTCGATGTTGCTTTCGCAGAAATGTCACTGGGAATAACAAAAGTTGATGCAAGAACAGAATGACTGGATGGAATGACATTAGTTTGTCTCTTTTCGTGCAATGGCGATGCGAAAGTAAATAAGAATATTCACCACTACATGCACATTTACATACTTCTACAGATGCGAAGTGTTGCATTTGTAGTTGAACACGTTACTGAAATCTTGCTGGGAGACAGACACACGAACAGGCAGACCAACGAATAGACAGACAAACAAACATACAAATAAACAGAGACGAAGGCAAAGTAAATAAAAGCTGCTTAAAAGTGTGACGTGGGAAGGAGTGATGTGAAAAGCCTAAAATTGTCTTGACGTTTTTATGGATCCTAACGTAAATCTTGGAAATCTTATGATCCTAACGTAAATCTTGGAAATCGTGTGTATTATATGACAGTTATATATGGTAACCGCAAATCTTGCAATCATGTTTTGCATAAAAACTTTTTTAACAGACGAAACGGCAAAAACATGAAACAGAATTTGCTAATTGTACACAAAATTCAACTAATAGTAAAATTTTTGCCTACCTTCAGGTAATTATTAAAAGCCAGCACCCAAATTGGCTAAAATTCCAAAAGTTTTAACCCTAAACATTATATTATTAACCCCTTGGGTCCATATTTATATATCAGATATCATAACTACTGAATCACCCATCGGATTTTAATCCGGTTTTTAGTATTTCTTTCGTCCTTAATGGGAGATAGTTTTTTGTGTACAAATATTTACCTTTTCTCTCGGCGTTTGAGCCCACTCTTCAGAGAATATAAAATATAAAAGGGCATAAAAGTTTATACATTTCATACTTTGACGGTTTATTGTGGATCTCAAGATATTTCAAAAAAATTAAGTTTTTTTGAAAATCTCTCGAAAATTATACGCGTTTATGCAAAAATGACTATAACCAAGTTTAAAGGTGCCGCTACACATGAGAGTAAATGCCGGCGAGAACCTCTCGATAGCAGCTACTCGCAAATGGACACGTCTCTGGGAGTCGCTCGCAGGAACTCGCAAAAACTCGCGAGCTAGTTTCTGCGAGCTGTCAAAAGTGATTCTACTCTCTAGTCGACACGCCTCCACTGAACTCTCGGGGAGTTGCTCGCCAGATACGAACGGCGTTTGAATTTTGCGAGTCGCTCTCGAGAACTCGCCAAACCAAGATGTCAAAAAAATCAAGATATTGGTCTTGCAAAGAGAAAAATCGCCGAAATTAACTCTCATATGGACAACCTCCTGCGAGTAACTCTCGAGAGTTTTTGAGAGTTACTCGCGTATTTACTCTCATGTGGAGCGGCACCTTTGAGGAAGTAATATATTCTACAATTTTTGCTTTATATTTTCTACAATTTTTGCAATTTTTGCTTGAAATACGTGAACTCCAACGATTCTCGAGATAAGTGAAGAAATATTATTTTTCACACATTTTTTCCGAAACGAAATATCGCAGAGGAAAGCTTTGTGTTGATCACTAATGATATTTTTTTAATATTTTTGTAACGTGGCTAATAGAAAAATATTTGTTCACTTTTTTTTTAATTTTTTTTCCCCAAAACAATCATGATGTCTGCTGTTGATGGCAACAAAAACCTTACAAATGCTACAATTCTTCTATAGCTCGCAAATCATCTAAAGCTATAGGTGCTAAGAAGACGAAAATCTTGTTACGAAGACTCAATCAAGCGGAAACGGAAGTCTTGTCTTGGCATGTCGGGACATAGCGAAGAATAAGAAGAACTTCAATTGCTGATGTCATCGTTGAACACCTAGTGGCGGGTTTTATGTGAAATCAATAGGGCCACAATATTGCGACTACCATCGTTTAAAAATTTTCTTGGCGATTATTAAAATCTAGCATTTATCATTACTGAAGCGAGCATATTTTCCACATAACTGAAGTTCATAATATAGAAATATTTCCCACATAAATCATAGCATTTAAAACTACGCATTACAAAACAAATTTACAGAAAACATTTCTGCTTAAAAAAGATTATTTAAAAAGTAATATTTCTTGGGATGGAAGCCGAAAAAACTCTACAAACCTTTTAGTCATATCCATAAAAGGATAATTTTAAAAGCGTTATCCTTCAGTAGGAAAATATAAATTCCTTACGACAAAATGCACAAGTTTTCAATTGACGGTGCCTGGCAACACACGCTGTTGCTCTGACAAAAAAACGTATAGCAGCATTCGGAAAATATTATTTACCCCAAGAGAAATTTTTTTTTTTTTGCATTCTGGATAAACAAGAAAATTAAGTGGCAGTGGCACAGGTACTAAGGAGTACAAGAATATTGTTTGTTACACCGTCGAGCGAAATAAACAATAAAAAGAAATATCACCTCATATATGAACGTGAGTTTGAGCTTAAGGATATTTCGTCCTTGCTGAATACACGATAATATGTATGTTTGTATGTCTGTATAGCTCTTAATATTATTTATTTATTTATTTCCAGTTTGTTTGCTTGGTAGATGGGATCTTAAAGAATTCCTTGACTGATGGCAGAGTTCAAATTCAAAATGAATGGATACACAGATGAGTGGTGATAATAGGGAACGGAAGGAAGCCGCGGCGAGCCGGGACGGAACGCATAAAAAGAATTGTTTTCAGGGAATTTTTTCACGTTGGGAAAGTTTTTCGAATCATTTATTTGTTTGTATATTTTCGCGCTAAATAAAACCGGCAAACGAATACAAACAAACGTTTCGGGGTGAAAACATAAATCGGCTATACGAATGTTCTCCCCCCCCGCACATGTCAACCAAGCCTCTTCAGCACAATCCAAACACGGCGGAGGTGTTAAATGTAGATGTAATTTGTTTTTATGAAGAAAACTTTGTAAGACTTTATTACTTAGAATTATGCTCTCAATTCGTCTCTGCTTTTATTCGTTTTGTTGCTGTGCTTATATTTTATTTTATGCCACTTTACATGCCCCCAATGTCGTTGATTTTTAAGATTGGGGGAGTTTCTCGTAGGCTTTCACCTGGAATTTCTACAAAATCCACTTCAACTTCGAAAACATTAAAATCCCTACAAGATATTTTCGGATTTCACGATTTTTTTTTTACCAAAGTGAGGTGAAGAAGGAATCTGATAAAAAGTCACCTCGTCACCTTTGCCTTTGAATTAAAGTTTTCATAGCATAATTTTATCTCGAAAATGGATTTTTAAAATCTGTTCTAATATAATAAGAGTGTTGAAATCTATAAATTTCCTAGCAATGCTAAAATCACTGAATCGATCTGGACCAAACTTTAGAGAAGCTTCTTGTAAGAGCTATTTTTCTCAACCCAAAGTTGTATTTCCTTTTCACCCCCCCCCCCCCCCCCCCCCCTTTTTTCTCAAACCTGTGATTGTGTCTTGATTTTTAACAAAAATAGCTTCCTTTTCAATTACGTTTTACTTTTTAATTACAAGTGTTACAATTAAATACATTGTTTACATTAATTACATGTAATGAAAATTGCGCGTAATTCACCAAAACTGAGTGGGATCTAAAACATCTTAGTACTATTTTTACGTCCTATACGACTAACACCAATCCAAATATGTATGTTAAAAAGGCATCCAGACATCCTAATCTCAATAACAAAACCATTTTTTCTTATTCCCTCTACGAAACTCGAAAATCCTTCAAATATCCTTGTCACAATTAACATATAAGGATAGTATTATAAATTATTCAAATCTTATGTTGTATAACGAAAATGCAGATAAAATAAATTGCGCAAACATTACATTTTTATGCGTAGCCTGTGCTAATAGCCCTTAATGATTAAACTTTTCATATCCACTCCATTTAACCCTATTCGACTATCATCTCAAGATGGTCCATGTCTGATAAACTTTCTGAATTTAGTTCAGAACTTAACATCTTCAAACTTAAACTAAAACTTGAAACAGACACTATTTCCATAAAAAAAAAAGTTTTGCAAAAAATAATTACTTGAAACTTTTAGGACTTTTTGCAATTTTTAATTGACTTTCATGAGCCAACATTGACAAAACTTCACAGGAAGAATGAACGAACGCATATTATTAACTTGCGTAAAAAAATCCATCAAAGATAGGGTGACCATATTTTTTTTTTGTGTGAATCCAAGACAGATTATCGGTGGAAAGCGGTAGGGTGAGAGCGGACGGAGGGACGAAGTGTGAGGAAAATTTTAATGCGTCGAAATCAGTCGTAAACGTTTTTGAAAGCCCGATCAGGAAGAAAATGGGTTTGTTTCAATTTTTGGTTCTGATATCTGGACCAACAATTCGAAAGGGCCATTTTTAGCTAAACCAAACTGCTCTGTCTAGTAAAGTAAATACAGGTCTTTTTGGCTTGATCTGAAAATCAACGTAGGGCCTTATGACTTGTTGCCACAGAAAGAAAAAGTCTTATGTATGTTTCATGTTTTCAAAATACAACAAAAATTGCGCCGCAAGCAAAACTTTAACAAAAAAAACATTGAGATCTTTTTAATAAAATGCTCCGCAGGCGAAAGTGATTCAAATAAAATGCGCTAGTATCATTTCTGACAAAATTGTGCCGCAGGCGAAAATTTTTTGAGAGTCTGCAGTAGTAGTCTGCAGTATTTTTTCATGGGTGCATGTTTAGTTCAAATCATGCCTTCCCCCCATTCCCCCCCCCCCTCCCCCTTCACCCTTCCACCCTCCCCCTTCCCCCAAACAATTCGCAAAAGTCGACAAAAAGACATTTTTGTAATAATGTCCCAATCGACTCCAAGTGATCGGGAATGTTTTTTAGGCTAAATTAAGAGGTCGAAATTTTTCATGAATACAATATTATTTATACTACGTTCAAGAAAGTAAAAAAAAATGATAAAATCGTATTTTTTTGTATGCTTGGAAGTTTTAAAAGACCGACCAGAGAGAATAGGTTTGTCTCAATTTTCGTTTGTAATTATGTAGATAAAAAGGGTATATTCACTCTTCGGTATACAACAAAAATTGTGCCGCAGGGAAATTTTTTTTTTTAAAATACGTTCATACAGTAATTATTAAAAGAAATTGCAACGCAGGCGAAAATTTTTAAATGCCAGAAACAAAAACAACAACAAATTGACCTAACAGCTTTTTTCCATTTTTTTTTGCCAATTCCAGACGAGGAGGGCAAGCGCCTCTCTTCCGATGCTCATGTTTACAACACTAGATTGCATAATTCAGGGACAAAAGTTTAGTTTTCGGGACGCTGGAACAACATGCTTAAATCCGGGACTATTCCGGGCATACCGGGACGTATGGTCACCGTAATCAAAAATGACATTAAAAAGTGACCCGTATTTGACTTGGCGTTCAACTTTGATGCAATTTACTCAATTCGAGAGCGAAATTTTTGGCAAGAAAAAAAAAATTTTTGTCAGTAAATTCAATTAACCTAAATGACTAACATCCCAATAAAAACTAGTCATTTGCTGATGCATAATCAGAGTCTGTGATAATTTCATCAATTCAGTTTCGGACAAAATTTTAATCTGCCAAGACGTTGCCGTTTTTATCTATAAGAAAGATAGTTTCTTAAAAAAAGGAAATTTTACAGTAAAAAATGTTAGCGTTTAAGATGATTTTTGTTGCTTTGTGGATGTTTTCTGTCGTTTTAACAAGTTGTGAGGGAAATGTGATCTTTGTTGAGGATTTTTGCATCAGACACCTGGAATTTTTAAATTGTTCAAATATTTTTTCCAACGTTACTGATGAAGAATTAGAATTCAAGATCAAAATGGATGCCAGTGAATATTCATCGGAACAATCAGTTGAAAGTGTTCAGTTTTTTAATTCAAGTTTTATCACAATACCAAAAAATCTATTCAATTTATTCCCCGATGTGAATTGGCTGGAAGTTCCAGATTGTAACATTCAATTTATTGATAAAACCACGTTCGTCAGTGATAAACCAATTCCGATCACACATCTCGAGTTAGCTGGGAATAATTTAACGAAACTCGCCAATGAAACGTTTTTGTATTTAAAAGAGTTACAATTTTTATACATCACAGAGAATCAAATTGTGCAATTGGATGTGAATGCATTTAAGGGGCTAGAAAAAATTAATCGAATTTACCTGCAGCATAATTTAATTGAGAGTCTGGAAAATGGAATTTTCACACATAATCTGAATCTCATTGATCTGAATTTGTCCTTCAATAAAATTAAATTCATCGGAAATGAAGTCTTCACATCGTTAAGAAATCTCGAATATCTCAATTTGGAACAAAATGACTTCGAAGAGATTCACCTATCGACAATCGAGAATTTATTCATACAAGATGGTAATGTGAAAAAATGCATAATACATAAATTGATAGGCACTATTAATGCATCATCGAACAAATTGAGTGAATTGATTATAAACGATGCTCGAGATGTCATGGACATGAATTTACGGAATAATTTCATCACGAATTTAACCTTCTTGGAGTCCTGTCGACATGTGAAACACTTGGATCTCTCCTACAATCCAATTGAAAGTCTGGACCCTCAAATATTCGCGAATTTCGGAGAATTGGAAGAACTCTATCTGGAATTCACTGGAATTCGCAAAATAAACCCAACATCATTTGCCGCGCTTCGTTCCCTCCAAATTCTCGACATATCGAGAAACCTTCTCGATACCTTCAACCTGGACACCTTATCAGCCATACAGGATCTACGCCAATTAAACTTGGAGGAAAATAATTTGCGAAAATTCAATTATCATCAATTAATTGATGGGAAAACACCGAAATGGCCAAAATTGAAGCTAATTAAGCTACATGAAAATGTATTCAATTCAACATATTACGAGGCAATGATTGAGTTTCTCGAGTCTCACTGTATTTTTGATACGCTGGAAAAGGTCCATTTGCAGGAACAAACGAAATCAATTTGCTAATTAATGGCGATAGCAACAACAACCACTACCAACCTTTGTAAAAAAAAAAAACCACACCCCTAGGAAAAAATTCCCGGAGAAAAATACTACCACATTTTTTGTATTTACTGCTGCTTTCATGTGTAAAAAAAACCCCCGATGGGTAGAATGAAATACAACTCTTTAATTAAATTATTTTTTGGTAATTAACTCAGATAGTAATTTCGTTGTTAATTAAAATGATGTAAATGAATGTTCAATAAAATATTATAAGTATTTGGCATAGGAAAAAAAATTATTTATAAATCGAAAAACTTTCCAGGGAAATGATTTTCTTGTCATCGTTCGCGTGGAAAATGAATTAAAATTCTATAAGCTTATTTACCGCAAATGTAAACAATTTAATTAAAGTACCAGGAAGACAGAGCCAAGCTCGGCGACTTCAAAATCCTACTTTTGCTGATTTTTGTGGAAAAACTAAATTCACATTATCTTTACAGAGCTTTTCCAGAGTTTTTAAATGCCCGACCCAGAAAGCTAGAACTAAAACTAATGCGCGATAACAAAATTTCATAGAAATCGGTTGAGCGGTTATTGAGTAATCGCTGTCACCGATTTTTGAAACGTTGTTTTGAGACACCGCGAGGGGTATCGAGGGGAGGGAAAAGTCAGGTTTGTAGTGGAAAAATCGAAAGCCTTTAGCCCCCTTAGTAATACTGTAAAGTTTCATTAAGATCGGACCACCCAATTCGAAGATAACAGGCGAGGGGTATCGAAGGGGCATTTTCTCAGGGGTGAGACCTATCTAGATCGATTTCTTGTCCCCGAAAATCCCTAACCACCAAGTTTCGTGAAAATCGTTAGGCGGGTTTTCGAGATCGTTTGTGCAGACAGACAGACATTCCTCGTATTATAGGATTGTCTGTTATTAAAGATTAGATTTTTTCATATGAAAATGCGTAAACGGTGTGGCGCCTGCATCGAATAAGACAAGTTTTGCCACATTTTGAAAATATTTACGTTAAAGACCACCAGATTGTTTTTATGTGCTTTTTTGGCTACGTCCCGTGGAGACAGCATTTATCAGAATATTTTTGATGTTTCGGACAAAAATGCTCGGTAACTGCAAGAGTCATTTTAATGGAAGGCTACTGAAAAATATGTCAATTTATGTCTAATCGAAATCTAAAATAAGGAAAATTAATTTCCCCTGAGATCTATTTGAACCCGTTCTCGAGCTCTTCTCTGTCGAGGTATTGTTCATTTCGTTTTTACTATTATTCATGTTTCCGTTTCCGGGTATTTCTCACATCTACAACAAGTTAACCCTTCTTGTAGACCTGCTTTGTAGAGATTCTGACTTAGTTTAGGGGGATTCTGATTCGAGGCCCCCAAATCGATTAAAACTAGCAACTGGTAGATTGAAAAAACCGAGAAAATGGTTTGCTGACCCTTAATAGAGGTTCCTTTCCAGGGAACGATAAAACTTTGTAACAACTTACGACCCAATTTGATAATTCCCTAGAAATTACAATTTTTTAACCCAGACGGCAGACTTTTCTGTAGGGTAGGCTGGTACAGTTTCAAAACACTGAAATATTCTCCGTACTTTGTAGATAAAAATTTCAGTTTGCAGAGCTAAATTATTCCTTCAAAAAGATTTTGGTCACAAGAATTTATTTTTTGCGATTTAATTTGATGCAAAATGTAAGCTATGTGAAGCTGTTCCACCACCCTACCTTTACGTGATTCGTGCTAATCTATTAAAAACATCCAAATATCAAAGCTTTTGTTTTCTCAATTTCACAAGCAAAAACGACGATGTTCAGAGAAATTTGAAACAAAGAAGCTTTGAGAACAAAAATAATCTTACAAAAAATCCCTCTAAAATGGCAGATTTAATTTCTTAAAGTCTTTGAAACAAAGTCTTTGTAATATTTTAACATGACACAATTTCAGAAAATGGTATGGAATTTCAAATTACCAACAAATACGGTAAGTGCATTTCTCATTAATTTAAATATGATAAAAAAATCGTTCTAGAAAAAATTGTAAGTAAAAGACCATTTCAAATTTCTTTAAAAGATTAAAATCCTTAAAAAAAATTATAGCTTTTTAAACTTTAAAAAAAACTTTTATTCGCAGCATGTTTTTGTAAATTATAAAAATATATAGTTTTTACCGCATAATAAATAAACTTTTACACCATTTTTACCTCCCTCTGCCATAGAGGGAAAGTATTGCAAACATGACGAAGACCGACTCAGAACGGAGGCAGATAGAAACTTTATGATTACTGCGAAATCCGTTTCAGACAAACTTATGAAGATGTCCAGATGCACGTCTGTCGGTCACAAGTCGCAGGTTTGTCGGTCTATGGGTCCGTCGATCTGTCGGAACGTCAGTCTGTCGGTGTGTCGATTTGTCGGTCTGTCAATCTGTCGGTCTGTCAATCTGTCGAGCTGTCGATCCGTCAATCTGTCGATCTGTCGGTCTGTCGGTCTGTTGTCAGTCTGTCAATCTGTCCGTTGTTCGTAACTTCAATAACTCGAGAACGCGTTGAGCTACACTCAGAAAAATGGAGGCTAACTCGACGACCTACATACGGCGTAATTGGCCTCGGGCAGGCGCGCGTTCGCCTGCATGTGGGCAAGTAAAACTGAGTTGACCTGTGGTCGGAGAAATTCTGAAATTAAGCCACCAGCAGGTGAAGTAGGGCATTGGGAGCTGCACGAGTTGACCTTAGATAGGTTAACTCTGACCGCTAGCTGGCTTACAGAAACCTCTTTAAGGTCAGAGTTAACCTGACAAAAAGTTGACCTGGACATTTTTCTGAGTGTAGCGACTTGAAATTTCTTGTAAATGAGTTTTACGAAAATCGTAGTTCTCTGTGAAATTTGGAATAAGTAGCGTTAGCAATAATGGATACTTCCCATACAATTTTTTTGAAAAAATTAGATTTTTTGAAAAGTTCTCGGAACCTATGCGCTTTCGGGAAAAGATGGATATTACAACATTTAAAGGATATAAAATTTCCTGCACTTTTTGCTTTAACGGTTTGACGTATCTCTAACGGTTCTCTGCCTATAATCAAATTTAAAGAAAATAAAATTTCCTGCATTTTTTTCTTTTATGAGTTTTTACATATCTTTAACGGTTCTCTAGATTTAAAAAAAAAATATTATTTTTCACATATTCGTTATCCGAAACTAAATATTGCAGAGGAAAGTTTTGTGTTGATCACAACTGAGATTTTTAAAAGCATTTGCTGAATCCTACTTTAACCAAATATAGCCGCACAAATAGGTATCCTATTGAGTGTCCTTGATTTCCGCCCTTCTCTTACATAATTTTTATATTGTCCACTGATTAATATAAAAGCGAAAAAGCTTCCTATTATCTTGTACTATTTATATATGTCGGCTTGTTATAACAATAAAGTTAAAAACAAAATCTTTTTGTCCGGAAATTCCTTTTTATATTCGCTCTAATACCTGAACGATGTATCTGATGGATAAAAGCTTTGACTCGACGTAAACGGAGGAAAATTTTGCCCTTGTACCAGTCACCTTCACCGCGCTCGGTTTCTTTCCCCTCGCCCCTTAATTGACTTTGGCGTCTTTATTATTCCGTCGAAAGTACCTCCTGTTTATGTCATATTCTTTATTCAACCTCCCCCAACCAAGAAAACCCTGCTAACCTAGCCCCGAAAACAATGCTTTTTTCGATTAGTGCAACCATATAGCTCTTTAGCTTTTCTTAGTTCTGACATCTTGGCCTTTCTTTTAGTCCTTGCTAGTCGGCGCACACTACATTCCAACGTTCTATAGTCAATGTCGCCCGTGTGCTTATGAAAGACCATTGTTCCCGTTTAACGTTCCTTTCACGTACATTTTTAAATCTTTGGAACACGCAAAAAGTTGAATACCACAAAATTGAATAGATTGCATGTCAGAATTGCATATCCAGGTATATATCGTCGTATATAAAAAGGTAACCTCATATCCATTAACGTGTCTGTTAGGTGGTTGTTTATCACGACATCTAACTTTGTGAAGGAAACCGAGCATGGAAATTCTTTGAGGTCCTACTTACCAGCTCTGACAGTATTTCGCTTAAGAGTTCACTAAAGGCAGGGCATAAAAGTCACCAGAAATTCCTTGGTTTTATTAGTTCGAGTGTGTGTACTGACGTGAAACACAAACTTAAGCAAAAATGTGGAGTATATCAAGGATATTTAAACAAGCATTTAAACTTTAACCTCATTAAGACGCGAAAAAGCTTTCGCTATTGTGGAAAATACCTTTTGCTTTGACCATAATGGTTCCTTTTTTTTACAAACAAAACCCTTTATCCGTGCTTTAAGTGTTCGTTTCCAAAAGAACTTTTTTTTGGTTGGGAGGTTTTCTTTTCTGTGGAGCAACTTTCATTTACCCCAAACCAAAATTTTGTGTCCAAAGCAATTTTTTCCCAAAAAAAAAACTCCCTTGAGTATAATTGTTACTTTATGCACGGAAAACTAGAAGAACATTTTATAAACAATAATATTTCAACATGTGTTAACTTTAAGAAACGGTGGTCCTTTTTCGGATATCCAAAAATGACCCCACAGTAAATACGACAGGTAGCAGAAATTTTCTAGTGTTTGCAAGAATTTTATACACAAGAGGTCGTAAAGTAGGCGTCGCAACCATAAAGTCTAAAATTTATTGCCTGGTGTGACGACTATTGTGCTACTTAGGATTATTTTTAATCCTTACAAAATAAGTTGTGGAGAGGGGGTGAAAGGGGTGATCAAAGGGATGATCAAAGGGGCGGTGGTGAAAGGGGTGTGGTGAACGACGTGTGGGTGAAACCAAACACCCACAAAACAACAAATTTTGTAAAAAAAAAATGTTATTTCCACGTTGATGAGGAGCAAACGCTGCCGTCGCCAGACCAAACGCAGTTGTTGGGTAAAAGTCCAGAAACTAACACCGCGTCCTGACTTGGGATTTGTCATCGCAGAGATTTTATGATTGACTAATCAGAGCTCGAGTTGATGACGATATCGCCGTCAACTCGAGCTCTGATTGGTCAATTACAAAATCTCTGCGATGAAAAATCCCAAGTCAAGACACGGTGTAAGCCAAAGACACATTTTCCCCTTATATCGCGTTTTTTCTAATTGAAATAAATTTACAAATGTAAAAACTCCGATTCTAAGTGTAAATTTCTGCTAATAACTACTTGTGGTTCTAACAAAGTAGCGCTGCAAAAGTTGCAACCAGATGAAACTTTTTGTGCCAGCGGCTCCGTTTCAATTTTAGTGTTCACACGTAGCTGCTTTTTATGTTGCGCAGCATTTGAAAATATTGCGGCTGTTTCAAAAGTAGCGCAGTTTTCTGGATTGCAGAGGCCTTCAGACATTACAGCATGCAGGAAGCTCATTTTTTCGTCATGCTGCGATGTGAACGTAGCCATGTCTGATCCCAGCATTAGTGCATTTAAAAAAAAAAGATTTTTTTGATTATTGTTTAATTTTTTCTTAATTTATCCTTTTTAGTCATTTCATATTCGATTAGTATGACTAAAAATCCAAAATGGAAAGTATAATCACATTATCATAACAGGACCTTCCGTTATCCTTACGGATGTCTTAACGTCAGGTTCGGATTCAGCGACATCAAAAACCCCAAGATGAGATTTTTCTGAAACATTTGAAGAAAAGGATAATCACATTATCCTTACAGAACTTTCCGTGATCCTAACAGGATTCTTAACGTCAAAATCGGATTCAGAGACTCAAAAAACTCCAGATGAGATTTTTTCCGGAAAATTTGACGAAAAAGATAAACAACTGAGGAAAAGAATAATTACAGGACCTTCCCTTATACTTACAAGGACGAGGTAATTAAAATATTGTATTCTCATCGGAGTTACATGTGTGTGTTGAAAATTTCTAGTTAAGATTTGACCCTGGTAAATAAACAGACAGACAGGTACGAAAGCAAGCTAAATAAAAGCTTTTAAAAAGGACGACGTACTAGTACCGTAAGGGATATTAATTACCTTTAAGGCATAGTAATTATTAATGACAGAATTACCACTCACAATTCGGCCATAAATTCATCTAACAATAATTGGTAATTATAATATAATACTCGCTGACATATCCCTTTCAACAAACATCCAATATAAATTCCTTATAGATACATAAATCGAGAATACCTGAAGGTTTATACGTACCGCTGCAATTAGTCTAATTAAAATTGTTTCATAAAATATTTCTGATTTAAAGTACAAACTAAAAGCGTAAGTAATGGTCATCTGTTATGTAATATTCCGAATGCAATTTGTTTGAGTTAACATCCTTTACATCCGATCTGGCATGATTTCAGTTATGTGGGAGATGAAGATATTCGTATATGTTAAATATTATCTAATCCTTGCATGGATAATACCACTCCACCATTAAATATGTTATGCAGAAACAAACAAAACACAACATTTGGTCGAAAATTCATACCAGGGTAGGTAATGAGGAAAGCTATGCTGTAACTTATTCGGTTTGGCCTTTATCCTGATTTGTAATTTTTTTACATGCTGGGATTAAGTTCATTCCGGATGGCGGCGAGGGTCGGCGTGGGATCAAGCCGGGATGAGATTTATAGTATTTGGCTTATTATCAAGTTGATCCCATCAACAACATTAAAAAGGGGGAATTATAAAGCAGGTCAGTAAGCAGATTTCCACAGAACGAGGTATGGTCGGAATGCATGTGGATTCAGAAACTCATTTGCATTTGAAATAAATGCACTTACAAATGAAATTGCATACAGATGATATGAATATAGACATGCAAGGATATATTTTTGTGTGTTTGTGCATAGAGATTGTGACAAGCTTATACTATATAATTGCTACTAGATAGTTACTTAATACCGATCTGTACTAGCCTGCGATACAAGTATGTTGATGCCAAAATGTGATCCTGGGGGATAAGTATAATAAATTGTGCATTTTGCTTAAGTAAAGGTACGCCATATTTACGGTCAAGTAAGTATATTTCAGTTTGCATTTCTGTATAGTAGGGGTCATTGATGGAAATCTACTGATGACCTCAAAATTCGATATGTGCACTCTTGGTAAACCTGTAAACCTTTAAACTCAAAGATGCATATTCAGGTTGATGTGGCTCTGGCCAATTTCCATACGGGCTACACAATAAGCAAATTTTTACTATATGTATGCCCACAAAAAGGTCACATTAATGTAAAATACTTAACTGGTAACTAAATTTTTGTTCGAAAAAACACTCGATAAAGAAATCATATCTGCAAGGCTTTTAAGCTTAAAAGCTTTTATTTAATTGGCCGTCTGTCTGTCTGTCTGTTTGTCAAATAAAAGCTTTTTAAGCATTTATTTATTTGGCCGTCCGTCTGTCTGTAACTAAATTTTTGTTCGATTTTGGTCCGTTCGTTCGTTCCTTCGTACATTTGTCTGTCTGTCCCTCCGTCAGTCTGTCCATCTGTCCGTGAACACCATAACTTTTGAAAGGATTAAGCTAGAGACTTGAAATTTCATACAGTTACGTTTCTCGTAAATGGCTAGGCTAAGTTCTTAAACGGGCAAAATTGGACCATTCCTTCCCCACTCCCCCATATAAACGAAACAGTTTTTTGTAATTTTCTCGAAAACGATGAGTCATATTGAAAAATCTATAAAGGTAAAATGCGTTTAGAATAGGATTTTCGCGTTTAGAATAGGATTTTCGCGTTTAGAATAGGAGTTTTACATAACTCATCCATACATCAAAATCCAATCGGACCACTGCTTCCACTCTCTCCCATACAAATGGAATACTTTTTTCCTGTTTTCTCGAAAACTGTGCATCGTATCGAAAAATTTATAGAGATAAAATGTGTTTAGAATATAATTTTACATAAATTATCTATACATAAAGATCCAGCTGGACCCCTCCTTCTCCCCTCCCGCTACAAATTGTATAGTTTCTCGAAAACGGCAAGTCATATTGAAAAATTTATAAAGCTAAAATCTCTTTAGAATATAATTTTACATAACTTATCGATACATCAAGATCCAGTTGGACCACTCCTTCTCCCCTGCCCCATACAAATTGAGTACTTTTGTTATTTTCTCGAAAACGGTAAGTCGTATTGAAAAATTTATTAAGGTAAATTCTGTTTAGAATATGATTTTACATAACCGTTCCATACAACAAAATGTAATCGGACCACTCTTTTCCCCCTCTCCTATACAAATGGGGTTTTTTTTAAATAAACATTTTGTCTATCATCATTAGAGTATTTGACAATTGGCCCTTGACAATTGTAGCTTTTCTTATGCTTTGATTTTGAATTCTCTTAGTTTTTTTTCGAACGGTTCTTCAAACTCAAAATGAAGATAATTAAGGAGCGCAAGTAAAAGGCAAAGTCCGGCAAATACGATGGTTGCAAAAAAAATGTTGAACGAATAAAATTTAGTTAATTTTCTAAAACCAGAGTTTTTAAAATCAGTAAATTAAAGAGACCATAAAAATTTAAACGCACCATATTTTCATTGTGTATTAATATTTATATTGAAGAAGCTAAAAGTACTTAACATTAATGACATCACTAATATCAGTATGCATAAGCATTTTTTTTTCTTCATATATGATAATTTAGGATAAAAAGCGATTTAACTGTGAAGCATGATTCTTCCAGGCATTTTTCTACTCTCTGTAAAGATTGAAATTATGATTTATATGCTCAACTGAACATACAAGTTATCTGGCACAGTATTTCGTCTAAACACGTACAAGTTCATGAATCGGTAGTAATATTTGTACACTGATGTTGTATGCTGATATAATTCTCCAATATTATGCGAAATGAATTCATGGTAAAATGAGCACAGCACAAGGATATGCCACAATAAGAGATGAGACTCTGAAATTATGATAAGGAATCCCATTGTCTGGTGTCTGATCTAGTCTGGTTTTCATAGCACACGCAACAACCCCTCTCTCCTATCCCCACCCATTCACACCATTTATTTACATAGGAATGTTATACTATACACAATATTCCATTTCAGAATGTAATCATAATTATGCACATCCATACAACATATATTCATAAATAGATATATTATAATGCCACATAATGTTTGCGATATAAATATTGTAGGTTGTTTTCTATGTTATCCGAATCGAAGAGTGTGTTACCAAGTCAATAGATTATTCATTTCTTGTTTATTTTATATCAATACTGATGAGACTTGGTATTGAAGTTGAAACATATATAGTCAACATAAATAAACATAATTCTTCTATGGCGAGTAAATGACTTACATGAGTTATAAAAACGAAATGAATGAAAAATTATTGTGAAAATTGGGAGGAAAAACTCTCACATAGTTTATCGATAGAAATGAAAATGAAAAAATATGTATTGTAAAAGAATTGAATGGTGTGTAAATCACTATTTGATAAATTATGTGATGAGAAATTTTTATTACCAACTATTTATTACATCTATAACCTCAAAGTGGCAGGCGTTTTGGAAATCATCCTTAAGGGGAAACAACTAGCATTTTCAGTAGTTGTGTAGAACAAAAGTAAAGATATGTTTCCATCACTATATTTTATATATAAATCATTTTTGATAGGTTTAGGAAAAATTTAGGCGTAGAATTATTAACCCATTTGTCCCCAGCCTTTTTCAGCATTGAAGTTGGGATGAAGTAGTTTTACCGTTCTTAGGAACCAAAATATTTAAAAAATATAACAAAAGCCGTGACAATTGCCACGGGAAAATCATCAAATACTCTATATGATGAAAGACAAAACGTTTATTTAAAAAAAAAACCTATTTTTATAGGACAGAGAGAAAGGAGTCGTCCGATTGGATTTTGATGTATGGACCGGTTATGTAGAATCATATTCTAATAAGATTTTGCCTTTCTAAATTTTTCGATACGATGCACAGTTTTCCAGAAAACGTAAAAAAAGTATTCCATTTGTATTGGAAGAGGAGGAAGCAGTGGTCCAACTGGATTTTGATGTATAGATAAGTTATGTAAAATTGTATTCTAAACACATTACATATTTATAAATTTTTCGATACGATGTACAGTTTCTGAGATAACAGGAAAAAAACATTCCATTTGTAGGTGAGAAAATGGAAGTAGTCCATAGGATTTGTAAAATCCTATTCTAAACACATTTTACCTTCATAATTTTTTCAATATGACTTCCCGTTTTCGAGAAAATTGCAAAAAAAAAACTGTTTCGTTTGTATGGGGAAGGGGGGAAGGAGTGGTCCAACAGAATTTTGATGTATGGACAAGTTATGTAAAATTATATTTAACACACTAATGACTCAGCGTTTGCAAAAAACTATTTCGTTTGTATGGGGAAGGGAGAAAGGGGAAGGAATGGTCCAATTTTGCCCGTTCAAGAACTTAGCCGAGCCCTATCCTTTCGAAAGTTATGATGTTTCGAAGACAGACGGGTAGACAGACAGACGGACTTGCGGAAATTAAAATCTTTTGTCATCCCTAACACCCTGGTGCAGTTCGATTTTTAGACAAAATTCAGCCTAACCTAGGCGCGCAATCGCGTTAGGAAAACTAAAAATGTATCAACCTGTAACGGCAGAAATTCAAAAATTTAACCTGCAGCAAGACAGTCAGTCAGACAGTCAGTCTAAAGTTGGGCATAAGGAGCTGCACGAGTTGACCGGTGACCGGTATTTCGAGGATCTGATAACATGTCGCTTATCATAAAGTTAATTTGGGTCTGCTTTTTTAGTTTTCTGAGTATATGGGCTGTTTTTAATTAAATGCTTTCCGAACAAAAATTAACAGGCAACAAAAATTTACTTTGCTTCGAAAAAATTAAAATTGTTGCGCCTAAATTGACACCGCCAAAAGTAGAAAGTTGGTCTACTCTCGTGTCGCATCGCTTTAGCGCGCGCTGATTAACACAGCGTTGTGAGCGGCTCAATAAGAAAGCAATAAAATGTGGCGTGTTCTTAGCCATTTTTAAACATAGCTTTTGTTAAACATGAGTTAAAATTGACAGTTTACTAGGGTTTTTTGTCATTTTGAGCTCATGTAAACATCTGTTTAGACGCGCCAATGACCATGAATGCGAAAGTATGATTTTACATAACTCTTCCATACATAAAAATTCATTTGGACCAATCCGTCCCCCTCACCTCCTTCTCCAACATACGTTCTTTTGGTAAAATTTTTCTGTTTTAACCCTATTCCTGTCAGGCTGTGAATTTCGAACCAATATAGATGATTTAATACATGTTTTAACGCAAAATCAATTTAACAAAAAAACATAAAATTTATTCTATATAACAGTAGCGTAGTGACCAATAATAAAATACATTAAATTGATTTTGCGTTAAAACATGTATTAAATCATATATATTGGTTCGAAATTGAATAGCGACTCACAGTCACAGCCTGACAGGAATAGGGTTAATGAAAATTCGGACTGTCCTCATATAGTCTTCGTATTTGACGATTAGCCCCTGACAATTGTAGCTTTTCTTATGTCAAAACGCTCAACAGCAACCATTGAGAATTTTATTAATTATTGTATTTTAAAAAACTGCGACATAATTTATAACCTCAATAAACTAGAAACATGAAATGAAAATATCACAATAAAAATGTTAAAACCACAACATCAATGCACATCATTCACATCAGATCCCAAAGGATTTAAGACTGAACATTCCATTGCTCTGTTCCTATAAATGAATTGGAAAAAAAAATTCTATGACAAGGAAAAAAAATATATCCGACAGACAAAAGATATATATGACTTTGTGGCTCTACCTTATCATTTCTGAATATAGTGTATGTAGTCGCAGCATTAATTTTATAATTAATTAACAAAGGAAAATGGATCTAAAAGTATTTGGATCTATGTTAAAGCGAAAAACAATGACACATTGTCCCAGTCCCGACAATACAGACAAGATTTCGAAATAAACTGAGATGAATTCTTCCCATTTTATGTATCGCTGGGAGGTTTTGGGATTTCAGAACTGTAGTGGAGTCTGTTTAACATAATTCTTAAGCATATTATGTACGCACGATATATTCAGCAGTTGGAATTATTATACACGCATTCGTAACAGCTTTAAACATAGAGTAAGGATGAAAACGTTGTTAGAGAATATTGTTAGACACACTAGAAAGTTGTTTAATACCTACTCTCATACCACTATAATTAGTGCAAATTTTTACACTCTATATGATATATTATATAGGAGTATATTAGATTTAGTACACCGTTTGTAAAACAGACAGACAGTCAGACAGTCAGTCAGTCAGTCAGTCAGTCAGTCAGTCAGTCAGACAGGCAGACAAGCAGACATGCGAAAATCAAAATATTTTGTCATCCCAAACACTCTGCGGTAGTTCGACGATTGGTTCGATGAATTGCCTGCCTGTCTCCGGATAATCATAACTTTCGAAAGGATTAAGCTATAAATTTGAAACTTTAGTTACGTTTCTCGTAAATGGCTCAGCTAAGTTCTTGGACGGGCAAAATTGGACCATTCCGCCATACAAACGACAATTTTCTCGAAAACGGCGTTTTACAATTTTCTCGAAAACGGCGAGTCATATTGAAAAATTTATAAAGGTAACATGTGTTTAGAATAGAATTTTACATAACTGCTCCACACATCAAAATCCAGTTGGATCACTCGTTCTGCCCTCTCCCATACAAATTGCATACTTTTTTTGTTTTCTCGAAAACGATGAGTCGTAATGAAAATTTTATAAAGGTAAAATCTCTTTAGAAAAGGATTTAACATAACTCATACATAAATCAAAATCCAGTCGGACCACTGCTTCCCTTTTCTCTCATACAAAGGGAGTACTTTTTTCCTATTTTCTCGAAAACTATGCATCATATCGAAAAATTTATAAAGATGAAATGTGTTTAGAATGTGATTTTACATAACCGTTCGATACGTCAAAATCCAATCCGACCACTCCTTTCCTCATCTGCTATAAAAATGGCAGTTGTAGCGTTTCTTATGTTTTAGAGAAGTTTTAATAACTTTTAAAGCCGTTTTTCACACTTTTAAAGACATTTTTTTAAATTTTTTAACCAGTAGCATTCACACCCCTTGCAGGAACCCACAATGCCTCAAGCGACCCCCATCCTCACTTCCTTCGTCCCCCATCTATTCCTCTCTTCCACTCTATCTTCCTCCCTACCTTCCTTCCTACCTTCCTCCCCACTCAACAGGTGTAGTCATCAGTGCCTCGACCCTATTTCGTAGAATATTGACAAGCGAGAACGTACACAAATTTTAAAAAAAATTAACACCGCTAAAATTCCATTAAACGAATTTAAAAATAGCTAGTAATTTATATTCACCAAGGTGTGTAATAAGTGGAATGTTTTTTAAATAAATTAAACTGTAATCACGAAGGCTATTTATTATCGCTGACAAGACTATCAGATGAAAACACTCACCCACCCACATGAAAGCACCACTAATGTAATTACTTTTGACATACTTCAAGTTTAACAAATATCCTATGGTAGGTATTACAGGTGAGTCCTTGAGGTTTTCATTTCAGTAAAACCCGTTCTAACTTAAAAATATTTTTAAGAAAAAAAAAATTAAGAAAAAAGCTATCCGTGCAAAATCCCAGATATCGATATAATTTTAAAGTTCTATTTACAAAAAAAAAACTTTTCGAGATTTCGAAAAATAAATCAAAAACACAAAGAAAGCTTTCATTTGATCAGAAATTATAGACCAGCGGAGGTACAAAAAAAATTTACTCGATAAATAATGGAAAATGTGGATAAAAGTTTTTACCATTGGAAAACCACCTGCCTTTGCGCTGCTGCATCCCTTTCAGGCATGGTATTATTTATTAATGGAAGAAAAATCCTTTTAGCCAAAAATTTTCTTTTCTCCTACGCATCCTTGACATTAGTGTCCTTCCATTATCCAGTAGGATATGAGAAAGTGCTCCGTTTAACCACGAAAAGCACTTTAAAGCAATTTTTACTGTTTTCTCTCATACACTTTTTTTCTAAACATTTATTATAAAAGCAAATACCTGCCTGGAAATCATTTACACACCAAGGACACGAGGAAAAAAAACTCGATGAAAAGGATATTCCTTTTGTCTTTTTTTATAATGTTAAATGAATGAATGAAACAATTTTTAAATGTTCATTGCTAGATGGGAGATTATGTAAAGGATTCGAGGATTTTTATCCAGGCAGCACAATTATGGATAATCATTAGGAAAGAAAGAACAAATTCATAAGAAAGAACAAATGTTTCAAGAAATATAATGCAATTAGTCAGGACAGTTTGCTGGATAAAGCAGACAGAAATTATGGGTCATATTCTTTCTTCTGGTATAGAAGATAAGATATTGCAACGACTTATTGCAATAATTCTTGTCCTGATGACAGTTAAAATATGACTGTGATAATTGCTATTTCTCAGAATTTATTGTTTTTATTTAAATTAATTTACCAAATAGTCGATGCATGGAAACTTTCATTTGTCCAACTTTAATAATAATTATGGCTTTACTGGCGAAATTTATATCAGAAAGTATTAAAGGACATTTGTTAAGGAAGAGCAATTTTGAAAAGCTTTTAGACCTTTATGTTTAAAAAATGGCACACAAATCCTTATAACTAGACGATATATTTTCTTTCCCATTTTGTATGTAACTATAGAAAGAACATTAGAAAACTCTTAAAAATACCTGTTAATAATAGTAAGTTGGTGTTTCTCCCGGCAGTGACATCGTGGTAAAAGTTAGGCCGGAATGGTGATCTGAAAAAAATAAAATATTTTTGCCATTAAAATAGATACTGTGACTAAACATAACAAAAGCTATAATTGCCGATCTGGCAATTATTGAAAACCCGTATGGTAATTTAAGTGAACAGCGAACAGTTGTATCAAAATTCCACTTTGAAGTCAAATTTTCCAATAAGATTTTTTAAAATTTATTCCAATCGGATTTTCATGTATGGGAGTTTTATGTAGAATCATATCCTAAATAACTTTTGTTCTTGGACTTTTTTGATAAAATTCACCGTTTTTGAGATATTCAGAAAAAAAGTTTTCGTTCGTATGGGGGGTACCCCCCCTAATGGTCCGTTTTTGCCCATTAACGAACTTAGCCTCGCATTTTACGAAAAACGGATCTGTGCAAAATTTCAAGTCTGTAGCTCAATCCGTGCGCCCGCAATCCGCGCCACAGACAGACGGACGGACAGACAGACGGACTGACAGACAGACAGACGGACAGACGGACAGATAGACGGACGGACATGCAAAATTCAACTTTTTTTATCATTCTAAACACACTGGTGTAATTCATTTTTGTGCGTGATGACGGGATCTTGGCGTTACAAACGGTAAGGCAAAGTTAATATACCCTTTGGTTTCACCATACGGGTATAAAAAAATTAGTTCCGGAAATTATTTTTAAATATATTGTATTTTTATATGATTTAAAAATATCATTTAAAAAAAAAGATACTAATATATAAAAATGAGTTGGTGTCTGTCTGTCTGTCTGTTCCTCTTTCGCGCTGAAACTACTGAACCGATTGGCCTGAAATTTGGCATAGATATTCCAGCTCTAACATAGACCCATTTAAAAGTAATGCGAGTGGTGGAAGAGTAAGGGGAAGGTTAAAGTGAATCCGAAGCTTGGTTTTTCCTCTCTGTTACTCTTTCGCGGGAAACCTACCGTGCCAATTGGCCTCAAATTTGGCATAGATAATCATCGGGAGTCCATCTCTAACATAGACCTATTAAAAAGTAGCCTGAGAAGTGGGAAGAGTAAGGGGAGCTTAGTTTTCCTCTAATATAGTCTTTCGCGGGAAAACTACCGAGTCGTCCGGCGAATTTTTTTGTTTTTTTTTTTTGTTTATTTTGATTTTCTTAATTTTTTTACAAATGTTTTGATTTTGCTTCATGCTGTTTTAGATTTAGTAATACCATTTGCAACGCAACTAACCTATTGTCGTTAACAAAAATTGCCTACACCAGGGTGTTTGGGATGACAAAAGATTTTGATCTAGAGACTGGAAATTTTGTATAGTTCCGTTTCTCGTAAATAGCTAGGCTAAGTTCTTGAACGAGCAAAATCGAATGATCGTAACCATCGTACCCAGCATTTTTCTTAAAAAATTCTCTGTGTTGAAAAATTTATAAAAATGAAATGTGTTTAGCATATAATTTTACATAACCGTTCCATACACCAAAATCCAATCTGACCACTCCTTTCCCCCTCTCCTTTCCCTCTCTCCTTTTCCTTTCCCTCTCTCCTTTCCCTCTCTCCTTTCCCCCTCTCCTTTCCCCCTCTCCTTTCCCCCTCTCCTTTTCCCCTCTCCTTTTCCCCTCTCCTTTTCCCCTCTCCTTTCCCCCTCTCCTTTCCCCCTCTCCTAGAGATTTTTTAAAATAAACATTTTGTCTATCATCATATAGAGAGTATTTGACGGTGGCAATTGTAGCTTTTCTTATGTTTTTATCTTCATTTTTTTTAAATTTTTTTATAGTATTTTCTATAAAAACTAGAAAAGGGATATCAATTAGAAGCCTCTAGTTACAATTGATTCTTTGTTAATCATTTTTCAGAAATCAGGCTTTTTTTACTTGCAAGTATCTGCATATTGAGAAAAAATTCAGGCAAGGAGAAAAGTTAACCAATATTAATATGTTTTTCCAGATTCACCTTTCCATTGGGATTAAGGATTTAATGAATACATGAATTCAATATAATCTTAACGAATATTAAGTGAAAATGAAGTATAGTTCAACAATATTAAAGAACGTTCCTATAATATTATCAAAAAGTTATTAAAGTAGTGAAAACTTTCAACATTATGGAAAAGTCTGTTCTGTTCTGTTCTGTTCTGTTCTGTTCTGTTCATTTCCAATTTTCCAATCTGACACAAAACATATTCAAGATTTTCAACTGATAATGACACTAACTTTGACGACAAAATAATTGAGCACAAAGTTTAGTTGATGTAATAAAATATTACGGTTGACTAAATCTCTGCCGAATAAAAATGGTTTGGGATAGGATGACCTCATATTAAGACCAAACTTCAGTTTCCACCTGGACCTTTCATATGTTGTTTGTCAGATCCAATTAGCACTCGAATGTACATTAAGGTGAAATAGAGTTATCATCGTTATTATTACATGGCTCACATTTATAGGGTGGGAGTAGCTGTTTGTAGTCCATTCAGGTAGATTTCTGTATTGTAAGACTTTTGTAAGACTTCCGTACCCAGCATTTTTCTTAAAAAATTCTCTTTTAATGAATTTTGAATACGCAAAATATAATATATTTTATACATTTTTTTAGAATTTTTAGTCAGCTGCAAATTTTTTAACAAGTTGCAGGCTGAAAAAATCACTAACTGGCGTAGGAAGCCAGCAGGAAGTAATAATAGTATAAGACAGTAATATACTGTTCAAGACAGTAATATACTGTTCAAGACAGTAATATACTGTCCAAGGTTTTTCCACTACACGTGTTTTATTACAATATAAACAACTTTATAGTAACTTAAAAAGTCACACTACTCGAGTTAATTCGAGTGTGTATACTTTTACGAGTTTATCCGGCACCTGCAACATTTACTGCGACATTTCAGATTTTAAACTCATAGGACTCGATACCTCTGTATGGAATCAATCCGACCAACTTTGTCGTTGTAAAAAGTGGAATCGAATTTAACTTTTGTCGGCCAGCTCGCCGACAAAATTTCATGGTTGATGCAAAATGAAATCTTATGCCGAGGACAACTTTGTCGCCGTAATCTGTCGGCGTAAATTTTGTGTCGGGCCAATTGTCGGAATACAATTGTTTCCGAGGATTTCTGTTCAAGGTATTAAAAAAATCTGACAAAAAATCTGTCTCCACGGAACGTTTCAAAAAATGCCAAATTATGTCTAATGAAGACCAGATCATAGGCCCCGTTTACACTTGCGATTTTTTCTTGAATTTCTCCGCGAATTTTATTCATAAAACATTTACAAAAACTGGTCAAAATTTGAAATGATTTGAATGGTTTCACACGAAAAAATTGTAGTTCGGGCTTGAATTTCGGAATTTTGTGTCGTAGTGTAAACGGCACCTTTTACACCTGATACAAAGTATCAAATATACAAAGTATCAGGTGTAAAAGGGGCCTAACAAACTTATGGCAAAATTATTACCTCGATCTGAATTTTTCTTACATATTTTATTTCGAATAGATGCGTTGCTAACGGTGATCTTACCCTACACTTTTAATACCTGTCTCGGTAATTTTAAACCTTATGAATAAATAACTTGGGAAATATATTAATCCTTGCCATTCAGAATGAAGAAGAAACTGTCATCGCACAAAAGATAAATTTATTCGGCTTCAAGCCAGCCCTTCCTCCCTACCTTCCCAATAAGCATTCGTACTGGCAATTAAACGATGATTAAATAGACGCTAGTATTTAGCTTTTAAATGGAAATAACTTTATTACTTGCGGGTGTCTTCTTCTCTACATGTAAATATAAATTGATGTGAATATGTGACAGACAGAGGCAGAGCGGAAGGAGGGATTTAAGAGGATTCATCTTTTGCTAATTAAATTTTGCCTTAAGTAGCCCCATCGATGTCATATATTAATCATACAAATCATTTATCGTTTTTGATAGGCACCCTTAATACTTACAAATTATACTACAACCGTCAGTTATTCATTTATACGGAGTATCATTTTTCCATTCGGTTAAGGAATAATTCCAAGAAATAGATACCAAATTAATTGACTTTGTGATAATGCCGACCAGAGGGATAGAGAGGGGGAAAACAGTTTCTGGTTAAGGCTTCGTAAATAAAACTGCACCATATGTTCCATAGCCGTAAATTAGAAGTTTATTGGTAATTAAGTTCATCCAATTCTGTACTAATACTAAAATTCTAATGCTTCTATTTACCAATCCATTCACTCTCATACTATCGAAATTTTGGTGAACATTTCGGGAATAAGTGTCTGGTTTGATTTTGAATTTATTTGTATCAGATGGTTAAACAACAACCCTTGGATAGTATTATTTGCTATTGGATGGACCAGACACAATTTAGTGTGCTTTGATTTTATACCAAATCTTGCTCTTAATCGGTATTCAGATGTCACTGAACTATTCGTATAGAACATTATTAGGAAAATTTGCAAAATGCATTTATATTTGTCTAATTTATAACGAATTATAACGAAGAACAGCTGGTAACATTGGAAGGATTCTAGAAATTTGAGCAAAAACTTCATCTTATTTGACATGCGGATGACCGAAATTAATTAGTTATAAAAACGTCTAACAAAATTTGAATTTGATTAATTGCGTATGATTGATACGCTAGGCTTGCTTTGTAATTTTTATGCTCTATATGACATATCATGTAGGAGTATATTCGATTTAGTTTATTGTTTTTAACGCATCGAAACCAATCATCGGACACAAAAATGAACTAGACCAGGGTGTTAGGAATGACAAAAGATTTTGATTTCCGCATGTCTGTCTGTCTGTCCGTCCTTCTATCTGTCTGTCTGTCTGTCTGTCTGTAAGTCCGTCCGTCCGTGAACACCATAACTTTCGAAAGGAATGAGGTAGATTTGAAATTTTCTATAGTTACGTTTCTCTTAAATGGCTAGGCCAAGTTCTTGATGGTACAATATGCGACAATTACACTCCCCCCCCCCCCACACTCTTTCAAACAAATAAGTTTTTGCAATTTTCTCGAAAACGGTGAGTCATATAGAAATATTTATTAAGGTAAAATGTGTTTAGAATATGATTTTACATAACTTGTCCGTATATCAAAATCCAATTGGACCACTGCTTCCCCCCGCCCCCTCCCACTCCATACAAATGAAAAACGTTTTCTCGAAAACTGTGCATCGTATCGAAAAATTTGTAAAGATGAAATGTATTTAGAAAACAATTTTACATAACTTATCTATACATCAAAATCCAGTTGGACCACTCCTTCTCCCCTGTCCCATAAATATTGCATACTTTTTTTTATTTTCTCGAAAACGGTGAGTCGTATTGAAAAATTTATAAAGGTAAAATCTGTTTAGAATATGATTTTACATAACCGTTCTATACATCAAAATGTTATCAGACCACTGATTTCCTCCTCTCCTATACAAATAAATTTTTCAAAATAAACATTTTGTCCGCCATCTCGAGTTAATTCGAGTGTGTATGCTTTTACGAGTATATCCGGCACCTGCAACATTTACTGCGACATTTCAGATTTCAAACTCATAGGACTCGATACCTCTGTATGCAATCAATCCGACCAACTTTGTCGTCGTAAAAAGTAGAATCAAATTTAACTTTTGTCGGCCAGCTCGCCGACAAGATTTCATGGTTGATTCATCATATAGTGTTTGACGATTGGCCCCTGGCAATTGTAGCTTTGCTTATGTTTAATATTAATACTAGAACTACCAGCATTTTGTGAATACCTCTTTCTACCAAAACCAGTAAAATTGACAAACATTTTGAAAATACCTTAACTCGCGAACTGCTTAACACGTTGGCTACCAGCCAAAAAAACGCTTACTCCGCTAGTATACACTGGGAAAAAACGCAAAAACTTTGTGAGTCACCAGTGAACACAAGATCAATACAGACAAAAACGAACGAATCGAATAAAATATAACGGACAAAAAAAACCCCTTTGTACCGCACGAGCGACTGCACTCAACCATGGAACTTGAGAAACTGACGGTAATGACAATGGTGTGTGTACACCGGTAACTCACATGGTAGCCAACGTGTTAAACGATTTTGATGCGCTTATTTCGCATAGCTAGCTTGAGTATAATAAATACCATTTTTGGAAAAAAATTCGAAACCTACGCATTTTTAGAAAAAAAAATGAATATGATAAAATTTAAAGGATATAAATTTTTCTACATTTTTGCTTGAACTATTTTAGTTATAGTCCCAATTCCCCATTATAAAATAGTTAGTTTTACTATTTTTTCTCTTCGTGTAACGTCACTGGTGACATAAATGTTGCTTGGTTGTTCTTCGGGACTCTTAAAAACTAGGACGTCTTCACTGATTCAGTTTTGTCACTACTTGAAATAATAAACAAATATTGAAATTAGGTTTTTAGACCAACCTATAATAGAAAATTCATTCTATTTTTTAAATTTTATCAATTAAAAACATCGACTCTTTCAACAAATATCTGTTTTAAATCGTATCTCTAAAAATGCAACTTCTGCGCATTTTAAGAAGCATGTAAAGTTTAAAGACCTTAAACCTAATTTAATTTTATTTTTGTCGGCCAGCTCGCCGACAAGATTTCATGGTTGATTCATCATATAGTGTTTGACGATTGGCCCCTGGCAATTGTAGCTTTGCTTATGTTTAATATTAATACTAGAACTACCAGCATTTTGTGAATACCTCTTTCTACCAAAACCAGTAAAATTGACAAACATTTTGAAAATACCTTAACTCGCGAACTGCTTAACACGTTGGCTACCAGCCAAAAAAACGCTTACTCCGCTAGTATACACTGGGAAAAAACGCAAAAACTTTGTGAGTCACCAGTGAACACAAGATCAATACAGACAAAAACGAACGAATCGAATAAAATATAACGGACAAAAAAAACCCCTTTGTACCGCACGAGCGACTGCACTCAACCATGGAACTTGAGAAACTGACGGTAATGACAATGGTGTGTGTACACCGGTAACTCACATGGTAGCCAACGTGTTAAACGATTTTGATGCGCTTATTTCGCATAGCTAGCTTGAGTATAATAAATACCATTTTTGGAAAAAAATTCGAAACCTACGCATTTTTAGAAAAAAAAATGAATATGATAAAATTTAAAGGATATAAATTTTTCTACATTTTTGCTTGAACTATTTTAGTTATAGTCCCAATTCCCCATTATAAAATAGTTAGTTTTACTATTTTTTCTCTTCGTGTAACGTCACTGGTGACATAAATGTTGCTTGGTTGTTCTTCGGGACTCTTAAAAACTAGGACGTCTTCACTGATTCAGTTTTGTCACTACTTGAAATAATAAACAAATATTGAAATTAGGTTTTTAGACCAACCTATAATAGAAAATTCATTCTATTTTTTAAATTTTATCAATTAAAAACATCGACTCTTTCAACAAATATCTGTTTTAAATCGTATCTCTAAAAATGCAACTTCTGCGCATTTTAAGAAGCATGTAAAGTTTAAAGACCTTAAACCTAATTTAATTTTATTTTTGTCGGCCAGCTCGCCGACAAGATTTCATGGTTGATTCATCATATAGTGTTTGACGATTGGCCCCTGGCAATTGTAGCTTTGCTTATGTTTAATATTAATACTAGAACTACCAGCATTTTGTGAATACCTCTTTCTACCAAAACCAGTAAAATTGACAAACATTTTGAAAATACCTTAACTCGCGAACTGCTTAACACGTTGGCTACCAGCCAAAAAAACGCTTACTCCGCTAGTATACACTGGGAAAAAACGCAAAAACTTTGTGAGTCACCAGTGAACACAAGATCAATACAGACAAAAACGAACGAATCGAATAAAATATAACGGACAAAAAAAACCCCTTTGTACCGCACGAGCGACTGCACTCAACCATGGAACTTGAGAAACTGACGGTAATGACAATGGTGTGTGTACACCGGTATACACTGGGAAAAAACGCAAAAACTTTGTGAGTCACCAGTGAACACAAGATCAATACAGACAAAAACGAACGAATCGAATAAAATATAACGGACAAAAAAAACCCCTTTGTACCGCACGAGCGACTGCACTCAACCATGGAACTTGAGAAACTGACGGTAATGACAATGGTGTGTGTACACCGGTAACTCACATGGTAGCCAACGTGTTAAACGATTTTGATGCGCTTATTTCGCATAGCTAGCTTGAGTATAATAAATACCATTTTTGGAAAAAAATTCGAAACCTACGCATTTTTAGAAAAAAAAATGAATATGATAAAATTTAAAGGATATAAATTTTTCTACATTTTTGCTTGAACTATTTTAGTTATAGTCCCAATTCCCCATTATAAAATAGTTAGTTTTACTATTTTTTCTCTTCGTGTAACGTCACTGGTGACATAAATGTTGCTTGGTTGTTCTTCGGGACTCTTAAAAACTAGGACGTCTTCACTGATTCAGTTTTGTCACTACTTGAAATAATAAACAAATATTGAAATTAGGTTTTTAGACCAACCTATAATAGAAAATTCATTCTATTTTTTAAATTTTATCAATTAAAAACATCGACTCTTTCAACAAATATCTGTTTTAAATCGTATCTCTAAAAATGCAACTTCTGCGCATTTTAAGAAGCATGTAAAGTTTAAAGACCTTAAACCTAATTTAATTTTATTTTTAGAAATAGAAAAGTTAATAAAAATACCGTATGTGATGTGTTTTTAAAATTCAAACTTTAAAGGTCAGTTTTTGTGTGTAAAACATAAAAATTCAGCTACGAATAAAAATTAATTTTAAAAATTTGATTTTTATATGCGGAAAAGTTATGCAAAACAGAATAAAAATACCTCCTGTACCTATAACAGAAAAAATACCCCTACCTTTACAAAAAAAAAACTTGTCACAAAATTAACCCTTTTCGAGAAAATCGTAAAGCCTTTTTTTAATAATTTAGTATTTGACGAATCTGCGGAACACGAAAACACGACTCGTGTTGCGCACATTCGTCAAATACACGTCTGAAACCTTCCTTTTCGTTATCTATTACATTCTGGGGTAATTCGGTTTACTTTTCGAAAGGCAATTCATAAGTAGAGTGACAATACGTCCCGGATTCGCTTGGACAGTTCTGGATTTAGGCACGTTATACCGGAATCTAAATTTATGTCCGAAATTCGATTTAGTCTTGAAACCGAAAATTTTCGTCTGCGGCGGAATTTTTTCATGAGTTTCTATCTTTATCGTTTTTTTTTTTTTTTTTTTTTTAATTACCTGTGGCGCATTTAATATTTTTAATTGTGACGTATATTTCTGCCCCAAAACTTCCCTGCGGCGTGACTTCTCTGTTCTAATGGAACAAAAATGCCACAAAAAGTGATAGAAAAATTCACTTCTAGTGGAAAAGCGCCGCTTTAAATTGCTTCGAACTTCTCGATTAATTTCGATGCATTTAAAAGTTCCCTTTCCTCACCCCGCCCCCTCACCTATGATCTGTCCCGGATTCGAACTAAAAAAATATGATCATCTTACTCATAAGGCAATTGAGCTGAAGAATTGAAAGTTGATATCACTAAAAACATTAAAAATTATTTCTTTCTGTGTATATGTTCGGCCTTGTCTCGGAAACCACTCAACCGATTTCGATGTGGTTTTTTGCTAAACCAAGCTTTGTTATTTCAGAAAATTATAGACAAGGGTTGGATCGCGAATTCGCCAGGAGCGCCGTTTTATTTTATTAAATAAAAATTACATTGGCACAGCTTTAAAAAACTCTAATTACAATATCTACCGGAATTTTCCCATCAAGCCACGTTAAATATTTTACGCGATTACCTTTTTTTATGACTGATTTTTTTCTGAGTTAAACAATCAATCAGAAATTCATCACTTGAGGTATAAAAATTTGAAGCACAACTTTGAATTTGACATTGGACGATTTTTCTAAAATTTACAAACTCTTATCGTCGTATATTTGCAAATTCGTAGTAAACAGAATAAACAAAATTCAAACATTTATTAAAATCTCCCAGTACGAAATCGAAAATTTAGGCTAGCGCATTTGATAACCTTAATTTAGTGCAATAATCTTTTAAAAGTGACCCCTTACCAATTTTAACCAGAAAAAACACAATCGTCCAAATTTTGCAAATAATAATTTTGCCCCAACCTTACGAATATATAAACATTTTAATAGAATATATTTACCCATTGATAACGACTTTTAAATAACCAAGAATTTGATGAAAATTTAATCAGAATTTTAGTTTTTCGGGGCACTTCAAATCGAATAGACGTATCGGAAGACATCTAATCAGCAAATTTTGAATATTAATCGTAGAAAATGTCAAAAAAGACGAAATTTTTGTATCTGTTGATTTTATTAAAAATCGTCTTCATCACGTGTGACACAATTCAAGTTCAGGTGGAGAGTTTTTGTGAACAAAAAGATGATCAGCACACCTGCACGATTCCAAGTACGAGACCACAGGAAATTGAATTTGAAACTACCAACACTTACGATTCGAAATTCGTCAAATTTACACTATCGAATTTTGAGGCAGTGCCAAAGAAAGTGTTTGATGTTTTTCCCGGTGCAAATCACCTGTACATAAATGAGTGCAATTTACGAAGTATAAATCGTTGGAGTTTCATTAGTACTGTACAAACCGATGTTTCCGTGTTGAATTTGGACACCAACAAAATTATGCGGATCCCGAGGGAAACATTCATGGATTTACCATTCCTGAAACAGTTATCAATAAGTGATAATCAAATTACTACCATCGACACGGATGCCTTCAAAGGGTTAAATCGTTTGTATTCATTATTCTTGCGGAAGAATCTGATCGAACGGATCGATAGAGGAGTTTTCGATCAATTGCCGAAGTTAAAAATGATCACATTGACTAACAATCGAATTAAATACATTGACCCGGAGGCATTTCCATCGCATCTTAGCATTCTCGCATTGAATTTCAATGAATTTGAAGACGCTAATCTAAAATCTGTAGATAACTTGGACATTTCTTGGGGTAAAGTAAGACGTTGTCAGGTCAAAAAGGTCCAAACGTTGACCGCATCAAATAATCACCTTCATGAAATAATCATCGAGGATAAAAGTGATGTCAGAGCATTGCAATTGGAGAATAATTCCCTAACTGATGTTTCATTTATCAAAGATTTTACCCAACTATCAGAATTGTCAATTTCTTCAAATCCAATCCGAACCCTGCCGAAGGATTTATTCCGAAGGACAACAAAACTCATGGTCCTCAGCATGTCATCAATTGGACTAACCGATGTGCCTCGAAATATCTTCCGACATCTTCCAAATATGTCCGTTCTGTATTTGTCCAAAAACAATCTAACGACCTTCAATATAAACCGATTGGCACGCATGAAGAATCTCATCAAATTATCCATAAGCGAAAACAAATTGACAACATTCAACTATCAACAATTGTTGACTATTCTACCAAATTTGGTCCACATCGAAATGCACGGAAACGCGTTTGATCAAACAATCTACAACGAAATGATTGATTATTTTGTGTCAAACTGTGTTCAGGTTCTGTTATCACCAATGATTCTTGGAAAACCAGCGAATGTTATAACTTGTTGAATATATTTCGACAACAATTTAAATAAATATTAATACTAAGCCTTGGTTATCAATGAAACTTTGATAAAAATAAATTATTCAAAAAAAATTGTTTGTTTTAATTTTTATCAAATCAGAATTAGAAAAGCTAGAATTTTGTCAAGAATGTGCCAAGGGGCAATCACAAAATACCCTAAATGATGTAATTTTGACGCCAAAAAAAATATTTTTTAAACGAGTCAAATGCAGTTACCACAAATTTTGTATTCACACCCGAAAATTTTAATTGTGGCCATCTAGGCGAATTTGCAATGGAAATTTTAACGCATTTTTCTTTAATACACTTAACAGTGCAAGTCTACGTGGATGTACACAAGAAAATATTTCGCATGCAAAGACATAACCATTTTTTTTTGGTTTGTTTTACTCTATATGATATACCAGTCCATCTGTCTGTCCGTCTGTCTGTCTCTCCGTCTGTCTGTCCATCTGTCTGTTCTTCTGTCTGTCCGTCTCACTGTCCGTCTGTCTGTCCGTCTGTATGTCCGTCTGTCTGTCCGTCCATCTGTCGTCCGTCTATCTTTCCGTCTGTCTGTCCGTCTGACTGTCCGTCCGTCTGTCTCTCCGTCTGTCTGTCCATCTGTCTGTTCTTCTGTCTGTCCGTCTCACTGTCCGTCTGTCTGTCCGTCTGTCTGTCCGTCTGTATGTCCGTCTGTATGTCCGTCTGTCTGTCCGTCCATCTGTCGTCCGTCTGTATGTCCGTCTGTATGTCCGTCTGTCTGTCCGTCTGTATGTCCGTCTGTCTGTCCGTCCATCTGTCGTCCGTCTGTCTGTCCGTCTGTCTGTCCGTCTGTCTGTCCGTCTGTCTGTCCGTATGTCTGTCCGTCCGTCTGTCTCTCCGTCTGTCTGTCCATCTGTCTGTTCTTCTGTCTGTCCGTCTCACTGTCCGTCTGTCTGTCCGTCTGTATGTCCGTCTGTCTGTCCGTCCATCTGTCGTCCGTCTGTCTGTCCGTCTGTCTGTCCGTCTGTCTGTCCGTCTGTCTGTCCGTATGTCTGTCCGTCTGTATGTCTGTCTGTCTATCCGTCCGTAGAACTCGAGAACGTTTGGAGCTAAAGACTTGAAATTTTTTGTGAATGAGTTTTGCGAAAATCGTAGTTTTCTATCAACCATACAATATTTTTGAAAAAATACCGTTCTTTTGAAAATTTCTCGAAAATTAGACGCTTTTGAGAAAAAATACAGATAACCAAATCCAAAGAAAAAAAAATTTCCTGCATTTTTGAACGATTTTTACGTATCTTTAACCGTTTTCGAGATTTTTGAAAAAAATATAGTTTTTAACATATTTTTGGCTTAAATTCGGCCAAAAATATGTTAAAAACTATATTTTTTTTTTCAAATATCTCGAAAACGGTTGAAGATACGTAAAAATCGTTCAAAAATGCATGAAAAAAAGGAAAGTTTGATGTTGATCACAACTGATATTTTTCCATATCGTGGCCAGCAAACGGAAAATTGGAAAATTTTGAAAAATTTCTGATTTCCTAATAGGATTAACAAAGAAATTTATTTATTTTATTATTATAAAATATGACAAATAAATCGTCATAAGAATTCATTAAAACAATGTGGCAAATTAGAAAACATAAACATCATAATTGGAAAGTGTAAATTATTTGGTAAGTAAAATAAGTTTTAATAAACTCAAATAGCACAACACATTTTACAAAATAACTAATTAGCCTATACTATTGTTCATAGTCAAAACTTGGTTTCTGATTATTTCATATCTCTGAAGTTCTAGAATACCTAACGGATAATTCATCATTTCGTACCACATAAAATTTTAGCACAGCAATTAACATATCATCTTGCTCAGAATTCTGGAATAAAATTCCAAAACACACACACGGATTCAAAAATCTACTAAATTCCAGCTACACATACCTATATATATTTTCGAAAATCGCACGTAAAATGAAAGTAGTAAACGGGGAATAATATTTTAGAGCATAGCATTTATCTTATGGTTTTTCCTACTCATATATAAAATACACGACATCAGGATTTAATGTTGAGACTTGATATCTACCAGTTACCAAATCCCCGTCACCTCCCGTTTTCCGTGTACAATTTATGCTCGACCTCAAGATTTGTACTCGTACATAAATACTACATAATATTGAAATGCTCGATTTTATACGGCTGGTGGATTTCTTAAACGGAACAACCGGGACGAGCCCGGCATGCTGTTTTAAACATAGAGATCCACAAATCAGAGATAAATTAGCAGCAGAATGGAATGGCGAACGGGAAACATAGAAAATATCATAAATCCGGGTAGGGAGCGAGTAAGTGAATGTTGGTAATTTATGCTCATTTCCCGCTAAAAGGAAAATTCCGCACAACATGAACAATAATACAAAAGATGTACAGCCAAATACAGACACCGATACAATCGCATTATCACAGCATATCTATATGAAAATGCGGGAAACATAAAATAGACATAAAGCGCCACGAAATAGGAAAATACTATACAGTCCCAACAACAATAACGGATAAGAAATCCGGGGTGCAAATAATGAACCTTTGCAGTTGTCGTTTTCAGGTTCATTTCAAACAGACAACAAAAGGTGATTTTCTTACTTGGCTGGATTCTATACTTCTCGAAGTGAAAATTGGAAAACTTTGTCCAGCATTTTTTTTTTAACAATCTCTACCCTATTTTTTTTTTAGCGAAATTGTGCAACAGAAATTCGTGTTTTTTTTATTAATTCCTCTTTAGTCATTCAAGTCACCAAAGTCATTGTTGATATCGCTAATTAAAGGTGCATTAAATTTGCTACGATCACCAAAGGAAGGAAGACGTTGTGCAAAATATATGGTCAAAGAAGTATCAAAGATGCTTCTTCAAGCGAAACGTAAACTATACGGGTGTGTCACGAGTCTTTTTATACGAGAGAAAAAAAAATTTCTTCATATTTTTTTATTTAATTTGCTTTCGTATCGGTATATCTGTCTGTCTGTTTGACTGTTTGTGTGTTTGTCTAGTTGTCTGTGTGTCTGTTTATCTTTTTTTTAATGCTAAATGTGAAATTTTACACATAAAATGTTGGTAAAACTTTTCAGGAATGAATGATAAGGTGCCACTCCACATGAGAGTAAATGCCGGCGAGAACCTCTCGAGAGCAGCTACTCGCAAATGAACACGTCTCTGAGAGGCGCTCGCAGAAACTCGCAAAAACTCGCGAGCTAGTTTCTGCGAGCGGTCACAAGTGATTCTACTCTCTAGTCGACACGCACCAACTGAACTCTCGGGGAGTTGCTCGCCAGATACGAACGGCGTTTGAATTTCGCTAGTAGCTCTCGAGAACTCGACAAAGCAAGATGTCAAAAGAATCAAGATATTGGTCTTGAAAAGGGAAAAATCGCCGAAATTAACTCTCATATGGACAACCTCCTGCGAGTAACTCTCGAGAGTTTTTGAGAGTTACTCGCGTATTTACTCTCATGTGGAGCGGCACCTATACGATCACACCCCGTCCCCTCCTCCCAGGGGATTTAAATTTTTATACATTGCCCCCCCCCCCCCCCCTACAGCTTTGATACACTTCTCCTAAAAATTTTCAAACCGTTAAACCGATTAGGTTGCGGTTTGGTGTGTTGGATACACGATCAAACATTTAACATTAAAAAAAATCACTATCCTCTGCCCGTCAACCCCTCTCCTGCTATATCTTAAATCTGTTAACCGATTTTGATCGGCTTTTCACCATTGAATAGATCATGTCTTAGACTAATTTTCTTCCCACTTAAATTCACATACCCAGTCCCCTGCAACCTTAGGAGGATAGACCGTGGGAAGAAGTTGAAGAGATAACACCAATTTCCTCTTTTCTCAACAATTTTTTAAACAATGAATTTTGATTTTTTTTGTTTTCGGTAACCCAAAATAAATATTTTAACCCCCCAATGGCGAATCCGCATTTTTGCTAAAAATATGACTTTATTGTCTTAAAACGATCTACTTTAAAATGCTCTGGAAAAATTTAGGATTTGCTCTGAATGATTTGAGAAAATACTGAAACCCTTTACACATTCCATGATATGTAAAGGGCTCTATGACTTGTAAGTTAATATTTCATATCAAGGGACAGCAAATGCTCATCATACCGTCACACGCAAATAAGCATTTCAATCCATCTTTCTTCGTGTTTCGTTTCGTCTAACCCAAGAAAAAAGTCAAATAGTAAAATTGAATCTTTAGAATGACCAATGAATTTTTTTCGTTTTCTTCATGGTTTTTTTTCTTCCGAGGTCATCATAGGATCATTTTTTATGATTTACTCAGAAGAATATTGCCGTCTTGTAAATGTTGCCACCCGTCTTGAATAAACTCTTATATAGATTTATAGATTTTTCACATCCAGTCCAAATACTCCGTTCCTTGCTTTCATCAATTCCAGTGTTCATTTCTTTCTCCATTTTACAAAGATCAAAAAGTTTATTTCCCTTTTTCAATATATTTATCAGAACACCAACCACTTCTGTTTTGAATTGTTCGAACGTTGTTCAGAAAGTTTTTGGAAATCTTAGAAGTTTCATGGCATTTGTGAGTAAATTTCTGCCCTTAAAAGCTTGGAATGGTGTTTGACGCCATACGCGATTTTTACCACCACACATTCCCCCCCCCCCCCCCCCCTCATTTTTAGACTAAAATTTAAAGATTTTGAGGTGTGCTTTTATACCCCGTTCAGACACTGTGGAATCCCCGCGGATTCTATTTCCGTCACGAGAAACACCCGGACTCTATTTCTATCGTGTTCTTTTTTGGCGTGCACACACAAAATTTGCATCCGCGCGGTTTCCGCTGTGTCTTAACGGGGTCTTAGAGGTTGTCCTTTAAGGGTAGGGTTTAATAAGCGCCACGTGGGGATAATTTATACTACGTAAACCCAAAGTTCCTCTCTCTACGCTTACCCCTTAGCCTTTTAACTCCTAAACCTCTTACATGATTTTGATCTGGTCTTCACTATTGCACGTCTTGTCCTTAATAAGAATTTCTCACTTACTCAATTCTATCCGACCGGTAACCTGTACCCGATTTTGTGATAACCTTTAAACCGGTCAAGCTACAAATTTGCTATGGGCCCTAATTCTTTTTATCTCCTCTGTGCAACGAGACGTCCCCAGGGCGGTGCGAAACTCCAGGTCCGGGGTTTTGGGTATTTTCAACCCCGGTTTTCGGGGCTCGTTAAATTTTCATTAGGGGCTGTCCATAAAATACATCACGCTAATTTCCAGACTTTCAAATCCCCCTTCCCTTCGGCCAATTTTTCCACGATCTTTTTTTATGTTGTTTAGTACCGCCGACAAAGTACCACAGACTCTGCCCTCCCCTAAAAGTGTGACGTATTTTATGAACAGCCGCTAAAAGAAGATTTAAGAAAGATCTTAACGACAGGTCATGATTTTAAAACAAATTTTTAGGGTGCCCCCAATTTTTCGCGACAGAACCAAACACTTTTACCTAAGCTTCTGCTCCTGTAGTTTTTAATAAGAAGCCGAAGGCTGGCGAAAACGCGACAACTACAGATCTATTCTTGTTACGATTGAATCGCGAAGCGGTTAGTGGCGTGTTTATAGAAAAACAAGCAAAATTTTCTTTAATCAACATTACACAAACTTTCCGATCAAACCTCGTCTATATTTCACCTTGGTCTGATATCAATTTCAGTTCATTCACTATTTTTTTTTAGAGAAAATGAAGTCCTAGAGGGACCGCGATTCGATATTCACCATCTTCAGGTTTTCTACAAGTTCGTATATTTTGAACTCGATTCTGGGCGATGCTGGATGTTTCGCTCTGTCAATAAACATCTCTTTTGTAGGTTATGTTATGCCAAACGATACACCAATAAACCCTCAAAAGGCGAGAGTAATACTTTGAGATCAATGACAAGAGACATCGCATCGAAAGATGGTGGAAACGCTAAGGGATATACCTATAGCGGTGAACAATCTCAGGTATCATTACGTGTAATTGCATTACGTCCATGACTTGGTCGGGGTATTTTTTCCCGGTTTCTAGCCCTCATCTTGTATACGAACTCCAGATTTCCTTTGATGTATGGGCATCTAAAAAACCCCGCAAAGTTATGCCGTTCTTCAAATTACTGATGATAGTAGTTTACAAAAGTGCTATACCTACGGGTATGTCGAAAAAAAAACTAAGCGGGATTGGAGTGAGGCGAAGGACCTGTTCGCATAACATAGACTACCTTCTCGTAACTTCAGGTAAATGTGCTTTCACCTTTTTTTTTTGTGTTTTGAAAGAAAAATATAAGCAAGGCACAACTGTCAGGGGTCAATCGTCAAATACTCTATATGAGGTCAGACAAAATGTTTATTTTTAAATAAAATCTGAAAAAAATTCATTGGAACGGCTGATCGCTTCATGTAAGGTGATAACATTGAAAAGTCGTCGAATTGACCGTCGCCTGTGGCCGTACGGAACTCCTACCAAGATTGCGGTTACCCGTCATATAACGGACTTTAATTCTAGTTTTCATTTGAGAATGGACGAAAACTTTCCTCTGGTTAGGTCATACCAAATAGCGAAAATCGCGTAAAATTGCTCCAACCGTTCAGGATTGAACAGGAAAGATGTTCACAATCAAGAAGAAAGGTTTTATTTGACTGGGCGAAAACTTTCCTTGAGGGATAATTTGCCCAATGGCGCAAACCGCGTCAAGATTGCTCCAACGGTTCAAGAGATAGCAGGAGAGGGGTTTACTGGCAATGGGGAGGGGAGGGTAGCTTTTGATGCATGAAAAATTTCCTTGAAGTGCTAACTACGTTAAAATTGCACCCACGGTTCGGGAAATAGTAGGAGAGGAGTTTACTGGCAAGTGGGAGAGTCTTATTTGAGTGGACGAAAACTTTCCTTGGGGGACGATTTACGCAATGGCGCAAACCACGTCAAAATCGGTTCGCTAGGATGGGATCTACAGTCGAAAATAGAGCATTACGCATATTTAGATCAAGACTATTATATAAGTTAATATGATTCTCATATAGAGTATAAAAAACTTTTCTTGTCTCTCCGGTATCTTACTTTACGCTGCTGTCTTGTTGTCTGATTGGGACAACGAAGGGTCGTCGAACATAATGGAAACGAATCCGGCAAATCGACATCAAAAAACTCTTTCAGCCCGAGAGTAAAAGTACGAATTCAAATAATGATATCTCAGGATGATATTGTCAAGGGGTTGTACATGGACGGATACCATATATGAGCTCTTTTTTTTCATGTGTGTGCCTGCCATCGGATCAAGCAGGTCCGGAGGTGAATATTTCCCTTACTTTTCCCTGGATTTCTATGTAAATAAATGGGAATAAAAAAAAAGTTTTACAGAATCTTTCTTGATACCTTTTTCGATTTTGGGTCTCAAAAGCCCCGAACGGGGATGATTCAATCAAAAAAATTTAATAATTGAGGATGATATGGTTTCCTTTTATGTTGGCTCATGAGGATTCCAATTTGTAGTTTTCGTTTTTTTTTTGTCGTTGCGTAAATCCGTACAGTAAAGGGAGATGTTTAAAATTGTGATGGCTTTCAGTTGTGATTCGGGATGAAATGAACTTTTTGAAAACTCTAGAAAGTTTTTACTTTTTATTTTATTTTAGAGTGGATTATGTAAGGGTTTTTTTGGAAAGAATTTTTTTTTTTGCTATTATGATAGAATTCGAAATGAGGACGGAAAATTCGTTTGGATTTATTTCTGAATTTTAAACAAATCCCAATGAGATCCTGATGATAAGTAGATATTATTGTACGGTTTCATTAGTAGTTTGCATTTGATAACTTCTGTTGTGTGTTTTTCATGACGGAGACCGACTTCAGAACGGGGGGGAAGAAACTTTCTGATCAGTACGAAATGCGTTTCAGGCAAAATTATGAGGATGTCCGCGCATCTGTCTGTCTGTCAGTCGGTATGTCTGTCTGTCAGTCGGTTTGTTTGTCTGCCTGTCGGTCGGTCTATCTGTCGGTATGTCTGTCTGTCTGTCGGTCTGTTTGTCGGCCTGTCTGTCTGTCGGTTTGTTTGTCGGTCTATTAACGTATCTTAAATAGCTCAAGAACGCGCTGAGCTAGCGACATGAAATTTTTCGTAAATGAGTTTTGCGAAAATCGTGGTTTTCTATCAAGTTTTGGAAAAGTAACGTTAGCTGTAACTATAAATTATTTTGAAAAAAATACAGTTTTTTGAAAATTTCTCGAAAACTATACGTTTATGGGAAAAAATGCAGATAACCAAATTCAAAGGAAATAAAATTTCCCACATTTTCCCCTTTAACGGTTTTATGTATCTTTACTTTACGTATCTTTAATTTACGTAGCTTCTCAAGATATTTGAAAGAATATTATTTTTCACATATTTTTTCCGAAACTTAATATTACAGAGGAAAGTTTTGTGTTAACCACCACTGATAATTTTTTTTAAGATTTCTTGGAAAAAATATTGCAAATGCGAACAAATGGGACATAATTATTTCTTACAATTCCGCTAACAAAAACTTCCTATATGAATCCACAAATGTTCAAGAAAACATAAGAAAAGCTACAATTGTCAGGGGCCAATCGTCAAATACTCTATTTGATGCCAGACAAAGTGTTTAATCAAAAAATCCATTTGTATAGGATAGGGGGAAAAGAGTGGTCCGATTGGATTTTGTTGTATGGAACAGTTATGTAAAATCATATTCTAAACACATTTCATCTTTATAAATTTTGCAATACGACTTACCGCTTTTCAGAAAATAGAAAAAAAGTGTTTAGTTTGGCGAAGGAGTGGTTAAGAAAATATAAAAAAAGTATTTAGTTTGGGGAAAGAGTGGTCCGACTGGATTTTGATGTGTAGATAAACATGTAAGATCATATTCTAAACACATTTCATCTTTATAAATTGTTCAGCACGATGCACAGTTTCCGAGAAAACACTGTTTTCTTACAAACAGGAAAAAAGTATTCTGTTTGTGGTCTGATTAAATTCTCATGTATGGATGAGTTATGTAAAATCCTACTCTAAACACATTTTACCTGTATAAATTTTTCAATATAACCCGCCGTTTTCGAGAAAATTTAAAAAAACTGGTTTGTAGGTTTCACGAAATTTTAGCGACCGCTAAATCGAGTTAGCGAACGAATTTCAAACAAAAAGCGCATTCTAACTCAATTTAGTGGCCGTTAAAGTTTCGTGAAATCCACCATTAATATTTGTGTTAATTTTCTGTTGTAAAACATAATTCCTAGACTTGAAATTCTTAAACTCTACAACATGTTTAACCCCCAAGAAACTAACACTGAACACTTTCTTTGCAAAAACCACAAATTTTCCAGTAAAATTTCTAGGTCAAACTTAGTTCAATTATGTACATCTCATAATGAACAAAAAAACATCTTTACAAGGCAGAAATAAATTTCACAAATTGCCATCTGCCAGGATGATCTTAACTTTGACTAAATTTAACGATTTATAGGATTTTCAACTGGAAAAATGAAACAGGAAAAACCATCGTAAAGAAATCCGAAAAAAAGAAAAAAAAATCCTCAATATAAGCGCGACAACAAGCTATTAAGAAAACATAAATCAGATGGGAATTTATCTCTTATATGCCTAGTGATTTATCTTTTTCCCCACAGAAAGATATCACTATTTGAAATTTTACTTTTTTTCCCTTTTGTATCACAAGTAGATGCCAATGGTGGCGCTAAAGGTTTCTTCCACAAGAAAATATATAAGAGTACGAATGTAGGATCGCTATTGAAGACCGCCCTGTGGATGCTGGATTACTGGGACCAGAGTTGCCAGACAGCCAGCAAATTTTCCCCCCGTCGTAGCCTGAAAAACCCCCTGAAACGGGCTATTTTGGAATAAAAACCCCCGAATTTTTTATTCGTATTGCAACAATTAGTTATAACTAAAATTTAGGCAATTGTCGTATATAAAACAGTCAACCAGCAACTTTTTTTTTTTATTTTTAGGTTTTAGGGCATAAATTTGGACATTTTCAACCAAAGAATCTCAAAAAAATAGCACAAAGTTTGACTTTAAAGAGAAATTTGAAAATCTGAAACTTAAAAGTGGGATTTTGATTTCATATCACCATGCGGATCTTCAATAATTGACAAATGGGCAATTATAGCTTCTGTTATGTTTTATCATTCTAAACACACTGGTATAATTCATTTTTTTGTGTGAGGACGGGATCTTGGCGTTACAAACGGTAAGGCAAATCTAATATACCCTTTGGTTTCACCATACGGGTATAAAAATCCAAATTATCAATAAGCCCTGATTTTCATCGTAAAAAATTCATCGTAGCACACACAAGGGTCATGACGCTAAATTATAACATGTGAAGCAAATTCTTTACACAGGTTTCACATCAAACAGGTTTCACATTAAAGAAAAAAATTTATTTCAACTATCACGATTTCCCCCTGAAAAAACCCCTGAATTTCAAAAAATAAAAAGCACCCCCAAAACACCCCCCGTGAGCTAAAAAAACCCCCAAAACGGGGGCTAAAACCCCCGATCTGGCAACGGTGACTGGGACTTGTAGCAATAAAAAAGGCAAATCTAAACGATTGAATCCCGAAAATCTTTTAAGTATGTTGAATGGAATGCCATTGCATGGTTTGATGTCATGCTCCATTGGAAATTATTAGAATTGACTGCAACAATTTAAGCCATTGGGTGTGTGTGTGTGTTTGTGAAATGTCACAGTCACGCGTGATATTCGTATCATGTGCGTACACATTTCTCGAAATAGAATCGAGTTATTTTTATTTCATTATCAAAAGATCAACATCAATGAACACTGACTGTTATGTGTGTTAAAGAGTAGTGGCAGCAACAAGAAAGAAACTCAAACATTTTTAACATGTCTCGAATTCTTGAGTTCTTCAAATATCATCTAATGTCAAAGTCACTTGCATGCATGTGATTTCTCTATTTGCATTCGCACAAGATTTCAGCAAAGGAATTGCAACAATGTTGAATGCTTTTAGCTATGTTAACAATGGTGTAGTCTATCGTTTAGTAAATATTGAAAATCAAATCCAATACGAAGATCTATTATAACAAAAATGTTTCAACATCACCACTTGTCATTTTGAGATGTTTCAAAAGATTTTGATTTTCATATAGGAGTATATTAGATTTAGTATGTCATTTGTAACGCATCGCACCAATCATCGGACACAAAAATGAATTACACCTGGGCACCAATCATGTATTGCGACGCGTCTCTGTCTTTCGACTTCCACGCAGCTTTTAACTCTTGACTTAGCCATATCAGCAGCTTCAAATTTCCTGGAATGACAGTCAGAATCACGTTTCGATTCATAGTGACGATTCCGCGAAATTTCAAGCTGCTGATATGGCGAAGTCAAGAGTTAAAGGCTGCGTCGAAGTCGAAAGACAGAGACGCGTCGTAATACATGATTGGTGCCCAGGGTGTTAGGGATGAAAAAAGATTTTGAATTTCACATGTCCGTCCGTCTGTCCATCTGTCTGTCTGTCCGTCTGTCTGTCTGTCCGTCCATCCGTCTGTCTGTCCATCTGTCTGTCTGTCCGTCTATCCTTCTATGAACATCATAACTTTCGAAAGGATTGAGATAGAGACTTGAAATTTTGTAGAGTTGCGTTTCTCGTAAATGGCACGGCTGAGGTCTTGTACGGTCAAAATCGGACCATTTCTTTTTTACAATTTACTCGAAAACGGTGAGTCAAATTGAAAAATTTATTAAGGCAAAATGTGTTTAGAATAGGATTTTACAAAACTTCTCCATACATTAAAATTCAGTTAAACCACTCCTTCCTCCCCAATACAAATGCAATAGTTTTTCGGGATTTTCTCGGATATGGTGAATCGTATCGAGAAATTTATAGAGACGAAATATGTTTAGAATATGATTTTACCCAATTCAACCACTCCTCACTCCTCCCTCCTCCCGCATATAAAACAGTTTTTTGCCATTTTATTGAAAACGGCGAGTGTCATGGAAAAAATTATAAAGACAATTATAACGACAATTATAAAGACATAATGTGTTTACAATAGGATTTTACATAACCATTCCATATATAAAAAAACGCAATCGGGCCACTCGTTTTCTCCTACAAATGGACTATTTTTGCGTTGTAAAGTGCATCATTAAGTTCAGTAAATAATAAAACATGGACTCGATTGCAATTAACACTCTAATTGCCACGTCAGTCAAAAAGACCTGACACCTAACTGTACACAACCGCCACAATGAAAATTATTAAAGTGTTCGCTGCAACCACAACATTTAGGTATAATTTTGTTTCAATTTTTTTTCTCTTAGTGCCTTTTTGACTGACAACTAAATATTCGAAAAAGGCTTAAAACTGTCGTGGCAGTTAGAGTGTTAATCATCATTCTTGGCGCTACAGTTATCGAAGAGCCTGAGCCTCCTCAATTGAGGTTTCGTCACAATTTTCTTCCCTGCTACGCACCTACAGTTTTACATGGATTGCGAACCGTGGATGAATTACAACATTTGTAAGGTTTTTTTTACGTTGCAACCCAGCAGCAGCAGAGACCGTGATAGCAATCTAGACCGATGTTGTCGTTAACACCAAGCGGCAACCATAATTGCAAATAATATACTATGCAAAAAAATAATAATAATAAGCAGGGTGTAACACGCGTTTGATTTTTTGAATTAATTCCAGGTGTTGCGCCCTTTGGATCCAGTGTGCGGCGATTTGGAAAACGAATATAGGAAAAATCAGAGAAAAAAATCAAAACTTTTATTCCTCCCTAAAAAAAAAATAAAAAAAAATTTTTAAAAAAAGCTTTTATTAAAAAAAATGCACTAAAAAGAAAAAAATAATTTTCTGGACGCTGTGTATCACAAATATAAAAGCTTTTAAAAAGCGAGATAAATGTTTATTTTATTGTTTTATGCTTTATCTCGCTTTTTAAAAGCTTTTATATTTGTGATACACAGCGTCCAGAAAATTATTTTTTTCTTTTTAGTGCATTTTTTTTAATAAAAGCTTTTTTTAAAAATTTTTTTTTATTTTTTTTATTTTGTTCTTTTTAGTCTTCGAATATATAGTTTTACATTTGAGATGTCCTTACAGGCTTTTTAACTTGAGAATCGTATTCAGCGAACCCCAAAACCCGCAGAATATATTTTTTCCCGGAACAATTGAGAAAAAGGATAATCACGTTATCCTTACAGGACATTCCGTTATCCTTACTGACTTTTTAATGACAGATTCGGATTCAGCGACCCCAAAAACCCCAGAATAGATTTTTTTCCGGAAAATTTGGAGAAAAGGATAATCACGTTATCCTTACAGGACCTTCCGTTATCCTTACAGACTTTTTAATGACAGATTCGGATTCAGCGACCCCAAAAACCCCCAGGATAGAGTTTTTTCCGGAAAATTTGGAGAAAAGGATAATCACGTTATCCTTACAGGACCTTCCGTTATCCTTACAGACTTTTTGATGACAGATTCGGATTCAGCGACCCCAAAAACCCCAGAATAGATTTTTTTCCGGAAAATTTGGAGAAAAGGATAATCACGTTATCCTTACAGGACCTTCCGTTATCCTTACAGACTTTTTAATGACAGATTCGGATTCAGCGACCCCAAAAACCCCCAGAATAGATTTTTTTCCGGAAAATTTGGAGAAAAGGATAATCACGTTATCCTTACAGGACCTTCCGTTATCCTTACAGACTTTTTAATGACAGATTCGGATTCAGCGACTCCAAAAACCCCCAGGATAGATTTTTTTCCGGAAAATTTGGAGAAAAGGATAATCACGTTATCCTTACAGGACCTTCCGTTATCCTTACTGACTTTTTAATGACAGATTCGGATTCAGCGACCCCAAAAACCCCCAGGATAGATTTTTTTCCGGAAAATTTGGAGAAAAGGATAATCACGTTATCCTTACAGGACCTTCCGTTATCCTTATAATGACGAAGTAGTGAAAATATTGTATTGTCATCGGACTTATATAAGTGTGCAAAATTTCAAGTCAATCGGACAAGTGGAAGTGGGTCAAAATTGGGTTGCAAGATTTGATCTGACAGACAGACAAACAAACAGACAAGATAGCGAGCTAAATAAAAGCTTTTAAAAAAGAATCATTTCGTGTCTTGTATTTAAAAGCTTTATATTTTTTGGAGGTATCCTGATTTTTGCCATGTTCACGAAACTTTTAGCGGCCACTAAATCGAATTAGAAAGTTCTTTTGGAAATTAACCACAACCTCGATTTAGAAGTCGCTTAAAATTTCATGAAGCCCGCCATTAGAGTTTGTTTAGATATTGCCTTAAACGATCACATGAAATTGCAAAATCCACAAAATTATTTTGTCTGAAAAAAATGTGACAAATTACGCACCTCAAATTTTTGTTTTAATCAATGAAAACCACAATCGGACGTACCTAGAAGAAAAAGAAATATTTTTTTAAATAAAAGTACTAAAAGTAAATATTTTGAAAAATATATTTTTAATAAAAAAAAACTTCTCCGCGTTCACTAATCTACGCGATATTTTCTACGAAATTTCCCGTTGATTTAATTTAAAACATTTTCTGAAAACACTAAAAAAAATTTATCGCAACAAACTTAGGCCGGATAGAAAAAAAATGAAACATAGGGCGAGTCATAAAAGTTAGTATCTAACATTTGAGACATAAAACCGAATAAATAAAATAAATGAAACAATTTTTGGTCGAACGAAACTCTTGTACAGCGTGACTTTTTATAGTGATATAAGTTAAGATAGTAATAAAAGAAATAAATAAATGAAGAAAAATAGAGAATGGAAACGTAAAAAGGAAAACTGTCTAAAAGGAAGAACTTTCAATCATATTAGAGGCATTTATACAGGCACATACACACACACAGGCACACTCTCGCATTGACAAAAATTCAAAAAGACAATAAAACTTCCCGTAGTCCCTTTTTATTTTATTTTATTTTATACTATGGCAAAGTTCTCCTATCTGGTATCTTCCCGGAACAATAAAAATCTTCTGGTGTCATCTGAAAAGCGGAAAAACTTTTTTTCCCCCTCAAGAAACCATAAAACTGTGAAAAAGTATAAAAAATGAAGGATTTCACCCCGCTGGGACCAAATCTGTTAGAGATCTACTTTTAAGGATATTCGAGAGAATCAACGGAATTTTCAATTTTGTTTTTATTATATTGAGATTCGCCTTAATTTTTTCGTAAACAGATTTAGTTTTTTTCGTACTTGGGCGTTTTTAATTAAAAAATATCTTATGTGAACAGCACATGACTTTCTTAGACAAAGTCTAGCTTTCTGTACAATTTACACTAACAGCCAAAAAATAAAATTTTAGTTTATATAAAAAAAATTAATTTTTATTTTGACAAAATCTGAAATATCTCGATAACGGTGTAAGATATCGTTTTACGGTAAAAGGCAAAAATGTAGAGAATTTTAGTGTCTTTAATTTTTCTTATATCGATTTTTTTCGAAAAACCGTTTGTAAGCAATTCGCAAAAATCTCTTTTGCCTTTTAATGAAAATATCTTGATAACGGTCAAAGATAGCGCATAACAGTAAAAGACAAAATTATGGCAAACATTATTCTCTTCAATCCACATCACACATAAAATCGCCAAAATTCCGTTATTTTTCGAGATAACCACAAAAAACTGATTTTTTTCAAAAGAACAACATAAAAAAACCGAATTTCATCTCTTAAGAGGAAATTTAAAAAAGTATTAGGAAATATAAATCTGTGTGGGTTGACCTGGTTTTATTTCAAAGGACAGATAAGCCCATTTACAAAAATCAACAAATTAGGAAATATAGTTCGTGTGCTGTGTTGCTTACATTCACAATCCTATTATGTATGATAATGGGTAACAAAAAATTTTATATGTGACTCACCAATCCATTGTCAATATCTAATGAAAAGCAAATGACGTTTAGAACAACAAAGTAAGCGGAATTGTATCTGGAGGACAACTTTGTCCCCGTAATCTGTCGGCGTAAATGTTGTTTCGAGCCAATTCTCTTCCGGCCTTAATTCTCATACAGGGATCAGGATCTGATATTCTTTCTCACACCGTGTCTTAATTTGGGATTTTTCATCGCAGAGATTTTTGATTGACCAATCAGAGCTCGAGTTGATGGCGATAAGAAATCCCAGAGATAAATTTCAAGAAATCTTGCAATTGCAAAATTTCTTGGAATTTCCCAATTCAAGATGGCGGACAAGTAGTTGCGAAAATACCTAATTTTTACAAACAATACGATACAATAAGCTTTGGAAGAGAATATATAACATTAAGAGGTTTTTCTTTTCATCTGTTCTTCTGTTTCAGCCTTTTCAATTTCACGTATTGTATTAATTGCGAGAGCGGCGACTATGTGCTTTCTTTTCATCGCCATTTTGAGTACTAAAATTTCAAGAGATTTTCGGCCCAGCTGTCAAAAAAATCTCATTGCGGTGAGATATTTCTTGGGATGAAAAATTGTTAATCAATACGCTGTGTGAGTTACACCGCGTCTTGATTAACAATTTTTCATCCGAAGAAATATCTCACCGCAATGAGATTTTTTTGACAGCTGGGCCGAAAATCTCTTGAAATTTAGTACTCAAAATGCCGATGAAAAGAAAACACATAGTCGCCGCTCTCGCAATTAATGCAATACGTGAAATTGAAAAGGCTGAAACAGAAGAACAGACGAAAAGAAAAACCCCTTAATGTTATATATTCTCTTCCAAAGCTTTTTGTATCGTATTTTGTAAAAATTAGTTATTTTTGCAATTACTTGTCGGGAGAAATTGGATTCCGCCATCTTGAATTGTGAAACTCCAAGAAATTTTGCTATTGCAAGATTTCAAGAAATTTCTCTCTGGGATTTTTCCCCTCCGTCAACTCGAGCTCTGATTGGTCAATCAAAAATCTCTGCGATGAAAAATCCCAGGTCAAGACGCGGTGTTAATGGCAAATAAGCAAAGGCGGAAGCCGAGACACGCACCGAGATTTCCCTCGGTGTGTGTCTCAACTTCCGCCTTTGCTTTCATAGGATTGTGGATATTGAATACTATATCTAGCACATTCAGACTATTATCCGAAAACTGAAAAAAAAAACCAAGCGGGGAAAAACAGGAGCTTACTATTCTAGCTGGTAATTACGTAGGTTTTTGCGATCTTAAACGTTATTGCCACAAAATACGAGTTATTAATAAACGTAAAACCAATTTAAAGCCATAATAAACTCCCATACGTTTTTATACCCGTATGGTGAAACAAAAGGGTATATTAGATTTGCCTTACCGTTTGTAACGCCAAGATCCCGTCATCACACAAAAAAATGAATTACACCAGTGTGTTTAGAATGATAAAAAAAAGTTGAATTTAGCATGTCCGTCCGTCCGTCTGTCCGTCTGTGGCGCGGATTGCGGGCGCACGGATTGAGCTAGAGACTTGAAATTTTATGCAGATCCGTTTTTCGTAAAATGCGGAGCCAAGTTCGTTCATGAGTAAGGCTCCCATCTCATTTTGGCTAAAATACAGGATAAGCCTGCGAAAATTAAGGATTTTACAGGATTTTACAGTATAAATTATTCAAAATACAGGATAAATACAGGATACAGTTCCAAGTCATTTATTTGAAAAAAATTTACATACAAAATGCAATACACTTGTGAATGTAATTATTATTGTACCATTGATTAAGTGTAAAATCATTGCTTTTGTCGTCATTGTCAATTTCGTGAGTTTTATTATTAACTCACGTGTTGTATTTGTCTTTAGAAGCTATTTTCCGAAGCATTTCAGGCTGCGACGTCAGAAATTCATAGAATTCTAAGCAAGATAGTTTCATATTGGTTTTGATCGTGAGAATCGCTTTTAATATTTCAATGTTTCAGTTTATAAATTGAATATAAAATTTATATTCGGACACACAAAACGAACTGTTTCTTGCGAGAGGCTATTTATTCTCTAGTCGCTACGAGTAGAGTGCCTAAGTGTTCATAACATTTCTGTACCCCAGAGGTAAACTGTCGTAACTGCCAAAACCGCGATTTTGGGGTTATTGTTGTAACTACATTGTGGGGACGTATATATTATATCAACTAATATTTTGTTTAAACAATGTCCTAAAATAAAATAAACTACAAAAGTTTCAAATAATTACCGAAAATCATACACAATAAAAAACTTGCAATTCCGAACTAAATGGCTCTCCTGTAAAATTTGCAAAATGTCAGTTACGACAGTTTACCTTGTGCTAGTCTGAGCAAAACAGGAACGATATACTATATTTTCCTCATTAAATCTCGGTTATACAGGCAAATACAGGATAAATACAGGTTTTTGAAAAAAAAAAACAGGATCGAAAATAAAATACAGGAAAAATACAGGATAGAAAAAAAATACAGGATTGCACTCAAAAATACAGGATAAACCTGTAAAATACAGGATAGATGGGAGCCTTATTCATGAGCAAAAATGGACCATTAGGGGGGTACCCCCCATACGAACGAAAATGATTTTTGCGAATATCTCATAAATGGTGCATCTTATCAAAAAAGTCCAAGAACAAAAGTTGTTTAGGATATGATTCTACATAAAACTCCCATACACCAAAATCCGATTGGAACAAATTTTAAAAAATCTTATTGGAAAGTTAGACTTCAAAGTGGAATTTTGGTACAACTTTTCGAATTTTGATACGAATATCACCATACGGGTTTTCAATAAATCCCAGATTGGCAATTATAGCTTTGGTTATGTTCCAATGGTCTATATAGCTCTCTTAATCGGATCATTAAAAAAACAGCTAATATATCTTCCCTTATATAGATTTTCATCATGATATGATTTTCAATTTAATGTAACATTAATGCAAAAATGACAAGCCATATACAAAAACGTTATTACTTTGCTTAAAAAGATGAGTTCTGCCACAAATGAGCAGAATAACGAGAATAATGGTCAGATTACAACAAAAAAAACTCTCCAATAGACAATCCTGGTTTTCCTTTCTTTTATACCATATTTCGGTGTGTTTTTGTTTCAGGAACACTAAAGGACCAACGCAAACAAAAGCCAACGTGACCAACTTCCAACGTCTACTTATGGTATTATCCTGCTTCTGTTTTTACAACTCCATTCTCGAGGATTTTCCTACTGCTATCTAAAGTTTGGAGTTCTGGGAGCAATTTTCCATTTGGGAATAATTTCAAGTTGGTTTCATGGATAAGTTGTTTGCTTTTCCCCGAATTTTTCCCAGTGCTATAGGTAGCCATAAAACAACTATGCGGTGGATAATTATTGGCCTTAATGTGGTGGGATCGGCCGACAGTGTGGGGAACACTGGAAATGCTACCGGAACCACCCAAAAAACCAATTCTTTGGGATTGCGTGGACAGTCATGGGATAAATCGGGAACGAAGTCAACTGAATAAAAAGCCATGTTCCTGGAATTCCCTTGACTCCACACACAGCCAGTCCCCGCGGATGGAAAGCCACCAGTTTTTATTGTCGTTTTCGGGAGCTTCTCTTCGTTTGGTCCTGCCTAAGTCCTGATCCTCATAAAACCATGATTCGTGTCCAAAGCATGTCACTAGAAACAAAAAACGTTTCGCTGGGAGAAAAACTCATGTGGACACGGGGGGAGGGGGTAGCAACTGAATTTTGGGAAGGAATCATCAGCAACAAGGAAGGATGGAAGTTACAGTAAAAACTATACATTGAACCATTATCCTGTCACATCGCAATGGACATAAAATAAAAATCGGTGATGGTCGTATCGGAGAACGTTACAGACAACCACTATGGTTGTGGTGGCACAGACCATACACAGTAAACAGCAATGGGAGGGGGTGGTGATATTTGTGTAGAACCAATTGAAGTTGTGGAATCCTTAAGTGCTTCAAGTGGGTTTTTGAATGGCCGAGCAAGTTGTTAATGGCAAAAAAGTGTTTTGGGAATTTACGGGTTTCGTGCTTAAAATTGAAAGTTTGAGCAACGTTTTTTTTTCATTATTATGTACTTTTTTTTAGTGTGTGTACGATGGACAGACGAACGATCCGACCTATGTTTCCATGGAACGGCATATGCACACACTGGAATATTATCCTTTTTTTATGTTCACCAAAGTATAGCCACCCCACAAAACCATTCCCGACACATTTTCCATTCGGTGATTTCGGTTTTTGCTGTTTGTTGATTTCCAGTAAAAGTTTTTGGACAAACATAGCGAAACTCGTACCGTTTTTATGTTACGATATGGTGATTGGTTTTTGTTTAACAAGAAAATGTGGTGGTTTCAGACCAGATACCCATAATAAGTGAGTATATTCAGAAAATTAGTTTTTCTTTTTCAGGCTTTTCCCTGTATATGTGTTTGTGTTTATGTTGATGTGTTTTTCTTGTTTTCCTATTGATGATTGAAATAATATTTGAATTTGAAAAAGGAAGTTTCTTGTTTCACAAAGTTTCTCCTTCATTAACATTAATAAATTTAGAATAACTTCCATAACTGCGAGACGAAAATTGAGTTTCCTAAAAGTAATAAACAAATTTGTTGAATATTTTTGCTAACACTTGGCGCAATTCAATAGAAAATCAATCTCTTTTGAAAGTTCATTTTCCCATAAATTTATTCACGTTAAGAGAAAATTGTGTTTCAAATTGTTTTTTTTTTCTTTCATATATCTGTTTTAAAATTCTGACACGCGGCTCTACAGCCATTGTCCTCGAAAAATATTTAACCTCGAAAAAGTAATTTTTTTAGTACAGGATTTTGGACAAAAAGAATGGTCTGGTGAAATTCATCACACATTTCGTGGAGAGAGCGGTGTTTTACAATTTCCTTACAAAACATGAGAAAAACTACAAATGTCAAAACCTCGACACATTCGTCAAAAACTCGATATGAGGGCAGACACCATTTTTATGAAAAAAATCGTTTGTATGGGAGAGGGGGAAAGGATAAGTCCGATTGGATTTTGATTTATGAAACGATTATGTAGAATCATATTTTAAACACATTTCGTCTTTACAAATTTTTCTATACTATGCACCGTTTTCGAGAAAATAGAAAAAAAGTATTCAATTTGTATAGGGGAGGGGGGGGGAGGGACTAGTGGCCCAACTGAATTCTGACGTATAGGTACGTTATGTAAAATCATATTCTAAACAAATTTTACTTTTATCAATTTTTCAATACGACTCACCGTTTTCGAGAAAATTGCAAAAAACTGGTCCGGTTGTAATTCGAGAGAGGGAAGGTGTTGTTTGATTACGCCCGTGCAAGAACTTAGCCTTACTTTTTGAGAAACTTATGTGTGAAAAATATCAGCTCTCTCGGTCAATTTCTTCAAAAGTTGTTTAACATTTTCGTCCGTCTGTCCACGGTCGAACAGACGGACGGAAAGGTAAAAATTAACGTGACATGGTTTGGAAATTGAAAGAAACTCTTATACATAGATCGGACACCTCCAAACTATATTTCTATGACATTATATTATTGGGATATAATTCGCATATCCGAAAATTTCGCATAGTTAACTATATCCCACGGAGATCACAAAAAAATATATATAGCCCTGTGAGCATATAAATGATAGCATTTCCAGCTATAGTTTCGTTATATCGTTGTAGTAAAAAACACAATGAAATTACTCTAAAAAAAACTTATTTTTATTAAATACAGTAAAAAGGATAAATAAAATTTAGCCCAATGGATCCCAAAAATCTCTGACCACCTTAACTACAATAATTTTAAAACATTATTTACTTAAAGAACTAATTCAACATTAATACAATTGAACTCCTCAAAATCTTCGGAATATTGTTCAATGCCACCGTTTATCATATTCTGCAAATATCGACATTTTAGCTGTTTAGCCAGTAATGCCAATTCCATTTGATTCGTTTTAGAAAATCCTGTCATATCAACGTACAGCTCACGTAAATTTCTTAGCGCAGAAAATGCCTCCAGATCAATTCTCCTCTCTTGTGTTGGTGGAAGGAATAAAATTTCCAGGTCGTCGAATTTTGACAGAGAATCAGAGTCAATACGATCAATTGGATTGTCAAGAATATCCAAAAACCGAATATTCACTGCATTTGTAAGGTTTTCAACACTATGAAGCCGATTGTTTTTCAATGAAACCTTCCTTAGATTTTGCGGCTTTTCAATAAAAATCTCGTCAATTTCATTGTTGTCGGCGATTAAAAACGTCACCAAACCATTCAAATAGCATCGTTTGATGCGACCGTTTTGAACGTCCAAAATATTCGCCCATCCGGTGTAGAAAAGATCGTCAAACACGTTAAATGACAGATCGAGAATGCTGACATGCAAGTGGGTGAAAACACTGTCGCCAACTGTTCGAATGCGATTCCGCCCTAATCGGATGTACTGCAAACGGTCGTTATATTTGAAGACGTCGTTTTTGAGGTCTTGGAGCAAATTATCCGTCAAATCCAGGTGCAGTAGGGAGTTTAATGGTCGAAAAATGTCCTGTGGTAGATCGGTGATCCGATTTCTGTCCAATTTCAAATGAATCAATTTATTTAGTCCAAGAAAGCTATCAGTATAAACGCGTATTATTTCATTATTCGTCAAATTAAGACTGATCAAATTCTCTAAATATGTGAAAACTTCACTTGGAATTCGTTCGATACTATTATGTGAAAGTGTCAACTCTTTCAAATTTCTACCATTTGCGAAATTCCATGACTCGATATACTGAATGTTGCATCCGGTTAAATTTAACATCACAAGTTCTGGTAATGCTCCAAGTAAACACTGTGGAACTGTATTCAAATTCAGTTTAAATGCAGCCAAACTCGTGCTATTTACGTCCAATGTGGTGTCCATATCTATCACATTAAGATTAAGACATGTCGACTGTAGAAGTATCACAAATATCTCCGGATTTATCGAATCCGTGTCAATATTAATCCTCGTCCCAACACAAGAATATCCAAAAATCAAGGTTAATAGAAGAACACTCAACATTTTCTTATTGGAACACGACACTGCCATTTCAATTTAATCTACTATGTTTCTGGTTCGATCTTAAACTGCGATTACACTCACGATCATTTTTCGAGTAGCTTTCAAATATTGTTCTAGTCGAAAAAAAATAACGTGAAAAAAAACAAATAGAGAAAGAGAGAAATATCGAGAGTCCGATTATTTTAATGTTACATCCTCAATGCTTTACATCACTGCTGATAACATTTTGTCACAAGAAAAACAATCAAAAAAAATGAAGTTCACATCTACGCGACGGACGGTTCCATGGAAAATCTCACACTCTTGCTCTATTTCAGAATTGCGCTACAGTCAAACCTACGAGAGTTGAACAAGAATTTTTTTTTTCTCAAATTTTATCGGATTTTTTTTAACAAATGTTGAGCAAATCGCATTGGAGTCAAAAAAGGACTAAACGTGGGCCTCTTGGGTTCTGAGTTTCCCAAAAAAGTCTTCATATTTTAAGGGGCCCATTTTTTTTCTTTTTTAACCTTACTTTTTACGAGAACCTATCTGTGAAGAATTTCAGCTCTCTAGCTCAATTTCTTTATCGTTTCCACGAACGGACAGACGAGCCAAAAGGTTAAAATCAACAAGACATAATTTAGGGTTTGAAAGGAACTGTTTTAGATCGGACACCTCCAAACTATATTTTTATGACGTTTGATTAATGATTATAAAGTCCTTGTCCAAGTTTCGTAGGTTTCACTGATTTGATAGCGCTAAAATATAAGGGAAAATAATCGTTTTACAAGCCATACTAAAGATTCTATTTCCGCTGGCGAATTTTCTTGGGCCCTCAAAATCTGTTCTAAGTTTCTTATTTTTATGCACCTAATCTTTGCTCAAAGGTTCTAAAACCCCTGGGTGCTTTGTTGCTTTTGCACAAAAAAAGCCAGTTGATTTGAAAAAATTGTCTAAAGTCAAAAAAACCATGAAGGGCATTGCCAGCTTAGGATTATTCCGGCATTGCCAAATAAAATTAAAATATTAAAATTTTAAAATAAATTTTCATATCATTTTAACTACTTACAATTTAACAAAATTTGATTTCCGTCAATAATTTAAGTTACGCCGATTCCAAATTTAACAAATTCCACTGTACATAAACCGCATCGTCGGTATGAAAAATAGTTTAAATCATTTTTCCCACACTTGAACAATAATTATCTTAGTGGCGACTGCTAATTATATATATTCGGTCCAATGATTTTGATGTGGCATTGGGTTTTCAACAGAAATGTCGACAAAAACACCGTAAATAATGATTTTGTATGAAAAATTATTTCAATTCTATTTGGTTTCTGGGTTCTCTTCTGTTCTATAAACATTTCCACCGAAATTAGCTCGTTTGTTGAATGTTGTTGACGTTATTCATTTTTCTCTTGTTTGTGTTTTTGCCTTTTTTGTGCTAAAATATATACATTTTTATAAATAATTGGCAAACATTGTCCGAATTGTTGGTTCAAAGAGATTCAACGAGGTGGTCAGTCAGACAAAAAAAAATGAATTACGTTAACTAAAAGTGTTCAAAGCAAAATGGAACGCTTTTTCGGAAAAGATTTTGTAGGAACTTTAAATTTTCATGGAAAAAATGGATCTTTTTAACACATACACAAAATTGAGATAATTTAAACCACCAGAAAAGGGGTAAAAATGTTTTTGTCAACAACGAAGTAATTGTAACCAAAAAAAATTTCAGTCATTGTACTTAGAATTTTTTATGTTTGGTGATATTCTATAGGGCATCTATCATAAATAATAAAAATGATAAAATTATGTAGTTAACTAATTTTATCATTAATTAATTGTTAACAGTTTCACTTAGTTAAGCCATTAAAATTCTAATTATAGCGTCATAGTCCAGACAATATAAATGGAAAATACTCCAACACTTTTTAATTGATTAAATCGGTTTTTTTACGCCAATCGATTTAAAGTATGGAAATGTAGTAAAACATACTAACATACTAACAAACCAATAGACTAGCAGGCTAACATACTAACAGACTAACAGACTAACAGACTAACAGACTAACAGACTAACAGACTAACAGACTAACAGACTAACAGACTAACAGACTAACAGACTAACAGACTAACAGACTAACAGACTAACATACTAACAAACCAATAGACTAGCAGGCTAACATACTAACAGACTAACAGACTAACAGACTAACAGACTAACAGACTAACAGACTAACAGACTAACAGACTAACAGACTAACAGACTAACAGACTAACAGACTAACAGACTAACAGACTAACAGACTAACAGACTAACAGACTAACAGACTAACAGACTAACAGACTAACAGACTAACAGACTAACAGACTAACAGACTAACAGACTAACAGACTAACAGACTAACAGACTAACAGACTAACAGACTAACAGACTAACAGACTAACAGACTAACAGACTAACAGACTAACAGACTAACAGACTAACAGACTAACAGGCAGAAAGACATTTTTATAATAATGCTTCAGTCAACTGAGGAGTGCTCGGCAAATGTTTTTAGGCAAAATTAACACGTTGACTGCCAAACTAATTTTGCAAATTTTTATAGGAAATGCCAATATATGTAGACCAGTAGAATGTATGTAAAATGTAGGTATGTATGAATGGATGTATGTGAAATGTGAACAATGGGCCCAATTTGAGGCCTAGGAACGTGGTGTTTCTTGTTAAGCCTCCCTCCTAAACCAACTAACCATGTGAAATGTATAAATGTAGAATGTAGACCGGGCTATCGAATATTATAGTCGGCGCCCTACATGAAACTTAGTGAATTTTTCACTGGCTATCAAATATGGTAGCCATGGCAGTCAATGCGTTAAGAGATCGAAATTTTTCATGAATACAATACATTATTATACTATGTATAAGAAAGTAAACATTGACTGTGTCAAAAGTACATACTTGACAAATTCGATTAAATGTCAAATTTAATGACTTGACTCTCAATACTTACCACATAAAGTGATATCACTCAACCATTTCGCATCAAAAGCAAATTCAATTCGAGACAATTTTCGTTGATTTACAGCGCATTTAGACGACGCTACCATGTGTGAATATGTTATTATTATGAAACATGAGACCAATTCAATGGGACAATATTTTCGTTATAATTCATACCAGCAGAGGTTATCATCGATGACATCGCAATAACAACACAAATGACAACAAACGAAAATTCTCCCAAAAAGCTGGAAAATCTGAAATCTGAAACCATAACTACGTAGCAGCCACAGACCTATAGTGTGGAAAATGTATCGATATTCACATATGTTTGTAATTTTATACAATCTTCGTATAGATATTTTGTAGATAACATGAAAAAAAACTCATTAAACCACATATATATATATATTTATAACAATTTTAAACTTCTATCGCTGCCTCATTCTATCGGTAAACTCACATCAGTATCAAATTGATCTTCGATCAGAACAGACCTTAAAAACTTTATCGTGAAAAATTAAAAAAAAAACTACAATGTTTAAAATAATTGACGGGATGATTTTGATTTTATTATTCGCGTATTTAAAAATACTATTCGTACGTAGTGATGTCGTTAGCATAGATACTGACATCAATAGCTCAATGGGCAATTCCGATAGTGAAATATTAAATAGTGATTGCTTGAGCTTCAACAATGCGGATATTTCCAATTTGAAAATTAGTATCAATGATGCTGCATTGACTATTGAAAATTTGGACAGTATGTGGACAGTGCCGGATTGTATATTTTATGTATTTTCCGATATCGAAGCGTTACGATTGAAAAACTGTAACATTTTTGCTGTAGAATCGTGGCATTTTGAAAAGGCCGCCAATTTGAAGCGACTATTTCTGCCGAAGAATAAAATATCAGTGTTGCCAGGCGGAGTATTTGCCACCATGCCGAAATTGCGGAAATTAGTTTTAAAGTCGAATGAAATCAAAAAGTTGTATTCGGATAGCTTTGAAGGACTTTCACATCTAACACGACTACGACTTAACAATAATCAAATAATTGTACTACCCGAGGATATATTCAAATCACTTGTATCTCTCACATACATCGATTTAAACGATAATTTCATCGAAATTCTATTCGACGATACTTTCCAACATAATCCCGAATTAAATACAATACAAATAGCCAGAAATAGATTAAAACACATCGATCAAATGGTGTTTGCATACTTGGATTTAGCGATACTGGATTTACCCGGAAATTATTTCATGGAGTTCTACTATCCGGAAACATCCGCAACCATCTTACTGAATCTTCAACATGGCAAACTGGAACGTTGCTATATCTATGGAAATGTGACCTTTCTATTAGCAGATGAGAACAACTTGAGTGAACTTTACGTCGAAACACCACATCGTTTGGATAAAGTATCACTGGATCATAACCGCTTGACTAGCATTCAAAATTTATCAAATGCCAATAATTTGAGATTTTTGAATCTCGTAGATAATCCAATCAAATATTTCGATAATCAAACATTTGCGAATATGACCAATTTGGAGATGTTAACACTTCCACCGACTGACGCCAGGTGGATACATGTAGAAGTTTTCGATGATTTGAATTATTTACGCGATTTGGAAATCGATTTCAATGGAATTCCTGAATCCAATCAAATGGAATTAAAGTTTCTAATGAATAGTATTCGTTGCAAGTTTTATAAAAAGATGATTAATGGCGGTATTGCGTCATACAAGGATGATTATTTCCGAAATCATTGTGTCTCAATGAAGAAATAATGAAATCAAAGAATATTCCAGTGTTTGCCAATCATTTGCGATGACATATCTCCTCACGGAAAGAAATATATTTTGATGCAACATATTTTGTTTGAGATAAGTATAATATTCTTGTTACAAACGAAATTTTGTTTGCTCCAAACAAAATTCGCTCTCCACAAATATAATTGTGTTTAGCGGAATAAACTGCGATAGACATAATTATATTTGTAGTGAACGAATTTTGTGTGCGACAAACAAAATTTTGGTTGTAGCAAGAATATTATACTTATTTTAAACAAAATATGTTTGCACTAAATATAATATCATGACTGCATCGAAAAAAAATGTTCCCCGTGCTCAAGCGTTTGTTTCGAGTTAGAAGAAAAAGTGGTATTTGCTATCTCGGTTTCTCTCTGTCATTTATTTCGGTCAAAACAGAGACAGTGAATACTTCTTGTTCTTCTAACTCGAAACAAACGCTTGAAATAAGTTATGGAATACTAACAGACTAACAGACCTGCCCATAAAATATGTCAAGGAGATTTGTTCATTTTTCCAAACCCTCACTACCTCTTTACCCCCTTTCCAACCCTTACCACTTTTCCCATTTTCCACTGACTTAATTTTTTATACGGAATTTCACACCTCCCCTTTCCCTACTCTTAAATTCCTCACATTTAAAATGATTTTTTAATCAATTTATCAATTTGTTTAAATTAGTTCTAAGAAAACTGTCATGTCGTTCCTTGAGAATTATTTTCTCTCATATGTTTTAACTACACATATGAGACAAAATACGCCTATAAAACAAAAAAAAATCTCACAAAACGATTTGTAAGCTTTGTTCACAAAATATTAAGTATTTTTGGTATGTACACGAAATAGTATTCGGCTGTGATAATTTTTTTTGGTGTTGTGTAAAACATTTTTGTATAAAATAGTCCATTTATTGTAAAAAAAATTGTTATTGTTTTTTTTTTTATTTTATAAAAATTTGTGTGTACTAAAATAAATTATGGCCTCAAAAGTCTGTCTTTTAAAAGCTTTTATTTAGCTTGTTTTCTTTTTATCTATCTATCTACAGTGTGTTAAGAAAGTTTCGCACCACTCCACGCATTTGATAAAAAATTGAACTCACCTCCCACTATACTTCTTTTGTAAATCATCAACCTATCTTCAGACAAGGATTAAAGAAATGATTTGTAATCCTGGTAAGGACACGATATTATTATAAATTTCAAAAATTGAAATATGATTCAAAACTTTCTGAATATTGATTTTTTCGTAATGGTGCGAAACTTTCTTAACCCAGTGTATATCTTTGTCTGTCAGGGTCAAATACTGCAATCTAAATTTCACCCACTTCCACTCAACCGATTGACTTGAAATTTTGCACACATACGTAAGCCTAATGGCAATACGAAATTTTCACTAGTTCGTCCTTGTAAGGATAACGCAAAGTCCTGTAAAGATAACATCTCATCTGCAGGAAACAAATCTCATCTGGGGGTTTTTGGGGTCGCTGAATCAGATTCTGGCATTGAGAAATCTGTAAAGGTTATGGAAGGTCCTGTAAAGATAACGTGATTATCTCATGGGGGTTTTTTGGAGCCGCTGAATATCATTCTGGAGTCAAAAAGTCCGTAAGAATATCTCAAAGGCAAAGATGAAACATTCCAAGACTAAAAAGTATTAGGCGTGGCGAAACACAGACGTAATTTTGGATTTTCAGTCATACGAATCAAACACAAAATCACTAAAATGGATAAAACAAAAAAAAAACTTTAAAAAATCTATAAAATGGGAGAAAATAATATTTTGAACGCTGTGTATCAGAAATAAAAGGGAGATGAAAGCATAAAAAAAAAATTAGTATTTAGATGAAAGCATAAAAAATAAAATTAGTATTATTTCTGATACACAGCGTCAAAAAAAACAATTTTTTTTCTTTTAAGTACATTTTTTTTAAATAAAATCTTTTTTTCAACAATTTTTGTTTTATTTTTTTTTTCGAGGAATCTGGTATAAAGTAAACTGGTGAGAAAGAGAGATAATCTTTGGCTGAACTGTGTGAACTGTAGCCCATTAACGCCAGCAAGCTCCGCTGAAAGTTTCATCCAAATCGGTTCAGTGGTGCTTAAGTTTTCAGCCAACAGACAGACATACAAGCCTATTGTAAAATATATCGGGTCTTTCAACAAGGACATAACAATTTTGTATTTAAATAAAACACAGAATAATTGAGATATCGGGCTGAAATTTATTCCAGGTGTAGTGGACATGTTACATTTAAGTATGAAATTCGATGTCGTTCATATGGCCACCGCGAGCACGTTTTCAGATTGATTCTTTGGAGCCAATTTTCCACACATATCGGCCAGAAAATTGGCAATTTCGCGATCGATATTGTTCCTGAGGTCCTCTAACGTTGTTGTCTTGTTGGCATAAACCAACGACTTAACATAACCCCATAAAAAGAAATCCAACGGCGTTAAATCGCATGAGCGAGGTGGCCATTCGACCGGACCATTTCTCGAGATTACACGATTGCGACCACCGACTCAGAATTTCGGTAGTAAGTTTTAATAATTTCCAAACGTTGCATGTTCGTGAACTTCACCATGATAAAAATGTAAACCTTGACTGACATTTTAGCATTGCCAGGTCATAAAAAAAGTATTAGGGTGCGTTTTTATTAAAATACAAAATGTTTATGTCCTTGTTGAAAGACCCTTTATATGACATTATTGGTAGTTTTTTGTCAAAAAAAAACATTTTAAAAAAATTAGAATATTTTATTTTGTATTTTGAATAGTTATGTTCCAATTATAAGTCAGAAAACACAAAAAAATGTTTCAGTTCTAGAACAAATTCAGGTCTGAAGAGGTCAAGTTCAATTTTAAGACCAAGTCAACTTAGGTGCGATAGGGCTTTTAGCAATTGTAGCTCTTTTTTATGTTTTTAACTATTTAAAACTGGTTAATTAATGTAGTATAATTAAATATTTTATACAATCTCAAAATTTTAATTACTATACAAAATTGCATTCGTGATTTGTTTCTGTCAATGACTAAATAAAATTCTAATATCAACTTTGTGCCAAAAACAAACCATCAGGCGACAATTTTCAATTACCAAGAAGGTATTTAGCAACAATTTATTAAACATTTTAATGTCAATGGCACGACAAATGAATCATCCTACTAAAATAAAACATTTGAAGTGAAGCGTTTTGCATTTTATTTATTTATTTTACAGCTACTTTATGACAATTTATAACCATTGCAAAAAAAAACATTCTTATTTTATATTCCGCAGTGAATTTTCCACGATTTTCACTATTTAGTGTATGTTAAAGTAACTACAATTTAACATTTTTGCTTTATTTTTTTTTGTTTCTGTTTCTGTTTCAATAGTATTTCGTTTTGTTATTGTAGTAAACTTGGACACCATTCAAACTTTTTATTGCATTGTTTGCCAGAAATCGTTTTTCTATGCCTTCAAGTCGCAGAGTTTTTTTATTTTATTTTATTTTATTTTTTAACATCCGTTCTCTTGCAGAGATTTATTTTAATAAAAATGTGAAAATAGTAAACGTGGCACCCTCTTGACTTCACTTTAAATTTTCATTACTTACTTCCCAATAAACATTCCGAATTCATCCAAGTTTCAACGGAAAAAAAACTTTAAAATATTCTTTTTCTTGCAATCTTTCTCACAATGAACCAAATAGAAAGTGTGGTTGCATCGATTACAACGCCCCTAACCTCGCATGCACCGCAACGACCCATAAAACTGTGAATTTCACCCATTGCTCATCACCACCCAGCGGGTGGGTTGTCAGTCCGGTTCTGCGACATGCATGCAGGCGGTGCAAAAAGTTTTATCAGGAGAAAATTTCGGAAAAAAGAACCTCAACAAGGAAAAATCAGGCAAAAAAAGCTTCAGTTCCGTGCTAAGCGTACTCGTGAACAGGACAAGAAAATAGAATAAAATCGAAAAGCAGCTGGAGATAAGGCAAAGGATTTTCTGAAGACAAAAAAACACAAACAGAAAAGAAAAACGGAATGAATGAAAAGCTCTGCTGTATGCACGGATTAACCACCGTACGGCCAATCCTGGAAATGGCATTTAAACGTGCAGAATTGGAAAATGCTTCCGGAATGATTCGGAATGGGAAAGGAAAACTTGGAAAAGCGAATGAAGAAAAAAACGGTTTAGGAAAACGTGTTGTAGTCGAGTGTGGATCGAAAAGGGATGGAAACTGGTTTGAAGACATAACCACAAAACTATACTGGATTCATTTTCAGTACTCTTAGATTTTCGCTTTTCCTTATTTCACCTGAACGGTAAGTGTAGGGATTAACGTTTAAGGTTTACCACTTTGTATGTTTGTTTCTCATATACGAATCTTCTTTGACGTGTCTGTAAAAACTTTGTTGCAGATAAGTGGATTTTTTTTATTTACTCAACGGTGAAAAATGGAGTTTGAGTTTATATTTTAGGTGAAGGTTTCATAGGATTATAATTCAGCCTTTCGGAGCAAGGTTGAATGGGAGAAGATTAAATAGATTTTATACACATTGCAATCGCATAAATTTCGTGAATATTCGAAAATTCACATTTTTTGGAAGATTACAAACAGTAATGGACATCGGCCGTACAAGTTTTGATACAATACCGATTTTTCTCAACGTATTGATGCCAGAAATTACGCTTCAAAAATCATTTTTTTTGTCTGCGTGGATCTTGGTATCGGGATCACGCAAAAACGGCTCAACCTATATTGATAAAAATTTTTGAATAAGTAGATTTATTTTCACAATAAACGATTATTTTACCTCTCCCCACTTCTTCTATGCCCCTCTCCTGATAATTTTCAAACCGTTCAACTGAATAAGATGCGGTTTACTATGTTGAAAAAATAGTCTTGTAAATTAGCATCTATCATTTAAAAATATCAGTAGTGATCAACACAAAACTTTCGTCTTCAATATTTAGTTTCGGACAAAAAACCGTAAAAAATAATATTTTTTCAAATCTCTCGGGAACTATTAACGATACGTAAGTACCGTTATATGAAAAAATGTAGAAAATTGTATTTCCTATAAATTTGGTTCTATGCATTTCATCATAAAAGTGCGCAGATTTCGAGATTTTTAAAAAACTGATTTTCGACAGACAGACAAACCGACAGACAGACCGACAGACAAACCGACAGACAGACCGACAGACAGACCGACAGACAGACCGACAGACAGACCGACAGACAGACCGACAGACAGACCGACAGACAGACCGACAGACAGACAGACCGACAGACAGGCCGACAGACACTCTGACAGACAGACCGACAGACAGACCGACAGACAGACCGACAGACAGACCGACAGACAGACCGACAGACAGACAGACCGACAGACAGACCGACAGACAGACCGACAGACAGACCGACAGACAGACCGACAGACAGACCGACAGACAGACAGATCGACAGACAGGCCGACAGACAGACTGACAGACAGACCGACAGACAGACCCACAGACAGACCGACAGACAGACCGACAGACAGACCGACAGACAGACCGACAGACAGACCGACAGAAAGATCGACAGACAGACCGACAGACAGACCGACAGACAGACCGCTAGACAGACCGACAGACAGACGCTGGATAAAACTTTATTGATATGTCGGAGTCCGAGGGGGATAGGAAGACTGCAGGCCGACCATAACTGGAGAAACAATAACCGGAGAAACCATAACCGGAGAAACTATAACCGGATAAATTTATTTTTAAAAGTTTTTATAAAGCTTGTGTTTTTGTTTGTTTGTCTGTTTGTCAGGGTCAACTTTTGTCATCTAATTTTAACCGACTTCCACACAAAGGACGGACTTGAAATTTTGTACGCATATGTAACTATATGACAATACAAGATTTTCATATGACAATACAAGATTTTCATCGCAAGGATGACGTGATTATCCGTTTCTTCAAATTTTCCCGAAAAAAAAATCTCTTCTCGGGGTTTTTGGGATCACTGAATCCAATTCTGATGTTAAGAAGTCTGTAGGGATAATGGCAGGTCCTGTAAGGATATCGTGATTATCCTTTTCCTATAATTTTCTGAAAAAGGGGGGCTAGTGCTCACAGAACCTGACAGAACAAATTGAGTTTTTTAAACCATATTCGAACCAATAAGAAAAACTATTTTTCTTTATCATACCTAAATCATTTTTATTGTCATTTTTTTGCGAATTAATTCCGAAAGAACAGAACCTGTGAAAATTTCAATACTTTTTTAAATTCTAAATTAGATGTAATTGTATATAGAAGCAAATGTCGGAAAAATTCCCTCCTAAACGGTAACTTTTATGCTGAAAAGTGAAAAGTAAAATCGAAACAGAACTTTACATTTTCAAATATAATTGCAGCTCGACAAAGTTTTCGAAACTTTTATTACACGCCCGAATAAATGAAATTCATGCTACGGCAACATAATTATTTTACTGTTAAGTTTATTTACCACTACATCTGTTCAACTATTTCGAAAATGAATTTTCTTTTACATTTAATATAAAGTAGGCACATAATTATGTTCCCAGAATGTTCTTTATGCTTCAGGAATGGATTATTTTCAATTATAATAAAACATTTTCCGTAATTTTCAAGTTGAAAAAAAATTTTTACTCCTGGGAAATTTTAGAGAATAAAATTTCCGTAAAGTATATATTTGATGTGTTTGCAGAAATTAATGAATTTCAAGATCTTTACCGTTAAATTGCTACCGATGTGAATTTTTCCACTAAAAGAAAAGCTTGTAGAAACTAACAAAATATGTAAGGGAAATAAACGATGGAAGTGTTATTTAAGTGATTGTGAGTACGTAAACTAAATTATGTTTGCTACAAGAAATTCTTTTAAAAGCAAAGGAGTTTTCTGTTAAAATAAAAGCGTTGAACGAATTTCTTAGCGAAAAGTTGTTCAATCAGTAGATATGAAAGCAAATCTCTAATTAACGTGAAGATATTTATAGAGTTTTTCTCTGTAAAATATTTCATAGATAAAATATAAGAAAAGCTATAATTCTTTCGATGTAATCGTTAAATAATCTCTATGAGAACAGACCGATTTTTTTTAGAAAATCTTTCATTTGTATGGAGAGGGAAAGGAAAGGGGGGTGGTACTACTGGATTCTGATGTATTGAAGAGTTATGTAAAATCTTATTCTAAACACATTTTGTCTTTATAAATTTTTCGATACGACTCGCCATTTTCGAGAAAATCGCAAAAAATATTCGACTTTTATGGGGGAGAAGAGATGTCCGATTTTACCCGTTCAAGAACTCAAAAAATCAAAAAACAATTACAAACGCTCAAAACCTGCGGTTCTGGAAAATATTCATATTACAAATACTTTACAATTGTGTTTTGTTTGTAAAGATTTCATTGCACAGTACTGTATGTGGAAAATTTCTAATTGAAACTCCCTTCGACAGGATCTTAATTAGAAAATTTTCCGCCGTACCAATCAAAATCCATTTGAAAATTAATTTCACGGTGTTAACAAACACATCATTTTCAAATCGTACTTCAATTTCCACATAACTGAACTAGTTTGGATATTCGCCGCATAAACCAGCATATCTGATCCGAATGAAGTATATTTCATTTCCAAAGCGGAAGTTGCCAGCACCTCTGAAGTGAATCCATCGTCAACATGATGGTGTGGTGGGTCTATTCAACCGCCAAACAACCTTCCTTACGGCATTTCCTCAACATTATGTGGCACAACTTCAACTCACAAACATCAATTCCATCAGCATCAAACCCTGCGGCAGGCAACCAACTTCCAGTAATGTTGACAAAGAAGGCGCCTCCTCCAGTTAGCTTTTCAGCCTATATATTGCTATGTCACGCATACACACATACACAAAACAGCCTCCACCCGCACGTTGATTGTGTTAAACGAGAGGGACGGACGGGCTTATTGCTAAATGATTGTAAAAAAGCTTCACAATGATTTTCCAGATCATTACACAAAAGCAGCAGGACAAAAACTCCTTTTCGAGCAAAAAGCTCGCGTGATTCATTAAAAACTTTTAACGCACATTGAAAGATTTTACTTTTCTGCGCTCCCCTTATCCCTTGGAAACGTAATATATGTACGACGGTGTATGCGTTTAACGTTTACCCTCCAAGTCGTTGGAAAATCTTTAACATTTCTGAGCATTTTCACGGGGGGTGAAAATGATGATTTTTATTGGAAGTAAGCTTAAAGGCAAAAATCTTTTGATTGTAAAGGAAATCCCTCTAATGATGATTATGGCGATGATAACGTTGATGATGAGAAAATACTTGTACGTATGTATAGTTGTTTTAAATGAGTTCCATTGTAAAAACCGCCCCGTTAAATTTTGTAAGCACCGCGAACGTAAGTTGAGAACATCTGCAGATTATATAAACGATCATATGTCACCTTTCAATGGGAATTATCTGTACGAGTCGACATTTTCGCTGGCGGCACAACAAGGAAAATGTTGTAAGTGCCATGGATGAAAATCTGGCTGGCAAGAGGCAGCGATTATAGACATTAGAAATGCTGCTGGAAGGAAAATTCTAGTAGGCGCGGTTGAAAATTTTCGGGTAAATATGGGGAAAATGACATCAAATAAGTGCTTTAATGGCGTCAGACAGGTGGTAATAACCAGTTAAGACCCAAAATGGTAATATTCAAGTATCATAAGGACTCTTCTTGTATAAATGCCGTTTGTTTTTTTTTTGTCTCGTAGCCTTTGGCGTTTCGAAATATGCTAAACAGTGAAACAATTAAAGCAGTTACAGATTTTTTACGTAACTTCTTGAAAGTGAATTAACAGCAATTAAAAATTATGAATACTCTGAGATTTTTAGAATAAATACACTGAGTGCGAAAATACAAACCCATTTTTATGATATTGGGAGGATGAAATTTCTTTCAAGAAACCCAAAGCTTTGTCTAAATTTTAACGAAATTATTTTTAGAAAAAATCCGACCCCGGGTCTTTTCCCAAATTTGTTCAACCAGGAACCAAACTTTCTCTCTGAACAGAGCTTCAAATCATTTTTTTGAAGCGAACCGAAAACCACTGAACCTTTTTTAGGAACAAAAACTATAACTAAACGTAACAAAAGCTACAATTGCCACGGGCTAATCGTCAAATACACTATATGATAACAGACCACATTTTTATTTAGAAAAATCCATTTGTATAGGAGGGGGAAAGGAGTGGTCCGATTGGATTTTAATGTATGGAACAGTTATGTTAGAACATATTCTAAATACATTTCATCTTTATAAATTTTTCAAAAGGACTAACCGTTTTCGAGAAAATGACATGAAAAATTGTATCAAATTGTATGAGACGGGGTGGTTCAACTGGATTTTGATGTATAGAAAAGTTATGTAAAATCAAATTCTAAACACATTTCATCTTTATAAATTTTTCGACACGATGCACAGTTTTCGAGAAAACAGGAAAAAAGTATTCCATTTTTATGGGAGAGGGGGGAAGCAGCGATCCGATTGGATTTTGGTGTATGTATTAGTTAAGTAAAATTATATTCTAAACACATTTTATCTTTATAAATTTTTCAATGTGACTCACCGTTTTCGAGAAAATTGCAAAAAGCTGATACTTAGTTCAGGAAAGATACTTAGTTCATGACGTGAATTTTTGTACGAATTTTCACCAATTTTTTATTTAATTTTTTATTTAACAATGTTTTGGAAAATTCCGAAAATTCATGTTTAGCGTGCAACTTTAAGTTAGTTTTCAGTTTATAGCTCCGACATTATTGAAATGATCATCTAGAAAAAAAAATTTCAGAGAAAAATCTCAATGGAGAGACAAAAATCGCCTCCAGCAGTTTTTCCAGCAGTTTTTTACCCCCTTTCCGTTTTTTAATTGACAAACTTAAACTTTCTGCGCAGTTGCTGATTTTTTAAGCCAGAGATGCCTGGCAAAATGTAATTTGGGAATTTTCCCATTTCCATAAAACTTTATCTTGACATAAAATATGTATCATTCCAAATAAAAGCATATTTCTCTAAAACTTTGTTCACACATGTGTGATGTAGGTAAAATGTTATCAAGAAAGTAATTCTACGGTGGTCTGTCATAACTGTGTACGGAGGAGAAAGAAATTACAATCGGATAACATGTTCAACTCAGACTTAAATTTCACGAGAAAAAAATCTTTTTTTAACCCCATTCGCCTTCACAGTAGTTCAAGTTCAAAAATTTTTCCAAGAAAGTTGAATTTTCGATCTTATCAGAGATGTTTGTGTTTACTTTATTCAACAAAGACAGTTCAGACGTAACGCGAAATTAAAAGAATCCAAGGTAATTATGTCACATTACTGTGACATTTAGCTTTGCTCATGATATAATTTTATGACAGAAATCCGTATACGAAAACAAAAGAATTACGCAAAATTTTAATTAAATATGAATGGAATCTGAATAAAGAAAAAATGTTGAAAGGGAATTTTTTTTTAATAATTTGGGTTAGTCAATTCGAACTATGAACATAAAAAAAGCTACAATCGTCAAGTGCCAATCGTCAAATACTCTATATGAGGAAAAACAATTTTTTTTATTTAAAAAAATCAATTTGTTAGGAATGAGGGGAAGAATCCGATTGGTTTTTGATATATGACACGGATATGTAAAATCATATTCTAAACACATTTTAATTTTATAAATTTTTCAATATGACTAACCGTTTTCGATAAAATTACAAACAAAAAAAAACGGTTTCGTTTGTATGGGGGAGGGAGGAAGAATGGTCCAATTTTGCCCGTTCAAGAACTTAGCCTAGCCGTTTACGAGAAACGTAACTATACAAACTTTCAAGTCTCTAGCTCAATCCTTTCGAGAGTTATAATGTACACGGGCAGACAGAATGACGGACGGACGTACCGAGAAACGGACAGAGAGACGGACGGACAGACGGACAAACGGACAGACGGACGGACAGACAAACGGACAGACGAACGGACAGACAGACGGACAGACAAACAAACAGACAGACGGACAGACAGACAAACAGACAGACCGACAAACAGATGCACGGACATCCCCATAATTTTGCCTGAAACGGTGTTCAAACTTCTCAGAAATTTTCTATCTGGCCCCGTTCTCGAGTCCTGTCGATGTCTAATGTGATAAGGATTTTTCAAGAATTTTATTTAAAACACACTTGTTGAAGATTTTCTGTTTTTTTTTTTAGAAAAACCATTGACTTTCATGATCTACTATGATTATAGCGTAGTTGCTCTGTTTAATAGAAAAAAAATTAAAAAATATCGAATTCCAGCAGTGGGATTAAAAGGTAGTCCCATAACTTTAACCGTGTACGATAAACGAAACTAAAAAAATCAAGTTTCTAGCTCAATCCTTTCGAAAGTTATGGTGTTCACGGATGAACGAACGGATGGCCAGACAGGCAGACAGACCGATATACAGATAGTCGGACGGAGGGACAAACAAACGGACAGACAGACGGACAGACAGATGGACAGACAGACGGACAGACAGACGGACAGACAGACGGACAGACAGACGGACAGACAGACAGACGGACAGACGGACAGACCTACAGACGGACATGCGGAATTGAAAATCTTTTGTCATCCCAAAACACCCTGGTGTAGTTCATTTTTATGTCCGATGATTGGTTCGATGCGTTACAAACTAAATCTAATATACCCCTATATGATATATCATATACAGTATAAAAACCGTCAAAAATTTATTTATTCAAATTAATGAACAGAAAATATCATAATTTTCGGCAGTGCTCTCATAGTTACTAATTTTATAATTATTAATAAACAATTATCTCAGCTTTAGATCCATATTTATTTAGCAAATAAAAGTTGAGATAAAACTTTACAATGTTTACATATTTTTATTGTATTAAAAATGTCGAATCACATGAAATTCTCAAATTTTCACTTTTTTTATGCATGTAATGAAATTTTGTGGATATCGCATTTTTGTAAATTGCGAGATATTAATTGATTTTTTTGTTATTATTGTTATTTATTTATGTTGATTCAAATAATTAAATTGGTAACAAAAAAAACTGAATAATTGGATTATTGAAAATAAGCAGATTTTGAGTCCATGATTTTTAAAACAAGCCTTCAGGGCTGCGAAATATTCACATTTATTCGGCACTTTTAAATCCATAATGTATTATCAGTTGTGATCAACACAAAACTTTCTTCTGCAATATTTAGTTTCTGGAAAAAAATTACATTTTTTCAAATATCTCGAGAAGCGTTAAAGTTACGTAAAAACCTTTAACACGTTAACTGCCGAAGCAATTTTAAACCCATCTTCTTAAATTTGTGTTGCGACAAAAAAGAACTGCTGTGCCAAAAATAGGTAGACTGAAATTTTTTTTTTATTGTATCGTTTTATTTACAGTAGAGAAATTACATGCGGTTGGGTATCGTACAGTACAGTACAGTAGAGAAATTACATGCGGTTGGGTATCGCACCACAAAAGGCTCGTGCTGAACGCCACTTTTCTATCGGGTGATGTGAATACAAAAAAATAGCTTTTGCTAAAACTAATGTTTTTAGCTAATGCAGACTGCATACAGACTGCAGACTGCATACACACTGCATACAGACTGCGTACAGACTGCATACAGACTGCATACAGACTGCATACAGACTGCATACAGACTGCACTAGCTAAAAAACATCAGTTTTAGCAAAAGCTATTTTTTTTATTCACATCACGCATTGTGTGTAAACATCGCACGCAACTTTTGCAGCTGCAGTACGAAAGCAGCGCAGTAAAAGTAGCCAGGTCTGATAGTACCAGTAATAAGAATAAATTGTGCAGTAATTAGACAAAAACACGTCATTTGCGGTAATTCAAAAAAAAATCACATCTCATTACCGCAATATGAACCAAAGTTTTATTAATTTGAAAATATTAACAATGTCCAAATAACTGAGATTTGCAATTTCTAACAACATGCAACAGTCTATGGTAGAAAATAAATAAAATAAAAATGAATTTTCGGTCCAAGGTAATTTAAATTTGCTAACATTTTCCTATATTGCAAGCAGACACTGTAATCTGATATAAAATCGACCTTTCAGGTAAAACCGTTTGAAATGCTATATCGCTTTTCCACAATATATGGAAATGTTGATAGAGTACACGAAATGTTGGTAAAATGATATGACTTTGTAATGAATGTACGGTGTCTAATTCACCTGTAAACGTATCCGAACCGTAATTGCCGCTTTCTGGGAATATTCGGAGGAGACTGTGATTGCGATGAAGGCTGTATCCACCCAACCTAACCAAAATGCTACTTACTATAGTTTCATTGTAACTTCTTAGCACTTAAATTACTTTTACGCAATAAATCAAGTGGCGATAGTCATGAGCCGATCTTAACCCAGCCCAGTCCAGCCCCCCTTCTGAGTTGCTTTGGAAATGCTAAAAAATTCCAATCATTATAATGCAATTGAACGTGACTTCTTTAACTACCTTTTGGGGATAAGACTTTCCAAATGTAATCATGTTTTTTTTTTCTTCACTTTTCTTTAGTCAAATCTTAGAAAATCTTCTAATGGTGCTATTATTACTAAATTAAAAGCGATGCGTTCGTGACTTTTGGGTAAATTGAAGATTCGTACCATCAATAGACACGATTATCTAATTTTATTATTACTTGTAATTGAAGAAGCCTCATAAATATTATCTTTTTTAGCATTTTATACAACGTGTCGTATTGTTCAAAAGTTGAGGTAATAAATTTAAACATCATATATGTTAAATATACACCTTTCGGAATAATCATTAGTTCCCGACAATTTCACACAAGAGGAAGATAATTTCAAATTATGTGACAAAAGATAGAAAAGAAAACATGAAAAAAAAATGCTCGTAAGCTTTTGTTGTAAAAAGTCGTAAAAACACTTTCTATCAAAGACTTCTGTTTTTGAAATCCTTTGAAAATGGCCTAAGATATCAAATCAAAGATGATATAAATATCTTTGAATTTTGTTTGATTTAGCAAAAATATTCTCAAAAATTCAATTGTACGTTGATGTAATTACACTCACAGAACCCAAACTTACCAAATACACCTCACCGAACGAAAACTCACTGAAAAAATCTCACCGAACTTAGCAAATTGTCAGCTTATGTTGATTTCCTCATGTCCGTGTGTCTGTCCGTCTGTCTGTCTGTCTGTTCGTCTGTCTGTCCGTCTGTCTGTCCGTCTGTCTGTCCGTCTGTCTGTCTGTCTGTTCGTCTGTCTGTCCGTCTGTCTGTCCGTCTGTCTGTCCGTCTGTCTGTCTGTCCGTCTGTCCGTCTGTCTGTCCGTCTGTTTGTCCGTCTGTCTGTCCGTCTGTCCGTCTGTCCGTCTGTCCGTCTGTCCGTCTGTCCGTCTGTCTGTCCGTCTGTCTGTCCGTCTGTCTGTCCGTCTGTCTGTCCGTATGTCTGTCCGTCTGTCTGTCCGTCTGTCTGTCCGTCTGTCTGTCCGTCTGTCCGTCTGTCTGTCCGTCTGTTTGTCCGTCTGTCTGTCCGTCTGTCCGTCTGTCCGTCTGTCCGTCTGTCTGTCCATCTGTCTGTCCGTCTGTCTGTCCGTCTGTCTGTCTGTCCGTCTGTCTGTCCGTCTTGCTGTCCGTCTGTTTGTCCGTGGACACCATAACTTTCGAAAGGATTTAGCTAGAGACAAGAAATTTTAGATAATGTCATTTCTCGCAAAGGGCAAGGCTAAGTTCGTGTGCGGGCAAAATCGGAGCATTGCTTCCCCCCTTCCCAATACAAACAGTAAACCGTATTGAAAAGTTTTTAGAGCAAAAATGTGTTTAGAACAGGATTCTACATAACTCATCCATACATCAAAATCCAGTTGAACCACTCCTTCCTCTCCCCCTCTCCATTACATTACATTATATCCTTGAAATACCTATGTCAGGTCAAACCGTGCAGCTTCTTACGCCCTTATTTACTTACTACAGGTTTAATTTTTGAATTTGACCCATCACAGGTTGACTCAATTTTACTTTTTCTAACGCAGATCAACGCGCGCCTAAATTTTCCTGCAGGAAGTCGATGACGCCGTACACAAGTCGACGACTTTTACTTCATTTTTTAAGTGTAATCTAAGCGCAACTTATTTAACCTTTCGACTACCGGCATTTTTTTTGATTAAAATAATTGGTTTTTCGTTTGAATATTTGTTATATATTTGGAATCTACATATCTACATATGACGTGGAGTTGCCGAGGTTTTATTCGGGGTTGATTTGCTGAAATTTTATGTGAACCGTTCCCCGGCAGTCTAAAGTTAAGAATACTACGCCTGAGTTTTTTTTGTACACAAAAAGAAAAATTCAAGTTTTTAAGGACATTTATTTAAATTAAAGACTCCATTCCCAAGAAAACGTATTTCCCTTTAATGGAATAGTAAAACCATCCCTGAGATTTTCATCACTTAATCTCGTGTCGTCAAAAATCAACTGCTGCAAATCTTTCAAATCACGAACGTCATCCACATCGAAATACTGCAGTTGAGTCGATGATAAATTTAAAAATTTCAAATTTCCCATTTTCTTAAATGTCCCTGAAGCAATCTCTGTGATTGGGTTGTCTGAAGCATCCAAAGCAATCATTTTTTCAGCTGCCGCAAAGTAATCAATATTCGTCAAAGAATTATATCTCAGGTTAACTAAAATTGTGTCACTTAAATCATCAAAAATAATCGATTCGATATGATTATTTGTGGCATAAAATTCTTCTATTTTTCCTCTGAATTGACATTTCCATTCAGCATCCTTAGAAGTTTCACACCGCCAGTGGTTATGTTTTCGACGTCTGAATTGGATAAGTCCAATCTTTCTAGATTAAGATGGACAAATGTATTTTGGCCTATTGTTTTTATCGGATTGAAATCCAAGAATATATCCTCCAATTGAGTATTTTGTATAAATAAATCATTATTGATGATTTCGATTAGATTTTCCCTTAGACACATTTTTTTTTAAATTCGGCAAATTACTGAAAACTCCCTTTGGAAGGACTGAGATTTTATTTTTATCCAGTTCTAATATTGCGAGATAATTGAGTCATTCGAAGCTGCTTGGAAACACTTGTTCGATTATATTTCCACGAAGGACTAAAATTTTCAAACTCGAAAGGTCTTGGAAAATCATTTCTGCAATCACTTGAAAGCTGTTGCGGCCCAAATTAAGAAACTCTAAATTGGTAGCTTGTTCAAAATTCCACGTGTGTAAAGTTTTTAATTCACAATACATCATATTTACAACTTTTGCCACTGGGAATGTGACAAATAGATTTTTCGATACTGTCTTCAAATATGAAAAATTAAAATCGATCTCCATCACATCCGTGTGTATCTCGTCATTATTAAATTGTAATACTTGAGATGAGTTTAAACGCTTGCATACTACATGATCACCTTGGAAATTACAAAAATCACTAACAGTAATTTTACTCGTTAAACATGTTACGAGGTAACAATTTGAACACACGACTATAAATAACAAAACACTCAATTGCAACTTCGTAATTACTGGGAAATTTTCTTCACCAATCACGGGGACGCGTTCAACAAGTGTGACACGAAAATCACGTTGAATGTCAAGTTTTTATACGAATGACAAACTCAGCAGCAGTAAAGGTTCTTTGCCATTTAAGATAACAATACGACAAAAAAAATTAGTTGCAAAATTCATTTCGCGGAAGTCTGACAATAAATTCGGGGATTTTTGTTATTAGTTTGTCTTGAGGAGTCTTGAAGAGTGCTTGATAATCCGTTAAAATTCATTGGAAATAATGTTCGAGTATACTTTTTAAGAAATAAAATTCAAGCAATAACAAACCGAATGAACAAAAATAGATACGATAAGATAAGTAAATAAAAATATTAAAAAAATAAGGTCATTTGTGCATAAATTTTAGCAAGTTTCATTTGTATCTTTTTCAATGGGCTGATTTTACCACGCGTCTCAGAATGGCTAGATTTAGGTTTGTGGTCCCGGCAGCATCCCGGAAACTAATTTTTTGTCCCAGATTTTTCAAATTAGTGTGATAACTTTTCAAACACTAGAAGCAACGACCACTAAATAAATGCAAATAGTACTCTATTTTGGCTACTCCAACGTACAGATTTTTTTTGGCCTGCGGCACATTTTTTCAATCACTTTTCATAAAAGATGCACTATTTCTTTATTGCTACTTTTACTCTTTAGGATATATCATATATAGGGTCTTTCAACAAAGACATAACAATTTTGTATTTAAATAAAACACAGAATAATTGAGATATCGGGCTGAAATTTATTCCAGGTGTAGTGGACATGTTACATTTAAGTATGAAATTCGACGTCGTTTATATGGCCACCGCGAGCACGTTTGCTGATTGATTCTTTGGAGCCAATTTTCCACCTCTCTTCCACACATATCGGCCGGAACGCTGGCAATTTCGCGTTCGATATTGTTCCTGAGCTCCTCTAACGTTGTTGGCTTGTTGGCATAAACCAACGACTTAACATAACCCCATAAAAAGAAATCCAACGGCGTTAAATCGCATGAGCGAGGTGGCCATTCGACCGGACCATTTCTCGAGATTACACAATTGCGACCACCGACTCAGAATTTCGGTAGTAAGTTTTAATAATTTCCAAACGTTGCTCGTTCGTGAGCTTCACCATGATAAAAATGTAAACCTTTTAGCATTGCCAGATCATAAAAAAAGTTTTAGGGTGCGTTTTTATTAAAATACAAAATTGTTATGTGCTTGTTGAAAGACCCTTTAGAAGTATATGAGCCCATTTAAACCAAGCTAACTTGACAGTGTCAATCTGGTGGTGCTAAACTAGAAATGTATATTGCGTGGACTATCAATTTTTTGTATTTATGTACAATTTTTGCAATCTATATCATGAAAAGGTCACACAGGATTAAAAAAAAGCAGAAAAAATCCACAGGGCCAAAAGGTAAGTTTAAAGTGAAAATTCTACTTACAAACAAGTTAGTTTTGCAACTATTTGTCAGCGCCAGGAGCCCGCAGACTGCGCAGTACCAAAATACCGCTGGCAGGCGTTGGTGAAGTGGAACGCATTTATACAGGCGCCACATTGAAAAAGTGCAAACTTAGCACCGGTCTAAACGTGCCCCATTAGATTTACAAAAGGTTTGATTTCGGCACGTCCGTCCGTCCCTCCGTCCGTCTGTCTGTCCATCTGACTGACCGTTTTTCTGTGTGTGTGTGTGTGTGTATGTGTGTGTGTGTGTGTGTGTTTGTGTGTGTGTGTGTTTGTGTGTGTGTGTGTGTGTGTGTGTGTGTGTGTGTGTGTGTGTGTGTGTGTGTGTGTGTGTGTGTGTGTGTGTCCGTGAACGCCATAACTTTCGAAAGGATTCAGCTAGAGGCTTAACATATTGTATAGTATCGTTTCTCGCAAAATTACATAACCGTTCCATACATCAAAATCCAATCGGACGAATCCTTCCCCTCTCTCCCATGAAATTGGTTTTTTTTCATAAAAATTTTATCTGCCCTCATATAGGGTATTTGACGCTGCCTTGTGGTAGTTGTAGCTCTTGTTTTTTTTTTTTTTAATTTAAATCAAGCTTTTTTTATATAAAATGTCTTGTTCATCTTGTCCCGGATCGGTCGCCAACAAAAGTATGGTCACCCATACCCTCTTATGGGTTTTCCCACCTCCCCCTCCCCCGTGGAAAAATTCTTGCGGGCGCTCATGTTTGCAAGTGTCAATTTAAAGGCAGGCCATGAAAAAAATCGAATATTTACGAAACATCGATGCTTTGCATATTTGTAAGGTTATGTTGAAGATGAAAATTGGAACATTTGTAAGGTTTTCCGGACGGAAATATTGGAGAGAAAAACTAAAACATCAAAATAAACACAAATAAATATTCCTGTTCGTCCTTTACAAACCCGCATCTCATACATCACCCCAATATGATTTATTTGATAACTTAAAACTTTTACTTGAGTGTATATCTTTATTACAGCAAGAATTGACACGATTCCAATGCAATGCAACGTTAAAGTTTAAAAAAAAAACTTTTCCCAGAAAAAATAATAATCAAACGCTCCCACCAACTTTTCACAGGACACATAAATTTTAAACTTTTCAAATCTATGAATGAGTACACATGAGGACAGTTTAATTAAGTTTGATTTTGAATCATAAGAGTTTGAACAGTTTTTTTTTCTCCTTTTTCATAAAACTGTTTGGAGAATTCAAAATGCTCGCATACAACGGTGAAATGTAGATGCATCACATAGAATTTCCTATACATGTCCAACAGATAATTTCCAACTCACTATAAAGTTTTTGATCACTTGCCAAAAATATCTAAAAATCGATTTACCCTCAACATTATAAATAACTGCAACATATTCCACTAGAATTCGCATAGATACGAATGGATACACAAAAAAATATGTATATTCGGAGAATAAAGGGACGCTTCCAAAAATTCCATGATATTCGTATATACCGAACATATAAAAGCATAACATAAAATTGTATCCTTGCCGCCAAATAAAAGGGGTTTTTGTTTGTTGGCCCTAAAAAATTTTGGCATTAGTTCAGAGAGAGCATTTTCCTCGAGGGTTCACTGCACGATCATTGCGATTTTCCATCTATTTTCTATAGATATATATACATATGATGTTAAAAAAAATATTATTTTTGGAACAACAAATCTCATTTATTATGATTTTTTTTATTTCATTGAATTTTGAAAACAATTCTATGATATCAAACAAAAGATTGTAAAATTTTCGCTCTATAAAACTATTTGAAATCTATTCATGTTCAAAATTTGATGTTTTTGTTTATGCATTTGTAAAATGAGATTTTTTCATTCAATACAAATTGTTGAAACTGCCTGAAATAATTAGGATTTAATATTTTTGGCTCTTAAAATAAGGGTGTCAAACTCGCAGCCGTGTCTTAAAACTTGCAATTTTTTGCTGACAATTTTTAGGACATTCGATAAGTTATAGCGGAGGTTTCCAACCTTTTTATACTCTATATGATATACCATATAGGAGTATATTAGATTTAGTATACCGTTTATAAAGCATCAAACCAATCAGCGGATTCAAAAATTAACAACATCAGGGTGTTAGGGATGACAAAAGATTTTGATTTCTGCAAGTTCGTCTGTCTGTACCTCTGTCTGCGAGTCTGCCTGTCCGTCTGTCTGTACGTCTGTCTGTGAGTCCGTCTGTCCGTCTGTCCCTCTATCTGTCCGTCTATCCGTTTGCCTGTCTGTCCGTCTGTCTGTCTGTCTGTCTGTCCGTTCGTCCTTGAACACCATAGCTTTCGAAAGGATTTAGCTAGAGACTTGAAATTCTTTGTAGTTACGTTTCTCGTAAAGGGCTTGGCTAAGTTCTTGAACGGGTAAAATTGGACCATTTCTTCCCCCCTATATTTAGTGCATCATTTGAGGCTTGGCCTGCACATATTAAACATTTTATCAAAACTTATCAAACAACCCTCGTCCGTTAAGACACAAAAACATTGCGAAACATCTTCAAGATTCACCTCAACGAAAAACAGTAATTCTTGCAACTGACATCTAAAACTATTTTCCACACGTTTACTTTCTTATACGTAGTATAATACTTTCTTATACGTAGTATCTGTTAGTCTGTTAGTCTGTTAGTCTGTTAGTCTGTTAGTCTGTTAGTCTGTTAGTCTGTTAGTCTGTTAGTCTGTTAGTCTGTTAGTCTGTTAGTCTGTTAGTCTGTTAGTCTGTTAGTCTGTTAGTCTGTTAGTCTGTTAGTCTGTTAGTCTGTGTACAAGATTGCTCAAAAACTAATAGAGCTAGAGCCATGAAATTTTACAGGCATGTTTGGTCTTGGAATGGGACGATGCTATCAACTTTTGGTGGAAATGCTGCTTTTTAAAAATCGCGATTTCATTTTTTGTTATTTATTTCGAAACTACTCGTTTCCCAATAGTCTTATGTATAACTGAAGTTGGAAACAATAAAATTTTCTAATACATTTTTGTATTTTACTAGAACTGCGAATCTTAAGCCGTTACCGAGATTTATCATTATTTTGAAAAAAATCAGTTTTTTGCGATTATCTCGAAAAAGCAAGGGTTTTTTGGTGGTTAAAAGTATGCGATGAATTAAAGAGAATAATGTTTGCCACAATTTTGTCGGTTACCGTTATCCGATATATTTTACCGTTATCGAGATATTATCATTAATAATTTAGAAAAATATATTTTTGCAGTTTGCTTTCAAACTAACGGTTTATCGAAAAACAAGCTAATGACAAAATTAAACGTATTAAAATTCTCTACATTTTTGCCTTTTACCGTAAATTGATATCTTTTACCGTTATCGAGATATTTTAGATTTTGTAAAACAAAAATTCTTATTTTTATGTAAACCAAATTCTATTCGACAGATAAATCGTACAGAAACGTAGATTTTGTATAAGAACGTCATGTGCTGTTCACATCAGATATGTTTATTTTCATATTCTTCGTATGTTTTTCCCACGTTAATACAACAGAAACAACCTGAACGAATTAGTCACGGATTTCTGCAAGCAATAGTGCAATTCACTTTACACAATTTTAACTCCTTATCATGCAATGAAGCCTGATGAAGACGAAAGTGTATTTTTAAATCTTCTTATCGTATATCGTTGGCGCCATGGACGCCGCCTCCGCTTCGATGATGTTTAGTTTTGAAAATTCCATTATATAATTCTTTATTCATGCTGATAAATTATTTCCATTCAAACTTTTATCGGCTGCGTTCATGCATGCAGCAAATATGGAGATTTTTTTTCAATATCAGTCTGGCTGATGCATATTATGCAACAACCACGCCCAATGTCCCCGACATTGCATGCATGATATTGCATAATTAAAGTGGAGTAAATTCCACTAAATTGTGAAGAGAAATTTTATTAGATTTTGTCAACAGCGATGTATTGGCGGTAATGAGGGACGTTTTACATTCATCTTTAGGGATGCATTTAATTAATTCCCTTATTTATGACATCAATAACGATTAAGGTTAATGATGTGAAAACAGTTTCAGGCAATTTTTAAAATGTTCTTTTTGATGTGATTAATATAAATTAAAATCTATTAAAAAATATGTAAAATCTATAAAAAAAAACTAGCCGTTAATTTCTTTTGTCCTTAATTTCTTTTGCCCCTTGATGGTCTATGTTGGAGCTAAATTCGGCTCGGTAGTTTCCCCGCGAAAGGGAAACCACATTACCCCCTCCCCTTACTCCCCCGCCCCTCGCGCTACTTTTCCGTATGCCTATATTGGAACCAGAACCACCAAAAACACTCATGCCAAATTTCAAGACAATCGGTTCAGCCGTTTTTGCGTGAAAGAGGCACAGACAGACAGACAGACAGACAGACAGACAGACAGACAGACACACAGACAGACAGACACCAACTCATTTTTATATATTAGTATGATTGAAAAATTCTCAAAAAAATTAAAGTCATATTATATTTACGGAAACATAAAAAAAGCTACAATTGGGGGAAAAGAATAGTCCAACTGGATTTTGATGTATTGAACATTTTTGTAAAATCATATTCTAAACAGATTTCATCTTTATAAATTTGTCGCTACTATGGGCACCGTTTTCCAAGAAATAGAAAAGAAGTTTTCAATTTATATTGGGAAGGGGGTAGGAGTGGTCAAACTGGATTTTTATGAATAGATAAGTTTTGTAAAATCATATTCCAAAGACATTTCATCTTTATAAATTTTTCGATACGATGCACAGTTTTCGAGAAAACAGGAAGAAAGTGTGCCATTTGGATGGGAGAGGGAAAGCAGTGGTCCGATTGGATTTTATTGTATGAAACGGTTATTTAATATTCTAGACACATTTTGCCCTTATAAATTGTAACTCATGTAACTCACCGTTTTCAAGAAAATTGCAAAAAAACTGTTTCGTTTGTATGGGGGAGGCCGTTTTCGAGAAAACTCCAAAAAACTATTTCGTTTGTAAGGAATGGTCCAATTTTGCCCGTTCAAGAACTTAGTCTAGTCATTTACAATAAATGTAACTATACAAAATTTCAATTCTCTACCTCAATACTTTTGAAAGTTATGGTATTAACGGACGGACAAACGTACATGCCTTTTTTGCCATTTTCGAGAGTTAAAAAAAAGATTTGCAATTTTTGAGACTTTCACAGCAAATTTCCCCGTTTGCGAGAATTTTAAACAGATTTTTGCCATTTTCGAGAAAAATTTTGCAAATATTTGCCGTTTTCGTGAAATTCTGATTTTTGAAAATTCTGGCCTAAAAATCCGTTTAGACAGAAAAGATTATGTCAAGTTTTGAACGTCGAATTGAACGAAACTATTGTAAAAGTTGATATTTTAGGGGCTGTCCAAAAAAAAAACAAAAAAATAAAAAAAAATTGTGATGGTGTGACGGGAGTACAAATTCCATTCAACAAATCGCGAAAAACGTGACGAAGGGGGACGGGGAATCCCTAAAATTAAGCTGACGTTATGTACAGCCTTTTCTGCATTTCAAAACTATAGTTGAGTTCGTTCACGAGATATTGTGAACACTGTAAAAAAAAACCAAAAACACAGGAATGGGAAAATCATAGGTTTTGTATGCTCATCGTGTGCTCATCGTATGCTCATCGTGGGCTCATCATGTACTCATCGCCCATCATTATAAATGCAACATGAAACTCAACACACCCCACTATAATACCAGCATATAGGGTACGATATACTAATCACCTTTTAAGGAAGATATATTTATAAACGTCTCGCCTAAGATATACGCTCTAAATTCCCTATTAACAAATGAAATTGTTTTTTCTATTAATTCACTCAAACTGTAGACCATATACGACTCTTTAAATTCCTTGTGTAATTTTCTTCATTTTCCAAGTTTTTTTATTCGCAAAACATTTTTCCTTCATACCTCTTCACATTCCAGTAAATTCTTTCCCTTGAAAAAAGGGAAACAGGTCAAATGAATGTTCACACTAAATTGACTTTCAGCTCGTCTTGTTTCTTTTACGCCACGCTCGTTTCAATGGTTCTTAAGGGCAGAATTTTTTTTTCTTCCTTATGAGAGACATAATATACGTTCGTGTACGTGTAATACGTGATAATTTACGTTGGCATGTATATCCAAATATACTCATATACACACCGAAATATATAGACGAGTTATAATACATTGAAGAATAGTACCATTCTGGTGGGAAAACATGCACAATGTCTTAGAATTCCTTAAGGGACATTTTTCAATGGACGGCACAAAAGGGAATTCTGGAGCAAAACAAATGAAAAAAAGCCAAAGGAATCGGGTAAAAAGTCATCCTCGGAGGGAACTCACTGACACTGAATAAGAGACTATGCCCTCATCCTTACATACACTTTTCCATTAGAGGGATCTGATCAGGACATCATACATGTCCCCATACAGAATGCGAATTGAGTGCATTATACTTAGGGTAACCATATGTCCCGGAATCGACGGGACAGTCCTGGATTTAGGACACTCAGAAAAAGGGATTAAAAGTCGTCGACTTGCGTATAGCGTTATTGGCTTACTGCAAAAAAATTTAGGCTGTGCTAGACGCGTGTTCGCCTGCATTAGGAGAAGTAAAAATTTGTCAACCTGTGGTGGGCGAAATTCAAAAATTAAAAAGTAAAGTAGGGCGTAAGGAGCTGCTCAGGCTAGCCTAAAATAGATATTTCGAGGATGTATTGTCATGTAATGAATAACTCCGTCTGCCCGCTACAGGCCAACTTGGATCAGCTTTACTGCGACATGTTCAATTTCAAAGAAATTTGCCTGCGGCGCACATTTCCCCTTTTTTTAAGTTTTTGGTCAAATCAAGTTTCGTTTCAGTTAGCTTCGCACTCCCCCCCCCCCTCCCTCTTCACGCTCCCCGTGCATCTTGTCCCAGATTAGCCATAACAAAAAATATGGCCACCCTAATTATACTATAGTCGCGTGCCAATATTAAAGCTCTACGTTGGCATGGTGTAGGGATGTTAGAATTGGATCGTTGCCTAGGGGGAATGCCGACATGTACACACATTGCTAATCGTCTGTACGCTCCATACACACACACACAGATGTAAATTCATAAGTGCCATAAGTACATGCAATTTAACTTGAATATATTCTCAACTTAAAGCTCTCTGGTTACGATGAAATTTAATCCCGATGGATTTATGAGGTACAAGAATTTATCGCTAAAAGTTTTTGAATATTTTTTTTTATTTAAAAACACCAATTCACGGTAAAACAATGAAGGAGGTAAGCACAGGAAATACAAGAATTGTGTTGAAAGCGTTCTCAATTTTCATACTCTAAATCAGAGATGGAAAAATGTGGTGTGTGGATGGTAAGGATTGTGGGAGTGGTGAGGTAGAATAAATCACAAACACTTTCACTTCTTTTCATTACATTTCTTTACTTTTAACTTAATTCTTTTTTACAACTCTCCTTTTACAAATCTCTTTTAAACTCTTTTTAGCCAACGAACTGTACAAAACTTTCTATTGCGTTCTACGCTTAACTTTCTACTCCGTTCTAGGCTTAACTTTTTACTGAACTCTATGCCTTACTTTCTACTGGACTTTTATATGTTATCTATGCGGAAGATGAATTCTTCCGCTTAGATATATATTACATATTTCCTAAAACATTTCATTCATAAGCATCTTAAAGTTTTCCGAGTTCAATGGTTTATTCCTGGTCAGCATTTCTTCATTTCATGGCCGTGAATTCTTCCATTGAATCCGACCTTGTGCTGTGTCAACAAAACATAAGTGCATTGGATTTCCTCATTGAGTTGCATTAGTGACTTAATTGTGCAAACGATACGACAATTGTTTATGTTTACATATTTTTGTTTGTGCATTTAAACATCTGTCGTTCCATGTTTGGAAATTTGACCGATATTTTAAATAGCTCAAGTCAACGTAGAAAATCCAATTACTCATATTTCCGAACCGCTGACCGTATTATAAATATTCTTAATTAGATCAATGTTCTAATAACTGATCATTACATTCCTAACATACCATCCCTCTTACAAAAAAGGAAAATATCGCAGATATTTTCCGTCAGCTTCCCCATTTAAATTTCATAAGTTTGCGTAGTTTACAATTATATGCTTATTCTAACTAGTTAAATCAATTTAATTCTTATGGCAAAATATTTGTTTCTTATTTTTTTTTTTTTTTTTTTATTTTTTTTTTTATGTTAAGTATTGATGTGAATGAAAATTTTACAAAATGTGACTGTAAACTAATTATTGTTTGTTTATTTATTTCTACTAATATAAGATGATTTTTACACAATTGATTTCTTTAAAAATGTTTTTTATAATTATATATATATAAATATTATAGTTTAACTTAATTACTTTCTGTCACTAATTACTTATTTACTACATGCCTTAGCACTTTGTGCATATATCAGACGAAATATCATATACCTTCAATTTAACAGAACATTATTTTTGATTTAAACAACTGCGTTAAATACTGTTTTTTTTTCTCTAAAATTTTCCCGTTTGCAAGTTTTCTAAGTACTTTTAACGTTTTTATATAATTGTTGGTTTTAATAGACTATTATTCGTTAAACAATTTTAAACGGTTATTATGGATTCGTTTTTTCCGTTTGTTAGCCATAATTATTGTGTTAACTTCGTTCGGAATTTCTACAACGGTAAATGGACCTAGCCATACTTGTGAAAGTTTTCCTTTTTTGGCAGCATCTTTTACTAAAACTTTGTCCCCTACGTGGAATTTGACGGGGTAAACCTTTCTATCGTAGTAGGTTTTTGTCTTTTCCTTACTATTTCGTAAATTTTCCCTGGCGATTTTATACGCGGATTGTAATTTGGATTTTAAACCTAAAACATAATCGTCATAGTTGTATATTGGTTGAGGTTCATGTTTAATATCAGTTGGGATCGATGGGTTGTAACCATATAATACTTCCATGGGGGTGAATCCCGTGCTACGATGAACAGTTGTATTATGGACAAACATGGCCTGTCGTAAATGATCGTTCCATGTCTTAACATTTTTATCGACGAATGTTCGAAGGTATTCTACTAAAGATTTATGAGACCTTTCTAACGCACCATTGGATTGTGGGTGGTAGGCCGTTGTTTGGACCTTTTTTACTTTTAACAATTTACACAGTCTCTTAAAAATATCGCTCATGAAATTTGACCCCTGGTCTGTTACGACTAAAGAAGGAATACCATATCTACTAATTATTTGATCAAAAAAAATTTTTGCAATTGTGGAGGCTTCTAAATCATTAATTGCGTAGCAATCTGTAAAACGAGTTAAATCGTCTTCGAAAGTCAAAATATATTTTTCTCCGTTAACAATTTCTTCCAAAGGACCTACTATATCTAAATAAACTTTCTCAAATGGTCTCGTAGCGGTATTTGGAATTACCATTGGCATCATATGCATGCGACCGCTTTTATTTTTCTGACAGGACGGGCAGTTTTTAATATATTTTGCAATATCTCTTCCCATATTTTTCCATTTATACTGTTTTCTTATATTCCGAAAAGTTTTAAAAATCCCTTGATGACCGCCTAATGGATTATTGTGAAACGCTCTCAATATCTCTTTGACATCTTCAGAATTTGTTATTTCTACTACCTCATTTTTTTCTCCCGATAAAATTTTTAACCGATCCTGAGTTATGTTAGCTGTACTTTCGTTACTGTCCTTAATTAAATTTTCTTCTTGTTCTATGGCTTTTCTTTGTGCTCTAGTTACTGCTAGAATGGTTTTTTGATCCTGAGTCTTTTCTTCTTGATTTACTGTATTATCTTGCGGTATCCTACTTAAAGCGTCAGCAACCTGATTTAATTTTCCTGCTTTGTATTCAATAGTGTAATCATATTCCGAAAGTTTATGCCGCATTTTTACCAACCTGGATGTTGTATCTTTTACTCTACATTCCCCAATTAAAGGTTTATGATCTGTTAGAATTTTGAATGATCTTCCGTAAAGATAACACCTGAAATTTTTTGTTGCCCAAACTATGGCTAATAATTCCTTTTCGATAGTGGAATATCTACGCTCGGCTGGATTGAGAGATCTGCTAGCATAGGCTATTGGGTGTTCGACCCCATTTTCACCTTGAGATAAAACTGCACCTAAAGCTTCGTTACTTGCATCGGTCGTTAACGTAAAAGGTTTCAAGAAATCTGGATATCGTAATAACGGTGGATTAATCAATTTTTCTTTCAATTCTGTGAATGCTTTTTCACATTCCTAAGTCCATTTGAATCTTGTGTCTTTACGAAGTAATTTATTTATGGGTTCCGCGATCTTCGAAAAATTTGGGATAAATTTTCGATAGTAGTTAGCCAACCCTAAGAATGATTGGACTTGTCTAACCGTTTTTGGAACTGGAAAAGTTTGAACGCAAGCCGTTTTGGCAGGATCAGGTAAAGCGCCTTTTTCGGAGCAAACGTGCCCTAAATATACTACCTCTTTTTTCAAAAAATGACATTTCTCCAATTGTAATTTTAAATTAAACTTCGATAAACGACTAAAAACTTCGCGTAATTTTTTATTATGATCAGTTAAATTTTTCCCGTGGATGACTATGTCATCCAAGTACACGAAACACTTCCAACCTTGGAGGCCTGATAAAACAAAATTCATCATATTCTGAAAAGTAGCAGGAGCTCCGGTTAAGCCGAAAGGCATTCTTTTAAACTGATAATGGCCGAAAGTAGTACTAAAAGCTGTTTTTGGCCTATCTTCTTTATCAACTACTACTTGGTGATATCCACTCGCCAAGTCAAGTGTAGTAAAGTACCGTGAGTGACCCAGTTGGTCAAGAATGTCCTCGATTCGGGGGAGAGGGAATGCGTTTCCGACAGTGGCTTCGTTTAATTTTCGATAGTCTACTACTACGCGCCAACGCTTTTTTCCGTCTGGTCCAGCCTTTTTAGGTACCACTAAAAGCGGGGAATTCCAAGGGCTTTTACTTGGTTCTATTATGTCGTTTTCTAACATATCTTCAACCTGTTCTAAAATAACTTGACGTTGAGTCTCTGGTAACCGATACATTTTCTGGTTAATGGGCACTTGACTACCCTTTACTGGTATTTTATGGGTTTGCGCTGTAGTGTATGTTAACTTATCTCCCGTGAGATGAAATAATTCATTATAATCAGAACAAATCTCAATTATTGCTCTCTTCTCTTCCGCATTATACTCTTCGTTTAAATTTAAACCTTTTATTATTGCCGCGATTCTCCATTTGTCTTTCGTGTATCCGGTAGAATTGGTTTTATAGTAAGTATTCTTAAAATTTTCATCCATATTTCCCTTTGAATTTATTTTCTCTTTATTCTCGTACTTGAATTCTCTACCTATTTCTTCATTTCTTTTCTTCCCATAGTTATTTAAAATACTTATATTTCCTTCTCTTATACCCTGTATACCTCCTTTATACCCTTCATTTTTGATTTTTACTTTACCACATATATCTTTTTCATTTTTCATTATTTCTTTTCTCATAAAACAACCATTATTATTCTTCTGTGTTTCATTATTAACTTTAACGTCATTTATTTTTCCCATAAAACCTCTTATTTCATCATGTGTCTGTACTTTTTCTAAAATATCTTTACTATATTCTGTATCAAAATCCTCACTTATTTCCTTATTCAATTCACAAATAAAAAACTCTGATGCCGGGTACATTTGCGGCCTATATTCTTCCAATATTATATCTTCATTATTCATATTTAAAATACTAACTTTCGCTATATTATCTTTGCCCTTAATCAAACAATTTCCCATGTATACCCCTGGCTTTATTTCTTCTGCATAACATATTTTCTCTTGATTATCGTTTACCTTAACTAATATAACTTTTTCACTTCGAGCGGGAATCAGTGCTTTAAAATTTACTGCTTTTGAATATAGCGATTTGGTTCGGAAATCGGCATCCTTTTCTCTCTGAGTCTCTTGAATACCTCTTTCTTTTGGCACAGAAAGCGTGTCTGACTTACTTATTGAAACGTCTTCAGGGTTAAATTCACCGAAAAAAGATTCCAAATAAAAATCATCGGTTTTGCCCCAGATATTAACTTCTCTCGGAGTCTCATTAATATCCTTAAAAGACTTATTCAAATAGTTAGATGGTTTAGTATTTGATTCTTTGGCTAATTGTGAATGTGAATTTTCACCATGAACACAAGTACTAATTTCTTGTGAGTGCAATTCTCCATATTCAACACAATTTCTACCCGTGGAATCGATCCCCTCAGGGTGATAGGACTCCGGTTTGCACAAGTGCTCCAAACAGGATGGGCTAGTCTCCTCAGAGTCATTAGTACCTCCTGTAAAGCTAATTGTCCCCTCAGGGCAAACTTGTGACTGGTCGCTGTCCCCCACGCAATTGTCAAATACTTCATCTTGTTCAATCTGACATTGACACTTTTCTTCCGCATATTTTCCTTGATACATTGGTAATTTTATCCCTTCCCGTGGAAAAACGATCTGTTTATTAGGACCTTCTATGTTTATGTGCTTCGTTAAAATATCGCTTCCTATTAAACCATCCCCTGGCAAATGTACATCTTCGTCTATTACTTGAAAATCGCAACTTATTTTGTTACCTAATAATATTTCCCCATGACAGGTACCTAATGTATAAGTTTTTCCACATACTCCCCTAATTTCCAATTTCATACTCTCGTCTATCTGAACTGTATTCTTTAAACTCGATCTTTTGATTAAGCTCAAATCAGCCCCCGTATCTATTAATAAATTTGCCTTTTCGTTTCGTGCTATATCTAAAGGAAACTGCACCATTGGCGTTTTAATGGCTTCCAAAATGCTACTCTGATTCTGACCTGGATTAAAATTTCGCTCTGTTTCTCTCAATTCTAAATTTGATTGGGGCTGATTACACCCTAAAAATTCCTCCTTTATTTTTATTGCCTGACTGGGGTGCTTGCAGCCGGCATTTGATCGTTTCCCGATCGTTCTCTCTGGCTTTGCTCCCATAAAATTTTGGGATGACAATTAGAAATATCATGCCCTTTTCTCCTACAAAAACTACAAACCTCAATATTTGCACTGTTTGTTCGCGCGTTAAATTCATTCTGCGTGTTCCTATTACTTTGTATATTATTTTCCGATCTTGTATGATTATAATTTCTATCAGAATTTCTCTGGAATCTACTTCTACAATCGCGACTAATGTGTCCAGGATTTCCACATGTATAACAAGTTAGTTGATTATTTCTATTGAAGTTTGGATTTTTTCCCATCCTCCTATTATGGTCACTAAAGTTATGACGGTTTGTATTGTAACTGTTTCTATTATCATTAAACCTATTTCCGCTAAACTGATTAAAATTATTCCCCTGAAGACGATCATAATTTTGATGCGACTGATTATTACCTAAAGCATATTTGTTGAACGTATCTATATTTCTCAAATTATTTATGGGATTGTTGTAATATGAACTTGAACTGGGTACCTCGGTTTCCTCTAATTTTTCTAATTTATTTATTAATGCATCTAGTGTTCCCTCTTGTAATATTGCATATTGCCTAAAAATGGGATCAGTCAGTCCTTGTTTAAACGTTTTGAGAGCTATACTATCATATTCCTTATTAAAACCTAGCTTCTCTTTCGGATACAACTGTTCTATTGCTACTTTGCACAAAGAATTTTTCTCCGTTACACGTCTACCAAAATCACAAATTTTTTCGCCCGGTTTTTGTATACAATTTCGTAATTCATCACACAGGTTAACTAGAGATTTTTTTGGCATATAATTATTCACCAGTTTTTCTTTGAATTCATCGAACGTACTTATACTTTTATCGCGCATCAAATTCGCGGCTTCTCCGGTTAATGTTAATGAAATTAGGAATTTAATGTAACTTATTTGATCATCACCTTGAAGGGTATCATAATATATTTTTATCGTTTCTAGATACGTACGTAATTCTTCAGGTCTTGTTCTTGAAGGTATACCCGAAAAACGGGGTACTATTTTCGTGATATAGTCAATCATTTTTTGAATGACGTCACTGGTATCTTTTGACATGATTGGGTTATTTTCTAAAGAGTTTTCTTGAAATTTTTTAATAAGTTGGTCGTTTTCTGACGTAAGTTGGAGGACGCGATCTTTATAATTTTGGAGTTCTCCCAATAATTTATTGCATAAACTGAGATTTTCTGTATTAGGGGAATTTGTGTCACGATTTGAGAGTTCTTCTAATTCTTCTTGTAAAGTTTGATTTCTTTCCTTGTTAAGATTTAAATTCTTACTTAGTTTTTTGATTGTTTGTTCTGCAATCTCAAGTTCGTTCTGTATTCGTCCCTGTTCTTCCTCGTTTTGATTTAATAAATTTTTTAGGTGTGCCCTTTCTTTACGTAGGTGATTTATTTCTTTATGCGCGTTTTCGATCTCACTTTTCGACTGTTCTCTATTTCTTTGTAAAAGATCTAAAACCTTATCAAGTAATATATCGGTAGTTTCGCCTTCGCCTATTGTTTTATTATCTTCTGTTAATAACCTATTAAGTTCTTCAAATTCTTCTTTTGACACGAAATCCTTTATTTCCCGCACTAACTGTTCCTGTATATAATGGATATCTAATTTTAATTTAGCTGCCTCTTTCCTAACATTAGTTAAATCTTGCTGTTTTTTTTTTCAATTGGTTTTCTAAATTTTCATAATACTCTAATTTTTCCTTAGTCAAAACGTTTTTTCCCGACATGTGTAACTTCAACGCATTATACTTTAGTAATTATATTTCGAAGAAAAAAAAATCTTTTATTTAAATAACCGATATTTCGCCATTCTTAGCATAAAAAAATAATAACATATCACTAATTTTGGTAAATTTTGACAAACAATGTACTTATATTATATTCCAAAAATTGTTACAAAATAATTCCTGACATACCAATTAATGTTCTCATTTTCCTCTGTTGGTTGGTGATTAGCTGCTCCAATCCTACGGTTCCACTGTCTATTGTCACTTGGAAGATGATTTAAAGCTGATTCTACTGCGCCTTTTTAACAGCTGATATTAAGATGATCTTTCGTTCACTTTTATCTCGCCTCTTGACAGTAGATGACAAGTGAAGGTGGGCTCGTGTAAGATGATATCTTTAACTTGTTACGTTTGTTATTTTATCGTATAGCTGGCGTTTACTGCTGTCTTTTATATCGAACTCATATCTCCTATTTTTCTTTTTAGTTCTTATTCCTTGTGTATGTTTATTTTTTTTTTCACTATTGTCACACCACTGTTGATCCCATTACTACCTTTTTACACCACTTTTAGATGAGTTTGTAGGTTCGGATTAAATATGTCAAAAATTTATTCGACAAATCGCTGTCCGGCTGCGCCAATTATGTGGTGTGTGGATGGTAAGGATTGTGGGAGTGGTGAGGTAGAATAAATCACAAACACTTTCACTTCTTTTCATTACATTTCTTTACTTTTAACTTAATTCTTTTTTACAACTCTCCTTTTACAAATCTCTTTTAAACTCTTTTTAGCCAACGAACTGTACAAAACTTTCTATTGCGTTCTACGCTTAACTTTCTACTCCGTTCTAGGCTTAACTTTTTACTGAACTCTATGCCTTACTTTCTACTGGACTTTTATATGTTATCTATGCGGAAGATGAATTCTTCCGCTTAGATATATATTACATATTTCCTAAAACATTTCATTCATAAGCATCTTAAAGTTTTCCGAGTTCAATGGTTTATTCCTGGTCAGCATTTCTTCATTTCATGGCCGTGAATTCTTCCATTGAATCCGACCTTGTGCTGTGTCAACAAAACATAAGTGCATTGGATTTCCTCATTGAGTTGCATTAGTGACTTAATTGTGCAAACGATACGACAATTGTTTATGTTTACATATTTTTGTTTGTGCATTTAAACATCTGTCGTTCCATGTTTGGAAATTTGACCGATATTTTAAATAGCTCAAGTCAACGTAGAAAATCCAATTACTCATATTTCCGAACCGCTGACCGTATTATAAATATTCTTAATTAGATCAATGTTCTAATAACTGATCATTACATTCCTAACAAAAACTTCACATACCAAATCAGAGATGGAGAAACTTCACATACCAAAACTGGTCAGAATATAATGTTACAAAAATCTTTTTTACATCAAAATTCAAATCTTCTTGACATCAAAGAACCACTTCTTCCCAAAGTAACACAAGAGAACGCAAAATGGACGCCGCGACCATAACATCAAGAAATTTATGCAAATTTAACACTTTACAACCCATAGTGTTACTTAGTTTTCCCCACCCCCCAAGATGACGGATTCGATATGGCGGATTCAAGATAGCGGATTCAAGATAGCGGATTCAAGATGGCGGATTCAAGATGGCGAATTCCGGAAAATTAATTTTGGAATTTAGACCTCAAATTCGTGATCGACGACTTCAAAAACCCCACAATGCTGATTGTAACTAAAATTATCACGATTTTTCATTTTTGCGTCCGCCATTTTGGATTCGTTATCTTGAATTTTGAAATTCTGATAACGTATTCGAAATTAGCGACCCCAGAGAAACCTCAAATCTAGCTTTTGAGCAAAAAATTCACTCATAGTTCGTAAAAATTGTGTGTATTTTAATAGCTTCTATTAACTTTCTTTTTTTGAGCGTTTGTTTGCTTGTTCTTCTGTCAGTGTCAAATCATGTAATTTGATTTTGACTCACTTTCACAACTCCGATTACCTTTCAATTTTTCACGCATCCGTAACTCCAGTGAAAATACAATATTTTTAAGGAGTTCGTCCTTGTAAGGATAATAAGGCATATCTTTTCCTGAAATTTCCACGATAAAATCTTATTTGGGAGTCTGATTCTGACGTTAGAAAGTCTGCAAAGACAGCGGAAGGTATTGTAAAGGTGCCGCTCCACATGAGACTAAATGCCGTCGAGAACCTCTCGATAGCAGCTACTCGCAAATGGACACGTCTCTGAGAGTCGCTCGCAGAAACTCGCAAAAACTCGCGAGCTAGTTTCTGCGAGCTGTCAAAAGTGATTCTACTCTCTAGTCGATACGCACTCACTGAACTCTCGGGGAGTTGCTTGCCAGATACTCGTACGAACAGCGTTTGAATTTCGCTAGTAGCTCTCGAGAACTCGCCAAAGCAAGGTCAAAAAATCAAGATATTGGCCTTGAAAAGAGAAAAATCGCCGAAATTAACTCTCAAATGGACAACCTCCTGCGAGTAACTCTCGAGAGTTTTTGAGAGTTACTCACGTATTTACTCTCATGTGGAGCGGCACCTTAAGGACAATGTGAAAAAAATCTCATCTGAGGATTTTGGGATCACTGAATCCGATTCTCATGTTAAGAAGTCTAAAACTTGAAAAAATCGGAGTACTTTTGCAAAAGTACTTGAAAAGTTCCAGTATTTTGGTAAAAGTACTTGAAAATTTTGAAGAAAAATTTAATTTAATTCAAATTTAATTTAAGGTACTGCTAGTGAAGGATCAATTTTTGAAAATACTGATGGCGTGACTATTTACTGGTACTGATCATCTACTGAGATATGAAATTATGAAATGTACTGAAGTATGCCCAGCTCTGGTGGTAAGCACACTTACCACTATGCCTCAAAGGGTTAAGCATGGCAAAATTTAAAATCTCTGAGGTAAAAAAAAATTCTAATTTTCACTGAAAATTTTTTAGGGTCGATAAATTTCGCCCTGATTCATGTTTTTCTTTGCAATTCTAACCACTACCAATTAAAAACCCTAATTCAGCAAATCGGAACGCATTTTCCGACAATCTATTTTTCCCAATTTCGCTTGTACATTCCCAAAATGATAGGAAAAACTTAACCATAATCAAAGTTAATTATCTCAAAAGATATTCTCTGTCACGTAGAACAGCAACGAATTGTTATTTAATGGGCCATGCAAGGGACGTATTCATGTTTTTATATATGTAGGAGGGGGAAATTCCTTTTCAGTATTTGCTCAAAGAAATTCCAAATGGTAGAAGCACCCATCCAGGAAGCGAGGACTTTTATGGTTTGTCGCCAATTTGCTTTCGCTTAGTTTATGTTCACGACGAAAGTAGCATCGAGTCAGCATTATCGGTACAACAAAGTACCTACTACAAATGTATAACAAAATTGTACCGTCTCTGTACGAATTGTCGGCCATCATAATACACATACTTATTCTGGCAGATATACCAAGTTATGACTACGAATAAAATTTAACCAATTCTTACAGTAAATTGGTCCTTTTCTTGGTGAAAATTGCCTTCAGCTCAAAATCACTGGGGTGTATGGTGATATGAGACAAAGTTTTTATTGAGCCCACACGAATCCAATACGAAATAATACTGAAATCTTCACTCAAATATAACATACGCACTCACACATATGACCAACATATATTGTGGTCGTCTTGAGATTTCCAAGGATATAAGAATGAATCGTTTTTCGTATATTTGATCAGAACCAAGAATTGCTCTTTAGTTAGATTGCTTGCTAGATGAAAGGCCAACGACTATGACGACATGGATATAACAATAAGGACTATGAAATATAATTATTACACTTTTCCTGATTGTTTCAACTTTAGTTGATCTTAACAATATTTCGTTACGAGAGGAAAATTGAGGTCCTTAAAATTTTCATACGAATTGAATAAATAAAATGTCCATTAAGTAAAATTTAATTTGGAGAAAATTTAAATGGATTTTTATTAACTTCTATTATTTCCTTTCTCTTTTCCCTCCACCACCCACCCCCCCCCCCCTTCCCTTTTCCGTCCCTTTCCACCCTTTTCCTTCCTTTTCCTTCCTTTTCTTCCTTTTCCACCCTTTTCCACCCTTTTCCAACCTTTTCCACCCTTTTAAACCCTCTTCCACCCTTTTCCACACTTTTCCACCCTTTTCCACACTTTTCCACCCTTTTCTAGCCTTTTCCAACCTTTTCCACCCTTTTAAACCCTCTTCCACCCTTTTCCACACTTTTCCACCCTTTTCCACACTTCTCCACCCTTTTCCACACTTTTCCACCCTTTTCTAGCCTTTTCCACCCTTTTAAAATTTCCTTCCCTGTCTCAAGCACTCATAAGTTATTTGAATGGTCGGAGGTGAAAAAAAGAAATAACATAACAAAAGCTATAATTGCCAATCTGGCAATCATTGGAGACCCGTATGGTGATATTCGTATCAAAATTCGAACAGTTATACCAAAATTCCACTTTGAAGTCAAACTTTCCAATAAGATTTTTTAAAATTTATTCCAATCGGATTTTGATGTATGGGAGTTTTATGTAGAATCATATCCTAAATAACTTTTGTTCTTGGACTTTTTAGATAAGATGCACCGTTTTTGAGATATTCACAAAAAACGATTTCGTTCGTATGGGGGGTACCCCCCCTAATGGTCCATTTTTGCCCATTAACGAACTTAGCCTCGCATTTTACGAAAAACGTATCTGTGCAAAATTTCAAGTCTCTAGCTCAATCCGTGCACCCGCAATCCGCGCCACAGACAGACGGACAGACAGACGGACAGACAGACGGACAGACGGACAGACAGACGGACAGACGGACAGACAGACGGACAGACAGACGGACAGACAGACGGACAGACAGACGGACAGACGGACGGACATGCAGAAATTAAATATTTTTATCATTCTAAACACACTGGTGTAATTCATTTTTTTGTGCGACGACGGGATCTTGGCGTTACAAACGGTAAGGCAAAGTTAATATACCCTTTGGTTTCACCATACGGGTATAAAAATTCAAGCTAATCGGCTCAGACATTTCTGCGTCAAAAAAATCTAATTAAGGAAAAGCGGAATTTTTATACCCGCATGGTGAAACCAAAGGGTATATTAACTTTGCCTTACCGTTTGTAACGCCAAGATCCCGTCATCACACACAAAAATGAATTACACCAGTGCGTTTAGAATGATAAAAAAAATTGAATTTTCCATGTCCGTCCGTCTGTCCGTCTGTCCATCCGTCCGTCCGTCCGTCCGTCCGTCCGTCCGTCCGTCTGTCTGTCTGTGGCGCGGATTGCGGGCGCATGGATTGAGCTAGAGACTTGAAATTTTGCGCAGATCCGTTTTTCGTAAAATGCGAGGTTAAGTTCGTTAATGGGCAAAAATGGACCATTAGGGGGGGTACCCCCCATAGGAACGAAAATGTTTTTCGCGAATATCTCAAAAACTGTGCATCCTATCAAAAAAGTGCAAGAACAAAAGTTATTTAGAATATGATTCTACATAAATCCCCTGACATCAAAATCCGATTGGAACAAGTTTTAAAAAAATCTTATTGGAAAATTTGAATTCGAATGAAATTTTGATACGCCGTTCAATTAAATCACCATACGGGTTTTCAATAATTGCCAGATTGGCAATTATAGCTTTTGTTATGTTTTTTAACACAAAACACCCTTTTTTTTATACACTTGTTGTCAGCACAAAACATTCTTCGGTTTTTGAACTTTCAAAAACTTACGTCGGTTTATGATCCTTTCGGCAATAAAAATAATTCAATTTATGCTGTTTTTAGCACAAAAAATTCTTCGGTTTATGAACTTATTTTCAGCACAAAACACCCTTCTGTTTATAAACTTGTTGTCGGCACAAAATATTCTTCGGTTTTGAACTTCTTGTTAGGGCAAAACTTGCGTCGGTTTATGATCCTTTCGGCAATAACAATAATTCGGTTTATGCTGTTTTTAGCACAAAAAATGCTTCGGTTTATGAACTTATTTTCAGCACAAAACACCATTTTGTTTATAAACTTCTTGTCAGCACAAAACATTCTTCGGTTTTGATCTTCTTGTTAGGGCAAAACTTGCGTCGGTTTATGATCCTTCCAGCAATAAAAATAATTCAGTTTATGCTGTTTTTAGCACAAAAAATGCTTCGGTTTATGAACTTATTTTCAGCACAAAACACCCTTTTGTTTATAAACTTCTTGTCAGCACAAAACATTCTTCGGTTTTGAACTTCTTGTTAGGACAAAACTTGCGTGGGTTTATGATCCTTTCGGCAATAAAAATAATTCGGTTTATGCTGTTTTCAGCACAAAAAATGCTTCGGTTTATGAACTTATTTTCAGCACAAAACACCCTTTTTTTATAAACTTGTTGTCAGGACAAAACATTCTTCGGTTTTGATCTTCTTGTTAACGCAAAACTTGCGTCGGTTTATGATCCTTTCGGCAATAAAAATAATTCGGTTTATGAACTTTTTTTCTCTCCTAAAAATACTTCGTTTTATGAACTTTCTTTGTTCAATTTATAATGCAAAAAAAAAACTTTTTTTCTCGTTGCACATTTTTTCCAGGCTTATCATTGGAACATTTAAAGAAAGTTTTGAACCAATTAATATGTCTTAAATGGATTTTCACGAATTTCTATCATTTCCAATCCCTTTTCCCTTATTTTATCACTTTATCCAACAATTCCTTGATTTTTAAGTTTGTCAAACAATATATTATAAGTTTGACGACTTCAACCATGCTACAATTTTCAACTATTTTCCTAATTTAGAGGATATTAAATGAATAAATTTGTATTTAAGTTAAATTCCCTCCAGAGGCGTCTAACTCGAAATTGGTTCATTTTAATTTTTCATCAAATAGAGATTTGATTTAAATATTTCCGAACCATTGCTTGTAAATAATAATAGTATCGTGGTTTTCAAATCCAAAGTTAGATGTAAGTTCAAGACAAGGAGCATCAAATATACCACAATTTCTAAATCATACTACAATCGCATTAATATCAACAATAAACTCTATGACTTTCACAATTTCGAAATGGAATTGCATTTACAAATTTGTATATTATTCGATAGTTATAAAATATACGAACTATATTTGGTTGTCTTGTATTTATAAACGGTCAAAATTTATACCAGGCCATTTAATTTTGGGTATATTCTCTACCATTGGCGAAATTATTTGTTTTCTATACTAGAAAATTGTTTACCATCACAGAAATTATATGGAATTTATTCGTACAGTTCTAATTCCTTATTTAAAACATCGGCATCGTATTGACTGTTTGAAATAAATAGATGTGGTTTGATAGTTTGTGGTTCAGTGTCTCAAACAAAAGCTTGATTAATAAATTCTAAAATCGTTCTGAGCAGAACACACCAAACCGAATGTAATTAAAATTTAATATCTTAAACAATTTAAAACTTATTTTAAGTTCCAGATTTGTCGGTAATTTGGAGCGAAGTTTAGTGCTTGTAACTTTTGTACAATTAAGTAAAATTCCATAGACTTTATTCTAGAAAAACTTGCATAACTTTTCCAATTTTTTAAGACTTCTTAGAGCGGTTTGCTCCAACGAAACTTAGCAACTTATGTCGAACTTAAATTTGTTAAGTACCACAATTTCTATGGTTTAAGAAGGCTAAGCATAACTTAAATAGTTATGACTTGTATCAGCAAACGGGCCTTAGTTTCATAACTCAAGAATAGATTTTTTTTATAAATTCAGAAAAAAACCCTCCATCGCATCAAAAAATATCCTGTAAAGAAGAATTTATTCTAAAATTTTACGAAAACTTGTGCGAAAACTAAAATTTTAATTTTGAAAAGGTTTTTATGTGGCTTTTGAGATGTATTGATAAAATTTTGAAGGTATTTTGATAGGTTTTTGGGGTATTTTGATATATTTTGAAATGGTTTGAAGGAAATTTTATCGGTTTTTTAGTGGTTTGTAGGGATTGGACAGATTCTGGAGTCAGTTTGATGAGTCCAGATGAGAATTGTCAGAAGTTTGAGGGATTTTGATGGGTTTGTGAATGAAATGGAGATATTTTGTTGAATTTTGAGGTTAGTCTAAAAAATCTTGATCAATTTTGGGGTGAATTTCACCAAATTTGATGGTTTTTTGGTGTAGGTTAGAAGAATTTTGACGTTTTGTGGGGTGGATTGGAAGGTTGTTGATGGAATTTCAGATGAGTTTAGAAGTTTTGTTTGATTTTGAGATGGGCTCCCGAGGATTTTGCGATGAATATAAAAGGGTATTGATGGGTACCGAAAAATGATTTTGAAGTACGTTGACGAATTTCGAGATTGGTTTCAAAAATCTTGAGGGATTTTAGAGCTGGTTGAAGACCATGGGTTCTGGGATGAACTGGAGACGTCCTGATGGATTGTTAGGTTTTGGGGATAGTCTAATGAATCTTGATCAATTTTGGGGTCAATTTGACAGTCTTTGATGGGTATTCTGGATTAGGTTAGAAAATTTTGGAATGCACTGGAGACGTCTTGATGGATTTTGGGACTTTATCGAAGGTTCTTCATGGATTATAGATTCGATTATCACCATTAAGATTAGATTTTGGGATAAAGTCACACAAGCGACTAAACTACACACAAAAATCGCGTAAAAGCCGGAGGATGAAGAAAGGGAGCAGATTCGAAAAGAAAAAAAAAATTAGCATGTCGTATCGTCGGGGTAGTCGCATAATTTAAAAGAAAGTCACGAAAATAACTTGCCCCCCTTTAAAAATAATACATAGACATTAGATAATCTACCCCAAAATGTTGAAGATCTGTAATATTAAAACCTACTTAAAATATAACAAATTTACATATAGCCAAATTCTAAATTTTTTAATTTAAAAAGGTACGTTTTATCCATGAAAAATTGAGTACGATTAAAAACCCTTTAAATTCCTTTAAACCCACCATTAAAGAAATACTTTAATTAATCTTTAGGGATCGGAAGCTGAATTAAATCTATTTGACTAATTCCCTAAAAAATTTCATAAATTACTATTCTAATAAACAGTCAATTAGATATACGGGTCGCTCATCATGAATTTCCGACAATTGGCTTTTGTTAAAGTAAAAATTCGTGTAATGGTAGGAAAATAAGACAGATAATTTCTTTAGCCTCCTTCAGAATTTTGTTTTTATAACGTGAGAGTTCGTTGTTGATTCGAACCAAAAAAAAGGGGTGGCTAGCAAAAGCGTTAGAAAAAGGTTAATTTTTATCCTTCAACCCGATATCCCAAAAACTCTACCCTTGTCAGATAAAGGTTTTGACATTTTTCTTATTAATCTCCTCTTCGTTCGCTCAATTAACATCAAATGACTTACCATAATTTTTCACTCCCCATACACATATACTAAACGACATTCACTTTGATGTACATACGGATTTTTAACACCTATAAATTGTTTGTCTTGGCGCTACAGTACAAAAGCTTACCTGTAAGAGAAGAGAAAAAAAAATCATTAAGAATTGTTATCTTTTAATTAACGATCAGACTCAAGTGAAAAGTCTTTGAATGTCGGAAAATAGCTAAACAGGCTTGTATCTAATTTACTAGTTAAGCAAGTAGGATTTAAAAAAAAAAGCTTCACTTTTTTTCGAAGGCTTTATCTTTTTAAGAATCCCTCGTTCATGGTTGATTTTTCATTATTTTGGGAACAAAAAAAAAAGTCACACAGAGCCAAGTCTGGCGAGTATAGTGGATGTGGATGAATGTTTATCAGCATTGTTTCCAGTTTCTTCCTGCCACCTAGTTAGGCCGCTGATTGATGAATTTTTTATACTTCACTTACGACAAATTTCATCCTGATAAAAGTCAAAAATAGACTTTTAATTACAACCCTAATCCGGAATAATTTTAATCCCATGGGGACACAATTTCCGCTAAAGTGTGGCTTAGCACAGAAACAACAACACTATATACGAAAACGGAAGTCCCCTAACATGATTGAGTGTCGTTAAATTGAAAGGCGAAAGGGAGTCCTTGTGCTACTAAGCCAACATCTTCAGGTGAAAAAGTTAATTTTACCTGTTTTTGGGGTGGCAGTTTATTTTTCTTAAGAGGCAAAAATTTGACATAGTGCTTGAGTAGCAACAAAAAAAAGCGTATGTACCAACAAAAAAAAACGTACGTACAGCACAAACTGGCTTTTTTTGCCTTATAGCTCCTCCAGAACTAAGCATTATTGAAATTTGTACTCATATATTGTGAAAGGTGTACAAAAAAAAGTTCATTTCATAGGCGAAAAACGAAAACTTTCATACACGATGCGAAAATGGAAGTGGAGATGAATAATAAATCAGGTAAAAAATAACCTAAAAACTTTCCCAGTCGACAGGAGTTGCAGACTTTTCCATTTTCATCTCATCAATATTTCTGTGTACTTGAGCTACAATACAAGCTGAAAGTTTATATTTATTCGTAGGTGAAATCGTGAGATGGTACCAATGACGATGACGACGGCATAACCACTTTTTTAGGGAGGGAGGAATGCAATACTACTTTTATATTCATCAAATTTAAAAATGAGAACAAATAGAAAACTGGGTAACAGACCGAATTTTTCAGGTGGCATAAATTTGGCATAGTGAAGACTTCTTAAGGGTAATTTTACAATAAATTTGGATAAAAAAAATAGTTTATGCACAAACAAAATCAGGCCAATTGATTTTTTAAAACCAAAGTTTTTTTTTGTTTCATAAAATATAGAGAAGCTTTCTTGAGGATATAAAAATATCACACACTAGTCGTTGCCGGATTAAAGTTTATTTGCACAAGTTTATTTTGCACAAACAAAAAACCACCAATAACTTAAAAACTTTAGAAAGAATATCAGTTGTGATCAACACAAAACTTTCCTCTGCAATATTTATAGTTTCACAACATAACAAAAGCTATAATTGCCAATCTGGCAATCATTGGAGACCCGTATGGTGATATCCGTATCAAAATTCGAACAGTTGTACCAAAATTCCAGTTTGAAGTCAAACTTTCCAATAAGATTTTTTAAAATTTATTCCAATCGGATTTTGATGTATGGGAGTTATATGTAGAATCATATCCTAAATAACTTTTGTTCTTGCACTTTTTTAATAAGATACACCGTTTTTGAGATATTCACAAAAAACGTTTTCGTTCGTATGGGGGGTACCCCCCCTAATGGTCCATTTTTGCCCATGAACGAACTTAGCCTCTGTACAAAATTTCAAGTCTCTAGCTCAATCCGTGCGCCCGCAATCCGCGCCACAGACGGACAGACGGACGGACGGACAGACGGACAGACGGACAGACGGACAGACGGACAGACGGACAGACGGACAGACAGACAGACGGACAGACGGACAGACGGACAGACGGACAGACGGACAGACGGACAGACGGACAGACGGACAGACGGACAGACGGACAGACGGACAGACGGACAGACGGACAGACGGACAGACGGACAGACGGACAGACGGACAGACGGACGGACAGACGGACGGACATGCAAAATTCAATTTTGTTTATCATTCTAAACACACTGGTGTAATTCGTTTTTTTGTCTGATAACGGGATCTTGGCGTTACAAACGGTAAGGCAAATCTAATATACCCTTTGGTTTCACCATACGGGTATAAAAACATATGTAAAAAATAATATGTTTTCAAATATCGCGAGAACCGTTAATGGTCCGTAAAAACCGTTAAAGAAGAAATTCAAGAAATTTTATTTCCTTTGAATCTGGTTATATGCATTTTTTCACAGAAGCGCATAGTTTTCGAGAAATTTTCAAAAAAGCCAGACATTTCCAAAAAAAAAAATTTTTTTTTTTAAATATGTTGAGAACCGTTATAGATACGTAAAAACCGTTGAAGCAAAAAACGTAGAAAATTTCATACCCTTTAAATTTTGTCTCATTCATTTTTCCAAAAAGTGCATAATTTTCGAGAAATTTTCAAAAAACGGATTTTTTTGGAAGACCGTTAAAAACACGAAAATTAAACACTAGACACATAAACGAATTTTATTAAAAATTTAATTGAAAAAATTTGTTATTTTAAAATTTTCCCGCTTCTCCCATCTAGCCACCGCTCCTCTTTTAAATTTCTGCACAAATTTTACTGAGATTTTTACTAAAAAATTGAATGATACCTCAATTTACTTCGCAGATTCAATCATCCGGTATCCCATCAATCAATGCAGTCTATTTTTTCAAAAAAAGATAAGATAATTAATTCAAATTCAAAGGATTTTCTTTTCCTAAGAAATTACTTCACGATTTATATGAACTTTACTTGTAATTCCGCATGAAATCAGCTTCAAACTTCAGAATTTCAAATTTATTATGCATAAAAAATCAATCGGATTTTCCACATTTTTATCCATGGAGCTACTTTATTTTCCCCCGAGTTACCTACTTTTCAATGGAAAGCGAATTTAAAAAAGAAATTTATGATTTGAAATAAGATTGAAAGATGATTTGAAATTTCCTTGAAAAACGCTTAACATTGCCGCAAAGGGGATTACTTCCATTTTAAACCAGATTTTCATCGAAAAGTAAATTATCCGATTCTTATAATGAGAGTGTTGTGAAATTGGGGGAAGGGGCTAAAGATTTTTATACAGTATTTTGAGAATCATATAGAAGTATGTTAGATTTTTAGTAACTGTCTGTAACGCATCGAACCAATCGTCGTATAGAAAAATGAATCACACCGGAATGTTTGGTGTGTCCGTCTGTCTGTCCGTCTACGGGTCCGTCTGTCTGTTCGTCTATGTGTCCGTCTGTCTGTCTGTCTATCTGTCTGTCTGTCTGTCTGTCTGTCTATCTGTCTGTCTGTCTCTCCATCCGTCTGTCTGTCTGTCCATCCGTCTGTCAGTCTGTCTGTCTGTCCATCCGTCCGTCCGTCTGTCTGTCTGTCTGTCTGTCTGTCCGTCTGTCCGTCTGTCCGTCTGTCCGTCTGTCCGTCTGTCCGTCTGTCCGTCCGTCCGTCCGGCCGTCCGTCCGTCCGTCCGTCTGTCCGTCCGTCTGTCCGTCCGTCTGTCCGTCCGTCTGTCCGTCCGTCTGTCCGTCCGTGAACACCATAACTTTCGAAAGGATTGAGCTAGACACTTGAAGTTTTCTATAGTTACGTTTCTCGTAAATGGCTAGGATAAGTTCTTGAGCGGGCAAAATCGGACCATTCCTTCCCCGTGTCACATACAAATGAAACAGTTTTTTGCAATTTTCTCGAAAATTGTGAGTCGTATTGAAAAATTTATAAAAGTAGAATCTGTATAAAAGTAAAAAAATATGACTTTACATAACCGTTTCATACATCAAACTCCAATCGCACTACCGGTTCCCCCTCTCTCACATGGATTTTTCAATGAAAAAGAGTATCTGACGATTGGCCTCTGGCAATTATAAGTTTTCTTATGTCTTTTTTATTGATTTCCTTTAATACCCAAGTAGTACAAACGTCATAAAGTGGTCGTAGCGACTTTAATTGGGTGACTTTATGGTCGCGACGCGTGCTGTACGACCACTTGTGCTGCTTGAGTAATTATTTGGAAAATTTAATATTCAACAGAAAATTAAGGATCAATTTTGATAAATTATGTTATCGATTTCCGTTTTCCTTCAATATCTAAATCAACGTGATATATAAGGTGTGGCTGTGTTTAACGAAAAATCTACAAGATTCCTATCTATAGTTTTAATTACTATTTTCGAGGTGGTTTAGATTTTCCGAGCAAGCACCCTTAGCCCCACTTTCCCCTACCATCGAGATTCATGATTAATAGCTCGCTGCTCTATGTCGCTGTCAGACGATGAAAAACAAAAGTAAAAGCCAGGAAAAAAGATCAATTTCCCGGTTCAAGTCAATTCGAGTGTGTGTTGCGCCCTCAAGGAGATCTTTTAGATTCTGGTATACGATGGAATCACTCTTTGAAGCCAACAGATGTATGTTCCTCCCCTATTTTTCGATTTTCCATTCGGCTTGAAATGAAAAGCCGAGACATACTTTTCGCTTATTTTTGTGAAGTGTGTACGAATTCGGTTGAAATCTCATACACATATAAATCTTTGATGGAATTTGAGAATTTTAGAAAACTTCAACGAAAGACGAGAAATCCCCAAATCTATTCGGGGATGATGGGAGAAACTTGGAGATACAACCATGTGACAGTTAAATTTTGCCTCGTTTTACGTTAGCTCGAAGGCACTTCCAAGTCCTATTCCACCTTCAAATTTGTCGACAAAGACGAATGAGATTCACTGTTTTTTCTTGTGGTTTCTTTCAATGCGGAAAAGAAGATCCTTATCCGCGGTGTTGTTTACGGTTTTTGTCGTCTGCTTCCTAGAAACGACACAGAAAGCAAAAAAAAACTTTATGAAAAACGACCGCTACCTAAATTTTATTTAGTTTTTCCTTCACTTTTCCTTTTTTTTAACTTCTTTTTTATTTTTATTTTTTGCTTATCTGCCTTCTATAAAATCATTCTTCTAAACCGTCACACAACTCACTCAAGCAATGAAGGAGTTTTTCTTTGAGCCAAAGCTTATTCAAAAGTTTTTAGAATTTTCTTTCCTTTTGTGTGGACATCTCAACTACTGACACCTATTTTCTTTTTCATAGGAAATTGTGTTTTTTTTTAAAGAGGGGGCTTCATTATTGCAGAAGCTTGAAGATTTAAATAAGGTAGATCGAAATTTTTATTTAGTTTTCTTTCGTTGTGGCACCGAGAGATACTAATTGGTATTTTTGTTCTATTTTTATTTCTTATGCTTTTATTTTGCTTTTATTTCTGATATACAGCGCTCAAAAAATTCTTCCCCTCTTCCCCTCTTCCCCTCTTCCCCTCTTCCCCTCTTCCCCTCTTCCCCTCTTCCCCTCTTCCCCTCTTCCCCTCTTCCCCTCTTCCCCTCTTCCATTCTTCCCCTCTTCCCCTCTTCCCCTCTTCCCATCTACCCCTCTTCCCCTCTTCCCCTCTTCCCCTCTTCCCCTTTTCCACTCTTCCCCTCTTCTCCTCTTCCCCTCTTCCCCTGTTAGCACATATTTTTATACTCTACATGACATACCATATAGGGGTATGTTAGATTTAATATGTTTGGGATGACACAAGAGTTTGATTTTCACATATCCATCCGTCTATCCGTCTGTCTGTTCATCTGTCTGTCTGTCTGTCTGTCCGTCTGTCTGTCCGTCTGTCTGTCTGTCCGTCTGTCTGTCCGTCTGTCTGTCCGTCTGTCCATCTGTCCGTCTGTCCGACTGTCCGTCTGTCCGTCTGTCTGTCCGTCTGTCTGTCCGTCTGTCTGTCCGTCTGTCTGTCCGTCTGTCTGTCCGTCTGTCTGTCCGTCTGTCTGTCCGTCTGTCCGTCTGTCTGTCCGTCTGTCTGTCCGTCTGTCTGTCCGTCTGTCTATCCGTCTGTCTGTCCGTCTGTCTGTCCGTCTGTCTGTCCGTCTGTCTTTCTGTCTGTCTGTCTGTCTGTCCGTCTGTATGTCTGCCTTTCCGTCTGTCTGTCTATACTTGAATAACTTTCGAAAGGATTGAGCTAGACACTTATATAAATAGTAACATTTCTCATAAACGGCTAGGCTAAGTTCTTGAACAGCCAAAATTCCACCATTCCTTCCCCTCCCACCATATTTAATACAGACAGATCCGAAGGCAAGCGTTCGCCGTGATTCGCGGACATTCGCCAAGAGTGTGATCGTATAAAAATAGCAAGTGATCTTCTGTAACATACCACCAAGATATTTAAACCCCAATTTAACAATGTCTATCAGTTGATTGACATTAAATTCTACAACGAACTTTTAAACCCCATAACAATATATCAAACATGTGACATTAATTGTTTTATCACACGCAATTAATAAAAAAAAAGACTTTTCCTTTACAAGAAAATCCCATCCATATAAAGTTACATTTTCCAAAGAATAAAGAAAATCAAATTGAAATTGAATCGAATATTAAACATTCGAAAAACGTTAGACATTTGAAATCCACCTGTCAGGTGAGAAATTTATTCCCCTAATGTAATTTACATGCTATAAACTTTTAATTTACATCTGGTATCTATAGAATCTATGGTAAAGAGATTCAAAACTGCCGCCAGCATTCTGCGACACAGTAATAAAACACACTGTTTGATTACGCAATAATCAAATCAAATCCATGAAAATAATAATGAATAAGACAATAAATTAAAATACGAAATCCCATCCGAATTGAAATTATAGCTTGTCTTATACTTCCTACCAGACAACATTTCTTGAGATTTTAATGATTCCATTCACGAATTTCAGAAGCTCCGAGACATTCACACAAGCTCCATTCCAAAACCATCTTAGAATCTGTGCAGCCCTTATTTTAGTCATTGCTGGTCCAATTATATTGGGGGCTCAGCACACCCCAATTCTCGACTCCATTTGACGGAATTCCATGTCAGTCGTGTGTTCAGCAATCGTGTAAAAAAATTCTATTCTGCATGAGTATAACTTTTCCCGAAAGAAAAACAGAGAAAGAGTTTCTTTCTGCCAATAAAATAGAAATCCCTTTCGAAAGCTTCAAAATTTTCCTCTCTAAGAAAACAGAAAGCATAATAAATAAAAACAAAATTCACTACAAATAAAGTTTTCCCTCTGGTGATGTTCTTCTGTTCAATTTTTTATTTCTTATGTAAGAAAATTCCACGAATTGGACCAATTAAATTTCAAACAAATTACTAACAAGTTTTCTATATGGCGTCATCCAAGGACTATAATAGCTTAAGTAAGTTATCTATTCAAAATATAACCACAACTTTGATGTTACTAGCAGGGTTACCATATTTTTTTTTTGGGTCAATCCGGAACAGGTTGAAAGAGGCCGTGCGGGGGGGGGGAGGGTTGATGCCTACAACGGAAGACCAACGAAACCACAAAACTTGAATTTGAAAATGAATTTTTATTTGAATGAAAACTAAGGAAAAAGAGTTACTCAATTAGCGCCGCAGGCAAAATTCTATAAACAGAATGCGGCGGAAAGATTCACATCAAGAGCTACACAGTCCCAAACGAAAAGTTACTTCATTCTTTCCGCTCTTTACATTCAATAACAATGACACCGGAAGTTATGAAAAGAGTAATTAAAACAAATGCGCCGCAGGCGAAATTTTTTCAAATACATGCGGCTTTTGTGAAGAATCGTTGAAAAAATGCGTCACAGACGAAAAATTGATATAATTTACAGTAACCCCCAGCCGAAGTTTTTGCATATTTAGTTATAGTTTTTTCTAGCGTTTGATAAGTTATAGTACTGAATTAACAAATCACTGAATTGGAAAATCCGGGACAACATGCCTAAATCTGAGACTGTCCCGGGCATTCCGGGACGTATGGTCACCCTAATTACTAGGGATGAGTTCGAATTGGGCAATTGGAACCATGTGGCGGTTAAATGGATTTTCCTTCCAGTATTCCTGACTTCTCCAATATTTCTTTCAATAAAAAGTTTCATCAAAATTTTCCTTTTTCGAATTGCAAATTTTCATAGAACATAAAAAAACCAACAATTTTTTAATCTATTTATCAATATTGGACTGATTATTAGAAAAGGAAATTGGTGGCCATATGGCTCTAATTTCTGGAAACAAAATTGAGAATAATTATTAGACATAAATTTCGCCTATTTTCATGGCATTCAGATTTTTTCCGGACATTTTTTGTGTAAGACATCAGGAATTTCTTGGAAAACGTTATCTGAGTGGAACTTTGTTTTCGCAGGACATGAAAATAGGGGAAATTTATGTCTAATCAAGGCGAGGTTTAAAGAAAATTTTAGACGCCCTTTTTTTGAGTTTTTCGCAGAAGAATTTTTAGCTCTACTAGCACTTTTTGTGTGTACAAGTATTTGTCACCAGAAATGTATCTAATATAGTGGCAGATACGTTCCATACTTCAAAAATGCTAATAGGGACCAGTTATCAAAAAATTTAACATACTAAAAAAATTAATGCGAAAATCCTTTTCAATGCGAAAATTTGGGCAGCTTTCATTGCGATGCTAGAAAATCGGTTTTTTTTAAATGCATTTTTAATACATAAAATACAGAAAACCTCCTAAGGAAATTAATTTTATTGCCACATTTTAAAAACAATTGTTGAAACCAGATTGTTTACATGATTTTGAAAATCGTTTTCCAGGCCTAGTTCTTTTACATTTAACAAAAGAACAGACAAAAGACATTCATAAGAATTCCTTCAAAAATTAAAAAGTCACAATAAAAATGAATCGCTATTAAGGTTTCTAAAAAAGAAACCTAATAGCAAATAATTTTTCACCTAGGCAACATCAAATCATTAAAGGTGTTTTGAATGATTTAAGATTGTCGTTTCTCTGAAACACCTCACGCTATTACAATCGAATAGATTTGTAACTACGTTACGCAAATCGGCTTGAAGAGAATTTCTAATGACACTACAAAATAAAATAAAAAATAATACGGAAAATCCCTCATAATTACCTCCAATTTAGGAAATGCTCATAGCATACCACTCAGGAAACATAAATGGCACTTTTTGAAATTAATATAATTTTTCTAAAGACACAAAAGCCCAGAAAAATATGACAATTATAATAAGCTCTACACTAAACGATGTTTTTAATACCATTTAACACTCCCGCATTGTAAATCCATAACTTTATTTTATAATTAGAAGACCAGCACTTTGAAGATTTTTACCTTAACAACAAAAAGAATATCAAAAGTGCAGGTTAAAATAACAACAATATTTTTTCGCATTTATTTATACATCGTTACAGTGGCGTGCGATGACGTAATTTTGTAAACCAAATAATGTAATGTAAGTCGTAATAATTTTATTTCCTGTATCTTTGGAAGATCTTCAATCTTGACTTTGTCAGCCTGTGTCTATGCTGTCGCATGAGATAATGTTGAAAAAGTGCAGATTTTTTTCTGCACTCAGAGACTCGAATTTACTGGAAATGATGCGATTGACTATGATTACACACGGACTGAAAAAACCGACTGCTTGGACCTCCTTTGATTACACGAGATAAACTGAACCTCACACCGACAAGTGGAACAGATGAAAACTGGGCCATTTTTATTTCAGTAACATCGTGGTCAGAGATGATTTATCGGAATTTCGTAGGATTGTGGGGCCAAATGAAATTTATTAATAATTTTTATTACTGATTGTATAAAGACAATAAAAGGGTAGAATTTTTCATAAATAAATATAGCACACGTAAATAAAAACTATTAGAGATGCGCAGGCTTTGGTGTCTACAAACCGAAAGATTTTTTTGAAACAAGTGGGAATAGGTAGCCAATCACACGTCGTTCCTATTACACTGGAACTGAAATTTTTAGTTTTCGTTCGTCTTTTCGTATCATCATTCCCACTTCGTCTCTTGCCCAACATTTCGTGAAGTCAGATGCCATCCTCCACCAATGTAATCACGGTCATTGATTTCGACCAGCTTTTTTCGCTACGAACGAGGAATTTCATTGCTTGATTTTGCGTCAATTTCGTTCATGATTAATTCAACTACGTTCATTGTCAACTTGAACTAATTACGAACTAGTTGACAATGAACGTGATCATTTAATCACGCAAAATATAGTGGAATTAAACAATGAAAATTCTATCATTTTGATAAATGACAATGTGTTGTTAGTCGAATTAATCACGACACAAAATCAACATAGAGTATATTAGATTTAGTATACCGTTTGTAAGGTATCAAATCACCCGTCAGAACTACACCAGAGTGTTTTGGGATGACAAAATATTTTGATTTCCGCATGTGCGTCCGTCTGTCTGTCCGTCTGTCTATCCGGCTGTCTATCCGTCTGTATATCCGTTTGTCTATCCGCCTGTCTGTCCGTCTATCTGTCAGTCTGTCTGTCCATCTATCTGTCTGTCTGTCTATCCGCCTGTCTGGCCGTCTATCTGTCAGTCTGTCTGTCCATCTATCTGTCTGTCCGTCTATCCGTCTGTCTGTCCGTCTATCTGTCAGTCTGTCTGTACATCTATCTGTCTGTCCGTCTATCCGTCTGTCCGCCTGTCTGTCCGCATAAAAACGAAATAAAATTTGAATTTCGTTACATAACGAAATGTATTACGTTACGATTGATAAGAAAGTCATGTGCTATGTACAAAAGATATTAATAATTTTGTTATAGTTTTTTTATTTATTGAATTTTGTGAAATTTTTTAGACCGTACGCCATTGTGTATTCCCGACTTGAAAAATTATTCTCGGGGTCTGTTGTTTTTGGTGTCTGCTATTCCATCACCGCAGAAACCTAAGATACCTCAACAACCACCATGTTTTTCTCTGTTTGCGATACGAGGAAATTAGGAATGTTTTTTTTTTGAGTCAAAAGAAAACCTCCTAAGGAAATTAGGGGTTGCCAGGGATAAGTGGCCCCCTCCCACTATATACAGGAGTATACAAACCAAGAAAAGATTCAGTCAAGAGGAAAAAAGGATATTACGTTTTAAGCCAATTATTGCTCTCAAAATTGAATTCGTTTCAATAACCTTCTCTGTTTCGTTTTCGTTTTTATATCAACAACAAGCAAGTGCCCAACTATGTATATTTCAACATCAATATATTTTAGATATTCAACTTTTTAGGTATTTTTACATGTTCAATGGGGCCCTGTCGACCCATCCTAATGCGATTATTCTAGATAAATTTCGTACTTTTTGAGAAATTTCCTTTTCCTTTTTTTTTTTGGTCGTACTCTGTTAGCTTAGTAAAGGTACACCACGTCGGGCCAATGGTTTTTCCCTTATTTACTGACCTAGCCTAACCTGACCTGACCTGTGATGTGATAACAAAAATACACAGAAAATTTGACAAATTCTCCATGATATACGAATGTATATCCAGTAGGGAACGATTTCCCTCTTATAATGTGATGAAATGTGTTTGTAATATTAATAATCACAAAAAAAATTAGTTCTTTGAAGTTTTATCCGCAAAAAAGATATCATTTCTTATACGAACCCCACATAAAATGGATCAAGTTCTATCTTTTTTCTGAATTTTTAGGGATTGTGATTTTATTTCAGATATTATTCTAAGCAAAAAAAAATTTGAAAAGCATAAAAAGCTAATCTTTCTGGAGTTTTTTTTATATCTTTCCCAGACTACCTAGGAAAATTCTTTTAAACATGTTCATAGCATATAATTTATCCAGATGCTTTAACTCTTACAAAGGATCATTCTAATTGGGGATTTATATTATGGAGATTTTCGAATCAATGATGCTTTAATAGCTCATAGAATCTGAAACGGTCTTCATAAATCAAAATCCAAGGATTGGGATAAGCGTTTTCTGCGAATCCAAGCAATTTCTTCTCATTTCATCACAACAAAGAAACGTTTTTGTGATATGTCTGCTATATTGGTTCACTGCTTTAAATTAATGTTTCAAATTTCAACATTTTATGGAAAGTTTGAAGGAAAATTTATAGATAAATTATCTTTTTTTTTTGTTGGAAAAATTGATTGAAGTTTACATAAAAAATTTCTTTCATAAAATATTAATAGTTCCATCAAAACGTAGGTCAAAAAAATTGAGTTAAGAGCTATAATCGAAGCAATAATTCGGACGATTAAAATCAGTAGTTAATCGAGTAAAATATTATGTAATAAGAAAATTCTTTGAGGGGTTACCAATCTAAAGGTGAAAACTGGATCACAATTTCTCGAGAGGTTCAAAAGATAGCAGGGGAGAGGTTACCAGGATGAGAGGAGGGAGTTAGATTTTAGTGAGGAAAAAAATTGTTAAAGAGACGATATATCGATTAGTGAAAACTGGAAAAAAAATCCTACCCTAAGTTTAGGAGATGGCAGGAAAGGGGATCAGGGTGGAACAGGGTTTTTAATATACAGATGATTAAGAATATCAAGTAGTCCTGTAGAAATTTTCAGTCGTAACGCACCCGCTTTTTACGAGTGATTACGCCAAATGTTGTGAAAATAAACGAAAAATTAAGTGGTAAAAGGGGTGAGGAAGAGAGGAGGTCAAAAGCTTGAAAAGCCTTTAATTCTCCCAAATGCTTAAGCTCCATGTAGCAAAAAGCCACATCAAAGTTGGTGGAGTGATTATCGATCCAAATTCAAATATACAGACAAACGTTCAAACATTGAATATTTTATACAGTGTAAACCGGAATCGCACGGGATGAGAAAATTTGGTCAAATTTAACAGCTTTCTGGCTTTCATAATGCTTCGAACTCACATCTTTCTTTCAAAATGTTTGGCTTATGCAATTTTCCGGCTTACATATGCTCCGGCTTAATCGAGCTTCACTATATTATAAAACAAAGCACTGGTGCTAGTTTTTCTTAATTTCAAAATTTCAAAATCTGTATTTTTTCAACAAAAAAAAAATGTATGGGAGTTACCCGTTATAGCTGACGTTACTTTTCCAAAAGTCGATAGAAAACTAGGATTTTGGTAAAATTTATTTACGAAAAATTTAAAGTTGCTAGGTACAACGGATAGACCGACAGACCAACAGACAGACAGATCCAATGACCGATAGACCGAAAGACCGATAGACTGACAGACAGATAGACCGACAGACAGACCGGCAGACAGACTGACAGACAGACCGACAATAAAACCGACAACAAGACCGACAGACGGACCGACAGATAGACCGACAGATAGACCGACAGACAGACCGACAGACAGACAGACCGACAGACAGACCGACAGACAGACCGACAGACAGACAGACCGACAGACAGACCGACAGACCGACCAATCGACAGACAGATCGACAGACAGACAGACCGACAACAAGACCGACAGACAGACCGACAGATAGACCGACAGACAGACCGACAGCCCGAAGCAACCGGCAGACAGATCGACAGACAGACCGGCAGACAGACAGACCGACAACAAGACCGACAGACAGACCGACAGATAGACCGACAGACAGACCGACAGACAGACCGATGGACAGATAGATGCACGACCGTCCTCATAATTTTGCCGCATAATTTTGGCTTTCTATCAGTCGCAATTGAGGCGTTAAAAGCTAGAGTGGACCAAACCACATAATCGAGTTTTTGAAGCTTTTCCACTCTGTACTATTATTGACTGAAAATTTTTGGAAAAAAAAATCTGTGGACTTTATTACTCAATGTTGAAACGTTTTTGGTGCATCCGAACATTTTTGTCTAAAAACTCACTCGCAATAGTGATTCAAACACAAAAAAAAACACGATTTCGACATGTGGGTTGGTCCACTCTAGCTTTTAACGCCTCAATTCTCGAGTCAGTCTCCGTCATGAATACATTCCCTCTATCTATTGCAGAGAAAAATAGAAATCCATTGTGAATTAGTGAGAATTAACAGACATTGTTAATATTTAAAAAAATATATAAATCGATCCGTCGCGTAGTGTCTACGATAGTTAAAGATTAACTAAAATCGTATTTAAAAAAAAACAGTAATAATAATAATCGTCTGCGGCGCACTTTCCTGATGATTTTTGCCTGTAGTAGTTTTGATTTTGATTTCAGCAGTAAGAAATAAAGTGTTGTGAGAAATCACTCTCAAAGCTGATTGTATAATATTTTAAATACACCGAAATTAGCAAATTAGCAGTTTTATAATAATTAAATTCTAAAACACTGACCAACTAATCAAGTAATCATCTTAAACAATTGTGTAATTACTAATTGCGAAATTCTTTTCAAACAATTAATTTTAACGTTGATACGCCAAGAATGTCGACTACTTAATAGCACCTAAATTATACTCTGAAATTTTCTAATTTTATTATTGCATTAAACTGTGTTAAATAAATAATTGTATATTTTCCGATATTTAAATGTCATTACAACGATGTCGAATCCATTGAATATACAATTTAAAATTTTCTAAATGAGCTTACGAGTTAAATTAATTACGGATATAATTTACTCGTTATCTAAAGCCCTCTTTGAACAATCCAAACGTTTAAACAAAGCGACATGGCAATTTATAGTCTCTAATTAGCACTTGAAGTGATGGATATTGACATGTGATAAATGGGCCATTCGTTTCTTACACAACATTAATCAAATGCGAAATTTAAATTATTTGGGGATATAAAAAAAACTCCCCCTATATTCCTCCCTTTGAAAATTCCCAAGTAAAACCCTATAATATGTCCTAAAGCGAACAGCACACCCACATCAAAAACTTCCAGAATTCTTTTAATCTCATTATAAAAACAAGGCTTTCACCATTATAAGGTACAAAAATTATTTCCATGGATCCATTATATTTCGCAACTTTGATTTATTATCTGCTGCTTACCTATGCCTAACTTCATTATAAATTTATTAGCAAATTCTATACAAAATTCAATTAAAAGTTAGCATAGCCAATTATTAAACTTTGATATAAACGCGTTATATACGAATAAAACCGTATCTATTATATATAGACATAAGTTAGAGAATGTAATATTCTGCGTAAACTTAACATTTTATGAGATAAATCGATTATTTTGAAACATAATACTTTTATACCTATTTCTATTAAAAGAAAAACCGGTTTTGTTCAAAAGGTATGTAAATAAATCCGTTTATATGACACAGGATAGGTTTTGTTATCATTTACGTCACAAACAACACCGTAGCAATTGCAATTGTAAAAAAGACGCCATTTTGGCTGTTTCCGGTTAACGGATTTCCAACAAAAGTTGATAAGATCATCGTCCAGGACCAAACATGCCTGTAAAATTTCATGGCTCTAGCTCCAGTACACTCTAATGGTGCCGCTCCACATGAGCGCAAATGCCGGCGAGAACGTCTCGATAGCAGCTACTCGCAAATGGACACGTCTCTGAGAGTCGCTCGCAGAAACTCGCAAAAACTCGCGTGCTAGTTTCTGCGAACTGTCAAAAGTGATTCCACCCTCTAGTCGACACGCACCCACTGAACTCTCAGGGAGTTGCTCGCCAGATACGAACGGCGTTTGAATTTCGCTAGTAGCTCTCGAGAACTCACCATAGTAAGATGTCAAAAAAATCAAGATATTGGACTTGAAAAGAGAAAAATCGCCTGAATTAATTCTCAAATGGACAACCTCCTGTGAGTAACTCTCGAGAGTTTTTGAGAGTTACTCGCGTATTTACTCTCATGTGGAGCGGCACCTTAATTGGTTCACACTAAATGAGGCGTTAAAAGCTAGAGTGGACCAACCCACATAATCGAGTTTTGGAAGCTTTTCCACTCTGTACTATTATTGACTGAAAATTTGTGCAAAAAAAAATCTGTGGACTTTATTACTCAATGTTTAAACGTTTTTTGGTGCATCCAAACATTTTCGTCTAAAAACTCACTCGCAATAGTGATTCAAACACAAAAAAATTCACGATTTCGACATGTGGGTTGGTCTACTCTAGCTTTTAACACCTCAAATAATGTTGCAAAATACTCATTTTTTTGAGTATTTTGACACTTTTGATGCCTGATTTCCAAAAATCCCGTGAAATCTCTATTTTTGAGTAATTTCTCTATAATCTTGTACACAGACAGACAGGTTGACAGACAGACCGACAGACCGACAGACCGACAGACCGAAGAAAATTTCATTATTATACTATCAACAACGTGATGATCAGAAACATTCTTTCCCCGCCGACAAAAGTATGATCAAGTGGAAATGAATATTAGAAAAATTCAAACATATATTCATTGTCACCTACAATATCGTACCATAAAACGCCACCATAATTTATTTTTAGACACTTTACGAAAATATTTTTATCTCATCACTGACTAATTCATGTTAAAATCATTTGAATTCCATTAATTTTCTCGTACTATGAGTGGATCCCATTCTCATTCACGAAAGATTCGCAAAGTTTTCTTCAATTCATTTCAAATGTGCCAACGGAGAAAATTTTCACAAACATATGGCAGGCATTTCCGCATAGCATAAAAATGTTTAATGTGGCTCCACACAAAAGTTGCCGACAATAAATTAAGGAAAAATATTAAATTGAGTTTTCTAGCTTAGTTCTAGTTTATCGTATTTTCTAGTTTATCGTATATTTACTATTTTGTCAACATGATTTTTCATTCTCATTGAAAATGTTATGTTATACGAAAAGCCAATGGCAAAAAAATGAAAAATATATTTGATATACTAGCTTGCATGTCCGTCGTTGTCGGGTTAAGTTTTTTCATTTTTTTTTATGGTCTATGTTGGAGCTAAACTTCAGGCCAATCGGCTCGGTAGTTTCCCCGCGAAAGGGTAACATAGAGGAAGAGCTAAGTTTCGAGATGACTTTACCCCCTACCCTCACTCCCCCACCTCTCGGGGTACTTTTTAATAGGGTTATGTTGGGGCTGGACACCCGACGAACATCTATGCCAAATTTCAGGCCAATCGGTTCAGTAGTTTCCCCGCGAAAGAGTAACATAGCGCAAAAACTAAGGTTCGATATCACTTTACCCCCTCCCCTTACTCCCCCCGCCCCTCGCGCTACTTTTCCGTATGCCTATGTTGGAACCAGAAGTACCACAGACACTCATGCCAAATTTCAAGTCAATCGCTCCAGCCGTTTTTGCGTGAAAGAGGAACAGACAGACAGACAGACAACAACTCATTTTTATATATTAGTATGATTAGTATGAGTATGATTATATAGAAGTATATTAGATTTAGTATACCATTTGTAACACATCGAACCTATCATCGGACACAAAAATGAACTACACCAAGATGTTAGGAGTTACAATAGATTATGATTTCCGCATGTCCGTCCCTCTGTCCGTCTCTCTGTTCGTCTGTCCGCCTGTCCGGCCTTGAACACCATAATTTTCGAGAGGATTGAGCTAGAGACTTGAAGTTTTCTATAGTTACGTTTCTCGTAAATGGCTAGGCTAAGTTCTTGAACTGGCAAAATTGGACCATTCCTTCTCCCCTCCCCCATACAAATAGAATACTTTTTTCCTCTTTTCTCGAAAACTGTGCACAGTGTCGAAAAGTTTATAAAAATGAAATGTGTTTAGAATATGATTTTACACAACCACTCCATATATCCAAATCCAATCGGACCACTGCTTCCCCGTCTCACATACAAATGGATTTTTTTAAATAAATATTTTGTCTGTCATCAATCCGAGTATTTGACGATTGGCCACTGGCAATTGTAGTTTTTCTTATGTCTTTGAGGCAAAATTAAGAGGTCGAAATATTTCATGAATAAAATACTTCATTAAACTTCGTATAAGAAATTAAATAGATGAAAGTTGTTTATTTGCGGATGCAAAATTTGAAATGTGTTGTAACAGGATGAAAGAGGGGGAAGCAGTGGTCCGATTGGATTTTGATGTATGGATGAGTTATGTAAAATCATATTCTAAACACATTTTACCATTATATTGTTTTCAATAAAACTCACTGTTTTCGAGAAAATTGCAAAAAACTGTTTGGCACTTTCGTATACTAGAACTCTATGTCTCAAGCCGTTATCGAGATATGTATATCATTATTGTAAAAAAATCAATTTTTAGCGATTATATCGAAAAATAATGTTTTTTTGCTGTTTATATGTATAAAATAAATTGATGAGAATGTCATTCTACACAATTTTGTCTTTTACCGTTATCCATTATTTTTAACCGTTATTGAAATATTCTCATTAAGATTTAAAAAAATAGATTTTTACGAATTGTTCGCAAAGTAGCGGTTTTTTGAAAAAATAGTTGAAAGAAGAATTAAAGATATTAAAATTCTTTAGATTTTTTTCTTGTACCATAACTCGATAACTTTGACCATTATCGAGATATTTCATAATAAGTAAAATTAAAATTCATTTTTTATATAAACTAATATTTTATTCGTCGGGTTACAATGTAAATTACGTAAGCACAACGATTTTGTGTGAGAAAGTCATGTGTTGTTCACATAAATATGTTTTGAGGAATAGCCGAATTGATATAAGATTTTTTGCCCAAACCATACTAACATTTCTATTGAAATGACATTTTTTTTACTAAAGCACAAAAAATTTTGTTTATGAATGAAGGAATGACGAAGAAAACTTTTTACGGCATCTGTCCAAAATTGGCAACAAAACAAAGATGTTTTTTTTTTTAATGGGTATCTGGGAAACTCTCCAATTTAACGTACGAAAATGTGAAATCAAATATGAATTCCAAAGTGAGCAAAACATTTCTTTTGACTTTCTGAGATAAGCAAAAGTAATAACCTTGACATCTTATACAACATATGTCTCGTCAATTACACTTTCCATTTTTGAAATAAAATCATGTGATACCCAAAATGCCGTAAAATCAACATCTGAGATATCAAAGCATAAACAACATAAATTTTCGTAGAAGCGGTACTTTTTTTTTGATGACAGAAGTAATAACAAACATATGAAATCTGCTATAGAATTTTTTGTCACAAACAAAATTAATTCTTAAAAAAAATTGTAAAAAAAACCTTTCATGTTTTTCATGATTTCCATTACCGTACAAATTGGGCCGATGGATGCGTGTCTCAGATTTACCTTAAATTTCGCATTCAAGTGTAGGGTTTGGGGTTTTGTGTGCAAAAATAAAATTTAATCCACAGCTTTTTAGTGCAATTTGTAAATTTTCCAATTTTTCCAGAACTCACATTTTTCAAACACTTGTATCTCACGAAGTACTTCAAAAAATACATATACATATAGCGGAAAACAACTTCCGGTAGGAAAATTTCGAAATTTTCATGAAACATTTTCCACGGTTCCGGAAAGTTACGAAAAGTTCGAAGAAAAACTGTTTTCCCACTTGAGAACTGTCGATAAAACAAGTGCGTTATGTTAATTTTTGGGTTTTTTTTTACCCCTCCTCCCCTGCATTATGATTTTTTGTATCCTATAATATAATACGAAGAATGTCTGTCTGTCTGTCTGTCTGTCTGTCTGTCTGTCTGTCTGTCTGTCTGTCTATGTGTCTGTCTGCACAAACGATCTCGAAAACCCGCCTAACGATTTTCAGGAAACTTGGGGGTTAGGGATTTTCGGGGACAAGGAAGCGATCTAGATAGGTCTCCCCTCTGAAAAAATTCCCCTCGATACCCCTCGCCTGGTATCTTCGAATTAGGTGGTCCAATCTTAATGAAACTTTACAGTATTACTAAGCGCGCTAAGGGCTTTCGATTTTTCCACTACAAACCTGACTTTTCCCTCCCCTCGATACCCCTGGCCTGGTATCTTCGAATTGGCTGGACCGATCTTAATGAAACTTTACAGTATTACTAAGGGGGCTAAGGGCTTTCGATTTTCCCCTCCTCTCGATAACCCTTACCTGGTGTCTCAAAACAACGTTCCAAAAATCGGTGACAGCGATTACTCAACCGATTTCTATGAAATTTTGTTATCGCGCGTTAGTTTTAGTTCTAGCTTTCTAGGTCGGGAATTTAAAAACTTTGGAAAAACTCTGTGAAGATAATGTGAATTTAGTTTTTCCCCAAAAATCAGCAAAAGTAGGATTTTGAGGTCGCCGAGCATGGCTCGGTCTTCCTGGTACTTATATTTAATCACGCTACCATGTCTTTTAGGCAAAATAAAGAGATCGAAATTCATGAATACAAAACTTTATTATACTTCGTACACGAAAGGAAAAACGAGACTTACTTTCCACGCTCTCCACTCCAAAGCGCTCAACCGATTGAACTGAAATCTTAAGTCAAAAACACGGAATTTTTTCGCCGGTATGACATCCCATACAAAAAATTAGATCCGAAAATAAGCGAAAGACTCACGTAGTTTATGAACAGCCTATTATCACAGGCGCGCACTACGTCGAGAAGAATATGGAATGGTGCTCAAGTGGCAAATTTTTGTGATTTTACGTTTTGTCTTTTTAGCATGCCTGCAACATTCCACATGCAGACCATATCACATTGCGCACCCGCGCTTATATTTTTTGTGCAACAACCCAACTAAAAAAAAAATTATACAAAAAATAACATAGAAAAATATTAATATTAATACCTATAATAGTATTAAATATCTTTTTCACATATTTCAGCTTGTGTCCTTATTTTTAGAATTTTTTCCGCCCCCAGTTTGTGTAAATATGTACGAAAATCACATAACAACTACAGGTATTATACTCATAAGTCTGTGCCTGTTCACTTGATTTTAATGTCAAGAAGTTAAATAAAATATAATCTTACCTATAAAAATAATTCCGCCTTCGTGCAGTTGAAGAATATTGAAGAAGTTTTGAAAAAAACCCCTACACAAATTAATCCTATTTAGCAAACAACTTCAATCTGAAAAGAAAAGGAAAAAATAACTTTAAAAAAAATGTTTTTATTGAAAAAGTTTGAAAACATGACAATAATAAAAAAGTGAAAAGTTTTCTCTTCGTTGTTTTTTATTTGTATTTCTGAAACGATATGAGTTGCAGCGGATCTGGCAGGGAATTTCTTACAGGAATCTTGAAACTATGTAATATATTAAAATTCCAAATTGAAGTATTAAGGAAAGAAAACAAACGACTGACTAAAGAAGAAGAACAAACAAACATTTGCTGTAACTAAACTTTTATATATATATTAGAGACGCATGTGTGTATGTTCGTGTCTTGTAAAAGTATTACACAAAATATTCAATTTTTATGTTTTTATACTGGTATAAATAGTATTCTCACACAAGTCGGGAAATGTCAATATGATAACCCCCTTTCCCCGCCATAAGAAGAAGATAGTCCTTATTATGGAAAACGTAATAAACTCTCTTATCATACGTTTTGATATTCCATCCTCGAAAACAAGGTTTCTCGTAAGAAAATAAAGCAAATATTGAAGAAATACTTGAGAAAATGCAATTCACATTCACATGCAATGCACAATTTACTAGGAATATGCAAAGATTTCGGAATAGGGTTTTCCCAGTATTTTACTACTTTTTGTTCGTTTTACAACCAGAGCAGAGCAGAGAAAGACGATTCCAAATAGCACTTCGAATTGGATAAAAATGTTTCAATACTCATGAATTTTATTCAATAAAAATTTACAATTTACGAAGAGCTGAGCTGTCATATATTTTTTTACGATAACGTAATAAAGATAAAAAAATCTCATATTTTTCGCAAAAATTGGTTGATATTAAAAAGTTTCCAAAATCATTGTTTATTTAAACTTTTCTTTTTGTAGAAATCATGTCTTGACAACCATCGAAATCATATTTTATCTGAAAATTGATTTTATTAACTTTACATACTGTACACATATAAAAATTATTTACGTAAAAGAACACTCAGATTTGAAAAAATTGAAAGAATTTTTTTCAGGACGATTTTGCACACTTTTTAGGCACGAATAAATTTTTTCCATCTTTAGAGACAAACAGGCAGACAGACGACAATTAAACCGACAGACAGACGACAATCAAACAGACAGACAGACGACAATCAAACAGACAGACAGACAAACGGACAGACAGACAGACAGATACCCAGAAAAAGCGACTAACATTTTTGGACGAAAACATGCTCAACCTTTTTATCAACCTTATTTTGTATTCAAACCAGCAATCCACCCCCTACCCCCCCCCTCCCCCTCCCCCCTCCCCTGCTGCCCACAAATTTTCAAAAAAAAACTTGTTTCTGAGCCTCTTGTTATATCTGAATGTTTGTTTCGCCAAGCCGCAAAAATAGCTCAACTGAGTTCAAAGACAATTTTCACAATGACAGTAACTTGCAGAAAAATCCATAGAATCTTTTATATCATATCATCCAAACCCCCCCCCCCCCCCAATTGAATTCAATTTTCCGAAGTTAGAAACAAAATCTCGTTGTATGTGAAAAAGAAGTTTATCTCTTCTTTTTAACACCCTCCCTTGTATTTTCCTATAAACGTCTTCAGGAAATTTGATTCGAATTAAAATTAGGCGGTGCACAAAAATTGAGGGCCTTGGAACAGAATTTTTGCTCTTCAAATTTTCGATTATGAAATTTTTGGTTTTCAAATTTTCGGTTGTGAAGTTTTTGGTCTTTAAATTTTCGGATGGAAATTTTTGGGGTTTTCCGGATGAGAAATGTTTTTCAAATTCTCGATTGTGCAATTTTTAATCTTCAAATTCTCGGTTGTGAAATTCTTGATCTCAAATTTTCGGTTGTGAAATTTTTGGTCATCAAATTTTTAGCGCCTTTAATTTGCTGGCGTGGAAAGAAAATTTAAGAAATATTTCAATTTTTGCGAGGCCTCCAAATTAGGAAGTCTTTGGAATTACGAATATCGAATCTAAAGCAAGGTCCTGTACGCATAACTCGAATACCTGTTTTCCATTTTTTTTCTCGGGAAAATTATCATTTATGAGTTTCTGAATCTTATAACGGAATTTAAAACTTCAAAACAAAGGAAAAAAAATATCCTTTTTTCCAACTTGAAACAAAGGGTAAAAAAAGAGCATGGCTCAGTTCTCTCGGTACCTACCTACTATAAATCCTTATAAAAAAATCAATCAAAGCGAAATAGGGAGTCAGGTCACAAGAATAGTCAATCAGTGCTGGAAGGATTTTAATATAAATGGCGTCATCTGTTTTCAAAAACTTATGCCCTGATCGTTTACAACCGCCAGCCCAGCCGAAACAGAATTAAGCTCCCAATTCACCGAATAGAAAATATTAATAATCTAACAGCTTGGGTGCAATTTTAATGAAGTCATAAATATAAAAGACGGCATCAGACGATGTTTTAAAGGAATTTCCATTATAAACTAACTTGAGTCAAGTGAACTTACTATGGTGTTAGGTGCGCTACTAAAATATTGTACAATAAATTTCAAATATATTCAACACTACCACCTATAACGACGATATTACCTTCAGCGGCAGGGATTGTCGGGGAACGTTAGAAATTGGAGTGGTGGTGGCGACGACGCGGTGCGGTGGTGGTATATAGTTATTATCAGCATCAACAGAATCAGCAGCAAACAGCACCTGTACAGGTGCTGCAAAGATAATCAAAGTAGGTAAGTTTACTTTGGAAATCAAAAGTCAACAATTGTTAAAATTCGCATCTCATCCCCCGCAGCTATCGAGTGGGATATCTACAAATAATTTACATTAAAAAAAGGTTTCCTGTATCTATTATACTCGTAAACAATTTCCAAACGAAAGGAATATCATTAAATCCTAAAATAATCGTACAAGGAAACAAAAACGGCTCTAGTCAAGTATTTATGGCATAATATAGTACGTCGACTTGACTCGAATAGACGTTATATATAAGATTAAAAGCTCTTTTGCTGACTTTTTTTTGCTAGCCCTGTCTGCCTGCGCTATCAACGGTGCAGAAAAAAGACAACAATTTGAAACAACAGCCAATGAAACTCGACTGGGAACTTTCACAGGAACTTATCTGACTACCATAACTCAGTTAACAGTTTTTAATTAAAAACTTTGCCGTATACAACACCGCTACTAATAACTAACTTGTATATAGTCATTGAAATATGATAGATAAATAGATAGATAAATAGTCCCTATAAACCTTTTATCATAATCCTATTTAGGACTTGAGCATCACCTCCAAACACAGACGCTCGTGAGTGCCGAATATCATCGGAAAACTAAACTTTAGTTATCCTAATCGTTTGGATAACAAAGTTCCAGTGGAATGTCGGGAATATGTAGAAATATTATATTAGGGATAGTCACTTCACCTCGCAAAAACTTCGCAAGCGTCGCAAAAATAGAGAACTGAGCAAAAAAAATCAATTTGCGACGGTATTGCGCGATGAAGTGAATACCCCTATTGTGGTTTTCAGGATATGGTCGACAGGTACGGTGATCACACGTCCTTTATTGCAAAGAAGTCCTTTATTTCATTACACTGTTCTTTAAATTTTTTTTCCAGAATGACTATTTTGTCATTCCTTTTATATATCTGTCCTTTATTTGTCCTTTTTTGTATTGAAATGGCCGTTTTATTTAGGAGCTTTAACCCTTAATTGATGAGGTGGGTCCAGTGGACCCACATTGACTTTTCTCTCTTTGCTATTTCTCATGTTTTCAGCACAGTGACTCTGGAATCTTCAGTACCTTCATACAGAATGGTGTTGTGTGCCGAGTTAAAAGCACGGATTTGGTATGTGATTAGAACAAGTCCATTGGAAACCACCTCATCATTTACGCATATGATTTTCACCTCATAAATTAAGGGTTAAAGCAGAGTTGCCCACCTTTAGCTCACTAAGCTCTTCTCTTGCTTAAATTTTTTTTTATAGCGACACATCATTCTGAGGCCGGAATACAATTAACCCGACACAGCATCTGTCTATCGGTCTGTCCGTTGCACGTATCTTAAAAAACTCGAGAACGCGTTGAGCTGTTCATTGTTTGTAAATGAGTTTTACAAGAGTCGTAGTTTTCTATCAAATTTTGCAAGAGTAACGGTAGCTATAACGAGTACCTCCCATACAATTTTTTTCAAAATTTCTCGAAAATTTTACAAGTACCTCCCATACAATTATTTTTTTTTTAATTTCTCGAAAATTTTACGCTTTTAGGAAAAAATGAATAACATTTTTTTACGTTAACGGTTTTGTTGTTTTTCTACCGGTTTTTTCGTATCTCTATGGCAACAAAAAAATTTCCTGACCACTTGCGAGATTAAGATTGCCGAGCTTTGAGCTTTTGCAGATTTTGGTCAGCTTTTCGTGCCATTTTGTTGTTCACGCTTGAAATATCTTAGTGTTTTATCTATGGTTCAGGTAAATCTCCACACAGCCTAAATTAGAGGGCTAAATTATTGTAATTTCCTGTGGGAGTGACCGAATAAAAGCAGTTAAAGCCTCTATACCACATTTTAAGAAATCAGGGACTTCCCCCCTTCGATTGAAGTCGATTTTATGCTAATTTCAGCATTAACCCAATGGCAAAAAAATCAATCTCTAATCACATCTTGCTATAAAGAAATTGCTTATGTATGACGGTCTCATGTACATTAATTGTTCAGGATGCACCTGCAGATGAAAATGTCAGAAATCAGACGAAGAAGTTCATCCAATGTTGAGGGGAATCATCTGCGGATGGAAAATCGGTTGGGGAAATTAGAACTTTTTAGAACTGCAGAAGACGACAAAATTTGTAGGATTATTGTTTTCTCCCTTTCGGTCTAAGCTGTCTTTGCATGAGTGCATCCCCTTTTTTTATCAGATGGAAAAATTGGCTTACCCGGCGTTTACACGCGACTGTAAAGTCTGTCAGTAGCACAGACTTCAAATGTCAAATTACTGACAACGAATTAAAAGACATTTAGCGAACTGGCAGACAGTGCATTTACACGAGACTGTGTCAGCGACTGTGTCAGCGACTGTGTCAGCTCTACAGGCGCGTGTAAGGGCCGGGTTAGTCCACGTCGAAAGTTGTAAAAAATAATCGCAAAAAACAATCGTTCACGACTCAATTTCATTTTTTGGCCGAGATGAATTTTTCAAGTTACTGTAAACAACACAAATAGCGCTCGCACGTCAAAACGTTCTAAGTACGTATACCGTCAAAAATGTCAAACTTTAGGTCTGTTCGATATGAGTCCTGGACTTACTCAGAGTAAATTTTTTTACTCTTTTCTGTTCGATATGAGTTCTGAACTTACTCCGAACACATATCGAACAGAAAAGTGTAAGTCCAGGACTCATCTTTTCAGTCCTGGACTTACTCTTGCTTTTAGTTGGAGTAAACTTTTGACAGCTGATATTTGTCAGACATAACGTCTCTTTTACAGTGTTTGGAAGTCAAGAAAAATTTATAAAATGTATAATTATGAAAATTTATATGTTGAAAATCATTCTGGAGAATTGCGAGTATACCAAGTTGAGCGTAAGTTTACAAAACAGGTTTCATGTTGTACACAAACGTAAACCTTGACAGCTCAAACGTGACTTACTCTGAACTGACTCCAAGTTGTTCGATAAAAACACATTCAGAGTAAGAAAATCCGCCATTTTGTGGAGTAAAGTGAAAATATTCGGAGTAAGTCCAGGACATATATCGAACAGACCTTTTACTATCAGTTGACAGATCAGTTGACAGATGGCAGCACTAGGGTTGCGCAATCCCGAAATATAAAAGGCAACCCCTCGTATTAGATAACACAGATCTACACTTAATTTAGTGAATTCCATATTAGTGTTTTCGGGTAATTTGGTTTCGTTGATTCTAAATCTGGCTGTGGTTTGGTGCACCAAAAAATTGTTTTTTTTTTGTCAGCCTGTGTAATAATTTGAAAGCATTTGATGTATTCAAAATATGTTATTTGAATACGAAATTATCAAATATTATGGAATTCAAAATTGTTTTAGAATTAATTATTATCCCAAAAGTACAATCAAATATGGCTATAATTATTCTACTATCAACTAAAATTTGCATTCAAATTGTTTTAGTGATAATACGACCATACGTAAAATGAAATATCCTATTAATTTGTGGTCGCTGCATGCCTCGCATAAACAATCATTAAACGCACGACAACTTATTTTATAATGCTTTCGAGATGTATTTAAAATTGTTAATTCATGAATTATCCATCAAATGCGACTAAGCAAAAGACTAAACTGACAATTTGGAATTAAATAGCAAAAAAGAACAACAAATATCGCTTAACAACCCTTTAGCAAAAGCCCACTTCAAATAAATTAGTCATTTTAGTGGAAAATCGCGTTTTGATTTATGGCTGGGAAATGCCTCAATTTACCAAAGGCAACAAAAACGACAAAATAATGGAGGGCATAATTTTTTTCCTCCTGATTTGCGTTTGAAAAAAATGAAACCATCCAGAGAAAAAACACAAAAACTGAAATAAATAAATAAAAAAGGTTTTTCCAAAGAAAACTGCAAGCACTGCTAAAAATTATGAAGTTCTGTGTTAAAATTCTATGCTCAGAAATGGTCAAAGTGGTAAGGATGGGTTATCGAGGGTTGAATTCACCATTAATTTGAATGAAGCCAACGGCAAGTTAAAGTAGTTAAAACTTAGTATTCGTTGGTGGCTGGAGATGGGGTGTGTAGAGGCCTTTGGCATTAAACAAATTATTATGTTTAATTTAACATTTTCGCCATGGGAAATTATTCAGATTTTCTTAGCTTTTGCAAGCTTTTGCTCATGGGGCGGTGTTTTTTTAACTGCAGATTGGATGAGGTGCAAAAGAGAGAAATTTCTATTTTACCGTAAATTTAATCTACTCGTAGATGAGGCATTTTCCCCTAAAATACAACTCGACTATTTTCGACAGAGTAATTATGAAATATTTGCATAAAATAAAAGTACAGCAAATACCATTAGATGAAGTGGGAATTTTAATGGAAAATTTCAGACAGCAAGAAATGAATAAATGCAATAATTGTCTGCTAATGGGCATTAGGTAATTTCTCGTAGTTTTTGCTATTCACCTTTTCTTTGTTGAAATAAAATACGACACGTGTAGATGGTGTGCTTTTGAAAAGGGTTTTTTTCGATCTTTTTTTCGATCTTAAATCTTCATACAAAAGGGGTTTTTCAATCTTAAACCCTTTGGACCAAAGAATTTTCGTAGCCATTTAAACATCCTGCTTGTTTAGATTCCATAATTCCATAATATTTTGTTTAGATTCCATAATATACACCTGCAGTCCACCACAACAAAAACCTTACAAATGTTGCAACTCATCCATGGTTCGCAATCTAGGTAAAACTTTAGGTACTCAGTAGGGACGAAAAATGGTTGCAAAACTTCAATTTAGGTCAGGATCGTAGCTAGACATGTGCCTTATTGTGCAGCTGGGCCAGAAATGGCTTCTGCCCGACGGAATACACAAAAAAATAAACAATTTTAGTATAATTTTGAAGAGTTGAAAAAAACAAAATGATTCAATTCCAGATTTTTGAATTTTGTTGACCTTGACACGTAAAAATTTTTGCATACCGCGTATTTTTGCTTTTTTATACGGAGTATACGAAAATATTGTATTCATGAAAAATTTCGACCTCTTAAATTTATCTAAAAAACATTTCACAAACGCTCCTGAGTCGATTGGAGCATTATTAAAAATGTCTTTCTATCTGTTAGAATGTCGGTCTGTAAGTCTTTCTATCTGTTAGTCTGTCGGTCTGTCTGTTTGTCTGTTTGTCTGTTTGTCTGTTGGTCTGTCGGTCTGTCGGTCTGTCGGTCTGTCGGTCTGTCGGTCTGTCGGTCTGTCGGTCTGTCGGTCTGTCGGTCTGTCGGTCTGTCGGTCTGTCGGTCTGTCGGTCTGTCGGTCTGTCGGTCTGTCGGTCTGTCGGTCTGTCGGTCTGTCATTCTGTCAATCTTTCAATCTTTCAATCTTTCAATCTTTCGATCTTTCAATCTTTCAATCTTTCAATCTTTCAATCTTTCAATCTTTCAATCTTTCAATCTTTCAACCTATCAATCTTTCAATCTTTCAATCTTTCAATCTGTCAGTATATCAATCTGTCAATCTTTCAATCCGTCAATCTGTCGATCTGTTGATCTGTCGATCTGTCCATCCACTCTTCGTATCTTAAAAAACTCGAGAACGCGTTAAGCTAGTCACTTGCAATTTTTTGTAAATGAGTTTTACGAAAATCGTAGCTTTCCAAAAACTTTTCGAAAAGTAATGTTAGCTACGGCTGGTACGTCCCATACAATTTTTTTGGAAGAATACATTTTTTTGAAAATATTTCGAAATCTATGCGCTTTTGTGAAAAAAGTTATTTAATTAAATTTAAAGGAAATAAAATTTTCTACATTTTTTGCTTTAACGGTTTTTACGTATCTCTAACGGTTCTCAAGATACTTGGAAAAATAGACGTTTTTTTTAAAAATTTCTCGGAAACTACTTATACGCCTTTGAGAAAAAATGCATAAAACCAAATTCAAAGAACCTGCATTTTTCCTTTTAACCCTAGAACCATGTACTGGGCACTGAGTGCCCAGAACGATTTTTTGGGGTTATATTTTCCCATTGTATTTCTTACTTGTTAAACGAAAAAACCACATTTTTATGATTTTTAAACAAACAACCCATACATTTTCTATTAGAATTACATCTGAGTGCCCAAGTACACGAATGCCCAAGAACACAATATATGGAAGTTTTATAGTACACGGGTCTAGGGTTAACGGTGTTTATGTATTGACTGCCATGTCTATGATTTTTGATAGCCATCAGTGATGTTTCCCTGAGGACCAACGCAAAAAAATGTAACTACACCTCTCCCTTGAATTACACGGTAGATACGCTCCACAGAAAATCGTGTAAAACGAGTTTCAGCTAGCATATAAAAAAGAAGGATGGGAATTAAATGCTAAAGCGCAGCCGATGAAATATAAAGCTAAAAAAAAAATTTTCTCATTTTGGTAACCGCATTAAATCAAAACCGTGTAATTCAAGTACCATGTAACTCAAGGGACAGGTATATATGTTAAAAACAGCACAAAGCAGAAAGAAAATATATTGGCATTTTTTTAAACATTTGCAAAAATTGGTTGGGCAGTCAACGTGTTAACGATTCTCGAGATATGTGAAAAAATATCATTTTGGACATGTTTTTTCCGCAACTAAATATTGCAGTGGTGAGTTTTGTGTTAATTAAAACTGATATTTTTGCTATATTATTTTTATATTAATTGCACACGAGAAAGACTTTTTTTTCATAACGACACCTAAAGTAATATTTGCGGCTTTATTGACTTTAGTTCCATGGCTGACCATACAAAAATTACTGGCTTGTGACTTGCGCGACATACAGAAGAAAAACGAAATATTGTTGCTGCTGAAACATTAAAACTTGCTAAATAATTAAAAATATTGACAGACAAGTTCTTTTCACACCTCAATTTCCATATAACTGCCACGATGACGTCAAATTTTCTTGCAAAAACATAATAAAACAAAATGTTTACCACTTTTTTTTAATTGGAAAAAAATATTAATTAATTTTTTTTTTAAAAACAACATGATTTATTCAAAACAATTTCATTTACAAATCAATACATTAACAGATTTTCCATACGTTGTAATATCCAACAACCACGTTCGTACTATTCGATGTATAAATGCAATTGGTATCAAAGAACTCCTCCATTACACTGTAATAGTCTTCGGCAAAGGGATTCCCCGACAATTCAATTCGATTTAATGTTGGAGCATGTGATTTGATTTGATGATAATTAAATTCCCTGAAATCATTATTCTGTAAATGAAGCTCTTTAATTTTATCCAAATCGGATAAAACTAGTATATCGAAGTCTTTCAGGAGATTGTCGGAAAGATCTAGTGCTGTTAGTTGAGTTAAACCGGCAAAACTTAATGGTAGCAATTGATGGAGTCCAATTGAAGACAAGGACAATTCCTGTAACTTTGTATTATTTGAAAACGTATATGGGATCAGGGATTCAATGGGATTTTCTGATAAATCCAGTTTTTTTAGATCTGGAAACTTTTTCAATACGTCTAGATCTGTTAATGAATTATTTCTTAGATTCATTTCCTGTATTGCACTTCCATTGATGATAGAAAACGTACAAATTTGATTTCCTTCCGCATTGAAATACCGAACGCTACCTTCGATGAAACACTTCTGAACTTCGCCATTTCTTAATGAGAGCTGAACGACGTTGGGAACGTGAAGCTCCGTGAATTCGTTACCATCAAGATTTAAAAATATCAATCCGCTATTAAACGATTTTACAAATACATTCTCATCAATTGATTTGATTTTATTATATGATAGATTTATTCGCTCCAAATTCGGCACATGTCGAAAGAAATCGATGCCAATTTCTTGAATTGAATTCTCACGTAGTATAAGACTTTTTAGATTGATCAAATATTTAAATGCGTCTGTCTCAATAGCACTGATTTCATTTCTTTCGAAATTTAGATCCTCTAAATTTCTTAAATAATAGAAGGTCTCATTGGGAATCCTTTTAATGGAATTGTAAAATAAATCCAAACTCTTCAGTGACGGCACAAATTCATCAGTTAGACTGCTTTTACTAATCACTTGTAAATCACAATCACGTGCCACCAAATTTGTAACATTTGGAAAAACGATGAAAATATCCAATGGGAATTTGGCAAAGCTTGACGATTGGAAGCGAAGCCATGTAACATTTGAATGGTCTTCGTTTGATTCCAAATTTATAATTTCCGATGAATTCGAACTTATTGAACAGTAAAACGTCATACCACCATCAACACAAAAGTTTTTGATATCCAAAGAAATGTCCGACAACGTCAAACTCCTGGAAATTGACAGCGAAAACGTGATCCAGAACAGTTTTTCAAATATCGCCATAATTCATATATATTGAAACGGAACCCGTCTTTCCGGCCACAATTCTGTAAACACACTAAAATATCAACTTATTTTTGGACAAAATTTATTCACAACTTAGCACGTTCAACTTAATGTAAACAGCAGCTTATGAATGGGGGTGGTTCAATAAGTTTTCGGAAACAAAACTAGAAGAAAAACATAAGAAAAGCTACAATTGCCAGGGGCCAATCGTCAAATACTCTAAATGGGGACAGATAAAATGTTTATTTTAAAAAATCCATTCGTATACAAAAGGAGTGGTCCGATCGGATTTTGATATATGGAACAGTTATCTACAATAATATTCTAAACAGTTTTTGCCACTATAAATTTTTCAATCCGACTCATCGTTTTCGAGAAAATAACAAAAAACGTTCAATTTAAATGGGGGAGGGGAGAAGTAGTGGTCCAACTGGATTTTGATGTGTAGATAAGTTATGTAAAATCATATTCCAAACAGATTTCATCGTTATAAATTTTCCGATACGATGCACAGTTTTCGAGAAAACAGGAAAATAGTATTCCATTTGTATGGGAGAGGAGAAAGCAATGATCCCATTAGATTTTGGTGTATGAATGAGTTATGTAAAATCCTATTTAAAACACATTTTATCTCTATAAATTTATCAATAAGACTCACCGTTTTCGAGAAAATTGCAAAAAACTGCAAAAAACTGTTTCGGTTGTATGGGGGTGGGGGGAAGGAATGATCCAATTTTATCCATTCAAGAGCCATTTACGAGAAACGCAACTATACAAAATTTCAAGTCTCTAGCTCGATCCTTTCGAAAGTTATAGGGTTCAAGGACAGACAAACGGACAGACAGACGGAAATCAAAATCTTTTGTCGTCCATAACACCACGGTGTAGTTCATTTTTGTGTCCGATGATTGGTTCGATGCGTTACAAACTAAATCTAATATTCTCCTATATGATATATCATATAGAGTATAATTACAGGCAAACAACCAATGAAAACACACACGGAGAGAAAAAATTTGAATCATTATCGAATTCTCTGGTGAAGCTCTCCAGCTCTCCAGCTCTTCAACACTATCTAGTGGAATCCAATTGAAGACAAGGACAATTCACCTTGCTATCATTGAAAGCTTTGATCTCATTGGTCGAGAAGCTTCAATCGTAATCGTAAGCGTAATCACAATCATACTCGTAATCGTAATCGTACTCGTACTCGTACTCGTACTCGTACTCGTAATCGTAATCGTAATCGTAATCGTAATCGTAATCGTAATCGCAATCGTAATCGCAATCGCAATTGTAATCGTAATCGTAATCGTAATCGTAATCGCAATCGTAATTGCAATCGTAATCGCAATCGTAATCGAAATCGAAATCGAAATCGTAATCGTAATCGTAATCGTAATGGTAATCGCAATCGTAATCGCAATCGTGAGAAACTACTCCGCCAACTTTATGATCTGCCCTCGTATATTAGTTCTATATAAACGTAAAAGGGTGATAAACCCAAAGTGGGATTGTAGAGGGAGAACATGATTTTAGAGTGCCGCCGGGGTTCGGTGATTCCCCCCGTCTGGAATGACTAACAAATCGTTTTTGGAGATCTTTTATAGGTTCTTTTTTTCTGTTAAATATTAATTGATGAGCTTGTTGTTTATCTAACAGCTAATTTAAATCGCTTTTAATACTTGGTCTTTAAATCAGCTAACAGTATTAACATCAGCAGGTAACAATTTCTGAGAAAATTCAATTTCTCGTGTGCGTAGACTGGAATCAAATTAAAGAGCAAACACAACAAACGTCGCAAAAAGCCTATTAATAAATTCTTCAAAAGGAATTTTTTTTAATACAAATCATTAAATTGAACATGAATGGTAAGTTAAATTTTCAATTAGCAAAACCAAGAATAATTTTTGTTTTCAGAAACAAAAACAAAAATTTTGTGATTTGATTTTATTTCTGACAGAATTAAATTTGATTAGTTTTTTTTTTGTTTTAGAAAGCGAAATAATTTGATATACAATAATAATATACGCAATTAAATAGAAGTCAATAATTTTGACTTTTCAATAAACAACTCGCTTCCAAGTTAACATATTTTTAAAATGTTGATACCTTTTACATACAGTGAAACCTGTATAAGCTGTCTAAGCCGGGAAATATGTCTAAAGCGCAATTCAAACAATTACGATTACGATTGAAGGTTCTCGACCAATGAGATCAAAGCACCAAAATCCAATACATCAAAATCCAGTTGTTCCACCCTCCCCCATACAAATTTAATATTTTTTTTGTTATTTTCTCGAGAACGGTGAGTCGTATTGAAAAATTTATAAAGGTAAAATCGGTTTAGAATATGATTTTACATAACCTTTCCATACATCAAAATCCAATCCGACCACTGCTTCCCCCTTCCCCATACAAATGGAATACTTTTTTCATGTTTTCTCGAAAACGGTTCATCGTATCGAATAAAATAATAAAGATGAAATGTGTTTAGAATATGATTTTACATAACCTTTCCATACATCAAAATCTAATCGGACCGCTCCTTTCCCTCTCAGCGATACAAATGGATTTTTTTAACACGTTGCGCGCCACGTGCCCCCTGGTGAACATTTTAATTTTCCAACAGAGGACCAAGTGACCACCGGTGGTCATTATTGGATGTCGATGGTGGGACAACGTGACCACCCGTAGTCACACTACGTGTTTCATTTCGAGACATCATGACCACCAGTGGGAACCTTTTACATATATTTAGCTTTGAGAAATATTAAGTTTGGTCCCAGGATGTAAACCTATTTTACTTGGAATTGATAGTACTTGCAATAAATCATTTTAAATGTTGGTCCCAGAATGTCACTTAAGGAATACCCGCTCGTAAAAACGCGGTCTACTGTGTGATTCAAAGAATGACCACCGGTGGGCACGTGGCACTCAACGTGTTAATAAACATTTTACCTGTCCTCATATAGAGTATTTGGCGATTTGCCCCTGGCAATTGTAGCTTTTCTAATGTTTTTCTTGCTTTTTATTTATCAAAATTTAGTGTGGTTTCTTTTTAATTAGCAGTGATTAATTAAACAGTCTTGCACTTTCTGCATAGTTGGACTAACAACATTCCAAAAATGTGCAATGAAATCTTTAAACACCTCGAATTTTCATCTACAATAATTTTAATAAACCAAAAGACTACTGCACACCGCTTAAGGACATTTGACAGTAAGTTGCCCAGAATTAAATGAATTTTAAACATTAAGCTTCATCTTACAGTAAAAAAAAGTAATTTCCATGCGTTTGAATGTTTACTTTTTATTTGTTTATTAGAAAAAATTACAAAAAAAAAGATTCCCCCAAAACAAAATGAAAACTGGGAAATCAAAACCGTTCCAGAATTCAAATCAAAAACTTCGACACAGTGGGGAATTGTTTAGGGAAGGAAATCCAAACATTGCATAACGCAAGGGATATGCTTTAGGGACGAAGTGAAAAAATCCGTCAAGCAATTGTAAAACGGCAACAACGTCTTATAATTAGAAAGTAAGCGGATTAGCTATGGGATTTTCCTCCAGTTTTCCTTCGCAGCTCAAATATGTTACGAGTACAATATGAATGGAATGGAAAATGTTTATCAAGTGGCGCTTTGGCGCTTTGCTTCTAGCTCGGTTCCATCCGTATTAAAATAAAATATAAGAAAAAAAATAACACCCATACCGAGCCGACATTATAGCACCGTACATGTTGCGCTCGGGGAAATTATAAGCGAACAAGCAATTATACATTTCGAAAGACGTGTGTATAGGGGATGTTGTTTTTCCTCTTTTTAGCCTTCGGATTTTCCGCTTTTCATTTTCCTTCATCGTGTTTGATGTTCATTATTTCGAAAAATAAATACAATACATGAAAAAAAAATCAGAGTTCAAGTTTACTATGGCGCTATATACTTATAAATGTTCAACGATTACTTCCAGTTGAACAAAATCCAATTTGATACAATTACCTGCTTTAAAATGCGGAAAATATTGTTTACTTGAACTGAAGGTTAAACAAAACGGTATGCAGATATTAGGATTTCTAAGCGAAATTCTTTAAATGGGCAATTAGCCTATTCTATTTTAATCTTGTATCACTCGTACGAGTCGATGTGTGAAATATACGATCATATTTAATCATATTTGTGATATCTCAGTTGACATTTTGTGGTAATTAAATGGCATTTAGAGTTGGTTTCTAATTTTCCAGTAAGCCGACTTTTTTATTTTATGGAAAGTTTTTTTCTAATCTTATTTTAATTATAAATGGTCATACCTTAACCCCTTCAGGCATCACTTTTTTTCAATGAAGCTAAGTTATGCCATATTATTAAAAAATAAAAAAAAATATACAAATAAAACTTTTTTTTACTAAAAAGTAAAAAAAAATATACTTTAATACTGAAATTGAAAAATACCTCATGTGAACAGCACATCACGAAATTGCGATTTTCAAATCATAAGAAAAGCTATAATTGCCTAGGGGTCAATCGTCAAATACTCTCTATGATGACAGACAAAATGTTAATTGAAAAGAAAAATCCATTTGTGTAGGAGAGGGGGAAAGGAGTGGTCCGATTGGATCTTCATGTATGGAATGGTTATGTAAAGTCATATTCTAAACAGATTTTGTCTCTATAAATTTTTCAATATGAATCACCGGTTTCGAGAAAATTGCAAAAAGCTGTTTCGATTGTATGGGGAAGGGGGGAAGGAATGATCCAATTTTAACCTTTCAAGAACTTAGCCTAGCTATTTACGAGAAACATATTTGTTCAAAATTTCAAGTCGCTAGCTTAATCCTTTCGTAAGTTATGGTGTTCACAGACGGACGGATGGACAGACAGACAGACGGACGGACGCCATTTGTAAAGCAGGGTTTATACACAGCAAGTAACTTGCGGCAAGTAAAGAGAGGCAAGTAGTTTGCTTAGTTTACACGTTTCAAGTAAATCATTTCAAGTAGAATGACAGCCGAAGGAAAACATAACCTAAAATTTTCTGAGAAAAAATATCACGACTCTTTTTTGTGGAAAAATTTGCGAATTTCGACCTGAAACTGTTTGTTGCCGACGAGTTTTTTATATCCGTGTCGTTTTTTCCTTAAAATGTTACGACGTTTTCTGGCAAAGCAGCAAATATAAAATGAACTGAAACTCACACACATAAAACCACCTCTTGTGTACACGGTTCCATGTTCTTGTATTGGTTTTTACTTGCCACAAAAATAGAATGGCTTTCTATTATTTTCGAGAGAGCGGCAAGTATTCTCACACATATGCGAGCGTCGCACACTAGGTCAAATCACGTGTATTTACGTCTACTTGCCGCAAGTTACTTGTCTCGTCTAAACCCTGCTTAACGCATCGAACCAACCAGCGGACACAAAAATAAAATACACTAGGATGTTTGGGATGACAAAAGATTTTGAATTCCGCATGTCCATCCGTCTGTGCGTCTGTGAACACCAAAACTTTCGAATAAATTGAGCTAGGGAGTTGGAATTTGATACAGATGCGAGTCTTGTTAATGGCAGGGCTGAGTTCTTGAATGGGCAAAATCGGACAATTACTTCCCCCCTCCCCCAGGCTAAGTTCTTTAACGGGTAAAATCAGACCATTATTTCCCCCCTCCCCCAGGCTAAGTTCTTTAACGCGTGAAATCGGATTATTACTTCTCCCTCTCCGAGACGAAACAGTTTTTTGAAATTTTCTCGAAAACGGTGAATCGTATTGAAAAATTTGTAAACGTGAGATGTGTTTAGAATATGATTTTACATAACCTATCCATACACCAAAATCCAATTAAACTACTCGGTCCCCCTCCCCCCTCCTTTTACAAACACAAAACCATTTTTTCTATTTTCTCGAAAACGATGCGTAGTATCAAAAAATTTTAAACACATTTCATGTTTAGAATATGATTTTACATAATTTATCCATACATCAAAATCCAATCAGAACAAATCCGTCCAACCTCTCCCATACAAATGGATATTTTTCATAAAAATTTTCTCACCTTCAAATAGAGTATTTGACGATTGGCAATTGTAGCTTTTCTCATGTTTTTTTTGCGCTGAAATTTCAATCGATTAGTCTCGTTATTAGCTATCTTAATAGAGCCAATTACTTGAAGATATTAAATTGATTGAAAAGGATTGCAGTTTTTCTCACATAAAATCTATCGAAGATTTCAAAACTCCGATTACATCACGTTTTGGCCAAGGGCCAACCAAACCACTTCATGATTTTTTTTTCTTCGATCTGTGCTTCTTTTCAGTTTAAGTTTCTTTCCAATAAAATTGCCGTAATTTCGTTGAGACGGCGGTAAAACTTTTAACAATTTGGGTCAAAATGAAACTATAGAACCTCTTTAATAAAATGGAATCATCGATTGTCGCTAATACTCGTTTATGGTTAATAAATTTATAGTTTAATAGCAAATGGCCAGTTAACCCCACTCATATCGAATTTTGCTAATTTCAGTACGATATCGAATGGCAAATTTTCTGTTGTTTTCATGAAAAAAATTGAAAAAAAGTTCTGATGTGGGATTTTTTTTAATACTCGATCGGTTTTATTTTGCAATTTTTGTGCATATAAAAATAAAAATTTCACAATGGACGTGTCAAATGTCGTTTACAGACTAATCAATATTCAGGTCGTAGTCCCACTGGAAAATTGGTTTTCAATGGCGTTTGGGGTCTTCTATATCTGCTATAAAATTCCACGCAGTCGATGGGTTCGACCTGAAACTATTGGGATTTTTTTTCAGATTATTTGGTTTTATATCAAATACGCGTGTTGGTCGCCCTTTTTCCAATATTTACACGATTTTGTCTGGTACAAGCAGACGAGTAGGAACGATAAAAATTATTTCCACTCATGGTCGCACAATTAAATGCACTTAAAATGAATCTCATTGGCCTAGGATGGAATTTAAAAAAAATATCCCACGTATTTCATAGAATAAACGAAGGCAAATAATATTAGTTACTGGTTATCTGTGAAAAAATACACTACATATAATCTATTCGCTTGGATTAATAAATTCTATTTAAAAACATAAAGAAAGCAACAATTGCCACACGGTTAAAATAATTGGACTAACTTTTAATCCCATTTCTGAAATTCGACATTTTTTAATACTTTTTCTATTAAATTTTAATCCTCTCAAATTATTAACTACATTTTTAATCAAATTTGTACCATTTTTCAATATTTTTTTAGAGTTTGATAGATGTTAATAAAAAAAGTATTCATGGCTATTCTGGAATTCGAAGTTAAAACGTAAAAACAAACTCAGTCGATACGATTCGCCACTCAATTGGTATTCTGAAATTTGCAACGAGTAATACCATAGATTACCTAGATAGGAATCGTAGGGCTTTTTCCGTGTACCTACGTTGGAGTAAAGATAACCGATATACTCTGGACGCGGTTTTTCTTTCTTTCCTATGCGTAAATTACCAACAAAACACAACACATGTAAAACCTAGCCATGTTTTCATACACCACCAACACATGCAATTTTCCGACAGCGGGAGATTGCATGTGTTGGTGGTGTATGAAAACATGGCTAGGTTTTACATGTGTTGTGTTTTGTTGGTAATTTACGCATAGGAAAGAAAGAAAAACCGCGTCCAGAGTATATCGGTTATCTTTACTCCAACGTAGGTACACGGAAAAAGCCCTACGATTCCTAACTATAGTTTAACTATGGTAATACTACCCTCAAAACATTACTAAATGCTGAAACACATAGGACTGAAAGTCGACTGTGACTACAGCTGCGACTGCGACGTATTTTTTAGCCAAAATTATAGATTCGACGTTGCGTCGTGGAGGTGGCAACGAAATTTTTAGAAAAAATCTGCGTTGACAATACCAGAACCGTTGTGCAATGTTCGTACACCACTAGAAAATTACAGTACATAAAATGCGCAATAGTATAATTTTTCGGTAATTTTCAAATCCCACAAGCATTTTTATTACGATAGACAAATTTATTTTACACAAATGTCAAATTTGTTGTTGTTGAAGTGCTGCACGACGCTCCATGTGTTCAGGGCCAAACACATGACGGCAGCAACTGCGACTGCGGCTTGGGCTTCAAAATAAATTTAGCAAAATCTCTAAATTCGACGCCGTCGTCGTGGGGGTGCCACCGAAAATTTTAGAGAAAATGAGCACTGACAACACCGATATATAATAAGTGAACGTCAAAAGTGTTTTGTGCAATATAATGCAACTAGCTTGCATACCCGTCGTTGTCGGGTTAAGTTTTTTCAAATTTTTATTATTTTTTTTTATGGTCTATGTTGGAGCTAAACTTCAGGCCAATCGGCTCGGTAGTTTCCCCGCGAAAGTGTAACATAGCGCAAAAAGTAAGTTTCGAAATCACTTTACTCCCTCCCCTTACTCCCCCCACCCCTCGCGCTACTTTTCCGTATGCCTATGTTGGAACCAGAACTACCACAGACACTCATGCCAAATTTCAAGTCAATCGGTTCAGCCGTTTTTGCGTGAAAGAGGAACAGACATACAGACAGACAGACAGACACCAACTCATTTTTATATATTAGTATGATGATAATGCAAAAACGCGCACACAATTAACATCAATTTTTGAAAATTATCGTACAGAACAATCATTTTTATACACTTTCTATTAAGTTGAAGTGTCACGCACGACCTATGTGGCTGGCTATGTGTCTTTCTCTGGAATCTTTGGAACCTTATATCTCCGAAACTATGCAACCTAGGAAGATGAAATTTTGTCACCTTGCGTAGTTCCGGTGACAGTTCAATATTTTTACTACTCCATCCTTGTAAGGATAATGGAAGGTCCTGTAAGGATAACGCAAATATCCTTTTTCCCATTTTTTCCGGGAAAAACTAGCACCAGGGGGTTTTCGGGGTCGCTGATCACGAATTCGGTGTTAGATTTTCAAAATTCAAAACGGAAGGTCCTGTAAGGATAACCAAATATCCTTTTTCCCATTTTTTCCGGGAAAAAATGGAATCAGGGGGTTTTCGGGGTCGCTGATCACGAATCCGGTGTTAGATTTTCAAAATTCAAAACGGAAGGTCCTGTAAGGATAACCAAATATCCTTTTTCCCATTTTTCCCGGGCAAAAATGGAATCAGGGGGTTTTCGGGGTCGCTGATCACGAATTCGGTGTTAGATTTTCAAAATTCAAAACGGAAGGTCCTGTAAGGATAACGCAAATATCCTTTTTTCCATTTTTCCCGGGAAAAACTGGCATCAGGGGGTTTTCGGGGTCGCTGATCACGAATTCGGTGTTAGATTTTCAAAATTCAAAACGGAAGGTCCTGTAAGGATGACGCACATATCCTTTTCCCATTTTTTCCGGGGAAAAATTGCATTAGGGGGTTTTTGGGGTCGCTGAATCCGATTCTGACATTTAAAATTCTGTAAGGATAACGGAATGTCCTGCAAAGATAACGTGAGTTTCCTTTTTCTCAAATTTCCCGCGAAAGATCTTTTCTGGAGGTTTTTGGTAGGCTAATTCAAGACTAAAAAGTATAAAATAAAAAAAACACTTTAAAAAACAAGTTTTATAACCTTATACACTTTCAAAATGCACTAAAAAGTAAAAAACAAGTTTAAAGTTTCACAAAAAATGTTTTTATAAATTGCGTGTTGTTGTGAAAGTATAAAGTGTGTGACGTTGCATTTGCTCTTGAATCTGTAATAGCGGTTTCATACTTGCAACGCAGCACACTTTATACTTTCACAACAACACGCAATTTATAAAAACATTTTTTGTGAAACTTTAAACTTGTTTTTTACTTTTTAGTGCATTTTGAAAGTGTATAAGGTTATAAAACTTGTTTTTTAAAGTGTTTTTTTTATATCTTGCAAACACAATTCAGAAATGTCAAAGTTGTTGTTGTTGGAACGCTGCCTGACGTCGAGTTTCATGCATGTGTTCCACTCGACTTTTCGACGCCCAAAAAGATGCCGCAATCGACGCCGCAGTCGACGCCGCAGTCGCAGTTGCTGCCGTCATGTGTTTGGCCCTTTCCACTTCACGTTTCGACTGCGACGTCAACTGCGTAACCTACGGCACGGTTGACGTCGCAGTCGAACTCGCAGTCCTATCTATTTAGGCCATAAATCATACGCAATCGAAAAGAAGTAAAACGCAGTGGATTCAAGAATACAAATTGAAGGGAAATCGAACAAACTTAACGCTACTTTGGATTCCAGAATAGGCATGATTACATTCAATGCCTGCAGTATTAAATGGGTATATTTTACTAAAAATTACTTTTGGTATTAACTTTTAATTCCAGTACTGGAATACGACATCGTAAATGGCTCGGCTAAGTTCTTGAAAGCAAAAAATCGAACCATTCCCTCACCCCTCTCCCATAAATTTGAAACAGTTTTTTGCGATTTTCTGGAAAACGGTAAGTCGTATTGAAAAATTTATCAAAGTAAAATGCGCTTAGAATATGATTCTACATAACTTATCGATACATTAAAGTCCAGTTGGATCACTCTTTTTTTCTATTGTGTTATTTGCCGTTTCCGAGTTTTTTAAGAATTACCAAATTTCCATTTTGATAACAAATTTCCCAACCTTTTGCAAATGCCTGCATAATAATCCACAGATAAATTAAATATTGTTGGCATACCAACAATTGCTTCATTCGATTTGAAACATAAAACATAGCTTGGCCTACGGCTAACATCGTGAGTAATTTCGTTGTTTATTTTGAATCTTGTCTCACTTGCATGAAAACAGCAAATAATTCACCACAAAGGCCAACAATAAATAAAACTGTGTGTGAGTAGTTAAGAGTTCTCTTACACCCGTGCAAATTAATGCCACCACGATTTACACGCAGAGAAAAATAATAAATCTAATTATTTAATAATGAAGAATCGGGACTATAACTAAAATAGTTAATTTCAATGGCAAAAATAATCAATTTAACCACAAAATAGTTAATTTTACTACTTACAATTAACCCTACGGAAGTGTCCCCCTCCGATTTCAATTAAACTTATCTTAGATCCGTATTTTCTTCTATCGGCTGGCATACAGGTTAGGGTCCTTTTTGGCCTCCCTAAAAGTATGCTAATCGTCGTTTTTTTGTTTTTTGTTTTTTTTGTAGAAAGAGTTGTCCGATATCAATGAAATAATATCCCGAAACGGACGCTAAACATGGATATTAGCCGATAGAAAAAAAAAATACGTGTCTAATATTTTTCATAGCTCTACAAATCAGGAAAGTTTTACTGAAATCAAGGGGTGACACTTCCGTAGGGTTACTTGTTAGTAGTAAAATTTACTATTTTGTGGTTAAATTGACTATTTTTACAAATGAAATTAACTATTTTACTTAGAGTCCAGAATCCCCATTTATAAAATAGTTAAATTTACGTTTGTTTTTCTCTGCGTGTAATTGAAATGTCAAAACTGATAAACATCGAATAAGTTATCTGATTAGATATCCTCACTTTCTAGCATTTCAGCGACCTTCTATACCCGCAGAACGTGTAGCGCTACTATAAATAACTGAACGATGAACAAGCAAGTGTCATTTAAGAGCGCAACATAAGATTACGTTGGTGTGGCTTTCATCTAACGATTGTTGTTTAGCACAATTTTCTGATTGAATGATTGGTCACAACAACAATAAATTAAATGCATGCTGGCGAAACATAGAAAACATGATCGACCCCCGTTCTTTCTCCAGGGATTTCAGAGGTCTCTATTTCTGGTCATGTATTTTATTTAACCAAATTGATTGTTACACTTTAATTGATATGTCTATGACAAATCGCTCACAATGTCTTAAATCTGATTTATTTCTACCGTGTAGGTGGATATTTTTTTAAGTCTAAATTCTTCTTCCAACTCCGCAATAAATTCAATTTTGGATGGAAGAATTCGTATTTGAACACAAATGCAAATGTATGCGGAAAGCTTCTAGCCATGAGAGATTGGGCAGAGGAAAAATAAAATTAAACGTTAATATTTTCAAAGTTCCAACCCTTTAGTAGTCCAATTAAAGTGGAGGCCTTGTCACAACTTGTTAAGTAAACAACTATCAATTCTCACCGTTCTTACAACGAAATTAAAACGTTGTAATGTAACAAGCTCAATTTTTTTATTTTATTTTTTTTACAGGCAATCGCCAGCCGCTGGTGGACTAGCAACTAGCACCCCAGCAAGCTTTTTGCAGTTGACATCACCAACACTTTATAATCTGCATTGGTAAGACGTTGTCCAGAAAATATGTCACACATTTTTTGGGAAGGGGTCTGCGGTAGTGTGACGTTAGTATTAAAACGCATATAAATAATCGCGGAAAAGCGTTGGGAAGACGAAAAAATGAAATAGCATAGGTAGACCCATTTGCGTGTACTATTCTCAAACAATTAAGTTGTGCTTAGCCTACTTAAGCCCAAGAAATTCTGTGACTAAATTTTTTTGAGTTGAACATAGGTTGCTAAGTTTCGTCGGTGCAAACGGCTCTTAAGTCCAATTTAGACTAACGATTGCGATTACGATTGCGATTACGATTACGATTGCGATTACGATTACGATTACGATTATGAATGCGATTGCGATTACGATTACCTACGATTGCGATTACGATTACGATTACGATTACGATTACGATTACGATTACGATTACGATTACGATTACGATTACGACTGCGATTACGATTGCTATTGCGATTGCAATTACGATTACGATTGAGCTTCTTCGACCAATGAGATCAAAGCTTTCATGTCCGTATAGCTTTGATCTCATTGGCCGAAAAGCCTCAATCGTAATCCCAATCGTAATCGGAATCGCTTTAGTCATTCAAATTAAGCTAATTTCAGTATCGCTGCTATATATGGATCCGTATTTGGTATAGTTTCTTGATTGATGAACTCAAAAGCCCGATGATAACGGCTTTATGAAGACGAATTCGGGTTGAATTTCATAAATGCTTTATGCGGTTGTGTTTGAGAATATTCGGAAAACCTCTTTGAATTCTGAAGTTCCCGGATATATACGGAAGTGAAATATTTTCTGGAAGACAGTATAAAGCAATTAAAGTTGAACGTGCTCTTATTATGATATATTAGAAGAAATGGGAACATGAGTGGCGCGCTATTAGCTGCAAAATGCTGTATTAGACCCCGATAAATGAAGATTTTTAACATAATTTAAATGAAAATTTTAACCTAACGAATATTTCATTAGAATTGTTGGGTTTGTCCATGCATCAAAATCAGGAAAAGTATTTTAAAATCGCACTAATTATGGTTTTTAATCGGAATCGTTAGTCTGAATTGGGCTTTAGTCATTCAAATTAAGCTAAATTTAAAAACCAATTTCCATGATATTGAATTTCATCACATAACAAGTGAAATATAAACGCTAACAAAGCAATTAGAAAAAAATTTCCATCGCTGGCACATCAAAAAGAGTGAAGAAATGCAAAAAGAAAAAAAAATACAAAAAGAAAAAAAAATACAAAAAGAAAAAAAAACACTTAAAAGAAAACTTGAATGTCTTCGGTTACATTTCCGTGCCTTATGAACAAAAAAAATCGAACCCAATCGATGTGTATTTGATGTTCATTCAACAAGTTGTAAAATGACATTTTTACGAGGTGATGTGAAATTCAACCACATGGGAAATTGCCACTCAACTGAAGAACAAAACTATTATGACTTCTTCATTTTTTTTGCCTGCTTTTTTTCTGTGTGGATTTTCAAATGTGAAGACGGAGGGAAAACACACTCACTCGGAGATACCTTAAAGGTGCCATTGGTTATCGTTCGGTTCGGTCGGATTATTTAAGTTTAAATCCTGGCGCCACATTCGAGTCACCAGATTTGTGTTCTGTTGCCACATTATTTTTGGAAATTCCCTCCTCTTGCCCTTTGATGCGAAAACGAGGAAAAAAAGGGAAAACGATAATGTCAAAGCAACATAGCATCTATCAACGTTAGCAGCCATCAAGTAGGACCGAGGGATAAGTGATGGATGCTGGAAACGGGGTTAAAGTAACATTTTCACACTTTTCAAAAGATATGATTTGATTCCCTCAGCCAATCATAATGGAATCAAAGCGTTTTCCAATATATCATAATGGAATTGAATGGATTTTTGATTGTTTAGCCCTTTGAATGGCATACAGCAGCACAACATGAAAGACATTCTATCCATTCATATCTATATGAGGAAGAAACAGCACCAACTCGAAAAATGATTGATTACCAGCCACCACCAAAAGTCCCAGAAATCCTTCTTCTATTCGCCTTTTTCGCCAATTGACAATAAACTAAGGTTCGGCAGGGGATTTTGGCGCAAAAAGCAAAAAAAAAAGATAACTTTGTGCAAAAAGCAAAGAAACCACACAGAAAAAAACCAGGAATAGGCTCTAAAGTGAATTCGTAGGATCGAATAAGTAAAAACGAAACTATCAGGTTGGGTCGAAAATGACTGCAGTGGGACCCAAATTAGAACAACTCACCTAAGATCAAAAACATCTTAGGAAAAGTTGATAAAATACGTCCAATTCAGACTAACGATTGCGATTACGATTATGAATGCGATTGCAATTGCGATTACGATTGCGATTGCGATTGCGATTGCGATTGCGATTGCGATTGCGATTGCGATTGCGATTACGATTACGATTACGATTACGATTGCGATTACGATTGCGATTGCGATTACAATTGCGATTACAATTGCGATTACAATTGCGATTACGATTGCGATTACGATTCTTAGGGAATTCTGTGGTAGTGTGACGACGGTATTCAACTCTTTGGAAAAAAAAATCTAAAAAGCTCAATCAAGACTGAAGGAAGGAGAGAGAAGATTCGAAAGGCCATAATTGTTTTTTACCAACCCTTTGAGGTTTCCATACATCAAAATCTAATCGAGCCACTGCCCCCCCCCCCCCCCCTCGATACAAGTGGAATACTTTTTTCCTGTTTTCTCGAAAACTGTGCATCGTATCGAAAAATTTATAAAGATGAAATGTTTTTAGAATAATATTTTACATAACCTATCTATACATCGAAATCAAGTTGAACCACTCCTTCTACCCTCCCGCCATACAAATTGAATACTTTCTTTTCTATTTTCTCGAAAACGGTTAGTCGTATTGAAATATTAAAAATCGGACCACTCCCCTCCCACTCTCCTACACAAGTGGATTTTTTTAAGTAAACATTTCGTCTGTCATATAAAGTATTTGACGAGGTTATGTTTTTCTATAGTTTTTATATTTTTTTTAACAATTTTAATGTCAAATTCACAAAATTGAACAACAAAACAACCAGAAATTCACGATAACTGAAAATGTCGAATTGGCATTTATTTTGTGCAAAAAAATCAGTTTTAAAAAAATTATTATATAAAATTAACCAAATTTACGCGCCAACCTACTGAACTCAATAAAAAACCGCATCCATTGAAGAAATCGTAAAAACCAAACAAACGAGCGAAAAAAATAGAGCGAAAAAACCCCCACCGAATAGAGGGCAAAATACTGTCGAAATGAAAATACCATTCATATTGGAAAAAGATCGAAATCGGGGAAAGTGATTTGAAATGAGCCGCTAAGTGGGTGAGTTCTTTCGCAAATGAAAAATGTTTAGTGCGTCTGGAGCCAATGATAAATGATTGCCGGAAAGTTACGAAAGGCACGTAAAGCACGGGAACTTTATGAAAAACGGCATAAAATTCACATTGAGTTGAAACGGGGAAATTGATTTTTAAGAAAATTGTTTTGCTAGAATTAACCTTTGTGGTATTTTTTCCGCCCCATTCTTCCCTTCTCTCACATGAATGGTGTGTGTATGAGAAATATCTAGAAATAACCCTCGAAACTGTTTCGAACGTGGTTTCACTTTCAGAGAATGTCGAAAAGCACATGAAAATCGGGTCCACGCATAAATCTTTACCAAGGATTTCCCGTAAATCCTTGTAAATCACCACAGACTACAAGACAAAAGCAGAATTTTCCATGCCGACTTTAAAGAGAAAACCATCAGAAACAGACAACATTGGCTAGCCTAAAAATTTAAAGGACGCTCGCAGCGAAAGGGTTGAAAATGATCTACAGACGTCTGCAATATGAATACATAAATGGTTAAGATTCAGTATCGCTGCTATATATGGATCCATATTTGCTATAGTTTCTTGATATATGAACTCAAAAGCCCGATGATAACGGCTTTATGAAGACAAATTCGGGTTGAATTTCATAAAAGCTTTATGCGGTTGTGTTTGGGAATATCTGGAAAACCTCTTTTGCTTCTGAAGTTCCCGGATATATACGGAAGTGAAATATTTTCTGGAAGACAGTATAGAGCAATTGAAGTTGAACGTTCTCTTATTATGATATATTAGAAGAAATGGAAACATGAGTGGCGCGCTATTAGCTGCAAAATGCTGTATTAGAACCCGATAAATGAAGGTTTTTAACATAATTTAAATGAAAATTTTAAACTAACGAATATTTCATTAGAATTGTTGGATTTGTTCATCCATCAAAATCAGGAAAAGTATTTTAAAATCGCACTAATTATGGTTTTTTTAGGATCGGAGTTTTTTTACCTCGATTCAAAATATGTTCAGTTTCGGTGGTTTCAAGGATTTTTTGCAGGTAATACAAAAGAAAATCCTATACAAGTACTTGGACATAACGCGTTACATCAACTTCAATTGCTCTATACTGTTGTTGTTTTGTAACGCGTTATGTGTAACCGTCCCAACCTTTACAACAGAAATTTTTAAACAGAAGTCGAAAACGCACATAATGGGTTACTGCTTGGTGCTCACGTCACCATCCATCTTTGATGCTATCACGACCTCTACTATTGATAGCCGGCAACAAAAAACCTTTAAAATGTTGCATTTCTAGCGGTTCTGCCGCCCTCAGCAAAAAAAGTGTCTTTGGATGCTCAAACGCTATCCGCTTCGCATGCCTCCTATAGTCTAATTCAGACTGCGATTGCGATTGCGATTGCGATTACGATTACGATTGCGATCACGATTACGATTACGATTGCGATTGCGATTGCGATTGCGATTGCGATTGCGATTGCGATTGCGATTGTTATTGCGATTACGATTGCGATTGCGATTGCGATTATGATTACGATTACGATTGCGATTTCGATTACGATTGCGATTGCGATTGCGATTGCGATTGCGATTGCGATTACGATTGAGCTTCCTCGACCAATGAGATCAAAGCTTTTATGTCCGCATCGTTGAAAGCTTTGATCTCAATCGTCGAGTAGCTTCAATCGTAATCGGAAGCGTAATCGAAATCGTTAGTTGAATTAGGCTTAATGCAGGTTTCTGCTATCCTATACCTTTGCCTGTAAGAATAAGTCAATTTTTTCAACAAAAACAATCGCCAAATCCTTTAGTTCCGTGAATATTGCTATAGCCAGTTCTCCGTCTTCTAACAGATTTTCACTAAGAAATCTTTACTATGTTTTCGACAAATTTTGTAAGTAAAATTCTTAGTCTCCCAAGATAAACTCTCCGGCATAACCACTCAGCCGACAGTGACCCAATTTTTTTAACCCAAAAATTGACAGCAAAGCAAAACGAAAAGCGAAAGCAAGCCAAGCAGAAATTTATTATTTCCTGCATAGCGTCAGAATTTGACGAAAGGATATTTCGCTATACGTTTCCGGGTGAATCAGCTGTTTAACATATCTCCCAGCGATCTTTCGAGTTAGCGTGGCGCCGAAAAGCAAAACAGAAAATGGGGATGGGAAAAAATTAGTATCTAATTTCAAATCGTTACAGTTGACAACTTTAATTTTAACGGCAGGCAATTTTGAAAGCGATTTTCCTTCTCGTGTTTCGCATCTTTCTTGCCGCCATCGTCGGTCGGTCGAACGGCAGAAATTTTTTTCTTTGTGACGGAAAAATTTCCTCACATTAAAAGACGTTAATGATAAGCAATATAAGATGGGAGCGAATTTTTTTCTTTTAGTTTTTTGCGTTTTCTTCATGGGTGATATTGTGGTATTGGAGATTCGTTTTTTTTTTCTCGGCATCTCGTATTTTGTGGCGGCGACGACGACGACGGCCTACAACGAGAAAGTTATAAGATATCAATCTTGGCCAAAGACTATACGCGAAGAATGAACCAACGATCAAATGAATGGAAAAAAGGGACCTAGAGCTCGTATAACGTAATCGATTCTGATTAGTCGACGTCCGGCCATTAAGATAAGATTAACAGTAGCTTCCTTGTAGAAATTCATAGAGAAAAGGAATTCTTCCTTATAATGTGAGATTCCAAGATGTTAGATTTTTAGTTTTTTTTTTTTTGCCACAAAACATGACACACATAGATTTACTATAGATTAAATGTTATGTTCTGACATGATGAAAATATACTCGTTGTGTTTCATGTGGGGTTTTTGTGAGGTAATTTGTTTGCATGAATCTGCGGAATGTGTGGCCCCGTTTTCTTAACCCAATCTTTTTAGAAATGAGGGCAGGTCGGGAAGTTCTCGGACTGGCAGCAAAAACCTTGCTTCGTGAAGTTTAAAAATAAGTTCATTTCAAACCAACCATTTTCGCCTCAGACTACGAAGTGATCCTGGTCGTAAAGTAGCGGTTGTAAATCGGTTTATGTGACGGTTACCTTGTGATCGGTCGCAATTAGACCGGTCGGAAATTGGTTACTTTGTAACCGGTTGCAGAAAAACCGTCGAAAATCGGTTATTTTGTGACCAGTCCCAGTTGACCAGTTGTTGTTGATCTTCGTTGCTTGTCATGTGATCGAGCATACACTCAAAAAATAATAACAAAAAACTCGTTTCTATTGACAAATTGTCTTGTGTGAAAAACAAAAATTGTTTGAGGAACAAAAATTGTTTGAGAAACAAAAATTGTTTGAGAAACAAAAATTGTTTGAGAAACAAAAATTTGTGAACAATTTTTGTGTTTAACCATTGAACCATTTCTGATTCATGGTTTTTACGTGATCTTCCAGCATTGAATTCGATTTTTTGTCATTTTAATAAATAAGGCATTGTTTATTTTAAATTGTTTTATGGATTTAACAAAACATCATTTATAAGTTTATTTTTGTTAAAAGAACCATTTTTTTTTGTTGAATAAAGATTTCTCTCCATAAATATTTGTTCCAATTGACAATTTTTTTGTGATTTTAACAAAAATTTTGTTAATTTAACAATGATTTTATCCATATGAACAATTTTTTTATCTGCGTATAATAGTTCTTTCATAAACAATGGAATCGAAGTAAAAATAGTTAACTTTGGACATACTTAAAACAATTCACATTGGCGTCACACTTGCTCTGGCCACCCCCCCCCCCCCCCACCCCTTCTCCTTGTCAAACATCGTCACAAAAGCATAGAATAAGGAATATATAGAAAAAACTCTGCCGAACAAATTTTTGACAAATTTCCCCTTCGAAGGGGGGAAAAATGTCCCTATCATTCACTAGCTACGGCCTAAAAGTTAATTACTTTTAGACTAGGGAGCACGAAGCAAAGAGAACATTTTCTAATCATTTTCGTCGTATCTATTCAATGAGATGGAGGAATCGAATGGATAATTTTTCCGTGCCCTTTTTTGGGTGCGCCCCGTATTTTGAAAAGCAATTTTTGGATCCCTTGAAACCAGAAAAAGTTTGGTTCCTGTAAGAAAAAAACGTTGTCTTTTCGTTCTAAAAATTATGTTTACGTCAAAATATTTCTTCCTAAGAAAAAATAAGAAACGTTTCTTTCTGAAAGCAAATTGTTTTCCCAATGGAAATTTTTCTTTGTTTGTTGCCCCCACATCTGAACATAACTTTCCGAACTACCCTCGTCTGACTATCTAGAACTATTCAAAATATTCATAGTACTATACCTAACTTTAATCAATTATCAGTTTTTTTTTCTGGATCTTTACTTGCCCGAATTTTTTTCTCCTTTGGCATTTTTCTGATTCTAAGGAATTTTTTCCCTATCCTAATTTCACCTCCTCTGAATATAGTTAGGCCGATAGTTAAACAACCCTCATATATATTTATAGGTACATAAAATTTGACTTTTGTCTGGCTTTTGTTTTGAGGGTTAATCATTTAAACGAACAAATTATTGTTATTATCATTAGGGGTTTTTGTTTTGTATTCTTCCTCTCTGTGGTATGTTAAGATTTTTTTCTCCGGTTTTTGTTTTCTTTTTCATTACAATATTATATTTGAATTGTTCAAGGCGCATAATTTTTGTTGAATCATGTTATTATATTAGTTTATACTCGGGATATTAATATTTGTAAATGATTGTGACTATTTTTGGGCAATTTCTGGTCAAATTAATGTTATCTAGTTTACCCCAAAGTTTATCAATTCATGGTTGAAATGAACAGAAATATTGCTAAATATATTAGAAGAATAGTTTCCAACGACAATACAGACGATGACACAAACAACAAACGTATACGACACTAAGAAAAAATTCAAAAAAACTAAACACAAATCCAAAAATCAGGGATAGAAAACGTTATCGTAACGTAATGAAATAACGAAATGATTTTCCAGCGTTCTCTTCAAAATTACGTTATAACGTTATCTATATATTTAAAAGGCAAAGCGATTTTGTATGGATTTCTTTCGTCAGAGCTCCTGCAGTTCCTATTGAACCGATTTTGATGATTTTTTTTTTAAATGAAAGCTCTATAGCTGTAGATATGTCCGTTTTACTTTTTTCCCCATTTTTAATAATACTTTATTAGTAATTTGCCTTTCAAAATTATAAATATGCCGCTAACTAAGTCTTCAATGTTAAAACGACATTTCGTACTGTTCGATTAGTGCAGTGAGTTAGAAGTTGGACTACCATGCGCCAGGCACCGGTTCGATTCCTATCGGTGACAAAATTCTTTTTTTTCTTTTCAAATTCTTTTTTGTTGATTTATTTACTTTTTTTAATATTTTATTACTTAATTTATCTTTAAGTTTACATTTTTACTCCTGAATAAGTGTTAGACTACAATGCGCCAGATGTGCGGGTTCGATTCCGAGTGTTGACAAAATGTTTTTTTTTTAATTTTTTTTTGACCTTAAATTACTTATTTTATTTATATTATACTTCTTTAGGCGCGTTGGGCGATTTTTGGATAGGTAAAATCTTATGAGTTCGCGTCACCGACATGCTAATTTAACAGCTTAAGAATGCTGATTTGCTTTCATTTGATTTTTTTATACAGAAAAAATCGATTTTTTTTGGGAGACAGTACCGAGCAAAATAAAATTAGCGTGAAAATTTGTGAATAGCACGCACGTGACTTTGTTATACAACAAAAAATCGATTTTTTTTTTTGGAAATTACATACGGTAAAATAAAATTACACAGAAAATTTCTAAACAACACGTGGCATTCTTATACAGAAAAAAATAAATATCTCTAGCCATTTTTAGTATAAGAAAATCATGTGCTGCTCAGGAATTCAAACCTTAATATGCATATTGACTTTTATTTGAAATTTACTGTTTATTAGCATATATTTTCGAAATTTCAGGTTGAAAAATATATAGGTATAAATACACGACAAAATAATTATTACCTTACATATATTATTGTTTTCATTTCTGTTGGCAGTCCCCAATGACTGCAGTTTTTTATTACTTAATTTATCTTTAAAATTTATATTCTTACTACTGAATAAGTGTAAACTACATCGCGCCAGGTACGGGTTCCATTCTAAGCGGTGGCAAAATATTTTTATTTAATTTTTTTTTGTTGAAATTGAGTTTTTTAAACGTAAAATTAAACATAACAAAAGCTATAATTGCCAATCTGGCAATCATTGGAGACCCGTATGGTGATATTCGTATCAAAATTCGAACAGTTATACCAATATTCCACTTTGAAGTCAAACTGTCCAATAAGATTTTTTAAAATTTATTCCAATCGGATTTTGATGTATGGGAGTTTTATGTAGAATCATATCCTAAATAACTTTTGTTCTTGGACTTTTTTGATAAGATGCACCGTTTTTGAGATATTCGCAAAAAAAGTTTTCGTTCGTATGGGGGTACCCCCCTAATGGACCATTTTTGCCCATTAACGAACTTAGCCTCACATTTTACGAAAAACGGATCTGTGCAAAATTTCAAGTCTCTAGCTTAATCCGTGCGCCCGCAATCCGCGCCACAGACAGACGGACAGACGGACAGACAGACGGACGGACATGCAAAATTCAATTTTTTTTATCATTCTAAACACACTGGTGTAATTCATTTTTTTGTGCGATGACGGGATCTTGGCGTTACAAACGGTAAGGCAAAGTTAATATACCCTTTGGTTTCACCATACGGGTATAAAAATATCTGTTACGCATCGTCTTTTATTGGAAAAAGTGAAAACGATCTTCTCTATATATAAAATCGTTTAATCTGACGCCCAGCCCAAACCCCTGAAGATAGAGACTTGAAACTTTCAGAATATGTCCCAACCATCGCGTAGGCGCTCACTAAGGCGAGATTTTTCGAAATTTTAGCGCTAAGTGGGTGAACGGGGGGTAAAGGGGGTTTGGGTGTTTTTAAACCGTGATTTTCGCCATGAATCCTGCTCAATAGGAGGCTGAAAAGTATCACTCGGGGTTTTTGGGGTCGCTGATCACGAATCTATATATTTAAAAGGCAAAGCGATTTTGTTTGGATTTCTTTCCGCAGAGCTCCAGCGGCTCCAATTTTGATGATTCTTTTTTTAAATGAAAGCTCTATAGCTGTAGATATTTTAATTATCTATATATTTAAAAGGCAAAGCGATTTTGTATGGATTTCTTTCGACAGAGCTCCTGGAGTTCCTATTGAACCGATTTTGATGATTTTTTTTTTAAATGAAAGCTGTATAGCTGTAGATATGTCCGTTTTACTTTTTTCCCCATTTTTAATAATACTTTATTAGTAATTTGCCTTTCAAAATTATAAATATGCCGCTAACTAAGTCTTCAATGTTAAAACGACATTTCGTACTGTTCGATTAGTGCAGTGAGTTAGAAGTTGGACTACCATGCGCCAGGCCCGGGTTCAATTCTTATCGATGACGAATTCTTTTTTTTTTCTTTTCAAATTTTTTTTTTGATTTTTTTACTTTTATTAATATATTATTACTTAATTTATCTTTAAGTTTACATTTTTACTCCTGAATAAGTGTTAGACTACAATGCGCCAGATGTGCGGGTTCGATTCCGAGTGGTGACAAAATGTTTTTTTTTTTAATTTTTTTTTTTGACCTTAAATTACTTATTTTATTTATATTATACTTCTTTAGGCGCGTTGGGTGATTTTTGGATGGGTAAAATCTCATGAGTTCGCGTCACCGACATGCTTATTTAACAGCTTAAGAATGCTGTGATTCGCTTTCATTTGATTTTTTTATACAGAAAAAATTGATTTTTTTTGGTAGACAGTACAGAGCAAAATAAAATTAGCGAGGAAATTTCTGAACAGCACGTGACTTTGTTATACAACAAAAAATCGATTTTTTTTTGGAAAATTTCATACGGCAAAATAAAATGAGACAGAAAATCTCTGAACATTAAGTGACTTTGTTATACAACAAAAAATTAAATATCTAGCCATTTTTTGTATAAGAATATCATGTGCTGCTCAGGAATTCAAACCTTAGTATACATAATTGACTTTTATTTAAAATTTACTGTTTATTAGCATATATTTTCGAAATTTCAGGTTGAAAAATATATAGGCATAAATACACGACAAAATTACCTTACATATATTATTGTTTTCACTTCTGTTGGCAGTCCCCAATGACTGCCTGTTTTTTATTACTTAATTTATCTTTAAAATTTATATTCTTACTACTGAATAAGTGTAAACTACATCGCGCCAGGTACGGGTTCAATTCTGAGCGGTGGCAAAATATTTTTTTTTTTTTGTTGAAATTGAGTCTTTATTGGGACAAGTGAAAACCATCTGCTCTATATATAAAATCGTTTAACCTGACGCCCAGCCCAAACCCCTGAAGATAGAGACTTGAAACTTTCAGAATATGTCCCACCATCGAGATTTTTCGAAATTTTAGCGCTAAGGGGGTGAACGGGGGGTAAAGGGGGTTTGGGTATTTTTAAACCGTGATTTTCGCCATGAATCCTGCTCAATAGAAGGCTGAAAAGTATCACTCGGGGGTTTTTGGGGTCGCTGATCCCAGATTTTCAAAATTCAAAACGGAAGGTCCTGTAAGGATAATGCAAATGCAAGAAATAACTTTTAGAAAATTATCTTTAGATGTGTCCATTTTACTTTTTACCCATCTATATAATAAAAACTGTAAAGGGGACAATTTTTGTAATTTTGGATTTTCTCAAAAATATTGACATACATTGATGTATTTGGTCGTATAATACTGATGCCAAAAATGACATTTTTATACCCGTATGGTGAAACCAAAGGGTATATTAACTTTGCCTTACCGTTTGTAACGCCACGACCCCGTCATCACACATAAAAATGTATTACACCAGTGAGTTTAGAACAGTGGTTCCCAAAGTGGTCCCTACGCACCCCCAGGGGTCCCCGGGATCATCCAAGGGGTCCGTGGAAAATTAAAATTGATTTGGGGGTCCCTGAACAACGTCAGGCGGTCCGCGCAAGGTTTAATATAAAATAAAAAAATTGTGACACATTTTTATTAATATGTAAGTTAAAATAAATAACAGAAGCTGTTGATTGCTTTTCCGTCTTCCTATTTGGTAGAACGTAGATTCAGTGCCGTTATGAGCCTCATCACAAAAAAAAAGAAACCGACTAGAAATTAGTACTCATGGGGATTTGCGGTTGCTACTCACAAACATTGAGCCGAACATAAATACACTCATAACATCCCATCAGGTTCATCCAAGTCATTAATTTTTTTTGCATTTTAAAACAAAAGTTATAATTTAAATAAATACTTCTTCAACAAAATGTTTAATTTATATTTTATTTTTACGTTACCATTTACCATTCAAGACATCAAAGTTAAATTTGTAATTTTTCTATTAAACATTTATGTAGTTTTTCACCCAGGGTCCGTGGGCAAGTTTTGACTATGAACATAACAAAAGCTATAATTGCCAATCTGGCAATCATTGGAGACCCGTATGGTGATATTCGTATTAAAATTCGAGCAATTGTATGAAAATTCCTCTTTGAAGTAAAACTTTTCAATAAGATTTTTTTAAATTTATTCCAATCGGATTTTGAGTTATGGGAGTTTTATGTAGAATCATATCCTAAAAAACTTTTGTTCTTGGACTTTTGTGATAAGATGCACCGTTTTTGAGATATTCACAAAAAACATTTTCGTTCGTATGGGGGGCATCCTCCTAATGGTCAATTTTTGCACATTAACGAACTTAGCCTCGCAGTTTACAGAAAACAGATCTGCGTAAAATATCAAGTCTCTAGCTCAATCCGTGCGCCCGCAATCCGCGCCAAAAACGGACGAACGGACGGACGGACGGACATGCAAAAATTAAATATTTTTGTCATTCTAAACACACTGGTGTAATTCCCTCATGTAACCCTCATACGAACGAAACCGATTTTTGCGAATATCTTGGAAACGGTGCATCTTATCACAAAAGTCCAAGAACAAAAGTTTTTTAGGATATGATTCTACATAAAACTCCCATACATCAAAATCCAATTGGAATAAATTTGAAAAAATCTTATTGAAAAGTTTTACTTCAAAGAGGAATTTCCATACAATAATTGTTCGAATTTTAATACGAATATCACCATACGGGTCTCCAATGATTGCCAGATTGGCAATTATAGCTTTTGTTATGTTCATAGTCAAAACTTGCCCACGGACTCTGGGTGAAAAACTACATATGTAAATGTTTAATAGAAAAATTACAAATTTAACTTTGATCTCTTGAATGGTAAATGGTAACGTAAAAATAAAATATAAATCAAACATTTCTTTTTTTTTGTGATGAGGCTCATAACGGCACTGAATCTACGTTCTACCAAATAGGAAGACGGAAAAGCAATCAACAGCTTCTGTTATTTATTTTAACTTCCATATTAATAAAAATGTGTCACAATTTTTTTATTTTATATTAAACCTTGCGCGGACCCCCTGACGTTGTTCAGGGACCCCCAAATCAATTTTAATTTTCCACGGACCCCCTGGATGATCCCGGGGACCCCTGGGGGTGCGTAGGGACCACTTTGGGAACCACTGGTTTAGAATGATAAACAAAATTGATTTTTGCATGTCCGTCTGTGGCGCGGATTGCGGGCGCACGGATTGAGCTAGAGACTTGAAATTTTGAGCAGATCCGTTTTTCGTAAAATGCAAGGTTTAGTTAAAGGGCAAAAATGGACCATTAGGGGGGTACCCCCCATACGAACGAAAATGTTTTTTGCGAATATCTCAAAAACTGTTCATATTATCAAATAAGTGCAAGAACAAAAGTTATTTAGGATATGATTCTAAATAAAACTCCCATACATGAAAATCCTATTGGAACAAATTTTAAAAAATCTTATTGGAAAGTTTGACTTCAAACTGGAATTTTGATACAACTGTTCTAATTTTGATAGGAATATCACTATACGAGTTTCTAATAATTGCCAGACTGCCAGACTGGCAATTATAGGGTCTGTTATGCTTAAAATTTATGTTTGTCCGTCTGTCTGTATGTCGGTCGGTATTTCTGTCTGTTTGTCTGAATGTTTGTTCCGGCATCACGCAAGAACAGCACACAGGTACAGTTATTGACAGAATACAGGATCTGATTCTTTTTGATGCCAATCCCCGTTTCTTCTGATATCTCTTACTCAAGGGTGTCGGATCCAGTTTAATAGCAACCCCTTTCCCTCTCTTGAAACCTCTTTATGCGCTTAAGGGTTTCGGATCCGGTTTTCACCATGAGAGAGGTCAGCCCGCAGGGAAAATTTTTGCTCACTAATATCTACCCCTCCTTTTTATGTATAGCTAACGATGGTATCTTTTTTCGGACAAAAAACAGTATATTTCACCTAAAATTTAAAAAAGCAGTAAATCGATTTGAAAAAAAAGTATTTTTCGCAGTATAAATTTTATTCAATGAAAATTTGTGTCTTTGCTTTTAATTTCGACATTTTTATTCTTTTAAATTAACAATGGAAAGCAAAATCAAAGTAACGCGTTCTGAAGAAGGATGAATAATGACAAGACAGTAATCGATGGGGAAAGGAAGAAGCGAATCTATATGACATGTTGCCATCAATACTTCGCTGTTCGTCGTTTGAATGTATTCACACTTGCCAAGTGATGCCACTGTTTTGTGTTGCCACTGACGTTTTGCATTGCTATTAATAAATTTGAATTTCGAAACGTTAAAGAATTAAAGTTTTCTGAGTATTTAAATACAGTATTTTGGGGAAAAAAGCAATTATGCAGTATTGGAGTCTGAAAAACAATATAATACTGCGAAAAACAGTATAGATACCATCGTTATGTATAGCCCTCACCTGCTATCTTCTGCAATTCTAAAGGGATTTGGTGCTTCAATGTATGACATGAATTAAAAAGAATGACATTTCCCACAATATTGTCTTTCCCCGTGTGGATAACCACCTTTTACCGTTATTGAATATATTGTAAGTAAACAGTACGATTTTGTAATACACCGTTGGGTCACAAAGAAAAATGTCTCTAAAAAAAAAATTTCCCTTTTTTGGGTTAACTATATGCATTTGAGTCGAGGCCGAAGGCCGAGTAAAGAGGAAGGCGAGAGCTGAAATATATTTAAATAATTTTACGTAACATCTCCATACATCAAAATCCAACAATTCAAGCGCGAGGGGCGAGGCCGAAGGCCGAGTAGTTGTGGAGGCCGTAGGCCGACGGGGGCAGGGAGGCCGAAGGCCGACCTGCGGAAGGGGGATGAACCGCGAAGCGGTTCGGGGCGCAGCCCCTAGTAGAAATTTAATTTTGTTACAATAACGAAAAACGTTACGAAAACCGAAAAAAGAATATTTCGTTTTTTTCATTACACGGTTTTGATTATTCGCGGGAAATTTTCAAAATTGGTTAGGTTAGTTCTAGTTTAGTAAAATAACGTTTCAAATTCTAATATTTCACCTGTGATGCGATTAAAGCAGGGGTGTGGAGTCGGAGTCGCTGAGTGGGAGTTATTAGTTTTTGCCCGGAGTTGGAGTCGTAAAAATTTTTTTCGACCTTTCTAACCTTCCCCAACCCTTCATCCCCCGCTCGTCAGGCTTTTGGCGATTTTGTATACCAAGTTTACCCAAATAGCATCGAAAAGCACGGACACATGGGAGTTGTTCTTTGCGACTTAAAAATGCCACAATTTACGCAATCGGGTCTAAAGATTTAGAAAGATTTATAATTCACATCCGCGAGAAAGAAAATTCCGCTTGCAGATTTGTTTCTTTTGTATGGCGGAAGGGGCAAGGAAGGGTCCAATTTGGCCCGTTTAAGACCTTAGCCTAGCCATTTCTCGTAAGTAAAGATACCGAAGATTTGTGTGATGTAATGCCGTCAGATGACGCTGGCATAAAGTTTGAAGCAGCTAATTTTGTTAATGGGGTCGTCTTTTTTATGAAATGGCAGCATTAGAGTTACGTTCCTGTGTCATAATTGCGGCGTGGTAAACTAGAGAAAAGTGTTCCTCTGAATGAAAGTCCGGATCCGCGCCTGTGGTTCACAGACTCGCGTTCGCCTAGATCTCACGAATCACTCGGCAAAGTTTGGTTCGCCCGCATTAGGCAAAAATGTAGTGGCGCGCAAAAAAAATAGGACAAAAATTTTATAATTTTGTTTTCATCGATTAAAAAACCACCTTAGTTTTTCATTGTTTTTGTTATGAAAAACCACCTCAGTTTTTCATTACAGAAATTTTTACTATGAAGTTCTGGGACTTTTTGGTTATCTGGAATATTTTTGTTTCTCTCGAAACAATTTCAATTCAAATACCGATTGCTTTCGGTGAATTATTGAATACAATGAAATTATTTTTTTATTGAAACAATGGAAAATTGAAAAAAATTTGGTTGGAAGCATCAAGTTTCGGTTACAAAAATTCAAAGTTGAACCTCATCAGACCAACATATTGAATCTCTGCTAGTGACTTCACCGCGAAGGTCAAATCACTAAAAGAGATTTTTTTAGGACTATCTAGAAAATGCGTCACACATTCAGGGAGGTGGGGAAACACGGCAGTAAATAACACGATAACTACAGTAACTGTTTTTATGGGCGGTCTTTTGGAGGACGTTTAAAGCCAACACTTTATTCCGCGAATTTTATTCTGCGATGCAAAATCCTGAAACTTATTCCTGAAAAAAGCCGGAACTGCGATTTTTTCAAACAAAATGACTGGAAAAAATTCAAATTTTGATGACTTTTCCAAAGTGATTTTATTCTGCGATAAAACGTAGTCCAAGTGGTAAAGTACTGAGCCCGTATTCCGGAGGTCGGTGGGTCAATTCCCGACGGTGGCAAGCTGTGATTCAAGTCCACTCAACTTGCTTTACGAAATTAGTAGTAATAGTCACCGCTGGGTGTTAACATAATCGGTCTAGATTGCTATCACGGCCTCTGCTGTTGATGGGTTTCAACGTACAAAAAACCTTACAAAATATTGTAATTCATCCATGGTTCGCAATCCATGTAAAAGTGTAGGTGCGAAGCAGGGAAGAAATTGTTATGAAACCTCAATTGAGGAGGCCCAGGCTCTTCGAGAGCTGTAGCGCCGAGGATGATGATGAAATTAATAAAATTCATAGAGAAATTTCGCAAAAAACCGCAAATGTAAACGATCCCTTAGGGGAAAATACTACTTTTATGAAAGATCTCTTTTTAAGTTAAGAGGAACTGATTTTGTTTACTGTGGCTTATATTTCTGTAGACGAAAACAATAAAACCAGCCAATAAAAAAAACTCTACCCCTGAAAATTGTGTTTTTCCAAGAAAACAAAAATTATTATCACTCCATGACGGTTAATTACTCTGAAAACAAAGTTAATCCAGACCTGTTGCCCCAATAATGCTCACTCATTTATTGCCCACGAAATTCAATAATATTATTTCGAAAATATTTTCCAACAGCCAGGATACAACAATATAAATTATTCCAAATGGGTAAGGTGCTAATTTTGCTAAATCGTTCCATTAAATCATTATCAATTTAATTGCTTCGTTGAAATTCTTTCGTCCACATCCAGCATTTTCCCCAGTTTTATAGCCACTGTCGATGGTGACTTCCATAGCCTGGCCACCTCTTAATCTTGGTACTTGTCTCTCTCCTTTTTTTCCATGGGGTTTTTGTTTTCGAAAAGAACAAACTGTTCAAGCGAAAAGACAAAGAATATTTTTATTGGGAGGTGCAGACAGGTAGAAAAAAATCCAATAGAAACACATACAAAATTCCATTTTTTTTTACTCATCCTGTGTTTGTAGAATTTATTTTTCAGGGGCATCACGAGCATTAATTTCATGTAAAAAACGGAATAAAGAAGAGAAAAATTAAGTAAACACAGAATCGGAAAAGATTGAAGTCGCGGTAAGGTTGATTCGAAATTATGCCAGGAGCAGATTCTGAAGAAAATGCAAACTGGAACGCACAGTGGGTCAAAGATAAATTCGACATGGAATAATAAACATTTATAAAAAAAAATTGATGGCAAAATAAGACTTACAAAAATTGTATTTTACAAAGAAGAAATATTTGATCAAAAAAATGGAAAAAAACGTCATTAAACAAAAAAACTCCCATATAAAATTGCATATCTTTATCCCACGACTTGGCTCGAAAATTACTCTTAACGATTTTGATGCGATTTTTAGCTAAATGTAGTTTGAAAATTTGGAAATATTATATCTGTGGCAACAAGTCATAAGAGCCTAAGTCGATTTTCAGATCAAGATAAAAATATCTGTATTTACTTTAATAGACAGAGCAATTTGGCTTAGCCTAAAAACAGACTTAAGCCCTTATGACCTGTTGCCACAGATATAGACTTTTTTCGCTTTCCATCTCCCCAATCCTTTTTACCACCGCAATTTTTTGCATTCGAAAGTTGTTAAACCTCTATGGAACTCTAAGACACGTAATTTTGGAAAAAATGAACCGTTTTCGAGATAATCGCAAAAATCTTTCCCATTTGTATGGGAGAGGGGAGAAGGAATCTTCCGATTGAATTTTTATGTCTTCAGAATTTCGTAGAACCATATTCTAAAGTTTACTTTTTGTCAAATTAAATTTTTCGAAAAATTTAGCTGTTTTCGAGAAAATTGCAAAAATTATTTATATGAGGGAGAGGGGAAAGGGGTGATTGAATTTTTCCCATTTTCGGAAGAAGTTTATCTTTTGATAAAAGCCTGATCTATGCCAATTTTCAATTTTGTACTTTTATTATTTCTTGAGTTTTCAAATGTTTTTATACGCTATATGATATACTTATCATATAGGAGTATATTAGAATTAGTATACCATTTCGGACATAGAAAAAATTACACCAGGGTGTTAGGAATCGTCCATCTGTCCGTCTGTCTGTCTATCTGTCTGTCTGTCCATCCGTCTATCTGTCCGTCTGTCTGTCCCTCCGTCTGTCTGTCCCTCCGTCTGTCTGTCCCTCCGTCTGTCTGTCCCTCGTCTGTCTGTCCCTCCGTTTGTCTGTCTGTCTGTTGGTCTGTCCATCGGTCTATCCGTCCGTCTGTCCATCCATCTGTCCGTCCGTCTATCTGTCCGTCCGTCTATCTGTCCGTCCGTCTATCTGTCCGTCTGTCTGTCCGTCTCTCCGACCGTCTCTCCGTCCGTCTGTCCGTCCGTGAACACCATAACTTTTGAAAGGATTGAGCTAGAGACTTGAAATTTTTTACAGTTGCAATTCTCGTAAATGGCTAGGCTACGTTCTTGAACGGGCAAAGTTGCGCCATTCCTTCCCCTCTCCCCCATACAAACAAAAAAGTTTTTTGCGATTTTCTCGAAAACGGTGAGTCATATTGAAAAATTTATAAATGTTAAATGTGTTTAGAATATAATTTTGCATAACTCTTCGATACATCGAAATCCAATCGGACCACTGCTCCCCCCCCCCCTCTTCCATGCAAATGGAATATTTTTTTTCCTGTTTTCTCCAAAACTGTGTATCGTATCAAAAAATTTATAAAGACGAAATGTGTTTAGAATATAATTTTGCATAACTTATCTATACATCAAAATCCAGTTGGACCACTCCTTTCGCCTCCCCCATACAAATTGTATACTTTCTTAATTTTCTCGAAAACGGTGAGTCGTAGTGAAAAATTTATAAAGGTAAAATCTGTTTAGAATATGATTTTACATAACTGTTCCATACATCAAAATCCAATCGGACCACTCCTTTTCCCCTCAAATGGATTTCTTTCACAAAAATTTTGTCTGTCATATAGAATATTTGACGATTGGCTCCTGGCAATTGTAGCTTTTCTTATTATACCCGTATGGTGAAACCAAAGGGTATATTAACTTTGCCTTACCGTTTGTAACGCCAAGATCCCGTCATCGCACAAAAAAATGAATTACACCAGTGTGTTTAGAATGATGAAAAAAGTTGAATTTAGCATGTCCGTCCGTCTGTCTGTCCGTCTGTCCGTCTGTCTGTCCGTCTGTCTGTCCGTCTGTCTGTCCGTCTGTCTGTGGCGCGGATTGCGGGCGCACGGATTGAGCTAGAGACTTGAAATTTTGCGTGGAACCGTTTTTCGTAAAATGCGAGGCTAAGTTCGTTAATGGGCAAAAATGGACCTTTTTTTGCGAATATCTCAAAAACGGTGCATCTTATCAAAAAAGTCCAAGAAGAAAAGTTATTTAGGATATAATTCGACATAAAACTCCCATACATCAAAATCCGATTGGAATAAATTTTAAAAAATCTTATTGGAAAGTTTGACTTAAAGTGGAATTTTGGTATAACTGTTCGAATTTTGATACGAATATCACCATACGGGTCTCCAATGATTGCCAGATTGGCAATTATAGCTTTTGTTATGTTCTTATGTTTAACAATAATGTTTGCCTAGACGTTTCGGTTGATATCTCTCATTATCTGCATGAGAACTTCAGTACAACAATATTTCACGTTAAAAACTTATTAACAGTTTTTAAAATACCATAAAATTACTTTATGATAAAAACTTATTAACAATTTTTAAATTAGTACCATAAAATAACTAATTAAAAGAAATTTTAGCAACATTCTTGACTGTCCACTTTTCCTACATTATGTAGAATTGCAAATTTCAGATGAAATTCGGGTCTGAATGCTGTATTTTGAAAATAACTGCTAAAAACCTACCCAGTCAAATAGTTATGCGTCAGAATTGTTGCATTTCGTGATCATCGAAGACAACCAAACAAATTAAGATATTTTCCAACAAAATCGACAGAGAAATAAACGTAAACTTCTTTAAAAGCCCACTACAATACCCTCGGGCCTGACCTTAAAAGTGTCTATCAATCACAATCGAAGTGAAAAATTCCAAAAATGTTCTACTGCAACTCATAATTATGCAAGTGGGTATCCTCCCCCCTCATACCAGAAATATAAGAAACATGTTTTTATTAATGCTTTTCATTCCATCATAGAAAACACATGATTCTCATCGGAAAGTTACTCATTCTGATCCGGTTTTCTTCCTGCCCGATTCAAAACCACTGTGCAATGAAGCTAGACGTTAAAAAAAAATAAAATAAAAACCAGCACGCAAAGGAAAGGGAAATACACGATTTATAAACCACAAAAATTTCAAATCGAATCGACACAGACTCAACCATGAAACAAATCGACATTTAAAAAAAAATTAAATTCTTCTCTTACCTGAACTTTTTAATGTTGCTTTTTCTTTAACTTTGATTCTGAAACGTGGAGATGAATTCAACTGAGAATTTTTTTTTCTAATTTCTCTTACTTTTTGTCATTAGTGGATTTTTTTTTGTATGTCGATTTCTAGGCGATAAGAAATTGAACGTGTTTTCTCGAATGAATCGCTGATTGTCCACCGGAACAAGTTGTGATATCCAAAAAAAAACAATATATATTTCTGGGGCGGTTCTGTTATGTTGGATATTAATTCGTATTCCCAGTGAGTTTTAATTCCTGGAGAATTTATTTAATTTTTTTTGGGAGAATTTGATCTAATGGATCTACCGGTTTGGAGAACTGATTCGATACTGAGTTGAATTAGAAACCAGCACAGATTTTATTAAATATCCTAAAACAAATAAATGCCTGTTGTCAAGAACATTCACTTTTATCTAAATATTTTTTATTTTATTTCAGATTAATTGTTGAACAACATTCACTAGCAGCCACTGTAAGATATTTAAAATTTAATGAGAAATTTTTTGTAACAAATAAAATATATTTATTATTCATTGGAATTTAAGAATTTACACACAGTAGGAGATTTTATTGGGGGTGCACTGAGAAATTTTATTAATTTGGCGATCAAAACACTTTCGCAGAAAATCAACAACTCTGTAGGTATTTTTTTTTTTGCACCACGTTTGTTTATTTTTTAATTACAAGTATTTCCACTGAAATATCTCAACTGTGTTTAGCCGAAAATATTTGTGTTGTGTTATGCAAGGTGATGGAATGGACTCACGACCGAATAACGTCGTTTATGTTTTCGTTGTTTATCAAATTTTTCTCGTTTGTTGTTGGTTTTTTTTCTATTCTCAAGAGTATGATAATAAAAAAAACTGCACTAGAGATAAGAAATATTACTTGGCTTTTATTTACATTGTTTTCTCGGCCAATGGAGCAAAGTTGATATGAAATTTAACAACGAATCGAATTACATGCCGAATACCGGTCGAATATGTGGTTTATGTGATTCTATCAACTTGCATTCACAACATTAGAAACTATTTATAATAACAACAGTGATTTAATAACAGTGAAATACCAACAATTGAGGGAAAAAATTATCAAATCAAAAGTTTTTTCGCACGTGCGCATATTTAATTGAAATACATGTGAGTTTTTGGGTGGAGGTTGATTATGGCTATGTTTATGTTTTATTTTATGCTATAAATAAACGCTGAGTGCTTTTATTCATGCAGTTTTTTGTTTGTTTATTTGTTTGTTGCCCATTGCTTTATTGCTACAGGCTTTCTTCCTTGACTGCGGTATATCTTTGGGGACCAGGCCCGGATAAGATGGAAATTATTCCCTCTGGACGGTCGTCTGTTTGTTTGTCGGTTGATTAAAAAGGCAGGTACAGAGAGTGGTGGTCTATATGCAGATTTTCCCCCCTTTCTCCAATAGTTTTATTCATGGTTTTCTTGGATTACGCTCCCGTTTTAGTCAACAAGCAAAGAAATTAAAATGCAAAGTGATTTAAATCAGGTGATGATGTTTATTGTTGTCATTCAATCGAGTGAATTTACTGCAACAATTGAATTTATTTTCAGTACATCGCGTCATACACTTGAGAATAATATGTGGACATCATAAAAAATGTTTCTTTGGTGAATGAAATTTTATTGTTGTACGATTTTTCCGGTGTACAACAAAAACATTCCTCTGACTGCTGACTGTGGCCTAATGTTGAGCTATTCTTTGGCGAGTGATGGTTTTTTCCATTCCACTTTTTTTTTCGCTGAAGACTTTTTCTCTAGGAGCGTTTTTCCTTCTTGGCCTGTTTCTTGTGCTTTTCTTTTGACCTTTTTTTCCGATTTGTCTACTGCAGAGTTCCACACGATGGATGGTTGGATGATGAAACAAAAACCAACCTCTCTGGTCGAAGTGATGAATTTATCTTTCACTAGACTAGAGTTCAACCGGATCGCGGACCCACAAATCGCACAGGGTACAAACAATCAACTAAAAATGTTTAATGAAAATTAAAACAGGTAAAGGTGAAGTTGATATAAAACACACATTCACAATAACAGCCGGATCACCTTGTAGGCAATTCGATGAAGCAGTAAAAAAAATTACTTTTCAATATTTCTCTACGTCAACGATGGCTCGGACGTCTTCTTGTCGCTCCGAATGGAAACTATTTCTAGATACACAGACACGTCGATAGCTCCAATATAATTTTTGGGGCTCTTTTGGGGTGGGAATTCGTATGAGAAGTTAATATTTCTGCGATATTTACATCGATTTTGGTTCGAATATCACTAAAAGTACGTGCAAAGTAATTCACTCCACCATATCGTGTGCAATTACCAATCCGATTGTTTCTGGCGATTTTTGTTGGCAACGCGAAAAACTGAACTCGACTAAATGAAACTTCAACCTGTTTCTTCTCTGTTTCCAAAATTCCCACCTAGCTGCTTCTTCTTGTTCTTGATGGAAAACCAATTCGTTGAGGAGCTGAATGTGGTGTAACAAAATTCTTCTCGCAGACACAGTTTCGAGGAATTCGTCACTTCGTGGGGACTTCGGCTTTCTTCGGAACAGCCGAAATAGAAACAATTTCTGCCGGTGGTTCCGTAGTTTAATTTTTGACTTTATCGTTTCCATCAGGGGTGGAATTTCTAATATACTGACAGCAGCTGTCAATTTGATTTAAGGTAGAACCTGAATCGTACGTCAATGCGTCCGTCATGCGTGCGTCCGTCTGACAGTTCGAATCTGGAGTTAACTCATTGTTTTGCACTTCTTCTATTAGTTTATCGTCGAAACAATTACTTTCAATTTGTTCCATACTTAAATTTCTTAAATCGTAAACAAACTTTTTTGCGAAATGACATTTCCGTGCGTTGCCGCATGTAAAAGTAGAAATTCGACCTACTCTATGCGGTTGCCGAATCGGAAAACGTATTATTTGGGGGAGTACTCATAGCAGCCCGTTGATTTTACTCAAACTGTCAACGTGACGCACGCATGACGGACGCATCGACGTACGATTCAGGTTCTAGCTTTATCTTATAATCATACGTCGATGCGTCCGTCCGGTTGACAGTTTTATGCGGTGACAGTTGGGTACGGCAACGAATCTGGAGTTAATTCATTGTTTTGCACTTCTTCTATTAGTTTATCGTCGAAACAATTACTTTCAATTTGTTCCATACTTAAATTGCTTAAATCGTAAACAAACTTTTTTGCGAAATGACATTTCCGTGCGTTGCCGCATGTAAAAGTAGAAATTCGACCTACTCTATGCGGTTGCCGCATCGGAAAACGTATTATTAGGGGAATACTCATAGCAGCCGGTTGATTCTACTCGAACTGTCAACGTGACGGACGCATGCCGGACGCATCGACGTACGATGCGTACGATTCAGGTTCTAGCGTAAAGCTGCAGAACGGTATAATTTTCAACTAACGATTTGAAAAATGACAGCTACGCTATAATAACACTTAGAATGCGCGCGTACTTACTATTCGCTTACAGTAACAGTGTGTTTCCAGTCGAAATCGCTATAAAAAGGTTGAAATCCACCAAATTTGTTTAAGGGGGTAAGGCCGCAAGCCTATTTTACATGGTATCTTATGGGGGACAAATAAACCGTTTTATCAGAAACCATTTATTGTAGCTTAATAAAATTTTGCACACCTTTTATTTATGCGAAATTACACATTTTTAGCTGTTTGTTCTTTATTCTGATGAACATTGTTATCTACAGCTACAGCCCATTTGAAACTTTTTTGTTACTAGTACTGCATTTTTTTTTGTCAAACGTCGTTGTTGCTTTGAAAATTAGCATGACCTCGTTTTTAAAATGATTTTGACATACCAAAGATTCGATATCAATTGCTTTTCAATTATTTCATGACAATTTAAATTCAGCATTGAATTTTCATGCAACCGAAATCGAATGTGTAAACGGCACCTAATTTATTTGGAGTTGTCTTCATATTGACGTTTCATCCTGCATTTGTAGAGTTTTGATGTTTGACAGTCAAAATAATTCACAAAAAATTACTAAAAACATGAAAAATAATTGATTCTCGGGGTAAATGTGTATCCAACTTTTAAAGTGAAACCTAATATAAACCCAGAGAAGCAGATCATGTCAAGAATTTTACGATTTCATCGAAAATCTCTACAATTTTTAACTTTTCCTCCTACGTAATACAAAAAATTACGACAGACTGAATTGGAAATTTTCTTCACAAAAATGGATTTTTCAATTGAAAAACGCCTGCAAGGATTCAAGCAAATCGCACAGGAGAAACTACAAACAATCCTCTGTTCGATACCATTCCACAAGGATTTAATCATTGAACCAGCGCTAATAAAACCATTGGAACATGTCTGTGTCGCCTCATGGGTTAAGTAACGCAATTGCTTTTGATTTGAGATAGAATGGAAATATTGATGGTAAATTTTGCAGATCGAAAGGAGTTCAAAGGATCTACAAATTCGATGCGAAAAACTCACCCCCCAAGCATCAAAATGTCCACGTTTACTTCATTTCAGCGAATCTAATTACGTTCAAGCATGTTTTGGATCAGATTCACAGCAACGAGGAGAGATCTGGGCCGCCAAGTCCTAGTGATATTAAAAATTATCACGTGATCGTTTTGCCGAATGTTTTGAGTAGTTTTCTGGTATTGCTGGAAGAGGAAGGGTTGTACGGGGTGGTGCGGCTCCATCGGTTTAATTGGGATTTGATTTATTTGGATGAGTGTCTGCTGAGTTTGGAGTTACCACAGGTAAATGGGGTTGGGGGATAATAAAAATGGAATTTTCCTTTGGATCAATGCTCTAAAGCCACAAAACTTTATGGAAAACTCAGTCCACTTTCATATTTGCTTAAATTTCAGGTATTTGGCGAAGTGTTCATCCAAAAAGACATGTCCACTGCCTCATCGATAGCTCACAGCTTACGAATCCTGAATATGATCATTGGAAAACCTGATCTTATTCTCACCTATGGTACGGCATCATCGAAAATCCTGGAACAAATTTCCCGCCTGAATCGAACGCATGATAAATCGCGAAGTTCCGACTTCAGCGCAATGATAATCGTCGACAGGGACAAAGATTACCCGTCGTGCCTTCTAACTCCTGCCATTTACTCGGGACTTCTACTGGAAGTCTTCAAATACAAGTCGGGTGAACTGGAAATCCAGCGAGGAAAGTCGACAATCGCCTCAGGAAAGTTGGAGATCTTCAATCTACCAACACCGGAAAGCGCTGCGACAAAGAAGGACCCAACATCGATCCGAATGAATGGAACTTACGACGAGATATTTGCGGAAAATCGCTACAAACACTTCGCCGAGGCCAGCAATTCCGTCCGAAATCAAGCAAAAGCGCTGGGCGTTGAAGTACAAAATTTAAACAAAATGAAACTTAACGAAATGCAAACCTATGTCGCACAAAAGTTACCAAAAATCACCGAAATGAAGGGAAAAATCACAAAACATTTAAACGCCTGCGAGCACATCATCCACGATTTGGGAAAAACTTTCCAACAGCAGCAATCCCTTGAGGAGGACATTTTAAATAACACAAATCGGAAGCAAATTCTGGCGAAAATCGATGAGCTTTTAACAATCGACGCTCACAAATTGAATACAATAAGATTAATGTGCCTTGTCCACTTGTCGATTGGTCTGACTACCGAAGAACTGTCGACTTTTATTAAAAACTACTGCAATGTCTTTGGGCACAAATATTTATTCGTTTTCCAATCGCTAGCCAAGGCGAATTTACTTCCTTGGCTTGAGTTGAAAGCCGGAACGAAAGCGAAACTTCTGCCACACATTCAGCTAGCGATGCTGCAGCAAACGACGTTCCAAGCGAACGCAAATCGCCTACGTCTCCTCAACGCCACGTCGGATAGTAAAAATTCAGATCTTGCGAAAATCTGTCCCAGTTACGTTTTCAATGGAACTTACATCCCTCTGGTGGCCCAGCTCTGTTCGTTTCTTTTGAAATCCGAGTCGTTTGATGATTTCGCGACCAAAGTTGGAGCCGTAGAGGAGATTAGAATCTCGCTGGGCGAAAATGAAGCCACGACCGCTAAGAATTTGGCACCAGTAATCAAACGTGGTGAAATTGGAGATCATTTCCCGTTAAAAAAGCGAATTCTGTTTGTTTTTGTTGTTGGCGGTGTTACGTATGCAGAAATCGCGGCTTGTAATTTTGTTTCCCGAATTTCTGGCGCTAAAATTGTCGTTGCTTCGAATCGCATCTGTTCTGGAAGTGATATAATCGCTGATGCCTTTGAAATTTATTAAAGCTTAAACGCAATTAGATTAGAATTTGTTTAGAGTTTACTGAAAAAAAAAGAGACAATTTTTATAGTTTGTATGTTTTATAGAGAAAAAGTATTAATAATATATTAGTATTCGATTCGGGGAACATTTTTTTATTCAAGAGATGAGAAGAACGGTTTTATTGGAATGTCTGTCGTTAAAGGTGCCCGTCCACATGAAAGTAAATTCCGACGACAAGCTCTCCAGATACTCTGGATAGCAGTAACTCGCCAATAGACACACTTCTGAGAGTAATTCGCGAAAAGCTGCGAGCTAATATCTGAGAGCTGAAATGTCAGATTCTTCTCGCTAATCGACACGTGCATTTTCTGCTGTCTGATAGTAGCTCGCCAAATACGAACTGTGTTCGAATTCTGAGAGTAGCTCTCGAAAGTTCGGCCAGCAAGATGCCAAAAAAAGCAATCTCGATGGTAAATTCGCCGAAATCAACTCTCAAATATAAGACCTCTCGCGAGTAACTCTCGAGATTTACTCACGAATTTACTCTCATGTGGACGTGAGACTTAAAAGTGAAAATTTGAAAAAAATCGAAGCTTTTTTCAAAGCTTTTTTTTTCAGTGCAGTAAAAAAAGGATCTTAGGAAATTTTCAAAGCATCCAGCTTGGATCGTGTTAAAAAAATATCTGATGTGAACAGCACATGACTTTCTTATACAAAATCTACGACCCTGCGCCAATTAGACTATAATCTGACGAATAAAATATTAGCTTATATAAAAACATCAAATTATTTCCTCGATAACGGTCAGAGATATTGATTTACGGTAAAAGGCAAAAATGTAGAGAATTTCAATATCTTTAATTCCTTTTGCAACTAGCAAAAACCGTTGTTTTTCGAGATAACGGTAAAAACTAATTTTTTTTCGATATAACGGTATATCTCGATAACGGTTTGAGGTAAGCAGCTCTAGTGAAAGACAAAAATGTAGGAAATTCTATTGTCTCCAACTTTCGATATACACTAGAATACTGAAAAATGCGTAATTTCGGACTAAATCGCGAAAAACGAAATTGCGATTTTTTTAAACCCGCCATTTTGGTTAGGAGTGTAAAGAAGCATTTCTGGGAATACAAATTGCTACATTTTTACAACAAAATGTTTAGCGAAGTTGTTTTACAGTGATTTACACCCAATCCTTCCCATATTTATATAAAAAAAAACCTGTTTTTCAAGTGACTAAACAGTCTTTTATCTACAAAACAACTTACAGAATTCTTAAAATATTCTGCTAACATTTTTTAAATTATTATCCATTTCTCCATTTAATTTCTATGTGCTATACATTCCTGGCACTCGATACAGAAACGTCCCATCGTCATCATAATAGCAATCATCAACTTTGAATGTCGCACCCCTCTTCCACGCATTTTTCGGAATTTTTATCCTGTCTCGAATCGGTTCAGAGGAAATCGCCATCAGATCGTTTTTGTCCAGTTCGACTTCATTAGAAACGTGTTTCTGTATATTTTCAAATCTCGTTAGGTTTGATTTCGACGTTTCCGATTGTGAGGAAGGTTCTGAGAAGGGATTTCCATGTGGAACTTGTGTTGTCTCCTCCAAATAGCCCTTTTCTGGTCGAATATCCTTTAGTTGAACTGGCCGTTTGCTGAAATTTGCAGGAATTTCCTTGCTAAAGTTTTGCTTAAAGGGATTCTGATGCGGTTTTTCAGGTTCTAGCAATTTTTGCCCCTCAACTTTATTTTTTGGACGAACAATGCTCAAGAACTCTGTGGTTTTTGGCATCGGAAGTTTTAGTTGTGGAGGACCTCTGAATTTCGTTTTGTCCAAGTCTGATTCTTTTCTAGTAAGAAATTTCTTTAGGTGCGTTACTAAATCCTCATCTATGTTTTCGAATTTATTCTTCCGAAATAAAGTCCAATTTTCCATTACTTTTTTGTCATGATCCCGAACGCGTTTTTCTGTTCTGGGCAACCAAGTACCTTTGATAAGTTTTGCTATAACATTCGGGGAAGCTGGAAAACTTTCAGATAACTTCTCCACTGTCCATTCTTCCGAGTCCTGCTGATGTAGAAGTCTTATTTGCTCCTTTTCCGTCCAAGTAAGGAAGTTTGGTTGCTTCTCTTTAAAGTACTTTTCCCTCACGATTAAATGCTTGAGTTTTTCCCTTTCTTTTAGAATTTCTCCTTCATGGGTTTTGTGCATTTCGTGGACATTGAAGAAATCCGCCTCCGCATCTCCAAAGCCTTCAGGATCTTCCGCAATTTCCTCTTGATTTTCCAATTCATGGATTTGTCTACTGACACCGGGATTTCTAGTTCTACGAGCATAATTTCTTACGAGATTTCTGGTTGGAAAACATCTCATCACTAAAATGACATGCGTTGAATATTTTTTTAGTAAGTGTTTTGAAAGTTTTTCAGGTGTTAATTAGAAATTTAGCGCTTTTACCTGACGAAAAAACACCGAAATTCATGTTTAAAGTTCGGAAAAAGTTTGTAGCTATTAAAATGAGGTTAGAAATTTTGACATTTCACTGGCTTCACACTGCTTCGAAATGGATGAAATTACCCATAAAAATTCATTTTTAGATCTGGCAATCCTAATTCTTTGACAGTCCAATGTTTTGTTTATTTGGGAATTGGCGAGTTTTTACGTGCAATTCTATTAAAATTGTGTTAAATCCAGCGACAGAGTTGAAAAAATTGAAGGAATCGAGACTAAAATAGAAGAATGTCGTGGCGTGCTGTAGATCCTTCTTTGCTTGATCATAGTTTTTCCAGCAAAAGACGAAATCAAAACCGGAGAAGACGACCTGCGCTAATTGGAACAACTTGCAATGTCAACATCTCGGATAACAGTAGCGACGAAGAAAACAGCGTCAAAACGCCGGTACGGTTTCCCAGTTCCAAGAAGAAACGCAGACTACCGATTACCAAACAAAAGTTCCTCGACAATATTGAAGATGGAAGCGAAAATCCCACTTGTTGCAATGAAAGTTACCTTGGAAATGAGTCTGCTGGAAGTAAACTGCCCTTAATGATATCAAATAATCGTGAAGAGAATAACACACTATCTCCAATTCACTCCTGCCTACCACGGAATTTCTCCAAACGCTCGTTTTCTCCATTCAGGAAGAGCCTACTCTCGGGTTTTAACGATTTAAGTGGATCTATTATAGTGTCCAGTTCGGATGAAGAGAACCTGGTGAACAGGAGCACCAAAAACGACATTGATAAGACCATAGAAGAATTCGATTCGTGCGGAGAAGGGTACGAAACGCGAATAGCAACTCAAAGTTCATCCAGTAGCCAAACAACCTCACTTCTACCAACCATAGAAGAGATAGAATCTAGTCAGGCTAACAGTGAATTAAATCGTTTCGTAGCAGAAATCCGAAGAGATCTTAATAGCACCAGTACCACGAAGAAGAAGAAAATCCGTCGCAAGAAGGGGGGATATGTGGAGATGCTACACAATGCCTTGAAGAAAAGACATTCAAATCGAAGACTTAGCCAGAGTCTAATGGATTTCGCCCCCTCGACCAATGAAGTCCGGGCTGAAATTAAGGAGGTCAAGCGTTTATTTGGGACGATTCTTCTAACTTTGGATGTGGGTGCCGAAAAACCAGTTAAGATGTTCCTATCAGAGAATTTTAATTCACAGCAATCACTCGTAGAGGGAGCTAAACTTAGAATAGTTTTTAATTCAAATAAGTATAAGATAGGAAGTAAGATTGTATATATTGGAGCAGATGTAATAAAACCATTAAATTGAGTTACTGAAATAAAGTTTTATTTGTATAATTTGAGCCTTTTTCATTGTCTTTACGAATATTTAATTTTATTTAATAAATTCAAAGTTCCCAAAATTACAAAATATTACGAACTTATAAACATTAATGTAAAATTAATGTACTGACTTAAAAATACTTTTTTGAAATCAAAATTTGCTAAGAAGTTTACTAAGGGTGAGTTCTTTTATTATCTCAGGCAATTCGAAACGCTCTGCAGCGGCATTGTGATTTCAATCTGAAACGAGGCGGAAAAACTCACGCGTCAGATTTCTAGCCTATTCATTTCCACTTCACCTTCGAACAATTCAGTATTGTGAATTGCTAAATTGAAATCTAGTACCAGAGAACAAAGAATCTAGAGAATAAATTCTTAGAACCAATTTTTAGAGAAAATTTTTCCACTGTGAGAGGAAGCAAGAGGATCCGATGAAACACGCAAAAAAATTATCCATTCGATTCCTCCATCTCATTGAATAGATACGACGAAAATGATTCTCTCTGCTTCGTGCTCCCTAGTCTAAAAGTATTTAACTTTTAGGCCGTAGCTAGTAAATGATAGGGACCTTTTCCCCCCCTTCGACGGGGAAATTTGTCGAAAATTTGTTCGGCAGAGTTTTTTCTATGATTCCTTATTCTATGCTAGTACATGCTTAATACAAATCTATCACAGAATATGAGAAATTTAAACTGGCTAAGTTGTTTTTATTTTTATGAGGATAACACCTTAACCATTAATGCCCATGACAAAATTACAAAATCACTGAATATTTTAACCACAAATTTTTGCGAAGTTCAGTTGCCAGTCACAGTTTTCAAAAAAAAACTCCCAAAGCTTTCACCTTCTTTTCAATTTTATAAATATTTATACTAAGATTTAAGAGATTGCTGTTTAGAGCTCTTGCAAACGATTTATGGTGGATCTCCATTACTGAAGCATTCGACGTGTGCAAAAATATATAGACACACTTACGTAAAAAGGCCTTCGTAAAAAAGAGAGAGAACAACGTGTGCAAAAAAAAATGCAATACGTCGCCAGATGTCGCATTAGTAGTTTTTTTATAGGATGCACACGTCGCCAGATGTCGCGTTTGTAGATGAAGTTGAACGACTTTAACTTTTCCTATAAAGATCGTGTGCAACTATAAAATTAAACTCACACATTCTCCGTAAACAAATAGTGAGGTCCAATACATTTAAGTTGTGTTTTGACATTTCTTGTTTGACTGCTGTAAAATTACGCATAGTGATTCGCGAATCACTACTTGCTTCTCAATTAATGGCCCAACCATTTGGAGAAGCTCTTCAAATTGTGTGGCCGTCATTCGCAAATATTTGCAGAAGAAACTCGGATCGCGTATACAACGTAATGCTCCAAAAACGCTCACAAATGCCCCATTTATGTCCCGATCCTTGTAATATTCATGAACCCAGAACTTTCTCTTTTTTTTACGATACGGTCTTCATTGTCACTGTCACTTGTGCTATCTTCATCGAAAATTATATTGATTAGTAATTTTTTGCTATCCGAATCCATTTTATTACAATATTTAAAGACGATGTCAACTGTCACACGGTTGGGAGATTTTTTTGAAGTCTAGCTAATGTTTGAAAGTTGAGTGTTGTGGTCATGGAATAAGGTTCCATTAATGCTTTATCATTTAAAACAAATTTGAAACCAATCATTGGGCTAGAAAAAAGCGTGCATTTTCTTCTAAAATGTAAGATTTCGGAAGAAAAGCACGACCAAAGAGCTTGACCGCCTGTTCGTACTCATAGTAAAGGAAAAACTAAAGTGCGTTTAGATTATAGGCTCTCTACCGGTGATTAAGCAGCCCGAATTAGATTTGGTCGTTGATGAACCCCTTAACATTATATTTGCACCCCTGGCAAAACGAAGCCGGCAAATTTTCCCGATTTCCGCCATTTGTAATTGATTTTTGGTGACTCGTGTTTGTTTCAGTGCTGTTTTCAAACAAAATTTCTCAGAAAAACGCAACAAATAATCTCCAACTATTTGGATACTCAATCATCAAGTGTTAGTACTCAAGAACAGGTAATTTTTTTGAAAATAAGCTTTTTGGATGCTGTGCGATTTAGCGACGAGAAAATGCTTTTTTTCACAAAGCGAAAAGCCGCCATGTTTGGCTGGCGAAATGTTTGTGTGGCGTCTTTTGAGGGCAGCATTTTCATGAATTTTCCATTTCCAGTATTGAATTTTATTCCGTTTGTCAGTGAGTTGAGGAAAAAATCATCGGTTCGTATTTCGGCCAAAGTCTGAGCCATGGATTTCGATGTAAAACAGGAGATGGATGAACAGGAGAATATGAATGGGGGTGGTGGCGGCGGCGGAGGCGGCAGTAACGCTGGAAATAATCAAGGTGCAAACCGTGATCGAGACAGAGACCGAAGAGCCCGCGGGTCGCGATTCTCGGATGCGGATGGAGGAAACAGTGGAGGTGGAGGTGGGAATCGAGATCGCAGTCGGGAGCGCCGCAATTGCCGTATCTACGTTTCCAACATTCCCTACGACTACCGGTGGCAGGATCTCAAGGATCTCTTCCGACGCGTTGTTGGAAGCGTTGAGTATGTGGAGTTGTTCTACGATGAGACGAACAAGGCAAGGGGTTGCGGTATTGTCGAATTCAAAGACCCCGACAACGTAGAAAAGGCTCTGGAGAAGATGAACCGCTACGAGATCAATGGACGGGAGCTGGTGGTCAAGGAGGATCACGGAGAGAATCGCGATCAGTACGGAAGGATAGTCCGTGATGGAATGGGTGGAGGAGGCGGCGGAGGTGGTGTTGGAGGTGGAGGCGGCGGCGTCGGTGGAAATGGACCTTTGGGCGGCCTTGCACTTGGTCTCGGACTCGGCATGGGAGGAGGAGGAGGAGGCGGTGGCGGCGGACGTGGAGGAGGTGATCGAGGCGGCGGTGATCGCGGCGGACTTGGTATCTTTGGCCGGCGCGATAGGGATGACGATAGAATGTTAGTACCTGATTATTTTTAGCTATAATTACTTGAATTTTATGTTAGATAATTCTTTTGAAACCTCGTCTTTGGACAAAGCTGTCACTCCAACGGTATTTTCACAGATTTTCGTAAGGAGTAGTCTGATTGGATTTTCATGTATGGAAGAGCTATGTAAAATCAAGTTCTAAACACATTTTGCCTTGATAAATTTTTCGAAACCAGTCACCGTTTTCGAGAAAATTCGCAAAAAAACTATTTTATTTGTATGGGGGTGGGGGGAGGGAATGTTCTCCTTTTGTTCTTTCAAGAACGTAACCTTACTTTTTACGAGACAATTGTCTATGCAAAAATCTGATTTAGTTCAAATTTAAAAAATAGAGACGGGCTGCCCATGAAGTACGCCACGCTTTTTTTCGCTTTCGCGACACCAAGAATCGAGAATTCCCTCAGAAGTCAAAGACCAAATAAAAAAATGGGAACCGGCTCAAAAATTCAAGGCAAAATATCTTGTTTTTCTTTTTTGTCTTCGACTTGAAACCGATTTTTTGCAGAACCGTTTCCTGAACACCGGGTCCTTTTCAACAACTCTAGCGCCTACCCTTGTGGTACCGTTACATTAGTTGACAAGTAGCCAACTTGGCACTGCTTTGTCCACTGAATTTGACACCAATTGCATTGTTTATGTGAACGCAGTGACAACTGTTGAACGTCAAGTCGGCATCAATTTTTGAGTTGACATCATGTTCGCTCTTTTCTGTCAAGTTGACATGCGGTTTTTTGCGTTTGTGAGTATTTCCTTAATTTGGAATCAATAGAGACAACATTTTATTGTATTTGGAAATGGCAGTCCCAAGATATGTGTAATAATGAGAAATTTCACATTTATTTGATTTTTTTCTTAAAAAAAGCGTTTGTTTAAAAAAATGAACTAAAAAGGAAAAAAAATGTTTCTTTGAACGCAGAAATAAAAGCAAGATAAATATTTCGTTATTTTTTATACTTTTATCGCTTTTATTTGTGCACTGCTCAAAAAATTACTTTTTTCCTTTTTATTACATTTTTCTCCTTTTTTAGTACGCATTCCCCTTTGTAGTACATTTTTTTAAATAAAACCCAATTCAAACTATAGCCCAATGCAGACTAAAGCCCAATTCAGACTAAAGCCCAGTTCAGACTAAAGCCCAATTCAGACTAAAGCCCAATTCAGACTAAAGCCCAATTCAGACTAATGATTGGGATTACAATTGAAGCTTCTCGACCAATCAGATCAAAACTTTCAACGATAGCGACATGAAAGCTTTGATATCATTGGTCGAGGAAGCTAAATCGTAATGGCAATCGTTAGTCTGAATTAAGCTTAAGAATTGTTTTCAGAAAAGAAATTTCATTTAAATTTTTTTTTTTTAAATTTTTTTTTTATAAATTAAAAGCAACACAAAATTGAAGAGAACGATGCGCACATCTGCTTTCATCTATGCTACTGTTTTCTGTCAAAATACAAGCGTAAAATTGGCATTCACTGCTTTGGTAACTTGGTGTCTTTTTTTTAATTTTTCGTGAAGCTAATGTAAACTACATTCAACTCGTTTGCCAAGTGGTTCCGTTTGCTTACTGGTTTCGCTTGCCAATCTGGCAATGAATTTTTATGCCAACTTTGCCAACTAAAGAAAACAGCCTCGCCTTGCCAGCACCGTTTGTCAACAGTTGGACATCGCAAATTGGCATACTTACCAACTGATGTAACCGTACCATAACAGAATGAAAGCTCTCTTACGTAAAATTCTGTCACATCAATCTGAAAAAGCTCAAACGACTGTGCAGATCGAAAGTTGCACACAAATCGCTTCCTCTACGTTTATTTTCCCATTTCAATTGTCTTTGCTAGGTTTCACCATTCGTATTGTGTTTCGAGTGGATTCTCGCTAAGGTGCTTTATTTCGGACTTTTACCTTTGGGACTAAGCCGGACTTTTCTTTCATTTATAGCATAGTGTATATTATGTAGGGAACAACTAGTCGACATGCACTAAATATTAACTGAAGCTAATTGATGTGAGTTCTAAAAGCTTGCTTTTGAATTTGAAATGAAAAAATGAACTTCATAATCTATATTGTGACTGATATTTAAAAAAAAAAAACAATTTATTTTTTAATAGATTATTTCGGGGGCCCTCTGCGCCTTGTGCTTTTGCATATTCTGCGCGTATGGTAGGGCCGGCCCCGCTTCGGAGTACTTCGAAGTATTCGTAAGTAGTTTGCACATGAGGAAATTGTTCAAATTGCGTTACAGAATCGAATTTAGTGTTAGTTACCAAATCTTTCTCTTATATTGAGTGGCAGCTACATAGTGATTTTTCCCAATTCCTTCAAACATCAAAATTATAGCATTTAATTTTCTTCTGGATTTTTTTTTCAGCATTTTTAAAAATTTGTTGATTATTGAAATGGTTTGATTTATGGAAATGACGTTTTTATCTATTCTCTTCTCCATGACAATTTAGGTCTCTTCGTATGGGAATGGGCGGCGGTGATTACGATATGCCCTACAATACCTACGGTCTTAGTACGTCTTTCTTGGAGAGTCTTGGTGTTAATGGACCTTTGCATACGAAAGTTTTTGTGGCCAATGTGAGTATTGATGTTAATTAAATTTTTCTATTATTACTACTATCCATAGTTGTATTACGTTTGGACATATGGGGTTTTCACTTTACACGTTTTAACTGCGGCCAGCGTAAGTGTCAAAAATTTATTATAGGGAGGGCAGTTTAAATAAGAATAAAGTTTCCTAGGTTTGAAATCAAATGAACAAAATTTAGATTTATTGGGAATGTTGTTGAAGCCTAAACGAAATTTAGATTTATTGGGCATGTTGTTGAAGACTGGAAATATTAAGAATAGAATGAAGTTTTTCCAAATAGATGGGATGACATTTTTTTGGTTACTATTGAAGGACTGTGGCGTACTATCGAAGGACTATGGCTTACTATCGAAGGACTATTGTTAAAAGAATTCTTTATTGCACAGAACTAAATTTTTAGTTAGGATTTTTTAGGGGAATTCATACAAATTTGCACCCCAATTATGATAGACTTTTCGATTGAAACGACACGACAAATGTCACGCATACCGGCTCGGGCCATTCTAAAATGACACGCTTTGGAGTCGAAAGCAATTTGATTATATTTCAGACAAATTTGATGAAAATGAATAAAAAAATGAAATTACGTTAGTTTTTTGCCACTTTATTTATCAATATTTGGACAATAATATTACAATAACAGCACTTTTTAATGAGGAAATTTCGGTTTAAAAATAAGCTAATGGCGATTGTTGACGGGAAAAAAATTTCTGGTAAGATCCTCACGATGCTTCACAATTTTCATGGTTGAACGATATTTGAACGCTTGAAGAGGATTTTTGAACGCTTCCGATATTCGGAAGAATTTTGTAAACCGTCATCCCAAAAATCCAAAGATCGAAAGAAACAAAAGAAAAATTAGCCTACTTATAGGCGTAGTTAAATACAAAAACTTCCGCGAGATGACTCTTATTTTATGCCCGTATCACAGTGACGATTGCGATTCACGATCGGCCGTTGACGTTTTATTATCACACTGACAACGATTCCCGATTGCGACTGTTTGTACTCCATATCCTTAGTGCAGGATTTAATTTTCGGTGGCATTTTTTGTGTTATCCTTTCCAATAATTGAAGCTTTTTAATAAAACCCCGACAAAGATAACAGAAATCGGCCGAGCGAGCGCTGACACCAGCTACGACTGTCAATCGGCAGATTGAAAATAGAAGTAAACCGAAATTCTCAATCGTAATTGAAAACTTTAAAGCCATTGGTCGAGAAGCTCAATCGCTTTTGTTTATGTGATACGGGCATTATGCAGAGCCTCAAAGGACTAACCCGGCCCTTACACGCGTCTATAGAGCTGACACAGTCTCGTGTAAATGCGCTGACTGCCAGTTCGCTAAATGTCTTTTAATTCGTTGTCAGTAATTTGACATTTGAAGTCTGTGCTACTGACAGACTTTACAGTCGCGTGTAAAGGCCGGGTAAATTTCAATTTAGAACCGGTCTAAACGCACCCCATGACGGGTTATGAAGTACCTCTGATATCGCCAAATCGTGTTTCTTTTGCGAACTAGCCCTAGGCGCCCCGAAATGTTCAATGGAAAACGCGTAAACAGAATGCAAGCGTCAACGGCGGGCTTTTTGTTTTAAATCAATGGAGCGCAGTTGTTGCTGATTGAAATACAACGGCTTGAAGAGGATATTTGAACGCTTGAAGAGACACCGCTGCCGCTAAATTTGAACTCGACCCAAAAAGTGCCGCGACGAGAAATTTTTAGTTACAAAACTTAAAACGAGCGGCGCTGTCATCTGCCTATGCTCACATTTGACAGAAAATGGCTGGCGCTTTAGAGCTAAAAAGGATTGGCGCGTCAACGGCGCGTGGTAACGGCAAGCGTCGTGTTGTCATCGACTATTGCCGCCCACTTAACATAACACAATAGAAAGCGTCAACGGCGGACGGCTTTTTCTGTCAAATGTGAGCATAAGCAGACAGTAATACCGTTTGTGGTGGGTTTTATAACTAAAAATTTGGCGTGCGGCACTTTTTGTGCCTGTTTACATTGAGACTCATTTTGAGGCGGCACGTCTTTCGCTCCGGTCAAGTATGGGTGAGGGACGCAGTGGAGAGGGCAGTGGTTTCTCTCCCCACTGCGTCCTTCACCTACACTTGGTCGGAGCGAAAGACGTGCCGCCTCAAAATGAGTCTCAATGTAAACAGCCACTTTGAGTGGAGTTCAAACTCAGCGGCGGCGTTACCGTCGTTATTTTGTCAGCAGCAATTGCGCTTCATTGATTTAAAACATAAAGCAACGCAGACGCTCGCATTCTGTTTAGTTATTCACTAATCTATCAGAAAGACTTGCTGTCGCAACTTGCGACATGACAAGTGTCGTGTCGAATAAACTGAGAAGTCTATCAGAATTGCCGTGGATGTTTTAACATATTGCTGTCTCTTTTGAGACAAATCTCCCTTGATCTGAGATCAAATGATTGCTTTTTCCTATAATTTAATACAGTAAAATCTCCCCGCAACGGACAAACCTGTTTTTGTGCGCTACAAAGTCTCACGTCGGAGGTTTTTTATATTCACTTGTGAAACTTTTTACGCAATCGTTAAAAAATTATAGATTCTTTATCGATTTTTTTCTTGGTATTTAGTCAACGAGTAAATTGAGGAAAAATAGTTACGAAATGTCGATCGATCGAGGAATCTCGTATCCGTCTTGGGATGTAATGTCATCGAGATAGCAAATTGTAATCGAATTTTAACATAGAAGATTTAGATATTGTTGGTTTTTCACAAATTAAAAAGAAAATAGGAAAATTAGGTTAAAAATTACGAAATTTGGGCTTTTATTAGAAAGAATTTTGAAGAATGTCACTAGATTTTCCAGGTCTAATTTATTTCTACATATTCTCTTTGGGAAATCTTCAAATGCTAGGATAATTTTGTCATGTGGAAGTTAAGGGGCCTATTCTGGAATACCATCGCAACCGTAAAGATCGGGATTTGCCAGTTGTAGTTAGTAGAAAACACTAACAACAACACAGAATTTCTGATCGTTATGATTACGATCGTATTCTATAGTAGGCCCCTAAAACTAAAAGTTCTTCAATTGATCCACAGTTTTTTGCAATTATTATTATTAGAATTCACTATGATTGTGCAGGAATTTAGACGATGAAAACATTTTGGGGCTAATGATTTTTACTAAAGTATTGCTGATAATTTAAAGAAAAAACACATTTAGGAAATCTCTAATTAGATTGAAGTGAAAATTTCAGCCAATCAGCATTCATTCAATCACACATCGTAGGCAGCAAAGGCAAAATACCAGAAACAGTAAAGTCAAGAAAACTCTGTCACGCGTATTATGTTTTTAAAACAAACAAAAAAAAAGACAATTTGCGCATTAATTCGTGTTAGTTGTTGTTGTTGTATAGCAAATTTCTCTTCTCTTTCTCTTTTTCAGTTGGACTACAAGGTTGATTCGAAGAAATTGAAGCAAGTTTTCAAGCTTGCCGGTAAAGTTCAAAGTGTTGATTTATCTCTTGACAAGGAGGGTAACAGTCGTGGTTTCGCTGTCATCGAATATGATCATCCCGTCGAAGCTGTTCAGGCAATTTCAATGCTTGACCGTCAGATGTTATTTGATCGTCGTATGACTGTTCGCTTAGATCGTATACCCGCTAAAGGTGAGGGTGTTAAGCTACCCGAGGGTTTGGGTGGCCTTGGAATAGGTTTAGGTCCGAATGGTGAAGCCCTCAGAGATGTTGCCCGTAACCTACCAAACTCACAGCAAAACAATCAGCAACAGTCATCCAATATGTCTGTTGGTGTCGGTGGCGGTGGTGGTGGTGGGGGCGGCGGCAGCGGTGGCGGCGGTCTCGGTGGCGGTAATCTCAATCAAAATTCCGTGCCACCTGTCCCCGTTGCACCGCCCATGAATGCATCATCGGCCAATCTTTTGAATGCCGTCGCTAATGCACCGGTCTTAAGCGGTCTGTCAAGTTCCCATTTGGCTGCACTTAGTAATGTTGTTGGTGGCTTGAAAAATTTATCTGGCGTTGGGGCGGCTCTCTCGAATCCATTGCTGTCGAACAGTTTGAGCAATTTAGGTTTGAGTCTGAGCGGTAATAATCCTGGTGTTACACCAACAGCATCTGGCAATGACAACGATTCGGGCAATCAAGGTGGACAGTCTGGCAACAATTACAGTACTGGGAATAGCTACAATTCGGGATACACGAGCACCACATTTAATTCGAACGTAAGATCCGATTTTGATCCATCCGTACGGAATTACAACACTCAGCCGCAGGATAATGACTTTAATAGTGGCAACGTTGGAATGGGTGGCAACGTTGGAATGGGTGGCAACGTTGGAATGGGAGGCGGCGCTGGAGGTGGCGGCGGCGGCAACAATATGTATGGATCTCCAATGGGTGGCGCACGGAAATCCGACACTATTCTCATCAAAAATGTATGAAAAATTGCTTTTTAATTGTATGAAATATTGCTTTGAATTTTTTGACACTTTTTTCCCCCCTTTAGATTCCATTAAGTTGCACTTGGCAAACGCTTCGTGACAAATTCCGTGACATCGGAGAAGTTAAGTTCGCTGAAATTCGTGGCAATGAAATTGGAGTGGTGCGATTCTTCAAAGAAAAGGACGCTGAATTGGCAATTAGTAAGAGATTTTAACACTTTTCCGTAGTTACACAAGTGGTCGCCACAAAGTAATCACCGGACAATTACTTTACGACCTCTTGTGTTGCTTGGACACTGTTTTTTTTGTACAAATTTTTACAAAATTTTCGTTTTTACAGAATTAATAGATGGCTCTCGAATGGATAACCGTGTCGTCAGTGTGTCATTCTTCTAAGCATTGAAAGAATTGAAGCAAATATGATTAATAACTGTCGCTATATAAATTTTGTAGGATTCATTTTTATTCACTGCATACACTAATTTTTTTTCTCACATTTCAAGTTCAACAACAATTTTTGTTCCCTTTTACTTCATTATTCTTTTAAATTTTTTTTAATCAATTTTCGCTATTAAAATACATCGATAAGGCGTATAATTTTCTGCTTTGTAATTGTTTAAAATTGTTTAAACAGATTTAATATAACATAGATTTAGGTTGCGCTATGTCAAATAAAATCACAAAATCAACTGGTCCCAGGATACATCGCTATCCTTTACATTCATTGGAATTCGGCGTTTTCAGATTTTGAATACATTAAAACTTGTATAAGCCGGACTCAAACGGGACCAGGAATTTATTCGGCTTATGCCTGGATCAGACAATGCGACTTTTGCTGAGATGTACGAAGAAAAACTGTCAATTTTTGCAGCCGCTGTAGTTTTTTTTGACAGTTTTTCTTCGTGCAGCACAGCAAAAGTAGCAGGGTTGTGAAAAATCTTTTTTTTTTTCAAAAAGCCCAACCCACTGGGGTTTTTTTAAAAAGCCTAATCCACGGGGTGTTTTTTTTTAAGAAAAGCCCAACCTGTTAAGGTTTTTTAAGCCCAACCCGTTGAGGTTTTTTTTAAAAGCCCAATTTACTGGGGTTTTTTTTAAAAAAAAAAGCTCAACCCACTGCGTTTTTTTTGGGGTTTTTAAAAAGATTCTGACTAACATCAAATATGAAAAATTAATTATCTTGTATTTTTCTATTGCAAATAAAACGGTAAAAGCTATAATTAATAACAGGTACTCGTATATTGAAATTTTTAAACTGCCGCTAAAAGCTTTTAAAAAAAAACCTCTGGGTTTTTTTTTGGGGCTGGGGAAAATAACCCTGTTTACGGCTTATACAGGGTACGGCTTATACAGGTTTTACTGTACAAAATTATATAATTTTTTTCATCAAAATCATGCATTTTTCAAACCGCATAAGACGGAAAATTCGAAAAATTGATCATTTCCTTAAATTTTATTATTATTCGACGTGTTTTAAATTTTGACGTAAATAACGCATTTGCATCGTATGGAAAAGTGGAAAAATTAAGTCTGAGTCTCTTCAATCGTTATAAAATAAAATCAAAATTTCATTTGTAAAACCCTTTTGTAAATTTAAGCTGCAATAATTTCAATTTTAGGCAAAAACACCTTTTTTGCCCTGAAAATTGTTACATTTCATTAGATTTTTTCTTTGGAAAAGCCACAACGTCGCACGAATTTGACAAATAATTGATTAAAATAAAATTTTTGAAGAAAAAAAAATCCATGGCAGATCGACTAACAGGTCGATTATCTTAGACGCATCACTTTTCGTGACTCGAAATTGCCTGTTGTTGTTGGTACAAAACAACAAATACAATAGGCAAAATTCGAGTCACGAAAAGTGACGCGTCTAAGATAATCGACCTTTTAATTTCAAATCTTTTGAAAAGCAATTTGTCCTCCCAAAACTACCAGCATAATATAAAAGCTTAGCCAGTGTTTATATTATAGTGGCTAAGCAAAAAGCGCTTGATGCAAATGCGTTAAATGATATAAAATAAATTGGTAGCCAGAAAGCATAAGGACTATAATAGTATTTGAGCATTTTAAATACATAAAAAATGTGAAATGGTCAAATATTTTCATCCACTGTTACATTGGAATTGTGTTGAATTTTCTGGGATTAATTGAGATAGAAGATCTATGTTATATAAAATCTGTGATTTGAACATTCTTTGACGCTGTTTAGTTAAAAATTTTCTCATCTTTAGGTTGCTTGCCACTTGAATAGAATATCGGTGGATAGTTTTACTAGTATATGTTCAGCGTTTCTTTTAATTTTCATAAAATCTGAAATAATGCGAATTGGAAATGATTTTATTGTAGGGTTTCCTTTGACAAAGTAGTTTTTTAAGCAAAAAAAAATAAATAGAATTGTACTTTTAATCAACTGCGTGTACGTTTCTCTCACACACACGCATGGGAAGAATTAATTATTGAATATTATAACTGAATAATTCTAATGGACATCTCACAGCAATGACTAGAGTGTGTTGGTGTTTTTTTTTTTTGGAAACTTTACTTTGGAACAGAAATAAAGCGAATTAATAGATTTTCTTAACCATAGTCGTTATGAATATGTCCTCCGAAACAATTATAAAAATTTCTTTATTTTAATTTTTTCTTTAGATGTAAGGAAACTGTATTTTAAAAGTATCGTAAAAATACAAAATAAAGAACTATGATTGCCAAATTGGCGTAAAATCGATGTTTTTTTTCAATTTTTTTTTTTTAAATATAAAAATATTAAATTTTATCAATTATAGAGTCAAGTTATAGTAGCTTTTGTCTATAAAAACATCCACCCAAGTGCATGGAGATCAAGTAAATGTACATTTTACCCGAATAATAGGAATTTTCTTAACCCAGCATCCGCCAGATTAAATTTTTTCACGAGTTTGGACAGGTTAAGCTCAACTGAAAATGGGACATAAATTACAGTAATCCCTCCAACTGCGCGGTAGATACGTTCCACAAAAAGAGCGCGCAAACCGAAACCGCGCACTGTGAAGCCTACTTTGTATGAAATTTTGGGGTTAGGAACATGTTTTTTAAACGAAATTATAAAAAAACCGCGCAATTCGAATTGTTTGTATTAAAAACTTAACAGCGCAGTTGTGAAATCGTGCAGTTAGAAACCGCGCAGTTTTTTTGGAAAGTTGGATTTTTGTATGCTTCTGTTAGTGTCCCTTAATAAACAGGTACACATTTTTTTATTTTCTTATACGTAGTATAATAAAGTACTGCATTAATGAAAAATTTCAACCTCTTAATTTTGCCAAAACATTTCCCGAGCACTCCTGAGTCGATTGGAGCATTATTACAAAAATGTCTGTCAGTGTGTGTACAATATTTCTCAAAAATTAATAGAGCCGTTAAAGGCACGTAAAACCGTTTTTAGAGAAATTTTGGAAATTTTCAAAAAAAATCGAATTTTAAATTTTGTTACATTTATTTTTTCTCAGAAATGTGTTTCGAGACATTTAAAAAAAACTAATTTTTCAACATAAAAATTGTATGCACCCATTAGAGCTACCGTTATTTTTCCAAAAGTTTATGGGAAACTACGATTTTTTGTAAAACTTATTTACAGAAAATTTCAAGTCGCTAGGTCAACGCGTTCTCAAGTGTACGGACATCTTTATAATTTTGCGTGAAACGGATTTCGTACTGATCAGAAAGTTTCTATCTGCCCCCGTTTTTGAGTTGGTCTCCGTCATGAATACAATACTTTCCCTCTATAGAAGAGGCAAGTAAAAAGGCTAGAATATTGCAAAAACTGTCCCTTCCTATTATAATTAAATTTGATTCTGAGAATCCTGAAGCAAGCCCCCTCCGGAAAGAAGTCCTGGCTACGGTCCTGATCATGTGCTGTTCACGTAAGATATTTTCTACTTGAAATTTTAAGATCACGGAAAAAAGGTTTGTATTTCTTGATCACCTTTTTGGCAATATTTTCGTAACTAAAAACATTTCTTAAATTAAGAACTTCCAGAAGTATTTTCTAAAATTTAATCCAGAAATAACCTAATACTTTTCGTTAACGAAATTCAAATTCTGTTTCCTTATGTTATTTCGTTTTCTAGCGATCGTACAAAAGTTTTGATCATTTAAAAAATTTGCCCAACAAAAACGACATTTTTTTTGACGTCGCTGATTCTGAATAGGACTTTGCCTTCGTCAGATTAATTCTACTTCTGGAGAAACTAAAAAAATATTTTCGATACCGAAAAGGTTTCTTAAAAGATTTTCTTTTTCGTATCTCCAGAAATAGAGTGAATTTGGCCAAAACAAAGTCCGATTTAGAATCAAAATATGATTAAAAATACTACCTTCATATGTTTAATTTAATTTTATGCAGGTGGTAGGTCTATGCGAGGTGTCCCACTGGCCATCAGCTGCTGCAGCTGACTGATCCCGACATCAGTTTCACATGTAATCCAATGGCGCATGGCACACTGCAAAAAATGTGCAGCTTCATGTCTGCGACACAAAGCTGACTTTTTTGAACTGATCTAAATGTAGCTGATATCATGAACATGTCGGGTAGTTTCTAATGTCATTTTTGTTAGATTAAATAAAATAAAATGATAATTTTCAATATTTTTTTCGTCTGGCGGTAATAATTTTCATCAGTAGCAAAGTTTATTAATGTAGCATGGCCACTCTCTAGATTATAGGCTCTCTACTTCATATAATGTTGACTTTAAAATAATTACTAGTTGGGGACATCATAAAATTTTGACAAGTCTGTTTAACTAATAAACTTTTGAACAAGTGGAAATAAATACGATGTCCATCGAATAGGAAAAATTAAACACAGGAATCGTACAAGCTGTAGGAAAAGGTAGATGTTTGTACGATTGCACAGATTCAGTTTTTTTAGCAGAGAAATAAGGAGAAGTTCTTCCTCCGAGTCCGACATTTTGACGTTTGAGGTCAGCTGATCCCAGTTCAGTGTGTCATGTCAACTGATCGAATCAGTTAATGTAGCTGCGCGACCTGATGTCGGGATCAGTCAGCTGCAGGAGCTGATGCGCCAGTGGGACATCTCCCTATGGGGTTCATACTTGATGAACTTTTCACAAAAAAAAAATAATAAAAAATAAAATAAAGCAAAAATAACGAAAAAACGAAATCATTTTTTTCGCTTTACGCTACGTTTTTCGTTATTATAACGGAATTAAATTTCAATAACCTTATAACGCAATTTTGAAGAAAAAACTGGAAAATCGTTATTCCGTTTCGTTATTTCGTTACGTTACGATAATGTTTCCCATCCGTGGCTATTGATAAAAATTTACATCCGATCCATATTTTATTAAAAAGAAGAATGTAGGAGTGCGGACCACACGGGCAAACGAGGTCAAATAAAATACCTATTTGTCTTGAAAAACAATAATTGCACAATACTAAAGTGGCTTAGAGGAAAAATTTGAATTCAAAGAACTTTGAAACTAAACTTTGCCATCTTTCAAATTTTTGTGTAGGTAAGGTATTTTTTGTCATGTTTTGAACAGTTAGAAAACTAAAGATTTAGAACTGATGATCCTTTTCAAAAATTAACATCTTATTTATGTAAAAAGCAAAACCAGCAACCATTTTTTTGCCACCAATGATGAATTCAACTAAATCAAGTTAAAAAATTTTTAACACAATAATAAAGCACATCGTCGTCGCACTTTTTATTGGTTAATGACTTGCCAATAAATCGCTAAATTTCACGGTTCCACTAATTGCGTAACCTTTTGTACAGGTTTTCGCTTAATTTTCAGGGATAGCATTGATCGAAGCCATGGTCAACGTGGAACCTGAACAGGTAGCGCCAGATTCTTTCTTTTTACTTTCTTATACGAAGTATAATAAAGGATTGTGTTTATGAAAAATTTCGACCTTTTCAATTTGCCTAAAAAAACATTTTCCGAGTCGATTGGAGTCATATCGTCCCTTAATTTTTGTCTTGTACCAAACGCCATTTTTGACTTTTTCAACTAATGATGAAAGGTTGGGTTTTTGTCCAACCTTTTTCAAACGCGCCAGGTCCCGGAGTTCTAGCGCTTTTGGTAGCCGAGAAAACCACTATGAAAGAACCGTTAGTTTGCAAAAAGAATTGCTAAAATCGATTTTTTCACACTATAATGACAATATCTCGAGAACATAAAAATTGACGCCATAAAAAACATGTAAAAATTGACGCTATAAAAACATGTTAGTTTCCGATAGAAATTACTCTGTTGCCATAATTAGTTTCAGGATCAATAGTTTTACAAGGAAATTTAAAAAAAGTTTCCCCGTTTTCGAACAGTTTCTCGGTGATTGCCCCTCAAAGTTTTAAAGTTGATTATCTCAAAATCACATTTTGGCGTTTGGTACAAGATTAAAATCTAGGGACGATATTACAAACATATCTGTCAGTCGGTGTACAAGATTTTTAGATGGCTAGAGCCGATAAATGTATCAATAGCCAGGGATGGGAACCGTTAACGTAACGTAACGAAAAAACGATACGAAATAACGATTTTCCGATTTTTCTTCAATATTGCATTAGAACGTTATAGAAATTTACAGCCTTATTCTGGCAAAGGTCACTAGTCAAAACTCGATCACAAGAGCGAGGTGAATCACAAGTTGTGTTCTCAGCGTTCAGTCACAATTTCGACTGATCTCAGCTACTGTCAAAACTGTGACCGACTCACAAGCAGGTAACAAGATAAAAACAAGACAAAAAGAAACTATTTCCTTTAATTGAATGTGATATTTCCAGAGTACAATGGAGACGATTTCTGGTCAATTGACAAACAAAGAAGACTTTTTTGCCGTTAACCGGAATTAACCAAAATGGCGGCTTTTTAAAAAGCGCAATTTAGTTTTTCGCGATTTATTTCGAAACTATGCATTTTTCACTAGTCTGATGTATGACAAGAGTTGGAGACAACAAGATTTCCCACACTTTTGTCTGTTACCAGAACTGTGTATCTCAATCCGTTATCGAGATATACCGTTATCTTGGCAAAATCAGTTTTTCGCGATTATCTCCGGAAAATGACGGCTTTTTGCTAGTTGTATGTGTGATATGAATTAATGAGACAGGCATTTTCCACATCTTTTTTGGTTGTTTTACCGTTATGCTTTATCTTTTACCGTTATTCAGATGTTTACATTAAAAATCGAACGGCTTGGAGCAAGAAGGGGGTAACTTCATTTTTGGTACTTTTTGAAAATTAAAAAAAAATGTGTTTTAAAATATATCTTTTACCGATATCGAGATATTTCAGATTTTGTAAAATAAAAGTTCATATTTTTATATAAGCTAATATTTTATTCGTCAGGTTATGATGTTAATTGTGCACAAACGTAGGTTTTGTATAAAAAAGTCATGTGGTGTTAACATCAGATTTTTGTTTTCCTTTTTTATTGGGAAATTTTCATTTCGTCGTTACAACTCTGATGCATTGACCGGTAATGAACTAACTTTGTTTATTATTAGTGTGGCCCAATTAACTGCCCTCTGCAATAAAAATTCAAAGAATAAGAGATTGTCGGCGGTTAAATTCATGTGAAAAATCCTATAAACAAAACATGTTTTTCGTTATGAACAACCATTAAAATGTTATCAAATCTAGTTTTAATTTTTTTTTTATATAGCAACATTTTTTGTGCCGTCAGTGACGTAAATTTTAGCATGGATATTTCCAGGTTCAAGTTTGATATGACTATGAGTCAGTGTTTCTTTCTAAATCAACCGAAACGAGATCGAAATCGACAAAAATATGCACCAATGTTTTTAAATCTTGTGCTGACAACAAAATGATAAACAAAAGTCGGCAATCAAGAAACAAACAAAAAAATGTTGAAGCAATTTCCAGCGAAAAATGTTCTATTAAGGAGGGGTTTTTTATAATAGGAGAAGGGGATGTGTAACAGAATTGGTCACGTCGTCACGGGGAATTACTACTTTTTGCACCCAAACAGACAATATGTAAACAATAAGGAAAAACATAAGTGGCAAAAATAAAAATCACCAAAGCCAAAGAAAGCCAAACCGATTTACTGTCTGCGCTACGGAGGCCTACAGGTTATCAAAAAAAAAGCAACAAACAAACTATTTTAATGCACGATTGGAGAGTTGTTTGGGCCGGGGCTTAAAAGAACAATTTCGTGGCATTTTAGCGACAGAATATAAAAAGCCGTCTAGGTGAACGCAACTCATTACGATAGACAATAATTTTCGTTTAAATAAAATGCTATACAAAAGTTTAATACTAAGTGTTTGCTGTCTTGCAATCGGCAGTGCGAATTTGATCAATATTTTTGAATTTTGCCATCAAAATCATGCACGAGTCACGTGCAAAGGGATTAACTTCCCAGACGCAGACATCGTCGGTTTAGACCACGACGACGATGCAGTGCATCCTGATGCCAGGACCTTGGAGATTTATGACAGTGATTTGCAAACAGCTCCGAAGTACACCTTCAAAGTATTCCCCTATCTTAACTGGCTGATAATTCAGAGGAGCAATGTCAAGTTCTTCCACCAATGGAACCTCGAGAATAAACACGGAAATCTCACAAATCTGGTCCTCAGCGAAAACCACATCGAGACCATCCCAAGCAGTGCCTTCGAGAAAATGAAGACCCTGGAACAGATCGACATGGGCAGCAATGCTATTTCGATAATCCATGAGGATAGCTTTAGCGGACTCGATCATCTGACCCACCTGAAGCTCTACGATAACCACATTGAAGTCTTGCCCGCAGGTGTCTTCGACGGATTGGTCTCCTTGAAAGAGCTCGATTTGAGCCATAATCAAATTGAAGAACTGAATCCCGCTATATTCGCTCATAACGCCCACTTGGAGAATATCAATTTGAATTTCAACAAATTAAAGCACTTCGACAGCCACGCGATCGCTCATCTCCACATCAATGCACTTCGCCTTGGTGGAAATCAATTGGACTTCCTTGAAATTGAATCCGCAAATCTCCTCAGCGCCCCGAATAACCACCTGGAAACGATTCACGTCAACGGACACGTCCGGAATTTGCACATATTCAACAATAAGATCACCGATATGAGGATCAATGATCTTTCCAAATTATGCTCGGCGAAATTGGGCAACAATCAGCTAACCGACATTCGTCGAGTGATGAACTCACCGAATATGAACTTCCTGGACATCTCACATAATCCCATCCATCATTTGGACCAAGGCAGCTTCCTTTCCATGCCCGAATTGCGATATTTGAATATGTCGTCGACGCATTTACATGATTTTGATGTTAAAGTACTCGCGCCAGCCACTGGACTGATCTGGATGGATGTTGAGGGCCTTGGTTTGTCCAAGGAGAAGTGCCAGGAGATCAGGGAATTTGTCTACATTCAAAGGATGAGATGTTAAACTTATTTCTTACTTTGTTATGCATTCGTACTGATTGTGCCAATTTTTAAAAGCTTTTATTATGCTTTAATGATTAATTAATGTACTGAAAATATAAATTTAATGATTTTAATTTTTTTTGAAAAGAAATTTTTGTGTTTTCATTTAGTTATCTCTTTTCTATATATATAAAAGGAAACGCCTGTCATTCTGTCTGTCTGTCTGTATGTCCGGCTTTCGCTTGAAAACCACTGAACCGATTGTGATGCGGTTTTTTCCTATATGTTGCTTTGACCTCTGATCAGGTTATAGGCTAAGTATTATTTTGTTACAGTCTCCCGTTCCCCCCTACAATCATTTATCCCCACCACAAACCTGTTTTTTAAGTTATTTAACAGAATAACTGGACCAAATTAAATGAAAATTTATATAGGGGTGCTATATATTTCGAAATTATTGATTAGCTTTGCTCTTGACCAATATTCTTCGCCCCTCTGACCCCCTCTTCTGCTATCTCCTAAACTACTGAATGGATTTTGATGCGGTTTTCACTGTGGGACAGGCCATTCATAAGGAAAAAATTTTCCAACTAAATCCAGATCCAAACCCTTCTCCTGCACGGAGAGAAAAGATAGCAAATTTAACTACTTTATAATGGGAAATCGTGACTATTACTAAAATAGTTAATTTCAAATACAAAAATAGTCCAAATCGACAAGTTTTATAAGAAATTTTACTACTTAATAGTAAAATTTACTATTTTGTAGTTAAATTGAATATTTTTTCAATTGAAATTAACTATTTTTTAATTGAAATTAACTATTTTAGTGATAGTCACGATTTCCCATTATAAACTAGTTAAATTTACTATTATTTTTCTCTGCGTGCGCTATTTGCTAAACTACTGAATGGATCTCGATACGGGTTTCTTCATTACAGACGTTCTTCCTCAAGGATAAATGTCGTCACCTAAAATCTCGCTACCCACTCTGAAAACACCTCTCCTGCAATGTTCTGCAATTCAAAAGGAATTTCGATCCAAAAAATCAACAATTTTTTGTTCACATTTCTTCCCTTCTCCCCTCCAAGCCGTAGGAGTTTTCACTGTATATGTTTGGCCTTCTCGGCCCTGCTTAGGTTCATTACTTTGCTACGGCCCTGTATCGGGGTTCATTTCGTATAGAAATACAGTTCAAGATTTGGGTTTTCGAAGTCCGACTTATCGAAGTTGCACTGTAAATATATTTTCTAGCTTTATGTAACAATAACAATTGGTCTTGTATTTATAAATTGTGTAAAAAAATACAAACTTGTTCATTTCACATTAATTCTTGTGCCATATTGTGAAAAATGTTTTTTGTATGGATTTTATTAATGCAAATAGATTATATCTAAATTCCATCGAACTTGTATTATGATCAGAATAAAATTCCTTTCAATAATAAATAAATAAATTCAAAGAATTAAAGCGACAACTTTAGAACGTATCGACAATAAGAAGGTCCACTATTAATTGGATTTATATACGATTTAAAAAAGAAATCTGTTTATGGTTTGATTTTATTGTGGTGGTTATACTCCGGAACTAATTACCTCATAAAGCAAATGGATTTATTTATTTTATTTAACTGAACTAAATTGATCGATACTTTAGATTAACTTCCTATAAGTTGATTAGTGGCCATTCATTTAACCTTCAATTAACAGCCATGTCGCCTGAACCTTAGTTCAAAATCGTCAACTCTTATACTTGACTCGATCGTTAGTGACAGGTAAGTGATCTCTGTTAGATTTATAGATCACTTTACTTTATAGTTAAGGAACTTTTGAAATTGACAAGCGTGAAATTAAGTCTTTCGATAAATACACACCCGTGAGTTTTAAATTTCCGTCATTGACAGACTAGTAGCGGGGTGAAAAATTAATGAATGAAAATTTTGGGAGAATTTTTGTAGAACAAATGGCAATGGTATTAATTACATCCTTCCGACCATCCTGAGCTGTGCTTCGGCATTAAAGGGTCTTCCCCTAAGCTCTGGCTGGAACTATGAAAAGAAAAAAATAAAATAAAATTTTTTAGTGCAAAAGAAAAATTAAATTTGAATAAAAGTGTTGAGAATATCAGTAGACTTGCGATTATATGAACATTCTATTATAAAGAGTCTTTCAATAAGGACATAACAATTTTGTATTTTAATAAAAACGCACCCTAAAACTTTTTTTATGATCTGGCAATGCTAAAACGTCAGTCAAGGTTTAGATTTTTATCATGGTGAAGTTCACGAACGAGCAATGCCACACAGCTGGTCAAACAATTGATATATTGAAGAAGAAGTACTGTAATCGTGTAATCTCGAGAAATGGTCCGGTCGAATGGCCACCTCGCTCATTCGATTTAACGCCGTTGGATTTCTTTTTATGGGGTTATGTTAAGTCGTTGGTTTATGCCAACAAGCCAACAACGTTAGAGGAGCTCAGGAACAATATCGAACGCGAAATTGCCAACGTTCCGGCCGATATGTGTGGAAGAGTGGTGGAAAATTGGCTCCAAAGAATCAATCAGCAAACGTGCTCGCGGTGGCCATATGAACGACATCGCATTTCATACTTAAATGTAACATGTCCACTACACCTGGAATAAATTTCAGCCCGATATCTCAATTATTCTGTGTTTTATTTAAATACAAAATTGTTATGTCCTTATTGAAAGACCCGATAGATCAGGCTTGTCTAACCCGCGGGCCGCATGCGTCCCAGGACGCGTTTGAATGTGACCCAATAAAAACTGATACATTTACAAGCTTCATGAATTAATGAAGTTTAAATTACTTAAAATGGTTAACTAAATATGTATAAATTCTACGTTTTTTACTAATCAGCTATCTTTAGGGTTAATATATTTTATTTGTGGCCCAATATAACTCATTTTCTTCTAATGTGGCCCAAGAAAGCTAAAAGGTTGGATACCCCTGGTGTAGATCATGTTTTATCAAAAAATTGCTAAAACGCATTTTTATGTATGCTTGAAAATTTGGAAATGCCAATCAAAGAAGAGGTTTGTCTGCATTTTTGTTTGTCAGCATCTAGTTATGAAAAGTTTTCTAGTTCTTAGTTATGCAAGAAAAATTGGGCCGCAGTCTAAATTTTTATTCCAAAAAACTCAATACAGGTAGAAATTATTACGCCGTAGGGAAAAAATTATAACTGTCATTCCGTCCTCGTACACTGTTTTCTATTTAAAAGCGTCCAATGGTTTTTTTTAAATTGGGGGTAACATAATCCAGCCCACGTCAAAAAAATCTCCCGTACGTAGATCATGTTTTGGCGTCAGGGAACTGATAAACCCAAAATGCATTTGAAAGCACAGTCAAAAGCATTTTCAATAAATAAAAAACAGTGTCGCAAAAACCGTTAGAGATATGTTAAAACCGGTAAAGAGTAAAATGTAGCAAATTTTACTTCGTTTAAATTTAGTAATATGCTTTTTTTCTTAAAAGCGAATAGTCTTATGGCGAATTCAAGTCACAGATTAAGAGCATGCTCTACTATGGAGTCGATACAATTTTGTTCAATACAATTTTGTTAAAAAAAAATTGGGCAAATTTTCTTTTCGATTCAAAATTTAGATCGAAAAATTTGCCAGAAAAAAAAACAGGCCACTCGAATCCGCGATTAGACAAATTTTCAAAAAGGGCATTTAAAAAAAATGGTTTGAAAGTAGGGTTCCAGACGTCCTCTTTTTAAATGACATGTCCTCTTTTTTGACCAAAAAAATTTCCGGTTTGACGCATTTTAAGGACAAGCCCCTTAGCTACGCAGATAAAAGTAAAAATCACTTATATTGCGTGAATTCAACCAACAAAAGACGGCAATTGCGTTCTGGAAACGTTAGGTTTTTCTTCTGCTTTTTTATGAAAAAAAAACGGGCAATTAAATATATTAAATTATTTTTTGTCACGGATGAATTAAAACTATAAATTGAGAAGTAATTTCATAATAATTATTGTCCGAAATTTCCAACAATCATCAGTGGCGCACCTTGGAGAGGTATAAAACAATATTTACAAAGTAAGCGATATTCTATGTGGAATTACAATTAGGTATGTTATTCTTCGTTTGTAATTATGCGGCCTTGGATTTTCGCACCTATTGGGACATTTGAATTTAGAAATATGAATTTTTTCTCAAAAGCGAATAGTTTTATGGCGAATTCGAGTCACAGATTTAGAGCATTGGGACATACGTGTCTCACTGAATGATCACCAAGATCTAAATATGTAAAATATGTAAATTAGTTTAATATGCATGTCCCTGTTAGATTAACGCATTATAATTGTTTAAAATTAATTAATTCCCGTACCGAAAGGGTTAAAGTAATTTTGGGTAAAAACTTTGCCTGTGGCGCATTTATTTTTCAATAATTTCAAGTCAAATCATATTCTAGCCAAAAAAAAAATTCACCTGCGACATATTGTTTGTAGTTTTTAATTTTTGGTAAAAACCGTACACATTTGTTTCATTCATTATCTTCGCCCTCCCATATTCCCAAAAACCAATCTTGGTGGCGCTGCTGAAATCTGAAATTTTGTCTATAAGCGCTGTAATTAAACGCACAGTAAGGCGTATTTTTTGACAAAAATTACAATTTAGTACTGAGTAAATATCGAAAAAGATGAAACTCTGTCGAATTTTTCTATTGATTGGAGTTTTCCAAAGGTTTTATGTAAGATTCATTTAATTTTTATAAATAAATTTTAAGCGAAATAATTTTTTTCTCGGCAAAAGTTTATCGCAGGTCGAAAGCTACAGCTGACGGATTTGAAGTGTAAATATAACGAAAACGTTTGCAACGACCATTTTTGTTTTCTCAGCACATCTAAGCGAGGAAATCGGTTAATAAATCTATCTTGCAATTTTATTACGCCGATCACAACTTTGCACGTATTTCAATGTTCAAATTTTCCTCAATTAACATAATTTCCAAAACCTTATAATTTAAGATTCATATAAAACAATATCGTAAAGTGAATTCCAAGTACACGCCATGGGGCTTAAATATTGGAGAAGATCTTTGTAAAGTATTGTCGGGTGAGGGACATATGGCTATTATAAAAATTCTAACGAAACAAGTAGAGCCATACTGCCCAAAGTGTAACCAAAAATGTCCCGTGGAAGTGAGTTTGCAAATTAATTTCAAAGAAAAAATCATAAAAATATCATTTTCAGGGAAATTGGACGATGTTAAATCTACCACTACCTTACATCCTTATGCCAACAATAATGCCAGAAGGAGATTTCAAATTTGACATCACTATCGGCAATATTTATAAAAATATGACATATTTTTTTGTGTCTTATTTTTTTAAGGTTCAATGATTTGGGTTGAGAGAGTGCGAGCACTTATTCAAACTAGTAAACGTATTTTTGTGTAATTAAAACGCAATCAAGAATAAAAGTTTTGTTCATGAAAAAATTAAAATACTATTTTTTATTAAATAAAACGTATCAAATGTGGGATTATGAAAACAGTAAAACATATAAAGAACGATTTTGACTTTCTCGTGATTTTTCACAGAAATCATGTGAAAAATAGTCAGAAAGTACGTTAACCCCTCACCATCCCCCTGCAATCCGGTGGCTCTTGAAGCCATATATGGATGAAACTAGAGACTGTGCCCTTTCCAAAAAGTACTCACCCAAAGTGAAAACTACACCGAAGTTAACCCAGGGGCACGAAAAACGTTATTTCTTGCATGATTCTTTATGCTTAAAGGCAAAAATGTAGAGCATTTTTAGATCTTCAATTCTTCTCGTAAAAATTTGGTTTTTTCTGCAACTCTTGTCACACAAGACTATCGATAACCCGTAATTTTGAAGTAAATCGCGAAAAATGCAATTGGGATTTTGAAATAGCCGCCATTTTAGTTACTTTCACTTAACGGATCAATAACGGATTTCCACCAAAAGTTGATAGGATCGTCCTTTTCTAAGATGACACATCCTTGCAAAATTTTAAATCTCTAGCTCCAGTAGTTTTTGAAAAATCTTGTACACAGACTAGCAGACAGGACATTTTTGTAAAACCACTCCAATCCACTCAGGAATGCTCGAGAAATGTGTTTAGGCAGAAATTAAGCGTCGAAATCTATCGTTAATATAATAGTTTTTACACAACGTTTAAAAAAGTAAAAATTTAATGAAAATCAGTGATAAGAAAATGGGGTTTCCGTGAAACTTTCTGAAATTGTCCTTTGCCGTGAATTTTTTTGCCATACTATTTGAAAAAGCTCACAAAATTTTTATTATTTTTATCTTTTTAGGTTATTTTATTTCTTTCGATAAAATTAGGCAGATCACAAAAATGTTCGAAACAAGCGGTTTTGTGTGGAAAGTTTCAGTTTTTGGGTGTTGGAAGTTTCGGTTTTTGGGTGTTGGAAAGTTTCGGTTTTTGGGTGTTGGAAAGTTTCGGTTTCTGGGTGTTGGAAGGTTTCGGTTTTTGGGTGTTGAAAAGTTTCGGTTTTTGGGTGTTGGAAAGTTGCGTTTTTTGGGTGTCGGAAAGTTTCGGTTTTTGGGGTAAATAAACTTTTGCAAAAAACTTGAACATGGAAGCGACCGATATACAAGCTAGTACTCCTACATGTCTCTCCTATACGAGAGTATAAAAATTTAATAAAACACCAACAATCATTAAAGAAAAGAAAAATACTTTTATTTATGTTTTCTTTTTATAAATAATTTCTTAGCATCTAAATTATTGTGTAAATTTTCTTATCAAACTAAAATAAATGAGAAATTGGTTCAAACGAAAGCCAAAAATCATCGAATAGCGATTCGAAATTTCTGACTAAAAGCAACTTTTTTTCTTATTATTCTGTTTTTTGTAATAATGTACAGTAATTTTTCTACTTTTGTAACAAACAAACAAACAGAAAATTCATTCTTCTAGTGAAGCTTCTACAATTGTAACTGTTTAAATTTTTACAGTAAATATTTCAGAAACAAATCTTGTATGGCTTACATAGAAATAGAAACTACTATTATTTAAATATTCTAAAGGATTTCTCTCGATCTAGCTATACAATAGTAGAAAATATTTTACCCAATAATCAAATCTTTTCTGCCGATATTTCTTTTTCCCATAGTTTCGCCTTTTCTAAGAGGAATTCGGGGGGGATGTAGGATGATGGGCAGCAAGATGGATTTAATGGTTTTATGAAAATTAAGTCAATATCGATGTTTGCTTGCTTGTTAAATAAAATTTTTTTTGCATGCTTCTATTATGCTTTTCGTATGCATATAAACTTAAATCTAAAGGAGTCGACAATGAAGACATTAAGGAAAGGTATCGATAATAATCAAATAAAGATTTACACCTAATCTTACTATCCTTAAGCTTTTTTGTGTTGATTTCATAATTAACTTATATCTCTCTTAAGCAATTCTCTATTATTGTTTGTTTTTTTTGTTCTTGATTTAAGAATATAAATTACACAACCGCTAAAACACGTTACGTTCATTAATGTTCGTTTATAGTAAATAACCATAATTCACTCCTTCTCACAATCATAATCATCATAATTTCAATTTATCCTTGTATAAAATTATTCAATAATTAAATAATAATCACTATAATAATAATAATATTAAATCGTTTCATTTTATTTAAATAAATGATTGTATTGTGACTAAGTTCTAATGCTAATGGGATTCGATAAACTCGTAGAGGGACTTCGGAACTCGATTCACATATTTGATCTTATGCTTTTGAAGAACTCTCGCCGCTAGACACGAAAGTTTTGTATATTTGACAGGATTCACTAATTCATGCAGCTGTTGATTCTGTAGCAAAGATTCGAAGGTGTCACCGTCAGCGTTTTTCGCATCCTGAAATTGAAAACAAAAAAAAGTTGATTAGCGAAGGATTTAACAATGGAAGACACCATCAAAATAACTGATGTGGCAGACTGACAGACACAGGATTGTCAGACTGACAGACACACGACTGTCAGACTGACAGACACACGACTGTCACACTGACAGACACACGACTGTCAGACTGACAGACACAGGATTGTCAGACAGTCAGATTGGCAAACTGACTGACTGACAAGTGTGTAATTTTTCACGCATACAACCCTTTCTATACAACACAATTCATATAAGAAAATTTAAAAAAAATCTTATGTGAACAGCACATAACTTTCTTATACAAAATATACAAGTCTTGCATAATTTACGAGTACACTATAACGCGAGGAATAAAATTTTAGTTTATATAAAATTGTGAATTTTTATTTTACAAAATCGGAAATATCTCGATAGCGGTAAAAGATATCGATTTATGGTAAAAGGCAGAAATGTAGAGAATTTTAATATTTTTAATTTTTCCTCAAACTGTTTCGTTTTCGAATTACCGTTAGTTTGCAAGCTATTCCCAAAAATCAATTTCTTTACCCTTTAATGAAAATACCCCAATAACGGTAAAAGATAACGGATAATGGTAAAAGACAAAATTGTGGCAAACATTTTTCTCCTCAATTTATTTCATATGTATAAAAACCCGGTATTTTTCGAGTTAATCGCATAAAACTGTTTTTTTTTCTGAAATAACGGTATATTTTGATAACGGTTTGAGATATGCAGCTCTAGTAAAAGACAAAAATGTAGGAAATTTTATTGTTTCCAAGTTTTGTTATAAATAAGACTACAGAAAAACGCATAGTTACGGAGTAAATCGGGGAAATCCTATTCCAGGACCGTCCTATTCCAGGATCAAACATGCCTGTAAAATTTCCTGGCTCTAACAGTATTAGTTTTGGAGAAATCTTGTACACAGACTGACAGACGGTGGAAAGTATAACCCCAATTCCTTACCAAATGAACACCATGATCGAGCAGAATCTTTGCTAAGCTCGCCGGACACGGTCTCGCCAGTGCGGCCAAATGCAACGGCGTATTACCAGCTTCGTCTCTGGCATTCGGATCGGCACCGACCATTAGAAGAGCTTTGGCTAATTGTGGAGATGGGAACTGGCAGGCCGGATATCGTCCAACGAGTGCTGCTTCCCGATAACACGCTAGATGTAGGGCCGTACGGCCAGATCGTATTACTATTTTAAGACTAATCAGTTCGTAGAGGGCTGTTAGGATACGTTTTTGCATTTTTTGGCAACAGTCTTCATCTTCGACTAGACGGGCTAAAAGGCAGGCAAGATGTAAAGCGCTGACCAGTGCACGACTCAAAGCGTTCGGATCCTTTTCAGATTCTGGCAGAGATTCGCACATCCGTTGACCTGTGAAAGTGAATTGTGAAAATGAAATTGTAATTAATTTTGTGAAGTCATTTTTTTTTACCAAGTTCAACTTCTCGTACAGCCTTTCCGAATATCATTAGCATATCAATGGTTTCGATTGGTGGTACAACACGTCCTCGGGTTATTGGTCTGCCAGCCTCTCCTAACATAAAACTAAATAGCTCTGCAAATGACAGCAGCGATGATTGTGTCATTGGACTTAGAGGCTCCAAAATGCTTTGCTGCATTGTCAATGCGTAAGTCCAGAGTTCTATGCAACGATCGAAACGGCCAGCGTCCGCATAGTGTGCACCCCTAAAATTTAATATAGTAAAAAATTAATAAAAAGTCACCAAGGATTGCAAAACAAAAAGATTTATGTTCTTTTTCGTCGGCGCTACTTCTCGTTTCCGGCCTTGGCATGTCGGAATGTCTCTTGTCAAACGTCTCGGTCACGTGCCGATGTCTTTCAGGTTTGCGAATTCAAAAAATCTAACAAATTTAAACAAATCTGCATTGGAATAATCTCCCACACGGACAAAACCCCAGAAACTCGGACAAAAACTTTGGGATCGTGGATATCCGTTTATGAGAGGTTTAACTGTATTTAAGTGTTTGTTTGCCTATTTGTTTGTATGTTCCGGGTTATATCGAAAACCACCACAGTGTTTTTGATCCACATTCACGGAAAGCTTTTTATTATCAAGGAGCAGGCCATAGGCTATGTGATAATCCGAAATTCATCGTTTTTCTTATCCCCTCTCCTGCTATCTTCTAAACCTCTGAACGATTTTTAACGCAATTTGCCCTATTAGAAATTTTGGCCGGAAGAGAACATTTTTGAACACTAAAATCAATCTCCTTACTTCCATTTGAGTCCCCTCTCCTGCCATCTTCTGAATTTCTAAACGAATTTTGACCAGACCTTCTCTATTAGACAATTCGAACAGAAAACTTGTGACCACTGAAATCCGACCCACCTCTTCCCTAAAACCCCCTTTAGTGCCATCTTTTGAATTTGTGAAGGGATTTTGATGTGGTTTTTACTGTTAGACGGCCCGACGGGCCGTTTCTCGGACGAAAATGCCCCGTGTGTAGCATTTGAACCATTTACGGTTTCACGTTCGTTCTACTTGCGTTGGAGAGGTAATAATCTCTAATTTCACAGACATGCACTCTTTTTTATACCCGTATGGTGAAACCAAAGGGTATATTCACTTTGCCTTACCGTTTGTAACGCCAAGATCCCGTCATCGCACATAAAAATGAATTACACCAGTGTGTTTAGAATGATAAAAATAATTAATTTCTGCATGTCCGTCCGTCTGTCTGTCCGTCCGTCTGTCTGTGGCGCGGATTGCGGGCGCACGGATTGAGCTAGAGACTTGCGTGGATCCGTTTTTCGTAAAATGCGAGGCTAAGTTCGTTAATGGGCAAAAATGGACCATTAGGGGGGGTACCCCCCATACGAACGAAATCGTTTTCTGTGAATATCTCGAAAACGGTGCATCTTATCAAAAAAGTCCAAGAACAAAAGTTATTTAGGATATGATTCTACATAAAACTCCCATACATCAAAATCCGATTGGAATAAATTTTAAAAAATCTTATTGGAAAGTTTGACTTCAAAGTGGAATTTTGGTATAACTGTTCGAATTTTGATACGAATATCACCATACGGGTCTCCAATGATTGCCAGATTGGCAATTATAGCTTTTGTTATGTTTTAACACGGAACTGCAGGGGGATGGTCAAGGGCCATCTTAGGCTAAGAACACGTAGAACGTCTGTTGCTATCGCTGACGACTTATTCTTACTCTTAGATACCCATGATTTTTTTTGCGTTCACTTCAGTGAATCCAAGTCTAGCTGGTTGACCACAAAAACGATTTTCGGTCCAACCCCTCTGATCCCCTTTTTTGATACTTTCTAAACGAGCGAATGGATTTTGCTACGGTTTGAATTTTTGGATTTAGCGAATCTTCGGCAGGCTTGCGCCCCCTGAAATCGGAATTGCTTTTCTCTTCGGCAGGAATCTTCGGCAGGCTTGCGGCCCCCTGAAATCGGAATTGCTTTCCTCCCTTTATTACCCATTATTTTTTCTCATTAACCAGTGATTGCAAGCGCATATGGTTTTGCCATTAGATTTATGGTAACTTTACAACACCGTGACCGATTTTCATATTTGTTTCAGGGTTCGCAAGGTTTTTTATTATGAAAAAATTGATAAAATTCCCAAAAGCTTGACAATCAATTTTAAAACAACATCAAACAGCATTTGCCCACCTATAACGAATATAATAACTGGTATCTGGATGTGCTGGTCCCAATATTCTCTCTCTAATCACTAAGGCCTGCATACGCATCTCATCCGGATCCATAACTAATTCATCCAAAGCATCGATATTTGTCACTTCGTTAGCATAATCGTACGCGGGTATCGGTTCATTAATTAACTTTGGTATCTGCGGCTCATGGCCATAGCGATCCTCCATGGCGCGACGCCACAGCGATAGGGCACTCAACATATCACGTTTCTTATCTACATAGGTGGCTCCGAGAAGCTCAAGTGCAACGATTCTATCGTCTCGTTTCACAGTCGGTAAACTGATTAAATGCTCTACGATTGGCAGATGACCGGTCACGCTGGCCGCTAACAGAGGTGTCATCCCATACGAGTCCACGTCCATTGTGGCGCCATGTTGGAGTAGTAGCTGCAAAATTTCCAATGATCCGGACTCGGCGGAATCATGAAGGGCTGTGTTGCCCTTAACGCTGCGCCGATTCACATCTGCTTTGAGTGCCAGTAAATACTGTGCGATCCGATAGTGTCCTTTATAGCAGGCAATCATTAGGCATGTGTGTCCGTGTCTGTTTGCTACTTCGAAATCTAAAATAAACACAAAATAATAATAAAAAAAATGCGTTTACTCTTTAAGTAAATTTTATTAAATATATTCGTGTTACCTGCACCATTATTGACTAAATATTTGACGATTTCGAAATGCCCGTCGAAGCATGCCGCCCGCAACGGTGTTGAATTCGTTCGTGTCGTACTATTTACATTCGCATCACGCCTAACTAATAATTTAACTATATCTATGTGTCCTGCGGCTGCGGCACACCAGAGTGGCGGCGCATCCTCGATTGTCTCCCCATCAAATATCACTGAACCGACTTGTTCTACGTTTGCATAACAAGACGCTATTAAATAATCGACAATCTCATAATGGCCATAACGACATGCTATCACTAGTGGAGTTGCACCGCCGGTTTTAGCTGATACCAAAATGCTAATTTCAGCCTGTGATCGTCCACGAAGGCATATCTGGAAATAAAAAAAGAAAATTTTTAAACATTAAACAATTTACATTGACAGAATTATTGGCAATAATTTTCTAGATTTTTAAATTTCAATATTTAAGGAAAAAAACTCAATAAAACACTTATGGCGAGTTTCACGAAAATTTTAGCGACCGCTAATTCAAGTCAGGGATCGGATTTCTAATAAAAAAAAAAAGAGGTTGCCAACTCGATTTAATGGCAGATTTTAATCAGATCATATTCTAAACAGATTTTAATTTTTCGATACGATGCACAGTTTTCGAGACAACAGTAAAAAAAAGTATTCCATTTGTATGAGAGAGAGGGGAAGCAGTGGTCCGATTGGATTTTTGTGTATGGATGAGTTATGCAAAATACTATTCCAAACACATTTTATAAATTTTTCGATATGACTCACCGTTTTCGAGAAAATTGCAAAAAACTGTTTCGTTTGTGTGGGCGAGGGGGGGGGGAAGAATAGTCCAATTTTGCCCGTTCAAGAATCTGACCTAGCCATTTAAGAGAAACGTAACTGTACAAAATTTTAGGTCTCTAGCTCAATCGTTTCGAAAGTTATGATGTTCACTGACGGATAGACAGACGGACAGACAGACGGACAGACAGACGGACAGACAGACGGACAGACAGACAGACAGAGAGACGGACAGACACACGGACAGACAGACGGGCAGACAGACGGACAGACAGACAGACGGACAGACAGGCGGACAGACAGACGGACAGACACACGGACAGACAGACGGGCAGACGGACGGACAGACAGACAGACGGACAGACACACGGACAGACAGACGGACAGACAGACGTACAGGCAGACGGACAGACAGACAGAGAAACGGACGGACAGACAGACAGACAAACGGACGGACAGATAGACAGACAAACGGACGGACAGACACGCGGAAATCAAAATCTTTTGTCATCCCTAACACCATGGTGTAGGCTGGTATACACGCGGAAAAAGGAAAAAAATTTTGTTCATCTTTCTCTAACACGTTGACTGCCCGCAAAACCATTTTTGCAAATGTTTAAAAAAAATGCCAACACATTTTCTTTGCGATTTGTTCTGTTTTCAACATAGCTCTATTTTTTGCAAGCCATGGTCCTCAGGGAAGCCTCAGTGACTATCAAAAATGATAGTCATGGCAGTCAACGTGTTAATATTTCAATTGAAGTAAAACCACCGCTGATTGCTTCCCATTTTCACCAAATTTCGTATTCGTTCAACAAAACATCCATATTATCGTCTTGCTGGTACATCTGTTGAATCTCTTTCAGCTATTCCTTTGCTCCACTTCTTTTTTTTTTTAAATTTGATTCTCAATATGGAAGAAGGGAGTTTGCACATCCCAAACCACCTCCTTATATACGACCTCCCAATCATAATGACGACATCCCAATCATAATAAAATCCAACTTTCCAAATAGGTCTTGACGCACGATCCCAAAGTATTACGATTCAAATTTTCATCTGCATTACATTCGCACCGAATTCCATATTTGCGGAAAGAAATATAATTCATTCATTCCGATTTCAGTGTTACTAAAATTTTGCAACTCTGACCCAATATTCGCGGCAATTAAACAACCCACCACCAACCAACAACAACCAATCATCTTTTATTTCACAAAATGTTTACAAAGCAATTGACGTAGTACAGAAAATTACATTTCTTTATAACTTCGAGTACATCGATTTCAATGCTAAAAGCAGCATTCAAATGAATTGGAGGAGATTTGCAAAATATTGCTTGGCAAATATCCGGACTTGAACGAACGTCAACAGCACCACAGAAAAACTATAAACAAATCGGCAGAAAGATGAAGAAAAGAAAAGAAAAACACTCGGAAAACTGTTGCACAACGTAACGAATGCTGCTTTTGGCCCAGTTATGGGCCGTACGTTACATCAAACGTTTCAAGATACCATTCAGCCCACATTCAAAATTACAAAATGGGCCATAGTTGATTTGTTCCTCGTGTGTTGTGTTTTTACCTGTGGATGTTGGGTGCTAAATGGACGAAGGGAAATATTTTCTAATTGGGACAAACGTGAATAATTCGGATAACCCCAATTTGATGATCCAAAATGTGTATTTTTTGCTTAAAAATATTTATTTTGATCAAAAAATTATTTTTTTCCTTCATCCAAACGAAAATATAGGGTAGTTCTTGCCGGTTTGGGATTAAAAAACTCAATGTTTGGACTAATTGTCATTCATTTGTCTTAAATAAATCTTGATGCCTAAATTTAGATAACGATCGTGCCATCAAAAATCCAATTTCTTGGTATCAATGAAAACAAAAATGTCTGGTGTGAACAGCATATAATATTTTATTATACCTCGTATAAAAAAGTAAAAAAAGTCAACCCCATTAACCACTAAAATTCCTACCTTAAGATTCATTGATCGGTCATCCGCGTTTGATGAATTGACGTTTAGCTTTGATCCAACAACGATCATTGATCACTATTTTGACATGGCGATCGTGCCTGGGCAACCAACTATGCTTACCGTATGCAAAATTTTACTACCGCAAATCAAATGGGCCAATTAAAGTGTAATTGAGCTAAAATTAACATTATTTTGGCATGATGTTGTGCGGTTTTTCGGGATGATCGTGGCGTTGCACTTGGGAAGATCATTTTCTTTGAAGATCACTACTTATAGTGCCCGTGAATACAAAACGTAAATTAATGAAAATTAGAGGTGAAATAATTATTTGCGGTTTACTGCAACGCACGATTAGGTAGACGATGATAATAACCAGGCCAAGGCTATTACTTGCCTATTTGTTGTGTATCTAATTTTTCCATAACAAATTGAATTAAACTGCAGTCCGGAACAAGTTTGCAATTTTGTTTTGGGAACCAGAAATGACACCACTAGGTGACAAATTGGGATAACTGTGGTGACGGATTTTGTTGTTACGACCAGCGTGTTTGAATAGTGTATCTATCTATGATCGTGCAAACTCTCTACCCCGCCATCTTCTGAAACATTGATTATTGTGGTGATGTTATTAAAGAAATTGTTGTTATGCTGGCCAAAAGAATGGATGTTACTGGGCGAGAAATAGTAGGACAGATTGCTACAAACAATTGGAATATACGAGACAGAGAAATTTTTTGGTAATGACTCCCCCAAAATGGGAGAAACCATGCCAAAAAATCGGAGATTTTCTCACAATTATAGAAATAATTCCCTATTTTTAGGGAATCATTCCAGAAAAGTCCACTGTCTCGTACATATTCCTATTTGGATTTCTCTCCATGTACAAAGGAAAACTTGAATGTTAAGATTCCATGCAATTTTTCTGCTTGTTGCAATAAAACCGGTCTCAAGCAACTTCTAAATATATTTTTGCTTTTGATCTTCATCTATGCAATGGGATTATTGACACGTAAACGTTTTTATCCATTGTTCGTACGGAAAGGTAAATAAACAAAGTTATTTTTTGATATTTTTATGCAGTTTGTAGTTTTACATTTATGTTCTGAAGAAGTTTTGTTGAAATCAATATATTTCGCTCAGCTTCAAGGAATTAAGAAAAAGTACAAACATAAGAAAAGGTACAATTGCCAGGAGCCAATCGTCAGATACTCTATATGATGACAGACAAAATATTTATTTAAAAAATTCATTTGTATAGGAGAGGGGAAAAGGAGTGATCCGATTGAATTTTGATATATGGAACGATTATGTAAAATCATGTTCTGAACAGATTTTACCTTTATAAATTTTTTAATACGACTCACCGTTTTGGAGAAAATAGAAAAAAATTATTCAATTTGTAAGGGGAGGGGGAAGCAGTGGTCCAACTGGATTTTGACGTATAGGTAAATTATGTAAAATCATATTATAAACACATTTCATCTTAATAAATTTTTCGATGCGATACAGAGTTTTCGAGAAAACACGAAACAGTATTCCATTTGTATGGGAGAGGGGGAAGGGAGTGGTCCGATTGGATTTTGATGTATTTTAAATAGATTTTACCTTTATAAATTTTTCAATATGACTCCGTTTTCGAGAAAATCACAAAAAACTGTTTTGCTTGTATGGGGGAGGGGGGAAGGAATGGTCTAATTTTACCCGTTTAAAAACTCAGCCTAGGCATTTACGAGAAACGTAACTATACAAAATTTCATGTCTCTAGCTCAATCCTTTCGAAACTTGTGGTGTTTACGGACAGACAGACGGATAGACATGCGGAAATCAAAATCAATTTTAAGCGCCATTATATTGCTGTCATTTTATTCCAGAGCTCTGGCAGGATGAAATCTTTTCCCTCGACATTCGTGAGAACAATTAATAAAATAAGACTAAAAAGTAAAAAAATAAAAATGTCGAAAGTTTATTTGAAATTAAAATTTTGTGATCCACTGTATTCATATGACATCAGCTTACCATTGAGAACCTAAGAGTGCCACTATCTCAATTTTGTTCTCGTGTGCAATAAAATATCAAAAAAATCCGAGTAGTGGTAATTCAAGAGAGATAAATTGGACATCTCTGGTTTAGACCAAATAAATATGTCGAATTTCAGTCTGACGAAGCAACCTTTTTACAAATAAATCTGTTTGGGTTTGGCTTTAAAATACGTCACATTTTTAGAAAGATAGTAGAGTGTGGGGTAATGTGACGGAGCGTTTCAAAACACCATACAAAAAATGTCCAGGGAACAGGCCCGAACCTAAGATTTCGTTTCGGGAAGGGGGCTTGGTTCTAGAACTCTCAGAACCAAATTTTTTTTTGGGTGAATGATCAAAATTTCGGGGGGCGCTTCAACCCCCAAGCCCCCTTGCCCTTGGCTATGGGCCTGCCAGGGGAAGGGGGTCAGAAAGACCGAAAATTTCCGTGATGAATTTTAAGGACAATCTAATTTTTAAAGCTCAGGAAATTTCCCAAATTCCTTCCTTTAAAATACGATATTTGCCAACACTTTCACATTGATGTGAAGGTAAATATGGATCCACAATTATAATCTCATACGACAAATACTATTTACGGTTTAATAACACGTTTCCCTATTAGAAAACTCATTGTGTTTCCCTGAAATTTCTCACGATATAAAAAAAAAATTCAATGTTTCGGAAGTAAAATAATCCATCACGCGTCACAGCACTCCCAGCAAAAAATATAAACAGAAAAAAACACTCCCAGCAAAAAAAAACCTCTTCTTCCTCATTCCAAATCTGTCCGATTGATTTGCAATTAAGAAGCAATCGCGTCGTATGAATTACAAACTTGTCAAATATCAAACTTCCATTGATGGCACACGAACCGTTTTTGGATTGACAGACAAAATTGATATATGGAAGCGAATAAAAATGCGGTTAACCTGTCTGACCTTTTTTGCTAACTCATATGGATAATTTTATAAATGGCGGCGCGTCAGACATTAAACTATTTTTTGCGTTTCAATGGCGTCGATGGCGCGTTTTCCTACAACTATACGTGAATTTTGTGTTTTCGAATGTTGCATAGCGTAACATATGTCGACGTCAAAGGCAGACAGGTGCACTGAAATCGCGGAAAATCATATTAGACGTGATGAAGTGCAATAGTCGCATGATTGTTATAAAATTAGATGCAGTTAGTGATTCACATACGATATTGACTTGACCGAGTGACAGACAGACATCACCTTGCCGCATTCGCCACTCAAACTGTGACAATGGCATTGCATTATTTGCTTATGTATTTCTGGTACTGCTTTTAAATTGGATGCAAACCGGTTTTTTCAACTGATCCATTGAAATTTTGGGGAAACAATATCAGAACCAGAACCAAATTTCTGAAATTTTAAGAATCAGAACCAAATTTCTGAAGTTTTAAGAACCAGAACCAAAAATTTTAGAAAGAATACTCAAAACCAAAGTTTCAAATTTAAGGAACCAAAACCAGAAGTCCAATTCGCCCTTGAATCAAAACCGAACCACACTCATAAAAACTTTGGGTTTGCATTTCTGATTTCCCTGCGATGCTGATAAAATGCTGACGACATTTCAGCTCTAAAAGGAAAAGGTTTCTAAGTGTCCACCTACGATTGTGATGAAACTCTGAAGAAACGTTGAAGAGTCGCTGAAGAGCCGCAAAAACTAGGGTCCCGTTTTGACTTTCTTACACGAAGTATAATAAAGTATTGTATTCATAAAAAAAATTTTACGTCTAAATTTTGCTTAAAAAATCTTTCCCGAGCTCTCCCGAGTCCATTGGGGTCACATTACAAAAATGAAAAACGCGATAAAAAAACGATGAACCGATTTTTTCCAGATCGTTTCTAATGGCCCAAAAACTATAATAGAAATACAGTAAAACCTCTTTAAGCAGACTCTGTATAAGGCGGAAACTGGTCTAAGCTGGACACTTTTCAGTAAAATTAACTATTTTGTTGTAAAATTGACTATTTTGTGGTAAAATTGACTATTTTGATAATTAACCCTAATCATCCTGGGTTAATTTACAAACAAAAACACCTAGGATGAGTCCCGCGCTCTCATATGAAAGTTATATATAAAACACAAAATTTAACAGTATTAGAATATTTTTTTTTTTCACATAATGTTATGTGAGCACGTTCGTCCAGATGTAAACGGACTTGATTTCCATTTGGTGGCATCCAAAGCAAAGTTGAAATGAGTCCCAAAGACTCAACCTAGGAGGATTAGGGTTAAACTTAACTATTTTTTAGTTATAGTCCCGACTCATCCCCATTACTAAATAGTTAGTTTAATTTTTTTATCTCTGCGTGTAATAACAAACCCAAATAAAGAATGTAAATTTCGCACAAAAGCCATAGATTGTTCACTTCATCTTATCAGATTCTTTTTATCACACGTTCAACAACTATGCGTATGCGCATAAACTAAATAATAAAATCTACGTACTTCTCTATATGTCATTTACTTTAGCTCGTCATACGAAATGCGTGCTTCAATTGGAAGTGCAGCATTTGCACGTTTTTTTTACTAAAAAGTTGGCATAAATGGAGCACATTTTTTATCACGTGGAAATTATCATTTGAGCACAACAGAATTATGTAAAGCGTGCTCGATAGGTGAGACAGATTTAGAAGGTGAATATATATAACATCAATGAATTTCATTTTCTTTTGATAATCACTCGCTGTACTCGCAATATAACGTGCATTATTTGTATATCAAATGTTCTAATAATGCACAGTTGGGTGTCGATTGTAAAGAAATTAAAATTTGCATTTATGTAGAATTTAAGGACTAAATAGTGGCAAGACCTTCAGATTACAGGAATTGAAAGAAAAAGAAGTTGGTAGTATGAGATCCGAATATAGTATTTTTTTTTTAATTTCCAATTTTCTAATGGAGTAAAAAAGGTTGCGAATAGCAAAACTATGCTGCAATGCTGCAATGTCAGGATTGGTTCGCAGGTCATGTAAAATTATAGTAAAATTATTGCAGTAGCGGAACAAAAAAAAAGGTTCTCGAATCTCAATTTCAGGAGGTTTAAAAAGTCAAGCTTACAGTCAAGCCATTCAGTTCAGCGCAATATTTTGAGAAAAACCGGCGCAACTTTGATTTCAAGTAAAACATAGAAAAAAAAATTCATTCTGAAAAATCACTTTAGAAAATCCAGTTTTCATCAAGTAAAATCAAATAAAAAACTGAACAAGATATTTTCATTAATTGTGCTAATATACTTTCAATTATATCGAGAAAAAAAATCAAAACGTTCCGCAAAAACTCTCCTCGATTGATTAATTTGAATCCCATTAATTCGACAGACGTTGATTTGTAACCATTTTGCTAATGTGCCAAATTAAAAAAAACGACTTGATTTCCTTTTCATAATTGACTGATGTCTTAAAAGTTATGACTTGAGCTCATATGTCTCCACAGCTACTGAAAAATATAAAAAAAAAATGAGAAAAGCTACAATTGCCAGGGGCCAATCGTCAAATACTCGGTATGAGTACAGACAAAATGTTTATTTAAAAAAAATCATCTGTAAACAAGGGGGGGGGGGGGCGGAGAAGGATTAGTTCTATTGGATTTTAATGTATGGAAAGGTTATGTGAAATCATATTCTAAACATGTTTCGTCTTTATCAATTTTTCGATACAATGCACTGTTTTCGAGAAAACAGGAAAAAAGTATAGCACTTGTTTGCGGGAGGGGAGGAGTGGTCTAACTGGATTTTGATGTATGGATGGGCTTTGTAAAATTCCATGCCAAACACATTTTCGAGAAAAAATTGTTTTGTTTTTATGGAGGAGGGCGAAGGATTGGGCCGATCTTGCTCGTTCAAGAACTTACCCTTGCTATTTAAGAAAAAGGCAACTGTACAAAATTTCAAGTCTTTAGCTAAATCCCTTCGAAAGTTATCGTGTTCACGGACCGACGGGCAGACAGACGGACAGACGGACGGACAGACGGACGGACAGACAGACGGATGGACAAACAGACGGACGGACATGCGGAAATCAAAATCTTTTGTCATTTTTTGGTGTATCCCATTTTTGTGTCCGATGATTGGTTCGATGCGGTACAAACGGTATACTAAATCTAATATACTTCTATATGATTCTCACATAGAGTATAAAAAAAACCCCCACCTGTTTGGAAAAAGAATTATCAAAACATTTAATAGCAGACGGTAAGCAACGACAATAAAAGAAAACCGACAGCTACATAATTTCTTTTACACACGAGACAAATCGTGAAGATCATAAAAAATCATAAAAACTTAGTGACATATGAGCACAGATTTTAATAGAGTGGTTATTGTAAATCGTAACTTGTGTGTGGCTCGAAAACGACACAATAAAGTAGCATTTTTTTTATAGTCACGCACAACAAATCAGACGAAACCGAATAAATTTTTTATTTACTAAAAATTATGTGCAAGAATAACTTAACCAGTCCTACATTTGGATGAGTTGTTAGCCGAGAGATCCCCAATTGGGAAATGTGGTTATGTGGGCAATTTTTAAATAACAACAAAAAAAAAACGGTCACCTTAACGATTTCCTTATTTTAAATGCACACAAAAAATTGCCAACGATATTGTAAAGTTGTTTACCTCAAATAATGGCGATTTGTTTACTCGCAGTTTGTTTAAAATTCAAACGATACTTGCAATGCGATTCCTACATATGCGATTTGGATACTTTTATTATTGATAGCCACTGATTTTTCGGAGCTCTGATTTAAAAATCTCTACGATATCTTGGGTCAAGTATTTTTTACGATTTTTTTTGAGCACACACAAAAATTCTTCGGTGCTACATCCGGTGAAAAAAGTCGATGCTAACCTTTGGCATAAAGGTACATAGATCTCCGTGCATGAGTCATCCAGAGAAAAAACAGGACAGATTTATTTTTGTGATGTAAAAATAGGTTTTTCGGTCGAGAGCAAATAGGACAGATTTATATGAAGAGGCCCTGCCACGATAGAGAAAAAACTATATAGCAGGATGATCTGGGCTGGAATCATGTATCTCGACGCGTCTCTGTCTTTCGACTTCGACGCAGCTTTTGACTCTTGACTTCACCATATCTGCAGCTTGAAATTTCGCGGAATCGTAACTATGAATCGAAACGTGATTCTGAACTGTCATTCCAGCAAATTTGAAGCTACAGATATGGCGAAGTCAAGAGCCAAAAGCTGCGTCGAAGTCGAAAGACAGAGACGCGTCGAGATACATGATACCAACCCAGAACTGAAGCTTTAAAAGTAGACTTTTTGACGTCGTCCTTCCTTAACGTTCGGATTAATTCAGTACTAAACCGCAAAGTTTTCGAATTGAAGGCAAAATGCAAAACTTCCCGCAAATGACGCTTATTTGGCTCAAATTCTGACATTTTCACGCAAAAAAAAAATTGAAGCCGATAAAAATTCACAAATTTAATGATAAGGAGTTGTTGCCAGATGACTAGCTTATCATTTGACGTTTCTGACCAGCATTTTACTGCTAGCGCCATCTATTGAAAAACGGTTTTCCATTTGTACGCCCAATAGCACTAAAAAAAAAACATTCCCATGCCCTGTATCTCAAGAAATATAACTACTATGATTAGGAGACGTAACCAAAAACCACCAAACCATTGAAATTTTGGGGAAGCAAAATCAAAATCAGAACCAAATTTCTGAAATTTGAGAAACCAAAACCGGAACCAACTTTCTGAAATTCTAGGAACTAAAACCAGAACCAACTTTCTGAAATTCTAGAAACCAACACCAGAACCAATTTTTTTGAAATTCTAGAAACCGAAATTTAATTCACCCTTAATCCAAAACTGAAACATATCCGAAAAAATTATGGTTTGCATCTCTGGCCGCGACTACAATGTCAAGGAATTGGTGCGAATTAAAGGCAAAAAGTTTTAAATATTGTTTTAAATTTAAGGAGGCACGCAACCATTTTTCACATTAGGAGAATTTTAAGTTATCTTTAGGGGCTGTCTATAAAATATGTCATGATATTTGTCGGTTTTTTGAACTCCTCCTTCCCTGATTACGATTTTTAGCGATTTTTATATGAACGGTGGACACTTCCGTAAACCACACCTCCTCAAGTGTAATTTTTTAAAAATCAAAGTGTTTATCAAAAAAAATCATAATTTTTTGCCTTCGTAAAACTTTAAAAACCAGAAATTACACAAAAAATCATACAGTTTTTTACTACACATCATCCGCTGACAATTTCTGTCCCAGTTTCGAAAATGTTTTTTAATCGAAAGTGGAATTTTATTTCAAATCCGAATCATTTACTCAGATTTGCTACTGCAAAATATTCTGCTTTACTTCATATGAAGGTCAATGACATTATCTATTCTCATCGTTTATAAGCTTTTATACATGAAACTACATGCGCATTTATAATTAAGGTAACATCATGTGCAAATAAATACGTTAACACTTCCTATGTTTACCTTGTCATGATCTCTCTTTGTTTGTGATTCAAGTAAAACATTTTGTTTTGTTACGATTTACTTGAGTGCAATATTCTAAGTGGACGTTATTTTATTTCAAGATCTTGGAATAAGAAAAAAATAAAACTAAGAAACTGTGACATTTGTAAGAAACACATACTCGCTGGCTTTATTAAAACTATCTAAATGTGAATCTTAGATACTCATGTATTCGTAGATGACACAGAATTTAGCATTGAAATCCAGCAGTAGAATCAATTGGCTTGCATTTCCTTTGTCAGTTCTATCTTAATTTTCCTTTCCGGATCTCTTTTTTATAGAATTTGTTGGATTTTATAAAATTTTCTGTCACGTTTTTTTATATGAAACAAAGACGATTTTAACAAAGAATTAGATAAATGATTCATTAAAACGTGAAATCTTCATAGTCACTTCGGATGAAAAATTCAAATTGTTTTGTTTTGACCAAAGATGCAAACCAAAAGTTTTTTGCATCTTTGCATCTTTGGTTTTGACCGAAGTTTTTTTTTGAAAAATTCAAAGTTCTTATGCACACCTACACATAATTTGCAGATTTCAATATTTCGTCATAAAATAATATAGCACAACCATTTTTATCAACTTATTCGTAAAGATGAATCCCTTGTACTCAAAGGCTAGAAAATTACAAGTTGATCACAATGGGGGCAATTTTATCTAGCTCGTGGAAATTGATGCCTTTTTTGCTGTAAGATTTGATGCCGTAAAATGATGCGTTGATGGTAATTTGCTACGAAATTAAAGGATATGACTTTTCTCAAATTTATAGTTGGTAATATCCTAATTTATTACTAGTAATCTTCTTTTTCGGGCGCATTAATATTTCAGTTGAAGGGAGTTAAAGATACTTTTAACATGTTGAGCGCCACGTGCCCATTGGTGGTCATTCTTCGGATTACACAGTAGACCGCGTGCTTACGAGCGGATGACATTCTGGGACCAATATTTTTTTAATTTATTTTTATTGATTTATTGCAAGTACTACCAATTCCAAGTAAAATAGGTTTACATCCTGGGACCAAACTTAATAGTTCTTAAAGCTAAATAGATGTAAAAAGTTCCCGCAGGTGGTCACGATGTCTCGAAATGAAACACGTAGTGAGACCACGGGTGGACACGTTGTCCCACCATCGACATCCAATAATGACCACCGGTGGTCAGTTGGTCCTCTGTTGGAAAATTAAAATGTTCACCGGTGGGCACGTGGCGCTCAACGTGTTAAAAGAAAATCGAGAGCACAAAAGAAAATCGAAAAATTTACTATGAAAATATGATTCGAATCGTAAGTTTAGTGTTCCTTAATGACTCCAATTATTTCGCTCCGTGTTAGGTTAGGTTAGGTTCGGTGGCGGCCTGCTAGATTACAGGGCCTCGCATAGACCGCTAGGGTCCATAGCGCTACCACAATGGATGCCTAAGTCCTACTTTTCGTTATGGCTATGTCCTTGTGAGTTCAAAAACTCCCGTAGCCAGCGCGAAGTTCAAGAGTTTTTTCAGGGCCAAATTGGAGGATACCTCTAGGCTTCCAAACGAGTGCCCGCCCAGATGCTGGAGCCTTGCTCTTGCCAACGCAGGGCATTCACATAATAAATGTTCTAGGTTTCTGCTGTTCCGGGCTCCTTGCAGCTCCTGCAAAGGTTAGAGTCCACTAGGCCCAACCGGAAAGCGCGTTCGCCTATAAGAATGTGTCCTGTATAAATTCCTACCAGTGTCCGACATCGAGCTCGTGGTAGCTGTAGGAGACGTATTAATGCTTATTTGTTGATTTCCATTAATTTAACTTACGCTAGTGATAGACTTGTTAGAAAAATTGGGAAAACCCCAAGTCTATTTTGAAAAAAAAAAACAAAAAAAAAGTTGATCGCAACAATCAATTAATATCTACACTGGAAGTCATTAACACCCTTACTTAAGTTAATTAGAATGTCTCAATTTAAGCAAACTTTGTCACCTTCGCTTCCTGAGAAAAGCTTTATGACTCAAGTATTTCACAGTTCTTCCGACAAAGGTAGACGCAAAAAATTTACCATGAAATGTTGAAAATTTTCATTTCTTGGAAAAAATATTTTCCACAATCATTTCGCTTTTCAGTGCAAGGAACAAAAATAAGTTTAATTGATTTACGAGTATATTTCTAAAAAACCAACCACCCAACGAATTCGCCCGAGAATGTTTTTGACCCCATAAATTTATTAGAGAATTACACGCTGCCACGTTGAGTCATTCGCAAAGAAAGATCAATTTTAATGAAGAAATCCCGTGCGGGGTCACACTTGGAGATGTTCTTTGGTCGATTTTCCTTTTTTTTCAATTCATCGTGTCAGATGTGGAAAGTTGTCTTGAAAGATGAATAGAAGATCATTGAGTTTGCCTGTAATTATCAAGGGAAATCGTCATGTTCCGTCGTTGTTGTCTTATTATGGCTTCAATGCAACCCCGTCGCACGCGGCCACTGGTCTCAGACTATCCGGCACTAAAATCAAGGAAATCGTATTTTTAAACGCCTACAATGCTATTCAAATGTTTACTTGATGATGATAAAGCGACATTTTCATAAAAATTGGCTGTAAAATTTTTATTATTATTACTAACGAGTCGAATTTAATCATTGGTCGGATAAATATATTACGATATTTATAAAAATTCGCATACTCATCATACCAGTAGCAAACGCGAACATGGAATACCCTAAATGATGTGAAATTATACACTAATTTTTCTGAGTTCCATCTGGGATTAGGGGTTGACATGAAAATAGGTCACCCTCATTTTTGATTTTTCCGTTCTCCCTCCCTGCCTCCCTCTGCATGTAGCGTGGTAGCATTTATTACTCAAATTATAATTTGAAGCATTCTTATCTATGGTAAATTAGAGTTTCCCGCGGCCTCAAGGGATTAAATTGACCCAAGAGTCGCCAGAGAAGCGATTCTCCATGTGTTGTCCTTGTGGGGTCCGAATTTGGTGCAGCGAATTTTCAAATGTCTCAAAATGGGACCTCGAGTGGTGGTAAATTGTAGCGATTTTGGAAAGGGCACAGTCTCTAGTTTCATCCATATATGGCGTCAAGAGCCACAGAATTGCAGGGGGATGGTCAGGGGTTAACGAACTTTCTCGTGATTTTTCACAGAAATCATGGCATAAATGGAAGTTGTGCCCCTGGGTTAATTTTTGAACTTTTGAAGGGTTAACCCCTCACCATCCCCCTGCAATTCTGTGGCTCTTGACGCCATATATGGATAAAACTAGAGACTGTGCCCTTTCCAAAAAGTAGTCAACCAAAGTGAAAATTTGATTTTTTCATATTTTCTTGATCGTGTGTACGTGTCTTTATACTCCGCTGGAAAGGGTAGAAATCAGCGCAGTTATATTCTCATCTCACAATCCAAGAAAGTAAATGCGCAATCTTTTGCAATTATGAATAACACCGCGTCTTGATTAACAATTTTTCATCCCAAGAAATATCTCACCGCAATGAGATTTTTTTGACAGCTGGGCCGAAAATCTCTTGAAATTTTAGTACTCAAAATAGCGATGTAAAGAAAACACATAGTCGCCGCTCTTGCAATTAATGCTACACGTGAAATTGAAAAGGCTGAAACAGAAGAACAGACGAAAAGAAACACCTCTTAATGTTATATATTCTCTTCCAAAGCTTTTTGTATCGTATTGTTTGTAAAAATTAGTTATTTTCACAACTACTTGTCGGGAGAATTTAGATTCCGCCATCTTGAATCAGGAAATTCCAAGAAATTTTGCAATTGCAAGATTTCAAGAAATTTATCTCTGGGATTTTTTCTCGCCGTCAACTCGAGCTCTGATTAGTCAATCAAAAATCTCTGCGATGAAAAATCCCAAATCAAGACGCGGTGTAAGTGCACAATTTCGTGCAGTAAAAAGGGTCCCGCATAAGTGCACAATTTTTGCTGTTAAAGGAGTATCGGATAAACGCAAACCCTCGTAATTGCACAAGAAATCCAGGATTTTTCCCATGTGCTGTTATCCGGGAAATACTGTACCACAGATATATCGAATATACTCGATTGAGCACTGCGGGCGTTAATGGGTTAAGAGACAATCTGGATAAACATAAACTGCTTCTAATGCTCCAAATTTTCAAATACGAAAATAAAATGTTTTTAAATAAATTTCTAGCACAGGTTCTAAAAAATTCTACCCAAAAATATACTTCTGTTTTTTTGTAATATACTCGCAGTTGTTTTGTTGATGAAACGATCTGAATATGACTAATTGGGATAATTTTTCGTAAATTAATTTGAGTTAGCTTCGGGTGGCTTTTAAACGACCGACGGCTTTTTGGGACCATTGTTTTTGTTTGGCGGGAGAATGAAACATCAGGTCAATGCCATAGTATTGCTAAGATATATTATAACTAACATACTAGAGCTTCTACTTTTTTTTTATATACTTTCGGACGATATATTTTCAAGATGATATCTAGTGACTGAGAAGATGAAGTGAGTGGTGCCGGAAGTTACTCTTTCATCTTTAGGTTTGTCTTCATCGCATAGCCCCGGTTGATTTCTCATTATTCGCGCTTTATTAAACTTTTCCCATTATTTTTTGGCAGAGGTTCGTTGAAATGTATCATCATTTTCATCAACTGTTTTGTATTTAATGTGTGTGTGAGTGTTTACTGTGTTTGCTAAAATGTAATTTTAGATGTTTCTAGTTTATATCTCATGGAATCCGACGTTTTTTTTTGTAGGCAAATGCGCTATGAGTTGTATGGTTTCATATGATTTGAAGAAAAACTCCCCTTCCCCTGTGGCCTTTGTTGACCCAATTCTACACCCACAAAATTAGCCTCTGGACATTTAAGTTTTACTTCATCTCACAATTTTGCATGAGATATCAAAGGAAAACGTTTAAAAGCCATTTCAAACTCAATGTGAAACCATTTCAGGTCTTTTTAATATTTTAATATTCCAATATTAAGAGTTACAACTTTGTTTGTTCGCATCTGAAATTTGATTTTGTTTGAAAGCCAAGAAAAATATTAGAATTTATTAGTCAAACAGCAGTACTGCTAAATGGGCTAACTTAAAAACTTTATTAAAAGAAAGTTTGAAATGTTTTCCAACAAAACTCAGAGAGAAAAAGGAAATAAACTGTTTATTCGTGAATTTAGGCATAAAAACATCTGATGTGAACAGCAAATGACTTTCTTATACAAAATCTACATTTTTGCGCAATTTACACAATAATCAGATGAATAAAATTTTAGCTAAATTTTAGTTTATGTAAAAATATGAATTTTTAGTTTACAAAATTTGAAATATCTCGATAACGGTAAAAAATATAGTTTTGTGATAAATGGCAAAAATGTAGAGAATTTTAATATCTTTAAATCTTCCTTTAAATGTTTTTTTTTCCAAGAAACCGTTAGCTTGCAAGCAATTCGCAAAAATCTTTTTTTTTTTTTTGAACTTTTAATAAAAATATCTCAATAACGGTAAAAGATATCGTTTTGCGGTAAATGGCAAAAATGTAGAGAATTTTAAGATCTTTAATTCTGCCTTTAACTGTTTTGTCAAAAAACCGTTAGTTTCCAAACAATTCGCAAAAATCCATTTTTTGAAATTATATGAATAACGGTAAAACATAACGGATAACAGTAAAAGGCAAAAGTGCAGGAAGTAATACGACGACAAATGAGAGGGGTGGTAAAGGGGTGGTAAAGGTAAAGAGGAGGTAGGGGCAAAGGGAAGGTAGGGGCAAAGGGAAGGTAGGGGCAAAGGGGAGGTAAGAGCCAAGGGGAGCTAAGAGTCAAGGGGAGGTTAGGAAAAGGAGAATAGGATAAATTTTTTGCCGGCGGAATCTTGTCCAGGAAATTTTTTTACCCATTTCAGAAAACCACATCCCAATCGGTTGAACGGTCCAAAAGTTAGCTGGTGAAGGGTATCGAAAGAGAGAGGGGGAGGAAAATCGATACAAAGGATGCAATTCTTCATTTTGCAGAGCCTTTTTATTCATGAAGCCGCAACAAACTCACACAGACATGCGATTTTTCAAAAACTTCATTTTTTAAAGACGAATAGTAAGCACGTCTGAGAATTTCATCCAAATCGGATCACTGGTTCTCGAGTTTTAAGCGAACATACAGACAGACACACAGGCAAAATAGCGCCAGGGGTCATTTATGATTTGCATAAACGACCCCTGGCGCTATTTCATTTAAAAAAAATTTGTTCTCACATGGAAAGTTTGGTTTCTGTCAGAAATCCTTTTTGATTTGAAGTACAAGCATTTTATCAAATCCACAGAGGGATTCTTTCTGAAAGTCTCTGACATCAAATAGCATTTAAATAGAATTAGTTTTTGAAATTATTTTTATCAAGTTAATGACGCACATCCCATCAATTAACGCCAAAATACGGCAACCAAAAGTGATCCAGGACATCTGGCTTCTCACAATTTACGTAATAATTTTCTACATAGATGTCTTTCGACACCTTTAACAGTTCAATGTTTGAATATCGGTTTCGTGACTTAAAACAAAGAGTTGCTTGATTGATTGGCTGTCGTCTTACACTGCAATTCCTTCTCTTTACTGCGCGATTACTTCTCTTGCATAGGAATTGATCAAAATTGGTGATTGCAATTGGGCTAATTTGATGTCTCTTTCGAAATTTATCGAACCCAAAAAGGGACATAAATAAATCATAACAGCGTGTATAACAATCGAAGCATGCACGATTTCCATACTTATATAAGAAAATAAATTGAAGGGAAATTTTGGCGCTCATCCAAATTTGTTATTATTTGCTAACGATAGATACGGAAAAATGTGTAAAGATTGAAGGAAATGTAAACATGAAAATCGAAATCCAATCGCTATATATGTTGTTATGAAATGGATTTCAAAGTTTCCAGCAGTTTAGGTAAATTTACCTTGTTTTCCCGGAAACTTTGCGGAAAATCGATAAAAATGTTATTAAAGAAAATGTTCAAGACTTGGAGCCATTCACGAATGTTAGGTAGGTCAAGTATTGAAAAAAACAGCACAAACCAGAATGGGTGCGGTGTAAATACAAAAGAGTAATTCAATATCCACCCCAAATATTTCGAGAAGGGCGTTGGAGGGCTGTCTCACGGCCATGTAAATGAGGATTATTTGACAAACTAAAAGGCTTTGCGTTTTTCGATCACTATTCAAATCGTCAGTCTAATGATATTTGAATGGTCATTTATCGATTATTTATAATTGTTTTCCTTGGTCAAAGAGAATCAATCAACTGGTCGTTAAATGGGAAGTATCCTTGTAGGTTTGTTTATTTATAAAATGCGAATATAGGCTTGTTAATTCTGTGAGGAAAAATACTAGAAAAATTGTCGTATTGTGTGAATAATTCGGAACAAATTTAAATTTCTTTTTTTGAAGAGTACAAATCGAGAAATATTTAAGGTAAAAATACTTTAATAAAAACAGTCAAATTTGAAATTTGCTTAACACGTTGACTGCCAGACCAATTTTGCAAAAATGTGAGGGAGATGCCAATAGATGTAGACGTATGTAGAATGTACGTATGTATGAATGTATGTATGTATGCATGTAGAGTGTAGACCCAGCTATCGAAAATGATAGCCTTGGCCGCTCATGAATTAGTGCCAATTTTCACTGGCTATCAAAAATGATAGCCATGGCAGTCAATGTGTTAAACTGAGCATATTTCAAAGTCCGAAGATCATTTCGTGTCCTTTTTAGGACGCTTGTGTAAAACGGAAAACGATCCAAATCGGACAAATTTCTTGTGGAATTCTGGGTTATACAAGTTTTACTGCTAATGTTAGGTTTTCGGACCCCCTCGTCCCCCTCTCGAGAAACTTTTCTAATTTTTTTTGTACTGCCGTTACATTACCAAAGACCACCCCCACCCTCTTTTGCCTAAAAGTGTCACGCATTTGATCAAACCTTGTTGATTTCTCGCAGAAAAACCCAAAAAAATGCCTGCGAAAACCGAATTTTCAAAGGACAAAAACCGAAAATCCAATCAGGATTGGTATTGTTGGTATATGGCACGTATCTGCCACTAGAAGTTAGAGAGACTATAATTAAGAGAATTAAGATTAAGAGAGTTATAATTAAGAGAGTTGACATCAGCACTAAATATAGGTACTTTTTTACTCTAGTAGATGTTCTACTTAACACGTTGACGGACAGTTGCGGCTATAGCCGTCAAGTTCAAGTTCACTATGTGACATGACGGCAATAGCCGTCCAATACGAAACGGTCGTTTTTAGACACTGCGGCTGTAGCAGCACAAATGTGCATTTACCAGCGTACAAGTAGAAGCCTAGTGTCAATTTTCGAATTTCACTTGTTTCTACTGTCGAATTTCACTTGTTCGAATTTCACTTGTTTCTACTGTCCGTCAACGTGTTAATAGACTCTTCTACTGAGTAGAACAGTCGATTAACTCCAATTAGAACAGTCTATTAGGCTAGTTAGAACAGCTTTTTTTCCCAGATTAGAACAGTCTGTAAACAATTTTTCAATTTATTAAAACAACTACGACTTTCCATTTTTTTTTTTGACACCTCAGACATAAGTTTTTTTTACTTATATTAACCGATTTCAGTTTTTTTGGCAATTATTTGTAACAATGAATCAAATTTTTCAATGAATCAAAGTTTTTTGCGCTCGTTTTCCGGCTTGGCGGCAATTTTTACACGCCCCAATGTTCACTCTCTAGATTATAGGCTCTCTACAAGAACTGTGTTTTTTAGTGGCAGATACGTGCCATGCACTAAAAATGCTACTAGAGCCGGATAAGAAACGTAGACTTCGGCGCTAAGGATCCCATTTGTTTCTGACTGAATTTAAAACAATTGAACTTTCTTAAAAAGTCAAAATAAATTGTGAAAATATGACGACTTTCATCGGAATAGAATTAAAATATCACTACTGAATTGCCCTGCTTAAAATTTTAATCTAATTTAAATTTCATTTTAATAGAAGTTTCTGAAAGTTTGCTGATATCATCCAATATTTTTCGCAGTGAATAAGAAACCAATAAAACTGAAGATATGCCAGGAATTTTTTTGCTCGCAAAAAAAGTTAGGCCTTTTTAATGAGAAATTTGAGTCCTCGTTTTTGATTTCCGGCAAGAAATTAGCCATCTTTCAAGGCTGAACACACTTCTTATGGCACCAGATAGTGTCTTTTGCATGGCAAAAAAATTCTGGAATATTGTTCAATCCAAAAATTATATTGACAACATCTTAATCGAATTTTGATTAGAATTTAATCCAAAATTTTTTATCGTGTAGAGGAAAAACCGAAGTTTTTTCGGAAGGGACATCCCAAAAAGTCATTTCTCTTGCGTCGAAATGATTCTAAAGTTTAGAATCTAAACAAATGTTTTGTAAATTTTCGCGCATGATACCAAGCAGCATTTATGTCAACTATGACGTTAGCGACTGACAGATGTCGTCACAACTCGTCGTATGCCAACATAAATGTTGCTAAGATGTGCTTACAGACGCTCTGAAGCAAAAACTGCACTCGCATTGATTTTTTTTCTATTTCTTTCAATTATTTGTGAAAGAATTCGCTATGCTTTCATCAAAAAAACACATCTTACTCACCCAAAGTTCTTTTTTTTTTGAGGCAGAAAAAAATTCGCACGAAATATGAAAGCAAAAATACAGCATATTAGTTTATGTTGTGAAAAACAACCTTGTCATCAGGTGATTGAAAATTATACTCGGATTTCGCTTCATTTTTTCACCATTTTCACAAAAGTTTGTCATATAACAAAGTTTTACATGATTTATTGATGCGCTTAAATTTTTCTCCTCCAACTGGCCCCGATAATGAAAATGAATAAATAAAGGTAATCGACCGATTTCATATAAAATGTGATTTTATTGGCCATTGATGGGTAGCCAAGTGTAACCCAAGATAGACCTATGGAAAATATCTAATAGCGTATTTCCATTATCGTCGTATATACATATTTGTCAAATCACCGATACAATTTCTAGACAAGTTTTTCTTCAGGTGAATTGTTTTGGGGGAGAAAAACCAAAGCGGATTTATGTTAAAAAAAAAACTGAAAGTCCATTGTCATGGCAATCGGATTTTTATCTCAAAGATATATTCAAATGATGACAAATTCAAAGGTGTTGTCCTCAAGGTCAAGTTTTCTCTGTGATCAAATTTTATGTTGGGTATGTTTTATACTTTTAGCAAGTTATTTTAATTAAATTTTTATAAGCAAGAAATGGAAAAAAATAAAGTAAAATATTTTATTGTCCTCAAATTGTTAATATTTTTCATCCATGCCGCAAGTGTTGCCATACGTGTGTTTAGTTGGTGACAAATACATGAGAATTGCCACGTGGAATTTCTCACCTGAAATGTCAAAAAGTTCGCCACCTATTTTGGATGTGAAAACCACAAGTTAGTTTATTTGAGCGCAAAATCGATTAGTTTTAATGTTATTTCTCTACAATTTTTATTGTACTAAAATAATTACAAGAATTAAAATTGTTAATATTTTTAATGAAAAACCAATTTATGTTTTCTTCAAACCTAGCCTTGCAAACCAAAACCATAGGCATTTGACATCATTCTGCCATTTCAAATCGTTTTTATCGTCGGCGTAATAAGTAGCCAAGTTAAAATAACACTGGAATTGCACAATTTTTGAAACATTGTAAAACAATCTCAATTCCAACAATCAATCTAAAACATTCACTGTAGGTGCTATGAAAATTGTAATTATTGTCATTTATCCATAGTAATTATTTTGTAGAAAGATTACAAACAGTTAAGTAATACAAAACTTAATTATCATTTCTGAAAATCACGACTATGTTGATTACGGATAGATAGATACCTTCGAGGGTTTTCTATCTATTTTGATATTGCAATTTAAGATAACTAGGGAAGAAAAACTTGATCAAGAGTGTTTTACCAATGTTTATTATGTAAGAATTTTAAATTTAATTTTATAAATACAGCTTAATCCACTTAACGGTGAGAAAATACCTTTCTTATATGAGGCGTTAAGAGCAAAAGTGGCCTAAGCTAGATCATCGACTTTTTGGAGCTCTTCCACTTTTTTTTTGCGACCCAAGCCGCTCTGGAGCGGCTCAGTATGTGTCAAAAAACCGCTCAGCTGAGCCGCTCAATGTTTACTGAATGCACCGCTACTGAGCCGCGCACATAAAACTGTCAAAATATTCGGGGTTATAGTGAAAAATGGACAGAGATATAATTATTTCCACAATATTCGGTATTTGCGCGTCAGATATGTTAAATTTGAAGCCCATCGCAATGTTGGTTGACGAATGTAATACTCATTTTGAAGTAACCTCAATTCGAAGTTCGATGCCTGAAAGAAACCGGGGCACCAATCATGTATTCCGACGCGTCTCTGTCTTTCGACCTCGACGCAGCTTTTAACTCTTTCGCCATATCAGCAACTTCAAATTCTCTGGAGTAACAGTCAGAATCACGTTTCGATTCATAGTGACTATTCCGCGAAATTTCAAGCTGAGGCCTTATTACCGAACACGATACGATTGGATCGAGTCGTAAACTCCATGTTGTTGTTAGTGTAAAACACTAACAACAACATTGAATTTACGATACGAACTAATCGTATCGTGTTCGGTAATAAGGCCTCTGCAGATATGGCGAAGTCAAGAGATAAAAGCTGCGTCGAAGTCGAAAGACAGAGACGCGTCGGAATACATGATTGGTACCCGGGATTATTTTGAGATGACTATACCGAAGTACACTCCCGAACTCTTTCGCCAACATTTTCCGCAACGCCGACTATTTTCATTCCCGGTTGCTCAGCAAGAACTTCCATGAGGCTTCCCGTATTATAAATAACATAAATAATGATAAATATTATAAATAACACCATTTATTTCCGTCGTCATTTTTACACATAAATTGAGGTTATGTAGTTCTTCATTTGACATTTGCTCAGCTACTGAGCGGAGTTCTTTTACGCTCAGAAAAAATGTGAGCTGCTCAGTTGAGCCGCTCTGTAGCGATTGCGTTCAGTAACTGAGCACCTTTTTCGCTCTAGAGCGATGCTGACCGGCTCAGGTCGCTGAATGCACCCATTGACTGTAAATTTCTGGATAAAAAATTTTGGGTGGATTTTATTATTCGATATTAAAATATTCTATTGTGCATCTAAACATTTTTATCTAAAAAATCACTCGCAATAGTGGTTCACAAAAAAAAATCACGATTTCAACAGGTGGGTTACACCACTTTTGCTCTCAATGCCTCATATAATCAAACTTCAAATGATGAATAGAATTGGGTATAATGCCAAATCCTTTTATTCAAAAACATTGAAAAACTCGAAAACTAATCGATGTAAAAATTTGAAATTTTACATGGAACAGGCTTGTATCAAAAGGTAAACCTCTTCCGAAAATGGGAAAAATTGAAGCATTATTTCCCCACTCTCACATACAAAAAAGGTTTTTTTTTCTAGTTGATAGAATATTACATTTTTGTAAAACTCATTTATAAAAAAATTTCAGGTCGCTAGCTCAACGCGTTCTCGAGTTATTTAAGATACGCAAAACGGACAGACCGACAGTCAGTCAAACAGACAGACCAAATGTTAGTCGGATAGACAGACCGACAGACGGACCGAAAGACAGACTGACAAGCCGACAGACAGACCGACAAACCGATAGAGAGACTGACCAACAGACAAATGCACGGACATGCCCATAATTTAACAGATTTCGCCTAAAACGGATTTCGCACTGATCAGAAATTTTCTATCTGCCCCCGTTCTCGAGTCGGTCTCCGTCATGAAGAAGAAAGTATTAAAAAATGGGTTAGTTTTTTTTGCAATTTAAAAAAATAAGGTTTTAACCAAATAGCACAGCTACTCATGAAAAATAAATCTTTTCAGTAACTTGAGAGTGACCCCTAGAATGGATATTAGGAGGTTAAGAAATCAACATTTACCATTTTATTGAATATTTTCTAAACTAGTTTAGGTTTTTTTTAATGAATTTGCCCGACAGACAGGATTTTTGACCACGATGGGAAAGTTTTGGAATTTTACCAATTTTCAAATGACTTAATTTACGAGTAAATTTTATATTTTATTTATTTTTCACTGTGTGACCTTGTTGAGTCTTTAAATGGTGGCTAATTTTAATTTATTTTTAAAGGTTTTGTTGACTATAAATTAAATAAATTTTTTTAAGTGATATTTTTTTCAAGGAATTAAAAGTCAACCACATTTCCAAGAACTGAAGTTAATGCCACCAGAGTTTCCCAGTTGAATCACCTTCTAAGCCAGGATTATCCCAAACGTTTCCAGTAATCAGTAAAAAATCTAAAGTAGTAAAATTCAAGTTTTATCTGCGAACAGGAAATCATAGACATACCACTGAGCCTAAGATAAATGATGGAACATTAAAAAATGAGAAGTTTCGACTCCTTAACCCGTCAAGTCATTTTAGGGGTGCAGCTTTTTTGATCAAAGTTCTATTAAAAGAACATCGAAAGTATTTTTGTGTTTGAATTTGCGAAGCGATTTTAGAAGGTCATCAATCATAAGATAAAAAAATCACATTTAACGAACGTTTGGTTAAGAGGCAACACATGATTTTTGCAGAATCAACGATAAAAACAACAATTTTAAAGTTCATCGAACAGAATTATGCCGGTTTGTAAACACATTAGTGATATATCAAAGACAACATTTTTATACTCTATATGAGAATCATATTAGACTTAGTATACCGTTTGTAACGCACCAGAGTGTTTGGGATGACAAAAGATTTTGATTTCCGCATGTCCGTCCGTCTGTTCCTCCGTGATCACCATAACTTTCGAAAGAATTGAGCTAGAGACTTGAAATTTTGTGCAGTTGCGTTACTCGTGAATAGCAACGCTAAGTTTTGAACATGCAAAATCAAAGCATCCCCTCTTCCCTCCCCCCCCCCCCCCCCTCCCGCTTCGTACCAACAAACGAAACAGTTTTTTACACTTTTCTCGAAAACGGTAAGTCGTATGGAAACATTTATAAAGGTAAAATGTGTTTAGAATATGATTTTATATAACCTTACCACACATTGAAATCCAATTGGACCACTCCTATCCCCCTCTCCCCAACAAATGGATTTTTTTAAATAAAAATTTCGTCTGTCCTCATATAGAGTATTTGCCCCAAGCAAGTGTAGCTTTTTTTATGTTTCAAACATACTTTGTTGGGCTGAAAAATGTTACCGACCGATTAGGAAAACTTATGATTTGTACATAAACATTAAAGCGATACCATCAACTTGACGCTAATGAATCAGCTGATTTTTGCCATGACATAAAAAAACATACGGAAAAACATACAATTTTTGCATTTTTACTACAAAAACTAAACAAATGTTTTTTTTTTTGATTCTCCAAAAATTTAATTTGATGTGTGAATAAGAAGACAAATTATTTCAATGTTTTAAAAGTAAGAGAAAAAAAACCTAGTGTGTGGAGAAAAAAAAAATGTTTTTAAGGAGTGTCATATATGCGGTCGTTTATGCAGGTATATCTATCCATATTCAGGTATCGTAGACAACATTAACCTTAGCCTAACATCAGAGTGCAGCCTTGAATAATTTCGATACTGTTTTTAATCATTATGCTCTGCTGCTGCCATCAATGGATTACAAACCCAACGTGATACATAAAAATTATCTGCAAAAATTTCTGTCAATTTTTTGTAAATTTCGAATATATCAAATGCACGTGTTGCAGAGCTTTATCTTGTGGGAAGATTCAATAGCAATGCTGCCACTTTCGCGTTTTTCTGTTCGGCTTGTAACAAAATAAATTACGAAAAAACGGTTATAACCAATTTCGGAGAGTCGCTCCGAGATATCCCGTGATGGGTGGCGTAGCTAAAAAAATTTGTACCGCAGAACATTTTTTTGTGTAACTCGAGACCTTAAAATATTTTTTAACGACCAAAAATTTCAACATGTCTAAGGGACCGATTTTCGATGACCTCCAGAACCTCGAGGTATCACCTCCATCCCGTTCCCTTTCTCCTTTCAATTGCATTGCGAAATATTGCACTTGTGGTTACAGATTTTACCGCAGCTCCACTTCGAATCACAGTCTGAGTGTGAGGACCTTCACTCTCAAGGACGCCGGCGGAATCGTTATGAAAAAGAAACGCGCCGCAGGTGAAAATTTTTGCAGATCAAAGTAAAATATATCATTATTTCATGATCTTTTTTTCCAAAAAACAAATATTTTTCGAAAAAATTTGTTATAGTTTACGGCATTTTTCCAAAAGTTGATAGGAAGGGGCGAGGGGAGGGGAGAGGGTCAAAACCCTGAAAAGTACCATATCGTAATTTCTGGACTGTCCCTTACGATACTTAAAAAAAATTTAAATCTACGTATTTTATATCGTAAACCAAAATTTTAAGACGAGTAAATTGATTAAACTTACGAAAAAGCGCCCAACCTCGCAGATAAGATTGTGATTGTCGTTCGGAAAGAGTGCCGAGCACTCAATTTTGGGCTGCAAGTAAAATACATGCTCGAAAAAAAGCAATTCATCTCAATCGGTTGACTGGTTTTCGAGTTAGAATTGCTAAAAGAATTTAATGGCGGCTTTTACGAATTTTTTAGCGGCCGCTAAACCGAGTTAACAACTAACATTAATGCGAGCGTCAACGACGGACGTCCGTCATTTTTTAAACCAATGAGACGTCCCCCATGACGCGTCCGCGTCACTTTTTTTTCAAAACCAATGGGGCGCAATTGATGCTGAAAAAATGACGACGGCAATGACGCCACTGCCGCTGAGTCTGAACTCAACTCAAAAAATGCCGTGACGTCAAATCTTTAGTTACAAAAACACGCAACAAGCAGCGCTAATTTCTACGCATAGTTAGTAACAAAAGCCACCACGAGCGGTACTACTATATATGCCCACAAAAGTACGGTGGCCGTTGACGCTTACCATAGTGGGAAGGCTGCGGCAATAGTAGACGCGCGCATTTCACGCTTCAATTATGTTTAGCGTACGTTGAACGCATTACAAGCAAACGAAAATTTGAAACCTCTAACCAGGGAGGTACTATATAGTATCAACAATATCGATCTGTAGCGAAAGAAATTCAAAAATTCAACCTGCAGCAAGTAAAATAGGCCGTGCGGAGCACTCAGGTTGAACTGAGATAGGTATCGAGGATGTAATGTCATATAATATATAACTCCGTCTGTCTGCTACAGGCTAAAGTTGACTTGTCAAAAAGTTTACTTGGATCAGCTTTATTATATATGAGTATATACGTAAGTGAGGGGAAAAATTGTTTTATGATATCAGTTATAAATAACATAGACTACGGTATCTTTTATTCATTTATATATTTCTATTTTTAACTAATGGTCCAATAGTTTTTGAGTAATTGCCAAAAAACGAGTCTTATTATTTTTGAACTTTTGTCCAAACTGGTTAAATTTTAAAAATTCCAAATGTTACGAAAAAACCATGCTAAGAATGACACATTTTTCCCAGTATTGACATTGATTCTACGGATGCAGTAGCCTCTAAATATGAATGTTGGGTGAATGTTTTTAATTGGCACAAATTTTACTTAAATAAATGAATTTCAACTCTTAGTTAATTTTGTTGCCAAAAATTGACACCTTTTAATAAGGAAAAAAAAACAATAAATTGCCTAAAGTTCACTGATTTCTGATTGCAAACGCATTGAATTAGAAATTTTAATTTCAACATATTTTCATGGTAAATGATCAAGGCAATTGTCGTGTTATTATAGAATTTGTTATTTTAATTCTTTTCAATTACATTTTCCACTCAGTTTTTCAATGTCTCATTAAATTCAATTATAAAACAATATTCTTGCGATTTCGATATTCCGCTTGAGTAAAAAATATTTCTAATTTATGGCATTTTTTTTTTCTAAAGTGAACGTTAATAACTTCGAATGCTTTAAGCAAAAGAAAAGTGTATGAAAATCATATAAATTCTTTATAATACATTTATTTGTTGCAGTTTTTGGATATCTCGATACATTTTTTTAGAAAATCGAATGAGAAAACATATAAAAAACTAGAATTGCCAGGACTAATCGTTAACATACCAAATTTGGTACTCTACATACCAAATTTTGATTCAACAAAAACTCATTTGAATGGGAGGGTAGAGGACTCGTGGTCCGATTGGGTTTTGATGTATGGAACGGTTATGTAAAATCATATTCTAAATACATTTCCCAACCTCAGATAGCAAGACGGCGTTGACCAGGACGCGAAGAGAATTGGGAGGCAAAACTGGAGGACATCGGCACGTGATCGGGACCTTTGCCTAGAGACATTGCGGCAGGCCAAGACCGGAAACAGGTTGTAGTGCCGAGAGAGAGAAACAGATTTCATGTTTATAAAGTTTTCTATGTGACTAACCGGTTTCGAGAAAATTGCAAAAAATTATTTGTATTGGGGAGGGTTGTATGGGGGAGGGAGAAGGGAGAGGGAGAAGAGGGAGGGAGAAGGGAGAGGGAGAAGAGGGAGGGAGAAGGGGGTGGGAGAAGGGAGGGAGAAGGGGGAGGGAGAACGGGGAGGGAAAAGAGGGAAGGAATGATTCGATTTTCCCCGTCTAAAAAACGGGGCACGTACAATCTCGGAGACTACACGCAATATCGTCCCATGATTCTCATCACCAAACTCCGAAACGTAGTTTTCAGATAATTAACTTTTAAAATTTGAGGGAAATTGCGGAAAAACTGTTCGAAAAAGGTGCGACTTTTCTTTATTTTCTTGTAAAACTAATTTACGGCAACAAATTTTCGTCACAGCAATATTTGGAGAGTAACGGGATTTTCAAAAATCTCGTTTTGAAAACGTAGTACTGCGAAAAACAAAAATTGGATTTGCAGAAAATTTAGATTTGGTTTTTTGCGTTTTACTTCGAAATTAAGCGAATTTCGATAGTGGTGCATATGAAGGAAATTGTAGATATTAAAATTTCCCATATTTTTACTTTTCACAAGAACTCCATATCTTGGACCGTTATGGAGATTTACCGTTATTTCTAAAAAATTACTTTTTGGCGTTTTTATCGAAAACTAACGGGTTTTTATGGTGTTAAGTAAGAAATAAATTTCAGGAAATAATAGTTCCCACTACTTGTTTTTGGCCGTTAATTTTTATCTTTATCCGTTCTCCAGATATTCTCATTACAGTGTGAGAAAATTGATTTTAGCAATTTTCTTGCAAACTAAAGGTTCTTTCATAGTGGTTTTCTCAGCTACCAAACGCGCTAGAACTCTAGAACCTGACGCGTTTGAAAGAGGTTTGACCAAAACCCAACTCCTCCTGCCCCACATTGATTATTTTTCAACTAATAAAAGAATCAACGGATTATATGTAGAGTACCAGGAAGACCGAGCCATGCTCGGCGACCTTAAAATCATCCTTTTGCTGATTTTTTTTTTTTGACAAAAGTAGATTAACGTAACCTTTATAGTATATCTTACCTGAGGCTTGAAATCCTTGAGCCAAAAACCCCCGCTGCAAAATTCCTCGAGAAAAAAGAAAGGACGGGAGGACAAAGTCAGGTTTGTAGTGGAAAAACCGAAAGCCCTTAGCCCCTTAGTAATACTGTAAAGTTTCATTAAGATCGGGTCACCCAATTCGAAAATACAGGCGAGGGGTATCGAGGGGAGGGGAAGAGCGAAATTTCTCAGAGGTGAGACCTATCTAGATCGATTCCTTGTCCCCGAAAATCCCTAACCTCCAAGTTTCGTGAAAATCGTTAGGCGGGTTTTCGAAATCAACTGTGCATACAGACAAACATTCCTCGTATTATATTATAGGATTCCAAATATAAATATAACAAATATTCAAAACAAAAACCTATGATTTTAATGAAAAATGCCGGTGCCTAAAATAAATATTTAAGGGGTAAGTACTTATTCTTTTTAAAAAAAGAAGTGTTCTCCAAAACCTGATAAAATAAGTGATAATTTTAAAAAAATCAACGAAAATTGCAATTTTTTGTGGGAGTTTCATTTAGTGAGGTCGGCGAAAAATTCGGCTGAAAATTTCCACAAAAAATTGGTATTTTCGTTGATTTTTTTTTAAATTATCACTCAGTTTTTTTAGGTTCTGTAGAACACCTCTTTTCGATTAGAAAAAATTAGGAAAATTTATTACAACTGGAGACAATAGAATTCTGGAAAATATTTCAAAATACAAAAAGATCTCAAATACAACTGATTTTGAAATCAAAAATCGAAATGGCAAAACTTAAAAAAAAAACAAATCTATCATTAAATCGAAATGATTTAATCAAGTGTCACGCAACGTAATGATAATAAAACATAATCAGCAACACATAAATTCACATTTTATGATCTAGCAATTATAGCTAAATGTCTCAATGGTGTATCTCTCAAGAGCCCCAACCAAATAGCTGGCATCACTGGTTAATTTGTGGGAATAAAACAAAGGCCATTCATTGATAAAAAGCTTCTTAGTAAGTCAATGTCATGTCGCAGCCGAAATCAAGGTAAATCTCACGATAGAAGAAGTCATCTAAATTTTAATATGAAACTTTTTTTAATGTGATTTATTTGGCATTTATTTCTCCTTACGATTTTTTTTTTGTTACATTTCTATTAGGCATTACTCTTAATTTTTATTTATAATTATTATAAAATTATTATTATGTCGATTTGTACATTCTCACATAAGATTTTCAAATTAAAACTTATATTTATTCTCGAATCCCGAACAGGTCAATTTTAATCGGCCATTCAATAAAACTGTGATATTTTTATCCAAATACAATTCGACCAATTCCTTGAGGGGTTGAAAGACGCCAACGTCGATTTCTTTGATTTTCGTTGAGGAGAGATCCAGGACGACCAGTTTGGTGGCATTTGTGAATGTCGTCTCGTTGACTGCTTCGATGGGATTGTGGGATAAATCCAGAAATTTCAACATATCCGCGCTGTACATCAGATTCGTGAAGTTCTTCAAGGAATTGTTGGCTAAATTGAGTTCCGTAAGCTGTGTTAAATCATCGATGGCGATGTCTAGGAGTTGGTTCTTCTGGGCGTGCAACGCTTCCGCGAATCCTTTGATGTGGATCTTTTTGAGTGATCCTTCGGAGACGTCGAGATTTCCAATCGATCCGATTTGGAGGTCAGTGAGGGAATTTCCACCCAAATAGAGGTTCTTCAGCAAAACATGAGCGATTAAATTCGAGTTGAACGTTTTGAGGCGATTCTTCCTTATATCAATATCGGTGAGATCGTAATTAGTTTTGAAGATATTCTCATCCAGGGATTCTATGAGATTCCCACGAAGCTCAAGCGTTTGCAGCGACAGCAAATGCTCGAAGATTCCAGCAGGAAGTCGCGTAATTTTATTCTCGTTCAAATTCAAATTCTTCAGTTCGCCTAATCCATAGAAACTGTCATTGTTGAGATCGCTGATGACATTCTTCTCAAAATCCAGCAATTCTAAGTTGGCCAACGTCTCAAAAACACGTGGCGGCAATGTTCGCAGCTTATTATCATCCAAAATCAATTTTTTCAGTTCATCAGCATTTTCAAAATTCAACGGGTATAAATATTTCAAATTACAATCGGTGAAAAATATTGTCGTTAAATTATCAAACACGGTGAACGTATTATTTGGTATCGTTTGAATATCACTTGAGGTGAATAAAACATTACTAACTGGCCATGTTGTATCGTTGTTAAATTGTAAATCGCGTACCGATCCAAGATTTAAACTTGTACATTCAATGTCCCATGTTGCACTTTCGACACAGTAATTTTTCGCATCCAATTCGATAGCGATACTTTTTTCACACGTAATTGTTAAGAAAACTAATAGAATTGTAAAAACATTAAATGTCTTTCGATTAAGCCACATTCTGTGTATTTTTTATTACTTTTTTATTGCGAAATTTCAGCACTTTTGTGTTTGGTTAATGATCGCTGAACGTTACTTACCGATTAAGACGAGCTCCGATTGGATTCACCTTTTTATAGATTCATTTCTAGTTGGGGCTTTTTTTTTGTGTGTTACCTACGGATGGATACATATATTGCGCTTACCCCTTCAAATCCAATCCAAGCCATACAATAACCCAAAGCGAAGAGCAAATGAAACCAACCCAATCCAATCCACCCATTGATGGTAGACATCAATGCTCATCACCACATTGTAAGTCTGTAAGTTGAACTGTTCGGCTAGCTGGATGAGATTATTCGGTGGATCATTTGGACGGTTTGGATGGATATCGGGAAACAAACCGAAAACGAAACGACCACCACCTCAATAGGTCTCCCCCATGATTCAAGAGAGTATAAAAAAAAAGAATTGAAAATTATTCACATATTACCAATACGCAATAAACAATCAGTTAACGACCCGAGCAGTTTTAAATAATGCACGATTTTGGCCAATCCTCCACCGACGATGGTGTCTTCGACAGGCCAAAAGGTATCATCGCAGAATCCCCAGAGAAGCATCAAAACACGTTTGGCGACAGCGGGCATACTTAAGTCGTATCCATCAACAAGAAATTTAAATAGGTTAAGGAGAGCTGAGCTTCGACTAAACTTTTGTGACTTCTCATTACTGCTACTGATTTTGGGTACACTTGCAAAAAAAAATTCAAATTTGATCAAAATTTGAATTCAAATTGTAGAAATAACGAAACGAAATAACGATTTTCCGGGGTTTTCCACAAAATTGCGTTATAACGTTGTAGAAATTTAATTCCGTTCATTCATACACAGCTCTCAAAGTGCCTGCGCCTCTTCAATTGAGGTTTCATAACAATTTCTTCCCTGCTTCGCACCTACAATTTGACATGGATTGCGAACCATGGATGAAATACAACATTTGTAAGGTTTTTACGTTCCAAGCCATCAACAGCACAGGCCGTGATAGCAATCTAAACCGATGATGTCGTTAACACCAAGCGGTAGCTATCACTACTCATTTCGTAAAGCAAATTGAGTGGACTTGAATCACAGCGTGCGACAATCGGGAATTGAACCACCAACCTCCGGAATACGGGCCAAGTACTTTACCACTTGGACTATGCTGGAATAACGAAAAACGTAACGAAACCCGAAAAAACTGATTTTGTTTTTCGTTATTTATTTATTTTTGCTTTATTTTATGCGCCGCAACTTAATTTAATATTATAAAATAAATGTACCTCAACAATTTCGGTAAACTATTTCTTGTGCAATGTGAGAGCTTGTAGTGCCGCATCCGAGTTTAAAACTAAACATAACAAAAGCTATAATTGCCAATCTGGCAATTATTGAAAACCCGTATGGTGATTTAAATGAACGGCAAAAAGTTTTATCAAAATTCCACTTCGAAGTCAAACTTTCCAATAAGATTTTTTTAAAACTTGTTCCAATCGGATTTTGATGTATGCAACTTTAATGTAGAATCATGTTTTAAACAACTTTTGTTCTTCGACTTTTTTGATAAGATGCACCGTTTTTGAGATATTCGCAAAAAACATTTTCGTTCGTATGGGGGGTACCCCCCCTAATGGTCAATTTTTGCCCATTAACGAACTTAGCCTCGCATTTTACGAAAAACGGATCTGCGCAAAATTTCAAGTCTCTAGCTCAATCCATGCGACCGCAATCCGCGCCACAGACAGACAGACAGACAGACAGACAGACAGACAGACAGACGGACGGACGGACGGACATGCTAAATTCAACTTTTTTCATCATTCTAAACACACTGGTGTAATTCATTTTTGTGTGCGATGACGGGATCTTGGCGTTACAAACGGTAAGGTAAAGTTAATATACCCTTTGGTTTCACCATACGGGTATAAAAACTTGGTCCTACCTGGTTACCCAAAGCAAATTAACTGTTAAAATACCACCATAAGATGCCACTAGATCCAAATTTTCTTGATTTAAAAGCAGTTTGGTACACAGAAAATTTACAGCTCCCGGCTTAATTTCTTTAAAAGTTAATATTTTAGATTCTTTGATGGTCCTTCGAGTTCAAAGAGCAAGACCAATTTTCATAAAATTGGTGATTCATACTCAGGGCCGTTTGCGCCAACTATTCTTAAAAAATTAAGTTGTGCTTAGCCTCCTAAGTGAAGTTTGCATTAACGAAACTTAGCAACTTATGTACAGCTTAAATGATTAAAGTCCCAGAAATTCTACGGTTTAAGTAGGCTAACCGCATTTTTTTTCAGAATAGCACAAACGGTCTTAAACTGTAGGCATTTTGGAACTTAAATAATTTAAGTTCAATATAACTTGCTAAGTTCGGTCAGTGGCTACAAATTTTGGACCCATGTCCCCATGGAAAATAATTTTAAGCAAGTTTATGGCCTCTTTTTTGTGAGACCAAAAATTAGAAGACCTTTTTCAGAGGCTCTCAAGGATTCGCCAAAACCTCAAGAACCTATCGGAGAAATAATCCCAAAAACATATTTTTAAAAAACGTTTACAAGAAAAAAAAATCTTTAGGTAGCTTTTTTTAAAAAAAAAACAACAGAAATTCTTAACAGCGTATCGCTTTTGGGCCTTTCCACCAGACACTCATTAACCGGCCACCAATTATGAAATATAATCTACTGTCGAACACTTCATCTTCGCATATGGACAAATCTCGAGGGTTGAGAGTGTCGGATCGTGATGAGATGGAGATTCACATTAAATTGTTGGTGACCAGGTGACTTGATTGGCGCGGACGAGTGGTCACCTAGATCGCATCACTATCTGAACTTTCACTGCTGCAAGTAAACTTGCACATATTGTCGTCAACAAATAAACGAGTTTTCTTGTTTGTCTTTTAGTTTCTGTTTTGATTTCAACTTAACTAGAGTCAGATTGCATAACATGAATCATTTTATATGTTATGGAACGATATGGTTATGGATTATGGGAAATCAATTGAATTGCCTCCAGGTATTTATGATAATCGCTGCAGGTATGACGTTGTAATCACAGTGGTTAAGGTCATAGTATGTAGTAGCAGAAAAACAAAATGAGAGTAAGTGATAAATACTATCACTGACGATAGTTACTCGCATAATAATTAAGAATTAAATTTATTGCACAGTTTTTTTTTGGTAATGAAGATACTTTGATTTAGTGCTCATTATAAATGCGATTTATGTTAATTATTGTTTGAGGGGAGACTCTGTTAATTAATCTACATAAATACATTTTTAATATCAACTTCGAAAGAGTTATAAAACTGTTGTCACCACAAACTCATACATTGTAACAGATTTTTTTTTACCTGAATATTTTCGCAGAGTCAATCAAGTCCCTGTCCACCCTATATTGCCATAGGTCAGTGGCGTAACAGTAAGATTTTTCTGTTTTAAAAATTTTTTTTTATGTTCTTACACTTGGCATTATATCCCTTGGTATTATATGGGCAGCATCACCAAATTTCTTCTCATCTATAGCACCTACAATCTTACATGAATGGCATTTAACAATAATGTAAGGTGGCTATATAACAAGATGCTAGCCTTTAGCATACATCAAAATCCAATCGGCCCACTCCTTCCCCCTCTCCTGTACAAATGGATTTTTTAAATAAACATTTTGTCTGTCATCATATAAAGTATTTGACGATTGGCCCCTAGCAATTGTAGCTTTTCTTATGTTGTTTCAAATAAAAGTTTCAAATAAAAATCGTAGCTTGTTTTATTAAAAGATTTTTGCCCCAAATTTTGTGCGAATCATTGAATTGTATCTTATTTAACATTCAACAAAAAATCATATGCGTATACAAAATTCATTTCTCTATCTATCATGAAATCAAAACAATTTCTCTGTTCCAAATAAAAACATATATCAAATAAATTTTTACTTTCCTCTGCTATAGAGGGAAAGTATTGTATTCATGATGGAGACCGACTCGAGAACGGGGGTAGATAGAAACTCTCTGATCAGTACGAAATCCGTTTCTAGCAAAATTATGAAGATGTCCGTGCATCTGTCTGTCTGTCTCTCTGTCAGTCTGTGTGTCGGCCTGTCTGTCAGTCTGTGTGTCGGTCTGTCGGTCTGTCGATCTGTCGGGCTGTCTGTCTGTCGGTCTATCGGTCTGTCGGTCTGTCCGTCTGTCCGTCTGTCGGTCTGTCTGTATGTCTGTCTGTCGGTCTTTCGATCTGTCGGTTTGTGTGTGTGTGTGTGTCTGTAAGTCTGTCTCTCGGTCTCGCCTGTCTGTTGATCTGTCCGTTTTATGTATCTTAAATAACTCAAGAACGTGTTGAGGTAGCAACTTGAAATTTTTGGTTAATAAGTTTAAAATGGGGTATTCACCCAATCTCCTTATTTAATTATTTTTATTTTCTTTAGTCTTTAAAGTCAATAAACATTTTTTTTTAATTCTGTCAAAATTCAGAGTAGATAAAAATAACTGTTGCCACGAGTTTTACGAAAATCGTAATTTTCTATCAACTTTTGGGGAAAAGTAACGGTAACTATAACGAATATGTACTTCTTATATAATTTTTTTTCAAATGAGTTTTTTGAGAATTTCCCGAAAACTATGCACTTTTATGAAAAAATGCAAATAACGAAAGTTATAACAAATAAACTTTTCTACATTTTTTCCCTTAAAGGTTTTTACGTATCTTTAACGGTTCTCAAGATCTTTGAAAAAATATAATTTTTAAAAGCTTTTATTTAGCTTGCCTTCGTATTTGTTTGTTTGTTTGTTTGTTTGTTGGCCTGTCTGTCACATTCAAATCTTGTAATTCAATTTTGACCCACTTCGGCTCATCTGATTGACTTGAAATTCTGCACACATACGTAAGTCCAATGACAATACAATATTTTCTCTATTTCGTCATTGCAAGGGTAACGGAAGGTCCTGTATAGATAGCGTGATTACCTTTTTCCGCAAATTTTTCCGGAAAAATCACATCTGGGGATTTTTGGGGTCGCTGAACCCGATTCTAATATTAAGAAGTCTGTAAGGTTAACGGAGGGTCCTGTTAGGATAATGTGATTATCATTTTCATTTTGGACTTTTAGTCATACTAATCAAATCATCATACTGATATATAAAAATGAGTTGGTGTCTGTCTGTCTGTCTGTTCCTCTTTCACGCAAAAACGGCTGAACCGATTGGCCTGAAATTTGGCATAGATGTTCGTCGGGGGTTCAGCCCCAACATGGAGATGTTCGTCGGGAGGCTGAAGGCCGCGGAAAGGGGGGGGGGGGGGGGGGAGGCGGGGGGTGAACCGCGAAGTGGTTCGGGGCGCAGCCCCTAGTACTAAATAACTAAAAGGGATAAAATTTAAAAAAGCTTTTATTTGTGATCAACACAAAACTTTCTTCTGCAATATTTAGTTTCGGAAAATCTATGTAAAAAAATGATCCAAAAAGGAAAAAAATTATTTTTTTTTGGGCGTTATCAGAAATAAAAGCCAAATAAAGCATAAAATATAAAATAAGTATTTATCTCGCTTTTATTTCTGATACATAAAAAAAGCCAAAAAAAACAATTTTTTTCCTTTTCAGTGCATTTTTTTAAAATATATTTGCTCAAACTAAATATTGCAGAGGAAATTTTTGTGTTGATCACAACTGATATTTTTTAACGAAACCAAAACAAACAACCATATTTTGACCTTTGAATGAATAATTTGTACTAAAAAGAATTTCTAGGGTTATCTTAATGCAGAGCAGAACAAATTCTCATCGACGTCTTTGTTAGTTTGGGAAAATTGTTAGCATAGTAAAGACGCAAGATTCCAGTGCGAAACAGACAACGGACGTTTTTTTTTGTATTTTTAATAAGACGCGAAATATTTTCATAAAATCTTTGTTTGTTTATCATAAAACAGAATGCTGATTAGATTTAATATCCAGCTGAGAATTGCATTTATATTTTGTTTATCAATAAATTGCTGTGATTTAACGAAAATTTTGAATGCGCACATCAGTTGTACGGAGAATGAAATTTGGGATTTGGTTTGTACGGTCGAGAATTACGAAAAAGTCGATAATGAAATAAATTTCGATCAAGGCTACAAGTGGACAAAAACCGAAGTGCTATTCGAACAGTGTCACATGCAAACGATACCGAAATTCACATTCAATGTATTTCAAGAAATCAAAGTCTTCAATGTACCGCAGTGTTCGATGACTTATTTATACCAATGGAATTTCGAAGGTGCTGATCATTTGAAAACATTAAAAGCATCCGATAATAATTTACGGACAATTTCCGCATTTACATTTGAATTTGCGATAAATTTAGAGACACTTGACTTACAAAATAACGAAATTTTGGATTTGGATGTGAATAGTTTTACGGGTGCGGAAAAATTACGAAAAATTAATTTCAATAATAATCGAATAAAATTTATTCCGTATGGAATTTTCGAAAATCTTACATCGTTGCGGATTTTATCGATGGCAAGGAATTTCATTGAAGTGATCGAGAGTGGATTATTTCAACACAATCCAAGGATTTTCGATTTGAAATTGAACTCGAATCGAATGAAATTAATCGAACCGGACGCATTGATCCACCTGGATTTGACATCCTTGTACCTGGGCGGTAATCAAATAACTGAGCTGGAAATCGGATCGGCAACATACTTGGATGTCAGTAATTGTCGATTGAAGGCGTTAAAGATTCACAGATCCATCGAGATTCTGAGAGCACAAGAAAATCGAATCAGTGAGCTTTTAATCGGTGATAAGACGATGGCGTACGACTTCCAATTGAAGAATAATCAGCTATCAAACTTTTGGAATCTGACTGGCGCTCATAAATTACGGATATTGGACATATCGCAAAATCCAATTGAATTTCTAAACGTGACCTCGTTCCGAGAATTGCCAAAAATCGAATTTCTGAATTTATCGAGTACGCAATTAGCAAATATTGATAGTGAAGCATTGACACCTTTAAAACACCTGAGCGAATTGGATATTTCGGGCAATACATTTCATGAGAGGCAATGCGATGAGATACGGGGGAATTTTCAATTTGTAACTGTTGTGTGTTGAAAATATTGTTGGTAGTGTTTGTATTTATAATAAAAAAAAAATATTCTTTGACTTTTATATACAAAATCTATCTTTTTGACCAATTTAAACTGTAACTCGACGAATAAAATATTAGTTTATATAAAAATGTCAATTTTTATTTTACAAGATCTCGATAGTGGTAAAAGATATCGATTTACGGTATGAGGAAAATTTATTTTTAGTACCTTTAATTCTTCCTTTAACTTTTTTTATTAGGAACCATTCGTTTGCAACATTGAATATGTACAAATATAGAAGAATAATGATTAGTTTTCACCTTGGGCCGATGGTGGCGATAGTGTCTGCGGTTCAAGTATTAAATAAAAATCCCCCAAACTTAAAGCTTAGGTATGTGTATTAACTAAAATACCCTAAAACTTAAAGCAACCCTAAAAGCAATTCGCAAAAATCTATTTTTTTACCTGTTAACCCTTTCGGTACGGGAGACGATCAATTAGTTTCAAACGATTTTAATGGGTTAATCTGACAGAGACATGCTTATTAAACTAATTTACATATTTTACATCTTAGGTCTTTGTGAACATTCAGTGAGACACATATGTCCCAATAGATGCGAAAGGGTTAACCCATTAATGTCCATGAGAAAACTACTGAATATTTTTAAAACAAAAACCAATTTATTCTTAAAACATAACAAAAGCTACAACTGCCACCGGCCAATCGTAAAATACTCTTAATGATGACAGACAACATATTTATTTAAAAACATCAATTTGTATAGGAGAGGGGGGAAATGAGTGGTTCGATTGGAGTTTGATGTATTCTAAACAGATTTTAACTTTATAAATTTTTCAATACGACTCACAGTTTTCGAGAAAATTGCAAAAAACTGGATTGTTTAATTTGGGGAGGGAAGAAGGGAGAAGGGAGTGGTCCAACTGGATTTTGATGTATAGACAAGTTATGTAAAATCACATTCTAAACAAATTTCATCTTTATTAATTTTCCGATACGATGCACAGTTTTCGAGAAAATAGGAAAAAAGTATTCTATTTGTATGGGGGAGGGGGTAAGGAGTGGTTCAATTGGATTTTGGTGTATGGACGAATTATGTAAAATAATATTCTAAACACATTTTATCTTTAAACATTTTTCAGTATGACACACCGTTTTCGAGAAAATAGGAAAAAACTATTTCGTCTGTATCGGGGAGGGGAAAAAGGGATGGTCCAATTTTGCCCGTTCAAGAATTTAGCCTAGCCATTTACGAGAAGCGTAACTACACAAAATTTCAAGTCTCTAACTCAATCCTTTCGAAAGTTATGGTGTTCACGGACGGATAGACGAACAGACAGACGTTCAAACAGATAGAGGGACAGACAATCTGATAGACGTACAGAGAGACAGATGGAAGGACATGCGGAAATCAAAATCTTTTGTCATCTCAAACACCCTACTGTAGTTCATTTTTGTGTCCGATGATTGGTTCGACGCGTTATATACGGTATACTAAATCTAAAATACTTCTATATGATATATCATGTAGAGCAGTGGTTCTTAACCTTGTTGGAGGTACTGACCCTCACCAGTTTCATATGCGCGTTCACCGAACCCTTCTTAATTGGAAAAATAAAATATGATTTTTTCAAATTCAAAACATAGGTACATATATATTTATACATAGGTGCACAAAATGAACAAAACCATTAAAGAACAAATAACATAATTTTCACATAAAAACCAAAAGTGTGTGTTTTGATCTCCGGTGAGACTGATTCACCGAACCCCTGGGGTTCGATCGAACCCAGGTTAAAAACCACTGATGTAGAGTATAACAAACAAAATAATCTCTGGTAATAAATTAGTCTCCTAAGTCAATTTTCCGGCGAAACCAAAATGATCTGTTTGTAAATGCAACTATAGATCAGTTTGGTTTCGCCTGAAACTCGACTTACGCTATTTGAAACTCGACTTAAGCGATTTTTTGGAGAAAAATCCAAATATGAATATACGACACAGTGCACTCTTCTGCAGTGACTCCCTAAAAATAGAGAATTATTCCAATTTGAAGCTGAGCCATCTTAATTTAAAAAAAATTAGCGCTTAACACTTTGACTGCCTTGTTTTTTCAGTCCGTGTGAGACACATGTGGTCTCTGAGCACTTTAATTTAGTATAAGCTGCGTGGTAAAGGGTTGGATGCACAGAACTGTATAAAACTTCTGGAAACAATACCAGACGGCCTGGAAAACCTTTTTTGTTCTATTTGGCCTATAAATTTTGTGAGTCCAATGTGGAACCACTAGCAGTATATCTCGAAAATTTGTAAAAATAATATCATTTCAAGCCAATTCATAATAAAAAGTCTACTGGCCTCTGGGACCCAATTTTTTAGCTTCCACGGTGGCAGTCAACGTGTTAATGTGTTTTTTTATTTTCACAAAACTTATCATAACACTATTTCCGCCCTCCCAGAAATCGAGATTTCACGATTAAGAAACCCTGCATTAAAGAATACGATTTTCGAAACCACAATGCAGACAACTTGTTGTTCAATCAAAAAAATAAAAAGAATTATCTTAAGAACCATAAATCTGAAAAGAACATTAGAAATGGAATTAATTAAATTCATTGCCAATCGCATTTGACTTTTGTGAGTATATATTTTATTCATGAAACAAGCGCGGAAGTCTTCAAATGAACACACTGATCCGGAAGTGAAATCATGCAATTGCACGTCGCGTCGCAAGACTTGAAAATGATGAAATAAGAAACACTGATTAAGAATACAATTGCGTTGAGTACGTACTCAAAGATTTGATCAGTAAAGAGAGACCTTGATTCCAGTTCATAAAATGGTCCTTGATCGATACTGTCTGGTTATTCATCTTAAATGTCTCGATTTATTTTTGTTAAACGCTCACATCCTCAACATAAGGTAGTCAGACAAAATATAATACCTACCTTAAATCTTCAAAAATATGTGGCGGCGATGAAGCGCGGAAAATTGATTTGACTAGACAGTAGATTTTTTTTTATAAACAATAAGCAACATTTCAATTTTAAAAGGTTAGGTTCAGTTATTTTGTGGATCTATTATTATAAAAAAAATATTTTGAAAAAAGCGCCAAAAGCAAATTTTAAATTGCCACACTCTGGTTATCAAGTCGTTCCAGCATAGACGGAAACTGATTCTGAATCCGATAAAAGCAACAACAAAAATCTGAGCTGGCTTCGTTTGACACCATGAAAGTTGAAGGCAGCAAAAAGCTCGTCTAGGTAGTTTCTCATTTCATGGTTAAGACAGCAAAAAGCTCGTCTAGGTAGTTTCTTATTTCATTGTTAAGACAGCAAAAAGCTCGTCTAGGTAGATTCAAAACTAAAAAGCTCATTTCAATGTTTTAAATAGAAAAATGTAATTTTTGCCTATCTTAACCCCTGAAGTTAAGGGGTTGAGGACAGGTAATAAATTTAATTGTGTATTCACATTTTTGATTTTCCCATAATCATTTTTAAGTGCAACTAAATTCTAAATGTTTACAAAAAGTGTTTGTTGATAAAGATTTTACTGTATTGTTTAAGCATATCTTAATGGGTTTTTAATTGACTGGACGCTGTCTAGGCTATCTTTACCGTAATTTTGCCACTGATTTGTGGTTATCTGAAAGATTCAAGAGTCCATCTTCGCGTAATTCTAATCAGATTTCTAACATCTTGACTACCACATAAATGTCTGTAGATGAAAGTGAATTTTCCTCAACTTACGCTGATCATCTTTGTTTTGTTTATCCAACTGTTTTTATCCTCAACCGACCGTGATTGGGTCTTTGTGGAGTTTATATGACCACACCACGATTTTTTCCTCGACCGCGTCACGATTTTTTTAACTGGATATCTTTTCACGTGATGTGACATTTTTACGATAAAACTTTTCCATTGAAAATGTTTACTAGTTTTTATGCACGTTTCGCTTTTGTTCTCAGGCGTTTGAAGAATTACCCAGAAAACCTGCTTTGGAAAAATCATTTTCTTTTCAAACAGCAGCGAAAATTGGATGAATGGAAAAAAAATCTTTTCGCAACAAGAGCTTCAAAGTGGATTTTACGTAAGAATTTTATGGCCGTTGGCACAAAATAAATCCACGTGGTATACGAATTAGGCAAAATGAAATCAAAACCTAACGCACATGGGGGATTTGTTTGATCATAAAAATGTTAATGTTTTAACATAATATCAAATAACGTGAGAACTTCAGTCGATAGTAGATGTGGTGGTTTTTTTTATATTTGTGATCTGATTCGACTGATTTCGGATCGATTGAAATATTTAAGTGGTTTTAAATGGCAATTTTAGCCTTTTGAAATACTTACGGTGCGATTTTTTGTAATGTCATGAAGGTCACTTCGTTACATACCTGAAATAAGGCAAATATTCGCATTAGTTTTTGCATTTTTTTTAGAGAAATTCATGAAAATTGATATAAAACATAAGAAAAGCTACATATGCCAGTGGCCAATCGTCAAATACTCTATATGATGACAGACAAAATGTTTATTTGAAAAATCCAGTTGTATAGGAGAGGGGGGAAGGAGTGTTCCGATTGGATTTTGATGTATGGAATGGTTATGTAAAATCGTATTCTAAACAGATTTTACCTTTATAAATTTTTCAATACTACTAACCGTTTTCGAGAAAATTGCAAAAAACTGTTTCGTTTGTATAGGGGAGGGGGGAAAGAATGGTTCAATTTTGCCCGTTCAAGAACTTGCCCAAGCCATTTACGAGAAACGGAACTTTACAAAATTTCAAGTCTCTAGTTCAATCCTTTTATGGTGCTCACGGACAGACAGACGAACAGACAGCCGGACAGACAGACTAACGGACAGACGGACGGACGGACAGGCGAACAGACAGACGGGCGGCAATTGGTTCGATGCGTTACAAGCGGTATACTAATAGTGCTATTTTGGCTACTATCAGTGACCGATCACTGATCACAACTCGGTCACAAGAGAAAATGAATCCTAAATTGAACCTTTTTTTATTATAGTTCCAACCAGAGCTTAGGAGAAAACCCTTTAATGCCGAAGCACAGCTCAGGATTGTCGGTAGAACGAAAGGAGATGTCGGTTTATGTTCTCCTTGAACTTTTCCGGGGGGAACACATCGGATGATAAATCGTTCCAAAGTCTTGTTGTTCGCGGAATGAAGGAACCCCTAAACTTTACTGTACGAAAACGGGAGGCTTAAGGGTCTAGGGATAATATACCGCGGACCAATAAGTTTGGAAATTTCGGTGGAACATTTCCCATGGAAATATCTATAGAATAAGCTGAGTGCCCCAACAGAGCGACGATGCTCGAGAGACGGTAAAAAATCTGTCAAACACTTGTCTTCAATCAGTCGGATCGCACGTTTTTCAACTCCGTCCAGCAGTTGCTTGGGGCTCCACCCCAAATGTGCGAATTGTACTCAAGTCTCGGTCGAATGTAGGTCTTGTAGATGGTATTCTGTGCGTTCAGTCACAAGTTCGACAAGTCACAATTACAATTTTTTTTTCTATATAGATAAACCTCCTACGCGGTACCTTTACAACGCGGTTTCGCTACAACGGGGTTGGAAAAATGTGGAAATTTTTCTACAACGCGGTACTCCTACAACACGATTTTCGCCACAATGCGGTTTATAAATTATATTTTTCATGTAAACGCAGAGCGAAATATTCGCGATCTTCGCATTACAAATTTGTTGTACTTGTTATGGAATTGCAACGATGCACAAGCCTAAAAAAATTATATTGATACTACACATTAAACTGCGTTAAGTTTGTAATGTGAAATGGTGCACACCTTTTTCATTTTTGCAATGGGATCTTCAAATTTAGGAGAGATTGTCGAAATTCGGTCAGCTAGAAAATATAGGAACGACGACTTTGCTCCGTATTTATGGTTGTCGGCATGGTTTGGTAAGGAATTTAAGAAAAATTACGGGAGTATAAGTGAAGTCATACAAATTTTGATATATCGTATATCATAAAAGAAAACATGAAAAATATTATGAAAACGGAAGAGTCTCATTTTCAATTGTACAAAATTACGTCCTCCATAAGCCATCATAGCAATGTGAGAATATTTTATTTTACCGACAATAAAAGATTTTGTCAAATTTTCCAAGGTTTACACAAATTGCATTTTCCGTTCCCCGTACAACAACAACAATAATAATAATAATAACAAGAAAAACGACTAATAACGAGAAAAATTAAAAATGTTAACTGAAATTTAATATGAAATGCGTTGTATAACATGTTTCAGGTGAATAACACTAAAACTTTGGTAAAAAAAATAATTAAAACAAAAAAAAAACTAGTAATTATTACGGAAATTCATGAATAAATTAATATTTAGAAAATCGTATTATTTGAGGTTAATAAATATATTCAAGGCAATTGAGTCGCCGTCAAGTGAATGCATCGACAGCATATCGGAAAATTTCTCACCAGCAAACTATGTTTACCATACGAGTATACATATTTGGTCAAAACAACGGCCGTGTCTCGAGTTGTCCTTAAAGACTGTCAAGAAAGTGCAATCACCTGTGCGGTTCATTTACCTGAGCCTGGGTCAGTTACAAATTTATGTCAGAAAAAAAATCTTCTGATGTGTGAGGAAAAAAAATGTTTATTCAAGACTCGCCGCAACTTTTTATTGGTTTTAATTAATTTTTTTTCTAGTGACATAATTTAAACATCTTATATATATGTCAGATTATGCGGTAATAGGATAAAATACCGGTTTTTTCAATTTTTTTTCCAACAACATTCACAAAAATGGAAATTTAACACGAGACCAGATGGAGTCAGCGGTTATCGGTTTTTAAACCCGGCAAAATAACTCAATGTCAGCATTTTTGCTTTCTTGATGGGACAAATCGAAACCAAAAGAGTTCAACAGTAGGCCTCGAACTTTAAATATTGTCCGATCGCGCGTCCATTCATTAACTAAGGATGCATCATAGTGGGTTCTCATGTAGCAATAATGTTGTTATTCTCCGCACAGCACATGCCGGGAAAGTGTTTTAAAAAAAAAAAATACAACAAACGCTAAAGCCAGTAGCAGGTTTATTAACATAATTTTTGATAAATGTGCTTAAAACTTTAATATCTATTTTTAGTGTTGCTATTTAGATTGACCTTATTTGATAGTTTTCCTTAAATGTTTAGGATTTCCCTGATTCGAGTTTTTTTTCACAGAGGAAGGAAAATATCTGAAATATTTCCACGTTGATGTGAATTTTATAGGAGAAATATTTATTTTTAGAATAATCAGAAATTTTTTTCAGGTGTTTTTTATACTCTATATGAGAATCATATGAGAATTTGAGATGACAAGAGATTTTGATTTCCGTATGAACCATCAATTGTTTGCGGTTTATTCGCATAGACCTGCGGTTTCAGATAGCCCCAAAGGAGAAGTCTAAAGGCCCTAAACCGCACGATATCGGTGGACAGTTCACGTCACTGCCGAGCGAGATAACAATGACCTTAACTCGCTCGTGCAGAATGTCGATCGTCGCATGCGCTGCGTGGCATGTAGCGCCGTCCTGTTGGAACCAAATGTTGTCGGTATCATCCAGTTTAGGTCACAAGAAGTTACTTATCATCGATCTGTAGCGCTCGCCGTTGACGGTTATGGCAATGCCAGTTTCGTTTTGGAAGAAGTACAGACCGATGATCCCGCCAGACTAAAATCCGCACCAAACAGTGACTTTCTCGGGATGCGTTTGGTGCTGGTGTATCTCGTGTCCGACAATTTTGCTTGTTCACATATCTATTCATCCAAAAATGAGCCTCTTCGGTAAAGATGATTTTTTTTAGGCGAAATTTTGGTCAACTTCCCTCTCTCTTTCGGCACTGCAACCGGTTTCCGGTCTTGGCCTGCCGCAATGTCTCTCGCCAGAGGTCCCGGTCACGCGCCGATGTCCTCCAGTTTTGCATCCCAATTCTCTTCGCGACCTGGTCAACGCCGTCCTGCCATTTGAGGTTGCGTCTTCCTCGTTCCATGGTGATTTGCAATACAATACTGAACAATTCACAACAAATTTGACAGATGTTGCTTTAATAACATAGCCGCTATAACCTAACAAATTTCGAGCGTGCTTTTTGAAAGACCCTTTACATAATTAGTAAAATACTATTTTATTTACGTTTTTATCGGTAACTGGTGATTTCTCACCTTCATTCATATTTTGCGTAATTACGAATACTGAGAAATTTTTCATATTTTTCGGTGTGATTCATTTGGGTGACATTTATTTTATAAAAGTTTAAATAATAGAACGTAAGTTCAAATAATAGAATGTAGTTCAAATAATAGGACTTAAATTCAAATAATAGAACTTAAGTTCAAATAATAGAGCGTAAGTATTAGAGGTAATGAACAAAAAAGTTGTTGGGTCAAATAACTGGGAGTTCAAATAAAGGGTGTTCAAATAATCGAAATTTGCCTGTATTGCATTTGAGGCCACCCCGGCAGTCTAAAGGTTAATAGGACTGAAAAAAAAACGTTTGAAAAATCCAAATTTTTCGATAAGTTGTTATAAAATTTCTAACGCAGCTTCTAATTCTTCCAAATTGATACCAGTTACGGTATTTTACATTTCCATTTAATGAGGAAAAGTAACCTCTCTACATGAAACGTATTTTACATGATGTCAACGAACTGCGTGTTCAAAGACCTTAACAGACAACCAGTTAACGACCTTGCGTGTAAAAAATATGTAGCCGATGTATTTTTGGCCTTTAATTTCTCATTTTGACTGACTTACTCAGTACTAGTAATCCAGAATTGTATCTACCAGATACTAAGCCACCACTAGTTTAGCAACTCGACATAATCGAACTAACATAAAATCCTAAAAGGCAACGTGCCAATAATTACCTTATGGCCAGCCACAGGTGATGACAATGACTTGGATTTTCAGATTTTCATTACTTGGAGAGGCCAAGAATTTGAGTATAGTTGAGAAACGTTTTTATTTTCCTTTCTAATTTTCACCTCTCGTTATGTTTCGATTTTTCACAAAAGTTTTTTTTTTGTCTTTTTGTAAAATGTTTACCTTGGCTATATGGTGGAGCAATCAATGGAAACGTTTCGCAACTTTGTGTTTAGTAAGAAATCAATTGAATTTGAATTGTACCGACATATCTATCTACCCGTACACATGATTGTGGTGTGGTACAAATTTTACCACTGCTCAATTATGTATTTTGTTGCGGTGAAACCATTTTATGCTCCATAGACCATTTAACGGGTTACATAATTTCCCCCGCACACACAAATGCAGGTCAGTTTTACAACAAAAAAAAATATCAGTTGTGATCAACACAAAACTTTCCTCTGCAATATTATTTAGTTTCGGAAAAAATATGTAGAAAATAATATTTTTTTCAAATATCTCAAGAATCATTAAAGATATTGAGAGTATAAATCGAAAATAGTCGTTTTTTTTTTAAAGATTTGAAGCTTTTTGTGGGAAAAATGCTTAAATATTAATTCTTCAAAATATTGTCCATCACTAGCCACGACTTTTTCCCATCTTTCTGGAAGCATACGGATTCCACGTCGAAAAAACTGCTCGTCTCTTGAGGCGATCCACAAATCGACCCAATTTTTTTCGTCCTCCGTAAGAACGGAAGTGCTGCTCAGCCAGGCCATGCGTCATCGATCGGAACAGGTGGTAGTCGGAAGGGGCGATGTCTGGAGAATACGGCGGGTGGGGTAGAACGTCATAATGCAGTATTTCCAGGTAGGTTTAAACGACATTAGCAACATGTGGCCGAGCGTTGTCGTGCTGCAAAATCACTTTGTCATGTCTTTACTCGAATTGTAGCCGTTTTCCCTTCAATGCTCGAATTGTGGTCGTTTTTTCTTCAATGCTAGACTCAAACGCATTAGTCTGCAAGTTCTTGTTGCTTTTGACATGGATCATTCAGTAATGCCTCGAATTCTGCGTCTTCAAATTTTTCACCGGTCCGGGACGATCTTTCTATTCAAAATCACTACTTGTGTACCGTTAAACCCATTCGCGATACGTTCTTTCACTAATAGAAGCCTCACCATAAGTTTCTACAATCATTTGACGCGCCTCAGCTGAAGATTTTTTCAAATTGAAGGCAAAAAGCAAAACTTTCCGCAAATGACGCTTATTTGGCTCAAATTTCGACATTTTCACGCGTAAAAAAATGTATGACGCCTATAAAAATTCACAAATTTAATGATAAGTTGTTGCCAGATGCCTAGCTTCATCGTTTGACGTTTCTGATCTGACATGTTTGACCAAAATTTTACTGCTAGCGCCATCTATTGCAAAACGGCGGTTTTCCATTTGTACACCCAATAATTACAAACCGTTAAAGTAAAAATTGCAGGAAATTTTATTTTCTTTGAATTTTGTTATATTCAATTTTTCCCAAAAGCGCATAGTTTTCGAGAAATTTTGAAAAAAACTGTGCGAGGTGCCCGTTATAGCTAACGTTCATCATCATCCTCGGCGCTACAGCTCTTGTAGAACCTGGGGCTCCTCAATTGAGGTTTCATAACAATTTCTTCCCTGCTTCGCACCTACACTTTTACATGGATTGCGAACCATGGATGAATTACAACATTTGTTACTTTTCCAAAAGTTGATAGAAACCTACGATTTTCGTAGAACTCATTTACAAAAAATTTCAAGTCGCTAGATCAACGCATTCTCGAATTATTTAAGATACATAAAATGGACATACGGACAGACCGAAAGACAAACATAGAGACAAACGGACAGATCGATAGACCAACCGACAGACAGATCAACAGATCGACAGATCGACAGATCAACAGATCGACAGATCAACAGATCGACAGACAGACCGGCAGACAGATCGAGAGACCGTCACATCGACACAGCGACGGACCGACCGACACATCGACAGACGGACAGACAGATGCACGGACATCCTCATACATTTGCCTGAAACGGATTTCGTACTGATCAGAAAGTTTTTATCTGCACCCGTTCTCGAGTCGGTATCCGCCATGAATACAATACTTTCCCCCTATAGCAGAAGAAAGTAAAAATCAGTGTGAAAAGGTTTTCAATTTCATCAATTTCGTATTTATGCTGCAAAAATCAATTCGTTGATGTTTTAAATGCAAATTAATCAAACATAAAAATCATCAGCTTTTTATCACTTTTAGCATTAATTCTTCTCGTGCCATCAGAGATGTATTTTTTTTCGCTAAAAACAATAAAAATATCTAAGCAAAACATAATTACAAAATCAATTTCCTGCTGGCGATTGATTATTAAACCAGACCAAGCATAAGACGCTGTCGTTTATTTTCAAAACTTCTAACAAATCGCGATCTTTTCTATATATTTTGCTTATATTTTGAAAAAGAAATTTTCCTTAAGGCCTCAAGGCTTTTGTTTTTGTATTTGTCTTCTGGATTTTTTTTTATCCAGACGTTTTATGAGTCTATTTGCCTTCTTTGAGTTGAGGTGAGGTTAAACACTTTTGTTACGTCAATGGAATTAGCAAAGACAAATTTCCTATAAGTGGTGATACAAGGCTCCGAAATTGCATGCTTCTACACGCATCGATAAAATATTTACTATAATGCTACATTTACACGAATGACAAATTTGTCATTTTTTTCTTGTCATTATGTTAATTCCCGTGTAAATGGCATAATTTTTGTAATTTTTTCTGTCAGAAAATGTCAATCTCTCATAAAAGAATGAACTTGTCCATTCTTTTATGCCAGATTGTCATTCGTACAAACGCAATATTAGTTATGACAACTTTAGTATTCAACTTTTGTCATAACTAATATTGTGTTTGTACGAATGACAATCTGGCATAAAAGAATGGACAAGTTCATTTTTTTATGGGAGATTGACATTTTCTGACAGAAAAAATTACAAAAATTACGCCATTTACACGGGAATTAACATAATGACAAGAAAAAAATGACAAATTTGTCATTCGTGTAAATGTAGCATAAAACAGGAAACCAGTTTTTATTATAATGCCAATAGGTAAGTTTTCCAATTTCGCTTGTTTTCGATTAAATACTTCAATAATTTTTGCGGGAAATCTTAATTTGAAGCATGAAAAATATCTAAGTGTCAAATTTTATGAATTTCCGTAAATATGTTTGAATTATTTGTCAAGTGCGTAGGCGGACAGAATTGAGAAGAAATCATTTAATAAAAAATACTTTTTTTCGATATTATCGATATTAATAATTAAATATACACTGAGAAAAATGGCGTAAAAGTTTTAAAAGTCCTGCTACAGACTAATTTTAGCTAGTGCCGTCTAAGTTCCTCTAGATGAGATGTAACACCGAAAAAAATCGAGCATGTAGTTGAATCAAGAACCGTAATTTGATTTAGCTGATTTGCATTTATGCTCCACACCGAAAACCCGTTAGTTTTGGATAAAATTGCGAAAAAAAAGATTTTCTTGAAATAACGGTAAATCTCGATAACGGTTTGAAACATCGAGTTCTAGTAAAAGACAAAACTGTAGGAAATTTTACTGTCTTCAAATTTTGTCATACCGAAGACTGCTGAAAAATCCGTAGTTTCGGAGTAAATCGCGAAAAACGAAATTAGGTCCTGGAATAGGACGATCCTTTTACCTATTCCAGGACCTCACATGACTCTAAAATTTCATGGCTCTGGCTCTAGTAATTTTTAAGAAATCTTGTACGCACACTGACAGGCTGACATACTGACAGACAGGTTAACAGACAGGCTGACAGACTGAGAGGCTGACAGGCTGACAAACAAACAAGCTGACAGACAGACAGGCTGACAGGCAAACAGACTGACGAAATTAGAGAATGGCAGGCCGACAGATTAACAGATATTTTTTAAAAAAGGCCCCCATGGACTTGGGAGTGCTCGAGAAATGTTTTTTAGGCAAAATTAAGAGGTACAAATTTTTGTATATCAGGACGAGCCCGTAGTCAAGCTCATAAGACTGGCATTGACCAAGACGCGAAGAGAATTGGGATGCAAAACTGGAGGACATCAACACGTGACCGGGACCTCTGGCGAGAGACTTTGCGGCAGGCCAAGACCGGCACTTTTTTGATAAGATGCACTGTTTTTGAGATATTCACAAAAAAGAGCACAATGAACGCAACCAAGCCGCAACTAAGGACGCTTCGAACTGTCACGCAACGCAGTTCAGGAGCGGTTGAGCACAATAGAAGCGTCGTCTGTTGCGTTGTGAGACAAACACAGAAAAATTAAAAGTGAACTAAAGTAATATATAAAAAATGGATAATTTTGAAGCGATAATTTGCTTTGTTGGTCTTTATCTTTGTTATTTGTATGTTATTGCACTAAGGCTATCAATTTTTTCTCGAACGACATTTTCCCAACCTCACTTTATGAACTGTCAACGCAGACTTGTTGCGTTAAAGTTCAAAGTTTGGCAACTTTTGCGTCGATGGTTGCGGTCAATGTGTTCACTATGCTCACCTAAAAGCATTTCTGTGAAATAAACTCGTAAGTGACATTTGGATGCGTGTTGGTTGCGGCTTGGTTGCGTTCATTGTGCTCCAAGGTTTAGCCTTGCATTTTACGAAAAACGGATCTGCGTAAAATTTCAAATCTCTAGCTCAATCCGTGCGCCCGTAATCCGCGCCACAGTTGGACGGACAGACGGACGGACATGCAAAATTCAATTTTTTTATCATTCTAAACACACTGGTGTAATTCATTTTTGTGTGTGATGACGGGATCTTGGCGTAAAAACGTATACCCTTTGGTTTTTTACGGGTATAAAAATAATGCGATTGCATTAAATTTTAATCCTTTTTCCGGTGTGGTTTACACGGTAAATATTTTGGGCTAAATTTTAATCTTTTTGATACAATATCAAAAAGATTAAAATTTAGCCCAAAAATATTTACCGTGTAGACACAGATTGTATAGAAAACAAAGATTTTCTAAACTAGGTATGAAAATTTACTTTTTAAATATTATTCCAGTCATAACTTTTCCCATATCGCATTCAAACCTCGACCTGATCTAAATGTTCACCTTTTCCTAAATATAAATCTTCAATAACATTGACTAACGAATTTTCACCTGCCGTTCTAAATCAAAATCGAAATCTAGGTTGCTAACAAGAAAACACGGAATTTACTTGCGAATACTGAATATAAGTACTTAATTGTACCTTCCCTTTGGAGAACTACCGCAACTTGGAACAGGTAAAGGGAAGACCACAAACTGTACACGCCGATCTCACATGCAAAACTCAAAATATTACCCTCCCCTCACCACCTATTAGTCACTGGTGGTAGGAGGAGAGGGGGGGGGGCTACTGATAGTTCCTCGAAGGTAAGATGAGGAACAGGTAAAGGGAATACCACAAACTGTACACGCCGATCTCACATGCAAAACTCAAAATATAACCCTCCTACCCCCACTATCTGTCAGGGGAGGAGGGGGAGGGGCACTGACTGATAGTTCCACGAAGGTAAGGTGGCGACAAATCAAAAGCACGAAAACTTTTCCTAAAATAGGGGCAACATAAAACCAGGTTAGGCATGCAATATTTGTAGGTAAACAAACCATTAGCTGGGGTCGTCTACCCAAACTGACATCGCCGAAAAGGGCATAAAATCGAATTTCCAATTCGACGATGACGACGACGACAAGCCATGTTACGAATTTTCCACACATGATGGCAAAAATAAAACATAATTAACCTGGCGTGCAAATATTCCAAATACTACAACATTTGATATCATTTTTATCCCCTGTTTTGATATTGTTTTATCCGTTATTGGGTTACCTCGAAAAAACAGGAAGATAATTTTTTTTTTAAATTGAGTCTGAAAAAGTTGTTGACTCTTTCGACTTCCTTTTGGCCAAAAACGTATTAAAATAAGAATTAAGGAGAATTTCGTCGATAAAATCCACCATCAAGATTTCATATTTCAACTCGGTTAGAAAGATTTGGAAAATTGCCAAAAACTTTGCGTTAATTATAGCGTCGAGACATATGAACTCGCACACACATCGAGATTCATTGGCTAGCAGGGAAAATCGAACAAAAAGAAAACATTAAGAAATATTAAGAAAATTTACCCACTGCCGGGACTTGAGGAAAACTCAAATCGTTCCTCCCGCACACCGCAAGCGGGTTGGTGGCATCTTTTCAAAGAAATTCGGATTACCGCGATGTGCGGCATCCCGACCCGGCGCGACTTGCAAACAATTTCTGACCATCGATGCTTGCTTTGACGACGATAGACGTTCACCTTGAGATATTCGGGAAGTTGAAATATAAACAATTTTCACTTCATCTCTAATAGTAGTTGTATGTAATAAACGTTGCGAATGTTTTGAAATCTTCTAGAATTTTTATTGATTGGGAATTTTTTTTTCTTTCAAAGCGATGCCCAGGGCGAATTCAATTTTGCTAAATGATGATTTATATAAATTACTGAAATATATTAAATTCGATAATACTGCACAGTCCAGAGAATGACCTTCAAATGTGTTGAAATAATAAAGAAAAACAAAGAGATTTTTAGTCAAATTAACGAAAGAAGTGTGAAAATGTATGACATTTGAAGGAAAATTCTCAAAGTTCAGGAGTTTTCCTTCAAATGAAATTTTTAAAAAAATGTTTAAAAAATCTGGTTTAAAAAATCTGGGATTTTTTGTCCGCCTGAAAATATCATTTATTTTTCAATGGGTTTAAAAAAAAATCCGATGTGAACATCACATAACTTTCTTATACAAAATCTACGTTTCTGCACAATTTACCTGACAAATAAAATATTAGGTTACATAAAAATATGAATTTTTCTTTTACGAAATCTGAAATATCTCGATAACGGTAAAACATATCGATTTACGGTAAAAGGCAAAAATGTAGAGAATTTTAGTACCTTTAATTCTGCCTTTTTTCAAAAAACCGTTAGTTTGCAAGCAATTCGCAAAAATCTAATTTTTAATGACAATATCTCGATAACGATAAAAGATAGCGGATAGCGGTAAACGACCAAATTGCCAATAAAAACCCGTTATATTTCGACATAATCGCAAAAAACTGATTTTTTGGAAATAACGATATATATCTCGATAACGACTCGAGATACGCAGGTCTAGTAAGAGACAAAAATGTAGTAAATTTTATTGTCTCTAACTTTTGTCACTCAAAAGACTATTCAAAAATGCGTAGTTTCCGAGTAAAAAACAAAACTGTGATTTTTAAAAACTCGCCATACTGGTTACTTTCCGATAACGGATTTCCACTAAAAGTGGCTCTAGCTTTAGTAATTTTTGAGAAATCTTGTACGCAAACAGACAGGCTGACAGACTAACAGACTGACAGACTAACAGACTGACAGACTGACAGACTGACAGACGGACAGACGGACAGACGGACAGACGGACAGACGGACAGACTGACAGACGGACAGACGGACAGACGGACAGACGGACAGACGGACAGACGGACAGACTGACAGACGGACAGACTGACAGACGGACAAACGGACAGACGGATAAACGGACAGACTGACAGACTGACAGACTGACAGACTGACAGACTGACAGACTGACAGACTGACAGACTGACAGACTGACAGACTGACAGACTGACGCCATTTTTCAGAGGTCGCCATTTTTCATGAATACAATACTTTATTATACTACGTATAAAACGGTAAATATCAAAACCTACGTCTTCTTTCGACGAACAAAAGGATTTTTTAAGGATTTTTTTAGAGAACTGATATTTGGACCCTCTCCTAATTTGCAGTCTTAACTCACCTCCTTCCTCCATCCTCCTTCATTCTCCCTCCACCTTCCTCCACCCTTCTCTCTCCTCCATCTTCCCTCCGCCATCCTGCCTCCTCTCTCCTCCTCCGAGCATTTGTGCTTCTGGTTCCAAGCTAAAAATTATGAAACTAGTGTAGAAAACTAAACGGCGGTATACGAAACAAAAAATTATGTCGTCGTTTACACCTCACACTTTGTTCCGCGAATTTTATTCTTCGACACTAGATTCATATTGCACAACCATTTACACCACGGCACAAAATTCAAAAAGCATTCCTTGAAAAACGCCCGAATTCGAATTTTTTAATATAAAATCGTCCGAATAAATTCAAATTTCAATGCCCCGTTTACACTTGCGACTTTTTCTAGTATTTCTCCGCGAATTTTATTCATCTATCACCGATTAAAATTACTTAGCAAAAATTGTCAAAATTTAAATTTATTCGGACGGTTTCATATGAAAAAATTCAAGTCTCTCAGGAATAAATTTCTAAAATTTGTAAACGATAGTGCAACAAGAATTTATTGTCAAAGAATAACATTCGCGGAAGAAACTGTCAAGTGTAAACGGCGCCTAAGTGATTTTATTCTGCGATAGATGAATAAACTTCGCGGAGAAATTCAAGAAAAAATCGTAAGTGTAAATGGGGCCTAAAACCTTTTCCTCCAACATCGATCAAAGTTTTTATTAACTTTTGATACAACCCCCCTCAGATCCAAAAAAAAGTATTACAGATTTACATCGATTTTCATGTATCTCCGGACGAGTTGAAGAAATTTTCCTTTTCCATTTGTTGCAAGCAAGCAAAGCTACTAATAATTTCACTTCGGAAAAAATTAACGAAAAAAAAAATATTTTTTTCAAAGTTCGGTAAATAAGAATTTAATTTCCTAAACACTTCCAACACCGTCAGATATTGATACGCATTTTTAAATAGAATCTTAAGCGATTTACTGACAGCGTTTTATTTTTCTTTGTCAATCTCAGAAACAAATACGAAAGGTGAATTTTATGGTAAAACGTGTCTGAATTACGTAGAGAAATATTTTTTTGTTATTTTATAAATAAATTAGAGTGTGGCCATTAAAAACATACTTTATTTTTGAAAAAAAGGAACAAAACAATAAAAAGTAAAAATCTATTCGGAGAACTTGAGAGAATTTCTAGGATATTACCAGAACATGTGTTGGTTTTTTAATGCTTTTTACACGTTTTTGAGCTAACGCGGCTCAGAACAAAAAAATCTGATTTTATGCAATTTCTTTATTCCAAATCTGGATATTTTTACTTTCGTATAATAATTGTTTTCATGAAAAATTTCGATCTCTTAATTATATTGTGGAAAACATTTCCCAAGCACTCCTGAGTCGATTGGAGTCATATTACAAAAAAAGTCTTTCTGTCTGTCAGTCTGTCAGTCTGTCAGTCTGTCAGTCTGTCAGTCTGTCAGTCTGTCAGTCTGTCAGTCTGTCTGTCAGTGTCAGTCTGTGTACAAGATTTCTCAAAAACTACTAGAGTTAGAGCCATGAAATTTACAGAAATTTTTGGTCCTGGAATGGAACGATCCTATTAACTTTTGGTGCAAATTCATTAACCAGAAGTGAGCAAAAGGGCGGCTTTTTAAATATGCCAATATTTAGTTTTTCGCGATTTACTCCAAAACTACGCGTTTTCAGTAGCCTTATGCATGTTAAATTATGCACAAACATAGATTTCATACAAGAAAATCATATACTGTTCACATCAGTTACAAATATAATTTATTAATAAACTCTTTATCAGTCAAACACTGTTACAAACAAAGTAAAATAAGGAAAAAGTAATCAATTTTTTTAAAAGATGTCTAATCGTTCGGTGATAATGTTTTTAAATAATAAACATAAAAAACAGATTGTCTGAATATCACGCTAAGTCGTTGCAAACTTGATAATGGCAATGTCCAAACTGAACTTGATTAAATTAAAAACAAAAGAAAACAAGCTGGAAAAATAAAAATAAAATTGCATCTCATTGGATGAGTATCAGAACAAAAATGCACACATGGTTAGTTTTATTTAACAGAAGTTTGTAAAAATACAGCATGGTTAAAAATATGATTATTATAGCCTTAAGTGGGAATTACAATGGCCAGACAGCAACAGCGACAGCGAAATAATTTCATTGGTTGAGAGCCCTTTGACGTGATCCGCAAAACTGGAGGACATCGGCACGTGACCGGGACCTCTGCCGAGAGACATTGCGGCAGGCCAAGACCGGAAACCGGTTGTAGCGCCAAGAGAGAAAGAGAGAATGATCCGGGAATATATTTTAATTATTTCCATCCGATTTTTTGTCATCTTATTCCGATTTTCATTCAATTTCGATTTTAGATTGCTTAAATCTTCATTATTTTTCTCTGTTTCTAACTTATGCTTCCTTAAATGCATCATTTGTTTCACAATTTCCCAAAAATCACTCACAAAACGCAATTTTAATTCAAATTTCAAAGCGCCAACGCATCTGAAAATAGAAAGTAGGTCTACTCCAGGCGTCAGGGCGCTTTGAAGCATCAAGGTGAAGATTCATTATAAATCGTCCCATAGGATAACACAGGTTTACTTTTGAAGCGTCGAAAAGCAAAAGCTTACGCACGTCTTGTCATTGTGTTTTCGCTATTATTATGGCGACTGTCAGTGACGACCGATGACTAGTCACAACTTGATCACAAGAACGAGATGTGTCACAACTTGTGACTTTTTGGTATTCTAAGCGTTCAGGCGAGAAACACAATTGATGCAGCGCTACAGTGCAGTGTCAAATGTCATTTGAAAACAAATTTAGGATTGCGCACACTTCATCTTCAAAGAAAATGCGCATATGTGGATAACCATTATTGCAGCATGCAGCAACGTTTTAATTTTTCAAAACGCTGCGCCGATGCAGACGCATACGTTGCTGCTGCAGTATCAATTGTGTCTGCAGATAAACGAATACACGCATTTGATGCATGCGTCGTCGTTATTGCGTCAATTGTGTTTCTCACTTCAGTCACAATTTTGACAAGTCAAAATAGTTTTGGCTTTACTACATATGTAGTGGATCTACTACCTTTTTGTACTATTTACTACACTACCACCACATGCCAGAAATCTGCTACCTTTTCATGATTTACATAAAAGGTTGATTTTATCTGGATTTTTAGTTTCGCTTTTTAAAAACCCATCACTTTTCTCAGTATTTCTTGGCCAGAAGTTTAGAAAATTCCATTGTCTCTAACTTTTATCATACCTAAGATTCATATATCTGAAACTGCTATATAGGGAATACAAAGAAAAAAGGAAAAGATAGGTAGCGTACCAGTCAAATGATACGTTTGAAGCCAGCTATTGTCCGATAAGCACGACAAGTTAATTCTACTCCATGACAACCCAAGGCCACATATTGCTAAGCCGGTCAAAACACATCTAGAACGAATCAACTGGGAAGTCCTACCCCACCCGCCATACTCCCCAGACATTGCCCCTTCTGATTACCATTTGTTTAGATCGACGCAATCAGATCTTACTGGAATGCGGTGCGATTCATATGAGGACGTGAAGAAATGGCTGCATGACGAAAAAGAAGGCCTTCTTCACTCAAGGAATCAGTTTTTTATCTGAAAGATGGGCTAAGGTTATAGCTTCCAATAAAACATACTTTGAATAAAGACCCGAATAAAATTGGCCCGGTTTTGAAGTATTGCCAGGCAAAATGAATTGTTGTTAGCGAAAATTGTACAAATTTCTCCAAAAACACAGGGACAAAAACATGCCAAAAGAGATTTTGACCTCATGGGGGACAAATCTGTCACACTGTCAGAAATGTTCGAAAAATCTTTTTGCAGGGAAGATCAAGAGGTCGAAATAAAAAAAGTAATAAAAAATGGAGCACTAAATCAATTGATATCCAATATTAGCGACTTGTGAACTTTTACAATATTAGCGAATATGACTTCCGCTTCCGCAAAACGATTACCACTTGAGTGTTTCACTTCAAAACAGTTAAGTCGTTCGGCTAAGCTTGTTGTCGTTGCTCCCCACAGAACAAACCATTTTCTGTTATTTCAAGTGAGAGAAGAACATCTTCTTAGCAAAATAAAAACAGCAGCAGCAGAAATAAAAAAAAAACACATATTTCAAATCGCATAAACAGTGTATGTGTTTGTGTACAGTTTGACAAGCAACCAAAAGTAAACGACCGAATGTAGCCCGAAGGCTGCTTAGTTGCTGTTCGCCCGCACTGTAAACATATGCGCTGACCCACACACACGTACGGGAAACACACACAGAGGGGGAAAATTGCATGCGCATATGCATATGACAAGCATATGTGTGAATGGAATTTATGAGGATGAGTGCGGAAAATGCAACATCGCCAACTGTCAGCCTTGCACTTACAAAGCAAAAAAAAGAAAATGAATATTTGTTGCGGTTCTTTACCTTTTTTTTGGAGAGGGTTCGCATTTTTAGGGTAATTTTGGATCGAATTTTTTATGCACACAGAAATGCATTTGGATGAACAAAACATTTAGGCGATTAGTGTGAACTCACCTTTAATTGGCCCAAATTATTCTCCCTTGCAGCATTAAAAACGAACTGCTTGTAATCCATAATTACGTTGTGAGACATTTGCATAGCAAAGTTAGTTTTTTCCAGTTTTAGTTACGATATTGTTACCACTTTCTTATACTTTTTGTAAATATTTTTATTCTTCAACTCTTTGATAATCACTTTGAACTCAGGGAAATCATTTAAAATCCATATGAAAGGCGTAAACAAACACAAAACTCTGCGAAAATAGTTGTAGAGTTCTTCTCAGCCCAATTAGATATTTCTTTGTTTTGGCTCTAGAGAATCTTGTTTAGCAAATAAATATAAACCTGCTATGATTTTTACACATTCGATGAGTGTCTCGATTGTTTTGAAACTGGAAAAATTGACATTTCATTTGGGCGAATGGAATTTTCCTTCGAATTCTTCCCTTTTGTTTTGGTCGTGGGGCACCTCTCGAATGTTCCTGGGGGGCTCCGTGAAAACAACGAGACTGGATCGACGCTTCCTTAAATGCGAGTAGTTTTACCTGTGCTCGCTGGATTGTTCACCTTTTCTTTCATAATCTCCGCAGAAACACACAGAGAACGAAAACAATGAACTGCGAACAAACGAAATGGAAAAAGAGCTCCTGCTTTTGACTTGATTTATTCCCGTTAATTGAATTATAGATTTGAATACTATTAGCAACGCGTTTTTCGTGGAAATTTATTCACTTATCAACCGAAAATAATCGTAAAGAAAAAGTTTGAGAAGCAGAAAAACTCCTCCACTAAATCCCGAGCAAAATGTCTCAAGCGAACCGTTCGATGAATTCAAAGTGACTGCTGATTTCTCAATCGCTCTTTTCCTATATAATATCACCCTCTTTGATATTATTCATAGCGACCTTACTCCGATGGAATTAAACAAACAAACAAACAAAAACATAAAACAGTACAATGGCCAGGGGCCAATCGTCAAATACTCGATATGACAAACCATATTTTTTTTTAAAAATACATAAGAAAAACTATAATTGCCAGATACCAATCGTGAAATACCCTATATGAGGGCAGACAAAAATATCATGAAAAAAATTCCATTAGTGTGGATGGGGAGGAAAGGATTGGTCCGATTGGATTTTGATGTATGGAATAGTTATGTAAAATCTTATTCTAAACACATTTTACCTTTATAAATTTTTCAATATGACGTACCGTTTTCGAGAAAATTGTGAAAAACTGTTTCGTTTGTAGAGAAAGGAATGGCCCGATTTCGCCATTGAAGAACTTTGCTTTACCATTTAAGGTAGAACCTGAATCGTACATCGATGCGTCCGTCATGCGTGCGTCCGGTTGACAGTTCGAGTAGAATCAACGGGCTGTTATGAGTACTCCCATAATAATGCGTTTTCCGATGCGGCAACCGCATAGAGTAGGTTGAATTTCTACTTTTACATGCGGCAACGCACAGAAATGTCATTTCCCAAAAAAGTTTGTTTACGATTTAAGGAATTTAAGTATGGAACAAATTGAAAGTAATTATTTCGACGATAAACTAATAGAAGAAGTGCAAAACAATGAATTAACTCCAGATTCGTTGCCGTACCCAACTGTCACCGCATCGAACTGTCAACCGGACGCACGCATGACGGACGCATCGACGTACAATTCAGGTTCTAGCTTTATGAGAAACGCAACTGTAAAAAATTTCAAGTTTCTAGCTGAATCATTTTGAAAGGTATGGGGTTCACGGGCAGACAGACACACAGACGGACGGACATGCGGAAATCAAAATCTTTTGTCATCCCAAAAACCCTGGTGTAGTTCATTTTTTTGTCCGACGATTGATTCGATGAGTTACAAACGGTATACTAAATCTGATCTGATATATCTGTATGTTAGGGATGACAAAAGATTTTGATGTTCGCATGTTCGTCCGTCTGTCTGTCCATCTGTTTGTCTGTACGTCCGTGAACACGAAACTTTCGAAAGAATTGAGCTAGACTTAAAATTTTGTATTTACGTTTTTTGCGTATATTTGTATGGGAAATACTAAAAAAATGGCTCTGACACAAATTTTATGTGCAATTATAAGTTCTGCATTTAAGCATACTCTACTGTATAAAATTTTAATAGAACCTTCCTTATCTTGGAAAATCCACGGATGTTAAAAATGCTTAAAATTGCTATTCAGTAGGGAAGGAGAGGCTAAAACTCCAAAAAATACTATAGGCCGAATGAATAAAATTCAACAAATGATTTTTTAGGAATTTAACTATTTTTAGTATAAATTTTTTATGGAATTTTGCATTAAAATGTGCTGAAATACTGGTAAAAGAATTTGCTAAATTTTATTCACTTGACCTCATTTCATTCAACAAAACAACTTATTAAGAATCCCCAAAAACTTAAGAGGCGCTACTCTGCAAATCCACGGATTTGTTGCTAAATAAAAACAATTTTTGGGATCTCTGTACGAAAACACCTCTCTACAAGTCTTTTTTGTATTTTTATGTATTAAAGAGTAAAATAGTGTAACTGATTTACATTCCGTACTACAAAAAAGAGCAATTTATGATGAATTAGCGTTGGGACCACGTCTGCGTCCGAAACTGTGGACAACATTAATAAATCGGCGATTGTATTGTATCCTCCTCTTTGCGCGGCCGGTCTTCTTCTTTTTCTTCTCCTGTTTGTCGACCTTGGGCGTCTGTCCCTTGACTTTGCCAGCACGAGCCAAAGATCCGTGCACTTTACCACCAAGCAATGGGAATGTCACATCGAGCTCCAGTGAAGACAGGGAGGTGACGGAAGTTTCGTCCGACATAATAACGCCTTCGCTGTTTAGAACCATCTCGCCGCAATCGACCTGGATGATCTTCGAGATCTCATTCTAAAATTACAAATTAATAAAGGGTTAGTTTGGTTGTGAGGGAACTTTCGAATTTCAGGCGGAGCACCGCATGGTGATGAAATTCACAACAATCAAAGCAAGTGAATTTCACAACAAAGCGATTGAAGATTTTGTTCGATGAAAATACAAATATTCTCTAATCTTATCGAGATCTTCGTATTATTCTAACTCAGCAGTGTTTATCATGAAATTATAGAATTTTTTTTACCTTGACATCCCGGAGAGTTCCAGTCTCACTGACGTCCACAACTTGGACTTCGTCTAAGCCTCGTACAAATAGTTTCATCCTGTAAATAAATGAATTTTCGCATAAATCACACTATTCTTAATGGAAATAACCAGAAATAACAACGAAATATCGCTTAAATTACGCACTTTTTGGAACTTTATAGAAAGCGGTACGTCACTATCGCTAGTTGAACGAAAAAGAAAGATGGCGGTCGAGAAACCATGAGGTGGGTGGAGAGTCACATAGTTTGCAAGTTGTACCTCGAAATTACGAATTTTACCCTTTTTAGAGGGATTTTCGAATTTATGCTGAAAAACAGATTCAACAATTTTTATCCGCTTTTTATATTTATTTTTTAGAATATAAATTAAGAGTTTTTGAGAAGGAAAATATGTTTTCTAATCGAGAAGTTGAGAAAAAATTCGTTAAATAATAAAACATCCTCAATTCTGGAAAAATATTTCCACGTTATCTTTCAGCAAACATCATTTGTCGCAAAAAATATTGCTGTAAATAAAAAATGACATTCATTTATTTAAATTTTAATCTTCGCAAACGTTTAATTAATTTTAATTAATTTTAATTCTAATTTTAATTAATCAGTAATTAAATTTCATGCTTTATATCGCTTTAGCAAGTTTAATTCACAAAACTTTTGAACATGAAGTACTTGTAACCATTGCCGTAACTAGAGGAAGGCTAGGGGGCTAAGCCCACCAAAGAAACATTGTAGCTGACACCAAATAAATGGCAATTTAAATGTTGAAAATATAAATAACAAAGAGTTTTATCAGTCGTGAAGTTCGGTTATAGTCGAAAACCATTCGCATTTGAAGCACAGTCGAAAACCATTTGTATTTCAATAGAAATGTATAACAGAATAGATGTTTACGTATCAAATATTAGAGTTTTATTTAGTATTTAACCATTGAACCATTTCTGATTCATGGTTTATACTCGACCTTTTAGCATGAAATAATATAATCAGGGAATTCACAGTCGTCTTTTAAAATGCGGGTAAATTTACCGCTCGGTAATTCAGTCAAATTTAACAGATTTTTACCGAGACGGTAATTTGGTTCATGTAAAAATGAATTACCGGATTCGGTAATTGTATACATGCCTCGAGTCGTGTTTTTCAGCCTCGGTATTCGGTATCAAGAATCAACCGCGGGTGGCGCTAGTAATGTTTTTAGTTGTCAAATTTTCTCGCTGGTTATCTCATCGGACTGCAATTTTTTTCAGTTTTCATAGCCGTTGCCACAATAGAAATTCAAAAGAATACATCAAACATGGATTTAAAGGTATGTGACATATTTTACAATTAAATTCGCAGTTCATGATTTGGTCACGTATCAAATAAAAGCGCTGTTCTCAAATCTGTGCTGTGGGATGTTCACAGCAGAATATTTTCAGTCTTTTAATATTACCGAAAATACCGAATACCGAAGAGGATTGTGAATACCCTCAATAATTTTGTTGTATTATTTTTGTTTTTGCAGACCGTATAAGCCGAGAAATTCTAATAGGATTAGAGTTTTATTTATTCTGATGTGTTCAATTTTAGGAGTAATGTTACCTGAAAAAAACTTGAGCCTGGTACCAAAGCCATGCAAAAAATGGTATTGTCTTTTGTTTTCCAGTAAATCATACTACAACATGAAAAGTTCAACTTTAAGTTTACAATATCTCAAAAACTAACCATCCGATTATGATGAAATTTTAAGAGTTTTCTATTTACACGCCATCCAGACCTGCCGGAAACTCTGACATAAATGTTAGCAGAAATGTCATTAGAAAAGTCTGTTGTGACGTAGGTGGGCTGCTGATTCTGGCATGACATTTCAGTTCCAGAAATGCGTTGAGCAATAAAAAACTCAGAGTAGTAAATATGACGATCTGTGATTTCACTTTTTTCTTTAAAATCTCCGCACTAAAATGAAATTCGGCCTCCTGCTGCCCCCACGATGCATTTTTCAAATCATTTCTTTGTAAAAATTACTTTTAAACAGTATTCGTTTATAACACGGAGCCACTCTGCACGTGAAAAATTAGAATCCGCCATCTTAAATTCAATTTCTGTTACGATTTCTGTTAGCAAAGATGTCAACAAAAAATGTTAGACTTTTATGTCGTAACAGCTGACATTTTAATCTTCACTAGACATAACATCAGACGTGACAGCGACACTGACGGCATTCATGGCAGGTGTGGATTAGTAGTTAATCAAAAAAACCGCATCAATTCCACTCGGATGCGTTAACTTATTCGGTTTCTATAAGATATTTCATCGGATATTTCATAATTATTCGAATTTTCTGTGAAAATATTGACACAGAGTGCCTAATAAAGTTAATTTTAGGAAGTAAAACAAATAACGCAAGGTTGATTTGATCAAATCACATTTTATAGCTTTTTTAGGTACAAAATAACTTGTATTTTCGTAAATGTTTTCGTTTCGACGCAATTTTAAGAATCAATTTGCATATTGATAATATAGACACATGACGAAACTAACAGCTCCTTTCAAGGTCAAAAATATTAGAATTACTCAAATTTGAAATCTGTTTTAATTAAAACACATCCATTCATTTGAAATATAATTGAAGATCTATTAAAAACAAATTAAATATTTTAGGTACTATGACAGTAGGGAGATTTAAATCATGATGCAAGATTTTTTGAGTCTCCATTGGACTTTTTCGTGATTGGATTTAAATCCAATTTGGAAAAAAGTCTAATGGAGTCCATAGGTAAGCTTACAATAATTTTCAAAGTCAAAATTCTAATAAAAAACGTAGTGGAGTTGTTCTACTAGCGCTTGTAAACGCGCCGCAAATTAAGGAAAAAGCGAATTTGAGAAACATATCATGTGAACACCTTTACAAATTGAAGCCGAAAGATGTCGCTGGCAGCGGTTAAAAGAAATTTAGTGAGTCGCCCTGACTCACTGCTGTCTGTACATAATGGACAGCACATAATGGAGTTTGAAATATTTCTTTTGTAGAGAAAATCTTAGAAATTGCGTTAAGGAACCATTGAGATAACAATTTGCCTTATAATCAAACATCTAGAGTTATAAGATGGGGGGCTGTATCGGTGTCCACCAAACGGAGAACGAGAATATCAGTGTTTCATCATCGGCGACCACTAGACAGATTTCAGCAGGTAGATATCAATAATTAATCGAAATGATTTGATTTATAATTGAAACTGTTCTTGGCCGAAGAGAAAGTGACTGTGTGATTTCTATGTGTATGTAATTAAAAGCTTGCAATGTAGGTTCGTCAAGGAAAAACCATCCACTCTGCCATGAGACAATTCGATGGAGGTCAGACGTGGCCCTTACCGAGGGCCAACTTAGATCAAAACGAGATGAATTCTGGGATACGGCGCCCGCTTTTGATGGCCGGAAGGAGATCTGGGATGCGCTAAGAGCGGCCACAATTGCAGCGGAAGCGCTAGATTTTCAATTGGCTCAAGCGATTCTAGACGGCGCCAATATATCAGTTCCCAATGGGCAAGTATTTCGCACCTTTCTCTATATGAATTATGCACCTAATGTGGGTATATTATGCTAATAAAATCGATCGATTAACAACAGGTATCTAACGGAATGCTACGATGAACTGGGTACCCAATATAAAGTTCCCATTTACTGCTTATCATATCCAATCAACATAGTCAAGGAGGACAACGGAAGGGATTCACCAGCCGAATATTCAGAGCCTGTTGATAGCGGAACTGAAGTCTGGCTGAAACTGAGATTATCATCGACATGTACTGATGTAAAACTTTTAGTATTCTCAAAAGATACAATCGGACAGTGCAAAAAGAAATTGCAGGTAAATTTCGACATACACTACGAAAATACGGAACAGATAATGTTAAAAAGAATGCCATTAATGTCACTTGTTGCCCAACTTTTTGTTTCTCGATTAAATTTGGGTAATAGGTCAGAAATTTCTTGGTAACCGCTCATAAATTATTTACAAATCCGTCCTCTCTCTCTGTGTGTGTTTGTGATTAGGGGTGGTTTCTTCATAAAAAGAGAGGCGGTTGGGGGTGGTTTCTCTATACAGAAATGTAAAAACATTGAAGGCTATCGTTTCGATTACCATTCGTCGATTACAGATAAAAGATTGCTGGTTTGGTGAATGGCAAAATTGATGGTTTGTGGTGGATTCTTCGTGCGTCCACCTGATAAATTACTAAACGGTGGCAATGGAAACTACTTGGGCAATACATTTCCTAAAAAAGCCTGTAGCGTGTGTGTAGTTTTGCATATAAATTTTTAAAATTCGTACTTAATTAGCGAAGATTTGTACAGAATGCTAACAGGTGTTACTCACTTTGTCGATAGTTAAGCTGCAATTGTTTGTTTTGCGTCTTTGGTGTGACCTTTGTTGCTACTTTTTACTTTCTTCTACGGAGTATAATAAAGTATTGTATTCATGAAAAATTTCGACCTCTTAATTTTGCCTAAAAAACATTTCTTGATCACTCCTGAGTCGATTGGAGTCATATTTAAAAAATGTCTTTCTGTCTGTCTTTCTGTCTGTCAGTCTGTCTGTCAGTCTGTCTGTCAGTCTGTCAGTCTGTGTACAAGATTTCTCAAAAACTAATAGAGCTAGCGCCATGAAATTTTATAGGCATGTTGAGTCCTGAAATGGGACGATCCTATCAACTTTTGGTGGAAATCCGTAAACCGGAAGTATCCAAAATGGCGGTTTTTCAAAAATCGCAATTTCGTTTTTCTCGATTTACTCCCAAACTACGCGTTTTTTAGTGGCCTTAAGTATGACAAAACTTGGAGAAAATAAAATTTCCCACACTTTTGTCTTTAGCTATAATTCGATACCTCAACCTGTTATCGAGATAAACCGTTATTTCCAAAAAAACAGTTTTTTGCGATTATCTCGAAAACTAACGGGTTTTTGCTGACTGAATGTATGAAGTGAATTAATGAGAATGGCATTCTGCACAATTTTGTTTCTTACCGTTATCCGTTATTTTTTACCGTTATTGAGATATTATAAAAAAATATATTTTTGCAAATTACTTGCAAACTAACGATTTTTCGACAAATTAATTTAAGGAAAAATTGGAGATGTTAAAATTTTCTACCTTTTTGCCATTTACCGTAAATTGATATCTTTTACCGTTCTCAAGTTATCTCAAATTTTGTACGTTTTCGATATTTTTGGATGAACCAAGAATTTATTGCGAGGTCGTCTTAGGTTGACAACGCGACAGGGCTCTAGCGTAAATTGCGCAGGGTCGTAGATTTTGTAGAAGAAAGTTTTGTGTTGACCACAACTGATATTTTATACATAACTAGCAGACTCTTGGTTGCCAGCATAAACTTTCGATAAATTTTAGAATGCCAAAAAACCATAAATAACTTTAAAACCTTTGGGAAAAAATGTTGTCTTTACAGGACCTTCCGTTAGAGTTATTGAAACTGAAACGCCAGATTCGTAATCAGCGACCCTGAAAACCTCCCAAAGCCAGTTTTTGAGAGAGAAATTGGAAAACGGACATTTGTGTTATCCTTCTGTTTCGAATTTTGAAATTCCAACATCCAACTCGTGATCAGCGACCACGGAAACACCCTAGAGCCAGTTTTTCGGAGACAAAATTAGAAAAAGGATATTTGCGTTATCCTTACAGGATCTTCTGTTCCGAATTTTGAAAATCTAATACCGGATTCGCGATCAGTGATCCCAAAACCCCCATAATGCCAATTTTTCCGGGGACTTTCTTGGCTGATAAGTCTTCAAAAAAAATACTATAACAAATGTTGTATTAGTTTTTTGTATGTTTTCACATTCAAATTCCCCCCAACAGGTCAGGCATGTTTGCCCTGAAACTCCATTAGGAGCCTGTTTCTGGCACGGAAGTTGGCTTACCGTCAACAGAGCCTGCTTTACCAGCGTCCACGCAGGTTTACAGGATTTGGTGGAGTAAAACTCGATTTGAGTACTTCTACATAACATTTTTGGTATATTCACCCCTATTCCCGTAACCGGCGGGACGTGTATACGCCACGCAAGTTTTATCTCGATCGAATGAAATTTTCTTATTCTAGTAGACGTAGAAACGCCAGCCCCGCGCTGACTATTTTGACAGTTTTGCTGATTTGATACGCATGAAGTTTTATTTGTTCAATTAAATGATTGTACTGCGTCTAGTTAGTTTTTCCTAACCTTCAAAACGTATATTTAGTTAAAATTCATTGAATGTATAAATAAAATTCACATTTTTATTCAAACTTTCTATTTAATTGATTGCTCCCGCAACGATTTACTCGCGGGAAATAAATGTATGGAAAAGTCAAAACATTCGCGGGTGCGTTTAGTGCACAGTATCGAAACCACGGCACACGCCGGGACAATTGCGTTTAGCAGAATGCAAATTTTCTGCGGGAAACGCCAAATCCCGCGGCGTACACGTCCCGCCGGTTACGGGGATAGGGCTGATTATTTATTTTCCAATATATTAGATTTAGTATACCTTTTGTAACGTATCTAGCAAATCATCGGTCATAAAAAAAAATGATAGTTTCAGAGTCAAATTCCAACCTCTCTCGGCAGGCTAAACGTTACCGAGTATTTACTCGCAAGAAATCGCTCGTTTTCGAGTTCAAGAATCGCTTTTTGTAGCACTCGGTAGAAATTTGACTCGGTACGAGTTCTAGAATAAGGCCCCAGGGTGTTAGGGATGACAAAAGATTTGTAATTCCGCATGTCGGTCGGTATGTCCATCTGTCTGTCCGTCCGTCTATCTGGCCGTCTGTCTGTCCATCTGTCTGTTTGTCTGTGAACACCATAACTTTCGAAAGGATTGAGTTAGAGACTTGAAATTTTGTTTAGTTACGTTTCTCGTAAATGGCCAGGCTAAAGGTGCCGGTCCACATGAGAGTAAATGCCAGCGAGAACCTCTCGATAGCAGCTACTCGCAAATGGACACGTCTCTGAGAGTCGCTCGCAGAAACTCGCAAAAACTCGCGGGCTAGTTTCTGCGAGCTGTCAAAAGTGATTCTACTCTCTAGTCGACACGCACCCACTGAACTCTCGGAGAGTAGCTCGCCAAATACGAACGGCGTTTGAATTTCGCTAATAGCTCTCGAGAACTCGCCAAAGCAAGATGTCCAAAAAAATCAAGATATTGCCTCTCTCATTTTTGTAGTTTTTTTTTGACGACAACCGGTCCGACAATTTTAATTAAAAACTCTATTTCCGAACTTGTTACCCTACAAAAATTTCTAAATTGTTGCGCGTTTTCAATTTGGAATTCTTTTATTATACTTCTCGGCACCCAAAAGACTTCTCTTTGGAATCCAGAACTTAACCCAGCTCTTTTTTTTTGACTGATTTTGTTTGCCTCTTATTATTAATTAGGATAATCACAGCTACTGCAAGCTTCCTGTAGTGCGATGACATTTCGATTACTTTCCACTTTCAGTCGTGCATCACTCTCAAATGGACAGGGTCTGGAGAGTTTACGCGAAAGTGCTTTCCGCTAGAAACTCGCCGAGAGCTCGCGGTAGAAAAATTGCCAAAATTAACTCTCAAATGGACAACCTCCGGCGAGTAACTCTCGAGAGTTCTGAGAGTTACTCGCGTATTTACTCTCATGTGGACCGACACCTTAAGTTCTTGAAAGAGCAAAATCGGACCATTCCTCCCACCTCCCCCCTCGCCTATACAAACGATTTTTTTTTGTTTTTTGAAATTTTCTCGAAAACGATGAGTCATATTGAAAAATTTATAAATGTTAAATATGTTTAGAATAGGATTTTACACAAATCATCCATACATCAAAATCCAATCGGAACACTGCTTCCCCCCCTCCCATACAAATGGAATACTTTTTTCCTGTTTTCTCGAAAACTGTGCACAGTATCAAAAAATTTATAAAGATGAAATGTGTTTAGAATGTGATTTTACATAACCGTTCCATACATCAAAATCCAATCGGGCCACTCCTTTTCCCCTCTCCCATACAAATGGATTTTCATATAGAGTATTTTAGGATTGGCCCGTGGCAATTGTAACTTTTCTTTTGTTTTTCATTGAAAATTACTCCAAAACTCATACAAATTTTGATTTTATGATTTCAGGCAATTGAAAAGGTTGACGCTTGCTGCCAACGATGGTTCTACAGTGGGAAATTACTTGGCGATAAGCAAACTGTAGAAGAATCTCATATACAAAACGGTTACATAATACAAGTGATCATAAATACGGAGCATTATTCTCATGGACATGGTGAAAATATCATTACTAGCTAACCCTATATTTAATTTAATAACAAAAACAAACAACAACAACAGAAAAAGAGAAGATAATAAATATATATATATTATTTATATTATACAAAAAAAAAAGAGAAAAGAAAAAAACAAAACAAAAAAAAAACACACACATAAAAGATTGAATAATAATTAGTTTTAGGGATGTGAAAGAATTGCTAAAAAAAAGTTGATTTGATTCAGATTGAAGTCTCTGGATCGTCAAGAACTAAAAGTTAAGAATGGTAATTGATGTAATGGTAAACGACAACCAACCAACACTCAGTAACAGCTCAATACAATTAAAATTTAATATAATAAAAATAATAATAATAAATAATAATGAATAAATAATACAATTTTTCGTTTCTCGATATTCGAGGTATTTTGTGATTATCGTTAGTTTTGTTAATTTTAACATTTTAGCTAATTTTCTTATTGTATTAGAATTTTTAATGTAAAATACAACAAAAAAAAATGATGAAAAAAAATGCAAAAAATACGATTGGATTTTATATAATAAATATACAAGAAAAATTAACCGCATGGTAGTTTATTTTTATCAAAAAGTGTATAAATTTGAGACCAGGCAACGTCTGAGTGTTTGTCTGTGTGCGTATGTCCGGACTTGGCTCAAAAACCACTGGATCGATTTTGATACGGTTTTTCCTATAAGTTGGTTAGTGCGAACGCACACGCTTCTTCTCGTCGTGGCAACTTTTGGTCCTCAAAATGCCTTTCCGACGTACACGCTTCTTCACTTTTTATAGGAAAAACTTGTGTACAACAAGCGATCGCTCATGTGTGTGTGTGGTTCTCATATATGTGTTGTATTTCCAGCTCATTCCCTTACTAGCTAGCACCGAGGCAACATCAATTGCCACAATAGAAACTGCCAACAATAGAAGAAAAGGGACTGGTAATTTGTTATGGCATTTACTCTTTCCTACCTACTTGAAAAATAAAACTACCTGGAATTGAGATCTCACTATTTGCATTCAATTTTTGTTTGTTTGGGATATGTTTACGAGTCGGTGGCTAAGCACCGACTGACTCAAAGAAATTACGCACATATGCATGCTGACCTGCTACACTTCGTTTGTGTGCGTAAAAGATGAAGTGAAGAACACTTTTCGAGTGGCGACGTTTCCCCTCTTGCCGCACTCGTTTCTTTCCTACAATTTGGTGAAGTTGCGGCATGCTTATGACCGAAAGTTGCTCCGTGTACGCCCTCGCTTAGACCTCTGGCTATGTATTATTTTGCCACAGCCTTCCGTTTTTCCCTCACAATCATTTATCCCCACCACAAAGCTGTTTTTAAGTTATTTAAAAGAATAAGTCCGGTATTACACTTGGCTTATTTAAGCCGGCAACTTTTGGGCTTAATAAGCCAATGTGCTTACATTTGTGGCTTGAATAAGCCAATCCTGTTTGCATATGCTACACAAGTTTACATGTGTGTGTGTGGACTCAAACCATTGAAATTGCTGCTGCTCATATACTTCCCAAGATCTTTACCTGCTGACGGTCAGAACGAAAATGATTTCTGCCTACTACTTTTCCCAAACCGGTTCACACGCTTTGCATGTATGCAGATTGTCGATAAGCCATGATTTCGAGTGGCAACTTTTCCCTCCTCAGTCGTTTCTCCCAAAAATCGGCTTAAGTAAGCCCGAAAATTGCCGTGTGTAATACCGCGCTAACGCGTAAACCACTGGACCACAGGTTTCTTCATTGCAGATGTCCTCCCTTAAAGAAAACTGTTGCTAACCAAAATCTGTCTGTCTGTCTTTCTGTTCCTTTTTCACGTGAAAACGGCTGAACCGATTGACCTAGCATGGCCGCGTTCAGACGAGGTTGAAACTGGTTGAAGTCAACCAAGTTACTCTGGGTGAAAAAACCTGCTTGCGTTCTCACGTAGTGTTTTTCAACTTTTGCGCTGCAGTGTATTTACACATGCTATGTCAATGTGTGCATGTAGCAAGAAAAAATTTGTGAGCCCCCACCATTGAACTCTATGTGTGTATGTGTTTTCAACCAAGTTCACCCGGCCTAGCCAGCAGGTGAATTCCCCGCATACACCCGATAGCGTCTGGCCCGTAAAATCGAGTGGAAACTTGGTGAAGTCAACCAGTTTCAGCCTCGTCTGAACGCGGCCAATGATTTCTTTTTGTTCCCACACGTGAAGAACAAACTGCGTGGTCAACGATTTTCTACGCCAAAAGAGGCCGCTTGTGCGTTCAAAAACCAGGGCACCAATCATGTATTCCGACGCGTCTCTGTCTTTCGACGCAGCTTTTTACTCTTGACTTCGCCATATCAGCATCTTCAAATTTCCTGGAGTGACAGTCAGAATCACGTTTCGATTCATAGTGACGATTCCGCGAAATTTCAAGCTGCAGATATGGCGAAGTCAAGAGTTAAAAGCTGCGTCGAAGTCGAAAGTCAGAGACGCGTCGGAATACATGATTGGTGCCCATATTTTGGAGATACCATCTTCACAGTGGCAAAAATGCTTTTCGGATTGGTTCAAACGCACGCAAAAGTGTATTGATAATCGTGGAGAATATTTTGAGAAACAATAAAACCATTTTTAATGATAAATATTTGTTTTTGTTTGTTATTTCCCGCTACCCTCGTATTACAATGCGACAAAAATGTACGCCCTTTTTTATAGTTTCAGCCAGAGCTTAGGGGAAGAACCTTTAATGCCGAAGCACAGCTCAGGATGGTCGGAAGAACGAAAGGAAATGTCGATTTCTGTTCTCCTTGAACTTCTGCGGGTTATAGTCTGGGGGGAACACATCGGATGGTAAATCGTTCCAGTCTTGTTGTTCGCAAATTCGTTTAAAATTGATTCGATGCTGACTATACCGTAGCTTCGCCACTAGTATTTTCTAAAATAAAATCCACCCCTTTACTGTAAACCCCCTCTCCTGCTATTTGCTAAACTACTGACTGGTAGCTTCGCCACTAGTATTTTCTAAAATAAAATTAAAAACTCCATTTGGTTTGTTTATTTATTTCAAGTAATTAGAGTTTATAGTCTTCTTATTAATCAATTCGATTTATTTTAAATCACACCAAATTTATTTGCAATTTTATATTGTTTTAAATTGTAATTATTGTACAAATATCGAAGTAAATGCTTCACAGACAAATTTATTGTTTTAATTTTACAAATTTCACTTAATTTTTTTTTCAAACTTTTTTCTCAGGTGACTTTTTTATATCATATAAATAACTTAAAATTAAGTATACATATTTACAATTTTTGTTTTTAAAAAAGGAACAAAATTCTTCCAAGGACTCGATTAAAAACAGTGACTTACAGAAATAACATAAAATTCTTTTTTACTTTTTTTTTTGTTTTGAATAGAGATTTGAAGTTTTCTTTTTTTTTTTTTTGTGCTAAATGAATAATTCATACGTTCTTCGTTGGGTTTTTTCCCGATTTTTCTCATTATTGACTTTGTTTTTAGTAAATGATTTCCTTAATGTGTTCATAGGCAGTGTTCATGATGCCCCAACTTAGGAACGCCCGTGAAGAATTGAACATGGAGCCGCGATAAAAATTTCGTATCGATCGGCCACGCTCTTTGTACACTTGATAGGCGACTGCGAACATATTTTGATGTGGATGGCCCATATTACTCTGCATGGAGACCTTTATCACATTAAATGGGTAAAATATAAAACTTAGCGAAGCACCGATAACGGCGCCAGCGACAAATTCCTGTGCAGTTCGGCTGGATTGAGTTGCCTACGGGATAGATTTTTAGAATTTCAATAAAAATACATGGATTTTGTGGGGCAAAATCTTACTCGGTGGGGAAGCCGCTCATTGGCTTCTTCTCTGAGCACAAAGAATAACGCATTCGATGGTCCGTTCCGCCACATTATTGGCACGATGCCTCTGTACAACTCCTGATAGCCGTGCTGCGTGAAAACGTACCTGAAATAGTTAAAATGTGAAGAAAGTCTCATCATAATCGAATAGCATTTTGGATACCTAAAAGATCCGGCAGTGTTTCTAAAATACTTGTGATACTTGGCATCGGCTAGCAGTGTTTGTACTCTTTCGAACGGCATCAGCGCAGCCTCAACTGTTCCCGACACAAGTCCTCCAATTACCTTTGCGAAATACGAATTCACACCGAAATCCTCGACAAGTGGCCTCCTTGTCCCGTCATACACGCCAAACATAAGTGACAGGGAGATCGTTTTTTGGGCTAGCGGAGGCGCAATTCCACGATAAAGATACGCGAAGCCCTCCTGCTTCAGCTGATTGAAGGCGTTCCCGATGTGTACACCGTGCAACATTTGCCTGAAGATCATTTTGTAAATGGGGTACGTCACCCCAATATTGATGAAGGCGGCGCCCCAGCCACACGCAAACTCCCGCCAATCGAACGCATTCACGTAGAAGTGCTTCCAATCGACGTCAACGAGGGGGCTACCAGTGGGTGCTCTTTTGTCCGCGATTTCCGGCATTTTCGGTTCGGTTGATGGCGTTTGGGCCACTTTACCTGACAATAACCTTACAGTTATGCTGCCGCACACCTCTTGGCATTGTTATTGAAACTAAATTTGCTGCGATTCGATGCTCATTATTAACTAATCGTTATCGAATATTCAATCGCGAGATTATGTCTTCATTCTCTTTATGGAAAACGTCACGGCCAGTGCAATTGTTGGGATATTATATAATGAAAACTTTAGGAAATTTGGCAAAAACTGTCGAACGCTAAGGACAATCGCTTGGATCAGTAAACAGAAAAAATTATGAGATTTTTACCACATGAATCGCGAAGTAAAAAAAATACGTTGGAAAAAATCAACCCAGTGAATCTGTTATGAATTCGTCTTTTGACACGCACGTAACACCCCAATAAACATGTCGTATGGAAATCCGTTTGCTTACGAGTTCGAAAACGACAGATCGCACTTATTGGACAATGCATATGTGTGCGTGCTTGTTTTTTGCTTTCAATATTCGTGCAATCTATTTTGTTATCTCTTTTCTATTATGTCAAGAAAAAAATAAATCGAAACTTACAGAATAAAACCTCAAAGTTACAAAAAACTATACTATCAAATTGGCATCAAATCGAAACACTACACTATCAAATTAACACCAAATTATGACGCGCAAACCACAGATATCGTACTACTAGATCGCGGCACTCGAACAATTCCATAGCAAAAATATGGGACAGCGTGACTATGGTTGTCTCATTTTTTGTTCGAACTTTAGTGATGTCAGATGTTCGAATCAACAAACTCAATAACACTTGAATTATATGTTTAACGTCGAACTCATAAGACTTATACACAGGTTTAGGGAATTGCATATTAATGTATGTGGCAGCTCTGAATATTAACATGAATAATCGGTATAGGGATTGAATAATATTCCGTCGGGGACCTGCATAAGCATTATTTTCCAGAATTTTAATTTCCCAGAGTTTACTAGCTTTGTCCCTTTTTTTCGTCATAGCTTTTTGACGTTTCAGTGGCCCATTTGAGATAGCAAATGGCTTGATCTAGTCTAATAGTACGATATCTGTGGCGCAAACCTTCAGAAGAAATCCACACAACCAAAACATATCGCATCGAAAAGGATTCGAAAATAGTAATTCTATGTCGAGGATTCGACAAAACGTTTATTGGGTATTTAAGACAAGATTGGTAAAAAAGGTATACAGTACCCCTGCGGCCGCATCTCGACCATTGCTAGCCGCTAGAGAGACTGTAATCTAGAGAGTGGACAAACGTGTTAGAATTTCCGCCGAGCTAAAACACAAGCGCGAAAAACTTTAAAAATTTGATTCATTGTTATAAATAATTGCCAAAAAACTGAAATCGGCTAATATAAGCAAAAAAACTAAGGTCTGAGGAACCAAAAAAATTTGGAAATTTGTAGTTGTTTTAATAAATTAAAATATTGTTTGCAGACTGTTCTAGTTGGGAGAAAAAGCTGTTCTAACTGGCCTAATATTGTTCTAATTTGAGTTCATTATACAGTAGGAATGTCGATTAAGTGTTGATGTCCAGTCTCTAGATTATAGTCTTTCTAGTAAATATTTTTCATGTGATATCAGCTACCATCCGCCCGCGTGCTAGCCGCTAATGCAAAAAATAAAATGAGATTAAACCGAATTTATTTTCGTTCTTTTACCAATACAAGCTACGGTCAGTATAATTTGATTCGATTCATTTAAAAGGAGCTGTCGAAAATCGCATACGGAAGTGTTGATTTGATAAGCTACATTTATCTGTGACTATGTGTAAATGATTGGAAGGCCCATGTGGCCGAAATCGAATGTGTAAACAGAACCCCCACTTCCTCGTCTTGCCTGTAATTTTGACAGTTTCGTTCATGGCCTGGCGCCCGGATCGGCTAATCTAAACAGCCTCTAAAGGAATTTTTCGAGTTAGCTTTTGAACAGAATGTTATACTGCTATCTGGCAAATGCTTAGTACCCGTAAATGACTGACCTAATGGATTTTTATCTACTTTCAGACCAGTAGGCAGTAATGGAAACGGACCTTTTTTTTCGAATTTTCTCACAATTTACTTTTGTAAATTTACTGGTTCACCTGACTCTCATTAGGGTTTTTTCCGCGGTTCGAATTACCCTAGGTTATTTTTGTACTGTCAAACTAATCCAAAATAAATAAGGTGTTTGTAAGGATAATTTACAAAAAAGACGCTTCTAACTATCCTTATTTAGTTAAATTTTTATCAAATACCATACCTAAATATGGAAGGTAGCAACAAAATAATCCAGCGATGCTATATCTGTGACCAACAGGTACTAAGGCTGGGCAAGAACATTTTCACGACTTCCACGAATCGTTCGAGAACTTTGATGATAAATTTGCTAGAGAATATGGTCGATAGGAAGCTGGTGAAAACATCAGATTTTTGTCTAGGATGTGCTGAATGTATCGAAAAGATCAACGAATACGATCTAGCGGTTGTTAAGGCACAGGAAGTTCAGGAATATTTGGTTCAACTTCTTCGCCAAACCGAAGAGAAATACCTGCAGAATGTCGTTCTGTTCTGTGACCAAACGCAGGATAATTCGGAGGGAAAACTACATGAATCTGAAGACGATGACTACGATATGAAATTCGAGGTGAAAGTTGAGGAACCGGAGTTTCGCATTGATAAAAGTGTGGAGCAACTCCGATCTGATGGTAAACTTTGGTTAATTTTGGATCGTCTGGAATAGTTTGGTTGTTTTGTTTTAGGAAAAGCTTATGAGATTCATTTCGTTTCGACGGAGTTAGAGGCGGAAAAACCCGATGGAACTGTGAATTTAGAAGATCAAGTTTATGAAACAGACTTTGGTCTACAGGAAATGGAAGATAGCGTCACGAAAAGAAGCGAAGATGATGCGGAGATCAAGGACAAGGAAGTCGACGAAGAATTGAAGCAGAATGAGATTAGCATTTCCTGTGAAGTGTGCGAGAAGACATTCGACACTGTCAAGCAGTTGCAGAAGCATGCCCGGAAACATAATTGTATTGAAAAGTTCATGTGCGATGTTTGTGGGGCGGGCTATAAAACAAAGAGTGCCCTTGATGTCCACGTAAGAACACACACCGGATACTCGCCATTTGTGTGCGAGGTGTGCGGAAAGAAATTCACGCAAAAAGGAGCCTTGACCCGTCACCGGCCCATACATACCGGCGAACGTCCTTATCAGTGCGACAAATGTGGGAAGCAGTTTATCCACTATTCATCGTTTCACATGCACAAATTGGCCCATGACGATATTCGGGAGAAGAAATGCGAAGTCTGCGGAATGCTTCTGCGTTCTACGTCGCATCTGAATCGTCATATGTTAGTCCACACCGGTCTGAAACCTCACGAGTGTCCGAAATGCGGACAAAGATTCGCGCAACGGTACAACATGACGTCACATTTAAAGTCACATCAAGGCATCCATCGTACGAAGAAATATCCGTGCACCAAATGTCGGAAGGGTTTCCATAAGGAGGAGAAACTGCTAGAGCATATCTCGTTGGACTCTTGCACTGCCCCTGAATCGACTATTTTGCTGGAATTGGATGTGGCCAATGAAGAGGATATCAAAATATTCGACGTCGCTTCGAATACTAGTATAATCGCTTCGAATTTAGTATAATTTTGTTTTTTTTTATTTTACTGTAATCTAATTCTAATTCGAAATAATAAATGATTCCTTAAGGTGTTGTCCCACATAAGTTCAAATGGCTTAAAAATTGTGAAAATGGAGATAAAAGAATGATATATCAGTGAGATAGAGAAAGTGCAATTGACATAAAATTGCGTGAAAAAAGGGGCGGAGAAAAAAATATGTATTTACAATTTAAGCGAAAAGTTACACCAAAAATATTTTTGAGCACTTTTGAAAAGTTACACCAAAAATATATGGCGCAAAATTTGAAAACAAAAATTGTTTTGGCGTTAATTATCGCAAAAAGTATTTTTCTTTTATTGTTTACAGGAAACTATACGAGTTGAGAAACATATTGTAGGTGTTTTTTTTGTCCAAAAATTAAAATCTTAACACTTAAGAGGACGAATTTTGACAGACAAACGCATATTTTTCGCTTACCTGGTCTAAAATTCGAGAACTTGCTTCAATTTTCAGTTCAAGTTTGTTCTGAAGTTTATCGTGTCGCTCTCTTTAGATAAGGATATTTAGCCACAGAAGATAGACATTTTCCTCTGCGATTTTCGACATATCCTTTTGGTTGAATGGAATAAAATTATACTAGCCGTAGCTTCCCATGCTTGTGTTGGTAAATAAACGAAGAAAAATTTCATTCACTCTCATGTTATTCTTTTGCATTACCGGCTAGCAATGGCCGAGACGTCGGCGGGTGGAGGGAAGAGGAAATTAGTTTAGAAACAAAGCGACGGGTGGTTCGAATTTTTGAAAAAGTTCAAATCTGTTGTGATTTCGTACTTACTAGTAATGAATGCGACCCTAGTGGATGGTGGGATGAAGGGAACTATGAAACTATTGAATCATGGACAGAAAAGAATAGAAAATGAATTGTGGGCGAGAGAGAAAATAAGTTGTAAGCTCAATTTTCAGACCATTTGAACTTATGTGCGACTATACCTTTAGACTTACAATTAGCAGATTTTTTTCGTAAGCACGTTTTTTTATTGGAAAAATTGGGCTGGTAGATCCAGATTTTTTCTAAAATTTCGCATTTTTTCTAAAATTTGGGTTGCAGGTTGCTTCAAAATATATTTTTTTCGTTTTAGAGTTATTTGTATCGAAAAAAAAGTTGAAAAAAATTTGAGGCTAATTTTCACTTGGGACTACAAATGTATTGATTAAAAAAACTGCGCCGCATTCTTTTTCAAAAATTTCGCCTACGGCAAACAGTAATGTTTTTTCCCCCTTGATCCATATACGATCTATTGCTCCTTTTGCCCCGAATATGCCCCAAAAAATGTGTCATAAAATTTGCTTTAGATTAGAATAGTCTGTAAACAATTTTTCAATTTCCTAAATCAACCACGACTTTCTAAATTTTTTTGATACCTCAAACAAATTTTTTTTTTACTTATATTAATCGATTTTAGCTATTTCGGCATTTATTTGTAACGAAAAATAAAATTTTTGAAAATTTTCCCGCTCGTTTTACAGTTTGGTGGCAATTTTTACACACCCTATTGTCCCACTCTCTAGCTAGATTATAGGCTCTCTAGTTCAATCTAAAGATGTTTGCGATGAATTTTGCTAAAATTTTTCTATAGAAGTATTAGATATAGGACTTGCGCCTACGTGTTTTTGATTGAAAATTGAAATATATAGATTGTATGTAATTGTCAAATCCTTCCGGGCATATTCTAAAAATCAAGAGATCAGTTAAAATTGATTGAAAAGTTCACCAAAAAAGCGACCGTTTTGGAAAACATGTAAACAGCACCTAAACAAAACGAAATTTTTTACAGACCTTTTAAAGCGTCCTCGACTGTTTGTTTTGACATTTCAGTTTTTCAGGCTGATGTAAATAAGAATTTTTTGCATAGAAATTATCTTGAATTCGACTGGATTTGCATAGAAAAAATGTTTGTTGTGAAAGATTTGATAAGATGAATTTAAATAAATAAAGTTCGTAAAGTGATTGAAACCGTAAACATTAGAAATAAGTGGAAGTTATGAATTTTAAGCCAGTGGTTACGTGTAAGTAACTTTCGTTTTTTACGCCCATTCCATTTTTTCTATGAATTGCAATTAGATTTTTATCAAATTCCGATTCAATTGCAGATTCCGGTGCTGGGCCCCTCTTTCGGTCCATTGAAAGTCACATCGCATCGTCAATTCCTGTGGACACTTGCGAATGGAAGCGTTCTCTGGGGCGACCGATAAAAAATGTTCGTCTCGAAGCGAGTTTTCAGCCCTTCGCCAAGGAGCCTCTGGAGAAATACAAGAAGGGCGACTGGAGTATTTTGGAGCACCCGGTTCTGCATATATTTGTGACGGAATGCAGTGTGAGTTAGCGGGGGCGGGTGACATGGTAGGAAAGGAGGGAGAGGGGTGGTTAAAACTTGTAGTTACGCCACTGTTTTTTTTTTACTTTATATCATATAGAAGTATATTAGATTTAGTACACCATTTGTAGCACATCGAACAAAACGTTGTTACAAAAATGAACTACACCAGGGTGTTAGGGATGACAAAAGATTTTCATTTCCGCATGTCCATCCGTCCGTCTGTGTGTCCATCTGTTTGTCTGTACGTCCGTGAGCACGATAACTTTCGAAAGGATTGAGCTAGAGACTTGAAATTTTGCATAGTTACGTTTCTCGTAAATGGCTAGGCTAAGTTTTTGAACGGGCAAAATCCGACCATTCCTGCTTCCCTTCCCCATACAAAGAAAACAGTTTTTTAGAAATTTCTCGAAAACGGTGAGTTGTATTGAAAAATTTATAAAGGCAAAATGTGTTTAGAATATAATTTTACATAACTTATCCATACATCAAGATCCAGTTAGACTACTGGTTCCCCCTCCCCCAAACAAATGGAATCATTTTTTTCTATTTTCTCGAAAACGGTGCATAATATCGAAAATTTTATAAAGACGAAATGTGTTTAGAATATGATTTGACATAACCGTTCTATACATCAAAATCCAATCGGGGGAATCTTTCTTCCCTTTCTCACATAAATGGATTTCCTTCCGCCCCCGATAAAGGCACAAACAAAAATAATGTCAAATAGTTTGAGATATTCTGATATTTCTCCCTAGTTTTCAAAGGATTTCAACATTTAAAAAACTCAACAAATTTTCTCATTTTAGGAAGTAGAAAACTACAAAGCGACACTAAAGGACGAAATCGACACGTGGCTCAAAACCCTACAATTCTTCGGCATCAGCGATTGGATGATTTTACTCGTCGAAACAATCGATATTCGAAAAACGAAGAATCTCCTGCCTAGGACATCCGTTCTGGATAAAATTCGCGTTGATTTCGCATCAAAAAACGGCGATCGCTGCATATCAGTCTTAAATCCAGCGAAATTCGAACAGAAATCGACCGAATCGTTCCGCTGTTTGGTACAAAGAATTCGCCATTTGATGCTGACGAGCTACAATAAAAACATCGTCAAATATGAGGAATTGATCCGAGCGAATCGTGAAAAACGCAACGTGAAAGAGGGTTGGAGTTTCGTTAAATACTTTTTGTTGCAGGAGCAATTGGCGTTCGTCCTAGAGAAATTGGAATTATATTCGGAGGCTTTGATTCAGTACGACGAGCTCGATGCGATGTTCTCGCAATTCATATTGAATTCAGTGTTCGGGGAGCGTCACAAATGGCTAGATATTTTCAGGAAGCCCCTCACCACATTTCATGGAATTTCCTTTAACAAAAAAGATGAATTTCAAACGCGAGAGAAAATCGTTGACGGATCAGTGACGCTGGTCGAGTTTCGTAACTACATTTTCGAGCGACAGTGCAGTCTTTTGCAGTTGTGCGATCGGCCAGCGGAGATTGGGGAGCGGTTGCTGCCGTTTTTGTTCTCTACTCTAAGGGAACAAGAGACGTTGAAGGTGGAGTCAACGGTCGGGGCTTTGACGTGTTGGGAGTTTGTTTGTTCGTTGGAGGTTTTAGAAATGTGTGATCAAACTATGGAAACGAAGGAGGTTTCTTGCTTTCAGCACTGCGCACCGATTTGGAATTTGGCCAAGGATAAGTTGTATGAATTGGGGAAACTTTGCGGGTTGCTGCCTGGTTGCAATCCAACGTCCCAGCAACTTCACACTGTCGTTCAGCTATCAGCTGGCATTGGGGATTCCTTCGCTCGACAAGAATTCCTTGATCCGACGCCACAAATTGAGAAAAAATCGCACTCGCCGTGCCGAAAGCCAAGGAAACGTGCCACCGAACAGTTAAAAGAGGCGCTCGGCTCGAATCAGACTTTTCAAAAACTCTATTTGGAACTCAGTGAGTTGGCCATCAGCACCTACAAACATGTGTCGCGATTAAGATCGGCTAGATTGGTTGGTTTGGACTTGGGGAACTTCTACTGTGCTCTCAATGAACCACACAAGGCTGTGGTGTTTTTCACAGATTTATTGCGTGAATTGAAATCGGAAAACTGGAATTACTTGGCAAGTCAAACGCTGTTAGAGCTTGCCAATTGCTATCGAAAAATGAACGATTTGTTGGCATACACAAAGACTTGCAGCTCGATTTCATGTTGCCTCGAGCTGGAGATACTCGTTCGCACGTTTTACTTTGATGAGTTTTTAAAAAGTTTAAAAGAAATTTCACAATCCCTAACCGTGGAAGATGGAGCGACGAATACGAATTTTGCATCCTTGGACGATCACTTTAAGGTGGTTAACGTGCGGGTATTAAACGATGCACAAATAAATCAGGTAAAAGTTTAAATTTCCTCGACATTTCTAACTAGTTTTAATGATTTTTTCCTACCACTCTGCAGGACGATTTAATTTCAGTTGAATTAACAATCGACAGTCACTTTCCGCGTGAAATATTCGTTGATAAAATTTGTCTGTCATATGAAATGAACGATTCGAAACGTACTCTGCAAAACGTGACGCCAGTGAATCCGATTTTCAATCGTCTGCCGATGTCGTTGCACTTGGACTACAAGCAGGATAACACGTTGGCGAGTGCGTCGGTGGCATGCAATGTGGAGAAGGTGAAACATCCAGTCAGGCGGACGAGTAGCACACGTCGGAAACAGTCGCCGTCGTTGCGATCGGATTTTACGAATAATGTGGCTGTTGAAAGTATTCCACTGCAACCCGGCATTAATACAATTGAATTGACAGCGAAAGCTACTCGTGTTGGTATTTGGAGATTCCAACAGGTGATTTTTTAGTTTAGTGAAATTTTTTTTTAGCTTTTTTGGGGGGCCCTAGTTTTTGGAAATTAACCATTTGGCACCGGAAGATTTCAATCGTGGAGCAAAGCGGGAGGGCGGGGGTGGGGGTAAGCAACTGAAAACATTTTCCGAGCACTCCTGAGTCCATTGAAGCAGTATTACAAAAAGGTCTTTCTGTCTCTCAGTCTGTTAGCCTGTAAAGTCTGTGAGTCTGTCAGTCGTTAAAATCTAAAAGTCTGTAAGGTCTAAATAAAAGTCTATAAAGTCTGTAAAGTCTATAAAGTCTATAAAGTCTATAAAGTCTATAAAGTCTATAAAGTCTATAAAGTCTATAAAGTCTATAAAGTCTATAAAGGCTATAAAGTCTATAAAGTCTATAAAGTCTATAAAGTCTATAAAGTCTATAAAGTCTATAAAGTCTATAAAGTCTATAAAGTCTATAAAGTCTATAAAGTCTATAAAGTCTATAAAGGCTATAAAGTCTATAAAGTCTATAAAGTCTATAAAGTCTATAAAGTCTATAAAGGCTATAAAGTCTATAAAGGCTATAAAGGCTATAAAGGCTATAAAGGCTATAAAGTCTATAAAGTCTATAAAGTCTATAAAGTCTATAAAGTCTATAAAGGCTATAAAGTCTATAAAGTCTGTCAGTCTATAAAGTCTATAAAGTCTATAAAGTCTGTCAGTCTATAAAACCAGTCAGTCTATAAAGTCTATAAAGTATAAAAGTCTATATTCTAAAAGTCTATATCGAGATATTATATCGTTATTTAAAAAAAATCGGTTTTTTGCGATTCTCTCGAAAACTAACGGGTTTTCGGTTCTTCAACGTAGAGGTGAATTGAAGAGAATAGTATTTGCCATAATTTCGTCTTGTACTATTATCTGCTATCTTTTACCGTTATTGAGATATTTTCATTGAAAAATGAAAAAAAATATTTTTTCCCGAATTGCTTGCAAGCTGATGGTTTTTCCAAACAAATACTTAAACGAAGAACTAAAAAAGGCCATGGTTACGATGCTCATGCCAAAATGAGAAGTGGGTGAAGTAAGGCTTTTAATGCCTCGAAGTTAATCCTAACGAGGCAAAGTGGCACTTGCAGGTAAACCCCAATTTATTTTTAGAATACAAAAAAAAAAAAAATGCGCCGCTGGCAAGATTTTTCGAAAACTTTGTATTTAAATGCGCTGCAGGTGATTTTATTTCAAGAAAAACACGCTGATAGTTTTGCATGCTCAAATATTCCTAACACTAGAATAGGGGCGGGCGTATGCTCCTTGCTGGTTACGCCACTGTTCCGACGTCAAATGTTCAGGCATTACTTTATTAACATTTTTTTCTATTCTAAATTTCCCAGCTTTCAATGATGATAAATAAACTGGAGTTCCTCTCAGATCAACTGTCACAGCAATTTAAAACTTTCGAAATATCAACGGAAAGCGCCAAGGCAGTCCTGAGCTTCAAGAATTTAATAGCTGGCATTGAGCAACCAATTTCACTTAGTGTTTCCGGCGGAAGTTTCATTTTTACACCGGATGCAAAAATCCTAATGAAATGTTCCAAGAATTTATTCGTTAGAATGGCCAAAACGGACCAACAACAAACAGAACAGGGAAAAGAATCCGAAAAACAAGAAGAAGAAAAATTCGTCAGTCAACTGTGGGTGCCGCTGACGAATTTCAAATCCTTTGAGATACGCCAAATACCTCTGGAAGTCCTGACCGATTTACCTGGCCGAAATATCGACAAACACATCGAGCAGAAGATTTCATTGACGTGTCCTTGGACGAGGAGTGAATCGCATATTCCGCTGCATTTCCTACCAGCGTTGACGGCGTCGTGTCGATTGCACACCTGTGGCACGCAGAAATTCCTTCAAGTTTGCCTGAAGGGTCTCGACGCTCATCTATTGCTCTCTGAAACGACAATGAAATGTGATGCCAAAGGGGTTATCCTTGTCGATCTTAATCCGAAGTCGCGGAATAAAATTGTGAGTTGGAAACTTGCGGTTTTGAAATTTCTCTTGAATAACATTTTTGTTTTCCTTGCAGAATATTTACAAAAATCTAACGGTTTCGTATTTGTGGGAACTGCAAGTGGAGCCCCTGAAGACGGAGAATGAATTGCCAGTGATTAAAGTGAATTTTTCTACTCATTATTCTAGTCTAGAAAATCCAGAGATTACAAGGAATTACGCGTGTTCTTTTGATGTTTTGGATTATAAAACTTTGTTTAGAATTCATGCTAGCTTAGAGCCGTCGGAATTGTGTCGTAAGATTGAAAATTTATTTAACAAATATTGAATGAATTTTGATCCATTTTGAATATTCCTAGGTGTTGGTTCCGTTTGCAATTTACATTTGAAAATTACTAAAGTTCAGGACAATCCTTTCACGGATTTAATGTATGAAGTTTTGGCTGATCAACATATGTGGGCGGTTTGCGGACGCACAGCGGGTATAGCAATATTTTTATTATTAATATTTTTCAGTTTAGATTTTTGTTTTTTTTTACAATAATGCAGGTGTCGTTTCTATGGATGATACAAACACTCAGTTAATATCGTTGGATGTTCTACCCTTAAGTGCTGGTTTTCTACCACTTCCGAATGTGCGGTTATCCAAATACATCTCGGGTGGTAAAAATAATAAAACTGAAGTTCATCCAAAATTGCAGCCATTCCCTCCAGGCCAAATTTATAACACGACGAAAAGTTTACAAATTCATGTTTTAGCTGGAAGCACTCAAGAATAAAATTTTGTAGTTGATTAAGCAGCGCTTTTGTTAAATTATTATTGGTTAATAAATTTATTATACTCGTATGATACAAAACAATTTGTTTTAATTGGTATAATAAAAAAAATCTCTATTGTGAACAGCACAAGACTTTCTCATACAAAATCTACGTCCGTCCGCGCGCAATTTACACTATAACCGGACTAAAAAAATATTAGTTTACATTAGAAAATGATTTTTTTCTTACAAAATTTGAAATATCTCGGTAACGGTAAAATATATTGGTTTACGGTGAAAGGCAAATTTATAGGTTACGGTGAAAGGCAAATTTAGACCATTTTAATATCTTTAATTCTTCCTTTACCTATTTTTATGAAGAATCGTTAGTTTGCAAGCAATTAGACAAAAATATTTTTCTTACATTATATTGAAAATATCTTAATAACGGTAAAAGGTAGCGGATAATGGTAGATAAAAAAATTGGGTCCATCGTGTTTCCCTTTAAAAAAAACCTTAATCGTAATCGTAATCATAATCGTAGTTATCCTTTTCCACAAATTTTCTTGAAAAAATCTCATCTGGAGGGTTTTAAGGTCGCTGAGTCTAATTCTGACGCTAAGAAGCCTGTAAGGATAACGGAAGGTTCTGTTAGGATAACGTGATTACCCCTTCTTCAAATTTTCTGGAAAAAATCTCACTCGGTGGGTTTTAGGCTCGCTGAGTCTGATTCTGACGCTAAGAAGCCTGTAAGGATAACGGAAGGTTCTGTTAGGATAACGTGATTACCCCTTCTTCAAATTTTCCGGAAAAAATCTCATCTGGCGGGTTTTGCCCAAACAATTAGATTGTCCTTTTTAGTGATTTTTTTCAAAAAAATTATCAAGTTTTTTTTTAGAAGATTTCTTTACATTTCTGCCTTGTACCGTAATTTGGTATCTCTTATGATTATCAAGATTTTCCATTAAATGGCGAAACTTTAGTATAATAAAGTCCATTTTCTGTTCACACTAGAAATAAACTAATAAAAATCATCTTCTATAAAACAATGAATTTATTTCTAGAAAAAATTTACACATTTGCCTTACAAAATATCGTATATATTTGTTATTGGTATAATTTTTATGTTTAGATTGATTTATACTAACAATAAAATTTTTAATTTTTTAGTGAGTACATCCAAAAAAGATACTTAAATGATTAAAAAAAATATATTTAAACAATATTAATATACAGCTATGCTTAATTGCGAATGTATTTATAAAACTATTCCGTTTTAACAATTGTCTGCCGTTCATGCTTGGCTATCGTTTCTAAATTTTGGATATGCTGGTGTAATTGACTACTGCCATGGTGGATATGACTTTGTGGTTGTTGTTGCTGTTGCTGGTGTTGTTCGGATTCATCTTCGATTGACGGACTTCGGCTGTTTTGCTGTTGTTGCGCCTGCGCATTGTGGATTTGCTCCAGTTTGATAACATCATGGTGGTCGCCATTGCCAACTAACGGTTCATAGAAATAAGATGGCGATTGCACTGGACTGTAAGTTGTAGAGTTCTCCGCCAGATGTTGCTGGTGGGCAGCCGCTGGAATTGCTGAGTTGTGATGGTGGTGATGTTGATGATGGAACAATTGATGTGATCCGGGAGGGGTTAGGGTTTGCTGTTGTTGTTGCTGATGCTGTTGTGTCATATATTTGTGCATGTAATTATTTCTAGCATTATGATTAATATCACAATTGCTTGGACTCACATTGTTGTTGGAATGGGCCGGCGACAGATTAGCCGCTGACATCAGGGGCGATGCATAGTGTAACGGTGACACATGTGAGCTCTGGCTAACGGGCGAAAGGCGTTGTTGATTATGAACGGGGGACATACTGACTGGTGTCGGTATATTGCTCGATTGAATTGTCGAAGCAGTTGTCATATTGCAAATGCTTGGAAGGGTTGTTGCGTGATTTGCCGTTAGGTTTCGAAGTTCTGGAAAATTAATGTTTTTTTTTTTGGATAAATAAACAAAATTGCAGTCGATTTAAATTACATTGAGAAAGCAAAGTGTATGTAGCTAGAGAATTTTTAAACTATTTACTTTTTTTAAAATGTTTTTTCTCTTTACCATTGACTGCTTCGCGCATTGATGGCGCTGCGCCCGACGAAATTGAACCACCTTTACCAGTTCCACTGTTGTCTGAGTTTTTGGTGCCCTTTGGTTTTCGCTTTCGTGTCTAAAAAATTTTGAAGAAATTCATATAAGCCGAGAAATTCCAATAGGATTATTTATTGCTAGAAGGTCGAGAAAACCATGAATCAGAAATGGTTCAATGGTTAAACACAAAAAATAGAAATTCATAAAGGTAGAACCTGAATCGTACGTCGATGCGTCCGTCATGCGTCCGTCACGTTGACAGTTCGAGTAAAATCAACGGGATGCTATGAGTACTCCCCTAATAATACGTTTTCCGATGCGGCAACCGCATAGAATAGGTCGAATTTCTACTTTTACATGCGGCAACGCACTTTCAATTACTTTCAATTTGTTCCATACTTAAATTGCTTAAATCGTAAACAAACAAAAAAGTTTGTTTACGATTTAAGCAATTTAAGTATGGAACAAATTGAAAGTAATTGTTTCAACGATAAACTAATAGAAGAAGTGCAAAACAATGAATTAACTCCAGATTCGTTGCCGTACCCAACTGTCACCGCATCGAACTGTCAACCGGACGCACGCATGACGGACGCATCGACGTACGATTCAGGTTCTAGCTTAAAGTTTCGAAGATTTTAAAAATGAGCTATAGTTGATAACCGCTAGCTAATTGAATTACGCATATGTTTTGTAACTATCAAAGTGTTAATCTGATTTTCTTGACACTTACCTGAATTGTATCCTTTTTCATGGAACTCGGCCGTTGGACATTATGTAATTTGTAATATAAACCGCATGCATTACAAACAGGATCTCCATGAGGATTTCTACGCCATAAAGATGTCTGCGTTGTCCGACAATTAGAACAGGATAGCCCGACGCGACGTGAAGCACTCTATTTAAAGAAATTTAAAAAATAAAATAAAATAAATACTGAAAACATGGAAAAAATAAATTTCAGGTTTCAGGAAAATATGCTTTAAAAAAACAGTAACAATTTATTGCACCCTATATTTTACTGCAATTTAGAAATTTTATGGGTTATAATTATTGGAAGAGCTGAAGATGTATAAAATTTGCCAAAGCAAATAATTATTTAATTGCATTTGGCGTTTTTAACATTTATTTATGGAAATTGAAGCGTTCGTCGTCCACACAGGATTTTTTTTCATATTTTTCAATAGAAGTATTCACTTTACTTCGCAAAATCGTCGCAAACATCGCAAACTGAGTTTGGCCGTTATATCCAGTCGATGAAAATCAGTTACCGAGAAATTGGTCGTTATGAAAATCAGTTATTTTTCTTTCTTTTAGAGCAAAACTGAAGGACATCGGCACGTGACCGGGACCTCTGGCGAGAGACATTCCGGCAGGCCAAGGCCGGAAACCGGTTGTAGTGCCGAGAGAGAGAGAGAGAAATTCGGCCTATGGTGATTGATTGTAATTATACTTGCATATATGGTGACCATATGTTTAAAATCAAGATACAGAACACAACAAAAATATAAATCAATTGAGCCCAATGTCCAATTTATATTGATACCTCAGACATGTATAAAAGTACTTAATAAGTTGTAGCAATAATACAGTATTTCGCTCTCGTTTTTCAGATGGGCGGCCATTTGTACACGTTCGATTCGGTCTCCATCTTGAATACATTACTTTCCCTCTATCGTAAAAAATCCAACATTTATTCACAATAGCATTTTTAGGTTAGAATTAAAATGGGTATGAACGCTTTTTGAAGTTTCGTACTAATCTAAATTGATATTTTTATTGATATTTTCTTTCAAACCATAAACTACGGTAAAATCATAAGTGTGTCCGGTCAAAAAGTCGGTTGATCGGTTTAACCCCACGGTTAGACGTGCGACTAGAAGTCGCATGCCGTATCTCATCTCAGGGAAATCGCTCGTGTAAACGCCAGTTGCATGCAAGCGGGGAAAATCGCAACTCAAGTCGTATGTAAAAACCTCATACAATCTGACCCCACGGTTAGACGTGCGACTAGAAGTCGCATGCGATTATCCCTCCTCCTACGTTTTTCAATTTGACAAGTGTTGCGATTTGCTCTGCTGTCTTGCGACATTGCATGTGACTTCAGTTGAAAAATGTCAAACGCAAGAAAACAAACAAAGTTTTTAGCCGCAGTAAGCTAGAAAAATGATAGAAATCGCAGAAAAGTCTGCCAAAAACTATGAAGGCTCATAAATATCTTCTCTCGATGCTCCAGACTTCCGACTCGGATTTATTTTCTTTTTTTTCGTGAACATACGTCGTTCGTAAATTTCTCAACTTTTTCTTCACTTCCTCGCTTGTGAGTTTCAATTCCGCGCCGATTTGTTCATACGCCTGGCTCTTGAGATCGTTTCTACGATACAATTTCGAGGCAGTCTTCCAGAGGCACTCTCTTTCCCGGCACAAATTCATTAATTTCAAAATTTCACTTCTACTCAACTTATTTTCTGCCCTTGTGAAATCAGACATAACCTTAAATGTCAAATCATTTGCAGTTCCAGTCGCAGCTCAGATTGTATGAGGTTTTTACATACGACTTGAGTTGCAATTTTCCCCGCTTGCATGCAACTGGCGTTTACACGAGCGATTTCCCTGAGATGAGATACGGCATGCGACTTCTAGTCGCACGTCTAACCGTGGGGTGAGCTGCGACTGGAACTGCAAATGATTTGACATTTAAGGTTATGTCTGATTTCACAAGGGCAGAAAATAAGTTGAGTAGAAGTAAAATTTTAAAATTAATAAATTTGTACTGGGAAAGAGAGTGCCTTTGGAAGACTGCCTCGAAATTGTATCGTAGAAACGATCTCAAGAGGCAGGCGTATGAACAAATCGGCGCGGAATTGAAACTCACAAGCGAGGAAGTGAAGAAAAAGTTGAGAAATTTACGAACGACGTATGTTCACGAAAAAAAAGAAAATATATCCGAGTCGGAAGTCTGGAGCATCGACAGAAGATATTTATGAGCCTTCATAGTTTTTGGCAGACTTTTCTGCGATTTCTATCATTTTTATAGCTTACTGCGGCTAATAACTTTGTTTGTTTTCTTGCGTTTGACATTTTTCAACTGAAGTCACATGCAATGTCGCAAGACAGCAGAGCAAATCGCAACACCTGTCAAATTGAAAAACGTAGTAGGAGGGATAATCGCATGCGACTTCTAGTCGCACATCTAACCGTGGGGTTAGTCTCTTTCTCCGGTCAAACCTTACAAATCCGGTTAAAGTAGACCGGAATTGCGTCAAAATGACAACACAGGTTATAGAAAGGTGGGGTTTTTTCAAAGCAATTTTACGACAAATTTCTAAGAATCGAGGAGTTTTTTTCCCTTTTTGTAAATATTTGTGAAAACCGTTAAATTTTAATGATGCGCCAAAAATCAATTGTATTTTGTTTTACTCGAAGAAACACAGTAAAATAGTGGGGCAAAAAATGTCACTGCAATTAGGAAAATTTAATAATTTAATAAAACTAATGATTTTTAATGATCATCAAACCAAATTTTTTTGTGGAGCAACTTATTTTAGGTCTCGATTAGAGACAAATTGGGATTTTTTTCATGGCCTGCCATTAAAATGACGATTGCAGACATACTTTTTGCAAACAATTATGCCCAAGACATCAGAAAAAGTTTGACAGATGCTGTTGCCAGAAAACGTTTTAATGGCAGGCCATGAAGAAAATCGCAATTTATGTCTAACCGAGACGAGGTATTAGAACAAAATTTTTGAAAGTGAAGCAGACTTTTTTCACATTTTTTTTTTATATTTCAATTATTTTTTTGCTATTTTTGTTTTTGTTTTAAAAAAAGTAATTTAAATGTTAACGTACCAATCGCCGGCTTGTTTTTTCCTCTGTCACACGACTCGGCAATGGACTAAACGCATAGTAGCTCTTATAGAAATCGCCTTGTTCAGCGGCCACTGTAATCAATGATTTAACAATATTAACTGCTCATTATTTATTCATATTTTTAATGTATTTCATTATAAATAATATATCAAAAAAATATAAAGCTTTCTCATTCCAAAATTAATTATTTTATATTTTCTTTTAGTTAAATTGTTAGAAGAAAGACATCAAATACTACTTTGTAAATAGAGAGCGTATGATGAGAAATAATAATTAAAATTGATAAACGAGCATCAATACAATAATATTATGAAATTAAAAAAAAAACACAAATGAAAGAGTTCGCACTCCTTTCATTTCTGAAGAGTTATAATAAATTCAATTAATTACACAGAGCTTGTGGCGGATTTCTATAAGAAATTACTTCAGTCGGCGGTTAAAGAGTTTTTTTTTCAAAAATTTTGTTCATATCATTTATTTACTATTACTATTTTTGGATAAAATTATTATTTTAAAAAAAGAAAACACAATTAAAACAAAAAACAGCAAAAAAACTAAACATTGTTAGGAAATAATTTGTTTTGATTTCTTTTTTTTGTTTGTTTTTGTGTGTGTGTGTGAAATTTATATCAAAAATTATAATTTACCAATCGTCTCGGTTGTTTAACTAATGGTCGATTCATGCCATTCATTTTATGATATAATCCGCAAGCATTGCACAAATAATGTCCGGTATTGTCGCGTCGCCATAATGGTGTTGAAATAGCACCACAATTAACACATTCTCGGCCCTCCGTAAAGATATCAGCCTCAATGTACGCTTTAATGTGATTTTTTTTATATTTTTAAATAATTTATTATAATTGTTACACGAAAAAACAATGTTTTAATTGAATTTATTATAAACTAGAAAAAAAAACTATTTTTAAATTTTTTTTTACAAAGTAGTATAAGGAAAAAATATTTTCGAGAAGTTTTTTTTTTATATATTAGTATTAGTTGTTGATCTCATAAGAGGTAGGTTGTGTTATCATTACCGCTACTGGACTGTTACCGTTAGTATGGGAATAAAGTTTGATTTTTTGCAGTAACAATTTACTACACTACAGGGAAAGATGGTTGAAAGAATACTTAAATACTTTCAAAGATAGGAAAAACGGTTATGGATTCGTTCTTAAATAATAAATTTGTAATACTTTTAGTTAAAAATAGTATTTTTTATATTCTCACTTCATAAAAAGAAGAGCCGTTTCAAATTTCAAGTCTTTAGCTCAATCCTTTCATGAGTTATCGTATATAAAAAAACGTCATGGTAATTTTCGATTTCTGTCTCCTCCTTGATTATGCTTTTTGTAAAGGATTTATTAAACCGCCCCACTAACCACTACCAAAGATTAGATAACTAAAGATAAGAAACAACAGAATTTTGCGTAGAACTTTTAAAATGTGTGGAAAATACTCTGGATCTATGAATCTAAATCAAGCAACGAATTGTATTTAAATATTTTATTGATTTTTCTACAGTTAAGCGTCAAAATATAAGAGAAAAAAAAATCGCCATACTAAAGATTCTATTTCCGGTGGCGGATTTTCTTGGGTCTCTAAAATTTGTTCCAGGTTTCTTATCTTTATTTACCTAATCTTTGCCACTACCTTATAATAGTTGTTCCCATCCAACGGAATACTTTTTTTTTCGGGAAAAAATTGTGGAATTTGTTTAGCTCGTCGAAAGATAGCAGGGTGGCAAAAGGGGGCGTGTCGCATTTAGGGGCGGTAAATTTTAGTCTATGACAGAAAATTCCACGAAAACATTGGCTATTTTCTCTGAGAAAACACCTAGGGCGACAAAATTTAATATCCACCAACCTATAATCTCCCTAATGTTTCCTTAATATCCCCCAAAACCCAGAATTTGGGAGTAGGCATTTAAATTTTTGGCCTTTTCCATGGTTCTTCCGGCGAAAAATTGGAGCGGGTTTGTTTGTGATTTTTGACAATTTTTTATCTAGTTCTGTTTTATGAACCAAAATTTTCCGCCCTAAAATGTTCTGCCTTGTACCCTCTGCACCTTCCTTTTCGCTTTGTTAATTTTTAGACCCGCGATTTTTTGAGTTTTAGTTTTCATAAATTTTTCGGTACGTCTTGGGCAGTTTTCGAGAGAACCGGAAAAATCTTGTTCATTTAACACGTTGACTGTCATGCGAGATGGACTTGGTCTCACATTAAAATGGGCACCTCAGTCCGTGTGAGACACATGTGGTCTCAGAGCACCTTACTTTAGTACAAATTGCGTGGTGAAGCATTGGATGCAAAAACTGATGGGGAAAAAATAGACGGTCTGGTAAACATTTTTTGACATTTGCTCTATGGATTTTGTGAGTCCAATGTGGAACCAAAAGCGGTATATTTCGAAAATTTGTAAAAATAATATAATTTCAAGGCAATTCATAAAAAAAGTCTACTGGTCCGATTTTTTCGCTTCCATGGTGGCAGTCAACGTGTTAAAAGACCGAGAGGGATAACAGTCGATTGAAAATGAGAACCATCGCGTTTTTTTTTACAAAATAGTAAAAAATGAAGAATTATTGAAATATTTATTTATAAAACCAGTTTTGTTGGGGATTTTTAGAAACTACGTAAAATTGTTATTTGGAGATCATTTCGAATTGACTTTTATTATAAAATAAAATCAATAAAAGATTTTTTTAACCGTAAATATTGTTAGTAAATAAAAGATAAAATTATTTAGTGTCCAGGAGCATGTAGTACGAGTTATTATCCCAAAACAATAAAGAAATTGAATTTTTTTTACTTACTTGCTGAAAGCGAAGCAGACGCTATATTATGTGAGTCTCCAACAGATCGTACACGATTGGAATTCGAAAGGATATTTCCTGATTGAGCGCCATAATTGATCGTTGATCCATCGTAGGCAGTATTTGGCCATGAATCGGTCTGAAATCAAGTGGAAATTAAGGATTCTGTCGACACTAGGAGGACATTTTAAATTGAAACTCACCTGAGTCCTGTAATTGGATAATGGTGCATAGTGATTCGTTCTCGAGTTTGGTGAGTAGTTATTCACGCTGGTTGTTATCCGCTGGAAGCCTGGAAGTGCTCCAGGCTTGGGACTATTGTAGTCCTCACCCATTAGGTTCGCTCCTGCTGACCACATTTGAGATCCGTCGTGCGGTGGACTTTCGTTGAAAAACTGCATTCCAGGATTCCCTGCAGAAAACGACGTTCGATGGTATTGTGGACTGGACAAAAAAAAACAAATTATATATTTTTGATTGAAGCGCAAAATGACTATTGATTTTTGATGATTTAAAATATTACAAAAATTTAAGATCGCGCTAAGCAGGTGATCGACATCCACTTGATTTTGATCTGGAATCAAACACGCGACAAATAAATCTTTCGATCGATTGAAAAATGATTGGACTTTCAAAAAGTGTAATGACGAAAATGCAAAGAAAATATTAATTTTGAAAGGAATAATAAACACAACTCCTTAATACCATTCAAGTGCGCAAAATGCGGCTGGAGTTTGTATAACGAAACCAGAAGCAAAACTCGAAATAGAAGAAATAAATGAAACGGATGTGGCTTTAATATTTTGTTATGCGGCTACTGAATTGTCAGCACTTTGAATGAGTCTTTAAGAATGACTTGTTTTATAAACAAAAATTTTTAAAATGTTTCGGTCACCAGTTTGCACAGGGTGGTCTCCGGGATCAATTTACAAATCAATGATACCTTTTCGGGCATCATTATATAAACTACAAATGGGTGAATGGAAAGCAGCGGAAAGAAATGAAGAGTTTGTAATTTGACAAAAAAGATACTTTGATGGGATCACGTGTGGGATTGTTAAACATCTTCTAATTAACTCGTATTTTAAATTTTATTAGTAGGATTTAGGAAGTTCTACTAGGATTGGATTGAAAGGTCGGGGAATCAAATCAAATTTTTGAATATCCAAAATCATTGTAGAGTTATTTTAGAGAAGAATTAATTTTTACTTTCTTATACAAAGTATAATTAAGTATTCTATTTATGAAAAACACTACCCGAGCACGACTGAGTCGATTGGAGCATTATTACAAAAATGTTTTTTCTGTTTGCTGGTCTATCAGTCTACCAGTCTATCAGCCTATCAGTCTATCAGTCTATCAGTCTATCAGTCTATCAGTCTATCAGTCTATCAGTCTATCAGTCTATCAGTCTATCAGTCTATCAGTCTATCAGTCTATCAGTCTATCAGTCTATCAGTCTATCAGTCTATCAGTCTATCAGTCTATCAGTCTATCAGTCTATCAGTCTATCAGTCTATCAGTCTATCAGTCTATCAGTCTATCAGTCTATCAGTCTATCAGTCTATCAGTCTATCAGTCTATCAGTCTATCAGTCTATCAGTCTATCAGTCTATCAATCTGTCAGTCTGTCAGTCCATTAGTCTCTCAGTCTGTATGTCTGTCAGTCTGTGTATAAGATTTCTCAAAAACTAATACAGCTAGAGCCCTGAAATCTTACAGGCACGCTTGGTCCTTCGGCTATCCCTTTCTAGAGGAACTCCATGAGGCAGGAATTCAGGGCTGGGAGCCGATTTGGAAATATATAGCACTGGCGGGATGGCTAAACAACCGTACTTGAGCTCAATCTGCTCCAGCGAGGGGCATCGGAGGTGTACAATGGGCCCAACTTGAGGCCTGCGTGCGTGGGGTGCCCTGGTGAGCCCCCCTCCTATCAAACCAACCAACCAAGGTAACGATTCTATCAACTTTTGGTGGAAAGTCGTTAACCGAAAGTAACCAAAATGGCGGATTTTTAAATATCGCTATTTTGTTTTTCGCCATTTCCTCCTAAACTACGTACTTTGTAGTAGCCTTAAGGTGCCGCTTCACATGAGAGTGAATACGCGAGTAATTCTCAAAAACTCTCGCAGAGTTACTCGCAGGAGGTTGTCCATTTGAGAGTTAATTTCGGCGATTTTTCTCTTTCCAAAACCAATATCTTGATTTTTTTGACATCTTGCTTTGGAGAGTTCTCGAGAGCTACTAGCGAAATTCAAACGCCGTTCGTATCTGTCGAGCAACTCCCCGAGAGTTCAGTGCGTGCGTGTCGACTAGAGAGTAGAATCACTTTTGACAGCCCGCAGAGACTAGCTCGCGAGTTTCTGCGAGCGACTCTCAGAGACGTGTCCATTTGCGAGTAGCTGCTATCGAGAGGTTCTCGCCGGCATTTACTCTCATGTGGAGCGGCACCTTTATGCAGGACAAAAATTGGAGACATACCTTCCTCTGTTAATGGAGCTTCATATCTCAAGCCGTGATCGAGATACACCGTTATTTAAAAAAAAGGTTTTTTTTATCCCGAAAAATACCGGGTTTTCGGTGGTTGTATTTCGGTGGCCTAGGCCAAACTAGTTCGTCCTAATAGAAAAACGCACGCTCTAGGATAAACTGTCGGCTCACCGAATTAATGTATAGTGAATTAACATACAGAACCCCCATTTGAATTCCCCCTTAAGGTTTTCGTTTTAAAATATTTTATGAGGAGAGAGGGGTGTGCGATTGGGGAAGGAGTGTGGGTGGTCGAGAGAGGGGTGTGAGGGCAGGTCGCGGGAGGCGCTTTTATTTAGAAAGGAAAATCTAAAGGCGGGATTCATTTTTTGTCTGTACGTTAATTCACAATACATTATTTCGGCCGCGGCCTCCCCTTTTCCAACCACCCACACTCCTTTCCCAATCACACACCCCTCCCCCTCCCTAAATACAATATTTTAAAAACAAAACATAAAGGCGGGATTCATTTTTTGTCTGTACGTTAATTCACTATACATTAATTCGGTGACAAACAGAAGTTCTCGGAGCAAGCAAAAACTTAAGAAAAGATTCCAAAAAACCAAAATATCTAAGTATTATTAAACTTTCTTCCGTTGGGCAGGTTTTTTTTCTAAAAAAGTTCATCTATGGTAGGTTTTTTTTTAAGTTGAATTTTTTCTTATCAAAATTTTATAGAACTTTTTTTTAACACTCTTAAAAAATGAATTCCCAAAACTACATGTTCAAAATTTATAAAATCACCTTAAAAATTAAATATAGAACCTAAGACACCGATTGATTTGAAACTCCAACGACACTTTGCAACAATAAGACTAACTGCACATTTCTCTGAAGCATGATGGGACCAACAATTGTAAGCTACATTCGTCATAATCACCTATGCTCGATATTATGCATCATAGATGGAAGAACAAAGCTTTTCGAAGAAGCAAATGTGGATATTACCCACCTATAAGTTTTGTATTGACTTAATTCTTGCTTTGTATTTTTTTTTGTCCCATGTGTTGCCTAAATTCGTTACGGGGAGAGAGGCAACATGACTGGAGGCTTGTTACTTGTTTACAAGAGACCTGGTCTTTTCACCTGGTCTGTCGTCGGCTGCAGTAAGTCTTTTTTCTTAAAAAAACACAATAAAACAATAGAAAAGCATAGGAAAGTTAATAACAAGAAAAAGAAAAAATTAATAAAAATGAAACCAAACTGGCCAATTGTTGGTAGCTACTTAAGACGTATGGCACATTAGTACTCTGGGCAATAAAACCAGTCCACATGAACTTTACTTGATGTGCGGGAGTCAAAATAGCCACTAGACCGCCAGTTAATTATTATTATTATAGGGTGGCACGGGCCCCGAGAAGGGCATGATTTTGTTTTTGAATTTTGTTATAAAATGCTAGCACATTGACACTTCCAACTTATTTGTAAGATTCCGTCTGTTTTTCTGTTCGTCTGTCAATCTGTCTGTCCGTGAGTACCAACCCTTCCGAAAATATTGAGCTAGAAACTTGAAATTTAGTATACAGGTAAACATCCTACAACGAGGATTCGCTACAACGCGGTTTCGCTACAACGCGGTTTCGCCACAATGCGGTTTCGCTACAACGCGGTTGGAAAAATGCAGAAATTTTCCTACAACGCGATTTTCGCCCCAACGCGGCTCATAAATTATATTTTTCATGTAAACGCAGAGCGAAATATTCGCTATCTTCGCATTATAAATTTTATGTAGATACAATACTTCTTATGCAATTGCAACGACGCACAAGCCAAAAAAAATATATTCACAATACACTTTAAACTACGTTAAGTGTGTAATGTGAAATTGTGCACACTTTTTTCGTATTAGCCCTCATATTGTTTTTTTTGCAATATGCTTGTTTAATATTGAATTTTAATTTTACTGTGAATTTTTTTTCATTTTGTGCTGTTTGCACTAACGAAATTTAGCAACCTTGTACAATTTAAATGATTTAAGTTCCATAATCTCTGCGGTTTAAGAAGGCTAATCGCAATTTTTTTTGAGAATAGTACGCCCAAACTGATGTCAATTACTGATATCAATATCTGATCTCAATGTCAATTTAGTTTCACCATAAAAAAGACAAGTTTTTTATTATTAGAAATCGAACCCCCATTTTTATATGGAGTCAGTGTTTCCTACAACGCGATTTCCTACGACGCGGTTTCCTACAACGCGGCATTTTCCAGGAACCTAACTGCCGCATTGTAGGCGGTTTACTTGTAGTTGCGTTTTCGTAAATAGCAAGGCTAAGTTCCTGAAAGGGCAAAATCTGAACATTCTTTCCCCCTCTCCCCTACGATCGAACCAGTTTTTTACGATTTTCTCGAAAACGGTGAGTCGTATTGAAAAATTTATTAAGGTAAAATGTGTTTAGAATATGATTTTTCATAACTTATCTATGCTGCAAAATCCAGTTGGACCACTCCTTCCTTCCACCTTCATACAAGTTGAATACTCTTTTTATAAATACAGTAATCCCTCCAACTGCGCGATAGATACGTTCCACAAAAAGAGCGCGCAAACCGAAACCGCGCACTGTGAACCTTACTTTGAATGAAATTTTGGGGTTAGGAATATGTTTTTTTAAGCGAAAATTATCGCGCAGTTCTAAATTTTGGTATTAAAAACTTAACCGCGCAGTTGCGACTCGCGCAGTTGCGAAACTCTGCAGTTGCGAAACCGCGCAGTTGCGAAACCCCGCAGTTGCGAAACCGCGCAGTTAAAAACCGCGCAGTTGGAGGGATTACTGTATGGTTTTACATCAAAAAATGCACATAACCAAATTTTCTACGTTTTTTGCTTTAACGGTTTATACGTATCTGTAACAGTTCTCAGCATATTTAAACAAAATTAAATTTTTTGAAAATTTCTCAGTTTTCTGATTTTTTTTCGAAAACTAGGCGTTTTTACGAATAAATGCATATACCCGGATTCAAAGGAAATTCAATTCCTTGCATTCGAGAAAGCGTTGAGCTAGCGATTTGAAATTTTTTGTGGAAGAATTTTACCACAATCGTAGTTTTCTATTAAATTTTGAAAAAGTAACATTACCCGTTCCTCACATACATTTTTTTTCAAAAAAATAACGTTTTTGAAAATTTTACGAAAGTAGGGGAAACTGGGGCACATTCGGCAAATTTTTTTCAAAGTCATATCCTGCCAAATTCGTTTGATGAATTTGAAAATCTTGAAATTTCGTAAAAACTTTGAATATGTTCCAAACCCCAAAATTTCATACAAAGTAAGGTTCACAGTGCGCGGTTTCGATTTTCGCGCTCTTTTTGTGGAACGTATCTACCGCACAGTTGGAGGGATTACTGTATCTCTAACGGTGCTTGAGTAGTTTCGAAAGATGTTACTTTTTACAATTTTTTTCCTAAAATAAATATTGCTGAGGAAAGTTTTGTGTTGATCACAATTGATATTTTTTTTCTCTGCGGGTACTGTTTCCGATTGAAGTTACGAATTTTTTGACAACTTTCATCTTTCCTTTTCAAAAACTGACCTACCTTTGATGGTTCCACCCTACAACCTAAAGTCCGTTTTACTATTTTCCGATGCTTTTGAATAGCAAATGTTTTTCACTGTTCAAATGGATCATTTGACGCGTTTTCTGCGTTCTTAATTAACATTTCGTCGAATGTTTTAACTAATATGCAACAAACTAGGCAATGTTCAAGTAGCGGACAAATACGTGAATAGCAACTTTTGTCAGATATGATGGTAAAATAATGACCACAACATGCATAAAGTGATGTTTTCCCGCTCAACAACTGTAACTTTAATTTGAATTGGGTTGACAAGTTTTCAGCACGTGGCCGCAATTCATTTGAATTGTTAGCCAGCCTGCATTTTCCTAATGATCGCACCGATGATCATAACCTGAAGAGTATGCCCTGACACGAAGCATAATCGAAGGTAGCATGAATGTAACTTATGATCTTTATAATTGCACAAACAATGAGTTAAAGTCCGAATGAGTAATTGAGTCCAAAATTCATAATGAATTTCAGTTATTAAGGCAACGATCGGTCATAAATGGATCGTAAAAAAAAAACTCATGACGTCATGTGTTTTATTAAAACTTTTATTTATGCGTTTTTTTTCGATATTGTTGTTGTGTGTTTTTCTTCAAAAGTTGGCCCAAGCCACAGGGCTACAATCGATGTTATGATGACGGTGGATGAAGCACTATGTGTGTACTTATAGCATATCAAATAACAATAACAGTGACAAATAATGTGATCCTCTTACAGCTTCTTCGTCGTCGTTGTTGTCGAAGAAAATCCCCTTTGAATGAAATGATCCGAAAGCGTGAATCCAAAGGGTAACCGCGATCTCCTATGGGAGTTGGATTTTCGTAGACTTGGCCGTTTTTTTTACCATCATGGAATCGTAAAGAGTTTCATTGTTTACTGTCGTAATTATTCTCAATTCTTTTTATTCGTCTGGATTGGTATTCATAAACAGATTTTCAAGTTTCCACCAGAGATCCCCGATGGTTTGCAGTTTTTTTTCTCGACATTCCAGTTTGAAACAGATTTCTTCAATATACACGAACGAACTCCTCCTGGTTGGACACTTGACCGGCATCTCAATGCAATTAATTTAGTTTTTTTTTCTTCAAAAAATTTCTTTTAGTTCTGGTCTTCTGTGATTTTTAGTTTTTTGCCAGTGAATGAAGGTGTAATTTAAAACTCGGAGACATCGTTATAAAAAGGAAGTTTAAATTCGTCAATCCAAGAAACGACACTTTTGACTTGGGGTTGTCTAAGTCCGAGCGCAAGAAAAAAATATTCTTGAAAATTTAATAAACTACAGAGTGATGATGGGAAGATAAGACAAAATAACCCATAAAGTTTCGGTTTCTTGTATATAAAAAATTATTGGCGGATCTAAGTTACGAACAGATATGATATTTAAGAAAACACTTGTTTGAATGCTGTGAATTACGGTTTTTTTGTCATATAAAGGTGCACATGTGTTTTGACTGATAAATCATATTACCTAGCATCGGTTGAGGTTTTTTTTTCTTGGTTTTCTAGAAGATTTGAAAGCTGAAAATATACTTTGGTTGGGAACGTAATTGCAATCTGACACAATTACGTGATATTCAAAAAGTCGTTGACTTCTGAGTAAAGTTGAAGGTCGTAAAACTTTGGTTATCTTACGGATTTTTTTAAATTTTTTTGCGAATGAATAAATGTGCCAAATATTTCTACTGAGGATCACTGGTGATCGTGTTGAAATTTTGCTCAAAACAGGCTTTTATCAAATGATAAAACTTTTCCGAAAATGGGAAAACTTGAACCACCACTCCCTTCTCACCCATGCAAATATAAAAACATAACAAAAGCTATAATTGCCAATCTGGCAATCATTGGAGACCCGTATGGTGATATCCGTATCAAAATTCGAACAGTTGTACCAAAATTCCAGTTTGAAGTCAAACTTTCCAATAAGATTTTTTAAAATTTATTCCAATCGGATTTTGATGTATGGGAGTTTTATGTAGAATCATATCCTAAATAACTTTTGTTCTTGCACTTTTTTGATAGGATGCACCGTTTTTAAGATATTCGCAAAAAACATTTTCGTTTGTATGGGGGGTACCCCCCCTAATGGTCCATTTTTGCCCATTAACGAACTTGGCCTCGCATTTTACGAAAAACGGATCTGCTCAAAATTTCAAGAGTCTAGCTCAATTTTAAACACACTGGTGTAACTCATTTTTTTGTGTGATGACGGGATCTTGGCGTTACAAACGGTAAGGCAAAGTTAATATACCCTTTGGTTTCACCATACGGGCATAAATATAGTATCTGATTTATGAAGACAAAATTTATTTAGAATATGATTTTACATAACTGTCCCATACATCAAAATTCAATCGCACCACTCCTCTTTCTCATACAAATGGAATTATCTCAAAATTATCTCGAAATTATCTCGAAATTATCTCGAAAACGGTTCATTTTTTCAAAAAAAAAAAATGTTTAGACAAAAAGTGTTAATATGATTCCACATAATCGGTCCACATATCAGAATTCAATCGGACCACTTCTTCTCCCCTCTCCCATACAAATGGAAAATATTTCCGCGATTTTGTCGAAAACGGTTTATTTATTCCAAAAACGCGCGCTGTAGGGTTCTATAACCGCTTTCGAATGCAAAACGCGTCAAAATCGGATAAGATTTACTGGTAGTAGTCGGTCTTACAATATATGTCTCCCGGCCGTGCGGGATTCCGTTATGATTTCGGTTTTTATAGTGATTTCAACACCGTTTTTCATATGTAAAATCGGTAATATATGTAAGAAAGATAAAACATTAAAAATATGCCATAGACGAATTTAATTATAAAACCGATATGGCGCAAGTCAAAATTTGTGAAAAAATGCGCCGCAGGTGACAATTGCAATCTTTTAAGGTGGAATTTGTTGAAAAATTCTAACAGTTGGGGATTATTTCTTAAAAAATTGAGGTTGCTTCATTAAGCTTGTTTTCGGTCGATTGACTGGATGAAATCTTTAGTCGACCAAAAATTACTACATAGGCCGACATTCAATCTGGTGCAGAGGATAGAAGAATTTTTTCTGGATAATTCTGACGGTAGTTTGGCTGAGATATGAAGGAAAAAAGAATTGGTGATTTCCAAATTTTAAATATTAAAACCAATTTATGAGTCATACTTCATATCTGAAAAAGTAGAGTTGGTGCAGCCAAAATACTACCAGATTCGGATTCAGCGACCCCAAATTATCCAGAAAAGACTCTTATATCGTTTGTACAAAATTGAGTGTCGGCCTATATAATAATCTTTGGAGACTAAAAACTATTACACGCAGAGAAAAAGAAAATCAGTTGTTGTGATCAACACAAAACTTTCTTCTGCGATATTTAGTTTCGGAAAAAAATATGTAAAAAATAATATTTTTTCAAATATCTTGAGAATCGTTAAAGATACGTAAAAAGGCAAAATATGTAGAAAATTTTATATCCTTGAAATTTTGTTATATGCATTTTTTCCCAAAGGCGCATAGTTTTTGAGAAATTTTCAAAAAAACTGTATTAAAAAAAATGTATGGGAGAAACCCGTTATAGCTGAAGTTAATTTTCGAAAAGTTAATAAAAAATTACGACTTTCGTAAAATCCATTTATAAAAAAATTCAAGTCGCTAGCTCAATGCGTTCTCGGGTTAGTTAAGATACGTAAAACGAGCAAATCGACAGACAGACCGACAGATCGACAGACAAACTGACAAACAGACCGACAGAGAGACCGATAGACCAACAAACCGACAGATCGACAGACCGACAGACCGACAGACCGATATACCGACAGACCGACAGACCGACAGACCGACAGACCGACAGACCGACAGACCGACAGACCGACAGACCGACAAACCGACAGACCGACAAGCCGACAGACAGGCAGGTTTTTGAAGAGCTAAATTTAATAAAAAAGGCTTTTACCATTTATGTGGCTTATCAGATCCCAAAATTATTAAAAAAAATATAACTTAAAGAAAAGTTTTTTGAAAAGAGTTGCCGAATTTCACAAATTAGAACTCAATTTAAAAATTTCAAGCGCTAGATAACAAAACGGAAATGTGCAAATCAGATGATCGTTGTGCAAATTTGGCCCGTTTGCGCGTACTGTTCTTAAAAAAAAGCCTACTTAAGTCCAAGAAATTCTGGGACTTAAATGTTTTAAGTTGAACTTAAGACTCCGTTTACACGTACGATTTCTTCTTGAATTTCTCCGCGAATTTTATTCATTTTATTCACAATTAATTCCGCGCATATTTTCATTTGCCGCAGAATAAATTCACTTAGCAAAATTGGTCAAAATTTTATTGTAATCCGTTGAGTATGTATGAAAAAATTCCAGTTCCGGCGACTTTCAGGAATAAATTTCATAGTCTAATCGTAGATTTTGTGTCATAGTCTAAAAGCGGTATAAATTGCCAGATGTAAACGGTGCCTAAGTTCCTAGATCTCCTTGGTCCAGACGGCACTTAATTAAATTTATTCAATAGATACTCACAAAAACCACATAAGATATTTCACATTCGATAAGTTTGATGAAATTTTAAAACTATATCATATTATTTGACTGCCGGTCAACACTGATTAAATTGCGTTGTAGTTTTCTACTAACCAATCATGAAAATTAAGATAAATGTTTAAACACAAAAGGGTTGAATGCAAAATGTTTTTAAATAGCAACAAGCTGAACTGATAATATTCATTTGTTATCAATTAAATGTACATAAGTGGACTGTTTTGGCTCGTGCTAACGAGAAAAAATCTTTTGGGGAAAAAAACATATCAGCTTCCTTGGATGATATATTCGTATGGACTTTTTCGCAAATTCTTTATGACTCAAATTGGCCTCATAACAAAAGACATTCGTCATCTCGAATTTAATTGGGATGAGATCAGAATTTAATAGAAATATTTTCCATAATTCACATTATTTTGGATAAACATTTAGATATGCTTGGACTTGATATCCAAGCTAGGGTGGGGGAGGGGTGGAGAGAGGAGAGTTTTATTTTAAAACATTAAATTTGTTTTTGGTAAAGTTTCAATTTTTTTTATAGAAAAATCTTATCCTTGCAGGACTTTCCGTTTCGAATTAGTCAACACCAGATTCGTGATCAGCGACCCCGAAAACCCCCTAGTGCAAATTTTTGCCGGGGAAAACGGAAAAAGGATATTTGTGTTGTCCTTACAGGACCTTCCGTTTTGAATTCTGAAATTTTAGAATTTCCGGGGTTAGCCCCGGATTCGTGTGATATTCCGTAACTTGTTTCAAGCGTTTGTTTGGAGTTAGAAGAACAACAAGTATTCGCTGTCTCTGTTTTGACCGAAATAAATGACAGAGAGAAACCGAGATAGCAAATACCACTTTTTCTTCTAACTCGAAACAAACGTTTGAATTAAGTTACAGAATACCACTCCAGGATTCATGGCGAAAATCAAGGCTTTAAAAGGCTAAAACCTTCTTTACCCTCCGTTTACCCCTTACCGGTAAAATTTCGGAAAATCCAGTGTTAGTGACGGTAATTTTCATGCTAGAAACTATTTAAACTTCATAATTCCTTCATATTGCGTCCAGAATTTTATTTGCGTGTGTGATGTTTATTTGTAACTAAAAATCAGAAAAAAAGAAGTGGACAACTAGAAAAAAAAAAATTAGCGATAAGTCAGCGAGAAGAACATTTTGAACATTTTGAAATGACGCTTCAGATTCAGATATGGACAAACATTGGTTCAAAAACCATTTTTTTTGCTCAATAAAATTGTTTTTGATGAACACTTGGTTGAGAAATGCTTTTCTTATCAGTGTTCTCTTGCATGTTTGACCTTCGAACAGATGAAAAATTAAAATAGCAAGAAATTACTTTAATAGGGAGTGATAATAATTTTATGAGATAAATATTGGAAAAGGACGAAACTTTTTAAACGATGTGGGTTGGCAATATTAACAGCCCAATTCTGACGACTGTCAGTGATCGATGACTGACTAGTTACATTTCGGTCACAAGGGGCCTCAAGTTCTATGGACTTGCGACTTGTGATTTAAGTGTCACAACGCCAGAATATGGTTGTAATTCTAAACCATGGTTGAATATGGTTGTAATATGGTTGTAATTTTTAAATGCTTTTCAAAAAGGTTTCATGAATGTTTTTAACATGAATGTTTTTGGGAAATCCTCGCAGAAAAGTTAGTTTTTATCCGAATTTCTTTTTACCGTGGCGATTTTCGATATTTTACTAAAAGCGAATGTTCTTTACTATTTGACATAAAACCGGATATTTAGATTACGCGACAAGCATATAGAATGGTGCAAAAAGGAGAACCGATCGAAGTTTACTTTTACTTAAGGAGGAAACCTGGTTTAGGGGGCTAAAAAAGTAGATTTTTATGATTGTTTTTATTCACAATAATGTAGTTGAGGGTTCTAAAACTTTTACAATATTTACATGTAAAGGGTCTTTCAATAAGGACATAACAATTTTGTATTTTAATAAAAACCCACCCTAAAACTTTTTTTTTATGATCTGGCAATGCTAAAACGTCAGTCAAGGTTGACATTTTTTATTTTTAAGGTTTTTTTAGGTTTACATGCCACACAGCTGTTCAAACAATTGATCTATTGAAGGAGAAGGAAATCGCGTTGTAGGAAATCGCGTTGTAGGAAATCGCGTGGTAGGAAATCGCGTTGTAGGAAACACTAACTCCATATAAAAATGGGGGTTCGATTCTTAATAATAGAAAACTTGTTTTTTTTGCAGGTAAAACTTAAGTTTTTTCATTATTATCGAGAACGGGAGCAGATAGAAACTTTCTGATCATTTCGAAATCAGTTTTAAGCAAAAACATAACAAAAGCTATAATTGCCAATCTGGCAATTATTTAAAACCCGTATGGTGATTTAATTGAACGGCGTATCAAAATTTCATTTGAATTCAAATTTTCCAAAAAGATTTTTTTAAAACTTGTTCCAATCGGATTTTGATGTATGGGAGTTTTATGTAGAATCATATTCTAAATTACTTTTGTTCTTGGACTTTTTTGATAAGATGCACCGTTTTTGGGATATTCGCGAAAAACATTTTCGTTCCTATGGGGGGTACCCCCCCTAATGGTCCATTTTTGCCCATTAACGAACTTAGCCTCGCATTTTACGAAAAACGGATCTGCGCAAAATTTCAAGTCTCTAACTGAATCCATGCGCCCGCAATCCGCGCCACAAACAGACAGAGAGACGGACAGACGGACAGACGGACAGACGGACGGACATGCAGAAATTAATTATTATACCCGTATGGTGAAACCAAAGGGTATATTAACTTTGCTTTACCGTTTGTAACGCCAAGATCCCGTCATCACACACAAAAATGAATTACACCAGTGTGTTTAGAAATATAAAAAAAATTGAGTCTGTCCGTCTGTCTGTCTGTCTGTCTGTCCGTCTGTCCGTCTGTCTGTCTGTCTGTGGCGCGGATTGCGGGCGCACGGATTGAGCTAGAGCCTTGAAATTTTGCATATATCCGTTTTTCGTAAAATGTGAGGCTAAGTTCGTTAATGGGCAAAAATGGACCATTAGGGGGGGTACCCCCCATACGAACGAAAACTTTTTTTCTGAATATCTCAAAAACGGTGAATTTTATCAAAAAAGTCCAAGAACAAAAGTTATTTAGGATATGATTCTACATAAAACTCCCATACATCAAAATCCGATTGGAATAAATTTTAAAAAATCTTATTGGAAAGTTTGACTTCAAAGTGGAATTTTGGTAATTTTGATACGAATATCACCATACGGGTCTCCAATGATTGCCAGATTGGCAATTATAGCTTTTGTTATGTTTTTTATCATTCTAAACACGCTGGTGTAATTCATTTTTTTGTGTGATGACGGGATCTTGGCGTTACAAACGGTAAGGCAAAGTTAATATACCCTTTGGTTTCACCATACGGGTATAATTATCAGGATATCCGTGCATCTGTCTGTCCGTCTGTCGATGTGACGGCCTGTCGGTGGTCTGTCTGTAGGTCTTTCGATCTGTCGGTTTGTTGGTCTGTCTGTGTGTGTGTGTCTGTCGGTCTGTTTCTCTGCCTCGTCTGTCTGTTGGTGTGTCCGTTTTACGTATCTTAAATAACTCGAGAAGGCGTTAACCTAGAGAGTTGAAATTTTTTATAAATGAGTTTACAAAAATCGTAGTTTTGTATCAACTTTTGGGAAAGTGACGTTAATTATAACGGGTACCTCCCAAACATTTTTTTTGAACACAGTTTTTTTGAAAATTTCGCGAAACTTCTGCGTTTTTGGGATAAAATGAATATATCAAAATTTAGAGGATATAATTTTTTTTACATAATATTGCTATAACGCTTTTATACATATAAACTTTTACGGTTCTCAAGATATTTGAAAAAAATCAGTTTTTTTTGAAAATCTCTCGATAACTAAGCACTTTTATGAAAAAATGCATATAACCAAATTTATAGGAAATAAAATTATCTACATTTTTTGCTTTAACGGTTTATACGTATCTCTAACAGTTCAAGAAAATTAACGGTTTATACGTACATCTAAAATATTTCAAGAAAATTAAGTTTTTTGAAAATTTCTCGGTTTTGTGATGATCTATTATGAAAAAATTCATATAACCAAATTTAAAGGAAATAAAATTTCCTGTATTTTTTCCTTTAACGGTTTTTACGTATCTTTAACGGTTGTACGCATGTTTAAAGGTTTTTAAGATATTGGAAAAATATTACTTTTTACATATTTTTTCGAAACTAAATATTGTAGAGGAATGTTTTGTGTTGATCACACCTGACATTTTTTTTTTTGGTTTTTAGGATGACCAATACAATATTTCACAAAACACTAGATTTGAAAAAAGAAAAATCCCGAAAAAATTTTGAACAAAAACTCACCTGCTCGGAACAGGACTATCATAGCTGTTGACCCCATGAATTAACGATTGCTCACTAGAATTTGTAGTCCCGTACATGCTATTCCGATGTGTTGCATTCGTCAATTGCGTAAAACTCTGCAGGCCATTCTCATCCTGCGATGGACTCCTAGACTCACCGCCACTACTCGTTGAATTATTATTATGATAAACAGCGGCTGTGTCCTTTAAGTGCTGTAAATCACTTGCAGCCGATAATGTCAGATAGTTGGCACTTTCACTCCCATCCACCAAGCAGTTCTCGTCCTTCAAGGTATCTCGGATCACCTCATCGATAGATTGCACCGTATGGCCGCCAACGCTTTCGCCGTGAATGTGATCGGGCTCGTAGGTGGCGTAGTAAGCCACAGTACTTCTCATTGTGTTAATTGTGTGATCACCTGTTGATTGGAGTAAAATTGTGGAATGATGCTGCTGATCCTGCTGCTGATGGTGATGCTGATGATGATGATGATGAAGATCACTTGGGTATGCCGCAGTTGCAAGATCGCTGGCGTCTCGTTTGATCACTTCCTTGTTCAAAGAGAGATCGTAGGGCCAGTTGTAGTTCTGCGGAACGTTGTGCAAGTTGAAATATTGATCAGGATCCGTGGTTGAAATGGGCTGCAATGTCGAGAAACGCAACGGAGATTCAGAGTTGTGCAGACGATGCTGATCGTGCTGATGCGGACCGACACTATTTGATCGTACGATATTTCGATGATCACTATTTGACACTAGTTCGGTGTATCGTACCGGTGATGTTTCACTTAGGTGATTTGATATGATAACGGTATTGTTTGAGCCACGATAGCCAATTGGTAAATTCACACTAGAATTATTATCTGTTTGTGAATTTGTTAATAGCGTGACATTGGCGGGATTATCGACACTGTTATTATTATTATTATTACTATTGATGTTATTATTTTGATTTTTGATAATAACTTGACTATTATTTGTGTTATTATTATTTGCCGATGTCGGTTCAAATTGCTGTTGATTATCACCACCTTTGCCAAGCACCTCAATGACAGATTTTGTCGTGTATAATCCAGGTACGATGCGGGTTAATGTCGTCGCAAGTGTTATCGGTTCGGTTGTTGATTGTGATCTATCACTGCTGTTATCACTCGTCGCTGTTGACGTTGTGAGGGCGGTTATTGTTGTAACCGGTGGTGTTGCTGTTGATCCGTTGATTGATTGATTTGTGCAGCCACTATTACTACTACCACTATTATCACTATTACTTGTCGTACTACTATGATTATTACTATTACTTAGATTACTATTATTATTATTATTAATATTATTTTCAATAACACTATTGATATTCAATTGAAGTACTGGCGATGCACCACTTGTTTGATTAACACCATCAGCTATGGATTGATGATATTGCTGGTTAGCACCGTTACGGTGTGGTGGTGAAACAACAACTGGCAGTTTCATTGCTTCTGCTACCTCATACGCTGTGTCCGTTGCTGAAAGTATACAAAGTAAACCGAAACCATTATAAACATCATCAACATCGTGATCATCATCATCGTCAACATTGATCATTCGGTATTCGGCAACAAACACCGATAGCTAAACATGCCAATAACAACAATGCAACACACACACACACACATGCACACAAAATACAACATATATTATTATATACCATTTTATTTCAATTTATTTAAATCTTCCAACGGACAGCTCGATTTTTTTTGTTGTAGAAAAGGATAGACAACGCAAAAAATTTACCACCATCCCTGACTATATTAGTCAACTTCCTTCAGAATTTCCTTCGCAACTGAATAAGCCAACAGATTCTCCTTCAAAAACCAGTCGATGGAAGCAAAAACCTACCCTCAAACAGTCACATTTTGTAGCAACATAGCAGCAAAAAAGTATACTCAAATACCATAAAACATACAATTGTCCAGTACCAGGGCTACTATAAAGCAACAAGCAAGGAGTAGAGAGGCGATGGTGTGGTAACAAGCAGAGGTCGATACATAACCTCGGTATATTTTTGTCATCAAAATTCCACATCATCCCTGGCAGATTGAAAAGAACACCAACATATTGTGGTCTCATGTATGAAATTGTTCTTTATGCTGCACACCAAGGCAATTCAAATTCTTTGCGTTGCCGCTCGTCGATCGGACGAAACTGACTAAGCTAAAGTGACCATTCAGAATATACACAAAATATAAAGAAAATTTACCCATGAATATGATTCTGAAAGCCAAAAACATGACGATATGTTGGAAAAAAAAATGCTCTGATCGTGCATATAAATAAACGCGATCAGTGATCATGTGTGAGTATATGAACCGAACACAATCCCATATGCAAAGTCACCGCCTTTTTGATAGTTAATGCTTAACACGTCAACAATGCCACAAGACCCAACAAGCCATTGTAAATGAAGATACAACGTATCAAAGATACATAAATTGAAGCACCAACCCTGGAGTCTTGTCTCGTTGTTGGTATCAATCAGAAAAAAAAATGGAAATGGAAGATAGTGTGATGTACGAAGATGGGCAATAAATAGCATTTCATATGTGATATGAATGAATATCTATTGACCATCTTCATGATACTTTAATCTGATTGGTCGATTCGAGTTTACTGCTGGATTTTTTGAGTTTAATTCGAAAATCTCGCATCTCGTTTTGGATTGCCGATTATCTTTGATGTCTAGTTGGTTTTTCTTTCCTTTTCGTATGATTTGGCCGAGTATATCGGACAAAGTGAATTTAATTATTGCTTAATAATTAATAATGCACGTATTTGGAGTTCTGAGAATCCGAAAATTAAAATTTTCGCATTGATTTTTAAATATTTTTAGTGTAATTGTGATCACAAGAAATATTTGATTTAATACAAAAATATTAAGATGGCTAAAAGCTTATTTATACTCTATATGCGAATCAGATAGCATTTTTATACCCTACTAGCCTGCAAGTACCCGGCGTTGCTCGGGTTATTTTTCTAATTTAGCGCACTGTTTTCAAGAAAATCGCAAATATTTTTTCCATCTGGTTGGGAGAAAGGGAATATTGCCGGTGACTTAAGAATTTTGCATTTATTTTGCAACATATGATGAAAATCCGTACAATTGTTTCGGAGATAGCTGAAGAGGGGGTTCGCAGCATGTAGGGGTGGTTTGAGTGGGCGAAAATTTTCTTTCACAGATAACCTATCCAGCACTAAAAATCGTATAAAAATACATTCAGTACTTTAGGATATAGCAAGGATGGGGAAGGGGAGGGGGGGGGGGTGTTCCCATCACGAAGAGGGGAGTGGTTTGAGTAGGCGAAAAGTTTCCTTTATGATCGAACTGTCCAACATCCCTTCAGTGGTTCAGAAGTTAATAGGCGAGGGGGTAAAAGGGGAACCGATATCGGGACCACATCATCATCATCTTCGGCGCTACAGCTCTCGAAGACCCTGGGCCCCATCAATTGAGGTTTCATAACAATTTTCTTCCCTGCTTCGCACCTACAGTTTTACATTGATTGCGAACCACAAATGAATTACAACATTTGTGAGGTTTTTTACGTTGCAACATTAATAGCATAGGCCGTGATAGTAATCTAGACCGATGATGTCGTTAACAACAAGCGGCGAGACCACACCTAACTATAAACAATGCTCATGATCCACAGAATATATATTTAATTTTTTGTCTAAGTTGATGCAGTAGTTCTTGAGTTTATGCGTTACATACAAACACATCTCTTTTATACATATATGTAAATATGCGAAACTTATAGAAGTATATTAGATCTAGTATACCGTTTTTAACGTATCGAACCAATCGTCGCACGCAAAAGTTAACTACACCAGGATGTTTGGCTGTCAGTCCGTCTGTCTGTCTGACCGTCTGTCTGCCCGTCTGTCTGTTCGCCTGTCTGTTCATCTATCAGTCTATCCGTCTGTCTGTTTGTCCGTTTGTCTGTCCGTATGTCCATCTATCTGTCCGTCTGTCTGTCTCTACGTCTGTCTGACCGTCTGTCCGTCCGTCAAAGATTTTTTGATTTTTTTTGTAATTGTATTAAATGTGGGTTGGATGTTTTATGTTTTTAAAATTCAACAAAAATTGGGCAGTAGGCAAAAATTTACAAACAAACATCCCACTATTGAATTGTTTTTAATGAACCGCAGGCGATTTTTTTAAAGAGAAATGCGTTATATCGCGGTCACACGACGCTGTTTTTCCACCCGCTGGCTGCTCTTGGTTAGTAGCGCTGGCAAGTGGCAACAGCAGCCAGCGTACTGAGAAGGTTCACACGATTTCTACTTTAGTAGCGCTGGCAAGTAGCAAAACAGTGGTTTGACATTTGAATCTGGGAGATTTTTTAAATAATAAACGTTACACACAAATTTAAATAAATAAACGTAAAATAACAACTTACAATAAACAAACTTTACCACTTATCAGACTTTTGACAGCTCAGAAACCATACGACAGGGTCACGTGATCCCTAGTAGCGCTGGCAAAGTAGATCGGTCTCTACTTCACTGGCGCTACTAAAATCATCACGCTGTTGCTGGTAGTAGCAACGCACTAGGGTCCACACGGTGCTGTTGAAACGGCTACTAACAGCCACTAGCGCTGGTAAAACATCGTCATGTGACCGCTGCATTAGAGGCAGTCTTTTCAGAGGAAACAGCACCGCGGGCTATTTTTTATTGGGTTTTGATAGCAATATTTTTAGAGATTAAGAACTGGGACAACATGACTGAGGAAACTCAGGACTGTCCCGGCCGTTCTGGGACATGTGGTCACCCTATATATAAGTATCTTAGTTCTTCGGTATGCAACAAAAATTACATCGCAGGCAAAACTTAAAAGACATCCACAATATAAAGAAATAAAAAAAACTGCGCCAAAATTTTTGAAATCTGCTCAGAGATTAGCGAAAAACAAATTTTTGTTTTTCATATAACTGTTTCTGGTTTTTTCTGCGCTTCTATCGTAAATGATGTGTCCATAAATATTTTAATTCCTTGTCAAAATTGAATTTACGGCATGCAGGTCAAAGTTTTTGGTAACAAAAATATTTTTGAACAGAAGAAAGTTATAATTGCGTCTTCCTCTTATAATATCAAGTATGTTGAGAATAAAAAAAAGTGAAAACCACTCGGGAAATGTGTCCAGAAAAAGGGTCCCGTCTGCTTCAAACTGACCCTTCTTCTGCGATTCAGAAAAAGGTCAGACGAGAACAAGAAATATTGGTGTTGTGTAACCAAACATTTATTTTCCTATAGAGTGTAAGGACCTCTTTATGATGTTCGTAAGAGGAATTTTTCGATTTCAGATACAATTTAGTCTTGGTCTTAATTTTCGACTAAAGATAAACCGAATGATGTTAACTAATAGTCAAATTATATAATGAGATCTTTTTTATTAAATTTTAAAACTGATAACTTTGTTTAAATTGTGATGTTTTTTGTAAGAGATTCACATCCTATTACCTAAAATAAATGCCATTTGACTGAGAAGTTCACCAAAAAAAAATCCTACTTCAACAAAAAAAAAAGGAAAAACAAATATGAACTCAAAAAAATTCTTGACCGTATCATGTGATAACATCATCTTTTGGCTCATGTATCAAAGACTTTTTCGCACAGAGACAGATTATTGCGAAGAATTTTCGGTGCAAAAACTGACCTTTTCCCTATTTGGATCATTGAACATTTCTTTTCCATGGCGTATTTTTGAAGCTAGATTTTTTTCGGTTCAAATGTTGTTTATATTTCGTATTTAATAATCATTTCACATCAAACCCAATGATTAAAAATGTTTTGTTTGCTATTTCTATTTTTTTAATCTATTTTTTTTTTCTTTCATAGATGAGATCAATAAAAATACTTTTCTGACTTTTCGGTTTATTAAATTTTATGGATGGATGTTTTTTTTCGAATATTTGGCCCGGGGTGAAGTGAAGAAGGTCTAAATATTCACGAAAATAGAATTTTGAAAAAACATTTTCTGCGTGACTTTACAATGTCGCGAGATTTTTTATACTCTATGTGATATATCATATAGGGGTATTTTAGATTTGGTACATCGTTTGTAACGCATCGAACCAATCATCGGACACAAAAACAAACTACCCCAGGGTGTTTGGGATGACAAAAGATTTTGATTTCTGCACGTCGTTCGTTTGTTTGTCCGTCCGTCCGTGTGTGCGTCCGTGACCACCATAATTTCCGAAAGGACTGAGCTAGAGACTTGAAATATTGTATAGTTCCGTTTCTCCTGAATGACAAGGCTAAGTTCTTAAACATGCAAATCGCACCTCTCCTTCCTTCGACCTCAATTAAAAACGAATCAGTTTTTCACAATTTTCTTGAAAACGGTTGGTCGTATTGAAAACTTTATAAAGGAAAAATGTGTTTAGAATAGGATTCTATATAACTCACCCATACATCAAAATCCAATCGGAACACTGCTTCCCCCCTATTTCATATAAATGGAATTTTTTTTACTGTTTTCTCGAAGTGCTTAGAATATGATTTTACATAATTTATCTATACAAGTATCTCTCGAGCCACGCGGTATTCGAGTTACGCGGTATTCGAGTTACTAGAATTTCGAGTTAGGCGGAAAAAAATTGCGGCAGTGCTCGAGTTACGCGGTACGGTTTTGGAGCATATTTTATTTAAAAATAAAATATTGTAATTATAGACATTCATCTATAAAATAGATAATAGGTATGTATTGTTTTGCATTAATCCTGAGTCTCCACTTACGCGGTTTCGACTTACGTGGATACCTGTATATCAAAATTCAGTTGGACCACTCATATTTTTTTCTATTTTTTCGAAAACGGTGAATCGTATTGAAAAAATTATGAAGACGAAATGTGTTTAAAATATGATTGTAGAAAACCATTCCATACATCAAAATCCAATCGGACCACTCCTTTTCCCCTCCCCTATACAAATGGATTTTTTTTAAATAATCATTTTGTCTGTCCTCATATAGAGTATTTGACGTTTAACCCCTGGCAATTGTAGCTTTTTTTATGTGTTTTATTCATATTTTTGACGTTGTTTGGTCTAGTAAAAAATAAGAAAGTACAAAAAAATTAAAAAAATCATGCCTTTAGTAAAAAATAACTTTAATATTAGTAATCGCTTATCAAATAAGAAGAAAATTAACTTTTTTGCTTCGCTAATGTACAAACAATCTGTAAAAAAGAATTTAAAAAATTCTAAAAATATGCGATTTGTCAGAAAGAAATCTCTGACAAGAAAAAAAAATAATTAAAAAATGACATGAAATTTCCTTAAAACAGTTTTATCCAAATATCGTAAATTCCGAAATAAATTTAAGAAATCTTTTGTAAGTCTTATGGGGTTGTTGGATGGATTTCTAATTTCTTTGGAAAAATTTTAACACTACTTTTTATTCAAGTTTTTCAATTCTTTTTAAGCAATTTGGTATCTTCAGTAATTTAAATGGAATGCGATTTCCCACGACGCGATTTCCTACAATGCGGTATTTTCGACGAACCTAACTACTGTGTTGCCTGTATTCAGTTTCAAGAAATTTTCAAAAAAAACCGTAGTTTTCAAAAAAATGTAGTTTTCAAAAAAACCGTATTTTCCAAAAAAAAAAAAAAAAAAAAAAAAATGGGAGGTTTTTATGATCTCTTAAGGTAGAAATACACGACGAGAGACTTTGGTCTCTGTTCTCCAGGGTACAAAAGGCAAAAATCTCCAAAGTGTATACACGACCACCACTGTTGCCAACTCAAAAATATGAATCCGGTCAAATTTGACAGTTTGACAGGATTTTTTTCTGTTGAATCCTGTCAGAAAAACGGTCAAAAGTTTTAGCGTGTTAGATCCGGCCAAAAAATCGGTCAAAGCCACGCAAACGACATTTCTGATCACAATAACCTAGAAATTAAACATAACAAAAGCTATAATTGCCAATCTGGCAATTATTGAAAACCCGTATGGTGATATTCGTATCTTAATTCGAGCAGTTGTAGCCAAATTCCACTTCGAAGTCGAACTTTCCAATAAGATTTTTTAAAATATATTCCAATCGGATTTTGATGTATGGGAGTTTTATGTAGAATCATATTCTAAATAACTTTTGTTCTTGCACTTCTTTGATAAGATGCACCGTTTTTGAGATATTCGCAAAAAACCTTTTTGTTCGTCCCCCCGTCCCCCCTTCCACTAATGGTCCATTTTTGCCCATTAACGAACTCGCATTTTACGAAAAACGAATCTGCGCAAAATTTCAAGTCTCTAGCTCAATCCGTGCGCCTGCAATCCTCGCCTCAAACGGACAGACGGACGGACATGCAAAAATTAATTATTTTTATCATTCTAAACACACTGCTGTATATCATTTTTGTGTGTGATGACGGGATCTTGGCGTTACAAACGGTAAGGCAAAGTTAATATACCCTTTGGTTTCACCATATATAAGGAGAAATATAATTTTATTTAGGTACAATCGACTTAACAAAAAATAACAAAAACAAATTAACAAATTCTTTTTAAAAAATAACATTAAAACAAATTCTTATAAATAATAATAAATAAAAAAAACATAAGATCTCCAGAAATATTATTATAACTTACATATATGTACCCGAATTATTGCATTAACCCGAAAAGTCCCAATTTCCACTTATAAATTATAAAGGGTGCGTTCAATTTGTGAACATTCTTTTTATGAAAATTGATAATGTTGATAATATATTATTTCTTTCCCAATTGAAAAACTGTTAAGAAAGGTCGAAAACACATTCAGTTCCGGTTAAAAATCCGGTCGACCGGATTTTCATTTTTTCTCCTGTCAAAGTGGACAAAATCTGGTCAAATCTGACCGGAAAACGGTCAAAATGGCAACACTGACGACCACAGATATTTAAGTCTGGAGATCAAAAAAAAGATCTCCGGAGACGTTTACTAAAAAGTCTCTAAAAGCAAAGTCTCTGGAGTGCATACACGACCCAGGTCTCCAAGCATAACAACAATATCACTAATCTAAAATATAAAATAAGTAAAAACACTTTTTTTCTTTATAAAAACTGAACTTTAATCTCAAAACAACGAAACAAATTCTCGTTCCCACAAAACAATTTCCTGAAATGTCAAAAGTCGTCTCCGGAGACCAAGAGATAGATATCAAAACGTTCTGAAGACCGGAGACGCATTAGTAGCTACACGGCAAGAAACTTAAGTCTCCCAGAGACCCTAGAGACCAGTGATGCTATATCGAGGGGAATTCCCCTTTTTGCGGGGAATTTGACTATAAAAATTGTTAATAGGGGAAAAGGGGAAAACGCTTCAAAACGAGGGGAAACGATTTACAACGAGGGGAAAATCTTCGCCTTTCAATTAAATCCGAAATAACTTTTAAAAAATTACGGAAAAGTAGAAATACAAATAAATAAAAACAATTACAATCCAATTCCAAGCTTAGACAAAGGTAAAGAGTGAAGGAAATGCCCTTATTTATGCATTTGCCACTTTATAATGATTTTATTGCAATTGTAAAGTACACACCAATCTTTTAAACAAAAGCACTTTAAAATGGCTTTGGAACTTACGTTTAACCGATTTTTCAGTGTACTTTTTAACAGCTTTGAAAAAGGCACATTAAAAAGTACCATTTCTCATGTTATTCTAAGTAATTACTTTAAACTACTTTAAAAGACTTTGATGAAAAACAGTTTCCATGAAAGTTCATTGACACATATTTTTTGTTCGTTTTTCGGATTTCTTAAATATATTTTCAATAGAAATATTTTAAATTGCAAATCAGCAGAAGTGCTTTGTTTCAATTATGTAAAAATCAAGAAAATCGGTAATTTCTTGGTCATCTTTAAAATTTGGCTTAATGTACTAATTTCGACCAATATTCACCAGAAGATTGCATGGACCAGGGGCAAAGTGCCCGGAATACAAAAATCGAGTTCCAGTCGCGACTTGATTTCGTTTTTTCCATTTTTTGATAACTTTATATTTTTTAAATTCAAAATATAGAAATTTTTTTTACCGAATTTAAAGAGGACAGGATCATTTTAAGCTCAAAAGCAAAGGAACTACACGGAAAAAAACATATAGGAACCGTTCCACCAAAATCCCATGCTCCAGTCCCATATTTATGGGAAAAACGGCATAGTGGCCAAATATAAGAGTCATTCCTATAAAAAAGTTGTAACAGCTCCCAAATTTTTTAGGACACATTCCAACAAAAAAGCTGTCGTTTTTTTTTTTTTTTTGGTGTAACGATTCCCAAAATTATGGTAAAGACTCCAACGTGTTACATGGGACTTTAACATGAGTCCAGATGACAATAATTTTTAGGTTTAATAAATGAATTCTTTATTTAAAATTCGTTGTTTTTATAGGGGAAAACGAGGGGAATTTTGTCATTGAAAAAGGGGAAAAAGGGGAATTTCGTCATTTGAAAAGGGGAATGTCACTAAAGGTACATAGCATCACTGCTAGAGACTTGATACTTGGAGACAAATCTCCGGTCTCCGAAGTGTATACACAAGTCTCTTTGTATGCAGAGGCGAAATTTTTGGTCTAAGAGACCAAAGTCTCTCGTCGTGTATTTCTACCTTTAGAGTTCTCTATCCAATCGAGCAAACGCTATAAAAATCCGTTGACTAGTTTATGAGATAGCCGGTGAGGGGGTCAGAGGGGAGGGAAATTCCTGCTGCAAAAGTCGCTAAAAACATCCACAATCCAACACAATGTGGTTTAGTTTTATTCCGTTGAAGGGGTTCAAAAGTTGCAGGGAAACATCCTTCTTCCATAGCGACAACCGAACGCATATACAGCCTTCTTTTTTGGGAGATCGTATAAAAAATCCAGTTTGATAGGTAATTTTTAACTTCTAAACGAGTGCAACAATTTTAAAATAAACTTTGAGACATTTCTTTTCACATTTCCCAATAAAGTCAAGTGCATATTAATGAAATGTCAGAACAAATTTCTGAATTATAATAACTAGAAGTTGGAATGATCTGATTTTACACGAAACAAATTTCTGAAACGAGCCATAAAATTGTGTGTATGCCTCATAAATTAAGTCACGATTGTCCTAAGGGATCAAAAGAAAAAAAGGACACTGATTTTATGTTAGTTCCCAAGTATGCATAAGTGGTTCAAAGATCTCATTAAATCATTGGGCTACTTGTATCAAGCCGAGAAAAAACACTTGACTGTTTTTGGCACTTGATATTTTACTCGGTTTTATTACAAAATAGTTGCAAAGTAATTGGTAATAAATGACGAGTTTTCGAAATTATTATAATTTTAGGACATAAAAATAAAAACGTGCCTCAAATATCTTTTTGAATGGTTTTTTAAATTCCAATAACTGGACCATAATTTCGTGAAAATTCAAATAAAAGTTTTATGATTTTCGAGCGTGACTAAATTTGTTACAATGTGTTAATTTATTTGATTGCTTAAACGCGTGGTAAGTCAAATTTTTGAGTCTTACAGTTACAGGTTTTGCTGAAAAGTCATAAAAAATATTGCGAATTCAGTAAACACATTTCAGTCAATATTTTAAAAATTTCAGCTAAAAATTGCATAGATTTGACACAAAAAACAAATATTTTTCTTACCTTTTATCGCAAATCGTCAAAAGAAATTGGAAAATCGTAACATTCGATACAAATACACTTAAAAATCATAAAAAGGGTCCGAAAAATGTCTAAATGACAATAACTCGTACCAATTGGCATCGCTGATTACAATTAGCAAAGCAAAAAGTAACAAAAAATCATTTGTAAGTTAATTTTTGTTAAAATAACAATTTTTTGTTTAACAAAGATTTCCCTTCAAAAATATTTGTTTCAATTGACAATTTTTTTTGTCGAATTTTCACGAAACTTGGTGGTTAGAGATTTTCGGGGACAAGGAATCGATCTAGATAGGTCTCACCTCTGGGAAAATTCCCCTCGGTACCCCGCGCCTGGTATCTTCGAATTGGGTGGTCCGATCTTAATGAAACTTTACAGTATTACTAAGGGGGCTAAGGGCTTTCGAAAGGTTTCGTCTCACAGTTAGATGGATTAGGCTGCGTGTTTTTCTAACATATTGCGTGTTTTTCTAACAGAGGTGAGACCTATCTAGATCGATAGGTCTCACCTCTCCAAAATTTCTGCAAAAGGACGAGTTTAAGGTGGCCGAGCACGGCTCGGTTTTCCTGGTACTATATAAAAATGGATGTTTGTTTGTCTGTCTGTCTGTTTGAAATTACAAAACTCAAAAACTACTGGACCGATTTTTACGCGGTTTTTTGCAAAAAGATCTGCGTTGCCAGGAGCAGCGTTAGATTTTCAAAATTCGAAACGGAAGGTCTTGTAAGGATAACTCAAATATAATTTTTCCCGTTTTTCCCGGGAAAAATCGGCATAAGGGGATTTCCGGGGTCGCTGATCACGAATACGGTGCTAGATTTTCAAAATTCTAAACGGAGGGTCCTGTAAGGATAACGCAAATATCCTTTTTTCCCATTTTCCCGGGAAAAATTGGCATTATAGGGTTTTTGGAGTCGCTGATCACGAATCCGTTCCTAGATTTTCAAAATTCGAAACGGAAGGTCCTGAAAGGATAACGCAAATATCCTTTTTCCTATTTTTCCCGGGAAAATCGGCATTAGGCGGTTTCCGGGGTCACAAATCCGGTGTTGGAATTTTAAAATTCGAAACAGAAGGTCCTGTAAGGATAACGTTTCTTCCCAAAAATTTTTAAGTTATTTATGGTTTTTTGACATTCTAAAATTTATACAAAAAACTTTATGCCTGGAGCCCAATGAACGCAACGCGGGCGCACAAATTATCACTCACAAGTTTATTCCATAGAAATAATTTGAAGTGAGCACAGTGAACGCACCTACAACGCAAAAGTTTGCAAACTTCTAACTTTGCCGCAGCAATTCTGCGTTGACAGTTCATAAAGTGAGGTTGAGGAAATGTTGTTCGAGGAAAAATTGATAGCCTTAGTGCAAAAAACAACAAATAACAAAGTTATAGACCAACAAAGCAAATTATCGCTTCAAAATTATCCATTTTTGTAATTTTGCCAACTTTATACCACTTTATATTATGTAGCTTATACTACTTCACGAGATGCCATTGGGCTCTTCCGCTGAAATGTTGCGCTGCGTGACAGTTTGTATGTTTTAATTGCGTTCGCGTTGCGTTCATTGGGCTCCAGAGGTTAAGCTGGCAACGAAAGGTCTGCTAGTACAACAAATTTTTTCTCTGAGTGTAGCTTCGCGCTAAATTAAAAATTTGAACATTTTGTCCTAATTATCGAAAAAAAACTATTTCTCTTTTATTGTTTACAGAATATTAGACGAGTTGAGAAGAATATTTAATTTTTCTATGCGTTTGTTCGCTGAAAAAATAATGTCAAAGTTTGGTTTTAAAACTTAAGAGCTCGAATTTAGAAAGGCAAACTTAAATTTTTCGCGCACTTGTTCTTACATTCGAGAACTTGCGTCAGTTTTTAGTACAATTTTGTTCTGAAGTTTATCGTGTCGCTCTCTGCAAATAATTATATTTATCTCTCTCTTACCAATGGAAAATCGCCATTTACCATTCTAAGCTCAATTTTCATACCATTTGTTTTTATAGTGGACTAGGGCTATTAGAAAATTTTTTGGTTGGATGTACCGTTTTCGAGAAAATTGCGAAAAACTCGTTCATTTGTATGGGGGAGGAGGGAAAGGGTAACATGAAGGGGTAATTCGTCGCACGACCCATCACGAAAAATAGCGTAATCTTTGTGCCAAATATAGTGCTAGTAGCTGTTACCTTTTCTGTGTGATACGGCCTCAAAGATTTCATAATATCCCGGACGAAGGAAAAAAAATCCAATAATTTGCCAAGATATTTGTGTAAATATTAAAATCATTTGTTTATTTAATACCCATTTATTAAAAAAAAAAACAATAAAATCACTAAAACTATGAAAGTTCACAATAAATTGTCCTCACCTATACTTGTTGTGCGCCTATAATAAATAAATCTCATTAAGAAAATCTCAAGATTACGACGGCATAATTAATTTCAATTAGTCGATAAATTATTATTGTATGCGTAAGAAGACAGAGGTATGAAAATATGTATGTCTCATTTTATTTTATACATAATTATGTGATGATACTTCATTTAGTTTATTAATAAAAGGGATATTTACTGAAGCAAATGAGGCGAAATGTCTAAGATGACCCTCGGAGCAACAGGTAGCGAATCTTAAGTGAGTCAGTTTATTAAGGGATAATGAGATAAGGGACCTACTTTATGAAATAAGATGATGTGGGTCAATGGACTTTGTACGGATCTCTGTGACGAGTAATTCATTGACTAAGCAACATGTTTCATAGGGACGATGATGTCATTTGTTATTTTTCACGGGGTTGAACTCATAAATAGATTTATGGCTCTGTGCCTATAAGGAGTCACTTAGAAAATCTTCCTGTACTTGAGAGGACTTTCGTATCTAAAGCGAAGATGAATGATTTATGTTCTTTTTTTTACGGACTTGTTGACTAAATAAATTGAGCAAAATTTTTAAACATGAAAATTGGGTTTGAATATGAATTTGGTTTGTTTGTTATTTTAAGAATTGTTTAAATTTTTCGGTTATTTTAGGGGTAAACTAGTGTGGGAGGATATAAAAATTTTCAATTATTAATTTTTAAAATACATTTCTTCGAAAATGCTTTGACTAACAGCCCTATTATGGCGTTGTGACACTGTAGTCACAGCTCACAAGTCCAACGAATTTGAGGCTCTCGTTACCCACCCAAGTAACAATTTGAGGTTACATTCCGGTTAAGAAACGTATTTGAAACCATGGTAACAAAACTCAAAAGTTTCACATTTGGTTTCTGTAATCTTTCAGAAACATTTCAGAAACCCTATTTAGAAGCTGGTTTCAAAATAACCGTTTTTGGCGGGTTTTTTCGGAAACCATCTAAAATGTAACCTAAATTGAAGGTTTTTTGTAACCACGGTTACAAATTGTTTCTTGGGCAGTTATGATTAGTAATCGGTTACTGGCAGTCGCCAGAATAGGGCTGTAAATCCACTACAGTGACAAATATTTAAGCGGGGCCGCTCGGGACCTGGAAGATTGTGTAATTTCATAAAAAAATATGAATCCAACAGTAGGATATAATATTCTGGCGGCATTATTGATTGAAAGATATTTCGTTCGCAGAGAAATTTTATCTTTCGGTGTTTTCATAATTTTATTTGCAGTTATTTGTAAAGCATGAAGAAGCCTGAATAATGATGTAATTTTTCACAATGGGACTATGAAGCCCTAGATTTAAATCATTACGTCTTAATATGTTTGAAAACTTTCGCCTGCGGCGCATATTTCATACAATCGTTTTTTGCCCGGATCTGATTTCTTGATTCTCGGGTCGCAACGGAGAAACCTTACAAATGTTGCAATTCGTCTATGCTTCGCAATCCATGTAAAACAGTAGGTGCGAAGCAGGGAAGAAAATGGGTATGAACATAGATTGAAGAGGCCTTGTCCCATTTGGAATTTAGTGCCACATACTCGTATATATAAGTTATCCATTGCGATCTGTGTAAAAGAGAAATTATATTGATATCAATTAGCGTAAAAAAAATCTAAGTCAGTTTTTTTTTACGAAAATTCATTTCTCATTTTCATTTTTTTTGCATTTAAGATCCTTTTTCTAAAAAATACCATGTAAACATAAATCTTTCAAAGCAACATTAACAAACATTGACTGTTGTCATTGCAAAAGGTAAGCTTAAGTGCTCCAGGTAGACATGATTTTAACAAAACAGAAATATATTTGAAAATTTCGTAAAACGGAGACACACCAATTTACCAACAAATTTACCTAAAACCGACCTGAGGTCGGATATCCGTTTACAAACAACAAAATCGACCATATGGGGCTCTTACGCTTCATAACTTCACGAATGCGTCGCAAAAGGGAGAGAAGATCGTCACTTTACGTCGTGTGCCCAGGTAAATTCTTGAGTTTTGGAATTCTAGATGAAGAAAAAAACACGAAAATAAATTGAGACATATCCGTATAAATTCTTGTTTACCTTTGCGATGAAATTTTTAAAGATTGTTTGACTTTCTTGTATTTCAAATATTTGATTTTGGTTTTTGACACTACAAACCTAACCTCAAAATATGTATTTTTTTCTGCGTAAACCATTTTGATATTAGTTCAACATTTAGATATCATGCATGTGCAAATCACATTTTTTTGGTATTTTAAACTCGATATGAGCCAGACAAAATTTTTATGAAAAAAATCCATTTGTATGAGAAAGGGGGGAAGGATTGGTCCGATTTGATTTTGATGTGTGGAACGATTAAGTAAAATTATATTTTAAACACATTCCTACTTTAATTTTTTTTCGATACTATGCACTGTTTTCGAGAAAATAAAAAAAAAGTATTCAACTTGAATTGAGGAGGAGGGGGGTGGGGGTGGGGGGGGGTGAAGGATTGGTCCAACTGGATTTTGATGTATGGATAAGTTATGTAAAATTATATTCTAAACACATTTTCCCACCACAAATTTTTCAATACGACTCACCGTTTTCGAGAAAATTGTAAAAAACTGGTTCGACTTTTGTTCAAGCACTTAACCTTGCCGTTAACAAGAAACGCAACTGTCGAAAATTTCAACCCTCTAGACATGCCTCTGACTTCTCAGGACGAATTTCGGGATATGAAAACATCCACAGAACATATTGTTAACTGAGAAATTTTTATAGAATTGTGAATTTTTCTTTCCAAAAGTAATAATATGATAGCTATTAGAAAGTAAAAATGAAAGGAATGCTCCGCAGGCAAACATTTTCCAAAGGTCTTGAAAGGATAACGTGTTTATCCTTTTCCTCAGATTTCGCGGAAAAAAAATCTCATTTGGGGGTTTTTGAGATCGCTGAATCCGATTCTGGCATTAAAAAGTCCGTAAGGACAACGGAAGGTCCTGTAAGGATACCGTGTTTATCCTTTCCCTCAGATTTCGCGGAAAAAAAATCTCATTTGGGGGTTTTTGAGATCACTGAATCCGATTCTGGCATTAAGAAATCTATAAGGTATAAATTGAAACACGGATTATTTGTATTTATCTCGATTTATTTAAGTTTTCGTTCTCCTTGGCACGTCTTCCTCTTTTCACTCTTCTTCTTCTTCTCCTCGGGGTTGCCCATCTCTCCTATCAAAACCGTCAACCACAGCGCCACCTTTCCATCAGGCGGCGACATTTCAACCGCGCTACAACAGCGCCACCCACGGAAGCTTTTTAGGGTTTACAAAGGATAACGGAAGGTCATGCAAGGAATACGTGGTTATTCTTTTCTTTAAATTTTCCGAAAAAATCATCATTTGGGGGTTTTTGGGGTCGCTGAGTCCGATTTTGATATTAAGAAGTCAGCAAGGATAATGTAAGGTCCTGTAAGGATAGCGAAATGATCCTCTATTTTAAAATTTTCGGAAAAAATCTCATCTGGGAGCCTTTGGGGTCGCTGACGTCGATTGTGGCAGGCCTTAAAAAGCCCGTAAGGATATCGGTAGGTTCTAGTGCACTTTTTTAATAAAAGCTTTTTAATTTTTTTATTTTTTAGTTTTTGTTTTTAATTATACTTGGAATACGAACTTGATGCGTTCCATAGTAAATACTAAACCAAATATTTTCAAATTTAATTAAAGACTGATTACTTTTTTAATAGAAATTAAAGATACTTTATATTTACTACCACCAGCAACTTTTTTAAAATTTATTTGTGGCCATTTTGTGTTCAAAGTGTTGTGTACCCCCCGGACCCAGCCCTATGGGTACATCTTCGAAAACGCTTTGACTAACAGCCCTATTATGGCGTTGTGACACTTTAGTCACAGCTCACAAGTCCAACGACCCAGCCCTATGGGTACATGTACCTTGGGTTGAGAAATACTATTCTAAAATATGTGATAATTATTGGGCATCCTTAATCTTAATATAATCTATATTCAAATATTTAAAAAAAATGAATTTAATTTTTTGTCATTAAAATATTCTTGTTTTTTGAGAACTTCTAAATTCCTGGTCCACTACATTCGTTTGGTTGCCACCGATTTCGTTTTAATGGAAACTTAAATTCTGTCTGTGATACAAAAAAAAAACAGAAAAAAAAAACAGAAAAAAAAACAAATAACAAAATATGTGGCATTTTATCTAATTAACAACAAACTCTTATTGAGATAAACCCTTTCCATTATCGCATAATTATGCTAGCATGTATGTACAAACATACATTCTCCGAAAGCATTGATAAGATAACACAAATCGCTTCTATTGATTTGAAATCCTTGTGGAAATGCAGCGGGCCTTAATCTCATATGCTTTGCGAAAAAATTAACGACCTTAGCGGGTGGTTGAGAAAACTCAATTTCAATAGAAAGGAAAACCCTCAAACTGATAACGTTCTACTGATAACGTCAAAGTGTTTGATAAACGATGATATGGGGGTCAGGTACATTCACAGATACGTATGTAGTTTTCTTTAAGGTTTTTTTTTACAGTTTCATTTGTTTGGTTGGACAGTTTTTGAAAAATTTAAGGGAATGCCAAGGAATTGTGGGGATTTTGTTTTTCAAGATAAATAGCTGCGCAATTCAATTGTTTCCGATATTTGGTTAAACGCGAAACGTGGTCACGTGAAGTTGGCTGGAATAATTTTATTTTTTTCCCCCGATGGAGTTCTATGAAACTTAAGTTTTTATTATGAAAATTTCGCTTGTTTTTCAAGTTTTTTTTTTCTCTTTTTGAAAAATTCCTTTCTACGTAATATTGTTTTATCTAGAATACATTCTACTAGTTTTTTTTTTTAAATTAAGTATAATTTTTTTTGGGTTGTGTGTTGTTGCTTTCGATGAAGAAATTATATTTGCGGTACGACACACTGCATATAAATATTTGTGGACATCAGACAGGAAGTTCAGAGTTCTTTTGTTTTCTGCTGATAAGAACGGCCAAAATGAGGTTCGTCATGCTGGCATGCACTGTACATTTTGTACATTATGTCCACTCGATTCTCTGTAGGTTCTTCCAGCATAGGAGGGGTTTTTTCCTTCATTTCAACAGTAGGCGATTTCTTTTGTTTTCAATTTGTTGTACAGTCATATTATGAACCAAGACCTATTAGTCATTTTCATGAGACATGGAAAACGGCACTGAATAAGTTTACAAGCCAAGAACACCAACCAACAAAAACAATATAAAAACTAAAAAAATTAAAATAAATGGAACAGAAAAATATAAAATGGCCGATTGGAGGCTAAAGAGAAATAAATTTCGTATTTATATTTTATACACGTAGTACAAAGTTATATAAATGGGAATTTCTTTTGTATGTTGATTAAAGTTCGTGAAAATACTTTTATTTCAGTTGTGGTTGTTTATTTCGACAAATTTTTATATATTTCATTTTTACTTTCCTCTGCTATAGAGGGAAAGTATTGTATTCATGACGGAGATTAGATCAAGAATGGGGGTAGATAGAAACTTTCTGATCAGTACGAAATCCGTTTCAGGCAAAATTATGAGGATGTCCGTGCATCTGTCTGTCGGTCTGCTACTCTATAGATTTGTCGGTTTGCCAGTCTGTTGGCTTGTCGGCCTATGTGCCTGTTTAGATTAGCCGATCCAGGCGCCAGGCCATGAACGAAACTGTCAAAATACAGGCAAGACGAGGAAGTGGGGGTGTCCCGTCTTGCCTGTATTTTGACAGTTTTGTTCATGGCCTGGCGCCTGGATCGGCTAATCTAAACAGGCACTATCGGTAGGTCAATCTCTCGGTCTGTCGGTTTGTCTGTCTGTTTGTCAGTTTATCTGTCGGTAGGTCTGTCGGTTTATCTGTCTGTCTGTCGGTCTATTTGTCTGTCTGTCGGTTTGTCCGTTTTACGTATCCTAAATAACTCTAAAATGCGTAGAGGTAGCGACTTGAAAATTTGGTTAATGAGTTTTAGGAAAAACCTAGTTTTCTATCAACTTTTGGAAAAGTAACGGTATCTATAACGGGTACCTCCCAAAAATTTTTTTTAGGAAAAAATCATTTTTTTTTTTGGAAAAATACATTTTTTTGAAAATTAGTCAAAAATTATGCGTTTTTGGAAAAAATTAAAAATATAAAATATAAAGGATATAAAATTTTCTATATTTTTCGCTTTAACTGTTTTTACGTATCTCTAACGGTTCTCAAATTGAAGGTTTTTTTTGTTACCACGGTTATAAATTGTTTCTTGGGAAAGTGCAAATAACCAAATTCAACGACAATAAAATGCAGCGAGAAACACTATCGAGGATATAGATACCACTAAATTCGTGCTCTTAAATTTTAAGACCAAACTTTGGGGTCTATTACGTAGGGCAAGTTTTACCATGAATAAAATCATTGTTAAATTTACAAAATCTTTATCCTCCTACCAATCAACCAACAAAATAGTTTTGCTAAATTAACAAAAGAAAATTTATTATTCGGTAAATGAAAAAATTGCTTATATGGATAAAATCCTTTGTAAATTAACAAATTTTTTGTTGAAATCACAAAAAAAAATGTCAATTGAAACAAATATATTTGGAGAAAAACCTAAAAAAGTGTTATTTTAACAAAAAAAAAATTTGCAAATGATGTTTTATTAAATCAATAGAACAATTGTGAAATCAATTGCGCGCACGACTTCTTTCTTGAGCCTCCCCGTTTTCGTACAGAAAAGTTTAGGAATTCCTTCGTTCCGCGAACGACAAGACTTTGGAACGATTTACCATCCAATGTGTTCCCCCCGGACTAAAACCTGCAGAAGTTCAAGGAAAACATAAACCGACATCTCCTTTCGTTCTTCCAACCATTCTGAGATGTGCTTCGGCATTAAAGGGTCTCCCCCTAAGCTCTGACTGGAACTATAAAAAAACAGCGCCTAATTTGTCAAAATGACAAAAAAAAAGTTATACAGTAGAATCCCGATAATTCGTACCCCGATAATTCGTATATCTCGCTAATTCGTATGAATTTGCTGGTCCCTTGAAATACGAATAATCGGGATTCTACTGTATGTTCAAATTTCTATTTTTCAAATAATTCTTTTATCAATTTAACAAAAGAAATTTGTTGAGATTCAACATAACAAATTTTGACAATACGAACGAGGTTTTTGTTATTTTTTTTTTGAGTGTATGCCTTTAAGCTCACTTCACAAATGTTCAAAAAAAAACTATAAAAAAAATATGATTACTTTTTATTTAACGCAAATATACAAAAAGATCTGAAATTACTCGTGAGATTGTCATATCAAAATTTTCTTACATCATAAAATATATTCAGCCATTTTTTGCTATAATTTAATTAAAAAAAAACTATCATAAAGTTCATGGGCATTATTCTTGTTTGTAAACATGTTAGGGGCAGTTTGGGTTCTATATTTAGTAATTTGTATCCTCTCTTGCTAGTTTAGTTTAGCGAATTCACGCTCCAGGGTATCTATCATACTGGGGCATCTATCCGTACCTTACCCTATTTAATTGACAAATTTCAGCAAATGTATTAAAAATTTATATTGCATTTTTCTACAAAAATTTGGAAAATTCAATCTTATGAGCCCTGGGTGAAAAAATCATCACGGCGGCGGGCGTTTTAAGCTATAGGGTTTTCAATTTTAAGTTAAATGCATTTCTTTCAAAATTAAACCAGATGTATTAAATGTAAATTTTTGTGTTATTGAAATCGCACCATAGCGATGGTAATAATAATTTGAGAAGCCTCATTAACATTTCTAGCTGGTTGCCATGTGGCCCGCTTATTTGTTTCATCAAAGACAAAACGCCCCTTAGCAGCACACTTTTGTTACTTCATTGGATCCCAAGAGGATTTATCTAAAATAATTTAACAAAACCAAAAAAAAGAAGATTCCTCCCCGTAAATTTTGAAAGAAAAATAATTTTTCTGCCCAAAATTATATTCTGTCAGTTATCACACATTTCGATATTGTGTTTGGTTAATCCTTTTTTTCTTGGCGCTTGTTCATCAATTCGTCTTAACCATCATTTTTGAATGTCTTTTAGAGAGGTTTTATGAAATCCGTTCAACTTGTAATAAATTTAACATTGCCTTGAAGAGCATCAGCATAAAAATCATAAAATATGCAAACTCTTGGCCAGATGTTTTGTTGTGTTTTCGTTTTTCTGCCACAAAACGCCCCTTCGGGCTGCATAGAACAGAAGCGAAAGTTTTTCTCGTGTTTCTCATTTAAATTTTCATCTGGTCAACGTTTTTTTTATTGAAATGCTGTGGACATGGTGAGGTAATGGTCAACCCGTAATAAATGGATCATAATTTTCTTGAAAAATGACTGGAGTTTTGTAACGATTTGTACGGAAATGAATTGCAATTCTTATACTATACACCTTAGAGATGATTTGAAACGCGTTAGAGATTTTTCCGTCTTATGTAGGTCACCATGCTATTCAATATTTTATGCTTCTGTTCACTTTGTTCCTAGTTAGGGATTTTCTTACAACCTGCATTCAACAATAATTAACGATCTTTTGTTATTGTTCTTGAAACCATGCAACTGAAACGTGCGAATAGTGGAGTTTCAGAAATGGCCAACTGTTTATAGTCCATTAGTTCCATATTCTAGAATCGAATAACACTTTTCTTCATTACGTGTAGGGAAATGTGTGATTTTATGCGTTTTCACGGTTCTATTTGAAATTGTAATGGAACGGTAGTATTAAAAGAATTCTTTTTTAAATTATATATAAAGGTCTTTTAAAAAAATATTTTAATTAGATGTGATCAACACAAAACTTTTCTCTGCAATATTTAGTTTCGGAAAAAATATGTAACAAATAATACTTTTTCAAAGCGTTAAAGATATGTTAAAGCCGTTAAAGATATGTTAAAACCGTTAAAGCAAAAAATGCAGGAAATTTTATATCCTTTAAATTTTGTTATACAGTAGAATCCCGATAATTCGTATTTCTAGGGACCAGCAAATTCATACGAATTAGCGGGATATACGAATTATCGGGGTACGAATTATCGGGATTTTTTTCAAGGGACCAGCAAATTCATACGAATTAGCGGGATATACGATTTATCGGGGTACGAATTATCGGGATTCTACTGTACTCATTTTTTCCCAACAACGAATAGTTTTCGAGAAATTTTCAAAAAACTGTATTTATAAAAAAATATGTGAGGTTATCGCTAACTTAACCTTTCCAAAAGTTGACAGAAAACTACGATTTTCGTAAAATTCATTTATAAAAAATTTCCAGTCGCTAGCTCAACACATTCTCGAGTTATACTCACCTTCGGTGCTTAAATGAGCATTTTGGAAATAAAATTAATGAAGTTGCAGGTATTTTTGAATTGATTGTGAAGTAGTTGTGAAGTTAGTTTTTGGTGTCATTGAAGGTAAACAATGCCAAGAAGATACAAATTTTCATGAGTTTTCAGAAAAACTGAAAAAAATCTTGTTATTTCGACTTACGGAAGACGAGGATTTCCATTCAATGCAACTTTTTCTACGATTTTCTCCAAAACGGAAAATTTAATCGAAAAACGTGCAGGCAAAAAACGTTCAGAATACAATTTTACATAACTTTTCTATACGTCAAAACTTGATTGGAGCCCTCCCCGTCCCAATTTTAAAAGTTTTAAAAGCAACACACGAGTTGAGTGGTCGCAAGAGGACATTGGCGAGGTTCTATTGAGTTAAGAGGTTTTTAAGGTTAGAACCGTCGGCTAACTTTTAGCCAGAATAGCAAAACCTCTTCACCAAGAAAGTTAGAAATTCATCACGAAAGTTAGGAGGTTGACATCTCTTAATTATTACCAAGAATACCAAAATCTTTTACAAAAATTCACCACGAAAGTTAGGGGGTTGACATGCTTTAACTATCCCTTAATTATTTCTATAGTTAAGATATAGTTAAGGGATGTCAGTTAAGGGATAGTTAAGGGATGACATCCCTTAACTATTTCTATTAAGATTCATCTTAAGTCGAATTAGCATTTAAGAGAATCCTAACTATTATCCAGAATCGGGGGGTAAATCTATTTATTTAAAATTCAGGGAACCAAAACCCTACAAATGTTTGAATTTTTTTTGAGCTGTACACGTTTTTCAGTAGTCTTACCTATGACAAGAGTTGAAGGCGGTAAAATTTCCTACACTTTTGCCTTCTAAAAGAACTCGATATCTCAAACCGGTATCTAAATATACCGTTATTTAAAAAAAACAGTTTTTTGCGATTATCTCGAAAAATAACGGGTTTTTAGTAGTTCAAAATATGAAATGAATTGAAGAGAATAATGTTTGCCATAATTTTGTCTTTTACTGTTATCCGTAATCTTTTACCGTTATTAAAATATTTTCATTAAAAGTTTAAAAAATGGATTTTTGCGAATTGCAAACTAACGGTACTTCGAAAAAATAGTTAAAGGTTGAATTAAAGATATTAAAATTCTCTACATTATTGCCTTTTACCGTAAATCGATATCGAGATATTTTGTTTATTGAGATATTTTAGATTTTGTAAAAAAATAACATTTTTATATAAACTAAAATTTTATTTGTCGGGTTACAGTGTACTCGTAAATTGCGCAAGAACGTAGATTTTGTATAAGAAAGTCACGTGCTGTTCACATCAGATATTTTTAAAGACGATTTTGAAGTTCAACCTAACGAATTAGTTTCTGATTCTTATGCTGGGTTTACACGACTGACAGATAATGACAATCTGTCATAAAAGAATGGACAAGTTCATTCTTTTATGAGAGATCGTCATTTTTCTGACAGAAATAATGACAAAAATGATACTATTTACACGATGATGACAATTTATGACGAAAAAAATGACAAATTTGTCAATCGTGTAAACGCAGCATTAGGAAGTTACTTTATACGACTTTAGAAAATCAATTTTTTACACTTCACTTTAATTGTTCTTTCAATTGTATAAAAAAATTATTTTTTAAAGTCATAGAAAGTAACTTCCTAAGAATTATAAACTAATTCGTTCGTTTGAACTTTAAAATCACATCTTTGTTCTTTGCTTAAAATTTGGAGCAGTAACAATTAATTAGTTTTGGTAGGTAGAAAGATTTCAATCAAGATCAATGGTACATGTTGGATGTGACCTATTTACGAGTAATATGAGTTCATTTGAATTAACGGAGAAAAAATAAAATAAATTTTTTGAACAAAAAACTTGGTACTGCACGAAGTTTTTGAAAACAGCGAATTTTTAACAGTTTATAGGGATCCGATTTTGTAAAATTTTAATAAAATGTAAAAGCAAAAGAAACAAAATTTTTTTAGCATATCAAAGCTGTTCGTCATTGAATTGCAACACTGTTTTAGCTAAATTCTCTACCACAAAAACATTTAATTACACACATTTTCGCTTCTGAGTCTATATAACCACCTTATGTACGATTGCAGTCACATTAGAACCAAAAACAATTTGAATTTTACATAAAAATAGCTTAATAAAACTGTATAGCAATAATCACATCATATATTTTCGATGTGTGAGCAAAAAGCACGCTACGAAAATAAATAAAGTGAAAAATAAAACACTGACCGCCATTTTGTGTGGTCACTATTTAAATAATAAAATTTGAACTTTGGTCCATTTTCGGAATTTAATTATCCGCATAGAGAATATAAATGAAACAGAATGGAAAAATACAACACACAATCACAGATTTTAAACTATTATTTTTTTTATTAAAAAAAATATTACAAGAGCCATATTTTGTAACAAAAAATAGAAAAAAAATATATTAAAATACGTTGTAGCGAGCAACAATGTGAAATTTTCATTCGATCAGAACTGCCACGTTTTCACAACGTTTCAATTTTATTGCGGCTAGAATTTTAGAAGAGTTTGCTTGTTGCGGTGTGTTGAGAGTTTCTTTTTTTATTGTCAATTATGTAAAATCTTAATCGATTACAAGACTTCGATTCTTGTTACTTCAACGAAATTTTCTGTTCAACTAAAATGTGAACAGCGAGTAGGAAAAATTTAATATGAATATTTGTCCTACAAAAAACAATAAATGTATAAAACCATATCTTTAAGTTTTTTTTTCATGTATATATTTTATGGTTATATATAGCAAAATATTTAAACAAAGTTGATTAGAAATACAGATTGTGTTATCATACTGTGGGCCATTTCTTATCATATCTTTATCACAAAGTACTTTAAAAGACGTTTGTGCGACATTTATTTGTATTTCTCTAATTTTTCATCATAGGGTAGATTACCTAATGTGTGGTATACAAGGGCGTAGCTATAGATTTCTAATGATGGGGGTTTTGAGGGAGAGCAAAATCTGCTAACCGTAGAACAGAACTGTCAGACTCAATAACCACTTTTAAGGTGCCCCGCCACATGAGAGTAAATACGCGAGTATGTAACTCTCAAAAACTCTCGAAAGTTACTCGCAGGAGGTTGTCCATTTGAGAGTAAATTTCCTCGATTTTTCAATATCTTGACCAATATCTTGATTATCCTGACATCTTGATTTGGCGAGTTCTCGAGAGCGCCTCGCAAAATTCAAACGCCGTTCGTATCTGGCGAGTTACTCTCCGAGAGTTCAGTGGAGGCGTGTCCACTACAGAGTAGAATCACTTTTGACAGCTCGCAAAAACTAGCTCGCAGAAACTAGTTCGCGAGTTTTTGCGAGTTTCTGCGAGCGCGACCTCAGAGACGTGTCCATTTGCGAGTAGCTGCTATTGAGAGGTTCTCGCCGGCATTTACTCTCATGTGGAGCGGCACCTTAAGATTTGTACACCAAACTGCGGGTCGCATTACGAAAAAAAAAGTTACGGTAACAGTTCTTTAATATGAAATTCAACTTAAAATGTATATACTATCAAAACATAAGAAAAAGTAATGCGCCGCAGTAGAATTTTTTTGAAAAATCTACTCTCTACGCGAAATTTTTTGAATATGAGCTACAGGCGAAATGTTTAAGTTGAAAGCTACACGATTTTTTTATTATATTTTATTTTAGTAAAACAAAACAAAAAAAGGCTGCCAAATTCAAGGGTTAAAGCCCAATTCAGACGTGAATTGGCTGCCAAATTCAAGGGCTAAAGCCCAATTCAGGCGTTACGATTGCAATTATAATTCAAGCTTCTCGACCAATGAGATCAAAGCTTTCAATGATATGAAAATGAAAGCTTTGATCTCATTGGTCGAGGAAGCTCAATCGTAATCGTAATCGCAATCGATAGTCTGAATTGAGTTTCACACGGCTAGTAATCGGTTCTGGTTCGTCATTAATTAAATTTGCGGCCCGCAGCAAAACGCAAAGTGGCTCCTGAAGCAAAACGTGTATTTGGAACACCGCCTTCTTTTTTTTAAAGTTCGAAACCCTCTAGCCGGAATGTCCGACAAAAGGCGGGCTTCAGGGAATTCGCTTGTTTATAACGGGTATCAATTTTAATCGCCGGAAATCGCCGGAACGTGTTACACTGACTTTTGTAAGTTATCGCTTTACATGCTGGAAAAAATTTTGCCCTGTACGTTGTCTTGGTTATGGTCTGTCGCAAGTTGAAAGTCATATTTTGGTGAATTTTTTTCGGAAATATTCCGGTTAGAGGGTTAAACGGATGTTTGGGTATGCTTAAAAATTTTCAAAGACCGATCAGAAAAAAAAGGTTTGTCTGAATTTTAGTTTGTGATTATCTAGCTCAAAAGTATTTCTTAGTTCTTACGGAAGAACAAAAATTGCGACGCGGGAAAACTTTTATTAAAAAAAATACAGACAGGTAAAAATTTTGAAAAAAAAACTCCGTACAGGCAAAATTTTTATTAAAGTAATCCATATGGCTAGAAATTATTGCGCCGCAGGCGAAAAATTTTAACTCCCAAGGCCAGATACATCCTTAAACTATGGTGTCCATACCGTCTCCTTTTCATCTTTTCGTTGTCCTTTATTTTATCTTTAACTGACGTACTGGAAAAGCGTTACATTAGTTAATTCAGTCATTGCGGTCGCAACGCTAGCCTGTCAACAAACTATTCAGATTTTATAGATATTTCTTTAAAGATGCTAAGAAGAGCTAGCCCAGTTAGAGAATTTTGTCCCATGACATTTCTAAGATACGATTTTAACCGCTTCAAACTGGAAAACGATCGTTCAGGGGACGATGTTGAGACGGGAAGCGTGACCAACATTTTCAAAAGCTGATGTATTCGCGGGAAATGTTGGTCACTACATTTCTTTAATATGTCGATTGGAGTAAAATTACAGCTAATTACTTTTGCGTTAAATTTGGCATTCATTTAACAAACCACCTAGATTTTCGTTTCATCTGTTGAATCTCTTTCAACCCATCCTTTGCTTCGCTTCTTTTTTTTTACATTTTGATTCTCAATGACTCCCAAAAGCCTCCCCCCACCCATTCTTAACTCCTTGAAATTTCTGTTTTAAGAGTTAAAAATTCACTTTTCCACCCTTTTAGCTACACTTTCGAATGACTCCGAACTCCTTTTAGGTCAAAAATTCATTTGAACTCCTTTTAGGAGATATTTCCATAGTACAGAGTGTTTACATTCAGAAGAGATTGTCCAATTGGCTTTTATAACGTATTGAGAAGGCAAATGTCTTACAAATCGGGTAGTCCCAGGTTCCAATCACAATAGAGACATGTAAGAAAAGTTCTGAATGACTAAATATTAACTTTGGAAATATGAACAAAAAAAAAAAATGAAAACATCTCAAATGCTTGCAAAAAAAAAGGATTTTTCAGGTGATTTTTTTATTACTCTGCTAAGTTGGTTTAACACCGAAAAATTGTTAAAAATTAACACCCACAGGGAACTATTGTGAACTGCCGGATTTCGTATTTTCCCGAAAGGTGATGGACTCCTTCAAACTCCGTTTCGGTACGTGGTCGACTCAATTTTTTCGAGAGTGGATGCAGAACCTTGGAAATGGTGTTTTTTGCCGTAAATTGTACCATTTGCCCTATATATTCACCGTAATCATGTTCCTGCAGTTCGTCCCCAAAATTAATTTCTAATGCAGGCTACCACTTTTATGCTGGCAGAAACTCTTAGATAAAACCCTGTTACAACATACGAGGCGGTGCAAGAAAAAAAAACGGTAATTTTCCCCGTAATGCAATTGTTTGTGACTTTTAATCAATATGCACTTGATATGCATGTATTTTTCCCTAGAACATTGTATACAAAATTTTTTAAAAGCGATAACACAATCAGTTATTTCGTAAAGAACTAGACGAGGAGAATATAAAATATAAAAACAAATAAAAAAAAGGCGTCACCGGAGAGAAAACAAAAAAAAAATTATCGTTGAGGGTAAAGCTAAAATGATAACACAGTTAAAATATTAACACAATATCGCTGGTACCATTCGCATAAACACGCGCGGACATTTCGCTAAACCAATTCAGATCACACCATTCTCATAGATTCATCCCATAGAATTTTTTTTTATTCAAGTTGCACAATCATCGTGCTTGTTTTTTGTACATTGTTTGAGAGAAAAACGAGAAAAAAAAGACCGAAAATTTAATTTAGCGGACGAAAGTAACAAATTTTTTTTTGTGAGGTTATGTTGCAATAGTACTTACCAAAGTAATCTTTCGCCATTTTGAAATTTGAAATTTTTTCGAAATATTCACAATGTGTGTGTTTTTTTTTGTTATTGCACAAGGATTCCGATTACGCAATTGAAATTTCCGTTTCCGTTAGCTGAGGGTAATTTTCTTTCGGGGAAATTACGATTTAGCCGCCAAACGTGTTCCGTTGGGAAATCCTTCTACTGCTGCGTGAAAAACCTTTTAGACACAAACACGATCGTTTCGTGACGATTTGAGCGACTTTTGCGTTTTGTTCTTTTGAGACACTTCAATCAATTTCTGTAGCTACCAAGAAAATAACACAACGAGCACTTGGACACAAGCCCGAGGTTGATGGAGCAAAAAAAAAACAGAAAAATTGAAACGGAACGGTTTCGCGGTCAAGAAAAACTCGCGTATGTGGAAAGTCGTCAGAAAAGACCAAAACGAAAGCAATTTTTTTTGTTATATTTTATTTTGGATGTTATTTCAAAGTTCTTGTCCTCGACGAGCATCCAGTGGTTCACTCATTGGTTTTTCTTGTGTATTTTTGGATTTTCGTTCAAATATTTGCGTTTTTTTTCCGGCGAGGCAGAGTTATTTGCCCTCAATTGGTTCGATTTATGAATTTTGGACCCCACTTTCAAAATTTTGAACCACAGATGAGTTCTTCTTAAATGCGGTCACACATACTGCACCATTAGGGTATTTTTTTTTGTCAAAACTCTTTTATTTTAAAATTTTAAAATGTCAAATTAGAAACATCAACACACACCACTTGTTAACCGCAAAACATAAACGTTTCTTATGATTTATGCTAAAAGTTGAACCACACCACATTATTCGAATTAACTGGATTTTATTTTGTGTTAACTTTTCAAAATGTTTTTACTGTTCATTTTTTTCGAATTGTACATTTTTTTTTGTTATAAGAAAAGACGTTCCTTTTCGTGGTATGTGCGTACGTATATGAATTGAAACGAAGCTTTTTAAACGGCCGCCATATTTGTGAATAATTGTGGCAACCAGAGTTCGTTACTTCGTTTGTATATATCGTCGTTTTTCCAGCACACATCATACATAAGTCTGTTTTAATTTTTCATTAAATTTTTTTTCTTTTTGTAAGTTTTTTTTTCTTATATAGCTAGAGAAGGAGAGCAAATAAATGGTAGTAAATAGGAAAATGTAACAAACAAACTGTGGACAAATAGATCAACACTAAGCTTATTACACATAATATAATAGTCATGGTTTTTGGTTTGGTTTTGTTTGGTTAGGTTGGTGTTTTATTTTTTTGTTCTTCTCCTCTTGTTTTCTTATATTTTCGCAGCGGTTTTGACTTAATTTATTCTTATTCTTGATTATTATTTATACTGTTAAATACACATACGAAATAAATAAATCCTATATAGACGTATGTTATCACCATTAAAGTTTGATGGTTGACTGACGAATGGTGAGTAAATAAAGTTGCACTAATGCTATACACATTTTCATCGATCGATATTTAACTGTTGATTTTCCTTTTTTTTGGTTTCCAAGGGTCATAAGTTATTTAAGATCAAAGTTCCATTTATGCCTCGTAAATCTTGAAAAAGTACACAATAATGACTACAGAATAGGAGATTTAGATATATGTTATGTATGTGTATTTAATTGTTTTTCAAAGATTTCGAAATTATTTATTATGCCCTCCCTAATACGAATATGATCGACGTATTTCAAAATTTTTAACGCGTAGAACCATGGGCTAGTTTTTGGAGTCTCAGGAATTAAATTGTCCAAAAAAAATATTTTAAAAAACTTTTAACACGTTGCCTGCCATCATGAAAGTGAGAAAATCGGGTACCAGCAGGCGCAGGTCAAGGGGTGGGGGTTCAGAAGGGGGTCATGAGGGTCATGGCCCCTCCCATTTTATTTAACACGTTGACTGCCATCATGAAAGTGGAAAAATCGGCTATCAACAGGCGCAGGTCAAGGAATGGGGGTCCAGAAGGGGGTCATGCCCTCCATTTTATTTAACACGTTGACTGCCATCATGAAAGTTAAAAAATCGTGTACCAGCACGCGCATGTCCAGTGGTGGGGGTCCAGAAGGTGGTCATGGGGGTCCTGGGGGTCATGTACCCCCCCCCCCCCTCCCACCCCTCCCCCATCTGACGATCAAAGCCTTTTACGGTTTTGTTGATGGGTATATATCTTTATACCACACGTTAATTTTCTCTTTTAGCAATTCTATTTAACCCCTTAATACACGACTTTTTATATTTGGCTGAAAATTTCTTTTCTGAGGGAAAACCACCTTCTAAATTCGGAGAAAATGTTTAAAAAATTCTAGCGTCTAAAACATAGAAGATATGAATAGATTTTAAGATTTGTCTTCAGTGCTAAACTATGCCATAACAATAAAATACGTATGTTAACCCATTCGGTATTTTGATGCCATATGGCAACGCAGTTAAAAGTTGCTAAAAAATTTGAATTGACTTATATTTATTTATTTTCAAACACTCTATTCTCATTCAGTGCACCTTTAAGTGCATTTGTGACCCAATTTTGATTAGTTGAGTAAAAATCTGGACTACAGTGAACGTATTTGTGGAAAATAAAATTTTTTTTTAAGTGAATATTAATAGCTTAAACATAATTAATTTGTATAGAGAGTATTTTTAACCCCCATAGAAAAAACCATGTACCGAACGGGTTAAATATAAGAAAAAGGGGTTATTTCTGTTTTTATTAAAAGCTTTTATTTAGCTCGCTATCTTGTTTGTCTGTGAGTTTGTCTGTGAGTTTGTCAGGGTCAAATCTTGCAATCAAATTTTGACCCACTTCCACTCATCTGATTCACTTGAAATTTTGCACGCAGACGTAAGTCCGATGACAATACAATATTTTCACTACTTCGTCCTTGTAAAGATAACGGAAGGTCCTGTAAGGATAACATGATTATCCTTTTCTCCAAATTTTCCGGAAAAAAATCTAGCATAAAACAATAAAATAAACATTTATCTCGCTTTTTAAAAGCTTTTATATTTGTGATACACAGCGTCCAGAAAATTATTTTTTTCTTTTTAGTGCATTTTTTTTTAAATAAAAGCTTTTTTTTAAAAAAAATTTTTTGTCTATTTTTCTAGATTACTTGAACAGGGTAAATGTGATGATGGAAAAATATGAATGGATCATAAGTGATACACTATGCATTGTAGGGTTAATATCAGTATGCTGCTATGATGCTAATTTCACCGATAATTCGCCAAAATCTAACTAACGGTATTCTTAACTAGCGTTAAATCAAAAGTCAAAGACACAATCAGCAGTTCCGAACAAAAATATTTACTGTTCCAAGTTTTCGATGACTTTGTCGCATAAATCTGGTTGAATTTGCAGGATGGCGTTCGTTATGTTGTCTTTGAGGGCATCAATTGTTTGCGGTTTATTAGAATAGATCTGCGATTTAAGATAGCCTCAAAGGAAGAAGTCTAAAGGCTTTAAATCGCACGATCTCGGTGGACAGTTCACGTCGCCGTCGCGCGAGATAACAATGCCCTTAAGCCTCTAACCGGAATATTTCCGAAAAAAATTCACCAAAATATGACTTTCAACTTGCGACAGACCGTAACCAAGACAACGTACAGGGCAAAATTTTTTCCAGCATGTAAAGCGATAACTTACAAAAGTCAGTGTAACACGTTCCGGCGATTAAAATTGTTACCCGTTATAAACGAGCGAATTCCCTGACGCCCGCCTTTTGTCGGACATTCCGGCTAGAGGGTTAACTCGCTCGTGCAGAATGTCGATCGTCGCATGCGCGGTGTGGCATGTAGCGCCGTCCTGTTGGAACCATATGTTGCCGTATCCATATTATCTAGTTTAGGCCACAAGAAGTTACCTATCATTGATCTGTAGCGCTCGCCGTTGACGGTTATGGCTAGAGCCTCCAAAAATTGTTAAATAAAATTAGGAAAAATTGTTGTTAAATTGTTAGAAAAAAGGGCCAAAAATTGTTAGAAAAATTGTTAAATCAATTAATTCTATAAAATATGTAAATGGGAATATAGAAGATGGATTACATAGTAAAAAATCAAATAAATGAAAAACTATATTAAATTTTCTTTATTCGTCTTCATTCACAAAGTTATTGTATTAAATGACATTAAGCATTCCTAGATTTGATTCTGTGAGAGAATAACGTCTATCGGACAATATGTGTTTGTAAATCGAAAAAGACCTTTCTGCATCAACTGATGTTAATGGTGCATATTTAAAATTAATTTGCTGATCCACCGGCAAATTTTCAAAAAAATTAACGTTGGGATTTTTCGACAAGACATCATTTAGCTTGGCTAGCTCAACGCCAGTTAGTTTGCTTTTGGTGGAAGATAAAATTGTTAATTGCTCCTGCACAGTCATTTCTCGTTTCTCCAAACGCGTTATAGCTTCCGTTAAAAATTTAAAATGATGGATTTTTAACAATTGTCCCTGAAGTTCAGCCGTATCGATACAGTCTTGCAACTTTTCGACAGCTTTCGAATCTTGGTCTAATGCAAGCACAAATGTTTTTATATCAGAAAAATTTTCGGCATAAAAAAATGCAGCATTTAGCCAAGTATTCCATCGGATTTCGATTACATCGGGGGGAAACGGTAAACGGCATATTTCCGAATACTTTTGACGACGAACGTGTGGCTTAGATAGAACGGCTTTCATTTTTGATATGAATCTATTTGCCAGAAGGTTTTGATCCTTTATTACCTCAGAAACTCTGTTCAATCCATGCACCAAACAAGTCACGTGCTTTAAATTTGGAAGTATTACTTTTAATCCTTTTCCAGCTTTGATCATGTACGGAGCTTGGTCCGTGATTAAAAGCCATACTCCTTCGAAAGGTATATGTTTCACACTAATTTGACACTAATTTTGCCGTAAAAAGTGTTAACAGACGGTAAAACTTCTTTATTTCCGTTGTCTGCTGTCATAGACAACGTGATAAATTGTTAGTTATTCAAAGGAAGGTTAAAAATTGTTGTTTTTTCAAAACAGGTGAAAAATTGTTAAAATTGTTGTTTTAACAATTTTAACAATTTTTGGAGGCTCTAGTTATGGCAATGTTTTGGAAGAAGTGCGATGATTCCGCCAATGATTTCTGCCACCGATGATTCCGCCAGACCAAAATCCGCACCAAACAGTGACTTTCTCGGGATGCATTCGGTGCTGGTGTATCTCGTGTGGATTGGTATCGCCCCAAATCCGACAATTTTGCTTGTTCACATATTCATTCATCCAAAAATGAGCCTCGTCGCTCAAGATGATTTTTTTTTGGCGAAATTTAGGTCAACTTCCCTCTCTCTTTCTCTCTCTCGGCACTACAACCGGTTTCCGGTCTTGGTCTGACGCAATGTCTCTCGTCAGAGGTCCCGGTCACGCGCCGAGGTCCTTCAGTTTGGCATCCCAATTCTCTTCGCGTTCTGGCCAACGCCGTCCTACCATCTGAGGTTGGGTCTGATGATTTGCAAAATGGTGATTTGCAGTTCATTACTGAACAATTTACAACAAATTTGACAGTTCTTGCTTTAACAACATGGCCGCTATAACCTAACAAACTTCGAGCGTCCTTATTGAAAGACCCTTTACAATATTTGTTGCTCACCTTATCTCGGATTGGCCCCAAAGAAAAGATGAAGTTTTGGTTTCCCCCTCCCCCCAAAATAATCCTGCGGACATCAATGTTTCCGCCTACTGTGATTAAACAATATTTTTCTCCTTCTCCTTTAAAAGTTTCACACAAATCCTTTGCAGTCTCTATAGCGATCTTGTTTTCTGCTTCTCTGTTATGCTTGTGGGGTTTTTAAAACTATTCAAACTTTTCAAACTTTTTAAAAGACGGGTTTTTATTTTTTTTTAAATTTTCGAATATTTTTTGCACATTTATCGCTAGATATTCGAGTAGAATCCCATTGATTGTAAAATCACTTTCACCTTTACGATTACAAAAACATTACAAAAACATTACAAAAATATTTCTCAATGATTGATAAAATTTTATTTATAAATTTTTGTTTACATTGTTATCTTTGTTTATATATACTTTGATAAAAAGTAAATTTCTATTTCAAGAAGAAGAAGAAGAAGAAAAAAAAGTAATGTGATTAGCGATTACATGATAAAAAGAAATTCCTGAATGAATTCCAAATCGCATTTTGGCTGATAGTCGTGTCTCATAAAGGATTCTTATCTCCGTGTTTTGTGTTGCACATATCAAAAATCACTGTAAATATAGTAGAAAAAAAAATATATGTATTTTAGTTCACATGCGATAAGATATACGTAATAATTTAAATGATAGTAAAAATTATTCTAATCAATTGATTAAGTGGCGCCTGCAAATCTTAAAGCAATATCAATTACAAAAAATACCCTCAAAACAATAATTCAAAATAAACTTCGATATCAGTAAATGTTTCGATGGCGGGGCGGGGGAGGAACAAAGACCGAGGCTGCGATATGAGGGTCATTCTTGGTAGCATTTAAAAAAAAAAAAGAAATTTTACTTCTTATCTCTTATCCGAAATATCTGAAGAAGTAGACAGTCTGGCAGACCATTTTTATCTAATCTTCAAAGTTGTAAATTCGATAGTCTCTGTAGAAAATTCAATGCTAACATATGCCACTGAAAGGAAATCGAAGGTCTTTAGGTTTCTTAACGTTCGATGATGACACATAAATTTAAGGCATTTCGGAATTTTTGAAGAAAATTGTAATAAAATTGAAAATTTTAAACTATCGTCTTTTGAAATAGTTCTTGCCATGCCTTGTGTTACAGTAATTTATTTATAAGAAAGTTAAGTCAGTACAAAATTCACAAATACCAGCAGACATGAGAGAATTACATTCTACGGATGTGTGTAGAAATTTTAAAAAAACTTACCAACCAACACCATTAATCGCTTTTACAGAAGTTTTAAATGCGCAAACATAGAAATTTCCGGTTCTTATCAGTAAATAGCGGGTAGCAACATTTTTTCTACATACTTTTTATGTACCGAGTGGATTTTTTTTCTAGTTTTTTTTTGTTTTTGTGAAACATTCTGAAATGGCCGAGTTGCAATAAGTAGCTTAAGTACGATGAGTCCCTGAAGTTAGCTTAGAATTTTCCACTGACAAATACAAAGTGAAAATAAATTTTTATTTAAGGCGGAGACTCAGAGTTTTAAACTTGTTTCGAATAAAAAAAAAACCATGATGTGTAGTTGATTTAATTAGGGACACATTATTCATGTTTGATTAATGCGCATTCTATTGTTTTAGTTATTTATAATTGTGTTTCTATTCTATTATTTGTTGTTTGTTTTTATCTAATTTCAGTTTTAATTTTAGATCATACATGAATACTTACTAAAATACAGTTTTTTTAGGTGATTACTAAGAGGAGCTTGAGGTTTCAATCTTGAATTACTTTTGGATACAACGAACAGCCGGATATAGCGAATTTTTGCAGTTCTAATCCAGTTCTAATCCAGCTCTGATGCACATCGAATCCTTAAACAAAGATGTCTCAAAATCAGACGGTTTCATGGATTTTGACTTAAAACATTTGTAAGGTTTTGTGACCCATTAACAGTAATTTACACCAATTTACACCAAAAACATCGTAAATGAGATAGGCCTTACTTAATTTACGGACGTTTTTGGTCGGGCCAAATTACGTTATATTGCGTTGTATACATGGACGTCCACAGGAATTTTTCAAAGGAGTGGAGGAGGGCGGGGGGGGGGGGGGGAGGGGCGGGGGTGTCAAAAATTGTTTTACGGCCACCCTACTTTTTTTTGGCGCCAATCCGGGACAAGATGAGCAACAAATGTTATGTAGAAAATAAGACATTATTTAAATTAAAATCAGGAAAGATCAATAATGTGCGCCGCAGGTGGAATTTTTTAAACAGTATGCGGTGCAGTTTTTTAAAATCAGGATATACACAGTTCCAAGCAAAAATTAACTTAAATTTTTGCACTCTGAACGTTTTATAAATAGTCGCAACGGCAATCATCATACTATATATATAAAAATGAGTTGGTGTCTGTCTATTCCTCTTTCACGTGAAAACGTTTGAACCGATTGACCTGAAATTTGTCATAGATTCTCGCTGTAGGCCTGAAATTTGTCATAGATTCTCGCTGTAGGCCTGGTTCCAGCATAGACCTATTGAAAAATAGTTCGAGTGGTGGAGGCAGTAGTCCGAGTGGTGGAGGCAGTAGTCTGAGTGGTGGTGGTAGTAGCCCGAGTGGTGGTGGTAAGGGGGGCAAAGTGAATTCGAAGCTTGGATTTACCTCTATATTATCCTTTGACGAGAGAACTACCAAACCGATCAGCCTGAAATTCGGCATAGATGCTCGTCGGGAGTTCAGCTCAAATATAGCCCCATTTAAAACTAGCCAGAGTGGTTGTAAGAGCAAGGGGAGGAGGTGAAGTGAATTCGAAGCTTGATTTTTCCTCTATGTTACTCTTTTGCGGGAAACTACTGAGCCGATCAATTTGAAATTTGGCATAGATGTTCTCCGGAACCTCACCTCTAACATAGATTCATTAAAAAGTACCCGGGATGCTGTGGGAAGTAAGGGAAGGGGGTAATAGAATAGAAAGCTTTGTTTTTCCTTTATTTCACTCGTTCGCGGGAAAACTATCGAGCCGATTGACCTGAAATTTGGCGAAGATGCTAGCCGGGGCCCAACTCTAACATAGCTCCATTTAAAACTAGCCCCAGTGGTAAAGGAGTAAGGGGAGGAGGTGAAGTGTATCCGAATCCGAATGCTGGAATTTATTGTCTTTTTGTCAATTCTTGAAAACCATTTTCCGAGGAGAAAAAACTTTACAGAAAAGCACAGACCATCCTACTCTAGGCTATCTAATTTATACTCACGCTTTTTAGATTTCATAAAGTCCCCAAAGGATTTCATTTTGAATCAACCATGAAATTTTGTCGGCAAGCATTTAGTACATTTTTTAAAATAAAAGGCTTTGAATAAAAGTGCATGACTAAAAAATCAAAACGACTTCTTTTTTTCGTCATGCTTATAGATAGTTTTTAGTCTTCGAATCCTTATCTTTAAGATATCCTTACGGATTCTTTGACTCCAGAATCGGATTCAGCAACCCTAAAGATCCGCAGATGTGATTTTTTTTAGGAAAACTTATTATCCTAACAGGATGTTCCGTTTTCCTTACAGACTTCTTAACGTCAGAATCGGTTTCAGCCACCTCAACAGACGCCAAATAATTTTTTTTTCGGAAAATTTGAACAACAGGATAATCACGTTATCGTCACGGGACCTTACGTAATCCTTACAAGGAAGAAGTAATGAAAATATTGTATTGTCATCGCACTTAATGTGTGCGAAATTAGAAGTGAATCGGATGAGTGGAAGTGGGTGAACATTAGATTACAAGATTTGACCCTGTCAGACAGGCAAACAAACAAATAGACAAAGACATGCAGACAGATACGAAAGCAAGCTAAATAAAAGCTTTTTAAAAAGGCCTTTTTAGGCTTTTTTAATTTCAACAGGCCAAAAATTAAATTCTTATAAATTAAAAATTAACTCTTTCATGCAACTTTTGGATTTATTGGAGGAAATTTTTTTAAAAGTTTTCGGTTATATAGAAGGTTATTGTAATAAACTTTGGTTCAATTTTTTTGTAAAAAGTTTGAACCGGAATTGCTGGCTTTTAATTTCTCTATTTCAAGCTTGTTTCAAAAAAACTAGTGTAATAATTTGGTAAAGAACATAGCAGTTTGTCTATTTCAACAATAGATAACAATTTAAGTGTAGAAGCACAGGAAAACTGATGGAAATTTTTTGTGTAATTAAACAAATTCAAGGAAATAGGAATATTGTTTAGCAAATCTGTTAAAAAGTTTTGAAGAACTGTTGAGGGCTACTGGTGTAATATTTGCTCTATTTGCAAGTGATGAGTAAACATTTAGGCGCATTAAAATTTTTTCGATCGTTGGATTGCATAATATTAGGCTTTTCTACACAGGAAGTCGCAATTGGTTTACACGACAGAGTTTAAGAGGTAAGATAGTTTTTTTAAGCTAATTTGAAGTTTTTAGGGCAAAAATTTGAGAATTTTTGAGGAAATTTGAGAATTTTTGAGGAAATTTGAGAATTTTTCAGGAAATTTGCGAAAACTGTTGAATGAAAAGTGAATTATTTGAAGGTTTGAGTGATTTGCAAGCAAACTTTGACTTCATAGTTGATTGGAAAATTGGAGGATCATTTTTAAAAAATTCCCAATGGATGGACTTTACCTGTTATCAAGTATTCGGGCGCGATTCCTGATATATGGAGGACTCCGGTCAAAATCATTCTAAGATTCATTAAGAATCTGGTAGAGGGTTGGCTAACCTTATTATGGGGAAGTCACCATAGATCTTAAGGCTGTAGTGACACGGGAGCTGAAAAGCCACCACCACCACCACCCAAAACAACAACAGCAACAACAACAAATGATGGGTTTTCAAACCTTTGGGACGTAGGAAAGATTTCCAACTTTTAGAATAAATGAAATGACACAATTTTAGAAATGGGATTTATTCGTGACAGCTAGAAAGATTATTACGGTTTTATGAAAATGATGATAATATGTTGAAGCACTTGGTTTCATATTATACGAACGACGTCTAAATTAAAAGTGTAATATAAATGGGGATATACTGAGTGCTTGTCCAAATAAACAACGAGCCGAATGTTGGCAAATATTTGTTTTCCTTATCTACGAAAATGGGAAAAAAACTCTAAAAGTTACACTAGATTCGTATTACCCGCCACGGAAACGCGATATTTCCAGAGGTTTTTCATGTGAGTTGGAATGAAACGAACATGAAATACGGTCATATATGCGTCTCTAACATTTTGTTAAAGTAATGTGAAATTATTACTGATGTTTATAAAATTATTTTTCTTTTTCGGTGAAAAATGGAAAGGGACAACGTCTACATTACCTGTTATCAAGTATTCGGGCGCGATTCCTGATAGGGCGTTAGCACCTTTACAATCTGATGACGCTTTTGATTATTTCGAACACATGCGTAATATTCTATTAAAAATATCCATATGTAACACTGAAGATTTGAATGTGTGTATATTTCCCCATATGGCTATAGAAAACTTTTAACAAAGACAATTATCCTTTTTTTTTTTGTCTGGCGTTGTTGGTGGTGATCACACATTTTTCATATATAATTTTTACGTATTCCACAATCAAAAGCAAATTGTCTTATCATATCAAGATTAGGCTCAATATCGCAAAGATATCGAGAACGCCCAGCCTGATAGTAGTACACTCTCTGTCGTAGATTTTATATTTGTTAAACGTAAACTTTGTATTTTTTTTGTACTAAATAGTGATTACGTCCTGAGATTTTGTGTTCTAAAAAGTGATCTTTATCAAAGTCTAGATAAGTTAAGATAACTGCGATTATCAGGAGACCTCGAAACAAATGTAAGTAAAATCACTATCGTTCACATACCATATATGTTAAATAATTATCATAAATGGCCAGGAGAGCAACTGATTTGCATTTCATTTGTGGCCAGAATTCCGAAAAGATTTAATCGATGGAGAAAAATCGCATTTTCCATTGAAAAAATATGTCAAGAATGTGAAAATTAAAATGATTAAGTGTTGGTGTATTTTATCTGTGAATTTCAGTTTTGTTTTCTGTGAAAAAAAAAACACACGATCAGTCCGTAATTCAGAAATTTAGAAATGCTTTGTTGGAAAACCCGCTTTTTCTAATTTATCCAAATATAAAAAATGCTAATTTATCCATAAACGTCATAGAAAAGTGCCAAAATTACTAGAAATCCCGTTTTTTTCGGATGTCTTAAATTTCAAGTGATTCTGTGATGATCACATGACTTTTTTTTATGTCGAAAGCATTGAAACTTTCATAAGAGAAAATAAAACCCATACAAAATACAATGTTCGTCACTGTAAAATTTTATGCTCATAAAATGAAAAGTTAAAAATTTCCAATTAAATCCTCCTGAGTGAGAGTTTTTCATTTGACATGTCGTCGTTTCAGAAGAAGCCCTTATTTATAAGTTTAAAATTCTGTGTAAAGCGCTTAAAGATCAATATAAAATCGATTTTTTTATTTGGGATTTAACACATATGACCAGTGGCGTAATTCGAGGGAGTCCCTGTCTGCAATTCGAAAGGTGCCGGAGGTTGAGGAGGGAGGGGGGGGGGGGGGGGGGTGTGTGTAAAATGGCTACCGGTGGATGGGGGGCTTAAATATGCGAATGTGCAAGTATGCGAGCACCCAGAATTTGCGACTATGCAAAAAAATCTGCTTCCAGGTTGTTTCTCTTGAAAAAATTCACCTGCGGCGCATTTGATAACAAAATTTTCAAAAAATCTGGCCTGAACGCAATATTACGAGAACCGTTAACGATACGTAAAAACCGTCAAAGCAAGAAATGTAGAAAATTTTATATCCTTTAAATTTTGTTATATTCATTTTCTCGTAAAAGTGCACAGTTTTCGAGAAATTTTCGAAAAACTGCGTTTTTTTCAAAACAAAAGAAAATGTATGGCAGGTATCCGTTATAGCTACCGTTACTTTTCCAAAAGTTGATAGAAAACTACGATTTTCGTAAAACTTATTTAAAAAAAATTTCAAGTCGCTAGGTCAAGGAGTTCTCCAGTTATTTAAGATACCGACAGACCAACAGATCGACAGACAGGCAAACTGACAGATAGACTAACCGACAGACCGACAGACTGATAGACCGACAGACAGACAGACCAACAGACCGAAAGACTGATAGATCGACAGACTCATAGATCGACAGACAGACAGACCAACAGACGGACAGACTGATAGACCGACAGACTGATAGATCGACAGACAGACAGACCGACAGGCAGAGAAATCTACAGATCAATAGACAGTCAGACCGACAGACAGACAGACCGACAAATCGATAGACTCATAGACCGAGAAACCGACAGACAGATGCACGGACATCCTCATAATTTTGTCTGAAAGGGATTTCTTACTGATCAGAAAGTTTCTATCTGCCCCTTATTTAATTTTTGAAAATCATTTTCCGAAGAAAAAAAAACTTTGAAGAAATCACGGACCGCCCTACTCTAGGCTATCTAGTTTGTGAATTTTATTATCCTAGGTTTTGTTCTACTACTACAAATAGAAGCCGAAGACGGTACAAATCTAGTAATCTTAATATTTTTTCTTGATCTTTTAACCTTTAATGGATATTATTTATGTTTTGAACTTTTAAAGAGATTTTGACGTACTTAAGCGCGAGGCCGAAGGTCGAGAAGAAGGGGTGGCCGCTGGTCGAAGGAGTGGAACAAGGAATGCATAGGGATTGGACCGCGTAGCGGTCAGGGGCAAACCCCTAATAAATTATATATAAAAAATATATTTTTCTGAATATGCTAAAAATTTGGTGATTTTAAGAAAGCCAACAAGGTGAATTTTCACAAACTACAAAAAAAGGAAAAGTTCATTTATGTCGAACTTCTAAAAAAACTCGAATTCAAATCATTAAAATTCGCTGGGATAAAATTTCTAAGTAAAAATTTCTCAGTAAATATTTCTCATGTATTCCATATTATTTATTGAACGAACGACAGCGGATAAAATCATAAGTCCTACGATAAGTAATATTCTTCATAAAAAACTCCCCTAAAAATTGATTTGCTGGCGAAAAGTGATTGAATGCACACCTTAATTTTTTCTACAACGAAACACCAGTTTGTATGACACACCAATGAGTTTACATTGAAAAGGTTTAATGGTGTAAATATAGCCATATGCGTCATTTTAATTCAGGGCATAAAAGTAACGATGCGTCAATATGTAGTCTTTACTTTCTTATACGAAGCATAAACTAGTATTGTATTCATGAAAAATTTCAATCCCTAAATTTTTCTAAATAACATTTCCCGAGCACTCCTGAGCCGATTGGAGCATCATTACAAAAAAGTCTTTCTGTCTGTTAGTCTATTAGCAAAGATTAAATAACTAAAGATAAGCAACAAAGGAATTTTTATTGGAACTTTTAAAATGTGTGGAAAATACTGCAGAGTTCTGAATCTCAATCAAATAACGCACACAATTTAAATATTTTTATTGATTTTTTTACAGTTAAGCGTCAAAATATAATTGAAAAAATTCATTTTGCAAGGCATACTAAAGATTCCATTTCCGCTGGCAGATTTTTTTGGGTCTCCAAAGTTTGTTCTAGGTTTCTTCTCTTTATTTAACTAATCTTTGCTATTAGTCTGTTAAGCCCAATTCAGACTAACGATTGCGATTACGATTACGATTGAGCTTCCTCGACCAATCAGATCAAAGCTTTCATGTCCTTCTCGTTGAAAGCTTTGATCTCATTGGTCTGGAAGCTTCAATCGTAATCGCAATCGCAATCGAAATCGTAATCGCAATCGTAATCGCAGTCGTAATCGCAATCGTAATCGCAATCGTAATCGCAATCGTAATCGCAATCGTAATCGCAATCGTAATCGTAATCGCAATCGTAATCGCAATCGTAATCGTAATCGTAATCGTAATCGTAATCGTAATCGCAATCGCTAGTCTGAATTGGGCTTTAGTCTGTCAGTATATGTACAAGATTTCTCAAAACTAGAGCTAAAACCGTTTGGTCAAGTAATGGGACGATCCTATGAACTTTTGGAGGAAATTCGTCAACCGCCATTGTGCTTACTTCCGCAAAATGGCGGCTTTTTAAAAATTACAACTTCGTTTTTTGTGATTTACCCCGAAACTATGCTATTTTCAGTAGTCTTATGTAAGACAAAAGTGGGAGACAATAAAATTTCCTGAAGTTTTGTTTTTACTAGAACTGCATATCTTAAGCCGTAATCGGTAGATACCGTTATTTTAAAAAAAGATCTTTTCGATTATCTCGAAAAATAACGGGTATTGGGTGGTTGGATGTATAAGATGAGTTGCAGACAATAATATTTTCCACAATTTTGTTTTCTACTGTGATCCGTTACCTTTTACCGTTATTTTTTCATTAAAAAGTAAAAAAAAATAGATTTTTGTGGATTGCTTGCAAACTTAGGGTTTTTTGAAGAAAAAAAACCGTTAAGAGAAGATATTAAAATTCTCTACATTTTTGCCTTTTATTGTAAATAAATATATTTTACCGTTATCGAGATATTTCAGATTTTGTAAAAAAATCATATTTTTATATAAGTTGATATTTTATCTGTCGCATTTTAGTGCAAATTTTGCAAGATCGTGGATTTTGTATAAGAAAGTCATATGCTGTTCACATGAGATATTTTCACGCTATAATTCAAGAAAATATTTCTGTAGTTCCGCTTGTTTAAATAAATTATTTGCAATGCACTTAAAAGAGACTGAATATAAGCAAGTAAACTATTTTTTCGACGCCATTGGGTAAAGTTCGTCACGCCATTTTCAATTTTTTCTTCGCTGAAAGTTTTAGAATCCAGTGGAAAATGTCGCACGAAACATTTGATAGTAATTGCAACAATTGCAACGTTCTGTGATTGTTAACAATTTTTTTTGATCGTAGATTTTATAAGAAAACAAATTTGAAGATACGATTTGGACTTTTTTTCGAGTAAAATCATCTTTAAGTTTTATTTTTTCGCGATTTTCACAATCATTACACTGAAAAAATAACAAAAAAGTCCTTATTATAGAATTTCCTTTCTATTTCCATAATTCTACGCGCACCATTTCAATTGAATTTCTTGCTATTTTAATTAATTTATTGATCGAATACGACAACGATATGCAAATTGACACCGATTTTGCATATTTTTCGAACTTTTAACGTATTTAAGTGAAAATCTCTAAATTAACTGAATGTTAAATTCAACTGATTGTGGCGTAAAGAGCCTGGCATTTTTCTATATATGGGACCTTAACGATAATACAAACCAGATAAGCTTGATAATAATATTTGCCTTATAACTAAATTGTACAATGGAAAAATGATTTTATCTATATATGCCCTCCTCAAATGCGATTATAAGAGATAAACATTTTGTAACTTCATTTCCGACCCATTATTATTAAAATTTATTTTCGTTTGATTTAATATTTACAAAATTTTAAAATTGGCAATGGTTTTGCAATCCTTTTGGCTAAGAGAAAACTGTTGTTTTATAAGTCTTTGGAATTTATTCGGCAGTGTTTAAAGACAGAAGTTACACAGGAACTACATTGACTTTTATTTCTGGTGCGCCAGCAAAACTGTCTGTTAAAAAGTCAGTTGGTCCAAACTGGTTTACCAGTTTTACTGGTAAGACAGTGCTGGAAAGGGTCTTTTGAGTAAGAGCCAAATCTGCCAAGCGTTGAACAGATCTGCACCGAGAGAATTCCAAATAGGAATATACGAGACAGTGGACTCATCTGCAAGGATTCCCTATAAATAGGGTATTATACCTATGATTTTGGGGAAATTTCCTATTTTTTTTTTGGCATGAATTGCTCTTTTGTTTAGGAGTCATTACCAAAAAAAATCACTGTCTCATATTTTCCCATTTGTTGTAGGAATCTGTCCTATTATTTCTCTCTGTGTGTCAAACTCAAACATTACCAAGAGCCACATTAAGTCTTTTACACCAAACCGTAGGCCACGTCACGAAAAAAAAACTTACCGTAACAGTTCTTTAATATTATCACTGAAATTTCACTTAAAAATTTACATACTATCAAAATGTAATGGAAAGATACGCCGAAGGTGAATTTTTTTTTTGAAAAATCTACTCTTTTTTTTGACTTTTCTAGAAGCTGTGGGGATGTGGACGAAGAGGAGTCGACAACTCATCTTCTCTGTCATTGTCCAGCACTAGCTCAATGTAGAAGAACTCATTTGGGTAGTTTCTTCCTAAACGATGTGGAAGACCTAAGCGCCACAAGCGTCGCAGATCTACTCCGCTTCATCAGAAGCTCCAATGGTTCGAGGTATAGGGAAATGGATCGTTAAGATTGGGGTGGTATCACAATGGGTCATTTCTGGCCTAAGTGTGCCTTTTTGGCAGCCACTCCAACGTAACCTAACCTAACCTACTCTTTTTTGAATATAAGCTACGGGCGAAATTTTTCACGTATCGGAAAAATCGTGTAGTTTTCAAGTTGAAGGTATATACATATTAAGTTGAAAACTTCACGATTTTTTTATTGTACTCATTTTCCGTTCAGACTATTCTAACATACAAGGCTGCCAAATTCAAGGGCTAAAGCCCAATTCAGACTAACGATTGTGATTACGATTGCGATTGCGATTGCGATTACGATTACGATTACGATTGCGATTACGATTACGATTACGATTACGATTACGATTACGATTACGATTACGATTACGATTACGATTACGATTACGATTACGATTACGATTACGATTACGATTACGATTACGATTACGATTACGATTACGATTACGATTACGATTACGATTACGATTACGATTACGATTACGATTACGATTACGATTACGATTACGATTACGATTACGATTACGATTACAATTGCGATTACGATTACGATTACGATTGCGATTACGATTGCGATTACGATTACGATTACGATTACGATTACGATTACGATTACGATTACGATTACGATTACGATTACGATTACGATTACGATTACGATTACGATTGCGACTACGAATACGATTGCGATTGCGATTGCAATTGCGATTACGATTGCGATTGCGATTGCGATTGCGATTGCGATAGCGATTGCGATTACGATTGCGATTTCGATTACGATTGCGATAACGATTGCGATTACTTGCGATTTACATAATCGTTCCATACATCAAAATCCAATCGGCACAATCCTTCCCCACTCTCCCATCCAAATGGATTTTTTTTCGAAAATATTTGTGAGAGTATATGACGGAGACTTCCTGGCAATTGTAGCTTTCCTTATGATTTTATTTTGGAGTTTTCCAATTTTTTTAAGGATTTTTGGTAGGTGGTGTGTTTTTAAACTTTTTACTTTCATTTATTTTGGGATTTTTAATTTTTTTAAGGATTTTTTTATACATAGTCCCTTCAGTTTTCCCGGCAAGATATTCGTCAAATACTCTATATGTGGACTGGACACACAAAACATTTATGAAAAAATCCATTTGTATGGGAGAGGGGGAACGATGGGCCTGATTGGAATTTAATGTAACATACTTCCACTTTCTGTTAATCAATTTTTCAATACAATGCACCGTTTTTCAGAAAACAGGAAAGAGTATTTTATTTGTATGGGGGAAGGGAGAAGCAGTGGTCCGATTGGATTTTGATGTATGGATGAGTTATGTAAAATCCTATTCTAAATACATTTTACCTTAATAATTTTTTCAATACGACTCACCGTTTTTCAGTAAATTGTGAAAAAATCTTTCGTTTGTATGCGGGAGGTGAGTAGGAATGATCCGATTTTGCCAGATCAAGAACTTAGCCTTGCCATTTACGAGGAACGCAACAATACAAAATTTCACGTCTCTAGCTCAACTCTTTCGGAAGGTGTGGTGTTCACATACACACAGACAGACGGACGGACAGGCGAACGGACAGACAGAAGGACGGACATGCGGAAATCAAAATCATCCCTCCTGGTTTAGTTCTTTTTTGTGTGCGATGATTGATTCGTTGCAAACGGTATACTAAATCTAATATACTTTTATATGATTCTCATATCTATATATGATATATAAAAACCAAATACTCACTCACTCACCACAGTATCTTCCGAACCACCAAACCGATTGCCATGAAATGTTACATGCAGATTAGTTTTACTTCATAGTAAGAAAATTGGTGTGGATAAGCGGTTGGTGTTATAAAACACTGATTTTTGACATGATTCCTGAGTGTTAGGTGGCTGAGAAGTGTCCTTTGAAGGTTTATGGGGTCGCTGATCACGAATTTGGTGACTCAATGTTAAAATTTGAAAGCATAACGAATTTTTAAAAAGAAGTTTTTAAGGTATTTCTTTGTTTTTTTAATTCAAAAAAAAAACCCGGCAACGACGAGTATGCAAGCTAGTAGAGTATAAAAATGTTTGATGAAATAAAAGTTCGATGTGGTTTCTCTATTCCTTTGGTTATTTTAACAACGAGATTAACAGCCTTAAATTAAGACTTTAAGCCCGCCATAAAAATAATCCAACGATATCAAAATAAAAGTATGGACTGAATTTAACACAAGCAATATCGCTTGTTAAGGTAAAAATAAATATTTATTTTATTTCAAAACAAAACCATGCAAGCACTATCAGTGAAAGCTTTTTTATTGAAAGTTTGTGGTACTTCATTGTCGGCTGATAATAATTTTAAAATTTCGATGTCAATCAATTTATACTAATTTAATAGCCCCCTGTTATGTAAACGAAAATATTTTTTCATGTGAATTGCCCCTCTAAAAGGGCATTTCATTGATTCCCTAAATCAAAAAAAAAAATAGTACAAATTATCTACCCAGATATCGTTTTAGCTATCTTATTGTTTCAAATGATAAATAAAATTTATTTTGCTGATATCCCGATATAAAATACATGTTTAATATTTTTTTTTTACAATAATTTGATTCTGATATGAAACCTTTTTCATTTCCTTCAAAATCTCGAAATGATATGTTAACTTATCAAGAAAACACTATCTAGTCTGAGATATTAGAATTTTTAACCTGTAAGTACGGAAAATTATAAATGAAAAATCAAAAGGTAATCATAGGAATTGAAAATAAGTACGATTTATACTTTTTGCTAATTTATTTAATTAAAAAAATGTTATTAAATTATCAAAAATGAAGAGAAAATCGCAGTTAATATGAATAATAGTTGAATAAATATTTGGTGAATTTATAGAAGTGGTTTTTCATTATCAAAAAAGCAATATTTGATTATTTAAAGGCAACCGAGATTTTTTTTAAACAAATTGGCCAACGCATCAAATTTTTTTTTACAACGAAATATCAAAGTTTAATTTTTTTAATGCCACGCATTAGTTACATAAAAAGGAATGAAGTAATAATCAATTTTTCTTCAATTTTTAGTGACAAGCATACTTAAGTTATTGACGCCAGTTTGAAAAAAAAATCGTAACGTTTTTTTGGTCTGTTTGCGTATGTGTCCAATGGTGAAAATTTCGCAGAAAAGCGAAAAAAAGAAAAACATGAGCAAAGTTTTAGAGTTTCACAAAAAAAATGTTTTTTTTGCAATTTGTTTTTCTTTTTATTTCATTTTTGTGCTTAACATTTTTATAGCCTCAATAAGACCTTCATAAAAAGCTCGGGATCTTTTTCTTCAGTTTTTTTTATACTAGTATTATATTTTCGGGTAAAAAAAAATAAAGTGCCAGAGACACGAATTAATTCTCAGGCCAATATTTGATTGATTTATTATTGTGAAAGATTTTTAATTGCGATATGAAGCAAGTGGAAGTCTTTATCAGTGAGCTTATAAATAAATACAAAGAAAAGTGTAATGAAAATATAAAGAATTGAGTCAAGTTGAGTTTGAAGTTTTTTTTTGTATTCTTAAGATAAGAAAAAGGCTTGATAACACCTTAGTGGATTTTCATCGACATTTTTTTTTGTTTGGAATTTTTTCTATCAACATAAACATCTAAAATGATCGACGAATTATCGGCGAGGTCTCTGTTTGATATCATGGTGAATTTACTGTAAGTTAAATACTTAAAAGTCGATTTTTTTTATAACATTTTAAGTCATTTCCAGAGAATTTTTGATAAAGTGGACTTAAAGTAATCCTCAAATGAAATTTTGTCTTTTTTTATTATTTTTTTTTCAAACTTGAGTCATAGGTGCCACTAATTGAAACTTTCCGACACACCATTTTATCGAAAAATATAAACTTTTTTCCTTTATGTTTGGTAAAATCTTTATATGATTGGAATTTAATATCGAAGAAGGGAACAAATTATATTATTTTATCGATTTGTCTGAAATTGTTCAAAAAGTTCTATTTTAGAGTTCGAGAAAATTTATTTTACGACTTTTTTTTAAATTATACAAATTGATAAATTTTCGTTGATTTATAGAACTACCAACGGTAAAAAAACATAAGAAAAGCTACAATTGCCAGGAGCGAATCGTCAAATACTTACTATGATGACAAACAAAATGTTTATTTAAAAAATCCATTTGTCTAGGAAAGGGGAAAAGGAGTGGCCTGATTGGATTTTGATGTATGGAACGGCTATGTAAAATCATATTCTAAATATAATCTGTCTATATAAATATTTCGATACTATGCACCGTTTTCGAGAAAAAAAGTATTCAATTTGCATGGGGGAGGAGGGAAGGAGTTGTCTAACTGAATTTTGATGTATGGATGAGTTATGTAAAATCCTATTCTAAATAAATTTTACTTCTATAAATTTTCCCATATGAGTCACCGTTTTCGAGAAAATTGCAAAAACTGTGTTGTTTGTATGGGGGAGGGGGGCAAAGTCCAAATGGGATCGCGTTGAGCTAGCGTCTTGAAAATTTATGTAGATGATTTTCGCAAAAATCGTGTCTTTCTACTAACTTTTGGAAAAGTCACGTTTGGAAAAGTGAACTTCCCATTGAGTTTTTTTTGTTGAAAAAATACGGGGTTTTGAAAATATCTCGAAAATTATGTGCTTTTATGAAAAAATGCATATTACCAATTTTAAGGAAATAAAATTTCCTGTGTTTTTCCCTTTAAGGGTTTTTTTGTATCTTTAAAGGTTCACGAGATATTTGAAAAAAAAAAAATATTCAGGGTTTTCACAGTCGTCTTTTAAATTGCGGGTAAATTTACCGCTCGGTAATTCAGTCAAATTTAACAAATTTTTACCGAGACGGTAACTTGGTTCATGTAAAAATGAATTACCGAATTCGGTAATTGTATACATGCCTTGAGTCGTGTTTTCCGGCCCGGTTATTCGGTATCAAGAATCAACCGCGTGTGGTGCTAGTAATGTTTTTAGTTGTCAAATTTTCTCGCTGGTTTTTTGTTAATCTCATCGGACTGATGCAATTTTTTTCAATTTTGATAGCCGTTGCCACAATAAAAATTCAAAAGAATACATCAAACATGGATTTAAAGGTATGTGACTTATTTTACAATCAAATTCGCAGTTCATGATTTGGTCACGTATCAAATAAAAGCGCTGTTCTCAAATCTTTGCTGTAGGATGTTCACAGCAGAATATTTTCAGTCTTTTAATATTACCGAAAATACCGAATACCGAAAATTAAAAGAGGATTGTGAATACCCTCATAATTCTTTTTGTTGTCAGCAACTTTTTCTATACTTAAGACTACTAATTTAGGAGGAAAACGGCCATTCCAGGACCAAACATGCCTGTAAAATTTCATAGCTCGAGCTCTAATAGTTTTAGAGAAATTTTGTACACAGACTAACAGACTAACAGACTAACAGACTAACAGACTAACAGACTAACAGACTAACAGACTAACAGACTAACAGACTAACAGACTAACAGAGTAACAGACTAACAGACTAACAGACTAACAGACCAACAGACCAACAGACTAACAGACTAACAGACTAACAGACTAACAGACTAACAGACTAACAGACTAACAGACTAACAAACTAAGACCATGTTCAGATTGGTTGAAATAGTCCGCCTAAATAGGACGGATGAAATATTGCTCGTGTTCACATTGATTGTGTTTACATTGAGACTCACTTTGAGGCGGCACGTCATTCGTGAGGGTGAGGGACGCAGTAGGGAGGGAAACCAAAAAGAGCGAACGAAGTTTAGATTCACTTAAAATTATCGGTCGCAAACCGGTTTGTGTCTCGTTTTGTTTTTATTGGTCATTTCGTTGTTTGCTGTGGAGTCGTGCGCATCTGAAAATTCGGAGTTTTAGAGCCGTTGCTGATGAAGCATATAATAAACTTGTTACTGCAATTATTATATGATCCATATATGATCCATATTTTCATTAAATTTAACAAAACTGCAATCATTTTACAACTGAGTTAAATTTTGAGGTTATTTTCATCCCAATGTCTTAACGTCAAAAAGGCGAAAGATTTTAGCGAATGAAAAAGGCGAACCGTGTGCACACGGCAACAAAATGAGGAAAGACGTGCCGCCTCAAAGTGAATCCCAATGTAGACACAATCAAAGAGACTATTTAAGCCAGTAGCTGTGAATAATCAGACTGGCGTGAAACATTTGGGAAACGGAACATTTCTAAAGAATCGTAAGTAATATTTGGCTGGCTGCCTTTTGCAATGCGACGTGTTGCATCGAAGACGACCGAAACAATAATGACAATGGAACACATTCAGTGTGTCAGTTAATCAATCATAGCACGACCAGCGGAACGACGATATCGACGTCAACTCGAGTTCTGATTGGTCAATTATAAAATCTCTGCGATGAAAAATCCCAAGTGAAGACACGGTGTTAATGTTGCCCGTTTCTCTCCTAATTAGACGGACTATTTCAACCAATGTGAACAGGCTCTAAGACTATGTTTACACACAGATTGGGCATGAACATGGGAATGAACGAGATTGTCAAAATTCGGGCAAAGCGAGGAAGTGGGGGTGTCCCCCACTTCCTCGTCTTGCCTATGTTTTAACAGTTTCGTTCAGTCCCATGTTCATGCCCAATCTGTGTGTAAACAGGCTCTAACAGACTAACAGACTAACAGACTATCAGCCAGAAAGAAATTTTTGTCTTAAAGCTCTAATCGACTCAGAAAAACACTCGGGAAATGTTTTTTAGGTAAAATTATAAATTTTTAATGAATAGAAAAGAAAGTAATAATGCTAAACATTCAAACTACTGTTTATTTTACTCTTATTACTATCCTCTACTATATTTATGACGGAGACCGACTCGAGAACGGAGGCAGAAAGAAACTTTCTGATCAGTACGAAATCGGTTTCAGGCGAAATTATGCGGATGTCCGTGCATCTATCTGTCGTTTTGTCAGTCTGTCCATTTCACATATCTTAAATAACTCGAGAACGCGTTCATTAAAGGCTTTTCGAAATTTTATTAAGAAATATATTTTTTACATATCTTTTTTCGAAACTAAATATTGCGAAGCAAGTTTTGTGTTGATAAGAACTGATATTTTTTTTTTTAAAATCTGGTGTAAATTGTTTAATATCAACTAAAAAAATTTGCGGTAATTTCAAAATTTTACTTAAAAAACCTAAATTTATGGACAGAAAATTTTTCTCCAATACTAAGCTAGTGTGAATTTTGTGTGATTGATTGCTCAAAATATATAAATATAAACGGTTGCCTTTCTGATAAGATAAGCAAAGAAAAGACGAGGTAAAAAAAAAGAATTTATACACAAATGTTTGATATATGATCGAACTGAACTCACGAAGCAAATACGGTGAAAACGACAAAAAAAACACCGCATATAAAATAAAATTGGGAAAAAATTTATAACATCTTAGATAAAGCACACTCTATAAAAGCTTTAGTGGCAGCAACACATCAACACACACACACCCCCATCCATGTTGAGTGTTAATTTAGGGAAAAAAACAGAGCCAAAAAAAAAATGAATACGAAAACGCACTCACATTGAGAAGGACATTATGAAAATAATGTTCACATCAGATAGAAATTGTTATTTTTTTCGATCTAATGACTTATTGTATGATTTTTCGATCAATTCAGTTTTCGAGGTAATGTAATGGCAATGGCGAAGTTATAGACAAAATAATAGTAGGTAAAACTTTTTATTATTATTATTTATTATGCTCTTTTTTTTCTCTGCACACGAATTGATTATGGTTTGGGATTTTTTCGACGTGTAACATCAAAAAGCATTTACCCAGAAGTCCGTATAGAAAGTTTCACTACTTCAAATTGAAAACTTATACCTAGAGTCTCTCATATTGTCTTGAATAGTTTTCTTGTAAAAAAAAAGGAAATCTCTCAGCTTCTTATATGACTATCGTAGTTTGTATAAAAAGATTTATGTCTTCTATTAAATAAATTCATATATGAATGATTTAAGATTATTTGGCCAGTTGGAATGATAGAAATTGATATATTAGGAGAATGTGCAAGCAAGGCAGCTTTGAGTATGGAAGCCTATCGGATTTGGATAGAGGCGCCTATTTAAGTGCGTAATCAGGAAGCAAAAATGTAATTTGTTTTGTTACATTATGCTCTTCGTCCAAATGGGTTTCGCTTTGAAATTTTAAAAGGTTCAGTGGATATTATTGTACTATCGATGCGATGTTATAATGTTGATGGGGCCGATGATGATCCGTTGCTACACGCTGGCTGGACTTCTGCTAATGTTTTGCCATGTTTAAATTTATTTAGAAGCTAAAATCGAAGTTTCATTATACGACTTTAAGATGTCGAAAATTTGGTTACAAGTCATTTGTTTCTAAATTGTTTTTTAGCAACCAAGAAAAAAACATCTTTCCATTGTGTGGTTTTCTATTTTGAATAACTGAACTAATGGAATAACAATGAAACCAATCAAATTTAAGTAGTCAAAAACATGAGTTAAAAAATGGCAATATATTGTTTTGTTAGATTTTCATCTAGCAACTGTTTGTGAAAATTTCATCGATTGTTGTTGGGGTTAAAAAGGTTAACAGTGGCCCAAATATCTATGATTCTTATAAAATGGATTTTATCTGTTTAATAAAGTGTATGGAAATGAAGAAATTATCTTCTATAGGCAAAACGTTTTTTAATATTAGAATTTGGCAGGTTTTTACCGATTTTTTTTATGTTTTACCCGACTGTGTTCAGGCTTTATGTATGTCTAATACTTGATTACCTCGTGTAGCCGAAACGGCTTGACCGATTTTGATAAACGTTGATTCGTGTTGACTCCGTAATTGTTATAGGCTATATAAATTTAAAAAAGTTCAAAATGGCGGACCCCAGGTTGAAAAACTTCAAAATGGCCGTGCGCCATTAAGGATTTCCACGTTGGCTACCATGTGAGTCACCGGTGTACACACACTATTGTCATTACCGTCAGTTTCTCAAGTTCCATGGTTGAGTGCAGTCGCTCGTGCGGTACAAAGGGGTTTTTTTTGTGGAGCATGGAGTTCGTTTATGTCTGTTTTGATCTTGTGTTCACTGGTTACTGAAAAAGTACAGAAATGATTTTTGTGTTTTTTCCCAGTGTATACTAGCGGAGTAAGCGTTTTTTTGGCTGGTAGCCAACGTGTTAAGGCGATAAAGAATTTCTTTCGACTAGCTGGTCGAACGAAAAAAAGCCACCCTTGATGTTTCCTCTTTAAAGTTAGAAGTAAAAAAATTGATTGAAAAATAAAAATATAAGAAAGGCTGCAATCTCCGGGAGTTATCGTCAATCGTCGAATACTTTATATGAGGGCAGACCAAATGATTATAAAGAAAATCCATTTGTGTGCGAGTGGGGGGAGGGACGATTTGTCCGATTGGATTTTAATGTGTGGAACGGTTATGTAAAATCACATTCTAAACACATTTCGTCCTTATAAATTTTTCGATACTGTGCAACGTTTTTGAGAAAATAGAAAAAAGTTCTGTAGTTGTATGAAGGAGGGAAGGTGTGAAGGAGGGAAGGAGGGAAGGAACGAAGGAGGGAAGGAGGGAAGGAGGGAAGGAGGGAAGAAGGGAAGGAGGGAAGGAGGGAAGGAGGGAAGGAGGGAAGGAGGGAAGGAGGGAAGGAGGGAAGGAGGGAAGGAGGGAAGGAGGGAAGGAGGGAAGGAGGACAGAAGGGAAGGAGGGAAGGAGTGGTCCAACTGGCTTTTGATGTATAGCTAAGTTATGTAAAATAATATTCTAAATACATTTAACTTTAACAAATTTTTCAATACGACTCACCGTTTTCGAGAAAATTGTAAAAAACTGGTTCAATCGTATAGGGGAGGGGAGAAGGAAATGATCAGATTTTGCTCGTTCAAGAACTGGATCTTCCCATTGACGAAAAACGCAACTGTATAAAATTTCAAGTCTCTACCTCAATCTTTTCGAAAGTTATGGTGGTCATGGACAGATAGACAGACAGACAGACAGACAGACAGACAGACAGACGGACAGACAGACAGACGGACAGACGGACAGACGGACAGACGGACAGACGGACAGACGGACAGACGGACAGACAGACGGACGGACAGACAGACAGACAGACGGACAGACAGACGGACAGACAGACGGATAGACAGACGAACATACAGACGGACAGATAGACGGACAGAGAGACGGACAGACAGAGGGACAGTTACTGACCTTAAAAATTCAAAAGTGGCATCAAAAACATTCAAAAGTGGCTCCAAAAACGTTCAAAAGTGCCTCCAAAAACGTTCAAAAGTGGGTCGAAAAACGTTCAAAAGTGCTCCAAAAATGTTCAAAAGTGGCTCCAAAAACATTCAAAATTGGCTCAAAGAATGCAAAAAATACATTCGCAATCCTACCTTACATTAACCTAACAGTCGCTAGAAAACCGCATATCTCTGATGTATCCTTTGTGATGTTCGAATTTGACTCAGCAAACTTCCAAATGTCTCAAAATGGCGTATAAGGCACCGCGCCATTTCAGGAAAATGACGCCCCAAGTGGGGCACCCTTTTGCTAGCAACGGGGCTTTATGTCTAGCTGATTAGCTTGTTGAAGTAAATTTAGCAAATCATGGAAGAAAACTTTGATCATGTTGCGAATCAGTGGTTTGAATTTGTTGTACTCATCTTAAATTTACATCCCGCTAGTGGTAATTTTGGCGCCCCCTTGCCCTCGGCCAAGTACTGCCTGTGACTTAAAAAAAAGTAAAGTAAAGCAAAGCGGCTTTTAAAGTCAAATCAAAGTAATGAAACATTTAACATGATTTTGTTTATGCTGAGACACTTCTTGTCTTTGAAAAAGAATCGGCACGAACCACCAAAACACCAAAGCAAAAAAAAAAAATGTTTACATCCGGAGACAGATGATATGACGGTGTAGAAAACCCATTAACACGTAGATGAGTATCTGTTAAAATACTGACAATGAGCAATATTAAGATAAATCACAATTGCCTATCTTTCTCTCAAGTTCTAGATTTAGTGTTAAGGGAAACTTTGAGTCGTGTATGTGACCATTGAAAAGACCTTAAATAAGGTGGCGCCAAAAATTGCAAAAAATGAACTTTTCAATTGCAAAAACCTGGTAAAAAAGTATTTTTTTTTAAATTTTAAAATGGAATGTCCGAGTGGACCTGTCATATGAATTTTCCGTGATATTCTTGTGTACAAAGTGTTTTTTTTTTTGGAATAAATCCACTATCAGGTTTTTGTGTGAACGAATTTTTTTTTCAAAAAAATTTTCTTTATGGATGACCAGCAATCGATAAAAAATCGAACTGTAGTTTTTTTTAAAGTGATTTTATGCGTTCATATGTGGAGTGTTTTTTTTACCTTATTTTCAGAATGTTTTTTGGTGTATTTATCATCGGTATTAGCGTGCAAACAGCCGTTCAAGTGTGAAGAGTGGGGTGACAAGAAAAGAAAATTTCTTGATAAGATAAAAAACTCAACGGGACAAATGGGGTTTTTCTTTTTTTCAACACTTTTGTACTAACTTCTTGGAGAGGCACGTTATTTCTAAAAAAAATGGATTAATTTTCATTTTCATTAACAAAACTGCCGTTATTTAGTACAAACTGACTGTAGAAAATCGATTTCTTTATAATATTGTGATAAAAAATAAAATATTATTATAGGTTTTTTTCTTAAAATTACAATCATAAGAATTTTGAATTCGTATAGTGTGGCGAAACCAATAAAATTATGGAAAAATTATTTTAAAAATAAATTTAAAAGGAAATTTTGTGGAAATTGTGCTGGGCGCTAGTAATGCGCCATTTCTGTGTGTATTTTTTTTATGTGGAAGTGTGTTATTTTCTCATTAGGAATCACAAGGAAATTCTCACAGTTTTTTGGAGGATAAGTTAAATTATTCAGAAGGCGCGAAAATTAAATGAGGTGATTATAAAAAAAATATATTGTCTCGAATCAAAAAAAAAAACCAGCAAAACCACTTATTTGAAACTGAATCGTGGCGTGGAATTAAAAAGTTATTGAAATATTTTTTTTGAATAATTGGATTAACCTCGTGAGACCGCGGGGTCATATGTGACCCCATCAGGTTTTTGTACAGAAACCCTAATTTACCGGAGAAGAATGCTTTAAATTTATTTTTGAGTTACCCTCCGACTAGGTCTGCATCTGCATGTAGCGGCATTTTTTGCTGAAATATATTTTTTTAATTTTTTTTTCATAAAAAGTTTTTTTTGCATCTCACCTCGGCCAAGTGCTGCCTGTGACTTAAAAAAAGTAAAGCAAAACGGCTTTTGAAGTCAAATTAAAGTAATGAAACATTTAACATAATTTTGTTTATGCTAAGACACTTCTTGTCTTTGAAAAAGAATCGGCACGAACCACCAAAACAAGAAAAAAGTTTCTCTGCATCTCACGATTTGTAGACCTTGGTCTCAAGGGGTTAAACCATTAAGGACAGAAGCCTCTCGAGGTTCAAATTTTTGACCGAACATTAACCCAGAGGTTCGTACAGAGGAGTAACAAGACGACATTACCCGATTAATTTACATCTTCGATAAGTCAAATTTCAATATTTTAATGGAAAGGTTAAAAACTTTAAAAACTAATCGAGATCTCAGATAGACCTGTTAAAAGTTTCAAATCAAATGGCGGGAAATAATTAGCAATGCCGACGCGAAAATCGATTTTTGCTACTATGAAAAATTCAATTAGTTTGAAGTATCTTTGATTCACAGTTAATATTTTTACAACTGCATCTGTTTTGAAGCCTTTTTTAATGTTTTTTGGAAAAAAAAATTTTAGGCTAGGGAGAATAAAATATAATACGGCAAACATATTAAAATATTGGAACAACAAAATAAAATTTCAGTGTAGAAAGCATGTCTTTGCGGTCATAGCGAAGTTCAGGGAACAAAAAATTGCTTAAAAAAACGCAATTATGAAATTTTTTTTTATTACTCCACCCAAGCAATCAGAAACGGTTACACGTCGGTTACGCGACGGTTGCACAACTTGGGTTACAATGGGGTTATAAATTAGTTGCTGCGACGTCACAACAACGCTTTTGTCCAGTGTTTATTGTGTCTATCGTTGCAAAAACCTATTGTTCAACCGTTACCGCGAAAATTCTTTTGCGACGCAGGTTGCAAAGTAACTGTTGTGCAACCGTATCCGGGGAAACCATCCTGAGTTGTGCTTCGCCATTAAAGGGGTTTCCCCTAGGCTCTGGCTGGAACTATAAAGAAAAACTCTTTTGTGACGTAGTATGACAAGGCGGAGGCGTTTGGGGCAGTGGCGTTCACAAAGAGAAAAAAATAATAAATCTAACTGTTTTTTAATAGAGAATTGTGACTATTATTAAAATAGTTAGTACAAAAATAGTCAAAATTAGATATTTTTTATAATGAATTTAACTACTTAGTAGTAAAATTTACTATATTGTGAATAAATTGACTATTTTTGTGATTGAAATTAACTATTTTAGTAATAGTCACTATTCCTCATTACAATTGAATACTTTGTAATGAGGATTTTTTTTTCTCTTCTTGTCTCAATGCTCAAATTTGCCCTCCTCCCCTTTTTCCTTCTAGAAAGTGAAATCCTTTTTACTTTCCCCTGCTATAGAGAGAAAGTCTGGTATTTTTGACGGAGACCGACTCGAGAAAGGGAGCAGATAGAAACTTTCTGATCATAATGAGATCCGTTTCAGGCAAAATTATGTGAATCTGTCTGTTGGTCGGTAAGTCTGTTGCTCTGTCGGTCTGTTCATTTTACATATCTTAAATAACTAGAGGACGCATTGAGTTAACGACTTGAAATTTTTCTAAAAAATATATTATAATCCATTAAAATCTATTATAATCTATTATCATTATAATCTATTTATAAAAATACTTTTTCATGGCTTTTTTGTCAATTACTTGCAATTGCAAAAAACTTTTTATGCTCATCATATAACTTGTTACACTCTTTGTGAGTTACAAACCGCATACTGTAACGCATTGGATCAATCGTCGGGCACCATAATGAACTACACCAGAGTGTTGGGGATGATAAAAGGTTTTGATTTTCCGCATGTCTGTCTGTCTGTGAACACCATAATTTACGAAAGGATTGAGCTAGAGGCCCTCATGTAGAGTATTTGGCGATTGGCCCATGGCAATTGTAGATTTTGTAGATTGAATGGTGTAGAATTCCATCTCTTTCAGAGATACAAAACTACTCACATGTTTTACAAGATTCACAATGTGTTTTTTACACAATTTGTTAGATTATTTCCATAATTTGAGGCGTTTGACGAAAAACAACCATATTTGAAGTTTGTAAGTGCTGTCAGATGAAGATACTGTGGTGAATTTCTTAACTAAAATCGAAATTCTTTATATCTTTTTATTTTAAAATTTGAATAGTTAACATAGTTAACAGAAAAGTTAACAGATTTATTAGAGTCTGTTATCTAGAATTAGGGAGAAAAACCAAAAGTTGTATTTGAAAAAAAACCTCTTTTTCCAAATTATAAACGAGGCAAATTCGCCCGCGTCTACCAGAAAGAATTTTTCGAAAGTGGAAACATCGAATATCTATAAATAATAATTAATATAATTAGGAGGTAAAAAAAACCTGATGCTTAAGTATCTAAAACTTTTTTCAGATGAAAGTCAAATCCAAGAATTTTATTTTAATGTCCATCCAAAGCTCGTTTACAATACTTTATTGAAGTTTCGATGAAAATCTCCCGGTGAAAAAATAAACTATGCCACTGAAATGTTTTGAAATTTCCTTCAAATACAGCGTGATAAGAAATTTGTATAACAATCACATTTAACTTTTTTTGTTTATGGCTTATCAAATTACCAAAAAAAAAAAATCTCTCTGTGATTACTCTGCGCCTCAATTGCGATTGTTTTATTCGTAATATGACTACAATTATAAAATTAATAGTTGTTTGTTATTTGGTTGGAAAATCTGGACTTTATTTTTACCTTAATTCATACCTGTCGGCGTGTTTTACCGCCTTGTAACCACTTGACAAAAAAAAATGACTCATGACGGCGGCGGTGTCGTTGCCGGTGTTCTACCGTCTTAACTCACCCTAGATGTATTATAGTTGCTCCGTTTTAAGAGTTTTGTTGTCTGGCTGGTGTTAACTTCAAAAATGCCATCAAAGTATCTACCTTGTCGGAGACGGATGGTTCGTCACACTGGAATAGGTAAACATTGTAACTTCCTTCCTCTTGTGGCCATTTGACGGTATGCGGTGTGTGTGTGTGTCCGTATGAACAAATTTGAGACAATAATGCCCATATAGACCAGCATTTAAACTACAGTTAACTGACAATCTTGGCGTGGCTTATGTCAATGAATGTTGGAAAAAAACTTAGTTGACAGCATGACGATTTCACGATTTGATGGTATGACGGTTTGACGTCTTCTTGGCTGTAAGTTAACAAAAAAAATGTGCGGGTTGCGAGTAATGTAGAGGAAACAAGTTCTTTGCACGTTTAACATGAAACATTTTTGTTAATTCTTTTTTCCTGAAATTGGAAAAACACAAATTTTATTGCTTAGCTAAATGAGTAAGACTGCGATCAAGAGCCGTCGGCTAAAGTACATCGAGATTTGAATGGTAAATTTTGCATTAGAGGTCTCAATTAAAAGTCTATAATTTCTTTTTAAAATCTTTCTAATTACTTTCCTCATCTGTAGAGGGAAAGTATTGTATTCATGACAGAGACCGACTCAAGAACGGGTGCAGATAGAAAATTTCTGATCGGTAAGAAATCCGTTTCAGGCAAAATTATGAGAATGTCCGTGCATCTGTCTGCCGGTCTGTCGGTCTGTCGGTCTGTCGGTCTGTCGGTCTGTCGGTCTGTCAGTCCGTCGATCTGTCCGTCTGTTTGCTTTACGTATCATAAATAACTCGAGAACGCGTTGACCTGGCGACTTGAAATTTTTCGTGAATAAGTTTTACAAAAATCGTAGTTTTCTGTCAACTTTTGGAGAAGTAACGGTAGTTATAACGGGAACTTCCAATGCAATTATTTTGAAATCTTGAAATTTTTTTTATATTGAAAATTTCTCGAAGCCTATATGCTTTTATGAAAAAATGCATATAACAAAATTTAAAGTAAATAAAATTTCCTACATTTTTTCCTTTGACGGGTTTTACTTATCTTTAACGCTTCTCGAGATATGTGAAAAAGTACTGTTTTGTACTATTTTTTCCGAAACTAAATATTACAGAGGAACGTTTTGTGTTGATCACAATTGATATTTTTTAAAATCTATTATTAATATGACTTATTTTTTGTTAAAATAATGCTTTTTATGAAATAAACTGTTGTCATCAAATATAATGACGGGCATATCGGTTTTGATTCTACTCAGGTATTCTGAAACATGTAAAAAATTATGCGATTTGAAGACAAAACATAACAAAAGCTATAGTTGCCAATCTGGCAATTATTGAAAACCCGTATGGTGATATTCGTATCAAAATTCGAGCACTTGTACCAAAATTCCACTTTGAAGTCAAACTTTCCAATAAGATTTTTTAAAATTTATTCCAATCGGATTTTTTTGTTCTTGGACTTTTTAGATAAGATGCACCTATTTTGAGATATTCACAAAAAACGTTTTCGTTTGTATGAGGGGTACCCCCCCTAATGGTCTATTCTTGCCCATGGACGAACTTAGCCTTGCATTTTACGAAAAACGGATCCACGCAAAATTTCAAGTCTCTAGCTCAATCCGTGCGCCCGCAATCCGCGCCACAGACGGACAGACAGACGGACAGACAGACACACAGACGGACAGACAGACAGACGGACAGACAGACAGACGGACGGACATGCAAAATTCAATTTTTTTTGTCATTCTAAACACACTGGTGTAATTCATTTTTGTGTGTGATGACGGGATCTTGGCGTTACAAACGGTAAAGCAAAGTTAATATACCCTTTGGTTTCACCATACGGGTATAAAAACTAGCACAAGTTACTACATACCTATATTTATAAAATTTTGTAAAAATGTAAAACACAATATTCGTTTTCCAAGGCATACTAAAGATTTAATTTCCGCTGGCGGGTTTTTTTGAGCTGCCAAAATTTGCTCTGGGTTTCTGATCTTTATTTACTTAGACTGTGTGTGAAAATTTGTTGCTATGACTGTGCGAATTCGCGAAATTTTGACAGAATTGAATTATTAACCCTCTAGCCGGAATGTCCGACAAAAGGCGGGTTTCAGGGAATTCGCTTGTTTATAACGGGTAACAATTTTAATCCCCGGAAATCGCCGGAACGTGTTACACTGACTTTTGTAAGTTATCGCTTTACATGCTGGAAAAAATTTAGCCCTGTACGTTGTCTTGGTTACGGTCTGTCGCAAGTTGAAAGTCATATTTTGGTGAATTTTTTTCGGAAATATTCCGGTTAGAGGGTTAACTATCATAATTTGATGATCGAACCAAAATTTGACGTTTATACTCACCACACCGAGCGTCAACACTTCATCCTGAGAAAAGCTTGGGTAAATTTTTACAGTAAAAGGCGATCATGGAAAACAAAGAAGTAAATACGTTAAATGTGAGTTTTAAAAATTTATGTATATCCGCACAGCAAAAATAAATTGTTTTTCACCACTGTCAAAATTTGGTTTTCACCAATAGATATTTAACGCCGTTGATGGTCTATGGTGGAGCTAAACTTCAGGCCAATCTGCTCGGTAGTTTCCCCGCGAAAGGGTAACATAGAGGAAGAGCTAAGTTTCGAGATCACTTTACCCCCTCCACTTACTGCCCCACCTCTCGGGCTATTTTTTAATGGGTCTATGTTGGGGCTGGACCCTCGGCGAACATCTATGCCAAATTTCAGGCCAATCGGTTCAGCCGTTTTTGCGTGAAAGAGGAACAGACAGACAGACAGACAGACACCAACTCATTTTTATATATTAGTATGATGATTAGTATGATTTTACCTTTAAATATTTTACTTAATTCAAATTTTTTATTATGTATTGTTCCTAATTTCATGCCTTAACCATTTTAGATGGAAAGGCGACCACATTCGGCTGAAAATCAGGACAATGAAAAACCTGATCAGGATCAATCCTCGAACAGCGAGCAGCAACAGCAGCAGCATCACGCGGCAAAGGAGGCTACTCATAATACACAAAACCGTCAGGATCAGCAGTTGATCCGAAGTGATTTAGCGGATAATAATGGATTACAACGAACCGTAATTACTGGTCAAAGACGAATTCTGACTACGGCTGGAACGCTGAGGTAGGCAAATGAAAAATCCTATTCTAAACATATTTTACTTTTATACATTTTTTAATGTGACTCACAGTTTTCGAGAAAATTGCAAAAAACTGTTTCATTTGTATGATGGTGGCGAAATGGGAGGGGGGGGGGGGAGGTATGGTTCAATTTTCCCGTTCAAGAACTTAGCTTAGCTATTGACGAGAAACATAACTGTGCAAAATTTTAAGTCTCTAGCTCAATTCTTTCGAAAGTTATCGTGCTCACGGATGTACTACAGATGGACAGACAGACAAACGGATGGACATGCGGAAATCAATATCTTTGGTCATCTCTAACCCCCTGGTGTAGTTCATTTTTGTGTCCGATGATTGTTTCGTTGCGTTACAAATGCTACAAAATCTAATAAAAAGGAAAAAAATAGTTTTTTGGGCGCTGTGTATCAGAAATAAAAGCGAGAAAAAACATTAAAAAGGTTTTAATGTTTTTTCTTTTCCTTTTTAGTACATTTTTGAAAGTGAAAGCTTTTTTGCTACCTGACCGGCATACTAGATTTTTTAGTGTCCTGTGTAATATTTTCTACATTTTCAAAGAATATTTTTTGCCGAAAAAGCCCTTACTTACCTTTCAATAACATTTTAGGGACATTTCGGATCAACATGAAATGGACGCAGAAGACTACCAAGGGGCGGACTTTTGTCAAATCGCAACATCAGCAGCAGCTACAAGAACTGATGATCAACAGTCGTACGGATCGTACGGCAACGGACCTGGACAAACCATTATTGTCTGTGAGCCAACAACAATTAAAAGTGAAGACGTTGAAAATGGCACCGAGCACACGACGACGACCATAGTTTATCAAGATGTCGGGCAATCGCAATCCCAGCAACAGCCGCAGACGCAGCAGCCCCAGCAAACATCAGCCCTAGTCCATGACAATGAGCAGGAGGCGTTGCGCTACACTGCGACCCAGTCATCCAGATATCCGCCCTTCGTGACTGTCGAGGGTGGCGAACAGGAAGTTTACTTCGAGCATCAAATCCGACCGGATTCCGGGGTCACCGTTTTAACCGCCGACGGTGGACAAGATGAGACGAAGACCTTCACGAATTTGGGTCCAGTGCAATCGCTACCATCGACTGAGTACATGTGCAGTCCGAGCTCAAATACCTACGTACAAAGTGGGCCCTATCCATTCCCACAGACGTCCGCCATCAAGGACTACCAGTTGTACAATCCCGGCAACTCAAACGCCCTTCTATTCAAAAGCGATCCAACACTAGCATCGGCAGTTCGACCAGTCAATCACTACGCGCTGCATCATGGCGGCTATGAGACTGGCGTTGGATCTGAGCCTCCATCAACATATTGGGTTCCGAATCTGGAGTTTTCCAATCCTGTTAGTATACAAAAATTTTTCAAAAAAAACTTTCTCGAATTGAGTAAATATTATTTTTAGAACTATACACACCAAATAACGGAGGAATACGCGAACCCCACTTGGGTCAACCCGAGTTACGACCCGAACGGGTCCGCGACGGAATATCGTTGTCAGACATGCTCATCGTCGAATGTCTACCGGAAGGACAACGGGGATTTCGTGTGTTCTTCATGCATACCCCAAGGGAGGTATGTGATTAACACGAGGCCACCACCACGACAAAATAAACCAAAGACGACGGCGGCAACGGGAAGTCGGCGTAATGGAGTAATTTGTGCGAATTGTAAGACCTCATCGACAACACTGTGGCGAAGAAATAATGAGGGCCAGCCTGTTTGCAATGCGTGTGGGTTGTATTATAAGCTGCACAACCAGAATCGTCCTTTGAGTATGAAAAAGGAGGGCATCCAGAAGCGGAAACGGAAACCAAAGTCGGGTGGAGGATCGCAAATGAAAGTTCCGGTTACAAGTAAGTTTTTGGAGAGGGGTTGGGGTGAGAACAAGAATAGTGTATTTTGTAGTCAAATTTGCAATATAACTTCTCCGTCTGATATGACCTAAAAAAAATGTTTTTCCTTATAATTCGTATGTGAAAAGTTTTTGCGCTGATTATAAATATTTAACTCGAGTCCGCATTCACTAAAATCTGGTTACGTAGATTCGAATTAGGCTCCGTCTAATAAAAGCAAACCATTTCTATATGGGAGAGAGGATCCTAGTCGGCTGTGGCTGTGGGAGACCTAGCAGAGCGAATCCGCCTGGGCGTATTGGGAGGAATATTTGTGAAGTGGAAAAATCTGCCCAAAAAGTAACACGACTTATACACTATAAAAATTATTAGTTTTTACTTTTTTCTTCTATAGAGGGGAAGTATTGCATGCATGATGGAGATCGACTCGAGAACGGCGGCAGATAGAATATTTATGATCACAACGAGAACCGTCTCAGGCAAAATTATGTGGAACTGCCTGTCGATCTTTCGGTCTGTTGGTCTGTTGGTCTGTCGGTCTGTCGGTCTGTCGGTCTGTCGGTCTGTCGGTCTGTCGGTCTGTCGGTCTGTCGGTCTGTCGGTCTGTCGGTCTGTTGGTCTGTCGGTCTGTCGGTCTGTCGGTCTGTCGGTCTGTCGGTCTGTCGGTCTGTCGGTCTGTCGGTCTGTCGGTCTGTCGGTCTGTCAGTCTGTGGGTCTATCGGTTTGTTGGTCTGTCGGTCTGTGGGTCTATCGGTTTGTTGGTCTGTCGGTCTGCCGGTCTGTCGGTCTGTCCGTCCGTCAGTCTGTCGGTCTGTCAGTCTGTCAGTCTGTGGGTCTATCGGTTCGTTGGTTTGTCGGTCTGTTCCGTCTGTCGGTCTATCCGTTTTACGTATCTTAAATAACTCGAGAACGCGATGAGCTAGCAACTTGAGATTTTTTGTGCATTCGTTTTAGGAAAATCGTGTGTAGTTTTCTATAAACTTTTAGAAAAGTAGCGTTAGCTAGAACGGATATATCTCATGCAATTTTTCTTGAAAAAATACCGTTTTTTGAAAATTTCTTGGAAACTATGCGCTTTTGAGAAAAAATTTATAGGAAATAAAATTTCCTGTATTTTTCCTTTTAATGGTTTTTACGTAACTTTAAAGATTCTCGAGATATTTGAAAAAAAAATTATTTTTTAGATGTTTTTTTCCGAAATTAAATATTGCAGGGGAGAGTTTTGTGTTGATCTCAATTGATATTTTTTCTTTTATACCATATGTGTTCTTTTTCTGGTTAATTAATTCCCCAGACCTTTCTTACTAATTTTGGAGAATTTGTTATATTAAACAATGCGGACTTTTCACATGTGCGAATTATAACGCAACAATAATAATTTTTGAGATATGTTTCTTTCAACAACTTATTTTTCACTCTGAATTCATATGTAATTTTAAGTGATCTACACCTACCATATTTGTAGTTATTCAATTGGTGTGATCGTTTTAAAAAAAAAAATCCTTAAGTGAAAAAACGGCATACAATTTTTTTTCTGTGTTTTTCAGATTCCATGGTCCTAAATGACAAAGTTCTACCGCCACTCTTTCCATCACAAATGCACCATCAGATTCCATCGCATATTATGATAAGCCATGAGCATCCGAATCCTTCAGGACATCCAGTTTCCCAATCGAATTTGACTCATTCCGCTGACAGTCAATCCTTGTCCGTCAATATTAGACCGCATAGTATTGTAGTCTCTACAGAGGATCAATTATCCCATCATCCCCATTACCAGTGTGAACCATCAACACAGAGACAATCGCCGCATTTGCCAAATTCTAATACTTTGAACAGGCACATCACTCAATCGTAATTAAAATTACACATTTTTTAGTAATTTTTTTTTAAATTTAAAATCTGGATTTTATTTTTAGAGTTCCTCCGTTGGATGGAAGTCGTAATGGGGAGATAGCAACCAGTGTTATAACCAGTACAGGGATAGCTGAGAGATCAGCCAATTAAAAAAGTGTATAAAAAATTGTACAATATATGTTTTAATATCTGTAGTGCCACAAAAAAACAAGACCTAGAAATTAAAAAAAAAATGTTACCAAACTAAATATTTAGTATATAAGGATGAATTGCTAGTCATGTAAGTGTATTTCCATAATTTGCTAAGCAAAAATAGGAACGTTTCTTAATCCAAATAAATTTATTAATGTATTTTAATTGTTTTGATTTTTTTAACTTCAAAATGATTGCTTGGCAAACCATATTCTTAAGAGAATTGCGCGAGAATCATATTTCGAATCATGTCAAAAGATTTTTTCTCTTTTTACAACTTTTCTTTGGTAATAGAAGATTCGCAGTGCAACTTCAGGCCTTCGGCCACGAGAATTTACTTGCAATAGAATTAATTAATTTTCTTGAAGTGATATTAAAATTGCATTAACATTTGAAAAGGGAACTGGGAAGGCAGTAAGAAAGCAGGAGAACTTTGGTTTAACCCAGAATTCAAACCCGGCTTCTTGCGAAGTAAGCTTCTTGTTTTATGTATCTTAAATAACTCGAGAGCGCGTTGAGCTAGCGACTTGAAATTTTATGTAAAGAAATTTTACGAAAAACGTAATTTTCAATAAACTTTTAGAAAAGTTACGTTCGTTAGCTATAACGAATCCCTCTCATACAATTTTTTTTTTTGAAAAAATTCAGTTTTAAGAAAATGTCTCGAAAACCATGCGCTTTTGGGAAAAAATGAATATAACCAAATTTAAAGGATATAAAATTTTCTACATTTTCTAACGGTGTTTACGTATCTCTAATGGTGCTCAATATATTTAAAAAAAATAAGTTTTTTGAAAAGTTCTCGAAAACTATGCTTTTTTACGAAAAAACTCATACATCCGAATTTTTCCACATTTTTTTGCTTTAACGGTTTCTACGTGTCTCTAAAGCTCAATTCAGAATAACGATTCCGATTACGATTTAAGCTTTTCGACCAATGAGACCAAAGCTTTCAACGATAGAGATACGGAAGCTTTGATTTCATTGGTCGAGAAGGTGCAATCGTTAAGCCTAAACCCCATTACGCATTCGTGCGTGCGGCACCCACGCGGTGAAGGTAAAAACTACGCATTTATATGAGTAAATGTATAATTGCGCGTTGCTCAGACGCGTTGCCGCGTCCGTGCCGCATAGAGTAGGCTCAGTTTCTACTTTTAGACGCGGTGACAACTACTACTAGATGCCAGAACAAAATCATTCCGCACGCACGAACGCGTAATTGGGGTTTAGGTTTTAAGGTGGCGGTCCACATGAGAGTAAATACGCGAGTAACTCTCAAAAACTCGCAAGAGGTTGTGCATTTGAGAGTTAATTTTGGCGATTTTTCTATCGCTACGAGCGAAATCGAGCTTTTAGCTTCTAGTGTTCTGGAGAGCTACTAGCGAAATTCAAACGCTGTTCGTATCTGGCAAGCTGCTCTCCGAGAGTTCAGTGGAGGCCTGTCGACTAGAGAGTAGAACCACTTTTGACAGCTTTTGCGAGTTTCTGCGAGCGACTCTCAGAGACGTGTCCATTTGCGAGTAGCTGCTATCGAGAGGTTCTCGCCGGCATTTACTCTCATGTGGAGCGACCCTTAAGTCTGAATTGGGCTTAACGGTTCTCACCATATTTCGAAAAAATTAAGTTTTTTGAAAATTTCTCGGCAACTATGCGCTTCTGAGAAAAATGCATATAACAAAAAGACAATAAAATTTTCTGCATTTTTATTCTCAACGGTTTTTACTTATCTTTAACGGTTCTCGAGATATTTGAAATAATATTATTTTTTAAATATTTTTTCTCGACTATATTGCATAGGAAATTTTTGTGTTGATTGCAACTGATATTCTTTATTATTGATATCGCAGGTGAACAAAAAAAAACCTGATTGAAAATTAAAAACCCTTGTGGGTTTGATTTTCATAAATTTTCTTCTTGAAGTGAACCTTTTGCTCTATGAACAGTAAAAAATGATAGGACTTTCTTTATAAGGAATTTATAAAGATAACTGTGAGATTTTTTTTAAATTTTTAGATTAAAAAATGTAGCTAAGAACTGTCCCTCCTGTTCGTGTTTAATTATCCTTAAGAAAAACATTCGGGAATTTTTGTTTAATTAACAATAATATCCTGGAATTAAAACATTATTACAAAATTTTTATAGCTGCAATGACAAAAATTTGAAAAAAAAAAATTAAAATCAACCTGAATTAAATAATCAGATTATATTTGTTAGCCATGTTTGTTATTTTATTTTATTTGATTGTCAGGTTATTTATTAGAAAGCACTATCAGAATTTTATTATAAAAACCATCATATCAGTAAAATATATAAATTTTTATCTTTTTAATAGTGAGGCATTTCTTAATTGAAAACGTGCGGCGGTTTAACGCACACCCTCATACGGCTTAGGCGCCACCAATCCCATTGTATGAGCGCAGCGATGGCCACATTTTTTTTCAACATTCAATACACCTGAAGATTAAAAAGTTTTACATATATGAACTTAGTTGGGCCAGCGACTGCATTCTTACATATCGTCACATAAATCTTTAGTTCCTCTCCTTGTTGAAAAGTCGGAGGCGAGATAAGTTAGGGTCCTTCATTGATATCTGCATGCATAATACGAGATACGTAGGCTTTTGAGTCACACAAATACGAGAACAAAAGTACCATAAGATGAGAGTGGTTCTTGGCTCCGGGCTGATTTAACGAATATCTGTATATCCGTCCCTTGGTTTTAACGGCGAGTATGTTCATGTGACGTACTTCATGAGCGAAATGCACGAATTTTCAAGATTCCCAGTTGATTTTCGACACTTTGAAGAATTGTGGTGGGTATCTTACCTACACGGGAAAAAACACCTTTGATTAGAACCAAAAAAATTACCTTTGGCTTGGCAGAATTAACAAAAGTTTTGAACCAAACATAATTTAACATTCGCAAAAAAATATTTTTCACCTAAAACTTGACTTTTCCGCATTCGCCAACGTACTAAAATGATTCCTATGGGGTGTCAACATTTAGTAGAAAGCTGCACCTGAAGAAGAGTACGGGTTTCCAAACAAGCTTTCAACTCACTTTTAGCCTTGTTGTAATAATAAAAAACGAGGTAGGAGAAAATCATCAAATATTCAACACAAAATCTTCATGAAAAAAATCCATTGGTATGGGAGAGGGGAGATGGATTGGTCCGATTGGAGGTTGATGTATGGAACGGTTATGTAAAATCATACTCTAAACACACTTTGTTTCTATAATTTTTTTCGATAAGATGCACCTTTTTCGAGAAAATAGAAAAAAAGTATTCAATTTGTATGGTGCAGGGGGTAGTCCAACTGGATTTTGATGTATTGATAGGTTATATAAACACCTCGTGTTACGCTACCAAACTTATTTGGCCAAAGCTGGATAAAAAGCGTACATGCAAGCTGATTCTGCTGCACCGAAGATATATTACCATGATTGTAGGCGTGATCACAGGACACTGCCTCATAGGGAGACATGCGAGTAGACTTGCTGTCCCCTCTAACGACTTCTGTAGAAGCTGCAGAGATGTAGAGGAGGAAGAGACTGTAGGTCATCTGCTCTGCACCTGCCCAGCACTGGCTCGCAGAAGGAAATTATTTTTAGGATCCTTTTTCTTTGGAAATACTAATGAATTGGAAGAAGTAAAGATCAACAATCTCCTAGGCTTCATAAAAAGCTCACACTGGTTCGAGTAGAGAAGAATTAAATAAATATATATGTGGTATCACAATGGACCTCATTGGTCTAAGTGGGTCGGAAGACCGCCACCCTAACCTACCTACCTAGGTTATATAAAATCATATTCTATACACATTTTACCTTTATGAATTTTCCAATACGACTCACCGTTTTTCAGAAAATTGTGATAAGCTGTTTCGTTTGTACGGGGGAGGTGGCAGGAATGCCTTACTAATTACGAGAAACGCCATTATACAAAATTTTAAGTCTCTAACTCAATCCGTTCTCAAGTTATGGTGTTCACTGACAGACAGACGGATGGACATGCGGAGACCAAAATTTTTTGTCATCCCAAACACCCTGATGTATTTCATTTTTATATCCGACGAGTGGTTCGATACGTATACTAAATCTAATATAGTCCTATATGATATATCATATAGCGTATAAAAATGGAAGCGAGAACGCTTACTATTGTGATCGACATTTTTCCCCGCGTACTTTAATTTGGCTCTCTAGCTTACTATCCGAATGTTTCCGTCATTTTTTGAAACCACTTTTTTTCAAAAAGAAAATTTATATTTAGATGCATAATTCAAAATATTTTCTCGAATTTTCTATGGGGGCGATTCCCTCCCCCTCTTCCCCACAAATAAAATACAATCGAAACTCGATTTACTCAATGCTCGATTTATGTAAGTGCTTAAGTTATGCACAAGAAAAAATATTTGTTCTTACTTATGAATAAAAGTTGTAACAAATATAATATTTTTAACTTCCATTAAATGCATAAATATGCTTTCTCAGGATGTTTTTTGTGACATTCAATTGCTGCAATCTCGCCATAATTTTGCGTTGTGCGTAAATCGAGGTTTGCCCGTCGTTTTTTGTGATTTTCTTCACAACGGTGATTCGTATGGAAAAAACTATAGAGACAAAATGTCTTTAGAATATGATTTTACATAACTCTTCCATACCTCAAAATAAAACCGGGCCACTCCTTTTCCCCTCCGTCATATTTTTTTCCAATAAAATGTATTTAACGATTGGCAATTGTAGCTTTTTTTATGTTTTGAACTGATTTTTATTTTAGCGGCCATTAAGATTATCCCTGAAAAATTTTAACCTGCCGAATTATTTCAGTTACATCAAAAAAGATTTGTCTCTGTGTATTTACCACAAAAAGAGAGAGAGAAAAAATCCAACTAAGATGGAAGGGGTGAGAAGTTCCTATAGTTGGATTTGGGAAAACCTTTCAAGAATCTCTTAGATTCGGAACCCGAACTCGAACCCGAAACTGAACTTATAACTCAGGGAACGGCTGGCCATGCATCACAGAAGTGCTTTATACCGCACCAGCGCGACGACAGGCTTTTAGTCGATGACACCGAATGGCTTTTTAAATAAAAGGTTTCGCCGAGAAAGAAAAAAAGGTGACGACGAAAAGGTGAGGAACGGTGCGCCGCCACAACGGCCACTTTGGCCGGACACTAACTCCGTGACTCATTCATATGTGGATGTAGATGACCACTTGACCAGGTGGTTTTTTGATGGCTCCGGCCACGGATGTACAATACAACATTATGATCGATCTTCGGCAGATCTCTTTTCCTAGCAGTTCGATCGATGCTTCGATCGCCGCCAACACCGAGCGGTGTAATATACACCAGCCGTGAAATATATGCTCGAGGCGGCGATGTATGGTAAGATTTGGTGGTGGATAAGGTGAGGGCGCGACGTCGCCACTATCGGTGATCACGTTCAGAATGGGAATATCGATGTAGAATAAGACTAATGATCTTATTGAACCATTTACAATACCTCGAGTGGAGAATTCCCGATCAACGGAGCAACAACGGTTCGAGTATCAAAGTATCGCGGATGCAAAACGATAAAAATCTTTGATTTAGCTTTTATCTCACGTAAATTAGTCCTAAGATTTAGTTTCGATCTTAATCGTACCGCACCAAAGTTGGGCGCCACTGTTTGACCGTTTTTGTTTGATCTTTGCGACATCAGCTCCTAAAACTTGGCCACTTAATTTGTTTGATGGGAAACTAGGATCAAAGAGATTGAGTGTTGGGGTCTCTGAAAGGAATTTAAATGTATTTATAAGGATTGAAAGTATTTTTATGTGTCCTTTTATTGAATATATTAATCAACTCACAAAATACATTTTAGGATTTTTAGGTTATTCATACTATATAGAAATACTGGACATATTATTTTTTTTTGGACCACAGAAACAGAAAGGATTTTAGTGAATTCAGGAAAAATTTCGGTGTTATTCAAGTTTTTGAATATGTGATTCACAGCGAATGGGACATATATGTGTTAGCAAAAAGTTAAAAATGACTGAACTTAAAAATTTCAAATTTTTTTGATGGAACACGGTGGATGGATGGATCATGATGGATATACGGAAAAAGCATATAGAAATCATTCCACCAAAATTGCATGCTCCAACCCCATATTTATGGGGAAAAACGGCATAGAGGCCAAATCTGGGAGTCATTCCTAAAAAAAGTTGTAACTTTTCCCATTTTTTGAAGACAAAATAAAAAATTGTCGTATTTTTTTGTGTAATCATTCTCAAAGTTATGGGAGGGATTACTGTATATTTTAAAAATGTTACGACAAAAAATTGGGCCACAATCCTAAAATAAAAGGAATAAATCCTATAAAATGTTGTAATGTCTCCATTGATTATTGGACTCTCTCCTCAATATATGCGCAACATTTTCATTAAAATAGGATACTTTCCTATAATTATAGCACCAAGTTCTACCCGAATATGATTGACTACTTTAAGGGGATAGACAAAAGTTCAAGTTGTCGAATATACGAGATAGGGAAGTTCGAGAGGCTTGAAAATATTCGAGATATCAAACAGCTTGAGTAATAGAATGCTTTGTAATTAAAAATTGTTTCTCCCTCAATATAGGAATCTCTCCAATAAAAACTAGGAACTGGTGCTACTTTTGTTGGAATTTATCCATTCTTCTCTCAGCCCTATATACATAGTAATGATTCCACGAAAACTAGGTTGAGTTCCAATATTTATGGAAGCCTTTGCCACAAAATGGTGTAACAAATCCTATAATCGCTTTTCCATATTTTTCAGGAACGTTTCCTAAGTGGATTTTTTTCCGTGTATCTATATTTACCACTATAAAAGACTAATGAGACAAAGTTCCGCAGTGAAAGGGTTAAGATCGAAACACATTAAATGGCAAATCTGTTTCTATTTGCTTTTATTGCCTTTTCTAAATGCTTTAAAAATTTATTTAAAAAAAAATTATCATTAAGAGATAATTTCACTATTTTTTAGAGTTTGTAGTGGCAGTTCTGAAGAAGGTACAGCAGGTAGTGTCAAAATTTGTAATAAAACTAATTTTAATTTCCCTATAAGCTAACTAGTTTGGACGAACTTTGATTTAACATCTTGAAAATTATTAAATTAATGTACTAAAAAGGAAAAAATATTTTTTTGGGCGCTGTGTATCAGAAATAAAAGCGATATCAATTTTTATTTTATTTTTTAGGATTTTATATCGTTTTTTTCTGATACACAGCGTCCCAAAAATTATTTTTTTAGTACATTTCTTTTAAATAAATACCTTTTGAAATTTCTTAAGATTTTATCCTTTTTAGTCATTTTGTATTAGTGAGATTAAAAATTAGTAATTATGGTATCCTTACTGGACTTTACGTTATCCTTACGGACTTCTTATAATCAGAATCGGATTTAGCGATCCAAAAAACCTCCAGATGAGGATTTTTTCCCGAAAAATTTAAGGAAAGGATAACCACGTTATCTTTATTGGACCTTCTGTTATCCTTTCAAGGACGAAGTGCTAAAAAATTCTGTATTTTCACCGAAGTTACGCGTGATTTCAAGTTAACCCTAACCGGCACGGGGGGGTGTGCTTCAGAAGCACGTCTCGTTTTCAAACATGGTATGTTTATAGATATTTTGCTGTTTTGTTATTGACAGATGTTTCTATTCTATAATTTTGCATTTGTCTGAAGGACCGCATTTTTTTTTATTGTTTTTCGTCCTTTTTTATATTCAGGGATCTCTTCTAATTTTTTTATTGCGTAAAAGCACGACGTATGCCTCTTAGGCATACCCCCTTTATTTTGAAAACGGCTCGACCGATTTTGATAAAATTTATAATATTTAAGTTTTCTGGGACCCGAAAGCGATTGAGTTAGTTTTAAAGTGAGTCAAAATTTATTTAGGTCCTGTAAGGATAACGCGAATATCCTTTTTCCCATTTTTTCGGGAAAAATTAAATTTTGGGGGTTTTATGGCTCGTTGATCGCGAATCTGGTATTCAAATTTCCTTATTTTTGTCCTAAGATCGAAAAAATAGAGAATGAGACACAGAAATTGAATCTTGAAATATTAGTGTTATTAAAATAAAGTATTCAAATAGAAGATTATTTTCAATCTATTAAAATAATTAAAATTTCTAACACGCTCATATGTAAATTAGATTTTAATTGAAATTCACTACATAGAATTTTATAGTATCTGGCTTAAAAATATTGAATAAAAATCTAAAAAAGCGCATGAAGTTTCTTGATAATTATGTTTAATGAAGATGTTTTGAAAGTTTCCCGCAAGGGCCATTTTCAAAATGGAATTTCCCTATTGCAGTTTATATTTATGTTTCTCATTTTTGCATTTTAATTAAAAAAATAAATAAAAGATTGTGATTCGTGCAATTAATTAGTGATAGAGGCGTTCCCTTATCATTTCTGAATGCTGATTTGAAAACCAGAAAATGAAGGTATAAAAAGGCAATTGCTTCAATCCATCGAAACAGAATCCGGTTATCAACTTAGGGCGGGACTTGCATCTTGAATACCACTTTGATTCCTTTTGCTTTTCATTTAAGCAAAGGGTAGACCTTGTTTTGATGTTGGGATGCTAAGATGCTGGATTTACATCTACGCGTACACCAGGGATTCTGAATCTTTAATTTTGTATTTCATTTTGATATAGTCGTATGTTGATTTGTGCATATGCAAATTTAATGCTTTATTTGATGGATTTTCAATTAAAAAAGAGTTTCAAAAATATTTTTTTAAATTTAAAATTCTTAGAAATTCCGGTGAATTTACAATTTTTTTTTTGGTTGGAAAAAAGATTTGCTGGGAATAATTATGTTTATAGTAGTCCCGGCGGAATTAAAGGATGATGGACCGAAATAAAAGCAATTTGCAGCAGTATTATTTCTGTTCTCCATATCCTGACAAAAATTCACGATTCTCTATCAATAATTTTTTTTATGAGTGATAGAAATGTTATAAAAATATATAAAAAAGGTTTTTCTTCGCTTAGTTATGTAATTCTGCTGGACGGATATTAATAACTTTTTTTCTGTAATCGAAAGCTATATCAACATTACATTCTCGAAAAAATAATGGGACAAATTAACATCTTCTCAAAACATAGCTAAAAGCAGGCACCTCGCAGTATTTTTCAGAAAAAATTAACACCGTTAAGCGGAGATTTTTGACATTCCTGTTTTAAGAAGTCAACTTTTTTCATTTTTGTTCACTATTTTTTGGATTCACTTATATTCTGGTTGTTTCCGTTCATAACAAAGGCCAAAACATTAAATAAATTGATACATATTTCTTTTATGGTGCGAACACAATGAACGAGTACAAGTGGATAACCTGTAAACCAAAGATCTATACTAGAGGGCTCAATCGGTTATTTAAAAACTAGAGAGACTAGCGAGTGGTCCAACCGGATTTTGATGTATGGATAAGTTATGAAAATTATATTCTAAACACATTTTGCCTTTATAAATTTTTCAATACGACTCAATGTTTTCGGGAAAAAACTGTTTCGTTTGTGTGGGAGAGGCGTCTATTTCATAGTCAGGGCAGTTTTGTACGGCAGGCAGGCAATGGATAGATTTAACAAGATCTGAAGCGGACTTATTATGACGAGCTTTATTTTTTTAAAGAAAAATCTCTGTTGAGGAATAACTAGAAAAATAACTAGAAAAATAACTATAAACATAACTATAAAAATAACTAGAAAAATAACTAGTATTTTCTTTGTTGGTCATTAGTTTTTCAACTGGGAATTTCCTTTTAAAAAATGAGGCTCGTTATAGTTTAACGATAATTTAAAAACTTTTAGTTATAGAAATAGCAAGGCAATTAATTTCTTATTTTTTCATCAAAACCCACTGTTTTTGATTGCAGGTCAGCAAAACTTTCCCTGCGTTTGAAATATACGAATGGAGAAGGTGGGAAGTAATGGTCAGATTTAGCCCAACTTAGCCATGCCATTAACGAAAAACTCAACTATACAAAACTTCAAGCCTTAAGATCAATCATTTCGAACGATGTGGTGTTCACGGACAGACATACGGATGAACAGACCGACGGACAGACGGACAGACGGACAGACGGACGGACGGACGGACGGACGGACGGACAGACGGACGGACAGACAAACGGATGGCCAGATGGACGGACATACGGACGGACAGACAGACGGACGGATAGACAGACGGACGGACAGACGTACAGACAGACATGCGAAAATCAAAATCTTTTGTCATCCCTAATACCCTGGTGTAGTTCATTTCAATGTCCGAGGATTGATTCGATGCGTTACAAACGGTATACTAAAACTAATATACATAGTTTAACTCCAAAACCAATATATTTTGAAAGCTGTGTATAATCACCAATTTAGATTTATTAACTTTGTAATGTAATTAACCAAATATACCATCAAATTTACTTAAAATATCCAATGGTCCAAACATAATAAGTTGCTAAACAACCGTAGAAAATAATATACATTTATTAAAACAAATAAAGATTTTATTTTTATGTTTTCAATTTTAACTATAGGTGCAAATAAAAAGCAACATATTTTTATTTCATCTTTATGCAAAACAGTAAATAATATCTACACCATTAACTTAAGCTAGCAATAAATATTGTAGCACGATAATAAATAAATCGTTCATAAAAAATCCTCCATAGAATGGATTAAGTTTGTCTCCGGTTATTTTAAAGTTGTCTGCAAATTATTGAAAATGAAACCAAATAAAATCTTATGTGGTCATACCGTGAAAATATTATATTATGTATAGTAAACATATTTTTTAAGTGGAAGAAATATAACGAAAGTATTTTTTTTTCGAGCCTGGAGCTTATCAACTGAGATTCGTAAAAAATGTCGGTTCCGTTGTCGAAGCTATGGTTTTGCGGACTGTGAATCCTGGATGAACTCCTACATTTGTAAGGTTTTGTTTTAATCTACAGCAGAGGTGTTTCGTTTGATGTAGCGTGACTGTAGAAAACTAGAGTGTGGCCATCGTGGAAGTGATGTACGTTGAAATTTTCAAATTGTCCGTTAAAATTTTGAAATTTTTCGGTCAATATGATAGATTTTTAGCAAAAAATATTTTAATCAAAAAATTTAAGAAATTATGAAGTTCTCAAAAATTAAAGCCGATCATACACGCCTGCGATTCCGGTTAATAAAGATTTTGTCCGCAATAAAGGGATTGGGTGGAACTACAACAAGCGGTTATGTAAAATATGTCGCAGTTTTAGGGAGAGGGGATATGCGATAGTGTGATGGAGTCATACTAAACTCCATTCAAACAACCTTTAAAAAAATGTGTCGAAAGGGGGAAGGGGGGTCCGACAAACCTAAAACTATTGTGATTAAAAAAGTGGTACGATTGAATTTAAAAAGTGATTCGAACTAAAACTATTGTGCAAGGAGAGAAATTCAAATATGAATTTGCGAGACAGCAATGATTCCCTAAAAACAAGGAAATTATTCCTATAATTTTGGGAAAATTGGTTATTTTTCGCATGCATTCCACCATATGTTTGGGAGTCATTACCAGAAAATTCACTGTCTCGTATATTCCTATTTTTTGTAGAAATTTGTCTTACTATTTCTCTCCGTGTATATTTTGGACAGAACTGTAATGGCGATAACGTGATCCAAATTCCTTCAGCGGTTAAAAAAATATGAATAGAGAGGTTGGGAGAGAGAAAGGGAGGGTGGGAGAGAGAAAGGGCGGGTGGGAGAGAGAAAGGGTGGGTGGGAGAGAGAAAGGGCGGGTGGGAGAGAGGGTGGGAGGGAAAGGTGACGGGAGGGAGAGGGGGTGGGAGAGAGAGGGATTTTTGAAAAACAGTATTCATCTATCTTTATATATAAAATCCCTTTCTGCCTGTAAATTTTGACAATCGACCTTATAGTTTGTTTTTACACTAATAGAGGCCATTTATGATCAAAACCGGCTTTTTTTTTATCAATTTTTGTCTCTTTGTTACCGAATAACGTGAAAACTGCTGAACGGATTTTAATGAAACTTTATAGTTAAGTTAATGCTAATTTGTAATGAAACATAGGCTGTTAATTTTTTGAGATAATGCTCCCTCCACCCCCTCCCAATACAAATTGAACAGTTTTTGGGATTTTCTCGAAAACGGTATATGCTATTGGAAATATTATAAAGTTAAAGTGTGTTTATAATGTGATTTTTCATAACTCTCCCATACACAGAAATTCAATCGAACCACTTTTTTTTACTTTCCCCTATACAAACATGTAATTTTTTTTTTATTAGAATCCTATAATATAATATGAGGAATGTCTGTCTGTCTGTCTGTATGTCTGTCTGTCTGTCTATCTGTCTGTCTGCACAAACGATTTCGAAAACCCGCCTAACGATTTTCACGAAACTTGGGGGTTAGGGGTTTTCGGGAACAAGGAATCGATCTAGATAGGTCTCACCTCTGAGAAAATTCCCCACGATACCCCTCGCCTGGTATCTTCGAATTGGGTAGTCCGATCTTAATGCAACTTTACAGTATTTCTAAGGGGGCTAAGGGCTTTCGATTTTTTCACTACAAACCTGACTTCCCTCCCCTCGATAACCCTCACCTGGTGTCTCAAAACAACGTTTCAAAAATCGGTGACAGCGATTACTCAATAATCACTCAACCGATTTCTATGAAATTTTGTTATCGCGCGTTAGTTTTAGTTCCAGCTTTCTAGGTCGGAAATTTAAAAACTCTGAAAAAGCTCTGTAAAGATAATGTGAATTTAGTTTTTCCCCAAAAATCAGCAAAGGTAGGATTTTGAGGTCGCCGAGCATGGCTCGGTCTTCCTGGTACTTAATAGATAACAAAAAACGTTCTTAAAACTCTAATTTTCCTACTGGCAATACTTTCTTACATCACGTATAGGAAAATAAAAACTAAATCCAAATAATAGCATTAATAAAACCGAAAAGAAAGAAAATTAAATGAAAAATCATCAACCCACTACCAATAACGTCTTATAGCGAAGAAAATATTCACGTTGCTTCTCATCGGAGCGAAAAAACGACAGTAAAATCCGAAGAATAATAAAAAAAGAGCATTTTCCTGGTTTTTAGTCTCATTATTTTCAGTCTATGGTTGGCAATTATTTCAGATTTATGGTGTGGCTATAGGCTAAGCCATTTCGAAGCTAAGCACTTCGTTTGATGAAAATAAAATCAAAAAACTAAAAGTTGGTATTTTATATTGGTTAAATATCGCAAAAAACACAGCCATGGGCACAAGCCAAGCCACCATCCAACCATCCATACTATAAAATAGTTTCTTGACAATCAAATACAAGTATCCAAAAATCTATATGAATACAACACGTTGGTACAGAAATACACTTTATATCTTAAGTAGAAAAGCACAATCTAAAAGGAATTAAAAAAGTAGAAGAACGAAAAAAAAACGTTCAAAATAAAAGCAAAATTTGATGAAGAAAAGCAACAATAACTAAAAGAATCGCGCATATCTCTATACTATATCAGAACTGTACAGGCCGATTTAGATTGGATGAAGAAATGCTCGACGAGTCGGTCGTCTTGTCAAAGTGGAAATCTAAAAACCGAAAGGCGGAGTCCAACATAAACTCCACCCACATTTTATCATAATATACCAGTTTTATTAACATTGGAATAGATATGCAATTCAACATACCCTTACTGATCGATTTGATTCCTAAATAGCCGTTGAACAACGTTCGAAAATCATAGAATGGTTTCATGCAGAAGGGGTTCAAAATTTGGGTTCGCACTCCGAAGAACTCGCTTCGCGGAGAACGTCGCGACGGTACCTAAGAAATACCAAAAGTATCTACTAGATACATTTTATCTAACGACATTTTTACTGGTATTTTTTTTTTCGATAGTGCGGTTTCAATTGATTCACTCCGCTATGCTATGCTGCGGCCAGCAGTTTTACAAACACCATTACAACATATATGTTGGTGTAAACCTGAGTTAAATTTATGCTATCGGTTTTTTATGAGGCGCCTTATATTTATATGCTACAGTATGGTAGCTTGTCGATGAAACTTGGCCAAGTTTGTTAAGGCCGGCCTCCCTTAACTGACATTTTGTTCTGTTTTCTGGTTTCCCCTTAGCACAGTTGGTTAAGTGGATTTCTTCGGTGTTGTTCTTTTTCTTTAAGACTCGAATTCAAAAGTCGAGAGACAAGAAATTCGTGAATTAAAACAACAAAAAAAAAATCAAGAAAAATATCTCAGTTGGTTGAAAGTGTGTGGTGCTGATGTTGTGTAAACATAACTGACCAGTTAGAGCTCATAATCGAACCAGTATTGATGTTTGAGCTCCGGGATTTTCATTATTCGATGTGATTTTTTCGAAGATTTTTTTAAATACAAAAAAAGGCTTTATTTTTTTTTTGGTGCAATCTGGTCGTTAAATTCGTCGGTGATATTAATATGCGATATGATTTCGATATGGAATCGTCTGATTCGGACATTAAAAAAACAGATTTGTGGATAATTATTAAAATTATTAAGTAATATTTTTTTTTGGGGATTAAATTCTGTGAGCAAAACAATATTTGGATATAATTATTACGATTTTTAAATATTTTAACGCCTTGTATGTTAATTAAGTGCAAAATTGTTATTAGAATTTTAATTAAAGGAATTAATTCAAGATAATTAGTTTAAGATAAAGTGAAGCTACGTGTTTGAAATAATATAAAATTATCGAAAGAATTAAATTAGATTTTTTTTTTCTGAATAGTTGTGCAGTTTGAATTGTAGTTGCATTCTATAGAATAAATATCTTTGCATCGGAAGTGCTTTTCCGTATTTGTTTTGTGAGTCGTTTAAAATGTGATAACATTCTAAAATTTTAAAAGCAAAAAAATAAAGGAGTTTTTAAGTGATTTTCAACAACCACCTATTTTTTATTAGCAGTATCATTAGCTAGTATTGGATCATTGGATAGTAGTTAAAGGTAAAATTTGATCTTCAAACGGAGGTTAAAAAACTATTTTTAACTTCAAACTAATTTTTGTGCTTGAAAAATAGTATTTAAACTCTATATCGACATGTACACCAATGGCGAATTCGAATCACAGATTTGATGCATGCTCTATCTGGAGTGAAGAGTGTCTACTTTATTTAATACAATTTTCTTAGGCAAAATTTGTCGAAATTTTCTATTGGATTCAAATTCTAGATCGACCATTCGAATTCGCCATAAGTCAATAATGTTGGTATCGAGAAAATCGAGATTGAACATTTTAAGTTTGCCATAAATGTAATTTTGGACTTACAGCCGTATCCTGGCGTTGTGATACTTAAGTCACAAGTCACAAGTCCATACAATTTGAGGCTCTTGTGACCGAGTTGTGACTAGTGACCGTAGCTAGAATAAGGCTGTTAGTTCCAAATTAAAAAAAGGATTGCGGCGCAGGATTTCATCGAGGGACCTTGAGATTTTCAAAAAAAAATAAAGAGAAACGGCAGGTCTTTCTCGTAGTTATGATAACCCAAAACCCCAAAAAAGTGACTAACAGCCTTATTCTAGCTACGGTCACAACTCGGTCACAAGAGCCTCAAATTCTATGGACTTGTGACTTGTGACTTAAGTATCACAACGCCAGAATACGGCTGTAAGTGTCGTTTGCACCAACGAAACTTACCCGGCCTTTATACGCGACTGTAAAGTCTGTCAGTAGCACAGACTTCAAATGTCAAATTACTGACAACGAATTAAAAGACATTTAGCGAACTGGCAGTCAGTGCATTTACACGAGACTGTGTCAGCGACTGTGTCAGCTCTACAGACGCGTGTAAGGGCCGGGTAAGCAACTTATGCCCAAATTAAATTATTTAAGTCAAAGAATTTCCACGGTTTAAGTAGGCTAGGTACAATTTAAATTTTTAAGAATAGTAGATACGCGAAAATGGGCTTTTCTGTGTTTTGCTTGTTCACCGACGATATGATATATTACATAAAAGTATATTAGATTTACTATACCGTTTTTAACGCATCGAACCAATCATCGGACACAAAAATTAACTACACCAGGGTGTTTAGGATCAGGATTAACAGTTCTTGGTTAAGAAAAAGCGCCCAAATGAGGCATTTTGGTAACCCAACAGCGTACAATTTTATAAAAGAGCGCCCAACATCAAAACAAGTATTTGCCCTAGATCCGGCTTGTCCAAACTGCGGCCCAGGACATATTTGAATGTTGCCCAACAAAAACTGATATATTTACAAATTTTGTGAGAATGCGACTCAAAAAACCCTTCTAAATTGAGCACGCTCTTTAGCAATGAGACTCTATTTTATTTGTGGCCCAATATAACTCATCTTCTTCCAATGTGGCCCTGGAAAGCTAAAAGGCTGGACACTCCTGCCCTAGATTTAGATTATAATATTATCGACTCATCAATAAACCCCTTAATAACTCAGAAAAAGACGCAAAAAATTACAAGTGATATTTTTGTAATTTTTTGCGTCTTATTCTGAGTTATTAAGGGTTTACAAAAAAAAAAAAAAACAAATAAACGATTCTTTCGTATTTTCTTAATAAAATCGTTTTCTTTTAAAACATATTTTAAACTTATTGGTCGTATTCGAATGTGATTGGTTTTCCTCGAATTTGTCGGGTTCTCAACCAAAAACTCGCGAGCTAGTTTCTGCAAGCTGTCAAAAGTGATTCTACTCTCTAATAGACAGGCCTCCACAGAACTCTCGGTGAGTAACTCGCCAGATACGAACAACGTTTGAGTAGCTTTCGAAAACGTTAGAAGCTAGAAGCTCGATTTCGGTAGTAGCGTAGCGATAGAAAAATCGTCGAAATTAACTCTCAAATGGACAACCTCCTGCGAGTAACTCTCGAGAGTTTTTGAGAGTTACTCGGGTATTCACTCTCATGTGGAGCGGCACCTTTACAGTCTGACAGACAGAGATATATCTTTGAAATAATGCTTCATGCTTCAATAGACTCAGAAGTGCTCGGGAAATGTTTCTTTGGCAAAATTAAGAGGTCGAAATTTATCATGCATACAATACTTTGTTATACCTACTACGTATAAGAAAGTAAAAATCATCCACATTTTGTTGCAATCGGATGATTGGTTTGAAAGATACAGCAATTTAAGAAGTGCGATTTTTGCAACTTTGAGTGGCTGCCATTTTGTAACGATACATTTTCGACATAACCGGCTTTAATGTGTTCCATAACTCGTCACAGGTACTCACAAAATAGTATTTGTACTTGAAATTCAGCTTCCAGTAAGGTAAAATCTTACCCAAAGAAATTATTACGAGCTTCATTTTTGCCAATTTTACCTTTCAACCACAAAATGAATTCTTTTTCGCAGCAATTGTTTTATATCCCCCTTAAAAATTCGCTCAGATAAATTTGCAGACACCCTTGATGAATGCAGTGTAGTTTAGCAAACCAAAATAATAAACAAATAAATGTATTTTATAATATTTTGGATAGTGATTATTATTATTAGCGTGTTGAACGAAACTCTTTTTTTTTTTATCAAAAAACTGATATGAGAAGCGCCTTTCTTCTAATTTTGTTTATTTTTTCTTTTGTTTTTTGCTTTGAAATTTTATGTTAATCAGCGCAATATTTCCGGACATTGTGTCGAAAGCACAGTAGCGCGATAAGTCGAGATATGTCCCAAATTCACTGATAAAACATGAACATATTTTAAGTTGGTTTTAAATTCATGATATAAAAATACATGATAAATGCATGAATGAATGAATTCTTAAGTGTTTCATTTGAAATAATCATTTTTCTTCCAAATTATTTGTTTTATACCCCATATTGGCGTTTAGCATAAAACAATTTTATGCTGATGTCGAATGGATGGATCTATGCTTATTATTGGCAATTACCGATTTTATATTTAAAAGTGCTATGGATGGAACGAATATACGGCAAAAACGGCAGATAGTCATAAAAAACGTAAAGGTAAATAAAAAAAAACTGCTACGAGTCAATTAAAGTTGGCCATAAATGTTAGGCCAGGCGAGTTATGCCGGTAATTTTACTACACTTTGGGTTAATAAACTGCAATAAAAACGTTTTTTTTACATTAAAAGCGGAAAGTGTTTTGAGATAAAAAAAAAACGAAGAAAGAAGAAGAAGAAATGATCATTTGATAAATAAGGCTACTCGTACTTACCTGTGGCAATGTTAGATTATCAGGTAGATGAATAAAAGATTGGTTGGCGTATGTCCCTTTATTAAAAACATTTTATTTGTTATGATTGTCTTACGTTAGCGCTAAGTGCGTTTTTTATTTGATTTGTTTTTGCATATTCTTATTAGCGGCAAACATATCATAAATTCATAAACCCGATAAAACGTGTATAAAGGATTAATGGAATCAATTGACAAGGTTTTAAGGCTTTCGTCCTTGATTTTACCAAATGCGAAATTATGTTTTATGTAGTTTCGCAAACAATTAGAAAAAAATCTCCTGTAAGGATCATTTTCCTCAAATTTTCCGGAAAAAAATCCCATCTGGCAGTTTTTGGAGTCACTGAATCCAATTTCGGAGTTAAAAAGTCCTTAAGGATATCTCAAAGGCAAAGATATATGAGGCGTTAAAAGCTAAAGTGTACCAACCCACATAATCGAGTTTTGTACTATTGTTGACTGAAATTTTTTGGAAAAAAAAATCTGTGGACTTTATTACTCAATGTTGAAACGTTTTTTGGTGCATCCAAACATTTTTATCTAAAAACTCACTCGCAATAGTGATTCAAACACAAAAAAATTCACGATTTCGACATGTGGGTTGGTCCACTCTAGCTTTTAACGCCTCATATACACCCAACTCTTTTTTTACACGGTAGATACGTTCCAACGAAAATCGTGTAAAAAAAACCGTGTAAAAAAAGATATGCAGCACATATTAAAATTGAGGATGTGTTCCACAGCTTTAAAAAACCGTGTAAGATGAAAAAAAGCTATATGTTGTCCTAAAAACCGTGCAAAAAAATATAATCTTTATAAAAATGGAAGTTTGTCTGTTTGTCCGTTTGAGATTACAAAACTCAAAAACTACTGGACCGATTTTTACGCGGTTTTTTGCAAAATGATCTGTGTTGCCAGGAGCATGTAGATGTTCAAAATTCGAAACGGAAGGTCCTGTAAGGATAAATATCCTTTTTCCCGTTTTTTCCTCGGAAAAATCGGCATAAGGGGGTTTTGGGGTCGCTGATCACGAATCCGGTATTAGATTCTCAAGATTCGAAACGGGAGGTCCTGTAAGGATAATACAAATATCCTTTTTCCAGTTTTTTTCTGGGAAAATCGGCCTTAGGGGGTTTTTGGGGGGTCGCTGATCAATGGTCCATTTTTGCCCATTAACGAACTTAGCCTCACATTTTACGAAAAACGGATCTGTGCAAAATTTCAAGTCTCTAGCTCAATCCGTGCGCCCGCAATCCGCGCCGCAGACAGACGGAAGGACGGACAGACGGACGGACAGACGGACGGACGGACATGCTAAATTCAACTTTTTTTATCATTCTAAACACACTGGTGTAATTCATTTTTGTGTGTGATGACGGGATCTTGGCGTTACAAACGGTAAGGTAAATCTAATATATCCTTTGGTTTCACCATACGGGTATAAAAAAGATAATCATTAGTCCATAATTGAGGCGTTAAAAGCTAGAGTGGCCCCCACATGTCGAAATCGTGAATTTTTTTGTGTTTGAATCACTATTGCGAGTGAGTTTTTAGATAAAAATGTTTGGTTGCACAAAAGAACATTTCAACATTGAAAAATAAAGTCCACAGAAATTTTTTTTTCAAAAATTTACAGTTAATAATAGTACAAAAGCGGAAAAGCTTTAAAAACTCGATTATGTGGGTTGGTCCACTCTAGCTTTTAACGCCTCAATTATAAAAAAACCAAATTAGAATAGAAATAAAAATATTATTTAGATTATTCATCGCTACTTGATATTAAGCGTGAACGTTTATTACTGACTTGACAAAAATCGCTTCCATTACTAGAGATGTCTAACACATCTGACGAGTTTGAATCCAATGAAGAGTATGGTTCATTATTAACCTTCACTGAATGCGCCCAATAACTCAATAATGTGCTTAATGCAATTTTAAATAGACAAATATAAAATCGACTATAAAAATTTCCCCAATTATATTTTATTTTTGTAACTACATGTAAAAAAATTTTCTTTAGACTTCGTGTTAGAACAAAAAATTCGTGGAAAAAAATTTTTTTTTTCTTTTTGTGGACCGTGTTATTTCAAAATCGTGTAAAAAAAGACCGTGTAAAAAAAGAGTTGGGTGTATTCGAAGACTAAAGAGTATATTTAAGCGTGGCGAAAAACAGACGTTATTTTGGATTTTTAATCATACTAATCTAATACAAAATGACTAAAAAAACATCAAATAAAAAATAAAAAAATAAAAAAAAACTTTTATTGAAAAAAACGTAAAAAAAATAAAAATGTTGGGCGCTGCGTATCAGAAAAAAAGCGAGTTAAAAGGATAAAAAATATAAAATATATATTTATCTTTATCAACAACAAAGAAAAATTGAATTTATCTTTATCATATATTTATCTCTCGCAGATACGCAGCGCCCAAAAAATTGACACCCACTTTTCAGTAGTTTGCCACGTCGCAATTATGACACAGGAACGTAATTCTGACGCTGTCATTTCATTCCATTATAATAAACAGATTTTAAGTATTTGTTTTTAACGAAAAATTTGTTAAAATTTTTTTTGCCGGTCAATTTATTTTGTTGCAATGAAATTTTGATGCCAATAAAATTGTGCCGTTTCAAAAATGTCTGCTATCCATTTTTTTATGCAATTTCCATCAAATATTTTCCTTCAGCTTGTAATTTCCTTTAACCTGAAATAAGAAAGTTAATTCTCGAGGTGAAATCGTTTGGATCAAATGTCAATGGAGAATATGGCGGCTGACGGCATCAAGTCCCCGCTTTACTTTTGATTGTAAAGCGGGGACTTTGAGGTAACTCTAGTGGCAACCGTGTCGACCCTGTTCCCATTACACACTTCTTCAAAGTCAAACTGACATTCAGCTTCCACAGCTAATCACTGTATCGACCCGATAACCGTCAAATGTGGCTCTATCGCTGCAGGATTTTCATGAAGCGAATATTGACCCACAAACAACCCGTCGGTCACTAATCTCCCCATTAAAGCTATTGTAGCTTTGCAGGCACATTATTAATTTGTGTGTCGTTCTCGTCACATCTTACGCTTCTTGTACGCGGATGTGACTTATAGGTCTAAATTTTTAGCCACGATTGCGTAAATTAAGTCGCAAAGAACAGATCTCGATGCTATTTGGGATCTCTTAATCTTTAATGGATATATTTTATGTTTTCAAATTTTAAAGTGATTTGGATGCAGTTTAATGCGAGGCCGAATGTCGGCCCGTGAGTAGTAGAGAGCCTATAACCTAGAGAGTGGCCATGGGGACATCTAAAAATGGCCGCCGAGCTGAAAAACGAGCGCGAAAAACTTTAAAAATTTGATTCATTGTTATAAATAATTGCCAAAATAACTGAAGGTGGTTAATATATGTAAAAATAGCATGTTTGAGGTATCAAAAAAATTTGGAAACTCATAGTTGTTTTGATAAATTGAAAAATTGTTTACAGACTGTTCTAATCTGGAGAAAAAGCTGTTCTAACTGACCTAATAGACTGTTCTAATTGGAGTTAATAGACTGTCCTACTCAGTAGCACAGTCTATTAAGGTAGCATGGCGACTCTCTAGGTTAAAGGCTATCTAGTGAGTAGGGGTTGGACCGCGAAGCGCTCAGGGGCGAAGCTCGTACTCTGTTATATAATAGGCTTGTCTGTGTGTGTGTTCGCTTAAAACTCGAGAACCAATCAACAGATTTGGATGAAACTTTCAGGGGCGTTTATTGGCATCAACAAGCGTGTTTTAGGTCAAAAGTTGACCAAAGGCTCTCCAATCCATCTCTGCTAGCTCAAGCACCATGAAATCTTTAATGATCACTAATGCGAAGTCGTCAGCGAAGTGGTGAAGATAAGAAAATTAAATAATATTAACTTGGTGTACAAGAAACTGAGCACTTTTTAAATTTTTCTTCATAAGGTGTAAAATGAATAAAATAAAATGGAATCAGTCTTTTGCAAATGTACCAACACTAAAAAACGTGTTTACATTTAAAAAAAAAAACCGAAATATTCAAGTTAGCTGCAGTGTAAATTTATGCAATTGTATAGTCTAACAAAATTATTTATGTGAACTAGTTGGCTCACAAATTAAACTACTGGTTTAGCAAGTGCATAAATTGTCGTTTCTATTTTACTTGCATCGACTTTAGTGAAAATAACAATTTCTTAAGATTAATGTTTAAGAAAAATCAATTTAATTTTCTTATGTGCTACTACCAAGATGTTGAATAAAATCGAATAGGTAAATCCTATTGTGTGGTGTTTGTTTACTAAAATTTAGCTAATCACGATTCTATTGTACTGTGGTCTCACTTTTATAAAATTTGAATGCGGATGGATATTAATGGTAAAACCTCACGAATCTACTTTTAATACACTTGGGTCATTGCGGTCAGTCGGTCGTAATTTTTATTAAATAAAAAAAAGACTATTTTTGATCCAAACTCAAGTCGAGACGAAAAATGCCCGTAAATCAAGAGCAAGACGACCGGAAATTTGTCGCCAAACAAGGAATTCCAATCCACTTTGCTGTCGCCTTGGCTTTTTCTCCTCCATGTCTTAAGAGTTACTTACACGATTTGCTCAAAGATCTTAAAATCTTGGGTGTGCTGCGATGGTAGTTTTTGAGCATTACTGCTTTAACAACTTAACTATTTTCATGGTTTGAGTTTTGAGCTAAAAAAAACAGACAATATGATGCATACCGAAGGTATTCTCAGGTTAAAAAAAAGTCCATACAGTCAGATTTTGTCCACACTCCTTGTCCATCTCGTCCACAATCAATTGGTAACATTCAATTAGTAAGGTTTAGGTAGCCGGCCTCAGGTATTTTCAGCATGTGGCCCGCGTCAAATTCAGGTACACGATGGGCAGGCCCTAAAATAAAAATCGGTTGCGTAACTCTGGGGGTTTTAAGGTGTCATAAATTAAGGGCGCTTACCTCATTTAATACATCACAATAGTCTGGACCGAATAAATCCTCGTCTCCGGCTCCCTTAGAAAATCTTCGAGTCGGTTTTTTTTGTGCCTTAGGGCTATTTTCGAAGGTTGTTTTGGGATCTCGTAAATAGTCTGATGACCGAAGAGGTAGGATTTTTCACGCTTTCATGATTTTTAATGACGATATCCGTAACAAGATTTACTGACATCTAATAACCATTGAGAGTTTTTTTTCTCGCTTTCTGTTTCTTTATTAAGTTTTTTTTTTATTAAATTCATCAATTAGAAATGTCAACAATTTATATATTAGTCATCAAGATAAACTCAATTATTTGTTTTTAGTTGGTGGTATTTATTTGTCATTCATCAATTTGAAATTTGCCACACGTGCTTCTTTTTTTTTGAAAATATCTTAGTTCTTAATTTTCCATTTTTCATCACAAAATTTAGGTGTGAAAAAATCAAAGATTTCGCAATAACGGTAAATAATATGGAATAATGGTGGAAGACAAAATTCTGCAAATCGTTATTTTCTATGGTTCCAAAAAACTGTTTTTTCTTAAATTTAAATAACGGTATATCTCGATAACAGTTTCAGGTACGGAGTTTTAGTGAAAGACAAAAGCCTAGAAAATTTAATTTCTTCAACTTCCGCAATAGATAATATAACCGAAAAATTCATAGTTTCGGAGTAAATTGCGAAAAACCTAATTTCGATTTTAAAAAGGCCGCCAATTTGGTTACTTCTGGTTAACGGGAAAGTTGATAGGATCGTCCCATTCCAGAACAAAACATGCCTGTGAAATTTCATGCATCTAGGTTAGGTTAGGTTAGGTCAGAGTGGCTGCCAAAAAGGCACACTTAGGCCAGAAATGGCCCATTGTGATACCACGCGAATCTTGACGATCCATTTCTCTATACCTCGAACCATTTGGAGCTTCTGATGAAGCGGAGTAGATCTGCAACGCTTGTGGCGCTTAGGTCTTCTAGATCGTTTAGGAAGAAACTACCCGTTCTTCTGCGTTGAGCTAGTGCTGGGCAATGACAGAGAAGATGAGTTGTCGACTCCTCTTCGTCCACATCCCCACAGCTTCTACAAAAGTCGTTCGAGGGAGCTCCGAGCCTGTCGGCATGTCTGCCTATTAGGCAGTGCCCTGTTATTATTCCCACTACCGTGCTGATCGCATTTCTTTGTAGTGAGAGGAGTCTACTGGAGCGTTTTTTGTCTAGCTTAGGCCAGATACGTTTGGTGACGGTACACGTTCTCTCCCGTGTCCATCTCTGGTTTGCCTTGTTTAGCGTTTCAGAACTTAGTATGAGTTTGCACGTTGCCAGAGGTATGCCTATACTCTCTTTTGCAGGTAGAGTTGGCGCAATCGTGCCTCTCCTAGCAAGTTCGTCCGCTTTCTCGTTCCCATCTATGTCACTATGTCCTGGCACCCAAACGATGTTGATATTGAAGTATTCCGACATCTCATTGAGAGATGCCTTACACTCCCGTGCCACCTTTGATGTGAGTGCGATAGATTCTAGGGATTTTATTGCCGCTTGGCTGTCAGTAAAAATGCTAATATCTCTAGATGATACAACATTATTTTTGAGCCACTCTGTGACGTCTTTGATTGCCATCATTTCGGCCTGAAATACGCTACAGTGATCCGGTAGGCGGAGGCATTGACTGATCTTTAAATGACCAGAGTAGATCCCTCTGCCCACTCTCCCATCCAATTTGGATCCATCTGTGTAAAAGTGTACTGTGTTACAGTTTTGTATAGTACCATCCTCCCATTGTTGCCTGGAAGGGATGATAGTGGTGAAGTTCCTTTCAAAGAACGGTTTGGATATAGTATAATCTATATTTCTCGGGACTTCCTGAAAATTCTTAAGAATACTGGAATGCCCTTTTTCAGTACTATACCATGTTAATGAGGCTTTTAGTCTTATGGCTGCGCGTGCCGCCATCTGCTTGCCGTATAGGTCTAGGGGAACCAAATGTAGAAGGGTTTCCAGTGCCTTCGTGGGAGTCGTTCTCAATGCTCCGCTTATGCACACTAACGCCATTCTTTGTATTTTCCCTAGCAACCCTCGGTGTACGGCTTTATCTAAAGCTGTCCACCAGACGATTACCCCATACATGAGTATGGGTCTGATAACGGACGTGTAGAGCCAGTGAACCATGTATGGTTTCATTCCCCATTTTGATCCAATGGCTCGTTTACACGAGTAGAGAGCCACTGAGGCTTTTTTAACCCTTTCCTGAGTATTCAATTTCCAGTCTAGCTTCCTATCTAGAATAATACCCAGGTATTTGGCCCTGTCTGTCCAGACTAGGCTGGTACCATTTATGGAGGGCGGGTCGATTTGAGGAATTTTATATTTCCTGGTGAAGAGGACTATTTCGGTTTTCAGCGGATTAACCGCTAAACCGCATTTGTTTGTCCAGGTAGATAGTTTATAGAGAGCGTTCTGAGTTAGCTCTTTCAATGTTGTAGGATACTTTCCTGAAAAAGCTATAGCAACGTCGTCCGCGTAAGCTACCACTTTGCAGCCCTCCGCTTCCAGGATTTGAAGCAATTCAACGATTTTTCATCATGCATCTAGCTCTATTAGTTTTTGAGAAATCTTGTACACAGTCTAACAGACTAACAGACTAACAGACTAACAGACTAACAGGCTAACAGACTAATAGACTAACAGACTAACAGACTAACAGACTAACAGACTAACAGACTAACAGACTAACAGACTAACAGACTAACAGACTAACAGACTAACAGACTAACAGGCTAACAGACTAATAGACTAACAGACTAACAGACTAACAGACTAACAGACTAACAGACTAACAGACTAACAGACTAACAGACTAACAGACTAACAAACTAACAGACTAACAGACTAACAGACTAACAGACTAACAGACTAACAGACTAACAGACTAACAGACTAACAGACTAACAGACTAACAGACTAACAGACTAACAGACTAACAGACTAACAGACTAACAGACTAACAGACTAACAGACTAACAGACTAACAGACTAACAGACTAACAGACTAACAGACTAACAGACTAACAGACTAACAGACTAACAGACTAACAGACTAACAGACTAACAGACTAACAGACTAACAGACTAACAGACTAACAGACTAACAGACTAACAGACTAACAGACTAACAGACTAATAGACTAACAGACTAACAGACTAACAGACTAACAGACTAACAGACTAACAGACTAACAGACTAACAGACTAACAGACTAACAGACTAACAGACTAACAGACTAACAGACTAACAGACTAACAGACTAACAGACTAACAGACTAACAGACTAACAGACTAACAGACTAACAGACTAACAGACTAACAGACTAACAGACTAACAGACTAACAGACTAACAGGCTAACAGGCTAACAGACTAACAGACTAACATACTAACAAACTAACAGACTAACAGACTAACAGACTAACAGATTATCGGTCTGACAGACAGAGAAATTTTTGTGTCTTAATGCTCCAATCGATTCAGGAGTACTCGGGAAATGTAGTTTAGGCAAAATTAAGAGGTCAAAATTTGTCATGAATACAAGACTTTATTATACTTCGTATAAGGAAGTAAATATCTTATCAACTTTCATCCTGGTTACGCACAAAACGCATCACGATTTATTTAAAAAATTTGAATTTTCCATGTTAGAATCGAGTCGCAATTTTAATTACAAATTTGGTATGCGTGATAAATAAGTAATTAAATTTATTTGTGAACCTTCTTAGCTGGCGAGTCATTAATCTCTTCGATCGCATGTCTATTGTGGTTGGATTGTAGATAGATTAGAGTATTGTGGTATCTATAATTAGTCATTTTGTTGCGGAAAACTACTGTTTAAGATATGCGAATTTTGATTAAGTTTATTAACTATTAGATAAGTTGGCTTACAATTTGATTATTGTTATATCGTGTTAAGTTATTCGTTATTTGATCAGGAATGGCGTTTTTACCGAAGCCCAACACGGCTAGAATTTTTTAAAACTAAACGCTGTGTACAAATCCTTCATATAATTCAGGTATTTTAGAACAATAGAAAACCTAGGTACATTAACACGTTGGCTGCCAAAGCCTTTTCAGGATTTTGATCGTGCAGTGCCAACGTCTTTTCACGATTTTGGTCACCTGAGGCCAACTTTTTTTGTTATTTTTTGTTTCTTTGTGCCTAAAAATCATTTTTGACTACTCGCGACTTTATTATTGGTCCTAATTTTGCAGTTATAACGGTTTTTTGTGTCGCACGTTATGTGCGACGCGGCCTCAGGGTAACGAAAATGTGCGACGCGGCCTCAGGGTAACATTTGGGTGTCGCACGAAAAAGTGCGACATGGCAGCCAACGTGTTAATTAGCATCCTGTCTGAATATAAGCACTACATTTCGCAAAATAAGTAAATTACATTCATTGGCGTTGGCAGGATTTTATTTAAAATTTTTACCTTTTAATGAAAATATCTCAATAGCGGTGAAAGATAGCGGATAACGGTGAAACACAAAATTGTGGGAACCGTTATTCTCTTTAATTCGTCTCATACATTGAGATACCGAAAAACCGTTCGTTTTCGAGATGGTCGCAAAAAAACGAAATAACGGTATATATCGGTGATGGTTTGGGATACGCAGTTCTTAAAGGAAAAAATCTAGCTAAAAAATTAAGAGTTTCGGAGAAAATTGCGAAAAACGAATTTGTGATTTTTGAAAAGTCGCAATTTTGATAACCGGTTAACGGATTTCCATAAAAAGTTGATAAGATTGTCCTACTTCACAACAAAACATGCCCTGTCAGGACTCGGGAGTGTTCGGGAAATGTTTTTTAGGCAAAATCGAGAGGTCGAAATTTTTCATGAAAACTTTTCTTTATTATATTTTTCTTTATTATACTACGTATAAGAAATTAGAAAAAACAGTTTGTCGAAAATTGAAAACAATTTGGGACATAAAAGAATGGGAAATACATTCTTGACATGAAAATATCCTGAGAAAAGTAATCGGATTTAATTTTTTGCAATGAGATACACTTGTTGTAAAGGATTGAAAAATCTAAAAATAAAAAAGATTAAAAAAAGTATCAGTTGTGATCTATACAAAACTTGCCTGTACAATATTTAGTTTCGGAAAAAATATGTAAAAATTGATATTTTTCAAAAATCTCGAGAACCATTAAAGATACGTAAAAACCGTCAAAAGAAAAAAAATGTAGGAAATTTTATCTTTTTTAAATTTAGTCAAATGCATTTTTTCCTTAAAAGCGTAGAGTTTCCGAGGAATTTTCAACAAACTGAATTTTGTTGAAATATATTGAGAACCGTTCGAGATTACGGAAAAACCGTTAAAAAAAAGAGGTGGAAAATTTTATTTCCTTTAAATTTTGTTATATTCATTTAATTCACAACAGCACACAGTTTTTGTGAAATTTTCAAAATAATGTATTTTTTCAAAAAATTGCATCAGAGATATATTATAGCTAACGTTACTTTTCCAAACGTTGATAGAAAACTACGATTTTCATAAAATTCATTTACAAACTTTTTTCAGTCGCTAAGTCAACGCGTTTTCGAGTTTTTTTAAGATGCGTAAAATGGACAGACCGACAAATCGACAGACCGACAGGCAGATAGACCGACAAACTGACAGACCGATAGACCGACGGACCGACAAACCGTCAGATTGATAGACCGACAGACCGACAGACAGACCGACAGACAGACCGACAGACAAACCGATAGACAGACTGACAGACAGACCGACAGACAGACCGACAGACAGACCGACAGACAGACCGAAAACCCGATTGAGAGACAGACCGACAGATAAACCGACAAACCGACAGACAGACCGACAGACCGACAAATCGATAGAGAGACAGACCGACAGACAAATGCACATTTTCCATAATTTTGCCTGAAACGGATTTCGTACTGATCAGAAAGTTTGTATCTGTCCCCGTTCTCGAGTCATGAATACAATACTTTCCCGCAGTAGCAAAGGAAAGTGAAAAATGATTTTAAAAATTATTGGAAAAATGCCTCTATAAAAAGCTGTAATAGTTTCATTCAATATTTTGTACAAATGCAACTTCATGGCTTCACTAAAACTTCGCAAAAACCGTTTTTTAATCGCAAATATGGATATTTTTCTTCTTCTTCTAAAAAAATATTTGGTCTCACTTTTAAAACTTACAAATTTTTCAATAATATCGCTCTATTAATAATTCCCAACCCTATTTCATGGGTATGTAATATTCTTTTTCGTATAGAACAATCGCGTGTAATTGTAAATGCCAAAAGAATAATTTTTTTCCAAGAGCAAACAAAAAAAAATGATGAAATCAAAAAGAATTTTAATTGCAAGAGACTAGCAAAAAGGCCTGACAAATTACGTGCCTTAAATTAGGTAAAATTACACACAATTTCTGTGGTAATTTTATTATATTCGCCATACAACTTGCTGTAGAGAAAAAAAAACACTTTCCTTAATTTCGGGACGTACGGACACACATTTTGTTTTTGCATTTAAGGAAATAAAAAAAAGTCCTATACATATAATTGTTGTTATTACTAGATATTTTATATACCAACGGATGGGAACTTTTTGCGTTTATTTTTTACTTGACCGCCATTTTATACAGTCCAGCGATGAATGTTTTTCGAGTAGATTTTTTGTTGTTGTTGTTGTGCCGTGTGGTTTTTTTTAGATTCATTGCTTTTGGTAAAATTGAAAGTCATGGAATGAATGTAGGGGAGTTTGGAATTCTAGTTCAAGCCCTCAAAAATTACATCTTAATGGCCCTTTAACATGCCATGCTTTCGTGCTTAAATACGAAAAAAAATTGTCAGTTTGCCTTTCACGATTTTCATTATTTTTTTGGGGGTTTTTTTCTTCTATTTTCTTTATTTATTATGACGTCTTCCCAGAATTAATGGCCGTCATCCTTTTCTATTGGTTTCACAATTTTCCTGGTTATTTTCTTTGCGTTTAATTCGCTCGGCTATAATGCGTTTTTTTCCGTGGGTTCTGATGTGTTTTGCTTGCGTTCTACCCAACATGAGGTAACGCACGCCCGATTTAAAAAAATAGACCTCCAAAAAAAATCGAAAAAAAATGGCGACCCCATGATGGAAGTGTACTTGCCGCGAGGATAGAAGCTATTTGGACATATATGTATAATACACCCATATAGCGAGCGATCTATATTAGCAATCTAGGCACTCTTCTGGAAAACTAATTGGCCGCCATACGTTTTCGAGTACGTTTTGTGTCGGCCGTATGTACATAAATTCAGTCATTATGGTATATTATAGTACTTATAGGTTTATCTACAATAATTATTGCTATATTTTTCCCGTCCAGCCTGGCAATCTGTCAGTGCTGTTCCGTGCGTTCCCGCATGTGTCCCTTTCTGCTTTTAAATGAATGAAAATTTATTTGATGTCTTCTTAATGACGTAATTAATTGAATGTTGGAATTTATAGGTTGAATTTTGTTTGGATCATATTTGTTTCATTGGTTTTTTTTTAAATTTCCTTCTTTGTGGAGAGTTTTTTTTTTCATTTATTTTTATTTTTTTTTTCTTCTGTGTAGTATCGATATTAGTGGGCATTATAAAAATGGCTTTGATGTGCGCCGATTTGGATCGATGAATATTTTGATGGTGTCCATATCTACTTTTGGTTGTGAGCAGACCATTTTTGGTGTATCGACATTGCTATAAAAGGTGCGCTGAATATGCGACTAAAGTAGGCGTGTGTTTAGTTCAGGTTAATTTTTATATTTTGCTATACATTTTAGATATTTCTTCATATGTTGAACCATTAATTTGGTTTCTTGTGATTTTGGTCACACCAATCACACCCAACCAATAAGTTTATAAAGCATAGAAAACGAACGATAATAGTGTATTCAGATAATAATCCTTTTTTTTATCTGGCGATTGTTTATAATTTTGCATTTGATTGAATTTTTTTTAGCGATTATCACCAATTAAAACAGTATTGTGATCGTGAGAAAATTCAATTTGAAGATCTTTGCCATTTAAAAATATTGTTCCTAATGACAGAAAGTTGATTCCGAAATGAATATTTGGCTTAATGGATGATACAGTAAAAATATCTTCACACCCTGCAGTTGCACAGTGAGTTCTTAAGGGGGTAAGGCCCGAAAAAATTTTTTAATCGCAAATAAGGATATTTCGCCTTACAACTGCACAGTGAGTTCTTAAGGAGGAAAGGCCCGCAAACATTAAAAAAAACGGATTTTTTATTCTCTTTTCTTATTATACACTAATTTCCCTACGGAACGCAACAAACTATAAATCTCTATGAAAACTAGAAGTGCTTCTAATATTCATTAAAAGTGGACAAGCCTGGGTGTTTCAGGCCGCGGCCGCTCAGTGACCCGGACCACATACAGACATAAAGCCTTCGATTCTGTTCTCATCACCCAATCGCCACACATTACTTTCCAATTTACAAAACTTTACTTTTATTATAAAACTATTTATAAAACTACTGTGAAGACAACCTTTTGAAAGTTACCTTTTTTTCACAAAAGACCCATTTATTCCAAAAGTACTAGACATATTGTCATAACTTTTTTTTTATTTGAAGATGGCAACAATTTTTTTTAATAGTTTCAGCCAGAGCTTAGGGGAAAACCCTTTAATTCCGAAGCACAGCTCAGGATGGTAACAAAACTGTCTAACAAAACTATCTAACAAAACTGTCTAACAAAACTGCCTAACAAAACTGCGTCTGCGGCATATTTTTCTTACAATTCGTGCTTTTTTTCTTACAATTACAATTGTTTTAAAGACAGCGTACAAGAACAAAAATATCAGTTGTGATCAACACAAAATTTTACTCTGCAGCATTTAGTTTTGGAAAAAATAGTAAAAAATAGTATTTTTTCACATATCTCGAGAACCGGAAAAACCGCTAAAGCAAAAAATGTAGAAAATTTCATGTCCCTTAAATTTTGTTACATTCATTTTTTCCCAAAAGCGCATAGGTTTCGAGAAGTTTTCAAAAAAATTGTGTTTTTTTTTAAAAATGTATGGGAGGTACCCGTTTTAACTATCGTTATTTTTTTAAAAGTTAATAGAAAACTACGATTTTCATAAAATTCATTCACAAAAAATATCAAGTCGCTTGCTCAAAGCGTTCTCGAGTTATTTAAGATACGTAAAATCGGCAAACTGACAGATAGACCGACAGACAGACCGATAAACAAACCGGCAGGCAGCATCACAGACAGACCACAGATAGACTGACAGACTGACAGACCGACAGACATACCGACAGACAAACCGACAGACAAACTGACAGACAGACCGACAAGCTCACAAGCCGACAGACCGACATAGAGATAGACTGACAGACAATTGCACAGACATACTCATAATTTTGTCTGAAACGGATTTCGTACTGATCAGAAAGTTTCTGTCCGCCCTTGTTCTCGAGACGGTCTCCCTCTATAGAAGAGGAAAGTAAAAATGAGTTACTGTGCGCTTAAAACTGTGTAAATTTTAAATTTAATGATTGGCCTGCGGCGCAGATTTACTAATTTTTTGTTTTGTTTTGGACCGAATTATGATTTCGTCAATTCGACTTCCCCGCCATCCACACCTGCAGTTTTACATGGATTGCGAGCCATTGATGAATTTCAACATTTGTAAGGTTTGTTGCAACCGACTAACAAAAGGAGCCATGATATCAGTTTAATCTGATGATCCTGTTAGCACCAATCATTAATTGTGGCCACCCAGTGAAGAAAGTGCTTATAATGCCCAAAATAAGTGGTTAGGCGTACTATATACAAAGCCGTTAGGATCTCCTTACAAATGTATAGGCTAACTACGCTTAGCTAAGTCTTAAGCATATGTTTCGAGTAATTAACCAGCAGAAAGCCCTTGCAACACAGAAAACTAACATAATTAACGATCAATATTTTATTAAACTGTTTTTATGCCTATGAAGTAGTTTAGTTTTTTTAGTTTTTAATAAACAAATGCAAAACATTTAGGCAGAAATTCAGTGCAATGCTCGTCATCTCGTTTTTTTTCATGTAGACAAAGTATGTCGCTATCTATCGTCTTAAAACCATCTTACGATCCCGTTAGCCATAAGCACTTATAAAATTTTCACTGGACAGGTGTTACAGTGATAGCCACTGCTTGTTACTCACAACACCATCAGAATGGGCCGTTATTATGGCCTCTAATTTTGATGGTTTGCAACAAAACCTTACAAATGTTTTTAATGCATTCTTGATTTGCAATCAATGTACAAATTAAGGTGCAGCCGGCGGGGAAGACAATTATTGCAGAAAGCTTACTTTTGAGCTGTAGTGTAAAAGAGAGGAAGAACCTATTTTTTACTCTCTGTAAAAATCAGTTTCTGCGTTTGCCTTGATAAAATTCCAACGCATTTAAATTATCAAAAGAAAATCTGCCAGCCCCAATTAGATTGAAACAAACCATATTGATGAGCGATTGTCATAATAACATTGTGATGTTCCAACGTTTCTCATCATGATAAGAGTCTCGTTGACTGTGAGCAGATGAAACTGAAAACAAAAGGTGACCATTTGGAATCTCCTAAAAGTGACAAAGACGATGGAGCGTCCAGATCAGAACCGATTATAATGTGGATCCACCAAACTGAATGAACTTGTTTATTGGTCTTATGAGTCCCTAGGCCGTCCGGCGCTGTCTGACCAATTCGAAAAGATGATTCTCACTCCATATTGCGCCACCTAAATGATATCCATCCGTACTCGTCCAACCTTCTCGTATCTTTTGATGTGCACCTGAAAATACTCGTCCGTATCCAACAGAAATAATAGTAGGTATCATCCTTCCAACTTTTGATCGTACCACGATTTATCTGCTTGACCGCAGCCACCTTACTCTCCAGACTCCTCCTCTACCCAAGAGTGGAACGGCTAAGAAACCGATCACTGAAGTTACTACAAGATGGAACTGCTTCTACACTCTACACACATCTTAAGATTGTTCGCGGTGTCTTTCTGTTGTCCGTTGCCTCTACGTTATGGAAGGTGCCTTTTGGCTAAGGTTCGGAAAGGTTTTTTGGTGACATCAGTTTGGAAAAAAGGAAGAGCAATTCGTAGTATTAATATAAAAAGCATGTAAATGATAGCCGTGACTGAAAGTGTTCTGGCGCCGGTCAATGCACACGCCGGCACATTCTTTTGTGGTCAATGCTGTTAAGACGCTCGCTATAAGATCGCGGGGTGGATTAATTGATTTGAATGAGATCAGAGTCAGTTTTACTTTTTGTTGCTTTTAACTTTGAATTCTTTTCGGAAATTTATTTTTTATATTTTATTCTTTTATATCATCGTAATCATAGTTACATTTTTATGCGATTTACTTTTTAAACCAAAGAAAAAAACAACAACAACAACAACAAACGAACAGAAAAAAATTGAAAAGATTTTTAGATGTGATTTTCTTTTGATGTTCACTTCAACCGTCTTTGAAAATTTAATGGATTTGTGAATGAAAATGGATTGCCATACGTAATTTATTAATGATTTATTCCGATTGGCAATTTATCTTTATCACATAATTTAGAGCTCTGAGAATCTAAATCGATATATTGGAAGCGTTAACTTTAATATGTACATTTAACGGCGATATAATTGTAAATAAACTATGAAATAATAATTTTTGCGATTTGAAGAATTTTGACTTGAACAATTACAGTCAAAATATGTACTCAGAGGAAAAATTGGTCATATGGATAAAATCATTGTTAAATTAACAAAAAATTTGTCCTATATCAGCCAACAAAATAATTTTGTTATATTTTGTTAGGGGAAAGAACCATGCAATAAATAGCATTTTCGTGCCCCTGGGCTAACTTTTGAACCCGTGTAGTTTTCACTGTGGTTGAGTACTTTTTGGAAAGGGCAAAGTCTCTAGTTTCATCCATATATGGCTTCAAGAGCCACAGAATTTGCAGGGGGATGGTGAGGGGTTCACGATCTTTCTCGTGATTTTTGTGAAAAATCGCATTTTTGTGATTGGACCACCAAACCTTCGGACGTCGTAAATCGCTTAACGCGGACATTACGTAAATCGCTAAAGCATAACAATCAAATAGGATTTAGCGAATATGCTAATTCAAGCCAATTTTTTTTTCTTTGATTATAATTCGCATGTGGAACTCGTTTACATAGTTTGGATCCCTCGAGCTTCCCTATATTGTATATTCGATGATTCGAATTTTTGTCTGACCTCTTTAGATTGGACAGAATCCAATAAAAAAGTAGTCAATCCTATTCGGATAGGGTTTGGTGCTATAATTATAGGAAAGAATCCTATTTTAATGAAAATGTCGCGCATATATGAGGCTATCAGTTCAAAAGTGGCCTAACCCACATAATCGAGTTTTTGAAGCTTTTCCACTTTTGTAAAGGGTGTTTTTAAGCCCGATAGAACTTCAAATTTTAAAAAGTTACACAAAAAATTAAATTTTAATCAAAAGTTTTTATTTATTCGAAAGATTGATACATGGCATTAACATTTGAAAATGATTTCGGGCATATGGCCACCGCGGCTGTTCTTGACGAAGCGCATTCTGGACTAGGGATGTCAAATTTTTGAAAAAAACCCGGTTTTCGGTTAAACCGGTTTTTAAGACTTCGGTTTAAACCGGGCCGGTTTAACCGGGTCCAAAAAACCGGTTATTAAAACACCGAAAAACCGTTTTGTTCAAATTCGGTAGGTTAGGTCTTAGACGCAACAAATACACTATAATACAAACAAAAGACGTGAAGTGCCATATAATCAATTAAGAGGCCATCAATGGCACAATATAATATTGTAGTTGGTTTAGAGTGCCTAAAAATAAGTGTTTCTACGAATCAGTTGCACGAAAATTGGTTTAAAATTATTTTTCCGTACAAAAAAAATGATCGGTTTTTTTAAACGGTTTTTGGCTTTAAAAAAAAACACCGGGTATAACCGTGCAAAAAAAACACCGAAAAAACCGATTAACCGAAGCAAAAAAACCGAGTAACCGGTTTAACCGGTTTATCAGCATAAACCAGTAACTTCACGTAGCCCCACAGGAAATAATCGAGAGGTGTCAAAGCGCACGACCTTGGAGGCCAATTAACAGGACCATTTCTTGAGATGATGTTTTCATCGAACGTTTCCCTCAATAAAGCGATGGTATCGTTAGCTGTATGGCATGTAGCGCCATCCTGTTGAAACCACAAGTCAGCTAAACCAATCTCTTGAATTTTTGGCAACAAAAAGTCATTGATCATTGCTCTGTGGCGAGCTCCATTGACAGTCAAAAAGTGAGCAACTTTTTGATAAATGTCAAAAAGTGAGCGCAGTATAACAGCTCGTTTGACAGTTAACGCTTTCGTAAGTTCTATCTAATACTATGTTCACACCGACGCAAAATTACGTAATTTTGAGGATTTTCATAATTTTGAGCCTGTTTTCAAAATCACAAAAGCCTGTTTTCAAAATCACTAAAAGTATGTAATTTCCACAAAATTAGGAACGAAATCAAGCAAAAACAATGGATACAACCCTGCATCACTTATTCAGCTCTCTTCAGCACATCAGTTTTGAGAAGTTTTGACATTTGTGCTGCATTGGAAAAACGGAAATATGAGAAAAAGAAGCCATGTTCCGCACGCGAAGGGGATATATTAGTAAACAACCTACGCGGGGCAAAAAAATGGACCTGTTTTTGATGTGATTAGATATGAAATGGAAAATAATTGTTTATTTTCATTACAGATAATTTCCAATTTCTTCTAAAGTGTCTAATTCTGTTTGCACATATTTCATCGATGTTTTGAATTATATTATTCATCATATTACTAAAATTCATAGTAATCCAACACGAATTTCCTCGATCCATTTTCGAACTAACGTAGTTGAAATGTCAAACAAAATTACCTTAACCTCTGTGTGAACACTTTGGTTTAAGATCTAAATCATTTCGCAAAATTACATGATTTTGTGTCGGTGTGAACATAGTATAAACACCCTTTACTATTATTGACTGTAAATTTTTGGGAAAAAAATTTGTGTGGATTTATTACTCAATGTTGAAATGTTCTTTTGTGCATTTTGTACATTTTTATCTAAACACTCACTCGCAATAGTGATTCAAACACAAAAAAACGCGATTTCGACATGTGGTTTGGGCTACTCTTGCTCTCAAGGCCTCATATATAGGAGAAAGCCCAATAATCAATGGAGACATTACAATGTTTTACAGGATTCATTCCTTTCATCTTACAAAAGCGAATGTTCTCCAATTTTTTGTCGTAATATGTCTAACATATTCACTAATTTCTCCCATAATTTTGGGAATGATTAGACAAAAAAAAATAGAATACGGAATGTGTCCTAAACAATTTGGGAAAAATCACAATTTTTTAATAGGAATGACTCCCATATTTGGCCACTATGCAAAAAACTATAGGAAAAAACGTCCCATAAATATGGGACTGGAGCATGCAATTGTGCTGGAACAATTCCCATATGATTTTTCCGTGTGTATTAAAAAAATCTCTCAAGTACAAACCATCAATAAATACTGTGGATTTTCTAAGTGACAAAAAACTTATGAATGAAATTTTTCGCGCTTCACATTTAGATATAATTTTCCTCGATGAATAAATAAAATTTGTATTCGTCTTGTTATTGAAAATATCAAGTATCTCCTATGACGGGCAAAACATATGATGATCTATCTATAAACATGTATCAAAAACCCATCATACGATCAAAAGTGATCGTGCTGAACATCATTCATATGTGGTGACTTTTATGCGATGGTGTGTGACACTAAAAGACGATCAATAAAAAAGGAAGAGAAAAAAATCCACATAAAAAACGGTAACATCACAATATCAAATCTTGATCACTCTAAATTCTTAAATATATCTATATATATATTTATATATTTATATATATAGAAGAAGCAGTGACAGAAAAAATTAATTTGTCATTCAAAACATTCTTTAAGGATCAAAGGATCCGTGTCACCATCCGATTGTACTTCTTTTCAGATCAGAACTATTCCGAACTTGTTTTCATTTTTTTTTATACAATATTATGATTTTTTTTCGGTTTGGTGATTTCTTAAGATATGGAGAATCTGTGTATCTGTAAATATAGATATAGATACGGATTTTTTTTCGGGGCTATGATGATGATGATGATCACAGTGATCACAAATGGAAACGAAATGGCCATATCCCATTAGTGTGGACTATAATGCATTCTCGAGTGGATCAATTTGTCTGGTGCAGATGGGTGATCTTTTTAAGTGATCAAGCGGAATATATTATAAGATGATAGTATAGTATGTGTGTGTGTGTTTTGTTTTTTTCTTGTTTATTTCTCATCATTATTTCTCACTCTTTGTTTTGCCGGTGAGTGAGGTGGATGGTTCTTCTTAGCATTATATTTAAATTTTTTTTTTCAAGTTCGTCTCTTAAAATTCACATAAATTAAATCTTTTGTTTTGTTTGTTAATATTATAATATTTGTCCATCCTCACGTGTCTAAATGTGCCATCGGAATATGCATTTTTTATCGATTAAACTTACTTTATTATGATATGTTGGATAATATCTACTTTGGAAAAGGCGTTATTTTAAAAAAAAAATATTATCTCTCTCTAATTTGAATTAAGGTGGACATAAGTGGATTGATATTTTGACGCATGCAAAAAGAATTTCCCGGATCATTCTGACTTAATTACAAACGTTTATGGCTTTCATTTGTAGATAGACGTTTCCCGCCCTGGTCTCTTTTCCTGGTAATTACCTCCAGAGTAACATTAATATAACATGATCTACCCCTCAACATAAAAATAAACTCTTCCCATATGCTAGATCGATTTCTTCTAAAAAAAAGCCCCCAATGGCCGCGTATACTCGTAAGAACCACTTAAGACCGAGACGCCAGTCTAAATCAGGAAAACCAAATAAAATTGAAAACGCTAGAATAAAATAAAAATAAAATAAAGAGAACTAGTAATCTGATGTAGTGGCTTTAACTTTTCTATCATCTTGACATAATCATAGAAATAGTAAAAATGTTAATATACCAAATGGGAAACAAGCCTTTAAATCTCTTCACTTCTTTGGCCACGATAAGTTGGGTTTTTTTTCGGTTCACTCTGCCGGCCGTCGCCGTTTTTTTTGATTAGATGGACTTGAAGTGATATTTTCAATTGTGAGTCATCTGAAGCCGCGCTTTCTAGCTCAAGAATTTTATGTATCCGAGGAATTTACAAAATTTGTAGAAATGAAAAAAAAAATCTCGAAAATTTTGTTAAATTTGAAGAATTTTTTTTTCAGAGTTCAATTCAGAGTGAAAACGAGTTTCGTTTTCTGAAAAGGATTTTTATTTGTTTTTTTTTTCGACATGATCATTATTTTTTTGATCAAACAAATTCTATGTTGAACAAATAACAAAATGGCAAATTTATGTTAACTAATTAAGTGTTGCAATTTCTTCATTTTTTTATAGTATTTCGGTTTCGTCTTTGAATTTAAGTTATTCGCAAAAAAGGGTATTTCAGTCAAGCTTTTATGTAAAAAATGGTTGTACGTTTTTTTATTGGTAATAATAGGAATCTAGAATGCAAAAAACGTTACTTTTTTATTTAAATTAGTTAAAAACTGGATCTCGAGTGGTGTTTGCATTAATTGAAGCGACTGTGAAGAATGCGACTGTGCCGACAATGCTGAAAATAAAAACACTGGGAAAAGTTGTGTTTTATTATAACCTAAAAATATAAGGAAAGCCGCAATAACCAGGGGCAATCGTCAAAAATACTCTATATGAGGGCAGACAAAATCCATTTGTATGGTACAGAGGGCAAGAATTGGCCCGATTGGATTTTGATGTGTGGAACGGTTATGTAAAATCTTATTTGGTCTTGGTCTGATAAATTGTTCGGTACAGTGCACAGTTTTCGAGAAGATAGAAAAAAGTATTTCATTTGTATTGCGAAGAGGGGAAGAGTGACCGAAGTGAATTTTAATTTAAAATGTGTTGTGTAAATTCATATTCAATACAACTCACCGTTTTCGAGAAAATGGCAAAAAAAATCTTTCGTTTGTATGGGGGAGGGGAAAGGAATGGTCCGATTTTGCCCGTTCAAAAATTCAGCCTAGTCATTTTCGAGAAACGCAACTACACCAGATTTCAAGTCTCTAACTCAATCCTTTCGAAAGTTATGGTGTTCACACACGGATAGGCAGATGAAAATGCAAAAATCACAAGGTTTTGTCATCCCATACACCTTCGTGTAGTTCAATTTTGAGTTCGATGATTTGTTCGATGAGTTACAAACGTACTCCTATGTGATATATCAAAGAAAGTATACAATTAAAGGAGAGCTTTTTTTAGCTCTTTCACGCCTAATTGGATAATACGTCCTAAGAGATTTGAATCGTCCCGATTCAGTGTTTTGGAGTTTTGTTTGAAAAATTCTGCTAAAAACCTTTAGAATTTCTTGTGTACACGGAAAAGACATATGGGAGTCATTCCTCCAACATCTCATGCCCAAAGCCCCATATTTATGGGAAAAACGACATAGTGGCCAAATATGGGAGTCATTCCTATAAAAACAAGAATTGTTACCAAATTGTTCAGGACACATTTCAACAAAAAAGATGTAGTAGGAATTCTTGTTTTTTGTATAATTATTTCCAAAATTATGGCAAACACTCCAAAATGTTATATATATTATATATGTCAAGACAAAAAATTGAGAAACATTCCCTTCTGTAAAGGAGTCAATCCTGAAATGAAAGAAATAATTCCTATAAAATATTGCAATGCCTCCATCGATGTACTGGACTGTTTCCTATATATATATGCGATATACCCTCATTTGCAATAGGATTCGCTCCTATAATTATTGTACCGAATACTCTAGGACAGAATACTTATTTTTATTGAATCCTGTCTAATCTAAAGGGGACAGACGAACATTTGAGTTATCGAATATAAGGAGATAGGGAAGTTCGAGGAGCTTGAAAATATTCGATATATCAAGCAATTCGAGTAAAAAAATGTTAAATTATTCATTTTAAATGCAGGTTTTTTAAAACCAATGTCTTGTATATTTGATTTAAATATAGATCTAAAATTATTTAAATATAAAGTATTTAAAACAAAAACGAGCCATTATCGTCGTTGGCGGCATAACAAATACATTTTCTTTGACTTTGGAACGGTTTACCATCCGGATGTGTTCCCCCCGGACTATAACCCGCAAAAGTTCAAGGAGAACATAAACCGAAATCCTGAGCTGTGCTTCGGCGCGGATTGCGGGCGCACGGATTGAGCTAGGGACTTGAAATTTTCCACAGATCCGTTTTTCCTAAAATGCGAGGCCAAGGTCGGTCATGAGCAAAAGTGGTCAATTAGGGGGGTACCCCCATACGAACGAAAACGTTTTTTTGTGAATATCTCAAAAACGGTGTATCTTATTAAAAAAGTGCAAGAACAAAAGTTATTTAGGATATGATTCTACATAAAAATCCCATACATCAAAATCCGATTGGAATAAATTTTAAAAAATCTAATTGGAAAAATTGATTTCAAAGTGGAATTTTTATACAACTGTTCGCCGTTCACTTAAATCACCATAAGGTTTTTCAATAATTGACAGAATGGCAATTATAGCTTTTGTTATGTTTTAAATCTACCTTGATAAATAAATTAATTTTAGGATCAATATCTTCATCTATAAATTAGTTTGAGTGATTTTTGTTAAAATTTTTGTGAGATTTTTTATGGCCATATTATTGGATTTTAAAAAAAAATCTCTTTTTTGTAAAATTTATCCAGGGAAGTAAGTTTTTTTCGGGTATTGATTATCGTATTCATCAAGACAATCCATTTCTTTGAAGATTTTGATCTAAAAATAATCAAATTTCTGTAATTTTACGTTACTTGTATATTTTGAATAGAACATAAAATAAAATATTTCCATCTTGAAATTAAAATCAATTGCTACCACAGGCAAACATAACTATAACTACGCGCCATCAACATACACTAATAATAAAGAGAAGAGATCATGAACGAAAAGAGAGGTTACTTTGTTGTGGCGTCGCCGCTATCTTTGGCAAAAAATGATCCTTTGGTTTAAATACTTTTCATTTAAATCAAACACAAAAACCATTGGCGCAAATTTAACGATTTTTCTTATTTGTTTCAACTACTTTTTCGTTGAATCTAATGACAATTTTGTAACTGTGCTTTTTACGATATTTCAAACCTATAAATTTTAGAGTATCCCCGGGGTTTCTTATTTTTTTTTTTATTAAAACCTACTTTTTTGATTGACCTACAAACAGTATGGCAAAATTTGCCCTGCATATAGGGCAAGTTTTGCCATAGTGTTTGCAGGTCAATCAATAGACACAAAAAAATAAGAAAACTGATTGTTTTTATATGATTCGAACCACTGATTTTAATAAAATAAAGACTTAAAATATATTGAAAAATACTACAATATTGGTCTAATGCTATAATATTAGTTTTATGAGTAAATACTATTAGCCTAAGGTATCTAAATTAGAAGATAGCACCTGTACTTTGTATTTAAATGCCGACGGCTTTTGTGTTTTAACATTTCTTTGACTTGAATTATTTTTTTCCGTAAAGTTGATTTTTTCTCGGTAAGTGCAAGATTTTTAGTTGATTCTTGCTTCTAAAAATTGTGGAAATCTTGTTTGTCAATCATATGAGGATAATTTTACTTGAAAAATTTCCAGAAGTTATATTTTAACAGGCATTACAAATGCATACCGACTTTTATGCAATTAATTCCAAATTAGTCATTTCTAGAGAACGAAACCGAATTACTTTTATTACCTTCAGACACATTTGATATCATTTTCAAACAAATTTTGTTGCTTTACTACAACGTAGAACTTTATATTGAAAAAAAAATCAGTAGAAACTATCATTAAAATTTGCATAATTAGCCAACTCATATTAACTAATTTATCGTACATTTTCACACGATATATAGATACAGATTTGAATTTGGTCATGGAAGACGAATGTTGTGCCACCGGCTTATAATACGTTAACTTAAGGAAGAAATTAAAGTACGTTAAACTTTTGATTAGAGTAACTTTGTTGCGTATATGTTTTACCATGAAAAATCGCAAGACAAAAAATTTTTTTTTATCAACGCCCGCACTTAATTCACACACAAATGAATATTTCCGATGTTTAATCGCAACGAATATTTAATTATTTTGATTATCAAACTGTCATTACTTAAGTTAGCTTAAGGGAAAAAATATATAATTTTTTATGAGAAGATAGTACGTACCTGCATTTTTACTACTTATACCTTTTATCAATTTTAAAGCAAAAACAGTTGACGAACTTTACGCTTTTTTATCGAATGGTTTATGGAGCGTTTCAAAATACTTGTACCATGAACGTTACATTCTTATATGAAATGTACGTTTAAACGATAATGTGCACAGTTTAGATAAATTACCGAGCACGCAATAAATTTTGTTTAAAAGATAATTCTGGTTTTTATTTTACAAAAAACTCAACTGCCACTTTTTACAATCTTTAAATTCTTGTGGTTTTTATGTGGCTGAAGTTAGAAAATGCAAATATTTTTAGAATAAATCATTTTTTAAGCGGTTTATCTACCGTTTTTATTTGTACATCGACATGTAGATATTTTAATCGGTTTCAAATTGCAAATAAATCATATTTCATGTCTCTAAAATACTTAAATCTCACAGAAGGTTTTAAAATTTTTCATTTCAGAAAATATAATAAAAAAATGTTCCATACGAATTCAGCTTATTCGGATATAACGGGAGGATCTGGCAACGTCGTCGCTTACCATCAGCAGGCAGCAGCCGCAGCAGCTGCTAGTAGTCCCGTTTATGTTCCTTCGAATCGGGCATTGCCACATTCGCAGTATGGCCATGCAGGACACTTTGGAAGTACGGCGCAAAACGCATGGACGACGGACAGTTTTGGGGCGTCACATTCACAGCTACCGGCACAGTTTTATGCACAGAATGCGGTTATGATGGGCTCCTGGAGAGCCTACGACCCGACAAATTTCCAAAGAGCCTCACCATATGACAGTGCCATGGACTTTCAGTTCGGCGAAGGACGAGAGTGTGTGAATTGCGGTGCGATTTCGACGCCCCTTTGGCGACGAGACGGAACCGGACATTATTTGTGCAATGCATGTGGCCTCTATCATAAAATGAACGGAATGAATCGGCCGCTTATCAAACCCAGTAAAAGATTGGTAAGCATTTTTGTTTTTGTTATTTTTCCATCTAAGTAATGAATGGCCATGGGCGTCGGCAGGATTTATCCAAGGTGGGGCATGAACTGAACCTTACTTAACACGTTGGCTGCCATGTCGCACGTTTTCGTGCGACACCCAAATGTTACCCGGAGGCCGCGTCGCACATTTTCGTGCGACGTGGCCCCACAGGATGTTTTATGTTCTCCCAGGCCATGTCGCACGAAAACGACACAAAAAAACCGTTATAACTACAAAATTAGGACCAATAATAAAGTCGCGAGTAGTCAAAAATGATTTTTAGGCACAAAGAAACAAAAAATAACAAAAAAAAAGTTGGCCTCAGGTGACCAAAATCGTGAAAAGACGTTGGCACTGCACGATCAAAATCCTGAAAAGGCTTTGGCAGCCAACGTGTTAATAACTTTTAGTAAAAAGCTTTCTCTCAATTGATTTACCTCTCGTAAAAAGGTAAAATATTATGACACTTTTTGTGAAAATATTTGCGAATTCCACCTAAAATTGTTTGTTGCAAGTAAAGTTCGAAAAAAGCCCAAACCATGAAATACAATTGCCAATTAATGGCCGGAATTTTTTATTACAAAAAAAAAAACTCTGTATAGCAAATGTCATTCTCAAAGTGGTTCAACTTCCGGCGGTTAACAAATCAAAAATATTCCTTTTTTTTCCCATGTACCGTTTTATATGAAATTGTGTTATTTTAAATGAAACAGTACCAGAAAATTCAAAACCGTTTTTTTTTGTTTTTGTGAAAAAAAAGGTTTTTTTGTGAAGAAAAAGTTTTTGTTTTTAAATATTTTTTTACAAAAATTGTTTTTTAGAAAAATGCACAGGGCCTTAAATCACCAGAGAGAACGTAGGGACAATTAGGTAGGGTAGGGCGGATTTAAAGTGCCATTTTTAGTATTTCGAACACTAGACGGACGTTATAATTACTCGAAAGAGGCTATTTTTCAAGTATACTAATTTTGGGTATTAACATTTGACAATTTAAGGAGGACGAAACTTATACTCACAATCAGATGGGTGGCTATTTTTATCCGATGGGCGAGGCACAAAGTGTCAGAGGACTCGCTCCTATAAAATCCACCGTAAGTAAAAAAAGCTATCAATTTATGTTAACCTTCTTTCTGGTATTATTAATAAAGGTATTTGGCTGAATAGTTTTTTTTTGTGGGAAACTCGTGACAATTTTTTAAAATGGCACTTTTTATTCCGCCCAACTCTACTCTATTTTTGTTTTACCTTTAGGTTTATTGAAATATATTTATTTCGTGCTCATCTGGACTATGTACAATAATGACAATCAAAATCTTACAGAGTTTACGACTGGGATGCTCTTTTTGCTTTAAAGTGGCTCTAAAGCGCCTCTAAAGTTGGTTTAAACTTTCTCTAAACTTGCTATAAAGTTACTCTAAAGCTCCTCTAAAGGTGCCCTAGAGTTGCTCGCTCCGAGAACTTGAGTTTGACTGGGATTATCGAAAAAGAGTTGCCTATTCGAGTGATTCGAGTGATAAAGGTACTCTATGTACGAGCACTAAAATAACAGTGTTTGAACAATTTTATGATCTGCCGAACGTAGTCAGACTAGACTTGCGTAATTCTTTGATACCCGATTTAAGCCCAATTCAGACTAAAGATTGCGATTACGATTGAAGCTTCTCAACCAATGAGATCAAAGCTTTATTTTCCTATCGTTGATAGCTTTGATCTCATTGGTCGAGAAGCTTCAATCGTAATCGCAATCGCAATCGTAATCGCAATCGTAATCGCAATCGCAATCGTAATCGCGATCGTAATCGCAATCGTAATCGTAATCGCAATCGTAATCGTAATCGCAATAGTAATTGTAATCGCAATCGCAATCGTACTCGCAATTGTAATCGTAATTGTAATCGTAATCGTAATCGTAATCGTAATCGTAATCGTAATCGTAATCGTAATCGTAATCGTAATCGTAATCGTAATCGTAATCGTAATCGTAATCGTAATCGTAATCGTAATCGTAATCGTAATCGTAATCGTAATCGTAATCGTAATCGTAATCGTAATCGTAATCGTAATCGTAATCGTAATCGTAATCGTAATCGTAATCGTAATCGTAATCGTAATCGTAATCGTAATCGTAATCGTAATCGTAATCGTAATCGTAATCGTAATCGTAATCGTAATCGTAATCGTAATCGTAATCGTAATCGTAATCGTAATCGTAATCGTAATCGTAATCGTAATCGTAATCGTAATCGTAATCGTAATCGTAATCGTAATCGCAATCGTTAGTCTGAATTGGGCTTTAGGGCGAGTTATTTAGACCTCTAACTTCAACAAGGTTTTTTTGAATAAATAAAAAATTAACAAATAGTCTTGTTCTTCAAGACAAATTGGTGCCAAAATGCCAGTGGCAAGAAATGGGTTAAAGCTAAGAAACTTTTTAGACGATTAGCAGATAGTACGACAGTGGATTCAAAGGGAAGGGGAGGTGATTTTAGTGAACGTACGTTTTCCTTAGGGTCGGTTTTCCAATATCTTGTACTCGGTTCCAAAAACTAGAAAAAATTTTACAAAAAAAAAAACCAAAAGATCTAGCTCGTAAACCTCTCTACCGATTAAATTCCAATTTCCAGAACGTAAAAATGTTTCCTACAATTTTTAACCTAAGCGGGCTGAGAATACTTCAAACGAATTGAATGCTTTGTTTCTTAAACCTAACACAATTGGTATAATTTTGGAATTTTCAAATAATCGAAACATAAAAAACAATTAACAGTTTTATGTAATTTTTAAAAAAAAATTAAAAATATATTGTTTTTTGATGATTTTTCAAAATAGGCATTTCGGTCACGATGAAATTTTGAAACATCATCAAATAAATATAATACGGTCGACATAAATAATTTTCTTTCTATCTGAATTTTTTCTGTAAATTATTATTCCTTACCTTAAAAGAGTATTTTTCATGATACAAATTTCCTTCATTTTAGACAGCGACGCGACGACTAGGCCTTTGCTGTACGAATTGCGGAACGCGAACCACTACCCTATGGAGACGAAATAACGAGGGTGAACCAGTTTGTAATGCCTGCGGTCTATATTTCAAGCTGCATGGCGTGAATCGTCCGTTGGCAATGCGAAAAGACGGCATCCAAACACGAAAACGCAAACCGAAGAAGTCTGGCGGAGATTCGTCCTGCGGGAAGGACAAAGACAGTAATGGTAACCATTCTAGAATTATTCCAGTAATGTGGGAGTGTTTAATGAAATTTTAAATCCCCTCTTTTAGATACCAAACCGGCCATTTCGTCAGCGACCAGCCTTCCCATCGAAAGGAATCTCAACGCAACGAAACTCCTTGTAGGAACCACCCCGAAAATTTCTACACATCATCACCTGCACTCGCCCCCGACATCCAGAATACATTCATCGTCACACAACAGCACTTATTCACCCCACATTCACACATCGACGCCGATGAGCGGCTCGACAACCCACCACAGCTTATCACTGCCAACGAATGTGGGGAATTCGAATTCGAACTATCATACCCACCATCATAATCAGTGAGTATTTTTGCTTTGAAATAGCCTTTCGGATAGGGTTGAATTTTTACTACCGGCATTTTTAAAATCATAAATTTTTGTTCTGAATAATTGTGCGTGGAGTCGCCGTGAGTGTTAGTGGCCTCGTTCTAAAGGTTAAACTACACTAAACAAAATAGAATTCCTAAAAAATTCCAAAAGTTATTGAAAATTCGTGAAGATGTTTCGAACCTCATGACCTCATGAGCAATTTCCCTTATTCGAGCAACAAGAATCCAATTTTCTACTAGGTTTCTACTGCCCTTGATTATTTTTTAATTTTCACAGTGACATTTTTTAATAACTTCCTCACAAATATCTGAAAAAACACGAAATTAAGAAAAAAGCACAACCCCAGTAATTTTTTTAAATTTGAATTTTAGCGGGCTTTAATGGGAACAAATGAACCACTAGCCGAGACCAGCACCCTAGGAAATTTACGAAACTTACCAAATGTTCGTGATTTTAATTTTTGTTTTTTTTTTCCACTTCAAAACATTTGTAGATTTTGGGAATTTTCTAAGGTGCTGACATTGGCTTAGTGGTTCATGTCTTTATTTGGTTTCGGTTCATGTGTTCATGTTTTTTCCCTGGCATAATAGCCCGCTAAAATTCAAATTTAGATTTGACACGTTTAGATTTGACATTTTATACCGGGAATTTCATTCTGCGACCCTAATTTACGTTTCACAACCGTTTACACTACGACACAAAACCCCAAACTTAATTCCTGAGAGACGTCCGAACTCGAATTTTTTCATATAAAACCACCGGAATAAAACAAATTGTGTCAACTTTTGCTAAGTGATTTTATTCTGCGATAGATAAATTAAATTCGCGGAATAAACTCTGAATAAAATTCGCAGAGAAATTCAAGAAAAAATCACAAGTCTAAACGGAGTCTAAAAGTTCTCAACATATTTGAAAAAATTTAAGTTTTTTGAAAATTTCTCGGAAATTATGCGCTTTTCAGAAAAAATTAGTAAAATTCAAAGAAAATAGAATTCCCTGCATTTCTTCCTTGAACGGTTTTTATGTATCTTGAACAGTTCTCGAGATATTTGAAAAAAAAAATTGTTACATATTTTTTCTGGAACTGAATATTGTAGAGGAAAGTTTTGTGCTAATCACAATTGAAATTTGCTGTTTTTATTACTAAGATTTTCTTGAAATTTATTTAATTTTCAATTTATTCCTTTTTAGATATATAAAAGATCACACACTGGGACAATTGTCATATGGAAATGTTAAAGCCGAGTCAAATACTTCCAACTATGACTACATGAACAATTGCTACTTTGGGACATCTTCATCGCTTCTGTCTACACCATCACTTTCCTGTACGCTTTCCTCGCCCTTGTCAGCAAACACCGGAATTTCCGCTGCGTCCGACTTGGCTGGATACCACCATCAGCATAATGTGATACAGGCCGCAAAAATCATGGCTTCTTCTTAATTTAGATATTTATCAAGGACCTTATATAGAGGAAGATTTTAAATTTTTTTTCACGATTCACAAAAAATCAGTGAATTTAAGTTGACATACAGATGGGAAACTCCATCTGTCACTAAAGTTCTATAGAGTTTATGACCTTAAACTTTTTTTTTGGGACTGGAAAAATTCATTCGAATTTGTGGACCTGGAAAAATTCCTTCGAATTTGTGGACCTGGAAAAATTTCTTGGAATCCTTCCTTATTAAGATCTTTGTATTTCCTCTAGTATTTAATAACAACAAAATTATTATAGTAATAGAAATAGTAATTAAAAAAAATATCGTTTAAAATAATTTCCGTCTTAACTTTCCCACAATTTTAGTCCTTCAGTTTATCAGTTATTATAATTTTTACAAATAATAAAATTATTTTAGTAATAAGTCTATGTATTCACTTAAATATTTTGTTAGATTTTTAAGAAGTAATAAAAAAAATCATAATTTAAAGTTCCTTTATCCGCTATTGTGTAGCAGTTTGTAAGTAGTTCGATTAAATAATTATATTAGCACCGTATTGTAATGTATTTTAATGTAATGTGAAATGTTAAGCTATGACAAAACAAAACACTTGATTTATACAAAAAAATATGAATTTTAATATTTTTTGGAAGTTTTTTAGATTTGAAAACGAAAGAGTTTAATAAATTCTTGGAAATTTTTTTGTTAAATATTTTCGCCTACGTTAGGCTTTTCCCTTGAATAAGTTTTGAAAAAAATCATAAAAGTTTTATGAAAAGTTTGTTAAAGACACCCACGATAGACAATTCAACTTGTTGTTCAGAAAAAAAATCAGAAAAAAAAACAAATTAAAAAAAACAATAAAAATACAAAGCGTTTTAAAAGTGCTGTGAAAAGTAAAGGGGAAGGGGGGGGGGGGGGGGAATTTAAAAAAACCTTCCTGTTGTTGTACTGAAACCGACACAAAAAATTTCAACTCGATATCTCAAACGATATAGAATCTAGCAGGGGAGGGGGTGTAAACGGATAGCGCTACGGGGTCAAAACTTACAGCGGTACCCAATCAGGGACTTTTTCTACAACTTTCTATTGGGAATAACCAAAAATTGGCCAGACCAATAAAAAGTTATGCGTGAACATACATAATTTTTTTTAAAAAAGCTTTTATTTTAAAAACATAACAAAAGCTATAATTGCCAATCTGGCAATCATTGGAGACCCGTATGGTGATATTCGTATCAAAATTCGAACAGTTATACCAAAATTCCACTTTGAAGTCAAACTTTCCAATAAGATTTTTTAAAATTTGTTCCAATCGGATTTTGATGTATGGGAGTTTTATGTAGAATCATATCCTAAATAACTTTTGTTCTTGCACCTTTTTTGATAAGATGTACCGTTTTTGAGATATTCGCAAAAATCGTTTTCGTTCGTATGGGGGGTACCCCCCCTAATGGTCCATTTTTGCCCATTAACGAACTTAGCCTCGCATTTTACGAAAAACGGATCTGTGCAAAAATTCAAGCCTCTAGCTCAATCCGTGCGCCCGCAATCCGCGCCACAGACAGACGGACAGACGGACAGACAGACAGACAGACAGACAGACAGACGGACAGACGGACGGACATGCAGAAATTAATTATTTTTATCATTCTAAACACACTGGTGTAATTCATTTTTGTGTGTGATGACGGGATCTTGGCGTTACAAACGGTAAGGCAAAGTTAATATACCCTTTGGTTTCACCATACGGGTATAAAAAATGCACTAAAAAGGAAAAAAAATTTTTTTGGATGCTATGTGTCACAAAGCGAGATAAATATTTATTTTATTTCTATGCTTTTTCTCATGTTTATTTCTGACAAACAGCGCCCAAAAATTATTTTTTGCTTTGAAATGGATTTTTCTGATTTTTTTTTAAATTTTTTTTCCAATCTTTTTTATTTGATCCTGTTTAGTCATTTTGTATTTGATTCGTATGACTAAAAATCGAAAATGACGGCTTTCTTTTACCATGCTTGTTTATACTCTTTAGTCTTCAAATATATATCCTTGATTTTAAGACATTCTTACGGACTTTTTGACCCCAGGATCTGATTTATCGATCCCGAAAACTCCGGATGAGATTTTCTCCGGGAACTTTGTAGAAAAAGTACCTTTCGTTATCCCTACGAATTTCTTAATGACGGATTCAGAGACCCCAAAAAAACCCCAGATGAGGTTTTTCCCAAAAAATTTGATAAAAAGGTAAATCACATTATCTTTACAGGAACTTCGGTTATCTTTACAAACTTCCTAATGCCAAAATTGGATTCAGAGACCCCAAAAGCCCCTGGATGAGATTTTTTACCGGAAAATTTGAAGGAAAGGATAATCAAGTTACCCTTACAAGACTTCCCTTATCCTTATAAGGACGAACTAGTGAAAATATATTTTTTTAAAAAAAAAATATATTTAAAAATTTATTTAAAAAAATTCACTAAGATGGAAAAATAATTCCTTCCGTTATCCTTCCAGACTTCTTAATGTCAGAATCGGATTCGTCGATCCTAAATACGTCCAGATGAGATTTTTCCCAAAAATTTGTGGAAAAGGGCAATCACGTTATCCTTACAGTTATCCTTACGGATTTTATTAAATGTTATAGAAAAAATCCGGAGATTTTTGGGATCACTGAATCTGATTCTGACATTAAGAAGTCCGTAAGGATATCTCAAAGGCAAGGATATATATTCGAAGACCAAAAAGCATAAAATTAAAAAATAAAAAAAAATTCAATATTTTCGATGCTGATCTCTACTGGTATGCTTTCTTATTTTGAAAGCTCCGGAGGTCAATAAAATACTTTTTAAGCAAAAAAACGTAAAGTGGATTAGGAGGACCGGACCCCAAAAATACAAAAGTAGCTCAAAATGCATTTTAGGTGCTCCGGAGATCGAAAAACTAAATTTCAAACTTTTTTTTCTCAATGGTGGAGGCATATTTTGCAGTGGGTAGGGGCAAAGTTATGATTTTTCGAAAGCACTCTCTCTCTCTCTCTCTCTCTCGGCACTACAACCGGTTTCCAGTCTTGGCCTGCTGCAATGTCTCTCGGCAGAGATCCCGGTCACGTGCCGATGTCCTCCAGTTTTGCATCCCAATTCTCTTCGCGTCCTGGTCAATGCCGTCTTGCCATATGAGGTTGGGTCTTCTTCTTTGCCTTGTTGTTAATAACCTACCGCAAAGCACCCTCTCGGGGACGCCTTTTGGCGTTTACAATTTTCTCAACGGTAGTAATTATCTTTGAACCACAGCATGAAGATTTTTTTCGTAACAATAGTATTGTCTCCCCCCTTAAAAACTCGCTCATCTCAATTCGCAGACATCCCTGATGAATTCATCCTAGTTTAAAATCAGTGGAAAAGAAAAGTTTTTTTTCGTGGAATTTTCTCTTCGTCAGCAATAAAATTACCAATAAGGAAGCACATTTTTTTTACTGTGGACAAAAAAATTTGTATATGATTGCCTAAATCAAATTTTTTAATATTTCTTTTTCTACATATTCCCATATTTGTAAATCACTTTGCCTTTCTACATAATTTTTCTTTATCTTTCATTACAATTCAATGTTTTTTTTCTACCTTTTAATATGTACCTGCTGTATGATTTCAATTAAACGTTACGGTCGAGAATCTTAAATTACGATTCGAAGAAAGACTTTTTTTACGACAATCAAATCGACACTGACTGAATTTCCTTTGTTGATAATGACGACCGTATGCCACTTAATTATTTGTAACTACAAACAAGGCTATTAAAGGTTGAATAAAAAGGTGAAAATATGACAAATCATTAGATGGCAGTCAAACGATGGTCGTTGAGGTGGACAGGTAAATATTAAATCCTTGGTAAACAAAAGCGGCAACTTCTAGCCAGGCACACGACAAAACGTCGTGAAATAAAGGACTTATTTGCCATTGTTTCTTTCGTTTTAGTATAGATTCGATCAACTTAAAGTTGTTGATGACCACTGCCACCATTTGCGATAGTTAGGGGTGGACAAATCAAATAATCAAAGCGTTTAGTCCTTTCGAGGTGTTAAATCAAAGCGACCGGGCAACCGTCATGGCGTTAATAATCAAAGTGACAATCAGGGGGCGGTTTCAAGTGTTTGGTTACCATTTAAAACTAGAATCCTTTATGATCTCTTCCTGTGAAAATATTTTTGTGGGGGAGGAGAAGATAGTTCCCCCATTTGCGGATATAAAAGATGATTTCACTGTAAATTGATTTCAGTTCCATTGAATCCGTCCAGGATTTCACACCGAATCATATGAAATGAATTCGAAAATCATTTTCTATCCGGAAGAAGTGAAAAACGCTACCCAAACTTCCTGTCAAGTGTGCGGTGATCGAAGTTCCGGGAAGCATTACGGAGCGATTTGCTGTGACGGTTGTTCGTGTTTTTTTAAGCGAACTGTCCGAAAAGGAGCGGTCGTTGTCTGCATATCCGGGAAGAAAAATTGCATTATTGATAAAGCAAGGAGAAACTGGTGTCCTTATTGCAGATTTCAACGATGCTTAGCGGCGCACATGAACGTTACATCCGTTCAGGACGAACGCGGACCGCGAAAATTCAAAAAAGTTCAATGCAACGCGAAACGCTTGAGTCCGAGTGGAAAAAGAGTTTTGATGGCTCCTGGGAATGACGCTTTCTTCTCAAATCAAGTGCAGTTTCAAATTTTGACAAAAGTCTTAGTAACTTGCATTCAACAGGCCAAATCGAATGAATATTTTAAAAGTTTGGATGAACAGCAGCAGAACATAATTTTGAGACACGTTTGGGCGGAATGTTTTGTTTTGAGGGCATCTCACTGGTCTTTGAATATAACACCTTTGCTGGAGTGCATCAAGGACTCGGATTTGAAATTTTGTATTCGATGTGCTAAGGATCTGAAAGCTGATCTTATTGAGCTCTCGCTTTTGGAGGCGTTGATCCTTTGCCGGCAAGGTAAATTGCGAAATATGACTTTTTTCCGTTTTTGGTTTTCGTCTAAGGATTTATGTTTAATTTTCAGAGTATGCTGTGTCCCGATTGAATTTTGACCAATTGAAATTCTTAACGGCCAGTGCTTTAACGTCTTTGGGTCGTTACATCCTGCAGCAGTCACAGTGGAGTCGATTTGGATGTCTTCTGTTGGGACTACGAACGATTGCCCTAAAGCAGTATGAAAATACATTGAAATTTTTGTTCAGAGATACAATAAAAGAGATTTTACAGTAGCTGCAAATTCAATTTCAAATTTTTCCTAACTAATGCATGGTGACTCTTATAAAAGTGTGATAACAAAATTTACTTCTTAAAAACAGTTTGCTGTTGGTTTTTATCAGTGTAACAAGTGGGTTTTAACAAGTGTAGCAAAGCTTTGGTTTATGAACAATAATTTAGTCTGCGAACGGAAAAAGCGTAATCGAAAAGGCATGCACAATAAAAGAGTTGAGGAATTTTTCATAAGAGTTAAGGTGCCGCTCCACATGAGAGTAAATGCCGGCGAGAACCTCTCGATTGCAGCGACTCGCAAATGGACACGTCTCTGAGAGTCGCTCGCAGAAACTCGCAAAAACTCGCGAGCTAGTTTCTGCGAGCTGTTAAAAGTGATTCTACTCTCTAGTCGACCGGCCTCCACTGAACTCTCGGAGAGTAGCTCGCCAGATACGAACAGCGTTTGAATTTCGCTAGTAGCTCTCGAGAACGCTAGAAGCTCGTTTTCGCTAGTAGCGTTAAAAAAATCGCCGAAATTAACTCTGGACAAAATGGACAACCTCCTGGGAGTAACTCTCGAGAGTTTTTGAGAGTTACTTGCGTATTTACTCTCATGTGGACCGTCACCTTTAGAGGACTCACAACCTACTGGGAGAGGGGGTTTGAAGTATGGGAGGGGGGGGGGGGATTTTCGCACCAAGAAACTATCATATCTACTGAACTTCTGATTCGATTGAGAAAATGTGAACCAAGATAGGTTTAGTGATTCAAAACTTATGATAGTTGGTGGGACACATATTTACCATCAGGACTCAACGGACTAAAGGAATTGTTTTACCAGAAAATCTGAATAAAAACTTTTTATTAATTTCTTGTTTTTTTTAAATGTTTTATTTGGCTTTTAAAAGATCGTATGTAAAAGGTTTACATTAACAAATTAAAACATTAGAATTCATTCTAAACATTTGTACACAAATTTCTTTTAACTATATATTTATTTTATTAATTTTTTACTCATTTATATTTATTTTTTTTTTCTTCTATATAGTTTTAATGAATCTATTTATTGTTAAGACGTCTAACATCGTGTAGTACACGAGATCAATTTTTAAAAGCTCGCAGTTTTTTTCTCTTATAAATTTAAACGTTTATATTTTTTTTTCTCTTTAAATTTATCTAATTTTACGGAGTTCAACAGTAACGACAGGATTAGTTCATAAATTATTCTGTAACAATAGTAAGAACAATAATAAGAATCGCTAAAAGATTTCAATTAAATTAAAGGCAGTACAGTTGCACTAAAGTTTCTTGATAGCCTCTATCAATAGTTGCACAGCAGTAACATCACATATAAAAATAAATTTTACTAATAATACTTAATTGTTAGTGTTATACAGGTAAAAATGGATTTTATAGTGACTAGAAGTTTAATGCAGTTGAAAAGTTCGAGTTTTTTCAGTGAGTTATCGAGGGCCGGTGGCACCTGCGGCGGATCTTAAAATTTGCAGCCGCTGACGGTTTTTCTAACGAAAATTTGAAGATATTTTCTGAGTTCTTACAAAGTTTTTGTGTAACTTTCTATAATGAACCGAGTTTTACCATCCTAAATACATGATGCCCACCTTTTCGCCGTCGCCATTCTAGGCTACCGACATTTTAATGGCATGAATTGGACATAGTCTAATATGGCGATTCTGATAGACTTTCCATTTTATTCGACACGAATCTTGTCGTGTCGCTAGTTTCGGATGTTTTTGATAGACCAGTGATACCAAACTAATTTGAAGTGGTAAAAAGTTGGCATCACTAACATTTTTTATGTGAGAGCATTTTTCCTGATTTGCGCGAATATCAACCTTATTCAAAGGGTGTATGGTATGGCATATTGTTTTTACTACTTCGTCCCTAGAAGGATAACGGAAGGTCCTGTAAGCATAACGTGATTATCCTTTTCCTCAAATTTTCTGGGAAAAATCTCATCTGGTGGTTTTTGGAGTCGCTGAATCCGATTCTGACGTTAAGAAGTCTGTATCCTTACTGGCTGTAAGTCTGTAAGGATAAGTCTGTAAGGATAAGTCTGTAAGGATAAGTCTGTAAGGATAAGTCTGTAAGGATAATAGTCTTGTAAGGATAACGTGATTATCTTTGTCCGGAAAGTTTCTAAAAAAGTTTTTTTCGACTCCAAAACGTCACTTCGGTCGACTATTGTCGCTGAATTCGACTATCAGAATAGCCCGAGTCAGTTCGCATGACATAAGTCGTGTCGTTTCAGTCGAAAAGTCTATCAGCATCGCCGCGTAAATATCTATCCAGTTGAGACGTCGGCGTCGGTGTCGGGTTAAAAAAGAATATATAGTTAAATATTTTCAGAGTTGAAGAAAAAGATTAGAAACGTATTTTGGTCTATGTACACTCATTCTTATCTAATTTTTCTTCTAAAGCGTTTTTTTTAAATATTTTCAATACCTATCCTCCACAACTACGTAAATCTTTCAAATTTTCCCTCAAACCCGTTTTTTATACAAAATTTGTAAAAAAATAGTACAAAAATTTAAAGATCTGTTGAAATATTCGTAAAAAAGAAAATATTTTGATGGAATTTAATATCAGATGCTATGATAAGTTTTATGACGATAAAAGAAACATCAAATTTCTATACTAATACATTGACAAAAGTTTAATACAGAAATAAAACTTTAAAGTGTTCTCTATCTGGTCATAAGGGCGCCAACGTTCAACTGGATCTCCTGAGGGCGATTCCTTCGATTCTCCGATGGTGAATTGTCGCCGGGTTTTGATGATCCTGTGGGAGGACTTCGATTTAAACTACTATCGAGACTGCTGTGGTGTTGTGATGAGGCTGGAGACATTGGAATTTCCTCGATTTTCTCCAAATCCTGGGCAATCGATGAGGAATTTTGCTTGTGTAGGCGAGGCAATTGAGTTCCCCGGCCCAAGCTAGTTGGGCTACATTTGGCTTCTTGTAGGATAGGAATATCGAGAGTTTGTTTGTTCTGTTGCTGCTGATGTGGAGCGTCGTCCTTGTCCAGACTAAACTGACGACGCAGGAGCCGACTGGAGCCAGGTTTATCGGTCTTGGGGTTTCCGTACACATATTTACCATCGGAGAATTGCGTTAAATTACTTTCACTGGGACTCAAACATTTGTAGTGATTGTAGGGTGAACTCAAGTCCATCATTTCTTCGATTTTCTTATAAAGTCGGGACGACGAACCACCCCCTGTTCGACTGAAATTCGTCGGATTCAGGAGACCATCTTGTGATAGTTCTGAGAGTTTCCTTTGCTGTGGGCTCGCGCTAAGCGTTTTTGTTGGAAGTTCTGGAATTAAGTTCAGATTGGCACTAATAGTTGTGGGATTTGAGTCCACGGAAAAGGAATTCGGTAGAACGGCGGCTATAGGCTCCTGGGTTGTTATAACTACAGGTGGGGTGATTTCAACTTTTACTTCCACCGATTCACCAGCCAACGATGACGATTGACTTGAAGATGGATTTGTACTACAGTTGCGAGATTTATTTGATTGTGCTTTTAGGGTAATTGAGTTACGTATCAGAGATTCATCGAGTCTAAAAAAATTATTTTGTCAAAAGAAATTGTCCCTTCTGTGATTAAAAAATTTACCCATGTGATTCACTGTTAAGATTTGAAGCAAAAAAATAAAAAAATTATACATTATTTTTTGATTAGAGATTCTACAATTGAAAAAAATATTACCCAATCGCTGGAGGGGAGGGGAGGAGTTTTTCAAATCCCTTTTTCCCTAGAAGCCAATAAGTTGTCATTAGTCCTTTTCCTTTGATTTCTATGGGTCCACGTGACTCGATTTGATATCCGCCTGCAATTTCTAATCGATCTCTGGTGGCTTCCGACATGTGAATTCTCCAAGATGACCCTAAAAAGTTATACGGAATTTTAAAAAAATGCGATGAAATCAAATTTTTTATGGTAGATCAAATAGAACGAATTATTTTTTTGGGTTCAAGGCATTTTTATCGGGAATTGAAGTTAATTTTGGAACAAGGAGAGGGTTAAGAATCTTAAAAGTGAGACATTCTTATGGTAATTTATTTCTTTAGGGTAATTTCCGATCGAATTGTGAAAACCGAATGAAAATCCGTCCATTGGTTTGGAAGATATCAGGAGAGGGGTCGAAGAAAAACGGGGAAAACGAACGCGGCGACGAGAAAAAGCGCAATTAATATAAAATAGACTTACCTGTCGATTCCATACGCGAAGCTGTGTTCACAGTATCACCAAATAAACAATACCGAGGCATTGTCAGTCCAACAACACCCGCACAACAAGGTCCCGTATGCAGTCCAATCCGTAGTTGTAAGGGAACACCAGGCAAATGTTTAACTTTAAAGCTACCACTTTGATGCAACAGATCCAGTGCCATTGTTGCGATTTCTTCAGCGTGATTAGGGATTCGAACTGGTAATCCACTTACCACCATGTACGCATCACCGATTGTCTCAACCTGTAGAGTACAATAAATTTGCTTTTGTAAGATATTGGGTCAAAGAATCCAAGCGGCATTTATGTTAAGCGCTGCGTGAGCGGTTGATATACATGTGTTAACTGCTAACGTCACGGTTGACATAAATGCTGCTTGCATAGTGTCCTGTGTACAATTAACCAATCAAATTTTTTTTTTTCATTTTACGGAGTTTTTTTATTCCGGGAAAACAGCGCTCAGAGCGCTAGTTGAAATTTACAGTAAATTTCTGGAGAAATTCGTTTTTAATAGATCCGTTAATTTTTTTAATTAAAAAGAAAAAGATTTTATAAAAAAATTGATTGGTGGTAAAATTTGGTAACTCCCCTCAAAAGATCGCGAAACAGCGGTTGGAAGACCATACTCTACAGTAGATCCATTGGTTCTAAAAAATCCTTACCTTATAAACATTATAGGCATTTATAGTGGCATCAAAAATCGTATATAAATCGTTTAGTAAGTCGACAACTTGAACAGGACTGCAATGGGCAGCAATAGTAGTAAAGCCTACGATATCACTGAAATAAATGGTCACATCGGAGAATTCTTCGGGTTCCACGCAGAGACCCATCTTTAATTTTTCAGCCACGGAGCTAAAAAAAAACATTAAAGTTTTATTAAAACAATAATTTACTTCATATAGCGATTCCTAAAAAAATGGGATAGTATGGAAGAATCGATTTTTATACTCTATATGGTCTACCATATAGGAGTATATTAGATTTAGTATACCGTTTGTAACGTCCAATCGTCGGACACCACAATGAACTACACCGGGCTGTCTGGGATGACAAAAGATTTTCGTCTGTCTGTCTGTCTGTCTGTCCGTCTGTCTGTCTGTCTGTCTGTTTGTCCGTCTGTCTGTCCGTCTGCCTGTCAGTGAACACCATAACTTGAGAAAAGATTAAGCTAGAGACTTGAAATTGTGTATAGTTGCGTTTCTCCTAAATAGCATGGGGAGCTCGAGTTCAGCTCGAACGGTCTTGAACGGAAAAAATCCGACCATTGCTTCCTACCTCCCCATACCGACGAAACAGTTTTTTTGATCATTTTCTCGAAAATGGTGAGTCGTATTGAAGAATTTATAAACGTAAAATGTATTTAGAATATGATTTTACATAACCGTTCCATACATCAAAATCCAGTTGAAACACTCTTTCCCCCCTCTGCCATACAAATTGAATATTTTTTTCTGTTTTCCCCCCTCCACCCATACAACTTTTTTCTCGAAAACGGTACACAGTATCGAAAAATTTATAAAGACAAAATGTGTTTAGCATATGATAACGGTTCCATACATCAAAATCCAATTTCCCCTTCCCCCATACAAATGGTTTTTTTCATAAAAATTTTGCCTCCCTTCAGAAAGAGTATTTCACGATTGCCCCCTGAAAATTGTGGCTTTTCTTTTGTTTATACACCCCGATTCTGATAGGCGTGTCGTTTTCCACAAGATTTGTTTTACTTGTTTTTGTTGGTAGAAAAACATTAACAACAACACGTAAGACGACTCTTGTCGAAGACGACAGGTCTATCAGAACCTAAAAATGCGGAATCTATACTAAAATAATAGGAAGCTCTCCTAAAATTTTCCATTTTTATAGGAATCTATGCAGCTTTTTTTCGTATTTATGCAGCTTATTTTCGAACTTTACCTGGGAAGCATTCGATTTAAAAGTTGTTCGGTTTTCTTTCTTTCAATGTCCAATTGATCCGTCCTCTCCCTAATGAGTTCCTCCAAATTATTCGAATATTTCTCCAGCATTTGAAACATTGTATCAACGAAATTAACCTTTCGGCCATGATTCAATACCTTGAAACGTTCGTAAATCCTAAAACAGAATGATTTTCAATTAAGCCAGGTACTTAAATTAATTACACATTAAATGATAAGGAGATATAAAAGCTGACATACGAATTAAAGTCGGGCCGCATATCTGGCATTTCGGCCCAGCACTGTCTCATTATGTTAATCGCTTCGGGTGGCGCCGCTCCCTTGGACACCGATGGCCTTATCAGTGGCGGTGGCTTCTTGATTTTATTAATAATTTCCTCAGGTGATAGCGATAACATGCAGTACGGTTCACCTCTAACGACCACCTCTTGCATTATGATACCAAATGAGTAGACGTCACCCATTTGAGTGCCACATTTACTAAAATTTTTCGTATTCCGTAGCAATTCCGGTGCTGTCCATAGAAGCTCCTTGGCATGCTTTGTAGGCGGTATTATTCCTTGGGCATCGTAGAACATTCCCAACCCATAATCAGTCACCTTTAGCACCCATCTGGCATCCACCACGCAATTTCTTGAAGATAAAGCACCGTGCGATTTAAAAGACGACGAATGAAGGTAACGCATTCCGCGGACTAAATCAGTTAGAAGGCTCAATCGAAATGTCCAGTCGAGTTTAATTTCGTCCATTATGAGGACATCCTGCAGGGAGCCACGGGAACAATAGTCGAATACTACACAAGTTCGATTTGGATCACTCAACCATCCTAAGAAAGGAATTTCGTAATATTTTTTTTTTGGCAAACAACAATTTCAAATCCTTACCAATAAGTGGATTAATATTCTCATGCCGAAGGCCATGAGCAATCACTAGCAGGTCCATTGCTTTTGATTTCAATTCAACAGATCCGCCCAAATTCACTTCCTTTAATTGCACCATGTCTCCATTGTATCGAGCTCTCAAGTCCAATACGGTGGTGTTATGGCGGGCCAAACTACCGGAACTCGAATTATTTTTCGTGGCTGTGGACAGGCCGAGATTCTTCAAAGATCCGATTGACCCTTTTAGCAGATCCGGCTTGTCCACTTCTGGACCACCGAATTCTTGAAGTTGCTGCAACCAGCAGCAAAGCATCGCCTCAATTCCTTCATCAACCTAGGATTTTTAATTAACATGCGTTAAATAATATCTTAATGGCGGGTGTCGTGAAACTTTTAGTGGCAACTAAATCCAGTCTTGCTAAAAAAACATGTTAGAGCCACTAAATCCACTCTTTTTGCTTAAAATTCACCCGATAACTCGATTTTTAGGTTGCTAAAAAATTCGTTTAACCCGCCATAAGTGTTTTAGCAGGATTAAAACAATTCTTGGAAAGTTTCCTTACCCGTCTGGAGTCCACTGGAAAAATAAAATCATTCGCCGAGAGTACAATCTTATTTGGTCCTTTAGATAAGCGTTTCCGAAGTAAGTAATTCCTATAAGGAAAAGAAAGTTTAATGAAAAATATGTTGTAATAAGAGGGAAAATTGCTTAGAATTGTTTTTTCCGGAAAATTTTAGTAATATTCTGTCAGGATCTTCCGTTACAAGGACGAAGAACATTTAATTGTGACCAAAACTACGCAAGGTGGCAAAATTTCATCGTCCTGGGGTGCAAAATTGCAAAAACCAATAATTTTTATCAAAATCCAACCTCACTAGCTAACGTCAATGCATACGACATTCAGGCCACATCCGAATTTGTAGGAAATGTTTCTGCGATTAACACATAAAACTATAGAAAAGTAATTATTTTGCAAGAAAATTACTAAAAACTTTAAATTTCAAAGATCTCAAAGTTTTGACATGGGTTTGAGGTTACGAATTATAACCAAAGTCTGTATTCTACATATCCTTGAGGGAAATTTTCATGGCTTCCAAGAAAATTGCCCTTTTTTGAAAATAAAACTTCATCAGAGTGTTGTACCTGCGGCAGAACAGCGGACGGGGGTTTTTCTTATTTGAAACGATTTTGAAGACAAAAAAAAACAAAAAAATTATATTTGTAGGGTAGGAATACCTACTTATGTATGAATAATTCAACAACAAAGTACAAAAAAATAAATAAAAGGCGCTTGTTAAAATAAATTAAAATGTGGTAATGTAGAATTTTTCGCTTAATTTTTACTGTTCAATATTAAATTGTACCCAACCGTAGTCATGATGTGATGAAATGTCTTACATCTGATGTTGACGGATACCCTTTTCAAAATTGATTGGGCGGTTTTTCCTTTTATTAGGAGAATAATCAATGTAAAAGTTTATATATAAAGAAAATTGTTTTGTAAAATCATTAAGATTTAAAATTACCGAATGAAAATTTGTTTTTGAATGATTTAAAAAAAATCAAAAGAAATTTTTTAAAAAGAAATGCTTTAAAAAAGCACTAAAAATAATAAAAAAAAAATTTTTGGGCACTGTGTATCAGAAATAAAAACGAGATAAATATTTACTTTACTTTTTATGCTCTTATCTCGCTTTTATTTCTAATACAGAATGCTCAAAAAATTATTTTTTATTTTTAGTGCATTTTTAAAAAAAAGAGCATTTAAATTTTTTTTTTTTTTTTTAATTTTGTCTAAAAATCCAAATGAAAATGATAACAACATTATCCTGACAGGACCTTCCTTTATCCTTACAGATTTCTTAATGTCAGAATTGTATTCGCCGATTCCAAAAAACCCCAGATGAGATTTTTTCCGAAAAATTTGAGATCCTTGCAGGACCTTCCCTTATCTGTACAAGGACGAAGCAGCGAAAATATTGTATTGTCATGGGACTTACGTATGTGTACAAGATTTCAAGTCAATCGGATGCGGAGAAAGGGGTCAAAATTGGATTGCAAGATTTGAATCTGAAAGACAAACAGGATTGCAAGATTCGAATCTAACAGACAAACAGACACGAAGGCAAGCTAAATAAAAGCTTTTAAAACAATCTTTTCAATTATGTGTTATGTATTATAATGTTTTTTGGAAAGTGAGTTTTTTTTAACTTTTTGTGAAAAATATTTTCAATTAGGGAAACAACTCAACTTCAAGAAAGTATTCAAATTAAATCTGTCAAAATTTTATTACTTTGTGATGAGTTTTCTTAATAAGGAACGTGCCTTAAAGATATTTCGACTACTACAGGATCAATTCACAATTGAGACATTTTATAATAATTTTATTAATAAAGCCCACTTTTAATGAGAATTTTAATAATTTAATATTGAAAAGTGAATTCGAAAATACAAAATTTAACTTCGACTTTAATTCACGCAATCTTATTCACAAAGGAAATTAATTTGCAAATTAAACATCAGATTCACTTTCACTGCGAATAAGGGTCCCATATCTTGTAGATCTTTTTTTTTCCGTATATTTTACTTATATCTCCATAACTCAACGCCAAGACATTATTCGCCCCACAAAACTTAGTAAAGTAAGAAAGTCTTTTTTGGTTTCTTATTGTTGTGAAAAAGTTTCACAGCGTATTTTGTCAATTGCAGCACAATGATAATAACAGGGGAAAATTTTTTCATGTTCTTTATTAAATAAACGATAAAGAAGATTTTTTTTTTGATTATGTGGATTAAAAAAAGTTGTTAAAAAGAAATTTTCGTGAAATTTCGTTTAATTAAATTCTTTTTTCTGTATTATAATGATTTGTAATCTGGCATGTTGTGAAACTTTATTAAATATTTGACGTGTAGTTGTAATTAAAATGGTTTACATTATCAATTTAGATTTAAATTTTACCTGGCAAAATCTACACACATTTATTACAAAAACTAGAGACTATGCTTTTCGCTTTGGCAACCTTTTTTTTTAACAGAACCATCCGAAGCCTAAGGGAAGATCCTTAAATGCCAAAGCACCGCTCCCTTAACATCCTGCAACCACTCTTTTTGCTATCCTTTGATGGCCAGTTTTTCTGGCTTTCTATTGACTTTTCGTTTCTTATTTGCTTTTACTATTTTAGCAAGAGAAAAACAGATTTTTTCCAACTCTCTCGAATATCAGAAAGTAGATTTTCTTCAGACATATATTAGGTCAGTTTTTATTACATATTGGAAACGATAATTAATCACTCGATATATAGGAAAATATCATTATGTAGCTCGAGGGGGAAATTAAGCAGAGTAACGTTAAAAAAAACTAGAATGTTGACCCTGTCGTTGTTGGGTTAAAGTATATTGTATAAGTTTTAGAAATACGGAAAAATCATAGAAATTACTTCGTTAACAACGTTCAAGAAAATTGCGTTATCCATGCAGGACCCTCGGGTAAATATTGTGGAACTTTGATGTTAGATAATCATAATTTTTCCACTAATGATAATTAAAAAAAATTTAAACATTAGAAACGCTACAATTGCCAGGAGCCAATCATCAAATACTCTATATGGAAGAGGGGAGTACGAATGGCTCAATTGAATTTTGAAATATGGCACAAATATGTAAAATCTTATTCTAAACACATTTCATCTTAATAAATTTTTCGGTACGATGGACTGTTTTCGAGAAAATAGTAAAAAACTGTTTCGTTTGTATGAAGAGGTGGGAAGTAGGGAAGGTGGGAAGGTGGGAAGGAGGGAAGGAGGGAAGGAGGGAAGGAGGGAAGGAGGGAAGGAGGGAAGGAGGGAAGGAGGGAAGGAGGGAAGGAGGGAAGGAGGGAAGGAGGGAAGGAGGGAAGGAGGGTAGGAATGGTCTTATTTTGCTCGGTCAAGAACTTAGTCTTGACATTTACAAGAAACGCAACTAAACAGTTTTTTCTCAATTTTCTCAATTTTCTTTTACAATTTTCTCGAAAACGGTGAGTCGTGTTGAAAAATTTATAAAGGTAAAATGTGTTTAGAATGTGTTTTGATTTTATATAACTTATCTCTACTTAAAAATCCAGTTGGACCACTTCTTGCTTCCTTCTCACATACAAATGAATTTATTTCATAAAAATTTTGTCTGCCCTCAAATAGAGTATTTCACGATAGGCCTCTGGGAATTGTAGCTACCTATATATCTGAAATTTACGTATTTTAAATAACTCGAGAACGTGTTGAGCTAGCGGCTTCAATTTTTTTAAAATGAGTTAAAATGAGCAACCATACTATTGTTTTGAAAAAATTGTTTAGTTTTGACATATTTCGTCACCATGAAAATCGAGGTGATAAGCGATTTTTGTCGCGGACACATCGCCGTTGTGCGAATGGGATGCGCAATAACACCCATAGTGGAGAACACTTTTCATTCGTTTGTCACGCCGCGCCGCAATTATGACACAGGCACGTAATTCTGATGCTGCCATTGCACAAAAAGACGTCCCCATTAACAAAATTAGCTGCTTCCACCTTTATGCGAGCGTCATCTGACGGCATTACATCACACAAATCTTCGAGCGGAGTTTTCTTTCTCCCTCGAATGCTTAGATAGCTTAACGACCGAACAGAAATGAACAAATATAAACGTAAACAGAAAGCGAACAAGAAAAATAAATTAATGGAAACGTTCTATGGAGTATTATTTTATAATGGACTTCTCCTCCGATTGCATGCCTGTTTTTATTTGTAACTAAATTTTTTTGACAATATTGAATCTAAAATTTAAACTGATTTTAATGGGCCATCAAATTATTTTGTTTTTAATGAAAACTTTGTTTAATTTTATCTTGCGGTCAAATTTTTTTTCGTTTGCAATGAAATTTTGATGCCAATAAAATTGGGCTGTCTTAAAAAGGTCTCCTATACATTTTTTATGAAATTTCCTCCAGGTTTTTTCTTCAGTCTGCAATTTACTTCAGCCTGAAATAAGAAATTTAATTCTCCAAGCGAAATCGTTCGGATCAAATGTCAATGGGGAACATGGCGGCTGAAGGCATCAAATTTTTTTCTTTTGATTGTAAAGCGGGGACCTTGAGGTAACTCTGTTCCCATTACACGCTTCTTTAACTCTTCAGACCCGGTGGTTACATTTGTACACATTAAAGTTTTTCCCAAATATAACAATTTCATAAGATTATTTCGTATTTGAGACCGGTTGCGAACGTTTGTACACATTACAAGCTATCGAAAACAGTAATAGATCTTGGATTTTTTTTTTTCAATATTTTCTTACTCTTATTTACCCACTTTATCAACACAAATTTTGTCACAACCAAATTTTTTAAAAAAATAATTCATGTCTGAAAGGGTTAAAGTCAAAATGACATTCAGGTTCTACCGGGGTGCGTTCCTTTATTGCCGAGTAAAGTAAAGGTTGGGTTTGTCAAAGTTCGAACAGCTGATTGCCAAAGTTGAAATTTTACCGACGTTAACTCTGATTAAAAGAACGCGATTTGGTTAACTTTGACAGCAGTGATGTGCACAACAATACATTTAAAAAAATAGAATTCTTCTTGATGTCGTATTTTTCATTTACAAGGACCACAATAAAATCCTCCATTATTCTGCACAAAACTCATTCGAAACTACGAGACGAATTGACAGTTGATTGACAGTTGTAACCGTCTCGGTTAACTTTATCGCGTTCTTTAATTACAATTAAAGTTAACTTTCTCCAACTCAGCTCTCGAGCAGAGTTGAGAAAAGTAACTTTGACAGCTTAACTTTGGCATTTAGGAACGGCAGTAAAGTTTACTTAGCGTTAACCGTAGGCATTTAAGAACGCATTTCTGTTTACCGCGGTTAACTACGGTTAACCACGGTTAATAAAAGAACGCACCCCAGCTAATCACTGTATCGAGCCGGCAACCGTCAAATGCAGCTCTATCGCTGCAGGATTTCCCTGAAGCTAAAATTGACCGAAATTTCTCCGTTAAAGCAATTGTGGCTTTGCAGACACATTAGGGTAATTCACTCTTTATCGTAGATAGTAAAATCGTAGATTGTAATGTAAATCTACAATGGAAAAGTACAACAAAGCGTGAGCAGCGCTTTACTAGAAGTTGTGGGTTTTGTCGTAAATTTTTGACTCTTTTATTTATTTTTTTACCTAAATTGTTTAAAACATTTTTTAACTCTTAATTTATACTAAATCATATAAATACTTTAATTTATTTGCTTTTCCAATGTCCATTTTAGAGTTGGCACCAAGTTGACATGTCACAAAACATGTCTTAACCTCACTTTATTAGAAGTACGACAAAAACTACAATTTTACCATACCTTCGGGTGTGGTAGATTGTAGTTTTCGTCGTAAAAAAAATTTGTATGGATAACCGTCAAAAAACTACGATTTTATTCACGATTCTACGATTCTACGAGTTTACAATCAACTACGATAAAGAGTGAATAGTCCTATTATTAATTTGTGTGTCGTTCTCGTCACTTCTTACGCTTCTTGTACGCAGTTGTGAAATATAGGTCTAAATCTTTAGCCCCGATTGCGTAAATTGCCGCATTTTTTAGTCGCAAAGAATAAATTTCATGTGCTCGTGCTTTTCGATACTATTTGGGATATTTTTTTATATTGTTTGTTTTGAAATATTTAAAGCTGTAAAGGTAATGGAGTTTAGATTTTGTGTTTCAGACAGGAAGACACTTCTAAGAAGATATTCTAAGAAAATTTTTTAAACTCACCTAAGTACAATTCCAGCCGCAACACTTATACTCATTATAATTAATAGGAGAACGGCTGAAAAAGCGATTAATATCCAACAAATATCACCACAATGCCATAAGTCCGATGATTTCTCCAGTAGCCAATCATTATATCCTGGTAAAATCGGATGCGACGTATAAACATCGCCATCAATTTCGTTACGTTCTAATATTAAAAATGGACGCCATGTTAAGTTTCTATCAATTCGATTTCTTTTAAAATCGAGCACAACAAAATCATAAACACCAATTGTTGATGGCGTAGACGATGAAAACATTGACCGTGCATTGCTTTTATTTTCAAAATTTGACACAATAAATTCATATAAATAAAAAAATTCAATTAATATCTCAGTTAATGTTGCATTATTTATAAAATTCTTTTGTATTCCACTAGAGTCATCACTTTGTTCACATATGTGTCTAATTTGATTAATAGAACTATTTATTATACTAGAATTATTGTTATTATTATTATTATTAATATAATATTTTTTATCATTATTGTTGGATTTTTGAATATTATTATTACCACTATTATTATAATAGTTATTATTATTATTAACAGGTATTTTAACACATATCTCTAATTGTTTAAAAATAATATCACACCATAATAATATTCCATCTCGATTGTCATAATCAGTAAAATTACACTTTGTTCCATTACGTAATTTGTATAAAATCATTTCGATTGATGCAATTTGTCGGAATTCATCTGTTAGATTATTTTTATCATTGCCATCAAATTTGAATTTATTATTAAAAATATTTAAACTACTATTGTTTTTATTGATGTTCGATTCGCTATCATATTTCCATCGTTTCGATCGTTTAAAGTTTTGTACGAGTTCGATACCCTTTTCTTTGTAGACGATATTTAAAAAATTTCGATATCTTTCCGTTAATATCGTCAATACTAATAAATTTGTTCGTAATCTCGAAGAACTATTGATGTCATTCAAGAACTGATAGAATCTATTCCGTGTATGAAACGATGATGCTACAATATCAATAACAAGAACTTTTGTCCAATTTAACGATTGCAAACTTTGTAATATTTTAAATGTATTGAAATCGATCAATGGAGTTGTGATGATTATTGCTGAAAAGAAATTGGATAAGAAAGAGATAAAAAAGGATGTAAAAAAACAAAATTTTACTATTTTTTTTTGCATTTCTACAATGATTTTAAACAAAGATTACTGGACTTCCAACCTTCGGGTTTGTAAATAAGATTATCATACTAATATATAAAAATGAGTTGCTGTCTGTCTGTCTGTCTGTCCGTCTGTATGTTCCTCTTTCACGTAAAAACGGCTGAACCGATTGGCTGAACCAAAGTGATTTCGAAACTTAGTTTTTGCGCTATGTTACTCTTTCGCGGGAAACTACTGAACCAATTGGCCTGAAATTTGGCATAGATGTTCGTCGGGGGTCCAGGCCCAACATAAACCCATTAAAAAGTAGCCCGACAGGTGCGTGAGTAAGGGGTGGGGGAGTAAGGGGAGGGGGAATAAGGGGAGGGGGCAAAGTGATCTGGAAACTTAGACGCGCGGCCGGAAGTCGCGGACGATTCGAGGCCGAAGGCCGACATGTGGGTGGGGTGAACCGCGAAGCTTTTTAAAATTTATTCCAATCGAAAACGGATCTGCGCAAAATTTCAAGTCTCTAGCTCAATCCGTGCGCCCGCAATCCGCGCCACAGACAGACGGACAGACGGACAGACGGACGGACATGCAGAAATTAATTATTTTTATCATTCTAAACACAATGGTGTAATTCATTTTTGTGTGCGATGACGGGATCTTGGCGTTACAAACGGTAAGGCAAAGTTAATATACCCTTTGGTTTCACCATACGGGTATAAAAATTTAATAAAAGTTTTTATTTAATAAAATGCACCAAAAAGGAAAAAGATAATATTCTGGTACTATGTATCAGAAATAAAACCGAGATAAATACTTATTTTATTTTTCATGTTTTTATCTCGCTTTTATTTCTGATACACAGTACTAGAAAATTATTTTTTCCTTTTTAGTGCAATTTTTTAAATAAAAGCTTTTCGATTTTTTTTTTATATTTCACCCTTTGTAGTTATTTTGTATTAGTATGACTAAAAATCCAAAATGACGTCTGTTTTTCCTCACGCTTGTTTATACTTTTTAGTCTTCGAATATATCTCCTTGATGCCTCTGAGATATTTTTACTGACTTTTCAACTGCAGAATCGGATTCAGTAATCCCAAAAACCCCCAGAGGACATTTTTTCCCGAAAATTTAACCCTTTCGGTCCCAATGGTTTTTTTCGTGTTTCTTTAAAACATATTTTGCATCTTTGAATTAAGAATTATTCAACAAACTTTATATAAAATATTTGTTATACCTGCTTAGTGAAAATATCCTGGGATATACAATATAATCCCACCGGGTTTCCTCGATGGAATGATACATCCCAAAACAGTTTTTTATGTAATTTTTTGGTCCTCCATTAGAATAAAATATTTGTTATTTATAAATTTTAACAGGAAAGTTTTTTAACTTTTAACTTTTAATATATTTTCAACTTTTTTTTTATAAAAAACACTAGATAAGTGTTAAAATTTTTTTTTGTACGAAAACACTACAGTTCAACCACTCTCGATCATGACGAAATGACAATAACTTGTTGCGTAATTCTGTCAGAGAATGGTTTTGTATTTTATTTTGCTGGATGAAGTATAAAAGCTCACTGACACACTTGAAATACGGAAATATATACATGGTTGCCCCAATAGTCCATTTCAAACTTCTTATGCGACATATAATCCCAAAGGGATCGAAAGGGTTAAGATAAAGGATAATCACGTTATCCTTTCAGGATCTACCTTATAGATTTCTTAATGCCAGAATCGGATTTAGCGACCCCAAAGAACCCCCAGAATACATTTTTTCCGGAAAATTTGAGGAAAGATATAATCAAGTTATCCTTACAGGACCTTCTATTATTCTTATAAGGACGAATTAGTGAAAATATTGTATTGTCATCAAATTTCAAGTCAATCGGATGAGTGAAAGTGGATTTAAATTAGATTGCAAGATTTGACCCCGACAGACAAACAGACAGTCAAACAGATAAACATACATACAGATACGAAGGCAAGCTAAATAAAAGCTTTTAAAAAAGCATTTTAATGAGTGCAATTTAACTAATAGGAATTTTGGCTTAAAAAATGTCAATTTCCAAAAAAAACCATACCCTAGTAGCATTTTTGGTACAGGGCGCGTATCTGCTACTAGAAGTGGATCTTATTTAGTGACAGATACCAAAAATTCTAGTAGGACAAAAAAATACTTCTCCCCTCAATATTTTGCAAAAAAAGGAGTTTTTTTTGTTTGAAATTTGAAAACATCGGCCTAAAAAAAAATCACCAAAAACAATGCAAACTGATTTCTAAGTGAAGATATAATCCTCAAAGCCGATTTTCATGAAATAATAGTGCAATAGTTAATGCTATAAATTCACTACTGTGACCGCTGCAGTTCTTAATTTTTCGAAAAAAATTTCGTTCAGTGTAGTCCAAAATGTTCCGTAAATTTTTTAGATTTGTTTAAAGCAGGGGTGTGGAGTCGAAATCGGAGTTGGTCTTTAAAATCGGAGTCGGAGTTGGAACTTTTTATACCCGTATGGTGAAACCAAAGGGTATATTAACTTTGCCTTACCGTTTGTAACGCCAAGATTCCGTCATCACACACAAAAATGAATTACACCAGTGTGTTTAGAATGATAAAAATAATTAATTTTTGCATGTCCGTTCGTTCGTCTGTCCGTCCGTCCGTCCGTCCGTCCGTCCGTCTGTCAGTCTGTCCGTCTGTGGCGCGGATTGCGGGCGCACGGATTGAACTACAGACTTGAAGTTATGCGCAGATTCGTTTTCCGTAAAATGCGAGGCTATGTTCGTTAATGGGCAAAAATGGACCATTAGGGGGGGGGGGGGGTACCCCCCATACATTAAAATCCGATTGGAATAAATTTTAAAAAATCTTTTTGAAAAGTTTGACTTCAAAGTGGAATTTTGATACAACTGTTTGCCATCCACTTAAATCACCATACGGATTTTCAATGATTGCCAGATTGGCAATTATAGCTTTTGTTATGTTTTAGAAACACTCCGTAGCTCAGCAAAAAACTGCGTATATTACTTTACGTAAAAACCGGCACAACACTGCCGGAGAGGAGTAGGTATTTTAGTGCGAATTTCCTATGATTTTCTTAGACCACTTGTTTCAGTGCGAATTTCCCGTGATTTTGTTAGACATTAGCGACTGACTCGAACTACGTTTAGACAGCGTAATTTACTATCAGTTCTACGTAATTTGAATGACGTAGTACCGAAATAGACATCGTGATACGCAATACTAGTACTACTTTATTTAATTTTTTTAAAGCAAAATATGTTGTTACACCACAGTTTGTTCGTCGAAAATTCCCACGCAAACAATGCTTTTTATAGGTAATGCGTTATTGCTTACTTGAAAGTAAAAAAAAAATATTGAAATAAATCTTTGTTTACCTTTTCCAACTTTATCTTCCATATGATAATCGTCTATTTGTTTCAGTCCTATATGTAGTCTGAATGGGATGTGCAGATTTGTCGCCATAGCAATTGTTAGTCCTGAATTAACATCTGAAAACAACAAAATAATATAAAATTGTTTGTTACTAGAAGCTATTTGAGTATAATTTCGTTATCTCACCTGAGACAAGCACAGTAACTTCAGTCCAATTTAATTTCTTAGCGACGCTTTTTACTGCAAATGATATGGTTTCATATGAGGGCAAAAAACCCTCAGATTTCTATGGAAAATTGAATGGAAAATTAAATAGAATTTTGGTTGAAAACGAAATTTTAGGATCTATAATGTTACTCAAACAGGGTAAAAGGATGGTAAGCAATTGGAGGTTTTTTTGCGGGAAAACTAATAACGGCCAGAAAAACTTTTGGTACAAACCAGAGATGGGAAATAAAAAATATCGTAACGTTATACATTTCGCTACGTAACGAAATTCAAATTTTGTTTCGTTACGTTATTTCGTTTTGTAACGATAAAACATTTCATTTCGTTACGCTATAACGTTTTTATTTTGTTGCACATTGGACTGTATGCATAAAAACAAGCATATGCTTATACTCCACTATTTTGGACCAAATTTTCAAGTTTTCATGAATAAAAGTGGACAAATATGCTTGTTTAAGGTTTGGTATTGAACAACTGCTTCCGTAGTACAACAATTGTTCACATTTGTTCACTAAAATTGGAGAATTTGCACCAAAATAGTGAAGTATAAGCATATGCTCATTTTTATGCATACCATTGTATTGAAACCGAAAATTTAAAAAAAAAATGCACAATAATAAAAAATAGTTTATTTATGACAAAGTAATTCAGTTCAGTTCCATAAAAATGAAAATAAATTCCATGAAAATAAGAAAACACAACAAAAATTAATTTTAGTTTTACAAGAAAATACAAACTAAAACAAAGAAACCAAAATATTTTTTTGTATTGCAAAAGATATTGAATTTTATGGTATTTTCACGACGTTCATTCTGAATCGGACTTTGATTCGGCGAGATTAACTCTGCTTCGATGCCAAAAAGTTGCATAAAATATTACCTTTTTCATATCTTTAGCACTCAAAAAGGTAATAAAGCTGCTCCAAATCAACTTTTCGACAAATCAACTTTTTGACAAATCATCTCTGTCCTATAGCAGGCAGACGGAGTTATCCATTGCATGACATTATATCATCGAAATACCTGTCTAAGGTCAACCCGTGCAACTTCTTATGTCCACCTTTAATATTTGCAGGTTTAATTTTTGAATTTCTCCCGCCACAGGTTGACAAGTTTTTACTTTACCTAACGCAGGTGAACGCAAGCCTATCATAGGCTAAATTTTCCTGCAGCAAGCCAATTACGTTGTACGCAATTCGACGACTTTTACTCCATTTTTCTGAGTGAGGAGTAGAGCGAATCTGGCCAAAACAAAGCCCGATTCAGGGTCAAAATGGGATTAAAAATATTACTACAATGTTTTTATTGATGTTTTATGCAGGTGGCAGTTCTGTGGGGTTATACTTGATGAAATTTTCACAAAAAAAAAATAATACAAAATAAAAAAAGGCAAATAAATAAATAACGAAAACCCGAAATATTGTTTCTCGGTTTTCGCTACGTTTTTCGTTATTGCAACGGAATGAAAATTCTATAATGTTATAACGTAATTTTCAAGCAAAGGCGGTAAAATTATTTCGTTACGTTACGATAACGTTTCCCATCCATGGTTCAAAGATACATTCGTTACCGGAAACAAAATATTTTTTTACATCAACTATAAATGAGGCGTTAAAAGCTAGAGTGGACCAAGCCACATAATCGAGTTTTTGAAGCTTTTCCACTTTTGTACTATTATTGACTGTAAATTTTTGGGAAAAAAACATTCTGTGGACTTTATTACTCAATGTTGAAATGTTCTTTTGTACATCCAAACAATTTTATCTAAAAACTCACTCGGGATAGTGATTCAAACACAAAAAAAACTCACGATTTCGACATGTGGGTTAGTCCACTCTTGCTCTGATAGCCTCAAATGAGGGTAATATAGTTAGGTTTTTTAATGCAAAAACCTCATAAAAAAGTAGAAAGTAAAAATAAAAGAAAACAGAAAATCTTTATTTGGATCAAATTATAATCAGGGTATTCACAGTCGTCCTTTAAATTGCGGGTAAATTTAGCGCTCGGTAAATCAGTCAAATTTAACAGATTTTTACCGAGACGGTAACTTGGTTCATGTAAAAATGAATTACCGGATTCGGTAATTGTAGACATGCCTTGAGTCGTGTTTTCCGGCCAGGTTATTTGGTATCAAGAATCAACCGCAAGTGGCGCTAGTAATGTTTTTAGTTGTCAAATTTTCTCGCTGGTTATCTCATCGGACTGCAATTTTTTTCAATTTTGATAGCCGTTGCCACAATAGAAATTCAAAAGAATACATCAAACATGGATTTTAAGGTATTTGACATATTTTACAATCAAATTCGCAGTTCATGATTTGGTCACGTATCAAATAAAAGCGCTGTTCTCAAATCTGTGCTGTGGGATGTTCACAGCAGAATATTTTCAGTCTTTTAATATTACCGAAAATACCGAATACCGAAAATTAAAAGAGGATTGTGAATACCCTCATTGTCAAAATGAGTACTAAAAACCCACCTGCATTTGTGGACAGGGCCAGATTAGAATATTTTTGTTAAAATCCTCGGAAAAAGTTCGGGCTATTTGACAAAATCCGGTGATTGTTTGTGTATCGCTCTCCGAACCCAATGATTTTATGATTGTCGTGTAATTCCTATCCTTAAGATACGTAAAAAAATCAGCAGAACCTAAAGGGGAAATAATTTCCCAACAGAAATTTGAATTTTAAAAAATCTTACAAAAACAAAAAGAAAATCATAAAATAATTACCAGTTTCTGGAATAAATTCGACGGTCATATTATCTAAACGAATACGAAAAATATCTAAAAAATTTTGATAGCCCTTTTGAACGAGTCGGATGTCGTTTGCTATTTTGGCGGATATAACAACACCAATTGTTTGTTGCTGATGGTAATAATGACGATTTAAATTATTACTGTATGAATTGTAATTATCATTAGAATTGAATTGATTAAATGATGATAAAGTTGCATGTGTCGAAATTGTAGATATTGAAAAATTTAGAAAGTTTAGAAAAAGAATTACTGCTGACAGCAGATTTATATGAATGCATCGATCGTCTAATAGCTTCATTTAGATTTTTACAGACGCCGGAAAATACATTCGTCCTTGTCTTGTTGTTTTGTTTTTTTGTATTAAATATTACTATAAGTTGATTTCATGTATCCTTTTGAAAAGTTTCCAATCAGCATTTATTAAACATTTACGAAAAGATTGATTTTTGGTAAAAAATTTTAATCCGTTTATGGCGCTTTTAGTTGGTGTGCCAAAGTTTTAAAATATCTGAAATGAAAAGAAAAATTAAGCTATTGGACGTCTTTTAATTTTTTATTATCTTTATTTTGTGCTAAAAAATTGCCCCTAATATTTTCCATTTATGTCCTTATTTATCAAATTCAGTAGGTACTCCTTTGGTTAATAACACAATATATAGCAAGCGATAAATAAAAATATTAATGTGATTGTTTTTTTTTTTGCCACAAACGCTTTTGGGGTATTAGAGCGGAAAATATTGAAAAGCAAATTAATTGTGAAATTGGATCCATTTTTAATTTTTTCTTTATTTTGGGACGAATATAACGATGGGACGAATATAAATGATAACAGATGACAATAATTATTTTTCTTTGATGTATTTTTTAACGAAAAAAACCAAAGAAGGAATAAATATTAAATAAACTACAATTTCCAGGGGCCAATCGTCATATGACAGACAAAATGTTTATTTAAAAAAATCCATTTTTATAGGAGAGGGTGAGAGGAGTGGTCCGATTGGATTATTATGTGTGGAACGGTTATATAAAAACGTATTCTAAACAGATTTTGCCTTTATACATTTTTCAATATACCTCACCCTTTTCGAGAAAACTGCGAAAAACTGGTTCGTTTGATTGGTGGTGTGGGGGATGGGGGAGGGGGGATGGGGGAGGGAGTGAATCAACTGGATTTTGATGTAAAGATAAGTTTTGTAAAATCATATTCTAAACACATTTCATCTTTATAAATTTTTCGATGCGATGCATAATTTTCGAGAAAACTGGAAAAAGTATTCCATTCGTATGGAGAGGAAAGAAGCAGTGGTCCGATTGGATTTTGATGGTCCAATTTTTCCCAGCCTAGCCATGTACAAGAAACGCAAAATTTCAGGTCTATACTTCAATATTTTCGAACGCTATGGCGTTCACGGAAATATGGACAGACAGACAGGCAGACAGACGGACAGACAAACGGACAGACAGACGGACGGACAGACAGACAGACAGACGGACAGACAGACGGACAGACAGACAGACAGACAGACGGACAGACAGACGGACAGACACACACTCTAGTGTACAGTAATCCCTCCAACTGTGCGGCAGATACGTTCCACAAAAAGAGCGCGCAAATCGAACACGCGCACTGTGAATCCTACTTTGTATGAAGTTTTGGGGTTAGGAATATGTTTTTTTAAACGAAAATTATAAAAAAAAACGCGCAGCTGCGAAATTTCTCCTCGCAGTTCGAAATTTTGGTATTAAAAACTTAACCGCGTAGTTGCGAAACCGCGCAGTTCAAAACCGCGCAGTTGGAGGGATTACTGTAGTTCATTTTTGCGTCCGACGAATGGTTAGATGCTTTACAAGCGGTATACTAAATCTAATATATTCCTATATGTTATATCATATAGAGTATAAAAAGCTCTAGGGATATTTTCCCTTCAATTTTAATGAGAGGGTGATCTGATGGCATTATATCACCACATAAATATTCGAGAGAAGGGTTCTTTCTTTCTTGAATTCTTACATAGCTTAGCGACCGAACATAGATGAACAAATAAAAACGTAAACAGAAAGCGGTCAAGAAAAGTCTAATGGCGATAAATTAATGGAAACTTTTTGTAGAGCACTATTTTATAAGTTTTCCATAGAATTGAATATAAAAGCTTCATATTTAAACAAACCATCAAATTATTTTGTTTTTAACGAAAAATATGTTTTCAAAAATGGGTCCTATCCATTTTTTTTGCAATTTTTTTCATTAGCCTGAAATAAGAGATTTAATTTCCGATGCGAAGTGGTCTGAATAAAACGTCAATCAAGAATATGGCGGCTAAAGATTTTTCTTTTCTACTTAATATTGTATTCGTGACCGAGATCGACTCGAGAACGTAGAAACTTTCGGATCAGTACGAAATTCGTTTCAGGCAAAATTATGAGGATGTCCGTGCATCTGTCTGTCTGTCTGTTCATTTTACGTATTTTAAATAACTCGAGAACGTGTAGAGCTAGATTAGGTTAGGTTCGGTGGCGGCCTGTGAGATTGCAGGGCCTCGCATAGACCGCTAGGGTCCATAGCGCCACCACAATGGATGCCTAAGTCCTACTTTTCGTTATGGCTATGTCCTTGTGAGTTCAAAGACTCCCGTAGCCTGCGCGAAGTTCAAGAGTTTTTTCAGATCCAAATTGGAAGCTACCTCTAGGCTTCCAAGTGAGTGCCCGCCCAGATGCTGGAGCCTTGCTCTTGCCAACGCAGGGCATTCACATAATCGACGTTCTAGGGTTTCTGCTGTTCTGGGCTCCTTGCAGCTCCTGCACAGGTTAGAGTCCACTAGGCCCAACCGGAAAGCGTGTTCGCCTATAAAAACGTGTCCTATATAAATTCCTACCAGTGTCTGAGATCGCGCTCGTGATAGCTGTAGGAGACTATTGGTCTTTTTAGGATTGCGTGACTTCCACATAATTTTGGTCATTTTACAGGTTTCGATCTCAGCCCACCTCCTTGCCGCTGTTTCCTTTGTGCGGTTATCAATGGAGGATTTGGCGTATTTTCGGGGGAGCGGTATTGTCTCTGCTCGACTCAGATCTATATTTGCTCCTTCCTTAGCGAGTACGTCTGCTGCCTCATTTCCGGCAATGCCCTCGTGCCCAGGGACCCAGCATACCCGTACTCTTAAACGTGTAGAGCTAGCGACTTGAAATTCTTTCTAAATGAGTTTTACGAAAATCGTAGTTTTCTATCAACTTTTGGAAAAGTAACGTTAGCTATATACAACACAAATTTTTTTTTTAGGAAAAAAGAGTTTTTTGAAAATTTCTCGGAAACTAAGCGCTTTTGAGATAAAATGAATATAACCAAATTCAAAGAAAATAAAATTTCCTACATGTTTTCCTTTAACGGTTTTTACATATCTTTAACAGTTCTCGAGATATTCGAAAAAGAAAATATTTTTTACATATTTTTTCCGAAACTAAATATTGAAGAGGAAAGTTTTGTGATCACAACTGATATTTTTTCGGTGTATCAAAAATATAGTTCTGTAATAACCGGACAAAAAAAAACTATATCATCATTTCACACGCCAAATAAAAAGAATCTAACATTTTTGTTTGATGTCCCTTCCAAATTACATTTTACCTCAATCAAAAGGCTAAATGGGTTTAAAAACTTTCCACTTAATGAACGAAGAAAGGACGATTTATTAGTAATAAAAACCCCTTAAGATATTTACCCTTTTGTAGCAAAAAACAAATTTTTTACTCAAAAATGAAGCATAAAAACAATTCTACAAAAAGATAGCAATGTATCGATTCAATGATCAAAACGAAATGATCAAACAAATTTTATACAGAATTAGATTATCGTCTGACGGGGAGAAATGTTTTCCTTGTAAATCAAAACGCCTGTACCTTTTATATTAAATATATTGCAAAATATGGACTGAAATGGTTCAGATTTTCTTCACAACTGATGAAATATTTCGACATAATATATCCCTAATAGCAAGCAGAATGAACCCGTTTTCTTACACCTTATTAAATGGACCGAAAAGGCAGCGAAAGGATATTATTTTTGTCAATTAAATTCATTTACACATCTATAGGCCGAATCCCAAATCCAACTTTCAATTTAACACAAATTTTTGGGTATTGACTTTTTATAGAATGTTTTTCTTATCATTTTCATCATTTTTTTTTTAATTTTCATATTATTTTCTTTTGACCTTCCTTTTTTTTAGAAAAAAAATAACCAGCCAACCCGAAACCTGCCATCAATGAAACTTGGAAAAGGCCGAGAAGGGCAAAAAGTATAAGTTTTTCCTCCTATAAGGTTCAAATTGTTTGCCTGGAGAAAGTTTTGAGTTTTTCTTTTATCAAAGGATTATGTAAACATTTAAAACTTTTCTTTTTTTTTAAATTTTGTTCAACGTACCTACCTATTAATTTAATCGCCTTTCCATCATATTATGTATAAATAATTATGTTTTCTCTTGTACGTGGGTTTTTGTTTAAATATTTTAATTAGGTTCTCGGAATAGTCCTGTTTTTGTGTAGTTTGTGAAATGAAATACCAGAATATTGAAAAAGTTTGTGCGCCTAATTAACTACCATAAAATTACTTTGAATTTTTTTTACTCACTACTAGCTTGCAAGTACCCAGCGTTGCTAGGGTAATGGAATAATGAATTTTTGAATATGAAAAAAATCCTTTTTTTTTAAAGTGTTTTGATGTTTAGAAAATTAATGCAAGAATTATATTTGAAATAATTTATTTCATAAATGTTTCCATTTGGTTTTATAGAAAATGGCAAATATATTTCCATCAGCTTGGGTAAGAGAGAAAATAGGGCGAATTCCCCTAGCGCCGGACATTTAAGGTTTTTGCATTTATTTTGTTATATATGTTGAAAATCCGTACAATACTTTAAAGGTGCCGCTCCACATGAGAGTAAATACGCGAGTAACTCTCAAAAACTCTCGAGAGTTACTCGCAGGAGGTTGTCCATTTGAGAGTTAATTTCGACGATTTTTCTCTTTTCAAGACCAATATCTTGATTTTTTTGACATTTTGCTTTGACGAGTTCTCGAGAGCTACTAGCGAAATTCAAACGCTGTTAGTATCTGGCGAGCAACTCTCCGAGAGTTCAGTGGGTGCGTGTCGACTAGAGAGTAGAATCACTTTTAAAAGCTCCCAGAAACTAGCTCGCGAGTTTTTGCGAGTTTCTGCGAGCGACTCTCAGAGACGAGTCCATTTGCGAGTAGCTGCTATCGAGAGGTTCTCGCAGGCATTTACTCTCATGTAGAGCGGCACCTTTAGAGATAGCTGAAAATGAGGTTCGCCGCATGTAGGCGTGGTTTCAGTGGGCGAAAATTTCCTGACAGATAACCTATCCAACACTAAAAGCCGTAGAGATAAGAGGTATGAGGATTATATTGGAGTTTATTAGATTTAGTATAACCGTTTATAACGCATCGAATCAATCGTCGGACACAAAAATGAACTACACAAGGTTGTTTGGAATAGTAAAAATTTTTGATTTCGGCATGTCCGTCTGTCGCTCGGTCTGCCCATCTGTCCGTCTGTCTGTCTGTCTCGCGCTCTGTCTGTCCGTCTGCTCATCTGTCTGTCTGTTTGTCTGTCTGTCTGTCTGTCCGTCTGTCTGTCTGCTCGTCTGTTTGCCCGTCTCTCCGTCTCTCCGTCTATCCGTCCGTCCGTCTTTCATTTTTGAGGCTAAATCCCTATGCAAAATATTTTTTTAAATTTTTGGCACACTTTAAAAGTGTTTTAGTTTTTTAAAATAAAATATTTTATTTATTTGTTTTTTATTTTGTCCTTTTTAGTCGCAAATTTGTTTTCTCCCCGAGTTATTTTTCAAAGCTCTTTCATGTAAGGCCTGACTCGATGGGACATTAATTCGTTATTTCGATTTGGACAAAATGGCGTTTGCCAGAATTATTCAAATTATTTTTTCAGCTATGGACTGGCGAATTCGTATAATTTACGGTGCTTCAAACAGAAGTTAATTGGCAATTTTGTCAAAAATAGTTTTTTTTTATATAATTTTAACAAACTGGCATTAATGTTGAAAAAATCTTAGGGAAAAAGGAGAATGCCGAGGTAAATCAACAACAAAATGTGTTAAAATGCGATATAAATATATCGCAAATTGAACGTTAATTTGGTCAATTCCTCTTAGGTCGACGTTAAATCGATATAATAATAAAATCTGTGCTGCGTAGCACATGGAGAGTGTGTCCAATTTATTATATTTAACCAGGCAAGAAAAGTGATATTTCTGGGAAGTAAGAAAAGATGTGATACAATAAATGTAACGACGAAGGATTAATTTTATGATCTGTTGAGAAATAAACAATAGAAAATTTGCGAACGAGATGTGTATTAATTAGTGGAGGATTTTTTTTGACGAACAATAAAAAAATCAAACATAATAACGGAAATATTATTTTTCTTTAGATTAGATAAAGAGCATAAAAAATCTTATTAAACTTGAAGAATTAAATTCTTTGATTTCTTGTATCCAATAGCTGTTTTTTTAATAGATTTTCCTAATGGTGAAGTTTGCTCGTTTCTTTAGATACAAGATTTTAGATATGAACACTTAAATATACGGAGAGAATAATTGTTTTGTTTTTAGTTTTTTCAAAAACAATTAAAATATTTTCTTACTGCTAGATTTTTGGTAATATAAGTAATCTGAAATTGTTTATATCGATTTTATTCACGAAACCTACCCGCATGGATAAAATCGATATTTTAAAATACAAGCTCCCTATCCAACCCCCATTTACTCGCTCAGGGGTGGAATTTCGATAACCACGGCCTCCGGCCGATCGTTTAGTCTATCTATATATGCTGGTGAAAATCAAAAAACATTTCAAAACAAGTTTTGAAAGAACAACATTATCACACATAATAAAAAAACATAAGAAAGGCTACAATTGTCAGGGGCCAATCGTCAAATACTCTATATGTGATGACAGACAAAATGCTTATTTAAAAAAATCCATTTGTATAGGAGAGGGGAAAGGAGTGGTATTTGCCTTTATAAATTTTTCAATACAACTCACCGTTTTCGAGAAAATTGAAAAAAACTGGTTCGTTGTATGATGGAGGCGGGGAGGGAATCTTTTATTTTGTAATGAAAAATTTCTAAATATATTTCGTGTTCATAAATTTTTCGGTATTATGCACCATTTTCGAGAAAATCGAAAAAAGGTATTCAATTTGTATGGGGGAGGGGGGAAGGAGTGGTCCAACTGAATTTTGTCGTATAGATAAGTTATGTAAAATCATGTTCAAAACACATTTTACCTTCATAAAGTTTTCAGGACGACTATTCGTTTTCGAGAAAATTGTGAAAAACTGTTGGGTTTGTATGGGGGAGGGAGGAAGGAATGGTCCGATTTACGAGAAACGAAACCATACAAAATTTCAACTCTCTAGGTCCGTCATTTTGAAAGTTATGGTGTTCACGGACAGACACACTCAGAAAAATGGAGGCTAACTCGACGACCTACATACGGCGTAATTGGCCTCGGACAGGCGCGCGTTCGCCTGCATGTGGGCAAGTAAAACTGAGTTGACCTGTGGTCGGAGAAATTCTGAAATTAAACCACCAGCAGGTGAAGTAGGGCATTGGGAGCTGCACGAGTTGACCTTAGATAGGTTAACTCTGACCGCTAGCTGGCTTACAGAAACCTCTGTAAGGTCAGAGTTAACCTGACAAAAAGTTGACCTGAACATTTTTCTGAGTGCAGATAGACAGACAAATGGACAGACAGACAGATAAATGGACAGACAGACAGACAGATAAATGGACAGACAGACAGACAGATAAATGGACAGACAGACAGACAGAGATGGACGGACAGGTAGACTGACGGACAGACAGACAGACGGACAGACAGACAGACGGACAGATAGACGGGCAGAAGGACTGACAGACAGACAGATGGACAGACAGATCGACATACAGGCAAGCAGATAGATGGACAGACAGATAGAGACGGACGGACAGTAGACAGACGGACATGCGGAAATCAAAATCTTTTGTCATACCAAAACACTCTGGTGTAGTTCATTTTTATTTCCGATTATTAGTATGATGCGCTACAAACGGTATACTAAATCTTAATACTCCTATATGATATATCTTGTGGAATAAAAAACATAACAAAAGCTATAATTGTAAAATCTGGCAATTATTGAAAAGCCGTATGGTGATATGATATTGTTCGAAGTTTAAGTGAACGGTGAACAGTTGTATCAAAATTCCACTTTGAAGCCAAATTTTCCAATAAGATTTTTTAAAATTTATTCCAATCGGATTTTGATGTATGGGAGTTTTATGTAGAATCATATCCTAAATAACTTTTGTTATTGGATTTTTTTGATAAGATGCACCGTTTTTGAGATATTCACAAAAATCGTTTTCGTTCGTATGGGGGGTACCCTCGCTAATGGTCCATTTTTGCTCATTAACGAACTTAGCCTCGCATTTCACGAAAAACGGATCTGCACAAAATTTCAAGTATCTAGCTCAGTCCGTGCGCCCGCAATCCGCTCCACAGACGGACAGACGGACGGACATGCAAAAATTAATTATTTTTATCATTCTAAACACACTGGTGTAATTCATTTTTTTGTGTGATGACGAGATCTTGGCGTTACAAACGGTAAGGCAAATCTAATATACCCTTTGGTTTCACCATACGGGTATAAAGAGTGCCAGCGGCGCAATTTTTGTTGCATGCCGAAGATCTTTTTTTAACTAAATAATCACAAACAAAAATTGAGACTCACTTGTTCTCTGATCGGTCTTTCAAAATTACCAAGCATACACAAAAATGCATTTTATCGAGGGTAGGAAGGGGGGGGGGGCAAATACAGGTTTCGCTTTCCGTTGGCGCGGGCCTGCTGCTTCAGACTTGGCTAAAACATCCACGCCATCTCAAGCAACCCAACGTTCTCCGCAACGTTTTACGGAACGTTCTCCGCTGATGGATTTAAAAGTTACAGGGCAACGTCCTTCTCAAAATTGAGATGTTTTTTTTCTTCTTCGAAATTTCACGAATGTGTAGTCTAAAAATGTATGTAATAACTCCACAACTCTTATAGCTCGTAGCTACAACTTCTCTAAAGCATATATTATCGGGAAAAAAATGCTCCAACGCAACATTCTAATTCATAAAATGTGTGAACTTTGACTTTAATGAACTATTTAAAATGTCATAATGGAAACACATAATTTTGTGTAGGTTATAATTTTTGTTTAAATATTTAAAATCAAATGTTTACAACATAAAATATGGTTTTTGTTTAAGAAGCTAAGAGCTATATTCCTGTTGCCACAAACGTGTACATTAATACCCACATGATGTTCCTTTTATTCGTACTTTTTTTCTTCTTTAGATCATGTGTGTATGCATGGTGGATATGAAATATATGCGACTATTAAAATACAGTCTAAATATATATGTGCAAAAACCGCCTCCTGTTAATATATATTTTTTTTAAATAAATCTGATACTTTGTATCCCTTAATAAGGATGTACACGTTTATAAATGTATGTGCAAATACTTATGTATTTTACAAGTATGTAATATTATCCTTACTATGGATATATATATATATATATGGATATGCATAATAAAGTATAGTAAAATGATATGCACCTTGCTTGATGTCATCATACATACATACATTTGTGGATGTTTCACATGAGAGGCGGCTTTTAAGTACGGGAAATTGTGTGCAAAAAAGCTTAACGAAAGCTTTATTTGATGAAATGATTATTCTCTTGAGTATTTTTGCACTAAATAATTTCCATGGTAAATTCTTTGTTTTACCGTTTTTGTCGGGGGGGTTTTTTTCAAATTTCTTAGGGATTTACTTTGTTTCCCTTTGGTGGAACTTATTATTTTTTTGTTAAAGAAATTAGGGGTTTTAACAGATTTCTTTTTTGTTTGTGACAACGTAATTTTTTCCCTGCCTCGTCCATTTGTTTAAAAAGACCGAAAAATTTAAAAAGTTTTAACGATGAAAGTTTTTTTTTTCAAAAGGAAAACAATTTGATCGAAATGTTTGATATAAAAAAAAAGTTGCCAGCAGGAATGCTTGTTTATGTTTCATATGTTTAACAAAACATTATTTGTTTACTTTGTACGAAGATTTTTATTAGAGTAACGTTTTTTTTTTCATTTTGTAATTGGAAAAATCGGGAATTTTAACATTTTATGCACCAAAAAGCAATACAGAATTTGATGACATGAATATTTTCATATCATATTTCAATGAAATTTTGATGGAGTTTAATAAAACATTGAATATAATATGAATATGAAAAAATCACATCCACACGTACTCGCAAATAGAAGATTCCTGTTGAAATATACATTAGGAAAATTACATTTTGCTCATATATTTTTCACTGTGTATGAATTGATTTGGTCTATTAATCAATCTATATTAGATAGAGAGTTGATTTTGCTCATTTTTGCTTTCATATGAGTCAAGGGAAATCAGAGACAGTTGTATCAATCAGTGAAAACGACGACCAACTTAACACAATTTTTAGATTTCTGCTCACTAGTACTCACATAAGAAAATCTGGAGAGATGTGAATATGAGCGAACCAAAAATAAAATCAACCCCCGATTTACCAACAACAAGAACGAGAACAAAAACAACAAGTATAGGAGAAATCCTGCCACGAAACATCCCCTAGAAATATACCAGCGGCAATAATATAGCAACAACAGCTCCTACAAGAAGAAAGTAGCAAGGAAAACTCAAGCCAATCATCCGAAATCAGCAAGAATTTTGTCTTTTTTTTCCTTTTTTAAAGAAAAGTATTTTCATTTTTCTTTTTCGTGAAAAAGTGGAAAAAGTGCTCGATTTTATGCTTGAAGGATGCGAGAGGAATATAACAGGACGGAATTTTCTTTTTTTTCCGTTTCTATTTCATACTAAAGCTAAGCTAATACGCATACATTGTAAATAGACACGGTTAGGGTATAGTGTTTAGGTCAACACACCTTAGTATAGTCATTCGATTTGGATCCTAGCCCTAGATTTCTCCATCCAATGGAACTGACGTTGGTTGACACGTACATTGACTGTTGGCTGATTATAATTATGGTTTCAAATACTTGACCTGGCTATATTATGTTCTATGCTGATATTCCATAGAAATTTGTTCTCGGTACTTTCATCATCATCCATGAATGTCTCCTTTCGGGCTGAGTAAATATTGCCCCCATCTAAATAACTTTGTTTTCAATAGAATTATAAGCTAATTGTTTTTCCGGCGGACTTTTTCCTATTCAATTTGCTGAGTTATTGCGGCATCCGTTTTTATATTTCCTCCAATTTCATATAGATTTTTTTTTCAAAACAATTTTCCAATATTTTTTTTAAGCTTCAAGCACTGTGTTTTGTTGTTGTTGCTATACTCCTCCCTCGACTTCTCACGAACTTTTATTTGAATTTATGCTAGTTTCACAATTCTATGAATAACCCGTGGATAAATAGCGGCTTCTATCAAATTATTATTACATTCGATTTTCGATTTGTTTAATTTTCCCGATGGAAATAATAAAAAAAAAACATTTAAACTTTGCTTAAGTATACTTTTTTATGGTCTCTCCAAAAGTCGATAAATTTTTTACCATATGACCAACCGCGCCAAATTTATCACACAAACTGATACTAGTTGTATGCCCTGAACTTTGTTATCCTAAAAGCTTCTATTATTTTCAAATCTAAAGTCCCCGAAAAATCGCTTCCCCTACAGTAGAATTAGCTACCGATGTATGCATATTTCAATGTCTGTGTTCCGGGATTCAATAAATATAGTGTAGTACCTATTCGTACCACCACATCCACATCGCAGAAAACTCATGGAAAATTTGAACTTTCAATACAGAAAAGCTCAGGATAAATTTTAAAAAGAAAAGGACAAATATATACAATGAACTCAATGCTTAAAGCTTCCTCTTGAAATCCTAAATACTCTTATAGTATTCCTATAGAAGCTTTTCCGGTTTGCATGCCTTGTAATATGAACTGAACTTTTTTATCCTCCTTGTCCAAGCATCACCAGAAACGATGTCTTCGCATGAAACTGAATTTAGCAGGTATAACCTTGAAATTGGGAATATGTGCAAATGATTTGCATACGTGTGCACATTGTAAATAAAATTCTTGTAACGAGGTCAAAAATAGAACTTTTTTTTCATATATTTAATTAAGAGTACAAAGCACTTGTGTAGTTTTATGTTTTCACCTTTTCTCTGGAAATATATTCATATTTGAAATTTTTTCTCACTTCAAATATTTAAAATTGATCGTTGATGCAAAAGGACCTAATTGAAATAAAGCGCAGTAAATGAAAAGTGCACTTTAACGATGTAATTTAATGAAATGAAACTTTTGAACTTTTGACGATATTAATTTTTTTTCTGTAATTAAAATTCGCAGGGAATTTCCAAACTTTATGAGAATTTTTGGAAAACATGCAAAAGTTATATTCAAATATGTAGTTGAAAATAAAATTAACAGTTAGGATTTTGGTTTTATGTTAGTTTGAAATTTTGTATAGTTACGTTCCTCGTAAATGGCTAGGTTAAGATCTTGAACGGGCAAAATTGGACCATTCCTTCCCCCCTCCCCAATACAAACGAAACAGTTTTTTTTCACAATTTTTTCAAAAACGGTGAGTCATATTGAAAAATCTATAAAGGTAAAATTTGTTCAGAATAGTATTTTGCATAACTCATTCATACACCAAAATCCAATCGGACTACTACGCGGAACGGTACACCCTCTTCTATAAAAATGGAATACTTATTTCCTTTTTCTCGAAAACTGTGCATCGTATCGAAAAATTTATAGAGATGAAATGTCTTTAGAATATGATTTTACATAACTTTTGCATACATCAAAATTCAATAGGATTACTCCTTCTCCCCACCATCATATAAATTGAATACCTTTTTTTGCTATTTTCTCGAAAACGGTGAGTCGTATTGAAAAATTTAAAAAGGTAAAATCTGTTTAGAATATGGTTTTACATAACTCATTCATACACCAAAATCCAATCGGACTACTACGCGGAACGGTACACCCTCTTCTATAAAAATGGAATACTTATTTCCTTTTTCTCGAAAACTGAGCATCGTATCGAAAAATTTATAGAGATAAAATGTGTTTATAGTGAGATTTTACATAACTTTTCCATACATCAAAATTCTATTGGACCACTGCTCCCTCCCTCATACAAATTGAATACTTTTTTTCTATTTTCTCGAAAACGGTGAGTCGTATTAAGAAAATTAAAAGGTAAAATCTGTTTAGAATATGATTTCAAATAACCGTTCCATACATTAAAATCCAATCGGACCACTGCTCCCCTCCCTCATACAAATTGAATACTTTTTTTCTATTTCCTCGAAAACGGCGAGTCGTATTAAAAAAATTAAAACGTAAAATCTGTTTAGAATATGATTTTACATAACTCATCCATTCACCAAAATCCAATCGGACTACTGCTTACCCCCTCCACTATATAAATGAAATACTTTTTTCCTGTTTTCTTCGGAAACTATGCATCGTATCAAAAAATTTGTAAAGACATAATGTGTTTATACTGTGATTTTACATAACTTTTCCATACATCAAAATGTAATCGGATCACTCCTCCCCACCTTCATACAAATTGAATACCTTTTTTTGCTATTTTCTCGAAAACGGTGAGTCGTATTGAAAAATTTAAAAAGGTAAAATCTGTTTAGAATATGATTTTACATAACCGTTACATACATTAAAATCCACTCGGACCACTCCTTTCCTCCTCTCCTATACAAATGGATTTTCTGAAATAAACATTTTGTCTGTCATCATATAGAGTATTTTACGGTTGATCCCTGGCAATTGTAGCTTGCCATATGATTCTATTTTTTTTTTGTATTTGTCACTCTGTTATTCAGAAAATTCTATTGCAATGGTTAAAACTCTCGCAGATGGTTCCACCGTCTTAATTAAAGTCGCATATCGTCGGCTAAGAGTGAAATTGTGCTAAGTCCATTATACCAAATTTTCCAGAAGAGCAATAAAAAACCTTGTTAAATCATTTTAATTTTCATTTAAAGAAAACATGAGACTCTGTATATGAAATTTCCAATGAAATATTTCATAAAGCATGTAAATATAGAAAACTGAGCCCAATTTTATTCTCATTTAAAGAAAAGTCAGTGTTATTGAAAGAGAATTAAAACGATTTAACAAGGTTTTCATTGCTCTTCGGGAAAATTATACCAAATGGACTTAGCACAATTTCACTCTTAGCCGACGATATGCCTCTATTACAGACAGTTTATTGCCACGAAAATTACGAAAACTCCTGATTGTAAGACTTTGGTGACAAATACCTGAAAGTAATTTAAATTACGGATTAAAAAAATTAGTAGAAAAATACTTTAACAAAAAATCCCGTAAACATAATTCTATTGCTGAAATCTATCTAAACTTTAATTCAAAAAATCTTGAATAACAATTTTGTACAGATTTAATCTTTTGAAATGATTATACAAAGATTTTTCTTTGTTAAATTCATTTTAATTTCCAAAATATAATTCCATTTTTATGAGGGCTGATCTAAATACAAAATACAAGTTATTTCAAGTAATTTAATTTAGCAAAATATACCCCCTCCCCTCCCGTGTTATTCAATTAAAGGGAAAAGTTTTTCAAGATTTCAATGTCTTTTTATCTGCTTTCCTATGGAATCTTTTTCAGCTTGTCGGATGTTGTTCTTTATGAAGGCAAAACAAGCCAAGAGAAATAAAAACATCTTTCCGGTGTTTTAAATATTTGTTTAAGGGGAAAGTGAGAAGCGGTCACGCAGTTTATTTAAGAATTAAAAAAATAATTCTGTGTATTTTGTAATTAAAATAATTTTTCCATATTTAATTCTGGATTCGACGTGTGTATGATATGGAATTTGGAAAAAAAGCGATAAATTTTGTCAATTGTAAAATATCTTATAATTTTATTAGTCGTCTGAATATAAACATGTTTAATTACTTTGTTTGTCATTCGTATTAAATAATGAATGATTTTAGATTTAAATTTTTGCATGTTCACTTTCAATGCGCCGTTTTCGAGAAAAAGAAGAAAAAATCGATTTATACGGGGAAGGGGGAAAGAAATGGTCCAACACAATTTAGGTATATAGATAAGTTATGTAAAATCATATTCTAAATACACTTTATCTATATAAATTTTTCAATTCGACTAACCATTTTCCAGAAAATTGTAAAAAAAATGGTTTGTATGGGGGAGGGGGAAAGAGTGGTCAGATTTTGTCCTAGCTCAATTCTTTCGAAAGATCTACGGAGAGAAATCCAAATAGAAATATATGAGACAGTGGACTCTTCTGCAATGATTCCCACAATATTGGGGATTATTCCTATAATTTTGGCAAAAAAAAATTTCCTATTTTTTGGCATGAGTTCCCCTTTGTTTGGGAGTCACTATCAAAAAATTCACTGTCTCGTATATTCTTATTTTTTGTAGGGATCTGCCCTATTATTTCACTCCGTATATGGTGTTTACGGACAGACCTCCAGACAGACAGACAGACAGACGGACAGACAGTCGAATAGATAGACGGACATACAGACAGACGGACAGACCGACAGACCGACAGACCGACAGACCGACAGACCGACAGACCGACAGACCGACAGACAGACAGACGGACGGACATACGGAAATCAAAATCTTCTGTCATCCCAAACATCCTGGTGTAGTTCATTTTTGTGTACGGCTATTGGCTCGATGCGTTACAAATGGTATACTAAATCTCAAATACTCCTATATGATATCTACTTGTGTATTTTATAAAATTGAGTGACTGACTGACTCATCAACGTTTTAACACGTTGGCTACCATGTGAGTTACCGATGATCGCAGCGTGTCACCCACAGGCACAATGTGAGTCACCGGTGTACACACACTATTGTCATTACCGTCAGTTTCTCAAGTTCCATGGTTGAGTGCAGTCTTTCGTGCGGTACAAAGGGGGTTCTTTTTGTGGAGCATATTTCATGTGAAAAATTTGTTGTGGTAAGTTTTTTCCGTTATATTTTATTCGATTCGTTCGTTTTTGTCTGTATTGATCTTGTGTTCACTGGTGACTCACATTGTACAGAAATGATTTTTGCGTTTTTTCCCAGTGTATACTAGCGGAGTAAGCGTTTTTTTGGCTGGTAGCCAACGTGTTAAAACACTCAAACCCTTGAAGCTAAAAAATTGAAATTTTCACAGTATGTCTCATCCATCACGCAAAGAGGGTTTGGACGTTTTAAAACCTTGATTTTCGCCATGAGTTTTGCTCCTTAGAAGGCTCATTAGGAGTGTCACACGAATCCGGTGTTAGAATTCCAAAATTCAAAATGAAAGGTCCTGCAAGGATAACACAGGAAACACAGGATGTTTTCGAGGTTACTAACATCGTATTCGTGGTTAAAATTCCAAAAATCTAAATGGAAGGTCCTGTAAGGCAAACGCAAATATCCTTTCCCCCGTTTTTGCTTGCAAATTGGCAATAGAGGGTTTTTGGGGTCGCTGATTCAAGATTTGAATTGGGAGGTTCTACAAGGATAAACTAAACATCCTTTCCCGTTTTTCCCGGGAAAAATTCCCCGGGAAAATAGTGGATATGAAATTTGCAATGAAATATTTCATAAAGTTTGTAAATATTTCATAACGTTAGTTTTTTCACTGCTGTCCGTGGGAAACTCATTACAAACTTTTTGCTATTCACACAAGTCTGAACAAATTTCATTAGAAATTTCTGATTGGGATATAAACCCTCAAGTTATATTTCAGATGATAAAAAAATAGCCAATTATTTGTGCAAATTCAGAAATTTTATGGCTTACAAAAATATGTAATTTCTCCAATTGATGATGGACGATTCTGGCTTAGTTTCCGCAATAAAAGAATCTGAAATGAAAAATTCTTTTCAAATATCAAGACAGAATTAATGATTTGGCAAGTGGTTTGGTTCTACAAAAATTTCATAAAGAAAAATTGAAACCGATTTAACTAGTCAAACTTTATGATCCATTAAATCGTTGTTGGGAGCTATTATAAAAGTGTACGTTTGTTTGTATGTAATATGCAGTAATAAATGACCTTCAGGCATTTGAAGCAACAGAGAGTCAAGATCGGTTATATTTCTTAGATTTCAAGGCACAAGAATAGAATGGAAAATGGTCCATCATATGATCTGTAAACAAATCATATTGCATGCACAATTTCCGTTCCGTCTAGCACTAAAATGTGTAATCTCCAAAGTGAAATATTCCATAAATAAAATTAAGAAGAATTATCGTCTCTCGTCATACGATATACGACTAGCTAAAGCGAAACCAAAATGATGAAGCAAACAATTGAGAAAGTTTTCTAAATCTTCCACTATACGGATATGCATATATATTTATCTATAGATATAAGCATTTAGTATACAGTATATATATAAGCTTAATGGTATGTTAACTTTAGTAATTTGGGGCTATTATTAACTAGTATTAAGTGTTCTACTCTGAGGGATTTATTTCAATTATCTACCAAATGTTATTTATACTTCAATTAAAGTAGGCGCTAAAAAGGTAAACGCTGGCACGTAACCCCCCTGAGGGAACTTTATGTACTTAAGAAAACGAGGAGGCAATTTTAGAGTTAACCAAAACGAAAAATACATAATATATAAAAACAAAGTTTACTAGCTAAAGAATAGCGGTAATAAAAGCTTTCGAAAAGTTTATATAACCACCAAAATTTATTTTCAGACCGGAGGTATTTTTATTACTCTCATAGTTATACTACATTGAAGATAGAAATATCTCAAGAATCGAACAACGTTAACATTAAACGTCTTCATGCTCTACCCAAAAGACGAACAATTTTAAAGCTTATATCCCTTGACATTATAAAGGAAGTTTCGTCGAAACATAAATCTAAATACGTTGAAAGTTTACCGGATTTTACTACAGTAAAAACTGACACAAATGGATATTGTTGAAGGATATGGGCTTAATAAAGTAGCATTTTATAGAAATTCCAGCTGATATGACGAAATTTTATCGCTAATTAAGGATGTATAAGGAATTTAAATATTTTCTTAAATAAATAAGTGCTGAAAATGTAATAATAAAATTGTTTTATATGAAATTTGTTACATTTAACTTGAACTCTAACCCGGTTAAAATCCCAACTAGCAATTTTAGTTGGATATTTTGGTTTGTTGAAATTGTCACCAAAATGTGCTTGAAGGCACGTTTCAGTCACTTCTGTTGTAACTATAACATATAAATATAAAATATGATGCAGCTGCGAGCGCACGACTTCTTCATTGAGCCTCCCCGTTTTCGTACAGTAAAGTTTAGGAATTTCTTCATTCCGCGAACAACAAGACTTTGGAGTGACTTACCATCCGATGTGTTCCCCCTGGAATATAACTTGCAGAAGTTCAAGGAGAACATAAACCGAAATCTCCTTTCGTTCTTCCGACCATCCTGAGCAGTGCTTCGGCATTAAAGGGTCTACCCCTAAGCTCTGGCTACAACTATATATTTAAAAAAAAACTGAAATTTTTTCACTTGTTTGAAACGTGGATATGGGCACTCCATGCACTCCAACTCTATGGTTTCGACCGTGACTCTAGAGTAAACACGGAATCACATTTAAACACCCGAAAGTCATGGTGACTTCATAGTCCCTTAATACCAGGTTTCGCAACGCTTAAGCCACTTCATTTAGATACTATTTACAATGTAACCAAACTGACGTTTCTTTAAAGGTGGCAAAAGCGTTTCGAAAATCATGTTTTGGTTACCATATAGGAACAAAATTTTACCTTTAATTTAGCTTCTCGGCAAAGATCTCCCAGCAGAACTACAAAGTTCCACACGAACACCACACATTATGAGGATGTCCGTGTCTGTCGGTCTGTCCATTTTACGTATCTTAAATAACTCGAGAACGCGTTGAGTTAGCGACTTAAAATTTTTTGTCAATAAGATTTACAATAATCGTAGTTTTTTGTGAACTTTTGGAAAAGTAACGTTAGCTACAACCTTCCATACTAGTTTTTTGAGAGTTTTTTCGAAAATTATGCGCTTTTGGGAAAAGTGAATATAATAAAATACGTCAATAGCGCCGCATGCGGTCAACATTGACAATTGGTTTTGGATACTCGCCAACAGAAGGAAAAATTACCCAACCTAATACAGTATTACCTGTAAAGAATTTTCTATTTAGTTCGTCATTTATTGAATTTGCGAAGAATCCCAATGCAAATTGTATGTGAATTGATCTGGATCTCTTAAAAAAGAAGAGCTATTTTCTGCAATCAAATGGAAAATCGAAGCACAACTAAGGCAAATATTCTAACAGCCACATTTGATGTTTTAAGCACTAAATAGGTGCCTGTGCGACACTTTGAGTATCCGTTCCGACCGTGACTCCAGAGTAGAAATAGAGTCCCATTAAAACACCCGAAAGTCGTGGTGGTTTCTAAGCACTAAATAGGTGCCAGTGCGACGTTTTGGGAACTTTGCTTTGAGTATCACTCGCCACTTTAATGTGGCGATGCAATTAATCATGAAAATTTTAATTCAAATTTTCATGAAATAGCACACAATGGTGTTTTTACTCTTAAATTTAATACAAAAACTATTATTTTCGACTATCAAAGCAGTTTGAAGCATGAAAACTTTAAAAAATGAGTAACAAAAATCGAGTAAAAAAACACAACAATCAAAAATTTCACATTTTTTCCCCAAGGGATTAAAATTGTTTAATGAATTACCTAATAACTTAAAAACTGAAACAAATATAAGTAAATTTAAAAAAGGAATAAATAAATTTGTCAAGAATCTAAGAAATGCTACTTATGCAATATGAAAATGTTATGATAAAAATTGTATAAATTACAAAATAAAAGAATTATTATTATTATTATTATTATTATTTTAGTGGAATATAAGTATCTAACGAGTGCCTGTTGCAGGTAAAATGTGTTGATAGAGGCATGAGCCAAGCAGAAAAATGCTATTTGGGATATTTCTTCGGTTCATGTGAAATTGAATTTATTGGAATGAAAATATTTTAAAACCTGAAAGGAAATAAGATGAAATACAATATTATTTTTAACCTTTCATAAAATTTGGTGTTTTTAAAACAACAAAATGTTAATTACACGCCAAATTTTTCCTAAAAAATAACTTTTGAAAACCGATACGTTTTTATAAACATTGCTGTTATAATTAAAATCTGATATAAATTCCATTTCATTGGAATCTCTTGTATGTAATTATAACTTAAGTAGCAATAATATCGTTTCCATTGCGTGTTTTTATATGATTTTTGATGCAGATTAAATTACAAAGCTCAAAAAATATTTTTAGATTTAATTTTCAAAGAGAGCTCTTTACAATAACATTCGATATTTTCTTTTTATCTACAAAATTTTAATCAGATAATTGTACATAAAAAAAACTAAAGCTAATCCAGCCAAACTACTTCAGCGACGTCAAATTATCATACTAATATATAAAAATGAGTTGGGGTCTGTCTGTCTGTCTATTCCTCTTTCACGCAAAAACGGCTGAACCGATTGACTTGAAATTTGGCATGAGTGTCTGTGGTAGTTCTGGTTCCAACATAGGCATACGGAAAAGTAGCGTGAGTGGTGGAGGGAGTAAGGGGAGGGGGTGAAGTGATCTCGAAACTCAGTTTTCCCTCTATGTTACTCTTTCGCGGGGAAACTACTGAACCGATTGGCCTGAAATTTGGAATAGATGTTCGTCGGGGGTCCAGATCCAACAAAAACCCACTAAAAAGTAGCTCGAGAGGTGGGGGAGTAAGGGGAGGGGGTAAAGTGATCTCGAAACTTAGCTCTTCCTCTATGCTACCCATTCGCGGGGAAACTACCGAGTCGATTGGCCTGAAGTTTAGCTCCAACATAATCCATCAAAAAAAAAAAAAAAAATCTGAAAAAACTTAACCCGGCAACGACGGGTATGCAAGCTAGTCCTAAATAAATTGTAAAATCTTTGGCAGCAAAATGACTGTTGTGCAGTGTTATACTTGTTTACCGGCGTCGCATGCGAAAAAAATGCACTATAAGCAGAAATTATTAAAAATACATAAGAAAATCTGCAATTGCTAGGGGCCATTACTTTTTTTCATAAAAAAATGTCATGCGTCACACTAATTTTACGGTTTCGACCCCACTCCGCATGCCTTCCTCTTAATGGATTTTCACGATTTTTTGTATGTAAATCAATTTCTCACTAAATGTGTGACGCATTTTGTCGATTGCCGTCTATCATAAATTTCTTGTGCAATTTTTATTATCCAAAATCTTGTTCGATAACTCTTTAAGACACATGTCAGGTCGAAATTTATAAAACTTAAACTTATGGAAAAAACTTTCTTGTAAAGATTTTTGCCGTGGATTTTTTGGCGTGAAAACTTTTAGAGGGTGAATTCAAACACCACGTTAGAATTTCGTATTTAAATATCGAGAAAAAAGTATTATCTTCTAGTATTTTTCCTAAAAACTTTTTTCACTTAGTATAAGTTACCTTCATCATTCAGACTTTATTACAACGGGCGAATCATTTAATTAAATTCAGTTTTATTTATTACCTTTCATCTCGTTTAAATACATTCAGGTAAAAATCATTATTTTTTTGCTGAAAATTTCCTTTTTATTGATAGCACTTTTCGTGAAATTTTCTCACAAAAATTCGCAACTGATGTGTGGGTGGGTTTTTTTTTGTTTCTCTAGTAGTTTGTAATTTAACCCTTATCTGTGTGACGAACCAAACACCTTGGAAACCGTTATATATTTTGTTAAGCATGTTTGACGAAGACCTTACGAAGGGGGAGCCAAAAGTTCTATTATGGGTAGGGTGGCTATACTTTTTTCTGGGCCAATTTTTGTAAGTTTTTTAAATAGGGGATTTCACACAAAAGCGCATTTTCACAATTTGACAGCGTATTTTTAAATACAGGAAAATTGGAAAATGTGACTTATATAATCCTTTTTAGAATTGTATTTGTTTCTAGATATGGAAAAGTGTGATATGTCTGTATATGTTCACAATTTTTTCCACGCAATTTTTTGTCTAAAATATTGGAGTCTGAAGATGGAAATTTAACATTGTGCAATGAAGAATGATTCTCGTATTTATATGCGAAGACGTACACGAGGCAACTTTCAGTCTTCAGCATGCCTCAGCCTCACCAAATTGTAGGAAAGAAACGAGTGAGGCAAGAGGAGAAAAGTCGCCACTCGAAAAGTGTTCTTCACGTCTTCTTTTACGCACACAAACGAAGTCGCTCGTGTAGCACGTCAGCATGCATGTGTGCGTAATTTCATCGAGTCAGTCGGTGCTTAGCCACCGACTCGTAAACATATCCCAAATAAACAAGAATTGAATGCAAATAGTGAAATACCAATTGCAGGTAGTTTTATTTTTCTGGTAGGTAGGTAAATAACAAAATAACCAGTCCTTATTCTTCGATTGTTGGCAGTTTATATTTTGGCAATTGATGTTGCCTCGGTGCTAGCTAATAAAGAAATGAGCTGGAAATACAACACATATATGAGAACCACACACACATGAGCGATCGCTTGTTGTACACAAGTTTTTCCTACTAAAAAGTGAAGAAGCGTGTACGTCGGAAAGGCATTTTAGGAATAAAAGTCGCCGCAACGAGAAGAAGCGTGTACGTTCGCACTATGGATTATCACCCAAGATTTACCACCACTGATTGTCGCAGAAGATCGCTGAAACTTTTGGCATTTGAACTGCGAAATTTTTCAGAAATCTTAACTCTTTCATATAGAAGTATATTTGCTGTAGTTTACCTTTTGTAACGCATCGAACCGATAAAGTACCTAATGGTGTTTGGGATGAAAAAAGATTTTGATTTCCGCATGTTTGTCCGTCTTTCTGTCTGTCTGTCTGTCCTTCTGTTCGTGAACACAATAACTTTCGAAAGGATTGAGTTAGACACTTGAAATTTTGTATAGTTACGTTTCTCGTAAATGGCTAGGCTAAGTTCACGAACGGGCGAAATTCGACCACCCCCATACAAATGGAATGCTTTTTGCCTATTTTATCCAAAAACGATGCATCGCTTGGACAAATTTATGAAGACGAAATGTGTTTGGAATAAGATTTAATATAACCGTTCCATACATCAAAATTCAGTCAGATTGCTCTTTCTCTTCTCTCTCATACAAATGGATTTTTATAAATAAAAATTTTGTCTGTCCTCACATAGAGTATTTGACGATCGGTTCCTTGAAGTAATTATAGTTTTTTGTTATATTTTTCATTTTGAAAATTCAAAAGGTACTTTGTCACCCATATAAGAGTTAATGGTTTTTTTTAGATTTTTTTTAAATTTTTTATAAAAATAAAAGGTTTAAAGAAGAATGATATATTCATTGTTCTAAAATAGAACTAATTAAAAAGTAATGTTTTCATTCCGTATTATGTAAAAAAAAATACAGCCAGCAATGTTTAACTGAAAAAACAGTGAGGTTGACTGAGAAACATAACTGAACTAGATTTAAATTGAAGCTTTTCATTCTTATGCTACATTTACACGAATGACAAATTTGTCATTTTTTTCTTGTCATTATGTTAATTCCCGTGTAAATGGCATAATTTTTGTAATTTTTTCTGTCAGAAAATGTCAATCTCTCATAAAAGAATGAACTTGTCCATTCTTTTATGCCAGATTGTCATTCGTACAAACGCAATATTAGTTATGACAACTTTAGTATTCAACTTTTGTCATAACTAAAATTGCGTTTGTACGAATCACAATCTGGCATAAAAGAATGGACAAGTTCATTCTTTTATGAGAGATTGTCATTTTTCTGACAGAAATAATGACAAAAATGGTACTATTTACACGATAATGACAATTTATGACAAAAAAAATGACAAATTTGTCATTCGTGTAAATGTAGCATTACTCTTTAGGATCGTCATTATTTAAAAATGTTACCTCCGACTACAAGAAAAATATTTTAAAATGCAAGCAACATATGAATCAAGATGTCTTTTTCTGATGAGTAGATGTTCTAAGAAAAACTCTCATAACTTTGTATTTCACAGGTAGTTCTATTGAAATGAGGTGCAAATGAAAAGGAAGTACCTACTCCTATGTAAGTAAAAATGATGACGGTGTTTTCAAAAAGGCGCATTTAGGGAAAACTAGAAAAAAAATACTGCAAAATATACTGAAAAAGTGTAAAAAAGAAACAAGCTAAATGCTTTCCCATATAAAATGTCCTAAAAAGCTTTTAGCCATGACCTGTGAACATGCAGTTAGTTTCGTTCATTCTGGATACGGGAGGGATTCTTTTCTTCTTTTTTTTTATAATATCCTCTTCATATAGTGATGTACGAGTATACCATTAGTTGCTGGGATCTTATATAACTTTCAGCATAATATTAAAGTTACAAGCTTCAATGCAAGTTATTATATGACTCAGAGTACTTACATATCTGTATTTAGTATAGGGTAAGGTGGATTGGTAAAGTTTCGGGTCGGTCCATTGGCATTGGCTAACATAGAGATCAGTAGATCTGTAACTACTCGTACAACATCATGACCTAGAATGGGTGGGTGGCATAGAGGTTGAATTTCTTATATTTAATGTCAATGTATATGCATGCCAGAGTACCTAAAGTAAAACATTCATATATCAAAATATCTCTGAGAAAATTTCTATGTATCTTATTTCTGCGCAACTCAAACACGTGCTTGGTCTACGTTTTTCAGATGGAACAACACCGCAGAAAACCACAAAACCGAATTAAATACAGGAAGAACAACACTTTTTTTTCTCTATATAACCGTATTTATTCGTATAGAAAATCCATCCGTGTATAACATAACCGGCTATATGTTGAATGGTGAAAATCTCGTATAGAGATTTTTCTATCTGAGATGTCACAAAAGATATCTTTCGTTTTCAGTGTTCAAGTTTTTAATCTAGAAAGACATTTGTCGATTCGGTTGTTATGTTGCGATGATAGAGTAATAGTAACTATAGGGTAAAGTCGGGTGATATGGCACCCTTTTTTTTAAATCGGCATAACCCAAAAAGTAAAAGAGATTTTTGATTCAAACAAAAACGTTTTTATTCTTAAAATCAACTAGTAAAACAAAAATAAAAAATAAATAGGATTTCACTCCTAAAAAAGTAAAAATTTTAACAAAATATAAATTCATTGAAAAAACCATATCCCCCAAAAGTGTAGGGGATACGGCACCCTACCTTAGGTGATATGGCACCCTACTTGTTTTTTAAGTCCTTTTTGCCACACGAGTTGCAAGTGTTGACAAATGATGTGCATGAGTCATGGGACCACAAATGGCAAACAATGCATTTAACCCACTCGTCGGGTTTAGTGGTCTTAGCATAGTCTTCACCACATCCAGTGCAAATGTTTTCCTCAAAATCTTCAAACCTATCGGAGTCGTCTTGTAATGCAATATTTTCTTCTTCAGATGTGGTTTCATCTACCATCGCTCGTTCTTTCGTAATTGATTTTTTTTTATTAGTTACGTTTTCTGAGGAAGTAAGGATTGGAGCCTTTTGTTTTCTCGGGTTTGGCACCCGTTCCATATCACCTCAGAAAAAAGGTGCCATTTCTCCTTTCAAACATCGCCAATGATTTTCATATTTTACTGAAAACTCGCGCTCAATCAAGTCTGTTTCATACACACAAACGAAAACACATCAGATTCTGCTTGTTTTGGTTTGTGAACGGTAAACTTGCTCCAACTGTACTTACCAAAATTCAGCCACTCAAAAAACAACAAAAAGTAGTTCGTCTAAAATTTCAACTTTTTTTTCCTGTTCTGTCACACAAAAACAAAATGAAAAGAGCTTTTGTTTCGCGGTCTTCACACTTCGGCCTTATTGGAGAAACTGAACTAAGTTCTTGGAGAATGATTTTGATTCTAGTGTTGCCAATGGGAGAAATTGAAAGGGTGCCATATCACCTAAAGTGCCATATCACCCGACTTTACCCTAAGAAATCTACACTTTCAAGAAATCTACACTTGAAACGGGCGACGCATTTCAGACGCGATGGATTATAGAACTGTAAAGTGGAATGAAGCATGCTATAAAATGTTATAGGGTACACGCGGATGAAAAAAAAACCTGCTGTATACACGGCATCGAATTAAAATCAGTAAGGAACTCGATACGCTTTTCATCTCATATAACACACCCAACCAACATTAAACCGAAACTTTCAAAAGTAATAATTCTCCCACAACCCGAAGAATATGGAAATAAAAGCAGAATGTTACATACTTTTATATCATTATCCATTATCAGTCTTCCTTTATTTCGTAGGGTCGTGTACATAGTAATGTGATTGTTTGGAAACAGGTAGAATTTCGGTTCAGGTGGTAAAGCACCAGGTCGTATTCCGAAGGTACTAAAGTGGAGAAAAAAATTATAAATATATCGAACCCCAAAAAAATTATATCAAACCCCTTATCGAACCCCAAAACTATCAAACCCCACTTTATATTGTGTCTACACTGGTTTGATAATTCGTATTGAATGATCTCTCTGTTTATAGGGCAAATTTCAATCGAGTTATCTTTTTCCAACAAATTTCAATCGTAAAACCGTAGTACAGGTATCCCTCGAGTTACGCGGTTAATTGGTTCCGCGTAAGTCGAAACCGCGTAAGTGGAGACTCAGGATTAGTGCAAAACAATACATACCTATTACATTTTTTATATAAAGACATTCATCTATAATTACAATATTATCTTTTAAAAAAAAATTGTTCCAAAACTGTACCGCGTAACTCGAGCACTTCTGCAATTTTTTTCCGCGTAACTCGAAATTCGCGCAACTGTATATCATTGGGTCGTACCCTATGCATGAAAATGAGCATATGCTTATACTACACTTTTTTGGTGTGAATCCTCGAATTTTTGTGAACAAAAGTGAGCAAATGATGAACTTTGGAAGCATTTGTTTATTATCAAATCTTAAACAAGTATATTTATCAGGTCAGTGGAGTCGATAGGTCAACCTTCGACTCCAACTCCTGAAATCAGGATCCGATTCCGCTCCTGACAGTCTATAAGGCCATACTCCAAGTCCGATTCCGATTCCTTTGGTAAAAAAAATCATTAAATCACCTTAAATTTCAAATCGAACCTTGGATTTGGTTGGCAACACTCTCTAGTGACTAAAGCCCAATTCAGGCTAACGATTGCGATTACGATTGAAGCTTTTCGACCAATGAGAACTTTCAACGATAGGGAAATTAAAGCTTTGATCTCATTGGTCGAGGAAACTCAATCGTAATCGTAATCGCAATCGCAATCACAATCGCAATCGCAATCGCAATCGCAATCACAATCGCAATCGCAATCGTTAGTCTGATTTGGGCTTAAGGCAGGTAAAATAACCAGTCCGGAGTTGGACCCGACGAATTTTCTCCTACTCCGACTCTCAAACTCTCTTCTGAAAATTAACCGACTCAAACTATTAAAGCAATAATTTTGTGCTGACTCTGACTCTGACTCCGATTTTACAGCCATGATATTTACACATTTTTATACTCATATAGAAGTATATTAGATTTAGTATACCGTTTGTAACGCATCGAACCAATCATCGGACACAAAAATGAACTACGCTAGGGTGTTTGGGATGACAAAAGATTTTGGTTTCGGTATGTCCGTCCTCCTGTCTTTCTCTCCGTCTGTCTGTCTGTCCGTCTGTCTGTCTATTCGTCTGTCCGTCTATCTGTCCGTCTGTCTGTCGGTATGTCTGTCCGTCTGTCTGTCTGTCTGTCCGTTTGTCTGTCAGTGAACACCACAACTTTCGAAAGGATTGAGCTAAAGACTTGAAGTTTTGTATAGTTGTGTCTCTCCTAAATGACAAGGCTAAGTTTTTGACTGGACCTAATTGGACCATTCCTTCTCCCCTCTCCCATACAAACTAAACAGTTTTTTGCAATTTTCTCGAAAACGGTGAGTCATATTAAAAAATATATGAAGAAAAAATGTGTTTAGAATAGGATTTTACATTATAAATCCATACATCAAAATTCACTCAGAAAAATAATTACTAAAGCCTCGTTCCTTTTGACAGAATTTGTTTTGTTGAATCTCAACAATTTTTTTTAGTTAAATTGATAAAAGAATTGTTTTAAAAACAAAAATTTGTAAATATGACGATTTTTTCTTGTTAACACTCTAACTGCCACGACAGTTTTAAGCCTTTTTCGAATATTTAGTTGTCAGTCAAAAAGGCACTAAGAGAAAAAAAAATTGAAACAAAATTATACCTAAATGTTATTTTATTACCATAAAATGTGTGCAACTACAAAAAATCGTTGCGGTTGCAGCGAACACTTTAATTTTCATTGTGGCCGTTGTTAGGTGTCAGAACTTTTTGACTGACGTGGCAGTTAGAGTGTTAAATTGGTAAAAGAATTGTTTGAAAAACAAAAATTTGTAAACTCAACGATTTTTTTTTGTCATTTTGACAAATTAGACATTGTCTTGTATATCTTGGCAAGAATTTCGTAAGGTCACAGGCGACTGTTAATGTTAATTTCACAATTCTGATGTTGATTTAACAAAACCTCATTTGTGAGTTTATTTTTATTAAAATAACAATTTTTTTGTTGAACAAAGATTTTCCGCCAAAAACATTTGTTACAATTGACATTTTTTTGTGATTTTAATAAAAATTTGGTTAATTTAACAATGGTTTTATCTGTATGACCGATTTTTTTATTTACCGAGGAATAAATTTCCCTTTGTTAATTTAACAAAATTATTTTGTTGGCTGAAAAAATAGGACAAATTTTTTGTTAATTTAACAATGATTTTTTCCATATGACCAATATTTCCTCTGAGTGCATTTTGTCTGTTATCATAAAGAGTATTTGACGATTGGCCCCTGGCAATTATAGCTTTTCTTATGCTCATTCATACAACCTTGAAAATTTACTCTAAAAAATGCTAATTTTTATGCTTACGGCCCCATTAATTCTATTCTAATGCATGTTATCATAATTTTTTCTCGATGTACTCACAAAAAAAAAAAATCTTAAAAAGTACAAAATTGTCTTACCCGAGTTAAATTCATCCAGGACGGTTAAATCCGTTTACATACTAATTTAATCCGCTTTCCCTATAAACTAATGATGCCAAATTAAGTGACGTTCTAGGCGAACGTTATTATGTTGGCTATAACTTATCTAGAATCTGTACTTCGATTTGTTTCGACCCTGCTTCGAAATATGTATATTTACCAAAGTTGTTCACGGATCACTTAGTCATCCGAAAAGGCGGATAATTACTAGGCATTCACCCCTATACTCTGTTACCAATCCTGTTGATGATGATGGTTTTGGTTTTTGGGTTTTTGGGATTTTTTTTGTTGTTGTTGTTTTTCCTAGTGGCACTTTTACCAGAAGCCTCTGGCACCGAGCTCTTACTTTGGTTTCACACCAGCCAACAACGCAGTCATCATCATCATCACCGCAGTCGTCGTCGTCGGCTTCGGTAGTCGTCATCAACATCAGCGGAACGCTTTAGAGTGTACTACTATTTAGCTTTATCCGAAAATAAGCTCATAGCTTGTTATTCCATGATGTAGCTTTACATTTCCAACCGAACGCAACACTCTAAACTTCCAACCATATTATCACCGGGATAGATTTGGTTTGGGGGATATTGTGTCCATAACATTGGTAAGGATAGGATAGGCTATATTTACGTGTATTAACTACGTATATATGAAGTACCTACAAGTTTCATCTTTATTTATTCTTTTTTTTTTCTCGTGGTTTTCCATTTTCCGAGCATTATGAAAGTGAAGTGATACAGCACAGATTTAGTATCACCAAGAGAATCATGCGGTGTGTATCAATTTCGGTTATACAGTCAACCTATCTGGAATTAAAAAAAAAACATACATATAGTAGGTACTATATCGTAGTATAAAGTTAACAATTGAACGAATCTATATAGTATCATCTCGTGTAACAAGCGGAGTAACTAAACAAGTAAACGATCCAAAGCCAGCCAAGCAAAAATCAACTCTATTCAACCTACATAGATATAAAAATAACGAGAAAAACAAACTGAATTACCTACATATCATCAACATGAACGACATTGGGTGCCGTCGTACTATAGATATTCAGTCAGATGGTTGGTTTATACGGATTCAGATACAGATTCTCAGATTCGAGTCGGAGTCAAATTCAGATTCTGTTGAACAGTCGAACAACCGCCACCATCAGAGTTAGAACAAGAATCGGTCGACGGTGTTGAGTGAAAAGAACATCAAGTGGAAAATCTTCTTACACATTGCCATCTATCGAAGTTTATTTTCGAGGGAAAACAATTGAGTGTTGTTGTCTTATATTATCTTGTAGATAGATATTTATGTACATTTATGTTTTTACAAAGTAAAAAAAAAAAACAAAATCGTCTTGTATTATTTTGAATAATATCTCAGTTGTGAAGAAATTGTTTTAAAAATAGAACAACAAAACCGAACTTAAATTAGTGAAAAATATTAATATTTAACTACATAACATAATAGACCGTGCGAAACCACATTGGAATTGGTTTAAGAAAAATTATGTTGCTAAAAAAATTAATAGTCTGTTGTTAAACATTTGTGCTTAATTTTTTTTTCTTTTTCGAAATTGTATTTCCTTTTTTCATTGTCAGTGATGTTAACGTGAATGGCTTGTGTAGCTCTTAAAGACGTATACAGAGTGAGAATAAGAAAAGAAAAAAAATCCAATAGTCATACTCAGAACTCATTAATTTCACGTTTCTTAATATGTTGAACAGAATTTCAAGAAAAAACCAAATTTTTTTTTTCTAACAAAATAAAAGGAGAGGAAAAACATACGAAGTAGATTTTCACGTCACATCCGCACATTTTAAAATTCATCCTAAGCAAAAAGTCAATCTCAGTTGTTTACAAGTTTATAATTGTTTTGTGGTCAGAGTAAATCTTCTGTCGAAACTTTAAGTGTTTGAAAGAAGCAAAAGGCAAGAAAAAAAAGTTAACATAATTGCTTAATCAACATGTAATTAAGTTAAACATAATTTATGAGTTTAGGTCAGGAGCACTGTTGCCAACTCAAAAATATGAATCCGGTCAAATTTGACCGTTTGACAGGATTTTTTTTTGTTGAATCCTGTCAGAAAAAACGGTCAAAAGTTTTAGCGTGTTAGATCCGGCCAAAAAATCGGTCAAACCCACGCAAACGACATTTCTGATAACAATAACATAGAAAATAAAAACTAAAATATAAGGAGAAATATAATTTTATTTAGGTACAATCATCTTAACAAAAAATAACAAATTAACAAATTCTTTTTAAAAAATAATCTCCAGAAATATATTATAATTTACATATATGTACCCGAATTATAAAGCGCATATCAGAATGAAGCATCATTCGCTGCGGCAGCAAAACTGCCTTGGCAGTAAAATTGGTTTTGCTGACTTCCTTCACGGAATGGAGCAGCATGAATCCGGAGTAAAATCAGTTTGACAGTTCTCATTTGTTTGATTTTCTCGTGAAATTTTGTTAATTTATCTATTCGTTCATAAAATGTCTACAGTAATTGATGATTTAGATAAAATTAATGAAGGCATTAGCGTTCTGACGGCGTATAGCGTATATTCGAACTATATGGAAAATTTACTGCTCGGGTAGCGTCAGTAAAAATAGAAATAGCGCTAAAAAAGCAGCGAGAATTTTTGCTGCTTTTAGTACGTCATACTTTTGCTCTTAGCCAATGGGAAACTTTTGCTGCCCGCTGCCCCGAAAACGCTGCTGCATTCTGATATGGGCTTAAGAGTAATTTCATCTCGACAAGAGACATTTTACTTGTTGTTTGTGCTTTTCAACAACCAACAACACGTAGAATGACTTTTGTCGAGATGAAATTACCCTTATAATTCGGGTATTACCTGTTAAAACTTATTAATCATCATCCTCACTATCGGAAATATTATGATTCACAATTGCATTAACCCGAAAAGTTCCAATTTCCACTTATAAATCTGTGGTAATTTGCCAAAACTTGATAACTACATTTTTCAAATTTGGACGAAGCAATTTCAAAATTTATAAAAAATATGACATGACAAAACTTTCCTTTGGTTGGTTATTTTAAAGTTTAAATTAACGTTTAAAATAAATGTTCAATTAACGAACAAACTAAAAATTTGATCATGTCATATTTTTTTTAAATTTTGAAATTGCTTCGTTCAAAATTTGAAAAATGCGGTTATCAAGTTTTGGCAAATTACCACAGAAATTAAAAAGGGTGCGTTCAATTTGTGAACATTTTTTCACGAAAATTGTAATTGTTGATAATATATTATTTGTTTCCCAATTAAAAAACTGTTAAAAAAGGTCGAAAACACATTCAGTTCCGGTTAAAAATCCGGTCGACCGGATTTTCATTTTTTCTCCTGTCAAAGTGGACAAAGTCCGGTCAAATCTGACCGGAAAACGGTCAAAATGGCAACACTGGTCAGGAGATAATCAGGAATAAAGTGAGCGAAAAATAATACAACCAACCAATACACCCATCCGGTGGTTTGCACGATTTATTTTTAAATAAAATAAAATAACACGATTTTTTTTTTAAATAAAATCAAATAAACAACACGGGTTTTTTTGAAAAATTCTAACTCCGTTTTACACGGTTTACACACGCAAAGAAAAGATAGTAAACTCAACTATTTCATAATGCGGAATCGTGACTATTACTAAAATATTTAATTTCAGTTACAAAAATACTCAAAATCGACAATTTTTTTAAACAAGTTTAACTACTTAGTAGTAGAATTTACTACTTTCTAGTTAAATCGACTATTATTTCAATTAAAATACACTATTTTGTAATTTTAACTACTTAGTAGTAAAAAAATTTACTATTTTCTAGTTAAACTAACTATTTTTTCAATTAAAATTAACTATTTTGCAGTAAAATTTAATTACTTAGCAGTAATGTTACAATTTTCGAGTTAAATTAACTATTTTTTCAATTAAAATTAACTATTTTCTAATTGAAATTAACAATTTTAGTGATAGTCCCGATTTCCCATCATAAAATAGTTCGATTTACATTTTTTTTTCTCTGCGTGCATTTTTGACACGGTTTGAAATGTTTGTTTTCTTAACCTTTTGCCTGTCCCTAATCAAAAATCACGTTTGCTGTCTCTTGAGGTACCCAGTGTACCACCAATAAAATTAATATGCAGAAAACGAATAAAACAGGGTAAATCCCTGAAACATGATCATGTACACAATTAAATGTAAAAATTCTCTAGAACTAAGCCCTCAGTTTGAAAAATAGTATCAAGTGGAAGGTAATTAAAAAAAGGAAAAAAAACATCAGACAATTGTACGGACCAATTGCAAATAGTTTATATGATAGACAAAATGTTTATTAAAAAAAATCCTTTTGTATAGGAGAGGGGGAAGGAGTGATCGGATTGGATTTTGACACATGGAACGGTTATGGAAAATTATAGTCTAAACAGATTTTATCTTATTAAATTTTTCAATATTACTCGCCGTTTTCGAGAAAATTGCAAAAAACTGTTTCGTTTGTATGAGGAAGGGTGGAAGGGCGGGTGGAAGGGTGGGGGGAAGGGAGGGGGGAATGGTCCAATTTTGCCTATTCAAGAACTTAAACTATACCAAATTTCAACTCTCTAGCTTAATCCTTTCGAAAGTTATGGTGTTCATGGACAGACAGACGGACAGACGGACGGATAGACAGACGGACAGACGGACAGACAGACAGACGATCGGATGGATAGACAGATAGACGGACAGACAGACAGACGGACAGGCGGACAGACGGACAGACGGACAGACGGACAGACGGACAGACGGATAGACGGACAGACGGACAGACAGACAGACGGACAGACAGACGGACGGACGGACAGGCAGACGGACGGATAGGCAGACGACCAGACAGACGGACGGACAGACGGAGGGACAGACAGGCAGACGGACGGACATGCGGAAATCAAAATTTTTTTTTCATCCCTAACACCCTGATGTAGTTGATTTTTGTGTCCGAAGATTGATTCGATGCGTTACAAAAGGTATACTACATCTAATATACTTCTATACGATATAATATAGAATATAAAAAAAGTATGGTGGTTTAAAGTGGGCTTGGGTCAAGGGACAGACAGAAGGTTAAGAGTTTTACTTTTAACTGATATTATTTTCCATAAATTGGTTGAACAGTGCATTTAACACCTAAAACCTTGCCTCGATAGATAAAAATCGCGATTTTTTTCATTGCCTGCCATTAAAATATCCCGTGGAGACAGCATTTGTCAGATTTTTTTTATATCTTGGAGAAAATTGCTTGAAAAAAATATGTTCGCAAGTGTAACTTTAATGGCAAATCATGCAAAAAATCGTAATTTTTGTTTGATCGAGACATAAAATAAGAGAATTTCATCTAGTTTGGAAACTTTCCCCGCAAGTAAAAGTGTCACCGTAGTTTCTGTCACTGTCACTGTTTATTTACTGTTTATATATCTACGAAATAAATTAGTAAAATTAAAGAAATATTCGAAGAACATTTTCAAGAACATCGGTTGTGTTTTTTTCGACTTTTCGCTTTTTTCACACGATTTTTTTGCATGGTGGTTCTTAGGAACCTATCTACCTTGTAAATCGGGGGATGGGTGTAAACAATTAAACATTAATGGAAAATCCCAATCAATTTACAAAAAATCAAGTGAACATAACAGAAGAAGGAAAGAATAATAATAATAAATTACATAATCTATTTTTGTTTTTAAATTAAACTTGTGCTATCAAAAATAAACAAAACTCCAACCGCGCTAATACACACACTATACATATGTGGTACAAAAAAAAATATTGTGTTAAATATTGTATATCATCATAATTATATTTATCGATAATGTAAAAATAAAATAACATTTTAAAATTTGTCGGCACTGGCAGCGATCAATTGAATTTGAGTAGATTTCGGTTTCATTGTAACTCAAACAGGTAAAAATAAAATAATCATATTATTTACTTTTCCAATCAAAACCTTTCAAGGTTACACCTTTAAACCGCAACGCGTGTATCTGTGGATATTATGTTGTATGTATATACAGTAAAGCGTGATAAGTCAGACTCTAAGCTCAACATTTTTCAAAGTTCCGTGATTTTGAAGGCACAGTATAAAATCTTGGATGAAATTTTAATCAAAAATCAATTACATTGGACTTATACGTAATCCAATGGAAAATTCTAATCCATTAGTATGGATTGAATTTTTTTTAATATTAAACCAAAAATATTTAGTATCAAAGTCTACAATTTTGAATTAATTGTAGAAATGACCCTACTACCAGTTTTGGTGTTTGCCACACATCTACTATAAATAATATATAAATACGTTTAGTGGCAGATAATTTTAAAATTTACAGTTAGAAAATTTACAGTTGAAATTTTAAAATTATTAAAATCAAAATTTACAGTGTATTAAACTGCCGCCACACGTACCATACACCAAAAATGCTAATAGGGTAATCTTTAAAGTATTAATTTTCAATAATAATAAAAAATAATTAAAATATGAAGCCAAAAACACTAAAATATTTTCAATAATTCGGATGTATTAAATTCTAATCCAAAATTGTTTTAAGATTTCGTCAATATCATATAATCATATTCTAAATAGTTTTTTTTCATATTCTAAATAGTTTTTATACCCGTATGGTGAAACAAAAGGGTATATTAACTTTGCCTTACCGTTTGTAACGCCAAGATGCCGTCATCACACACAAAAATGAATTATACCAGTGTGTTTAGAATGTTAAAAATAATTAATTTTTTCATGTCCGTCCGTCCGTTCGTCTGTCCGTCTGTCCGTCTGTCCGTCTGTCCGTCTGTCCGTCCGTCTATCTGTCTGTCCGTCTGTGGCACGGATTGCGGGTGCACGGATTGAGCTAAAGACTTAAAATTTGACGCAGATCCGTTTTGCATCTTATCAAAAAAGTGCAAGAACAAAAGTTATTATTGATGTACTCCCATACATCAAAATCCGATCGGAATAAGTTTTAAAAAATCTTATTGGAAAGTTTGACTTCAAAGTGGAATTTTGGTACAACTGTTCGAATTTTGATACGAATATCACCATACGGATTTTCAATAATTGCCAGATTGGCAATTATAGCTTTTGTTATGTTTTTGTTGAAAAAATGGCCTATTTTCGAGAAAATCCCAAAAATGTTTTCCATTTGTTTGGAAGAGGAGAGAAGGACTAGTCCGATCGGATTTTGATGTATGGAATAGTTATGTAAAATCATATTCTATACAAATTTTGTCTTTATGAGTTTTCAGATACGATGTACCGTTTTCAATAAAATCGATAAAATCGTTTATATTTGTGTAGGAGAGTAGGGGACGGGTGATTCAATTTTTCCCATTTTTAAAAGAGGTTTATATTTTGATAAAAGCCTGTTGTATGCCAGATTTAAACCTTCTACTTCAATTAGTTTTCGAGTTTTAAAATATTTTTGTGTAAAAACTATTAACGTTATACCCAGTTCCTTTCATCATATAAGGTTTTAGTACCAGGAAAACCGAGCCATGCTCGGCCACCTCAAAGTCGTCCTTTTGCTGAAATTTTGGGGAGGTGAGACCTATCGATCTAGATAACACACAGTCGAATCCACCTAGCGGTGAGACGATACCTTTCTTACATAATTAAACTTCATATGACGAATATAATTGGGTATAATGTTGATTTTTTATATAAAAACATTAGGTTTGTAGTGGAAAAGTCAGGTTTATAGTGGTAAAATCGAAAGCCCTTAGCCCCCTCAGTAATACTGTAAAGTTTCATTTAGATCGGACCACCAAATTCGAAGATACCAGGCGAGGGGTATCGAGGGTAATTTTCGATTCCTTGTCCCCGAAAATCCCTAACCCTCAAGTTTCGTGAAAATCGTTAGGCGGGTTTTCGAGATCCTTTGTGCAGACAGACAGACAGACATTCGTCGTATTATATTATAGGATTATGGAAGAAAGGTATCATCTCACCGTTAGGTGTATTAAGCTGTATTTTTTGAAAAACACTTGATATCGAAAAGACCCAAATAATCCAAATTTTGAATACCAATCGGAAATTCAAGAAATGATTTGATTCGGAAGATTGATTTTTCAATTTTTGTATGGTAAAAACTATAAATCTTAGACGTGCCTTATAGCCGTATCACACTAACGATTACTTTTGCGATTGAGGCTACGATTGGCCTTTTCGACCAATGAGAGCACAGCTGGCTACGATTGCGGCTACGATTGCCAGTTTAGACTTGAGTCTAATTGGTCGAAAAGGCCAATCGCAATCGCAATCGCAATAGTAATCTTTAGTGTGATACGGCTATTACACGGTTGATATTTTGGCTTCCATATATTGAAGTGTATTCAAAATCGTATAATTCACTTCAAAATTTTTGATTCAATATAGTTCTTACACGTTCAATATATTGAACAATATTTTGTTACTTACAATACATAGACAAAATATATGCGAAACTATATGAAGTGAAAAATAAGTCTCAAGTAGAAGATCTTGAGGATGGAGTAGGTAAGACATAGTTTTTAAGAAAAGGCCTCTTTCATAAAACCGTGACACAACCGTTTTACTGTGTTGAAAGGGGAGGGAGGGTCCGTTTATCTAAAACATCTTTTTTAAAACCACTCGATTCTAATCAAAACCTTTTCGAAATCTAATTATTTTTATTGCCACATGCCTGTCCTGGAACATTTTTTCCATATATTGGACCATTGTTCAGAAACTGAGGGTTTTTTTGGGGCCCAAAACTAGTTCACAAATTGAAACGTTTAATCGAAATGCCACACTGCCATCAGCTACTGATAACGATCTGATTCCGATGTCGCTGCTGTGTATAACTTTATGAAGGCTGACTTATTGAAGATGGTATACCAACAGATTTCAGTAGGCGCAGTCAGGCAACAGCGATATCGGAATCAGGAGTGGTATTCCGAAACTTGTATCAATCGTTTGTTTCGAGTTAGAAGAAAAAGCGATATTCGCTATCTCTGTTTCGCCCTGTCATTTATTTTGGTCGAAACAGAGACAGCGAATACTACTTTTTCTTTTAACTCGAAACAAGTGCTTGAAACAAATTACGGAATACCACTACAGATCGTTATCAGTAGCTGATGGCAGTGTGGCACCTCGTTAAGACCAGAGATTTCACCGTTACTTCAACTTGTATAAACCGGAAACCTGTCCAAGCCGGACAAATTTCCTTCTCTCGCGCCAGTCCAGCTTATACAGGTTTTACTATATATTTTTTTTTCACAAAATTCCATTCTCATGTGTTCTCAAATTTATTTTATGTTTTTTTTTAAAAAGAATTTTTGCACTGATTTTTCTATTGAATGTTATCCACATCAAACATATTCCTACATATATTGGTGGTTTTTCCCCCCACATAAAGTTAAATAATCCGAGAATTTCTATACATGTTCAATTGTAACCCAATTCAAGCGAAATACCAGATGAATTGAATTGATTGAGTGCTATTTATTGTTCAATTTATAAATATTATGCGTAGTAAGTATATGTTCACAAGGATTTATTATTTTCAATTTTTTTCCCCAAAAAAAAAAAAAAACTAGATTCCCTTTGGTTTTCTATTTATATTAATCATCTAACCAAGATTTATGTATATATTTTTCGAAATGTTTTCTCATTCTACCTATAGTCATAACAAGTATAATATATGCATCTTGTAACGTATAACAGTTACACAAACATATAACGTGACCAAAAGTTAATTAATAACAGATTATATATATATATATATATTTTCTATATTATATTTCTCATAATTATGAATGCTGTCGATATCGTATATTTATTATGCGTAGATAGCAATTCTGATTTGCCTGTGAGAGGAAAGAAATCGGAAAAAATTTGGATAATAGGGTAGGAGCCCTAAAGTTATGATACTCAAGAATTTCGATGTTGAATAAATTAATCGTTAGATATGTGGATAATTACGTGAGAGCTGTTCGGAAGCACCGAAGTTAAGATAAAAATATTTTTGGAAATTATTCAATGTCGCAATTCGTAGAATTCGTATTGCGCCTTTTAGGGCTTAAATAACATTGCTTAGATGTAGCAATAGAATTGTAGGTATTAAAACGCAAATGTCAAGGGTCACGAGGTGGCCTAAATGAGACTGAACGGTGAAAATATCAATAACTTTTTTGTTTTTACTGATTTTTTGTTAAATTTTTTATGAAAATTTAACATTATCCAACAAAAAACGACTTTTTTGTGTTGCCAAAGATTTTATAATCTTTTTAGGATAATTTGACGTCACTGATTCCGAAACTGCAAGTGGTTTGGCCAGATTGGCTCTAGTTTTTTAAAAAAAAAGCCCGAAAACAATTTTTTTTGCAAAAATTACATAAAAACTGCAAAATTTTAATTTCTTCTTTTATTGTTGCCGTACATGTTTTAATAATTTTAGGCAAAACTGCTGTTTGGGGAAATTGTCCACCATAAAAATTTAGTGGGTGGTAGGGGGTGCGGTAGGAGATTGTAAAACAGACTTCCTATCGTTCAAATTGGTTATGTTAGCTTTTCAAAAGGTCTGACCAATCAGCTTTCGATCATAACCTTTGATGACCTTCAAACGTCATTGTTTCAAGGATTCTGGAAGTTTTCATTTCGATATTTATGTATCGGTTTTTATTTTCGGATTTCTTCGAAATGATTGCATCGATTTTCATGCAACTTTTGCATTTTGCTCGACATCTTTCAAAGATGGCCACAAAAAATAATTGGAAAGCCTTGTGTGAATAGTTACAAAATTGCGAAATATGCGGAATAAAGGTTTATTCGTATAAATCTGGCAAAAACTTTTAAATACACGTATCAAAATTGACATTCCAACAGTAAAAAAATAGTAATTTTGTCAAGAAAACAAATTAAATTCTCATTCATGCGCCTCTAGTGTCGAGCACATAAAAGTTTTCGCGCCGAGTTCAAATATTACCAGTTAACTTCTAGGTTTCTGTAATCTGGAATATGTATCGATGAGTCGCGGTCGAGAACGCTTCTAGTTTTATAGCGTGCTCGAGTGGTTCGGTCGGTTAGGTTGGGTTCACAAACGGAGTGTTAATTTTTTATTATTATTATTTGAACATAAAATGTATAGTCTCTATCATATCATATCATACTAATATATAAAAATGAGTTGGTGTCTGTCTGTCTGTCTGTTCCTCTTTCACGTAAAAACGGCTGAACCGATTGACTTGAAAATTGGCATGAGTGTCTGTGGTAGTTCTGGTTCCAACATAGGCATACGGAAAAGTAGCGCGAGGGGTGGGGGAGTAAGTAGAGGGGGTAAAGTGATTTCGAAACTTAGTTTTTGCGCTATGTTACTCTTTCGCGGAGAAACTATTGAAACGATTGGCCTGAAATTTGGCATAGATGTTCGTGGGGGGTCCAGCCCCAACATAGACTCATTAAAAAGTAGCCCGAGAGGTGGGGGAGCAAGGGGAGGGGGTAAAGTGATCTCGAAACTTAGCTCTTCCTCTATGTTACCCTTTCGCGGGGAAACTACCGAGCCGATTGGCCTGAAGTTTAGCTCCAGCATAGACCGTAAAAAAAAATTTGAAAAAACTTAACCCGGCAACGACGGGTATGCAAGCTAGTAAGGTATATATTTATATTTATCTAACAACTTGTACAATTTTCTTTCCTCAGCACAGCAGCTATAAAAAAAATTTTTTTTGTGTAAAATAAAATCAAAGATACGAAAATTGACGGTTTTGTTCTATGTTTCATAGCTTTACTTATCTAATCTTTGGTAAAACTGTATATGGTGTGATAAGAAAGTTTCGCACCATTCCACGGATTTGCAGGGTAAAGGAAACCCCGTTCCACCACCTTATGTAAACTGTTATTCAACTTATAGGTAAAGATTGAATAGACGTTTAGTAATCGATGTCGACACACAATACAAGTTGTTATTTAAAAAAAGACTGTTAAGAACTATAATTTAAAACTTTAGTAATTTTTAAATGGACATAACATTTGAATACCTTCACATTATATCTATTGTACCTCTACACGTGTCAGAACAATTAAGTAATTTAAAAAACAATTCAAAATAGGATATTGTAGGACTTTACCGGAAATAGCTATAAGTACTTTGTGGCTGGGAAACCATTGATGTCAACAACATCAACCATGTGAATTATCATCACGTTGGTGGCTTTTTCGATTCAGTATAGAAAAGCGCGTTTAAATCTCTGCCTTTTGAAGAGCAATTTCAGAGAAATTTCATTTTGATTTCATATCTTGACATTTTACGCAGAAATCTACACACATGGATCTAAATTAACATTTTTTTTACAAAACGACCGCAATTGCCGTGTTGTTTTACAGTTGTTATGTCAAAATATTTTTTTAAGTCCTTGGAAAATGTTTCAACGTTATCCTGGTGAAATGTCTGATATTTATTTTGCAAATTTTCAGCCAACATAAATGTTTGGCTATGTTAATACAAACTCTATTGCTTTAGTTAAGTTTTTCAGCATGAAATTATGAAATTTATTCAAAGAAAATTCAGCATTTTTGTGCAGGATTTTTCAATTTAGGGTTATGATTTATTAAACGCCAGAAAATACTATCACTAAATAAGCAAAAGATACTCTACTTCGGCGGCAGGTTTCTGTAAATTATATTATTTTCACCTGCCGCGCATTTTTTCAACGATTTTCTACAAATGGTATATTTACGGGCAAAGCACGATTTACCCAGTACTCGATTTATGCAAATGCTTGGAAAAAATATTTGTTCTTATTTTACCATGCGGCCCATAGCAGAAGTTCAAGGAGAACATAAACGGATGTCTTCTTTTGTACATCCGACCATCCTGAGCTGTGCTTCGTCATCAAAAGGCTTTTCCCTAAGCTATGGCTGGAACTATTAAAAAAATACCTAAACATGCTTTTCAGCATATTTTTTGGGACATTTGGTTGTTACAATCTCGCGATTTGTGCAAACGACATAAATTTTGGCTTGTGCATAAATCGAGCTTTGAAAGATTTCACCTGCGGCGCTTTTTTTATTGGTATTTTTACAATTTCCATTGCCATTATTTATGGAATGCAAAGAGTACGAAAAGTTTAGTTAATTTACTCGTAGGTCTAGATTTAAATCTTTGCGCAGGGTTCTGTTTAAATAAATTTCGTCTTCGGCACATACATATTTATAAGTTCTTTTTCCTTGGATTTTGTTCCAAATAAAGATATTCATAAAACTTTGTTTCGGTGATATTCCGTTTTAGTCATTCACCACCCCACACCTCGCTCATTATGTCCCAGATTAACTTTTTAAAATTTTGTCAAAAATTTTGGTGTAAGATGCTGTCTATAAAACACGTCACATTTTAACCCCATACAAAAAAAAACGTTGGCCGAGGGGCATGGGGGAGTGGGCCGAAATTAGTGTGATGCCTCCAAATCTTTCTTCTAACTAAAGTTCAATATTCCTTGATGTTTTTGAGGTGTTTTCAGGTTATCCATTATTTAAAGCTTTTATTGAGCTTTCCTTTTATCTGGCTGTGTGTCTCTCTGTTTTTTGTCTGTCTATCTGTAAGGGTCAAATCTTGCAATTTAATTTTCACCCACTTCCACTCATCTGATTGACTTGAAATTTTGCCCACATACATAAGTCCGATGACAATACAATATTTTCACTATTTCGTATTGTAAGGATAAGGGAAGGTTCTGTAAGTATAACATAATTATCCTTTTCCTAAAATTTTCTTTCCTAAAATTTCCTAAAAATGACCATTATTGTCATCCATTTTACGCAAATATGACCAATATTGTCACATTCCTATACTTCTATCTCGTAAAAACGCGAATTGTAAAAGTCAGATGCTTCATTCGTTTTTTTTTAATTTTTTTTAACATTTTTTTTAACATGTTATTAATTATTATTAGAAAAAATCGATGTTCATTTAAATATAAAAATCGTATTTTATTGGGACATAATTTTTTTTATTGTTCTTTTCCACTATTTTGAAAATCAAAACAAATATTTTTGCCATAAAGGGCTCCCTGTAAATATTACAATTTAAAATATGTCATTGATATTCAATGTCCAATGCAGACAATAAAATTATACGTAGCAAAACATTCCGCGTTGTAAATACATTGAAAGGGGAACATTTGAATGTATTTTGAATTCAATGGGAATCGTTTTCCTTTCAAATAATAACTTTTTATTATTCAACTATTTGGCTAAGCTGTTTATATGACTAGGTACTCTAGATGATGGTACCATTAAAAGGCATATTGTGTCTGTTTCATTATTGGGCGATTAAAAATGAATTACATAAGTGTGCTTAGAATGATTAAAATCTTTGATTTATCCATCAGCTTGTCTGTAGGCCCTTGGAATTCAACCGCCAAAGATACGTGAAGGCCGTAAAAGGCAAAAATGTAGAAAATTTAATTTCCTATAAATTTTGGGTATTATGGATTTTTTCATAAAAGTACATAGTTTTCGAGAGATTTTCAAAAAAAAACTTTTTTTTTGAGAACCGCAAGAGATACAAAAAAACCGTTGACGCAAAAAATGTACAAAATTTTATATTCTTTAAATTTTAGATAGACCGACAGATAGACAGACAGACAGACCGACAGATAGACCGGCAGACAGACAGACCGAGAGACAGACCTACAGATAGATCGACCGACACGGACTGGACAGAAATATTCTATCTGTCCCGTTCTCGAGTCTGTCTCGGTCATGAATACAATACTTTTCTTCTATAGAACAGGAAAGTAATTAGTGTTCCTACATACTGTTCAACATACCTACATTTTGCGGGACCTAGGAGTTATATTAAGGTAGAACATCACAGTGAAAGTAATCTTTCAATGTTTACACCATCTTGCTACCCTTTAAGAGTATTCCGCCTGAATTTCAGGTCAACATTCAAAAAACTGTCCGAGCTACAGGTTTTGACATGTAGGTTGATAAAGATTTGTATAAGAATTTGAAACTTCAAAAGCATTTTTTCGAATTGACTGGCCTCCCGTTTTCCTCCGGCAATTTAAATGCTATCAAATTGATTTTTATTCATAATTAGTCTACACTCAGAAAAATGGAGGCTAACTCGACGACCTACATACGGCGTAATTGGCCTCGGGCAGGCGCGCGTTCGCCTGCATGTGGGCAAGTAAAACTGAGTTGACCTGTGGTCGGAGAAATTCTGAAATTAAGCCACCAGCAGGTGAAGTAGGGCATCGGGAGCTGCACGAGTTGACCTTAGATAGGTTAACTCTGACCGCTAGCTGGCTTACAGAAACCTCTGTAAGGTCAGAGTTAATCTGACAAAAAGTTGACCTGAACATTTTTCTGAGTGTACATGAAATTGTCTTTAGCTAAACATGGGGGAGGCGATGTAACAACCAGATTTTCCTCTATTTAAGTGTAGTTTCATAAAAAAATCAAAAACTTACAGTCCTTTGAAAACAAAAATCAAAAATTTTGTGGAAAAAATGCGCCTCAATATAATGTTTAGAAAAATTACTAAATATATTTTTATATCTTAAATTCAGGCTTTTTTTCACGAAAGTTTCGATTTTTTTCTCAAGGATTATGCATTTGTTTTCACATTTGGAAAACTTGGTTTTCACATTTTTTCTGAGATAGGGGACAGAATAAAACGGAATGTCAGCACACATCTTTTTGCTGTAACGTCCAATAGCGACGCCTTGAAATCACATCGAATGAAGAAATTTCAAGATAAAAACATGGAAATTTCAACGATATTTGTAGCATGTACGTGTATTTCAAAACAATCCCAAAAACCACGTATTTTTTCGGCCATAATTATGTTCAAAAAATGTTCAAAGCTTTTTTTCGCATAATTCAAATATAAAATCGAGTTTATTATGTTTACATTGAAAGGTCGATGCATAGAATCGTGTGATAGCATAACAAGAAGTGCTGCAGTGGAGTAAAGTCAATAAATTGTAAAACTTTATTAATTAGTATTTTGTTGTCGATGATAGGAAGTTAGTTAGGGGCTGTCGATAAAATGCATCACGTAGTTCCCACTGTATACGATTTTTTTTTCACCTGTCGTTGACGGATTGATGTTAATATTAATCAGTGATGAAAAACGTTATCGTAACGTAACACAATACAAAATGATTTTGGGGATTTTTTTCTAAATTACATTCAAACGTTACAGAAATTGAATTCCATTACAATAACGAAAACATAACGAGAATGAAAAAAAAATCGTTTTTTCGTTACACGATTTTGTTTATTTGCTAGAAATCTTCATTTAGCGAATATTTTCTCTACCGAACTAATCCAGCCATAGTTCTGTGGAGAAAACATTTAATATCCAGTTCTAACCCAAGAAACAATTTGTTACCGTGGTTACAAAAAAACCTTCAATTTAGGTTACATTTTAGATGGTTTCCGAATACACCCGCCAAAAACGGTTATTTTGAAACCAACTTCTAAATGGGGGTTTTTGAAACGTTTCTGAAAGGTTACAGAAACCAAATGTGAAACTTTTGTGTTTTGTTACCATGGTTTCAAATACCTTTCTTAACCGGAATGTAACCTCAAATTGTTACTTGGGAATATCTGGATTGTGATAACATGTTTTTGTAGAATAAAATCCGTTGCAGAGTTTATATTTTATTTAAAATCCGTTGTATAGAAAAAGTTTCAGCAAAAAAAAACCCCGTAATTTTCATCTAAAAAAAACTAGTCGAATTGAGAAGGAGTTCGCATAATGCAGGAGGGACTGGTTTGGAGTGGGCGAAAATGTTTCTTGACAGACGACCAGCCCAACATTGAAAACTATATAAATATCCATCTAGTACTTCGGAGATAGCAGGAGAGGGGTTTCGGATTATGTGGGGGGAGTTGGTAACATTTGTTTGGAGTAAATAAAAAAAGCTAAAAAGTTTGAAATAATAAATATAAAAAAAACTAAAAAAATCGACAGAAAAAAAACCTGAAAAAATTAAAACTAAAGCGAGAACTCCAATTGGGCAAAGGCAACAGCAGAGGCAGAAGCAGAACTTTAGAACACATAGCGGCTTATGTGTTGAGCTGCAATAAAGCAGCAGCAGAGGCAGTGGCAGAAGCAGAAACACATTTTAGCTCTAATCTCTGAATTTCTGCTTTCAATTTAACCTCACAAATCGTTGTTGATATTTTTTGCATATATGGACGGAAGTAAATATTTGTAATACTTGTAATGGAGGAGAAATTAATTGAATATGTAAAAAACAACGAAATATTATACGACAAATCATGCCGCGGGTATAAATACGTTTTGACAGGTTTCTGCTATTTTCGTCAGAATTCAAATTTCATTGTGGGACAGAAAGCAGATTCTGCTTCTACCACTGCTACTGCTTCTGCCTCTGCTGCTGCCTATGCTCAATTGGAGTTCTCCCTTAAGAAAAACCGAACAAGCTTTTGAGTCGTTACACAAGCGGTACGAACGCTTTTAACACTCTAACTGCCACGTCAGTCAAAAAGACCTGACACCTAATTGTACACAACGGCCACAATGAAAATTATTAAAGTGTTCGCTGCAACCGCAACGATTTTTTGTAGTTGCACACATTTTATGGTAATAAAATAACTTTGTTTCAATTTTTTTTTCTCTTAGTGCCTTTTTGACTGACAACTAAATATTAGAAAAAGGCTTAAAACTGTCGTGGAAGTTAGAGTGTTAAGGAAAGAAAAGAATCTTTGAGTGTTCTCGCCTGTGTAACGACTCAAGAGGTTTTAGAGCTTGTTTGTTTATTTTAAGTTTTAGGTTTTTCAGGTTTGTTTTTTAGTCGGGTTGTTTTTCAACAATTGGTAGTTAAAATATTCGTCAATTTGTATGTCTGTAATTTGTATGTTTTTAAATATGTACATCTCTGCTAATCCTTTTTTCTTCTTGCGAGCTTTTATCTGGGAAGTTTGATATCAGGTTAAAAGGTGATACACTGGAGAATTGTACTTGTTCACATTAATTTGAGTAGTTCCCAGTTTTTCTAGTTTTTTTTTTGCTTCCCGACAATTGTAGCTTTTCTCATGTTTCAGTACACAAAATTGAGGAAATTACCCCAAAAATATTAAATTACTTTATTTCTATATATTTTGATCAATTTTATATATTCTACAATTGAAAATGTTTATCCATTGTTAACATGACGGAACATGTGGAGATTTTCTCAACATAATAATTTTATACGATATTTACAATATATGTATATAATTCGGATCAATACATGTATTTGCATAAATTCTGATACGAAAATTTCACACAGCTAGTGACAGTGATCTGGGTAATTCATCCTATGTGAGCATTACAAAAAGGAAGATATGTAGAATAAAATTACCCTTGGTAGTTATCTATTGTGTTTATGGAATTAGTGATACGGGGCCATTTTCACAAATATGAAATTTTCTGATATCTTATACTAACGTATCACCTCAGCGGAGCCATTCATTCATCTCAGCATCACTGAATTATAATCTCTTCTTCTAACTGACGGACGGTAATACTGTAAGATTCCATCTTTGAATATTCATCACTTGGGTACACGTTGTACAGCATTAGTAGCGGTGATTCATAGTGGAAATGGTTTGACCTAAAACTGAAATGTCTTAAATAAATTTTCCTTGGAAATTCTCTTTTGCCCATCCATCCATTCGAGATTTTTCCCTGACACTCACTCTGTATGGAATTATTTTCTTAATGCTTAAGATGAATTAGAAGGTTTGGTATTTTTTCCAACGAATGTGATTAAACACTTAATGTTTGAGTGTAAAATGTAAATAAAAATTATTTTTGTCTACTTTTGGTCGGAAGTTTATGATTATTTCCTTAGCATGGATTTATTTTAGTTGCTCATCGGCCCAAAAAAGGTATTCATGGGCAGTTACTCAATAAATGTCTTGAATTTTCATGTAAATAATAATCTTCGGATAGAGTTTTCAATTATGTATTCGTAATATAATCGGATTTTGGGAATTTTTCCAATATTTTGATTAAATTAAAATGAATTTTATAAAATCTGGTTAGATTAATCACTGTGGTAGCAAGGAATTTATCATTTTATATTTTTTAAATAAAAAAAATACGTAATTGCAATTTTTTCAGTTAGAGTTACCATATATAAATAGTCGCGTTTTCTGCAATAGTGAAATTTTTATACTCTACATGAACTATCATATAGAACTATATTAGATTTACCATTTGTGACGCATCGAACCAATCAGCGAATAGAAAAATAAATCTACACCAAGATTTTGATTTCCGCATGTTCGTCCGTCCGTCTGTCTGTTCGTCTGTCCGTCTGTCTGTCCGTCTGTCTGTCCGTCTGTTAGTCCGTCTGTCTGTCCGTCTGTCTGTCCGTCTGTCTGTCCGTCTATCTGTCCGTCTGTCTGTCCGTCTATCTGTCCGTCTGTCTATCCGTCTGTCTGTCCGTCTGTCTGTCCGCCTGTCTGTCCGTCCGTCCGTCTGTCTGTTCGTCTGTCCGTCTGTCTATCTGTCTGTCTGTCTATCTGTCCGTCTGTTTGTTCGTCTGCCTGTCCGTCCGTCCGTCCGTCCGTCCGTCTGTCTGTCCGTCTGTCCGACTGCCTGTCCGTCTGTCTGTCGGTCTGTCTGTCCGTCTGTCTCTCCGTCCATCTCTCTGTCCGTCTATCTGTCCGTTCGTCCGTCCGTGAACACCATAAGTTTTGAAAGAATTGAGCTAGAGACTTGAAATTTTGTAGAGTTACGTTTCTCGCAAATGACTCAGCTAAGTTCTTGAATTGGAAAAACTGGACATTTCCTTCCCCCCTCCCTCATACAAATGAAACCGTTTTTTTGAATTTTCTCGAAAATGGAAAGTCGTATTGAAAAATTTATAAAGGTAAAATGTATTTAAAATAAGATTTGACATAAATAATCTATCATTAAAATCCAATCGGACCATGGCTTCCCCCCCCCCCATACAAATGGAATACTTTTTTCCTGTTTTCTCGAAAACTGTGCATCGCATCGAAAAATTTATAAAGACGACTTGTATTTAGAATATAATTTTACATAACTTGTCTATACATCAAAATCCAGTTGGACCACTCCTTCCGCCTCCCCCATACAAATCGAATACTTTTTTTCAAGTTTCTCGGAAACGGTGAGTCGTATTGAAAAATTTATTAAGGTAAAATCTGTTTAAAATATGACTTTGCATAACTTATCTATGCATCAAAATCCAGTTGGACGACTCCTTCCGCCTCCCCCATACAAATGGAATACTTTTTTTCTATTTTCTCGAAAACGGTGAGTCGTATTGAAAAATTTAAAAAGGTAAAATTTGTTTAGAATATGATTTTACATAACCGTTCCATACATCAAAATTCAATCGGACCTCTCCTTTCCCCCTTTCCGATACAAATGGATTTAAAAAAAAAACATTTTGTCTGTTATCACAGAGTAATTGACGGTTGGCCCCTCCCTGGCAATTGTAGCTTTTCTTATGTTTATGTTCTAAAAAAAACTTTTTTGAATATTTCTCTAACACTCGCTTTTACGAAAAAATAAATATAATTAAATTTAAATGAAATAAAGTTTCCTACACTTTGCGCTTTAATGGGTATTAAGTATCTCTCACTATTCTTGAGATATTTGAAAAAAAACATTGTTTTTCACATATTTTTTCCGAAACTTTAAATTTAAGTCATATGAAGTTTACATCAGCTAGTTTTTTCCCATAAATATGGGACTGGAGCATGCAATTTAGGTGGAACGGTTCCCATATTTTTTTCCTTGTAGTTATTAAGTCATTCTAGCCCAGGTTGACTACTTTTCAGCCGGTCATCGTACTTACCTTCATATAGACATTCAGTATTATATATTTAGTAGATATATTTATATATTTAGTAGATATAGAAAATATTGGGAAATTGAAAATATTATTTTTATTACAGAGATTTTTGTAAAAAAAAATACTGAAAGACACCAAAATCTTTTAGTATTTGTTTTTTACTAAAACTTCTGTAATAAAAATAATATTTTCGATTTCCCAGTATTTTCGGTTTCGATTTCCCAGATTATTTCTTACACAACCAATTTCAACGTTAAACTGTTACGAAGAAATCGCATTTCTTCGATTTATATCTTTGTAGCCTGGATACAATTTTTTTTGCATTGAAGCGTAATACTTAAACATATTAAATTCATGTTGTCAAGTTAATTATGCTTTTAAATAGGCATTCTTTAAAAATTTTTCGCAATTTTCCAATTATTAGAATTCACTTATTAAGCGAAAATATAATAAAAAAGTTCCACATCTTTGTCACAACATTAAAATTTTATTCATGCAATTTCAATCAGCATAATTTATTTTGTATTGTCAATACCCATAAATTGTAAAAGTGCCGGTGCTGCCTTAATAATGCTTAATATGATGGTGTAACAAAAATTGATCAAAATATTACATTCAATTATTTTTTTCCCTTTTATCGGAATTTTTTCAATCGATTTCAGTCATAAGGATATGCGGTTACTAGGACAGTTTTTTTTATCATATCGCCCTCATTGTTATCTTGGCATTTTTTTTTTGTTACGTTAAGCATTTTTATCCAGTAAGTTCAACAACATATGAAACAATATTTAGCCAAAAACATAACATGGGAAGGTTGAGTTCGAATGATCATTTTTCTCAATATTTCGTATAGAAAAAGGGAGATTATGTTCAAAAAATATGATATATGTATATGGTATGCGTTATTTTTATTTTTTATTGCTTACCCTACGGAATTTTATTGGGAATCGCTTGTACATAAATATTTCTGATATATGTACCGACATATATTTTTCCATATTGCAAATAAAAATTTATTGAGATAAAAAGGAATTTTTCTGTCAATGAATTCGATTGAAATTATACTAAAATATGTGCAAATAAACAGATAGAAAAATCATAAAATATTGCTAAATATATTTTAATAAAATATTCACACAAAAAATCGATCGACAGGAGTTATATCGGTTAGTGATTTAGGGGTAGGATGACCATATTTATTTTGGGTAAATTCGGGACAAAATGAGAGGAAGGGGGAGGAGGATGTAGAGTGGTGGCTGGAACAGAATTAAAAATTTTGAAAGACCTCAGAAAAAAACAATATTAAAAATTTTGAAAAACCTCAATAAAAAAATCCATTTAAAAAATTGATAAACCCCCAAAAATCATTTAAAAGGGATTAAATAATATAACCATTAGAGTAAATTTAAAAATGGTGTGCGTTGGGACAGCCTTGACACAAATCCAATGACAAATAAGCTTTTCTGGCGCACACCAATTCACAATTTTCTCTAATTATTAAATTTTCTGTAATTATCAAATTTTATCTAATTATTATTTTATCCTTTTGAAAGCATTTTTTTAAATTTGGAGTTTTTCAGTTTTTAACATTTTTTTAGTCGGGGGTTTTCCAAACATTTCAATTTTTTACTTTTTTTTAATCTTTTCTTCCATCCGTTAAAGGTACGTAAAAACCGTTATATGAAAAAATGCAGGAAATTATATTTCCTTTGAGTTTGGTTATATGCAGTTTTTTTTAAAAGCGCATAGTTTCCGAGAAATTTTCAAAAAAACATAAGATAGACAGACCGACAGATAGACCGACAGATAGACTGACAGACAGACCGACAAATAGTCCGACAAATAGACCGACGGACAGGACCGACAAATAGTCCGACAAATAGACCGACAGACAGACCGACAGACAGATCGACAGACAGATGGACAGACAGACCGACAAATAGTTCGATAAATAGACCGACAGACATACAGACCGAAAAACAGACAGACATACAGACCGAAAAACAGACAGACAGGCAGACCGATAAACAGACAGACCGACAGATAATCCGACAAATAGACCGACAGACAGACAGACCGAAAAACAGACAGACCGACAGAGAGAAGCACGAACATCCTCATAGTTTTGCCTGAAACGGATTGTGAACAGAAATTTTCTATCTGCCCCCGTTCTCGATAGGTCTCCGTCATGAATACAATACTTTCCCTTTATAAAAGAGGCAAGTAAAAATTGATTGTATTAAATAAGAATTAACAATTAAATATGGCATCGTAAATAAAACATTGAGAAACGGATAAACTGATATTGTCGTGTGACATATGTGAGACGTATACCGCACGCGTGCCAAAGAGTAACACTTAATTGATAAGGGTATTCATGCAATCTTGCATATGACTCGTAAACACTGTAAATAACCGTAATTGAACTGTCAAAATTTGTGTGGAAAATCTTTCACGCAACCCTCGCTTGAAAGTTTACGAGACGAAGTTTACGAGAAAAATATGCGCCTACACTATCGGTAAACTTATCTCATTGCATGAATACCCATAATATAATTTTATTTTCATGACGAGTTCTAAGTTGTTTGAGATTTTTTGATGCGTTATTTTATGACTTTTTAGTCTACGAGTAAAATAAGTTGGAAGTAAAATTTTATTCCAACAATCCCACAATAATACAACGACAGCCAATTTGCAAAAGTTTTTTTTTTTAAATTTTAACCCTGAGCAAAGATAAAACAACTCAATCCATCAGTAGTACTTTTGCAACTTTTGATTTATGTGGCGACGGCAGCTTACACTGCACTTTGAAGTTAATATATTTTTAGAATTACGTGTCCAAGTTTCGCATTCATTAAAAAAATCTTTAGTTTCATTGAAAAATATAAATTTACATAACATTTGAAGTACTTATGTAGTGGCCATTTGACATTGAAACAATATTTTTGTTTCACAAAATAATTTTGTGTATTAAATTTTGCGCTTGAAAAACATAGCCCTATTAGTTTTACTAATTTAGAATGTTGATATTTTCAATAGGTATAAAAGTGAACTTTACAAAGCACTTGATTATCAAAGTATCGAAATATACAGTTGGATCCGGTTTTAATATCCTCGCTATTTCTAGATAATATACGAATGGTTCAGATTTTTTTTTTATTATTAGTAATTGAAACTATAGTCCGAAAAAAAGCAATTGTTTCAATAAAAAAATTAATTAGATTACTTATGAAAATATTTTCCTTCACTTTATAAAAGTTTTTGCGTCTTTCTTCCAGATTTTGCTTCTACAGCCACCTTGCTACAAATGATTCGAGGGTGTAAGATCTGGAGAATAGGTTGGGTGTTGAAGAACTTCCGACGTGAGCGTCCACCGTGTTTCAATATGTTTTCTATCAAAAATTTAAAGATTTTTCTTTTTTTCGCTATTTCTGACAATGTTTTTGACCATAAAAACGAGCAGCCAAGTTTGTTGGTACCCGGCCCACCCCTTGCCGTTCTAATGCAAACAACGAGTGGTTGCAATCCGGTATTACGATTTTTATAGGGCAAATAAATAAATGTTGTTTTACGGTATTTCAAAAACTATTAATTTTAAAAACACCAGGGCAGCGAGTTTCTTTTTTTCATTTTTTTTTGATTGACCTGCAAGCAGCATGACAAAATTTGCCCTGCGTATGAAAAAGACGTCAAAAAAATTTATTTCCGCATGTCAGTCCGTCCGTAAGCACCATGACTCACGAGGGAATTAAATATAATTAAATATGCAGAAACAAGTTTCTCGTAAAATCAGAGGTTAAGTTCCATACATCAAAATTCGTTTGGACCACTCATTTCCTTCCCCATACAAATTAAATATTGTTTTGTGATTTTATCGAAAACGGTGAGTCATATTGAAAAATTTATAAAGGCAGACTTTGTTTATAATGTAATTTCACATAACTTTTCCATTCCTCAAAATTCTATCGGACCACTCCACTCCCTCCTCTATACAAAAATTTCTGTTTGGATGCAGTTCTATTCAGATAAAAGCATTAAAAATTGCCCTATAAAAACAATTTTTAACGTTTTATTTTGAATTTATTTCAAAAATATCCTTAACATCATACAAACGAAATTTCTTTCGCACATAATTAAATTAATTTTATTACATTTGGACCTGGAGCCATTGTAATTGTGAGTGGCGAAAATTACGTTCAACACACAGAATTACAAGTTCAAGAATATGGTAAGGATGTATTTCAAGAAGCATGGTGCATTCTCACGGAACATTCTTACAGAACATTCTCACGGAACTAATAAGAAATTACCCTCAAGGTAGACAGGATTAAGTATGCATGAGTAGACAGGTGAACATTTAGTGTGAAAGTTGGTATAAAATCGATGTTTTAGGAGAATCCTTCCAGTTTATACTTTTCTGTTGTTACAGGATAACGCAGTTGTTTATAAAAATTCCCTTTTTCTCACAAAAATACCTCAGATATGTTGTTTTAATCGATTTTCACTGTACAATGTTTATCACCCAGTACTCATATATAAAGCGTAAAATCCTTCTGTTTATTTTACCAACACTCTTTCATAGCTAAATTTTATAATTGTAATAGAGAAAATCTCTGAAATAAAAATTCTATTTGCTTAAAAAATATATTAAAATATCAGTTGTGATCACCACAAAATTTTCCTCCGTAATATTTAGTTTCGGAAAAAATATGTATTATAACCAATATATTTTTTTTAAAATATCTCGCGAACCGTTAAAGATACGTAGAAACCTTTAAAGGAAAAAATGCAGGAAATTTGATTTCCTTTGAATTTGGTTATATGCATTTTTTAACAAAAGCGCATAGTTTCCGAGAAATTTTCGAAAAACTTAATTTTTTTGAAGTATGTTGAGCATTTTTAGAGATACAAGAAACCGTGAAAGCAAACATAACAAAAGCTATAATTGCCAATCTGGCAATCATTGGAGACCCGTATGGTAATATTCGTATCAAAATTCGAACAGTTGTACCAAAATTCCACTTTGAAGTCAAACTTTCCAATAAGATTTTTTAAAATTTATTCCAATCGGATTTTGATGTATGGGAGTTTTATGTAGAATCATATTCTGAATAACTTTTGTTCTTGGACTTTTTTGATAAGATGCACCGTTTTTGAGATATTCAAAAACTAATGGTCCATTTTTGCACATTAACGAACTTAGCCTCGCATTTTACGAAAAACGGATCTGCGCAAAATTTCAAGTCTCTAGCTCAATCCGTGCGCCCGCAATCCGCGCCACAGACAGACAGACGGACAGACGGACAGATAGACAGACGGACAGACAGACGGACGGACATGCAGAAATTAATTATTTTTATCATTCTAAACACACTGGTGTAATTCATTTTTTTGTGTGATGACGGGATCTTGGCGTTACAAACGGTAAGGCAAAGTTAATATACCCTATGGTTTCACCATACGGGTATAAAAAATGTAGAAAATTTTATATCCTTTAAGTCAAACTTGTCCAACCCGCTGCCCAGGACGTGTTTGAATGTAGCCCAACAAAAACTAATATATTTACAAACTTTATGAATTTAAGTTACTGAAGTTTAAATTACTTAAAATTGTTAACTAAGTATGTATGTATATATTCTACGTTTTAACTAATCAGGCTAGTATATTTTATTTGTGGTCTTCTCCCAAAGTGGCCCAAGAAATCTAAAAGGTTGGTCACCCCTGCTTTAAATTTTGTTATACTCATTTTTTCAGAAAAGAAATGTTCAAAAAACTAGTTTTCAAAAAAAAAATGTATGGGAGGTACCCCCTACTGTTACTTTTATAAAAATTGATAGAAAACTACGATTTTCGTAAAACTCATTTACAAAAAATTTCAAGTCACTAGCTTAATGCGTTCTCGAGTTATTTAAGATACTTTAAATGGACAGATAGACAGACAGACAGACAGACAGACAGACAGACAGATGCACGGACATCCTCATAATTTTGGATTTCGTACTGATCAGAAAGTTATCTACCCCCGTTCTCGAGTCGGTCGCCGTCATGAATAGAATACTTTCCCTCTATAGAACAGGAAATTAAAAAAGTAGCGAATCAGTCGTTTTCTAAAGTTGAGCGTATTTTACATACAAATGAATGTAGTAAAATGTCAACGTTTTTGAACTTTTAAAAATTATTCATATTTAATATCTCATATATATATAATATCAAATCTGTCAACATTGAATAAAAACTATTTCGTTTCAAGAGAACTAAAAAATAATTTCCTTCTCATACGAATAGATTCCGCGATATACCATATATATTTCTGATTGCATTGAGATACTTATTTTGCAACTTTATAAAAAATTATGTGTTATATCTGTGTTTATATGCTGTGAATTACACTCCATAACTATGTTTGAAATAATAAAACGGTAATATAGGTCTGCTATATCGAATTTTATGGGTAAATGCGGAAATAGTATGAGTTAAGAGGTGCAATAAAGTAGTTATTATACGATGTAGCAACCGTACATCGTACGGATTGAATTTATGGGAAAAAACAAGGAAGCTTTTTCCAGGTACCAATGAAAAAAAGGATCACGTGTCTTGCGATATTTTTATATTTGTAGCATGCAATGGGATTTGGTCATCAAAAAATAGGTGAAGGTGGGAGGAAGGTAACTTTTTAAACCCATATAATATATGAATTTAATCAAAACCGACGAATATAACTTTAGCTATAAATTTTACAATATAGGGTTTTCTGCGTATTCATTAATTACTTTTTCAACGTGGATCGATATTAAGAATTTTAATTAAAATACGTCGAAGATTTTTGCGTTGCCTGATATTTCCTCGTGAATCCAAATTTTTATGAAAATCATATAAAAGCTATGTTGTGTCGACTTCGGCGAAAATTTCCTGAGTCATATAAAGTGGTTTTCATAAAATACGTCACGTTAATTTTCGGTATTTCAAACTCTTCCCTTTTCCCTTCATCAAGCTTTTCCAATTTTTTGTATTGAGTACCGCCGACATGCTATCGTAGGCCTTCCCTTCCCCCAAAGTGTGACGTATTTTATTGAAAGCCCCTAAAGATATCAGAAAATTTTTTTAAATTTTTATTTTCGGAAAAAAAATTTGGTCTAAAACTAAAAAAACCAAAAATTTTTTCTTGAAGAGGGCTTTTTTTTAAATAAATGTTCTAAAAAGGAAAAATAATATTTTTTTGGGTACTGGGTATCAGAAATAAAAGCAAGATAAATATTTTTTTATTTTATTTTTTTTATTAGGCTTTTATCTCGCTTAATTTTCCGTCATGTTACATTTTTTTTAAATAAAAGCTTTTTCTCAATTTTTAATTTTTTTATAAGAGGATAATTACTTGTTTTTGGTCATTTGCATTTTATTAATATGACTAAAAATATAAAATGAAGTGTTTCTTTCGACACGCTTATATATACGTTTTAGTCTTCGAATATCCTTGCCTTTAAGATTGACGGAATTTTTGACTCTAGAATCGGATTCAGGGAATTTTTGACTCTAGAATCGGATTCAGGGATGAGAGTTTTTTTTTTTTTTTTTTTTTTACAAATAATGATAATCACGTTTTTGAGTAAAGTGATAATCACGTTATCCTAACATGACGTTCCCTTATCCTTACAGAGTTCTTAAGGTCAGAATCAAATTCAGTAACACTAAAAACTCCAGATGAGATTTTTTCCGGGCAATTTGAGGAAAGGATGATCGATCACGGTGTCCTTTCAGGACTTCCGTTATCCCTACAGGACCTTCCGTTATCCTTACAGACTTCTTGATGTCAGATTCGAATTCAGCGGCCCCAAAAACCCCCGGATGAGGTTTTTTTTCGGAAAACTTTAGGAAAAGTGTAATTACGTTATCCTTACAAGACCTTCCCTTATTCTTACAATGACAAAGTAGTGAAAATATTGTATTGTCATCGCAGTTCCGTGTGTGTGCAAAATCATTCGGATGAGGGGAAGTCGCTCAAAATTAGATTACAAGATTTGACCCTGACAGACAAACAGACAGACAGATAGGAAGGCAAGCTAAATAAAACATTTTAAAAATCAAGAGTATTTTTATTTATAAGTATAATTAAATTTCAACAAAAATCATATGATAAGGATTTAATTCAACCTTAGTTACTCCACCTCAATTTATGTATATTTTTCCCTGTTCTAAAAAAGTCGATTATAACTACCTAGCAACCTTATAGCGACTTGACAAATATTCCAAATAAGAGATATCATAATACCAACTTCACCTTGACAAATTGTAGCAATACTTGCACTTTATGATTGAAAATTGCTCTTTAGGTTCAAATTGATGGAAAGATACGCATTTTGCGACATACTTTATCATCATTGAAACCGAGAAGACTGTTGACAGGTTGACATATTTGTATCAACGAACAAAGCATATGATAACAATTTCAGTAGATTAATGTTTCATTATTTTGTCAATTATCTTGTAGCATATAAAGTTAATCTGCTAAATTGTACCTTATTGTTACATCGGCATACTTAAACCGAAACCTGAACTCGGCGAGTTGATTATAATCCTTTAAAGGCAAAAAATATACATTGTGATCACCAGGCTATTTTATTATAGGCTTAAATCTAATGTATAACGAAATTGTTGGATATTTGATTGATTTTTTAACCCTTAAGTCGGTGTTTAAGCCAGCCCTCTCTTGAAAAAATCGTGTTTCGTGGCCGAAGCGATTACTTACTTTTGGAAAAAAGTTTTAATTAAAAAATGTATTAAAAAGGAAAAAAAATTTTTTTGGTAGCTGCGTATTAGAAACAAAAGCGATATAAATATTGATTTTATTTTATTTTTTATGTTTATTTTATTTTATTGGTACTTCTTCCAAAACGAAACTGGCATTGCCAAAAGCGTCAACGGCTAGCGCTACAGATCGATGATAAGTAACTTCTGGTGGCCTAAACTGGATAATATGGATACCGACAACAAGTGGTTCCAACCAGACGGCGCTACATGCCACACAGCGCATGCCATGATGGACATTCTGCACGGGCGATTTGAGGGCATGGTTATCTCGCGCGGCGGCCGGCGAGGTGAACTGTCCGCCGAGGTGGTGCAATTTAACGCTTAAATTCTTCCTTTGAGCCTTTCTTAAATCGCAGGTGTATGCGAATAACCTGCAAACAATTGATGCCCTCAAAGCTAACATAACGAACGACATCCAGTAGCAAAAACATATCTCTACTTTCTAGATATACTCACTGACTTTTTGACTCCAGAGTCGGATTAAGCGACCCAAAAACCCCCAGATGAGATTTTTCCTCGAAAATTTGAGAAAAGGATTTCCATGTTATCCTTCCAGGCCGGCTCACGTGAATTAACGTATAGTGAATTAACGTACAGAAGAAAATGAATTAACATATAGATACGTTAATTCATTTTTATCTATATTTTAGTTCATTTTTAGTCTACACTTTAATTCGGGCCACCTTCCAGGCCTTTCGTTATCCTAAACGTGCCGCTCGACATGAGAGTAAATGCCAAGCAGCTACTCGCAAATGGACACCTCTCTGAGAGTCGCTCGCAGAAACTCGCAAAAACTCGCGAGCTAGTTTCTGCGAGCTGTCAAAAGTGATTCTACTCTCTAGTCGACAAGCACCCACTGAACTCTCGGGGAGTTGCTCGCCAGATACGAACGGCGTTTGAATTTCGCTACTAGCTCTCGAGAATTCGCCAAAGCAAGATGTCAAAAAAATCAAGATATTGGTCTTGAAAGAGAAAAATCGCCGAAATTAACTCTCAAATGGACAACCTCCTGCGAGCAACTCTCGAGAGTTTTTGAGAGTTACTCGCATGTTTACTCTCATGTGGAGCGGCAACATAACAAAAACGAAGTAGTGAAAATATTCAGGGTATTCACAGTCGTCTTTTAAATTGCGGGTAAATTTACCGCTCGGTAATTCAGTCAAATTTAACAGATTTTTACCGAGACGGTAACTTGGTTCATGTAAAAATGAATTACCGGATTCGGTAATTGTAGACATGCCTTGAGTCGTGTTTTCCGGCCCGGTTATTCGGTATCAAGAATCAACCGCGGGTGGCGCTAGTAATGTTTTTAGTTGTCAAACTTTCTCGCTGGTTTTTTTGTTAATCTCACCGGACTGATGCAAATTTTTTCAATTTTGATAGCCGTTGCCACAATAGAAATTCAAAAGAATAGATCAAACATGGATTTAAAGGTATGTGACATATTTTACAATTAAATTCGCAGTTCATGCTTTGGTCACGTATCAAATAAAAGCGCTGTTCTCAAATCTGTGCTGTGGGATGTTCACAGCAGAATATTTTCAGTCTTTTAATATTACCGAAAATACCGAATACCGAAAATTAAAAGAGGATTGTAAATACCCTCATGGTGTTGTCATTGGAGTTACGTATGAGTCCAAATTTTAAGTCAATCGTATGGAAATTATTAGATTACAAGATTTGACCCAGACAGACAAACAAACAAACAGACGGACAAAAAAGCAAAGCTAAATAAGAGCTTTTAAAAAAGAATTTGTTGTGTCCTTTATTTTTGATCAGTATCCTGTATTTGAATTGTAGTTGTACTGCAAGTTCGCTTTTTTGAGTTTAGTTTAACATTCTACCAGGGAGGGAGACCAAATTCAAATTTATCGAGAGCACCGTGCAACCTCAACCCGCTCCTGCACATAATTATTTTGTCTGAAATCAAGATTCACACTCTTTGAATCCAATATTTTCACTGAAAACAATCCTCATTTACAGTTCGCACATAAGGTATAAGAAAGTAATAAAAACATCCTATTTAATTGGGATTTCGATTTTCTAATAGTACGTGTTTTCTTTTGTCTCTGTATTGAATTCACCTATATTGAGAACGATTGGTATATTGTTTTGGTCTGTCAAGGCGATACGATATGCACAGCAATTAAGTTTAAGTAGATATTGGATTTATATTTGTCACGTTTCACTGATTTTGCACTATTGTTTCACTATTCGAAATGCACTCAATTTTCAAATCCATTCGATGTTCTTATCTATTCGATTTGTATCTACATCGATGAAACGATTTCGATCATATAGTATATCGAATTAGAAATGTTGATTAAATGCGAAACTTTCATTTCAATGTGTGGGCGATGGGAAAATTAACTACGGTATGTTTGAAAATCCTAAACGATTTATGCAATCAATCACAAAAGATTTTCATATCATTTTCCGAGGGCTGTTAACCATTAATATCAATCTAATGGAAATTATCTTATTCTCTACATTAAATCGTTTAACGACCGTAAAACATTTACAACATTTTCTTTTTCAAACTTAAAGTGCTCAACATTTTGTGGTGAAATTAATTTATTTCTTATGGGCTATGGAAAATCCACAGTTGTTTCAATAGAAGTTTTCGAAGAGTTTTATTAATTAAATGTATTTTTGAAATGTGTTATAAACACTTTCATATCATTTTTGAAAAATTTCTAAAAGCAAAAGGATAAATTAATTAGATTGAATGAAAAAAGGGAAAAAAAACACTAATCCAAAAAATTCTAAAATCCTAAATCCAACGCTAACGAAACTTTTGAGACGAAAATCCCATTCAAATAGCTACTTAGGGCTATTCTACGATATTAAGACATAATTCACAACTATTTAATTAAATTTCAAGGATATTTCGTTAATGTAAACAAGAAAAAGGGAAATAACCCTTTTAATTTTATTTTTCTAAGAGTAAACATTAAAATTATGACTTTCATAGGCGTCGGCGATACAACTTTTAAGGTGATTTGATTATGTCTCATCAATCATTTTAACGGCTGTTATCCCATTAAAAGTGTTTGTAAAACGTTTTTTTCGCCGTTGAACGGATCCGAAGTCGGTTATATGGAAAAATTTACCAACATAAAAGTCATGCGACCAACATTCAACTGTATGTTGGGCCCACGAACATGATTCATTTATTCATCCATAATTTTAAATTAGGGTCACACTGGCATTAGCCCCAAAAGCCCTTTTTCAACTACATGGCTTTTGTTTTTTTTTCATCTTTTTTTTTTTGATTTTATACCCTCAGTGATGAAATTATATGTCTATGTTTTTTGCTAAATTTTTTCTATGGTTTGTCAGGTTCCGTACTCGATTTTGGAACGGAAAAGTACGTTAAAAACCCTCTGATTTGTAAATCATTGTCCTTAAATATAAATATTTACTTTAATTTGAAAAAAATTGCCAACAATGCAGAAGTTTTGGCAAAGTCACAAGAAATTGAGTTTTTTTGAGGGGAGGGGGCAAAATAGAAATTTCCAACTGGATTTCGATGTAAGGTAAAGATATCTGAAATCATATTTTAGACACTTTTTGGCTAAATAGGTTTTTCGAAATGTCGTAGTGTTTTCGAGGATATCGGGAAAAATATTTCCTACTGTATTGAGGGAGAGCGAGTTTTCTGACATTAGAAATATTGTTTGTCTTAATACAGATCTAAGTCATTGTTTTGAACAATATTGTAAAAAAAAATTATTATGTATGGTGGAGAGTAAATCAGACTAACGATTGCGAAAACGATTGAGCTTCCTCGACCAATGAGATCAAAGCTTTCATTTTCCTGTCGTTGAAAGCTTTGATCTCATTGGCCAAGAGGCTTCAATCGTAATCGCAATCGCAATAGCAATCGTAATCGCAATCGTTAGTCTGAATTAGGCTTAACGATTGCGATTACGATTGCGATTACGATTGCGATTACGATTGCGATTGCGATTACGATTGCGATTACGATTACGATTGAGGCATCTCGACTAATGAAATCAAAGCTTTCAATGATAAAGATATGAAACTTTGATCTCATTGGTCGAGGAAGATCAGTCGTAACTGTAATCGTAATCGCAATCGTTAGTTTGAATTGGGCTTTACACGATGAGATTTCTCTAAAGACATGCTTGAAGATATTGACGTCGTGAGTCCGATCTCAACGTGTTCGTTGGCTCGACCGACAAGTACGCCGACTTGTTGATGACAATAACAACGTTTTGATTTTTGGTGGGCGTTGCTTACGGTACGACGATATTTCTCACCGCGTAAAGCGATTTTGGCGTATATTTCGTTAGGGTACGTCCATGGTAGTCATAAAACCAGCTTCTCGCTTTATCGCTTTCCAGCCGCCGGTTTACGCTAGATAAAAATTAACCCGAGTATGATTTGTCGAGTCCATAGTGAACCAGCTTCTCGCTTTCATAAGAATCAGATGGCATTTACCAGCTTTTACCGAAATCAATTTTTAATTCTTGTTAACGCCGGTAACCAACTACAAGCCTGTTTTTACAGTTGTTGACGTGAAAGTGCCAGCGTATCTGCAGTACAGGCGCGAGATTCACTATGACCATCATCTGCTAGAATCACGCTGGTTATATGTACCGGCATAAATCTCGCCGTAAAGTTGGTGCGCGAGAAAGCGGAAAGCTGGTTCACTATGGACGTACCCTTATACTTGAAGCTGATTTCAGCGAGTCAACATCAAACATGGTGCGCAAGTTTTGTGTTGTGAATAACTAATTTAATAAAAAGTTTGGCGTAATTTCCTAATAACGAATTTTGGAAGGAATTCATCAATATCTATATAAACAAACATCCATTCTCAAAATTTTTTTAAAACCCTCAAGTGAAGTGTTTTCCAATTCTCTCACTCAGTAAATGAAGTTCCGGCCAACAGTTTTTGAGTTTTTTGGTAACAAATAAGCCAAAATTTTGATTTTGATGCCAAACTTTGTAGAATCACACGAAAAATGCAGACAAAATTCAAGTAATTGTTTTTCAATAAACTCAATTGGCCTTAACAATGAATATTTATCAAGTCGAGTCTACGTAGTCTTAAAACTAGCGAATTCTAGTAGTAGACTTTAATGACCCTTACCAATGAGCTGCTATTAACTCACTAGTAACAATTTAATCATAGAGTAAAATAATTTTTTATACTCAATATTTTAAACTCAATATTTTCAATAGATTATTTTTAATCGAATTTTATATTAAAATTTTCTTAAAATTCCGCTTCTGCCCACCGGCCGACTAGTAGTTTTTCTCCACTACATCAGTTAGGGTATTAAAGTCTTTTATTTCGCCAATTGTAACTTCACTTATGTTTTGCTCACCCGTTTTTTTTTATTTTTCTCGGTGTTTAGTAATTTATGGTCCTAGGTTCAAATTAAAATGTTTTGAGCTAAAATAAAATTCTTTTCTGGGCAAGAAAGCCTTCGTGATAGTAAATTGTTCTGAGATATCCTTCTATAGTGGTAGACAGTTATACGGTTTTCACTCACACTAAAACTTCTTAGTCCTTGCTAGTTAAAATTAAAGAATTAAACAAAAGTTCCCCATTTGGAATAAATTCATTTATTGTTTTTTTTCCCTTCGTCGACTGAGTTTATTTCGAATCCCGCACAACATTTTCATTTTATCTACAACCAGAATTTTGTACACTTAGAAATAACAAGTAAAACTCATTGATATGCGTTCGGCGTAATTGGTTTCCTGCAGGGAAATTTAGCTTATGCTAGGCGCGCGTTTACCTGCGTAAGGAAAAGTAAAAATATGTTAATCTGAGGCGGGAGATATTCAAAAGTTAAACCTGCAGCAAGTAAATTAGGGCGTAATGAGTTGCAAGGGTTGACCTTAGATACGTATTTCGAGGATATATTGTCATATAATGGATAACTTCGTTTGCCTGCTACAGACCAAAGTTAACTTGCTAAAAAGTTGACTTGGATCAGCTTTGTTATTTTTCTGAGTGTAGTCCTTCGACGTTGATTCGCCATGTCAGTCCAAAAATATACTCACTTAAGTAAAAGGAGCCAAAAAAACCACTATTCAGCATTTAGCTATGCCAAGTATTGACAAACACCAGCAGAAAAAATAGACTTAAAATGAGAGGAATTTTTACAAGCACAACTCCATACCCGAAGCCCAAGTACTTTATCCCAGAATTAGTGTCTATATATAAAAACCAAAACAATTCTATTGTTGGACTTGAGAGTAAAGTGAAATACGAGAAACGCAAAATTCTTTATTTCAACCATTAATTTCGTCCTTTAACCTTCAATTTAAATGTTTTGGCTAATTGTATTAGTGGACCTTGTAGTATTGTCGCAGTTTTCTCAATTTAAATTGAAAAGTTTAAGTAAAACGAATTACTGTTCGTAATTTTGTTTTTTGAAATAGACTCAACTATTTCGAGTAGTTTTACTTTTTCGATTCTTTAATTGAATTTAGTGAAATTAGTTAAAATTGTGTTTAGTTTTTTAAATACTGTGTAAATAATGCGAGTTTAAGTTAAAATTCTATTTTATTTCTCGAACTTTTGATTCCTTAACTTAAATATTGTCAAAAACTATACTGAGTTTGTGAAAATTTATTTACATACTAGAATAAAGCTCGTCATATGACGGGTGACTGCAATCTTGGTAGGAATTCCTTAAGGTCACAGGCGACTGTCGATACGACCGGCTTTTCAAGTTCATCGTTTACGTTTTTATTTGATTTTTTATCTGTAAAATAACTACAGTGTCTATTTGCAATTCACGTCATCTTTCTAAACCAGCTTTTCAACCAAAGTAGTGAAAGTCATGGTTTAAAAATTTCTTGAAAACGTAAAATTTTTTTTATGTACTCTAGTTCCCAGCTAATGTTGACTAGCAGCTAGCAACCAGCTTAAAGGTGCCGCTCCACATGAGAGTAAATACGCGAGTAACTCTCAAAAACTCTCGAGATTTACTTGTAGAAGCAAAGAATAAGTATCTGAAGAAGCGAAAGAAACCGAAATTCTCATAACCCACGTTAGAGTGAGCATATGCGATATAGAAAAAAACGTTTTAAATGTGCAGGCAAAAGGTAAGTCTCTTTCTGTCATGCACACTTAAATGGTCTCTGCAAAAAAACAAAAAATCATGGAGTTTATGCAATGTGAGAGGGTGATCCAAATGACCGAATATTTTGAGATAAAAATTCGAAAATCACATTTTTTTTTTACATAAAAACTGTATTTAGTAACCGAACTATAAGCAAAGAAGGTCCACGAGTCATTTTTAAATGAAATTTTTGTTAAAAAGCTGCGTTAAGCTGTTTTTTTTTTCTTAAATTGCTGTGACATAAACAGCAGCTTATTGGCTCACCTTAACACGAAATTTTCTCTCATCACAAACACAAACATAATGCGGCTGGCCCCATTTGTTTACATTTTGTTGAGGCATTGAACAAATCATTTTTCGTATTTTTCACTGAGCCAAAATAGGTTTCCCCACTGAATAATAATGGCACGAATAAAATTTTTGAAATGCATTGTCACCGAATTTTTATTTGTCACCGAATGTTTCAAGAAAAACCCAGAAAGAAAATTTTTCAGGCTTCCGATACCGATGGAAAGGTAAATTTTTTGGTTTTCTTCTAAAATTTCCAATAAAAAAACAACACTTGGCGAAAAAAACAACACTTACATCAAATTGAAATACGTCGCAACGTGAAATCACAATTTTATGTTTTGGAATCGACATATTTACCGATAAAATTTACTAAGTTTCCGCGACACTGGAGTTTGTTTTGAACTGTCAAAGCGGTATTTGAGTAGTATTGCCAGCTGTTTTCTTTTGTAGTTGAAATTAAGCGCGACAATTTAAAAGACAATTCCTTACTATTGTGCTTTATTTTAAATACATGAAATTGGATAATTTCGGTTTCTAAAATATAATCCGTATCTCATTTAAAGTTACTTAAAAGTATTTCATGTGTCAAATTGACACAATACCAGAAAATCCCATATTTTTAGTGTTAATTGTAACAAAATTAAGTTTTCTCGATTGATCATTATTTTTTTTATTGAGAGAAGCAAAAAAAAAATAATTTGTTCTTATTAATAACATACAAAATTACATAAAAAAGGAATCAAGAAAATTGAATGTTGGTTCCACATTCTTCACAATTTGTGAAACGGTCAGATGGACAAGTAGATTTTACACACATATCACATCGTACACTGTGGACATTGGAATTAGGTTTTTTTTTTTGAAACAATGGCCAATTGTATTTCTGTTGATACCATTTCAATTCAAATAAAAAAATGTGCATGAAACATCTTGTTGGCGCAGCGTAATGTTTAAGTTTTTACCATTGTGTCAATTTGACACATGAACTACAGATTAAGGGAATTTTTTGTACAGCGACCATGTGACACCTAACGGTAAAGCCAATTAGAAAAATTAAAAATTCGTATACGATTTTTACCTTGCGATCTCAGATCAATTTAATAAAAAAAACAAAGAAATAAGTGGATTTGAATTCGAAAATTGTGTCAAATTGACACAAAATACGGATTAGGGTTAAAATAAATCCTTCAATTTATCTTAGGGAAAAAATTTGGCTAACTTCGATAAATCGGCAAGATTTGATAAACATAAAAGGCACTAGCATTGATCGTGTTTGCCAACTTCATTTCCACGAAAGAATGTTTTGTTCCGTCTTCGGAAAAATGCTTGTCCTGTGGTTTCATTGTCTACTACTGACATTTAAGATATCCAAATAACACATTTTGTTTTAAATTATTGAATTCTGAAATGTGCGATTTTTCTAAAAATTGAGTAAGAGCTTCATAGAACTATAAACTAATTCATTTAATAAACATATTGTTGAAACTTGTTATAAAACTAAAAGCCAAGCAATAGATTTTTATTAAATTAGTTATGGTTGCTGCATGAAGAAGTGAGAATTTAGCTGAAGGTGGTGTGGAAAATCACATATTAATTTATGCCTTGGTTAGATTATTTAAATTTTTTTAGCATGAATTTAGATTCAATATTTTTTAAATTTATAATTTGCCAAATGTTCATCTGGCAACCCCCCATATGATAATTCTCTCAATTCCGACATCTTGTCTCACATACACATTGAATTTCGTGTTCTTATGCAGACAAGACGACAGCTATAGGTTTATCGGACGGACTCTCCACTCATCAAAAAATTTTGTCCTTTCTTTCGCTTCTTCAGATACCTATTCTTTGGTAGAAGGTTGTCCATTTGAGAGTTAATTTTGGCGATTTTGCTCTTTTCAAGACCAATATCTTGATTATTTTGACATCTTGCTTTGGCGAGTTTTCGAGAGCTACTAGAGAAATTCAAACGCCGTTCGTATCTGGCGAGCAACTCTCCGAGAGTTCAGTGGGTGCGTGTCGACTAGAGAGTAGAATCACTTTTGACAGCTCGCAGAAACTAGCTCGCGAGTTTCTGCGAGCGACTCTCAGAGACGTGTCCATTTGCGAGTAGCTGCTATCGAGAGGTTCTCGCCGGCATTTACTCTCATGTGGAGCGGCACCTTAATGTCAAACGGACATTAAGTAAAAATTATCTCTAATTTGTTTTAACATTTTATTTTTTGGACATAAGAAATTCAAATAGTGACCACCATAGATATTTAATGAAAGGATTAAAAATATCCTGTCGGCCATTGCAAAAATAAATCAAGACATGGTCAAACTGTTGATTTATGCTATGCGAAGCTTTTCAACAAACAATAATCCATAAAGTATACTTTGGTATTCGAGAAATTTATCAGATCAAAATCTGTGTAATTTTTAATCATTCCATTAAATCGCTGCTTCGTTTTATTTTGTTTTCACTTTGTTTTGTTAGGAAGAATATCCATCTAAGTATTTTGTAATAAATAATTAATAAACAAGTTTTAGAAGCTTAATCTTAAGACTAACAGACAGTTGCAAGTTTTTAATTTTCATGCTGAAACTTGATGGAAATTTTCAGGATTAAGAGATAAAGTTTTACACATAAAGCATAAAATAAACATTTCCAATTGTTAGGCATTAGCAAAACAAAAAAAAATCTATTTTCAACCTAAACGCAATATTAGGGTTGCCATCCGTCCGCTTTTATCCGGAGAGGGTTTTTTAATGCATCCGGAGTTTTTATACGAGTCCGGCAATTTAAGTCTGTTAAGAAGTTTACTTCATAGAAAACCTTGCCAAAGGCAAAATATGGCTTTAGTCCTTTCTTGCAAGTGTGAGACGTTCAATTTAGGGGCATATTTGAAGTGGGAATGCCAGAAAATTTTGTCTTTAGCGCAATTCTTCAAATGATTTTAAAGCTGGAAATAGACGCTGCAATGGTCGGTACAATCATCGGTACAAAGCGATAATTGTATAGTGTATGCGCATAAAATGACGGTTGGGCCTGATATCGCACGGTCGTACGTCGCTGAGCCAAAACCTGCAGTCGCATGCGGCAGATTGTATCGTTTGTGGTGTGCTATGCGACCGTCGATACGATATTATTTCACAATTGTGCTGTGTTGTCCGAGAGATATTTGCTAGTAAAAACTGATTATTCGATCAAAATCGCAAGTAAATCATATCGTGTCTGTGCTGTATACAACCGCCAGCCCGATATCGGTCCAACACAAGTCGATACGACCATCGCAGCGTCTATTTCTACCTTTACATTGGTGCTTGTTGTTCATTAACACGTTGACTGCCGAACCAATTTTGCAAATATTTAAAGGAAATGCTAATACATGTAGATATGTAGAAAGTATGTATGTATGAATACTATTTTGTGTTTAACCATTGAATCATTTTTCTGATTCATGGTTTTTACTCGATCTTTCTAGTATTGAATAGCATTTTCATTAATTCATCTTTTATAAACAATTAGCAAAAAAATCTGGATAACGGCTTGAGATACACAGTTCTAGTGAAAGGCAAAAATGTAGGAAATTTTATTGTCTTTAACTTTTGTGATACACCAGACTACTGGAAAAGTTGTATTCTGGGATTAAATCGCGAAACATGACATTAGAATTGTCAAAAAGCAGACGATTTTGATTACTTCCGGCTAATGAGTTTTCACCAAAGAGGATCGTCCCATTCCAGAAGTAAACATCCCTGTAAAATTTCATGGCTCTAGCTCCAGTAGTTTTTGAGAAATCTTGTACACATACTGACAGAAGAAAGATATCTTTGTAATAATGCTCCAATCTTCATTAATTTTTTATTAACACTCTAACTGCCATGTCAGTCAAAAAGACCTGACATCTAATTTTACACAATGGCCACAATGAAAATTATTAAAGTGTTCGCTGCAACCGCAACGATTTTTTGTAGTTGCACACATTTTATGGTAATAAAATAACATTTAGGTATAATTTTGTTTCAATTTTTTTTTCTCTTAATGCCTTTTTGACTGACAAATAAATATTCGAAAAGGGCTTAAAACTGTCGTGGCAGTTAGAGTGTTAAATGTATAACATATTTTGCTTTAAAAAATTGTTTCATAGTCACACCAATGAGAGAGAAAAAAACAAATAACAACATATGTCTCTCACTTGCGTTATTTTACAACAATAAAGTAAATGATTTGATCCTGCCTTTGTACAGGTGATTTATGTGTATATTTCAAGCGAGTCACCAATCATGTATTCCGACGCGTCTCTGTCTTTTGACTTCGACGCAGCTTCTAACTCTTGAATTCGCCATACCTGCAGCTTGAACTTTCGCGGAATCGTCACTATGAATCGAAACGTGATTCTGGCTGTCACTCCAGGAAATTTGAAGCTGCTGATATGGCGAAGTCAAGAGTTAAAAGCTGCGTCGAAGTCGAAAGACAGAGACGCGTCGGAATACATGATTGGTGCCCAGGGCTTTTCGCTCACGAGTCCTTGTTTTCAAAAATTTGTGATGGCAACCCTTCATTATATAGAGCCAAAATCATAAGTAATTTACTATATGCCCATCAAGATTTCAAAAACTCCATTTCTAAGATGTGTTCCAAATTTTCTTTCAATTAATATGACGGCGACATTACATATTTTGACATATCCAAAATGAATTTTTTTTTTGATTAAATTGAAACTGAAGCTACTCAGTGTGAATGCAAGCAAACAATTTCTTTCAATCAAGGATTCTGAGTGTTAGGAGCAAATATTAATTGATGTTGATGTAGTATGTATGTCTGTAATCGAATATAATATTAACATTGGGGGTATATAATTAATGACTTGAATCATGTTGGTGGCAGGCAATAAATCTTCGTTACAACACATACTAAAAAATTTACCATGGAATATTTTCTCATAAAAGTAGTAGCGCGTCTTAATCAAAATGGTTAATTCTTTGACATCAATTTGTGTTTGTAAATTTATATTAGAAAAGATTCACACATTAAATTAGCGCGATTATGGATGTATTCAACGAAATTGTGATTTTTTACTATTCTGTTGATGTGAGTGTGTGAATTTATGAGGTCCTGATTTTTGGTTTTGTCAAGTTGTTATCAGGAAAAATTCATGTTTATTTCATTTTTATTCTTTTGAGGATAAAATGTGCTCGGATTGTGAAAAACTACACAGGATTGTGGAATAAAATTTTACTATATACGACCATCATTGACACACTGGCATTGGCACTGGATACAAAAACAACGCTAAAACATAAAAACTAAATGTTATAAAGAGGAAAGAAATAAATATGCTGTGTTAACCCTTAACCACAGACTATCGTAATTTCAACGGCTATAAAACTTTTTATTTCCACAATCTTTCACAGTCTCCACCTATTTTAGTACCGACCTCTGCTAAACAAAGATTATGGTGTATACATAACGGTGACCATATTTATTTTGGGTCAATACGGGACAAGATTAGGTGAGTTGGTGGGTGAGGGTAAGGGAGGGGGGGGGGGGGGGGTGAAGGGAGAGGGGTTGGGGGTCAAACATCCAAATAAGAAGTTTTATATAGAAAATAAAATTTTATTTGGCTAAAAACTAAAAAAAAACAATTAAGAAATGTGTGCCGCAGGCGAAATATTTTAAACAGAATGCGGCGCAGTGATTTGGATCAAGATCTATACCGTCCCAAGCGAAAATAAATTCCTAATACCTGGCGCGGTTTAAGTCTCATAATTAATTCCTGGCGCGGCTTAAATCCCATAATGAATCGCAATGGAAATTGTAAAAATACCAAATGACCCGCAGACACATTGACATACCAGGTGTGTCGGTAAGCCTTTTCCGGTTTTTCTAACAGATGTCGCTAGCCATAAGTATGCAGTGTTATGACTTGTGACATATGTCATTTTATCCTACTGACATTAATCTTCAAAACTACACAAGTTACGTTCCGTCAAAATAACAACGTCATAGCGTTAAAGCTGTTTGAAAATGTCAAGTTTTGTGCCTGAAAACGTGCATTCGCGGCACGCATTACTTTTTTTCTTTAATCAAAAGAAAAGGACGCTGAAAGCCATCGTTTGCTGGTAGAGACTTACGGTGATCATTCCCCAACCATAAAAACATATGAAACGTGGTTTCGACAATTCAAAAGTGGTGATTTCAACATCCAGGACAAAAAACGTGTCTGGTGGGCCCAGATTGGTGTCGTATATTATGAACTGTTGAAACCTGGAGAAACAGTTAATACTGATCGCTACCGACAACAAATGATCAATTTAAACCATGAATTGATCAAAAAACGTCCGCAATACGCTGAAAGATATGGTAAGGTGATTTTGCAGCATGGCAACGCGCCGTCTCAAATAGCAAAATCAGTCAAAGAAGTGTTCAAATCACTTGGATGCGAAGTATTACCGCACCCACTGTACTCTCCAGACCTGGCTCCATCTGACTACTATCTTTTTGCATCGATGGGGCACGCGCTTGCAGAGCAGCACTTCGCCGATTTCGAAGAAGTGAAAAAATGTCTCGATGAGTGGTTTAGCTCGAAGGAGAAACAGTTCTTTTGGGATGGCATACATAAATTGCCTGGGAGATGGGCAAAATGTGTAAAATCAAATGGACAATACTTTGAACAAATAAATTTTGACTATCCATTGTAAATAACACGTTTTCGTTAGCGAAAAAACCGGAAAAGACTTACCGACACACCTGGTACATACACTGAGGGAAAATTGTCATTAGATTCAACGAAAAAGCTGTTGAATCAAATACTGTTTTTTGCTAAATTTGCGCCAACAGTTTTTGTATTTGATTTAAATGAAAAATGTTTAAATCAAATGACTCTTGTTTTTTTTTCAGAGAAGGCAGTGTGGTGCCACAACAAAGTAACCTCTCTTCGTGTTTATTATCTCTTTTCTTTATTATTAGTGTATGTTGAAGGAGCGTATTTATGTTTATCTGTGGTAGCACTTATTATTCATTTCAAGGTGTAAATGCTTTATTTTATGTTCTATTGAAAATATAACATAAAATTACTGAAATTTGATTATACTTAAATCAAAAACTTCAAGAAAATGCATTTTCTTGACGATGATATTATTAATACTTCGAATAAACATACTCTCCTAGCCATATTTTGCAAGAAAATGCATTTTTAAAAGAAAAAACCTGAAAAGATGGGCAAAAAAAAAACTTCATAAGTCAAATTAATTCCCCAAAAACTATTTTTTTTTTTAAATTAAGAAAAAGATTTTAATATCGTATTCAAAATTGGCAAAATTATCAAAAAACCCATACTGCTGTCTTTGATATTATGCGTGCAAAAGCAAGGGAAATGTATTTGTGTGTGTGTCGCAAAAGACTATGATAATTTCCTCATGTCCGGTTTTCCATTCGCCATTGTTAATAGCCCCATTGTAATTAACGATACACTAAAAACTAATGCTCGCTTGTTTGTTTTGACTGCATGGCGTTAGAAAGCGCGCTCTGTCAGATAGTCAAATTAACTGATTGAGTTTTTGTTTTAAATACTTTTCATTTAAATAATTTTAGATGCATTTTAATCAAATACAAAACATAACCTTCACTTAAAATGAATGGTTTGGTATTTGTTTTTACTATTACAGTAGAATCCCGATAATTCGTACCCCAATAATTCGTATATCCCGCTAATTCGGATGAATTTGCTGGTCCCTAGAAAAAAATCCCGATTAATTCATACCCCGCTGATTCGAATATCCCGATACTTCGTATTTTTACGACGGTCCCTTGAAATACGAATTATCGGGATTCTACTGTATCTCTTTTAATTCAAATAAAAAAGATTTGATTGTTGACTATAAATGAAAAATAGTTAAATTAAATGACAACTAGATGCCCGATTTCCCTCATTGTATACCCTCTGTAGAAAATCGTCTCGTAAAAAATGTGTCGCAGGGGAAAAAGAAGTAATTTGCAGCAACCTTTATCTGAAGTACAATAATTCTTGTTTATTTAATGATCGTTTTTTTTTCTAACATTTTATTAACTATAACACCGAATTAAAAAAACCGGGACAGAAGTTTAGTTTCATGTCCAGCCATTCCGGGACATGTGGTCACCATATGTATACATATTGTAATGAAATAGTTGCTGAAATGGATGTTGCATACCGAGAGGGTGGACGACTATGAATGAATAATCGTAAAAATTACAGGTGGCCATCATAGAGAAAAGTGCTATAGGCGTTCAGGGGTTCACATCAGTACAATAAAACAACAAGGTCAAATAATCAGCCAATCGGTACTCAGAAAACATATTTAATCGTGTATCAAACGTTTAATTGGAATCCTCGGAAAAATCAATTTTACTAATTACTTTCATTATTTATTGTTGAAATCTATTACAAATAGATGGTTCGTCTAATGAAATTAACAACATTTGGTAAACATTAAATTAAACGTACTTAAAACTTTGAGAGTGAATTTGTGCCGATAAACACAAATCGTTTTAGTGGACTTGATGAAAATCTGCACGCTACTATGTTTAAAGCTTGCTCTGTAATTAATTTGTAATTAATGGTGTTGAATTTCTCTACTTATAGCCATATTTCGAAAAGTTTTATACTGTTGGTCAAGAAAACATGATCTACTGAAATTCAACAACTGGTTTTTAGTTCTCAAGGATATTAATAATTTCAGACAAGTACATAAACCAAAAGTATTTTGAATGTGGTTCGGTTTTGGTTCAACGGTGAATTGGATTTATTGTTTTGGTCTCTAGAATTCAACGAAAAAATATTTGATGTGAACAGTACATGACTTTCTTATACAAAATCTAAGCTCCTGCGTAATTTATATTATAACACGGCAAATAAAATATTAGCCACACGCACAGACAGAAAAATAGGACAGACACACGCACAGACAGACGGACAGACAGCTGGACAGATAGACAGACGAACAGATAGACGAACAGATAAACGAACAGATAGACGGACAGACAGACAGACGGACAGAGAGACAGACAGACAGACAGGCAGACAGACAGACAGATAGACAGACAGACAGACAGACAGACAGACAGACGGACAGACAGCTGGACAGACAGACAGACAGACGAACAGATAGACGAACAGATAGACATACAGACAGACGGACAGCCAGACAGACGGACAGACATGGACAGACAGATGGACAGATAGACGGACAAACATACGGACAGACAGCTGGACAGACAGACTGCTGGACAGACAGACAGACGAACAGATAGACGAACAGATAGACGGACAGACAGACAGACGGACAGACAGATGGACAGACAGATGGACAGACAGATGGACAGACAGACGGACGGACAAACAGACGTACAGATAGACGGACAGATAGACGGACAGACCGATGGACAGACAGATGGACAGACAGACGGACAGACAGACGGACAGACAGACGGACAGACATACGTACAGATAGACGGACAGATAGACCGACAGACATGCAAAATGGAAATCAAATTTTTTTATCGGTATACTAAAACTTATTAACACTGTAACTGCCACGACAGTTTTAAGCCTTTTTCGGATAGTTGTCAGTCAAAAAGGCACTAAGAGAAAAAAAAATTGAAACAAAATTATACCTTAAATGTTATTTTATTACCATAAAATGTGTGCAACTACAAAAAATCGTTGCGGTTGCAGCGAACACTTCAATAATTTTCATTGTGGCCGTTGTGTACAATTAGGTGTCAGGTGTTTTTGACTGACGTGGCAGTTAGAGTGTTAATATAGATTATAATAACTCAAGTGTTCCACTTAAATCTAACGTTGAATTTGATTTTTCCAACGAAATATAAATTCCACATTTTAACAAATCCATTTCCTCAACCGTGTGTCCCCCCCTATATTTATTTATTGTAATAACATATGAAGTTTCTTGTGACTTAATCTGCGATGTAGTCGCCATAAGTTTGGAAAAGTCTTGGAAATCTATAATCGATGTTATATGGATTTCCAAGTAAAAAAAGTATATTATCCTCATCCATTTGTAACGTTTTTTGTTCACTTCACTTGGTTCCAAAATCTTTATATATTAATGGAATAAAACGTTTTGGAAGAGTGAATTACTTCCAGTTTGTGGTGCTACTCTATCTTCTAGTTGAATGTGCAGATCCTGAAATATGTGCAGAATTTTACAATTTAAAAAGGACTTAAAGATTTAGGAAAATGCTATCTGCTATGAATGTTAAACAAAATGTTTCAGGATTTTTTTTTTTTTGCAATTCCGATTTGAGAGTATGTCAGCTCCGATTGATCTTAGAACAGACAGAAGTGAAAGGGTTAAACAAGAAAATCGTAAAAGGAATCTTTGTGTTGAGTTATTGAAATTCTTTTCCCATATTCCTTTGTCATGACGTGTTGCTTTTTTGTGCCATTGGGGTATTTTTTTTTGCAATTTTGAAACCCATGTCGGTTTATGTTTTTTTTAGGGACAGTGGTTTCCTAACAACTTGATCTATTATGACACATTTCTCCATATCTAAATTGCAGATATATTGGCAAGTCAGTTGAACCCACTTATGACGTCTGCTGTTGTGTAAAATTAGCATTTTTTTAAAAAGAAAAATAACAATGAATTTAAGAGGATATTCGTAAAATCAATATCATTGTTATGATTTTTGCTTTTTCACATTTTTCACGAAAAATTTTACGTGGGTGTGGGTGGATGTGTGTGTTATGTGTAGGATATATATGATCTTGGATGGAGTTTATTGTCTAGATTTTAAGAATATGATTCTTAAAAAATGATTGACAAAAGGAAAACGGATATACGGCACAATGGACAGACAACATATACTCATATTCACATGTGAATATATATTCTTTTGCGTATAAAAGGATGCTGACCGATCCTATTTCAATTCTGTTTGTCATTCGGTTGAAGCCTCTCCAAAAAAAATATTTAATACAATCGGTTTTCCACAAGTGAATACGTAGAGCTCTACACACCCTTTCAGTCTTTCTGTGAGGAGGAGAATGGGTGAACTAATAAGATAGAAACTATCAAGAAGCTGTCATTCAATATATCATTTTTTAAGAGTTCTTTTCTTCTATCATCTCCCACAAGATACGAATGATATACAATGTATGCAGTCCTGTCTTATCACAATCAGACCATATTCATTTTATGTGTACGTAACAAGGAATCTAAGGGAGAGTATACGATCTCTGATTATGCGGTACTATTGTCCTTCGTATTTCTTTCCATTGACCTTGTAATTTATATCTTATATATCTACAGTGTTTTTTTTATATATTATTTCGTTCTTAAATAAATGAATTATAAAATAAACCCAAGCTGCAAAATAAGTTTTAGGAGGAAAAGTTGTTTTACTTTAGAAGAGATGTAAATAAAGAGATTTTGCGATTTGAAAATAAAATTAGAACTAGCTTGAAGACTCAGGTTAAAGCTTTTGGTATGTTTTAGAAATACCACAAAAAAAATCCAGATATCACTTTTTAATAACATTGTCAAGAAAAATGTTAGAAACTTAAAATTTTGAGGCGATCAGCAACCTCAAAAATTCCCTACTGTCAATTTTACTGAAAAAAAAAGGAAAAGAGGTAATTGCGTTATCTTTCTAGGGCCTTTCGTTTCGAATTTTGAAATTACCGCATCAGATTCATGATCAGCGACTTCGAAAATCCTCGATGGAGATTTTTAGGCCTTCTAACTGCCCGAATTTATTGTAAAATCATTGTTCTAAAAGCAAACCTCTTATCCATTCCTCGTTTGGCGGTAGAATTTCGCCTACATTATGGAGGTAACATAATGTGAAAATTTCTGGTATCTTACTACAGAGATTTATCATATATTGATGACTGCTTCACAGTTTACGGCATCCATACACTCCTCGGCCTCATGCTGAAGTTATCTATTTATATGGGGTTTTCATGTGATAAAAATGTCAGTTAACGATGATCCCTCTAATGACGAAAACAGAAATGAAATTCCTTCAAGTATTCAAGAAATACCAAGGCAAAGAGAGGTGTAGGAGGTGGGGATCTAGGTGTTAGTGGGCGAGATCTTTTCCTACGAGTTGAACTCTCCAATTGTTAAAATTGGATCCAAAACTCTTCCGAATTGCAGGAGACAGCACGTGAGGGGATTTACAGGGAGAAGAGGTGGTAGATATTAGGACATAGTCAGAAATTTTTCCTACATGCTGACCTCTCTTATGATAAAACCGAATACGAATCCCATCAGCGGATCAAGATATTTTAGGAGTAAGGGTTTACACAGAAGGGGGAGTAGATATTTGTGAGCGAGAACTTCTCCTAATGGTTGACCTCTTTGTGCGGTATTACACTTAGCTTATTTAAGCCGGCAACTTTTGGGCTTAAATAAGCCAATGTGCATACATTTGGCTTAAATAACCCAATCTTGTTTGCATATGCTACACAAGTTTATATGTGTGTGTGTGAACTCAACATCAGTCGTGCTTCAGTTGCCAGACAATTAATATGGGAAAAACCATTGAAATTGCGGCTGCTTCATATACTTCCCAAGATCTTTACCTGCTGACGGTCAGAAAGAAAATTATTTCTCTCTGCTACTTTTCCCAAACCGGTTCACATGCTTTGCAAGTAAGCAGAAAGTTGTTGATAAGCCATATTCCGAGTGGCAACTTTTCCCTTCCATCTCCGCAGTCGTTTCTCCCGAAAATCGGCTTAAGTAAGTTGCCATGTGTAATACCGCGCTTGAATGATGAAAACCAGATTCGAATCCCTTTAGTGGTTCAAGAGATATCAGTGGAGGGGTACTAAAGGAGAGGGGACAGGCCAATCAAAAGTATCCTATCCTTTATTCTGTAAGTAACTCTACCTATGTACAAAGTTTCATCGAAATCGGTTGGGGCGTTTTGGCGTCATGCCGAAACAAACATACAGGCAGACAGACAAACATGAATTACAGTTTTATTATGTGTTGTATAGATATTAGATTGGCAACATAACCTATAGTTAGAGTGGCCATATTTATTTTGGGTCATTTCGGGCCAATAGGAACTGGGGGAAGGGGTGGATGTGGGAGGATGGCTGAAATGGAACACGAACGAAACAAAAAAATTATATGGAAACTATAACTTAATTTAGATGATAACCAATTAAAAAATGTGCGCCGCAGGCAAAATTTTTTAAACACAAAAACTACGCAGTGATTTAAATCAAGAGTCCCAAGCGACAATAAACTTAATTTTTACACTCTTTACGTTCTATAAATAATCGCACACCAATTTTATATGTACTACAATGATTATATTGTTTTATCTTTTAAAATTTTTTTAAATTTCGTTTGCAATTATTACAATAAATCAATATATTCGATAGCAATCTGAAACTGATTCCCCAAGAAACAATGGAAACATAATTTTCCAGCAAAAGCCTTCAAGTCTTAACCAAACATTTATTTCTTTTGAACGAGAAACATTTATGTAACAAATAACTTTGTTACAAATTCGATTACCTTTTATTGTTGCAATAATTTCAAACTTCGTGTAATATTACAGCAATTACAAACATTTGGAAATATCCAGCAAACATGGTAGAAAAAAGTCGTTTTTTTTGCAATCATGGCTATAAACTGTCACTTGGGAAAGTTATTTTATATTCCAGCATATATCATAAAATATTATGCGGACATGGTGACAATAGAATTGTAGTATAGCGAAATTTGTTGTAATGGTAACCGAACAGACGATACAACGGAAAACTTTAACCATTCAATTTTAACTTTAAGCCATTTTAATTCCTAAAGTACCATCCTTTTACAAGCCTTCAATTTTCGGTTCTACTTCTACCAGGACCTTTTTGTACTTGACGTGTATTTACATTTACATTATTTTGTCAGTTTAGCTTAAAACATATTTTGGTTGTGCTTCCTGAACGAAGTAAATTTTCGCATTTCGTGTAAATATTTGAATAAGTCTATTTGCTCTGCTGGATACACCTCCGTACCTTATACTAAACACAAAAAGAGGGAGCAGACCCAGACCCAGACTGTGTGTATATTATAAAGATATACCAAAGCATAACATAGCTTTAACCCACAAAAAAAAAACGATTGATATGAAATGGCACCAAAAAAAAGGGACATCATCACCGACCGTCGAGCCCCGGCCCATTAAAAAGTAGAAGTTCTGATTGAAAAGTGACAAAAAATTCGTAGAAATTCGTCTTGTTGTTAACCTGATAATAATTCTAATATCATTCTAGTTGTTAAATGGAATGACATACAAATGTAATTTCCGTAGATGTTAATATAGCATGTAATCTGAGTAATTGTCGGTTAAATATCGTATACGAATCTTACGAAATTATATGTAAATTTATTCCCACAAATGCCATAATTTATAATTCATAAACGTTAAATGATAAATTCATAACGATGGAACATCTTTTGTATCCGATAAATCTTTTTGCACGTGACTACCAGATATTCCCATGCCAATTCGCCATAAATGCCATTCTAATGTATATCGCTTGAAATTCGTGTATCTGCCAACGGAAAAAAAAACAGAAAATATCTCCAACCACCCAATCTACCCCCCCTAAAAAGATGATGGTTAATTTAACTTTTGTACTTTTAGGTTGAGAAATTCCTGTTCGACTCCGTTTAATTCTCTTCTGTTTTCTACATCAGTTGCTACCTTTCAACATATTATGTTTGTTATGTTATTTGATACATAACCATGTTTGTTATTATATTATGCTTTGTTGAATTTTCCATGAATAAAAGTTTTTCAACTATTCTGGAAGCTGGCGTTTCCCTTCCATATAATCCATAATCATTTCCTGTCTGTCAGAGACGCTTTTCACAATAAACGCAAAAGGAAATAACCGCAAATGTGAATTTTACTTTGTAGATATAAGAAATATGTTATCATTTTCTTATACGGACTGTTCATAACACATTTCCCCCAACATATGTATATATAATTTATCCCAAACAATACGCATAATACGAAAGTTTATTCTAAATAATTTTCATAAATGCTTTTAGTTATCATCAGCTCCGCACAACCTCTTAGCCATTTATCATCGCCTAAATCTGTTTAAAAATATTACACAAACTTTGGCGAAAATTCAAAATGACTATAGTTGAACGTGTTGTTTTCAAATCGAATAACGAACAAATGGAACGTGAATGAAAAATGCCGCATAACTCTTTACATATAAATAAGCGCATTTTGAGATTTCCTCCGCAACATTCCATTAGTTAGGCAGTCAGGCAAAAGGAAAATGGCCCAGGTTTTGTGTAATTTCAAATTTAAAAGTTAAGTATTAAATAACTGAAAAACAAGTTGTTGTGTGACAGCGGAGGGTGGTAGGTGGGAATAGGGAAGAGGACGGTGGAGGAAACGGCTCAGGATAGAGGAAATTTGCTAGAAAATATTTTTTGGGAGGGAAAACTTTTTGTGATTTTTTTTTGGAAATTTTCGTCTCGAAATATTTCGGAAAAATGTCGGAGAATTTTTGGTGGTGCGAGGGGAGGCAAGGGAACCACCGCTTTCCACATCCTTTACCGCCCGTTTATACCCTATTCTACCCTTTTTTCTCTAACGATTAATAATTTAGCAGGGGAGGGGGTTTGAGGAGATAGATCCATAGGGGAAAATATATAAAAGAACCTCCATGGTGTTGTACTGAACATAACATAAAAAATTTCAACTCGATATCTTAAACGATGTAGAATCTAGCAGGGGAGGGGGTATGAAGGCATAGCGCCACGGGGTTAAAACTTACAGCGCAACCTAATCAGAAACTTTCTCTACAAGTTTCTCTTTGCAATGACAATAATCGGTCAACAAAGTAAAAAGTTATGCATGATCACACATTAAAAAAAGTACCAGGAAGACCAAGCCATGCTCGGCGACCTCAAAATCCTACTTTTGCTGATTTTTGGGAAAAAACCAAATTCACATTATCTTTACAGAGCTTTTCCAGAGTTTTTAAATTCCCGACCTAGAAAGCTAGAACTAAAACTAACGTGCGATAACAAAATTTCATAGAAATCAGTTGAGTGGTTATATGAGTAATCACTGTCACCGATTTTTGAAACGTTGTTTTGAAACACCAGGTGAGGGTTATCTAGGGGAGGGAAAAGTCAGGTTTGTAGTGGAAAAATCGAAAGCCCCTAGCCCCCTGAGTAATACTGTAAAGTTTCATTAAGATAGGACCACCCAATTTGAAGATACCTGGCGAGGGGTATCGAGGGGAGGGAAGTCAGGTTTGTAGTGGAAAAATCGAAAGCCCTTAGCCCCCTTAGTAATTCTGTAAAGTTTCATTAAGATCGGACCACCCAATTCGAAGATACCAGGCGAGGGGATCGAGGGGAATTTTCTCAGAGGTGAGACCTATCTAGATCTATTCCTTGTCTCGGAAAATCCCTAACCACCAAGTTTCGTGAAAATCGTTAGGCGCGTTTTCGAGATCGTTTGTGCAGACAGACAGACAGACAGACAATCCTCGTATTATATTATAGGATTCCCAAAAGCCAAATTGAGAACCTTTTCCTTTTTGGAAGTCTGTTAAAAATTAATGAATTTTTTGGTCATAGGTTCTAAGATCATACTTCGGTGGTGGTTCCAAATCACGCCTAAATTTTCATAGACTTTATAGTTTTTTCATAGATATTACGAATTATTTTTCTGAGTGTAGGAAACATCAAAATATTTCTTAAGTGAGACATGCGTACTTTGCGTATATCATACTAATATATAAAAATGAGTTGGTGTCTGTCTGTCTGTCTGTTCCTCTTTCACGCAAAAACGGCTGAACCGATTGACTTAAAATATGGCATGAGTGTCTGTGGTAGTTCTGGTTCCAACATAATTTTTTATTGCGTTTTGCTCTTTCGTGTTCTAAAAATATTCCTATAAAATGTATATTTGTATTCAAACCATCCAGAAAATTTGAGAGAAATCAATTATGTATATTTCATAAAATCACGAAAGGCATTTTAAAAACCTAATTGAATTATTAATTCATAATGGACATTAACTTAATAAAATATGTAAGTCCATAAAAATCTTCGTAAGAATGTAATTTTAATTTTTCCAACTTATAAGTACTTCAAATCTGTATTAATAACTTCTAATAGAAAATAAATCACCGACATACCTCCACATTCTTAATATCCTTCTCCGAAAAGAAACCTTTTCATATATATTCAACCTTAATTAAAGTACATAAAATAACATTAAGTACTTTTATTTCTTTTGTGAATAAAGAAAATGTTATGTATGAACTTTTATAGCTTTTGTTAAAACTATTCCAAGCGAAAACTTGCGTGACAAAAGAAAAACTTGGATCCTTCGAAGTTTTGCCTCCTAGGATTTTCACTTTATCGTCTTCACAACGTGGCGACAATTTAGGACATCATTTATTCTAAGTAGAACAACATAGCGGGAAAATAAGAAAAAAGAAACCTATCGTAATAAAAATCTGTCTGAGAAAATCCTGGATTACACTGTCATGGAGTCTTGTTACAAAAAAAATTTAAAATAATAGATAAGTACCTCACTTTACGTTTAAATCTCAGGTTTCAACGACTCTTTTAAAATTCTTACAGCAGCGAGGCCTTTTAATAGATGTCGTCAGGAACATTTCTTTAGATACAGTCATCGTTCCTGCTGGATACAGTCATCGTACATCTTTAAGTGTCGTGTGAAAACACGCGAGAAATTTGAGAGGAAAAAGAATATCTTTTTGATGGAAATCCACTAAATTTATTCTTGTTATGTTTCAGTAGAACAATGGCAAAAAAAAACTTTTGGTAATTAAATTACTGTTTGCACACTTAATAATGCAGAGCGCGCAACTCAAGGGAAAAGAAAATTATGATTGTTTTTCCATAATTTATTTTTTGTGATTTACGAAAGTAGGGAAAAGTTCAATGCTTGAAAAAAAAAATACGTGACTTATGACGAATTTTTACTTTTTGTTATCGGCGATTTCAATTAGATATTATTAATAGAAATTTCAGCTCAATTGGTCGAGTAGTTTGCTATAGCATCAATCGAGATCAGTTTTTTCGTCGCGACCCCCATTTTCAATATTTAGATTTATAAATCGATTAACGACCCATTTCTTCAACTTTGGTCGAAAAGTTATGATTATTGTAAAACTTCTCAAGAAACGTAAGAAAAGCTACAATTATCAGGGGCTACTCTTGTCAAATAAATGCATTTTTTGGGAGGGGGCTGGAAATACGATTGAATTTTGATGTATGGAACGGCTCTGTAATATCAATATAATCCGTGTATATAAATATTTCGATACTATGCACCGTTTTCGAGAAAAAAAAGTATTCAATTTGCATGGGGTGGAGGGAAGGAGTGGTCTAACTGTATTTTGATGTATAGATAAGTAATGTAAAATCATATTCTAAACACATTTCGTCTTTACAGATTTTTCGATACGATGCTCAGTTTTCGAGAAAACATGAAAAAAGTATTCCATTTGTATGGGTAGGGAGGAAGCAGTAATCGGATTGGATTTTGATGTATAGATAAGTTATGTAAAATCCTATTCTAAACACATTTTACCTTAATAAATTTTTCAATACGACTAACTGTTTTCGAGAAAATCGCAAAAAAAACTGATTTGTTTTTATCGGGGACGGGGAAAGAAATAGTAGCTGCGTTCCCGATCCTACTGCGCATTACTGGACAGTACTGTGGAGTACTGCTCAGTAATAGTCAATAAGTGTGTTCCCAATGAAAATTACTGCCCAGTACTGCGCAGTAGGATCGGGAACGCAGATAATGCAATTATGCCCGTTGAAGAACTTAGCCCTGCTATTTACAGAAAACGCATCTGTACCAGATTTAAAGTCTCTACCTCAAACTTTCGGAAGTTATGGTTTTCATGGACGGGCAGACAGACAGACAGATGGACGGACATGCGGAAATCAAAATTTTTTGTCATCCCAAACACCCTGTTGTAATTTATTTTTGTGTCTGCCGATTTGTTCGATGCCTTACAAACGGTATACTATATCGAATATACTACTATATGATTCTCATATAGAGTACAAAAATGCGCCGCACACGGAATTCTTAAAAATAAAACGACAAAACTTAAAATTCTTTAAAATAAATGCGGCGCAGGAGAAAATTTTCACTGGTTAAAGTAAAATGAGGCGTTGAGAACAAGAGTGGCCCAACCCACATGTCGAAATCGTGAATTTTTTTGTGTTTGAATCACTATTGCGAGTGAGTTTTTATATAAAAATGTTTGGATGCACAAAAGAACATTTCAACATTGAATAGTCCACACAAATTTTTTTTCCAAAAATTTACAGTCAATAATAGTGCAAAAGTGGAAAAGCTTCAAAGACTCGATTATGTGGTTCAGGCCACTTTTGGTCTGATAGCCTCAAATATGAATTTGATTTTGTTCAAAAATTATTGAAATTTAGATTTATTCTTTGAAAAACCTGCGCTTGATTATTTTTTTTTTAGTACATTCGTTGCGTTCTTAATTCCACGAAAAAATGATTTAATTAAAATGGTTTAAAAATATTCGCCTGCGGCGCAATTTCTTTTAAAGTATAAAACACACAAAAATTCGTTCTTATCAATTTTTCCCCCAAACAAATGTATATACGTAATTTAAAATAAATGTGTAAATAATATAAACTTTATAACTATTGGAATTTCCAAAGCATCAAAAACGAATTTTGAATTGTGAAGCAGAATGTTCAGAAATCTAGTTTTGCTTTGTAAACCTTGACATTTTTCCGAGTGTTAAAATTCTTTAATAAGATTATCCATTGTTTTCATTATCTCAAGGCTAATTTTGTATTCTCTTTTGAATTCATGGAAAATACTTTTGTTCTTCCTATCCTTGCTGGTAATATACGCAATTGTTTGTCTCATGTGTACCATTTGTGTAGTGACATCATGTTGAAATTATATTAATTCGGGTTAAGTAGGTTTTTTTTTGTGGTTGTACAATGGATATTACGAAGATAGATCAAGATATTTCAAATGTTAGTAAAAAAAATAATAAAAAAAAAATATTCTTTTTTTTTGTAATTTTTAATTTTTTTGCCAATTGGTCCTTTGCTTGTCTAAGTCTTTATTTAACAACAAGACCTTGAAATTATTTACCATCCGATGTATTCCCCCCGGACTATAACCCGCAGAAGTTCAAGAAGAACGTAAACCGACATCTCCTTTCGTTTTTCCGACCATCCTGAGCTGTGCTTTGGCATTAAAGAGTCTTCCTTTAAGCTCTGGCTGAAACTATAAAAAAAAATCTTTATTTATAGCTACGATGACCATATTTTTTTTGAGAAAATAAAGGACAAAATAGGACAAAACCCAATTAACCAAATTGATTGGAAAACCAATTGGATTTCCAATCATCTTGTACCAAGTACCGAAGGTACGATTTATGGAATTTTGACTGGAAATCCAAGATTTTTCATGTGAAAATGGTCCTTTTTGTACCATAAGGTCCATAATTCCAAATGTTCCCACAAATATTCTTAAACTTTATAAAGGAAAATTGCGTGGTACATTTGGACACGGTAGAAAAATTCCAACATTGGTCAATTGGGAATAGGACAAAATAGGACAAATTATTTATTAAGAAAAAAGGGGTTAATTAACAAGTATTAATTGTGAAATACCGGTTGGGGTGTGGTTTTTGTTGTTGGAAGTTCCAATTAGAGTCAGGTAATTTAATTTGAGGAAATCTAATTGTAAGGAAATCTAAATTCACTAAAAATTGGTCCATATATGCTATAATCGAAAACTTCACAATAAAATGCGCCGCAGGAAATTTTGTTTTAAAGAATCATGCAAAGAGAAATTTTTCAATAAACTGCGTACCATGTTAAAGTACACAAGTCTAGAAGATCCTTTCAAGACCACTCTGTTCTCTTGGGGGCCTTGTATGCTTCCCCTACACGATGAAAAATGCTTTTCTCTACACGGTAAAAAATCTTGGGTTAAATTCTAATCAAAATTGGATAAAAATTTCGTCAATATAATCAAAATTAGATTAACATTTCGTCAATATAATTTTTGTATTGAAAAATACTCCAGTGTTTTTGCCGTGAAGTTACGCCACTGCTGACCATATTGTTACCTATTGCAAAAACAAGTTAACCTACATAAATCGTCATGACCAAGGCCAATCTCTAAATGAACATTGTTGTAGCCAACCGAATATTGTTATGCAATTGCAATTCAATATCTTGGATTTTATGATTGAATAATGCTATAACTCGATGTGGCTTTTAAGATTCACATGTTCGACAATTCTGTTACATTTAAGTTAATTAAATTTTCTATGCAAAACTTCCGTCCTTTTCCTACAAAAGGAAATCGAATTTTAAATCGCATTTCAAAAAGTTCAAAAACATTTGAATATTTTAGCCACTAACATTGAATTTAAACATCAAAATATTTATATTTATTGAATAAAAATGAGATTCCATAGCGAAAAGGAGGTTAAATTGCTCGGCGAGGGTTGAGAAAAAAACGTGCATTTCGGAAAATTTCACTTAATCGTATTTAACGAAAGAATGTTTGCCATGATCATGAATTTATCGAAAGAATGTTTTCAATGATCGGTAATTTAACATGATTGCCTGCTCAGCACGATTATTGGTTCAATGCTATAAAAAACATTAGCAAAACGGCATGCGATCGGGTTTTGTATCCGTATTTTCATTTGTTGAGTTTTTTTTTCATTTTCACATTACAATTAATTGGGGAAAAGCTATTTTAATCGAGAGCAAAATTGATGCATGGACTATAGTTTCATAAAATATTTACTTAACCACCCCGAATTGCCGTCTTACTTAAAATACTTTTAGAAACCAAATCGATTGCTGTACATTTCAAAACAATTTTTGTTACTTCGCTCAATGGGACGAAATTCAAATTTCGTTTTCTTACTAAAAAAAACCGCGGTCAGCGACTATCAAGCCGCCGTCTTCATTTGATTTAAATTAATCATCAGTTGTTTAAGAAACAAAAAATAAAACTCTGAATTTGTAAGTGAATAAACAAGTACTAAAATAAATTACCTTGATTGGTAGTCAATACACAAATATATAATTTCGTCAATTCGTCAATTGTTCTGGCATAATAAATTTTGAGTTAGAAATTGCAGGCTATTTATTTTATTTCGGTTAAATAATCAATCAACATATACGATTATTTAGTTTTCAATTTATTTTTTCTCCTTGCATGAATTAGTGTTGATTCTCTTCAAATAAATTCGTATTGAAACTATTTGAGTGGTTTTTCATCCACAGGAATCCAAGAATTCTACTATAGATATCGACATTTTTCAGTCACTGAAATATTTTTTAAATGACACTTGTAATATCTGTGGCTTTATTTATTGAAGGAGAGTTTGCTTAAAAAAGTTTTTGTCAAATAAATAAAATACTCAAATCATTTTTGCAGGTTTCCGACTCTTTTCGACGTATTTTCAAAGTGTAGGTGTAAGTGAGTATGATTATATTATGTATGTGATATTTGTATGAATGTGACGTGTTTTTCTTAGTGATTTAGATATATATTAGTCGAGTATAATTATGTATTGGGTGTACAAATGGAAAACCACTGTTTTCCAATAGATGGCGCTAGCCGTAAAATGCTAGTCAAAAATGTCACCTCAGAAACGTGAAATGATAAACTAGGCACCGGGCAACAACTCCTTATCATTAAATTTGTGAATTTTTATCGGTATCATACATTTTTTTGTGCGTGAAAATGTCGAAATTTGGCACAAATAAGCGTCATTTGTGGAAAGTTTCGCTTTTTGCCTTCAATTCAAAAAAATCTGCGGCTGAGGCACGTAGAATGTTTGTAGAAACTTATGGTAGGGCTAGGTTAGGTTAGGTTAAGAAGACCGCGCGCGCCCAGATGTGAGCACAGCGCTACACTCGGAGGCCTACTGGCCCATTGTGATGTCTTCGGTACTCATAAGACCTTTCATCAAACTAGCTGATCCTATTTGAACCAGCCCGACTTGTTGACGAAGCTCAGCATATCCTCGAGTGGGTGGTTGCCAAGCTCCGTCAGGCTACTATAAAATCTGGCCCCAAGCGTCCCATATCGGCGTGCTTGTAGGGCTGGACACTCACAGAGTAAGTGTTTCACGGTCTCCGGCTCCTCCTCGTCACCACAACTGCGGCAAAAATCATTTGCGGCCGCGCCCCACCTTCTGGCCATAGCGCCAAGGGGGCAGTGCCCCGTGATTAAGCCTGTGAGTAGCCTTACGGAGGTCCTGCTGAGTCTAAGAAGGGTGTCGGTTCTGTTCCTATTAAATCTAGGCCAGAGCGACCTTGTGATTACACAATCGCTCCTTGTTTGCCAACGGATATTTATGTTGTTCACCCCTTTCCTATCAATTATACTTTTTGCGCATTCGATCGGCATTTCGACCGAGCGGTCCACGCTCTCCATAGCCATTTCGGTCCCAAATTTTGCCAGTTCGTCGACTCTCTCATTGCCATATATGTTGCTGTGCCCGGTGACCCAGCAAAGTCTAACGGCATGTCGGAGGCCGAGTTGATTAAGTGCTCTGCGGCAATTAGACACGGTAGGGCTTCTATTAGTTTAAATTCTGCAAATGCTTCTGTAAGTTTCAATTATGCACAAACGTACACTCAGAAAAATGTCCAGGTCAACTTTTTGTCAGGTTAACTCTGACCTTACAGAGGTTTCTGTAAGCCAGCTAGCGGTCAGAGTTAACCTATCTAAGGTCAACTCGTGCAGCTCCCAATGCCCTACTTCACCTGCTGGTGGCTTAATTTCAGAATTTCTCCGACCACATGTCAACTCAGTTTTACTTGCCCACATGCAGGCGAACGCGCTCCTGCCCTAGGCCAATTACGCCGTATGTAGGTCGTCGAGTTAGCCTCCATTTTTCTGAGTGTAGACTTGGAAAAGGTGTTAATGCTACAAAAGTGGTGATTTTGATGTGGAAGAAAAGGGTCGTTCCGGACTGGTCAAAAATTACGAGCTGTTGCAACCGGGTGAAACCATCACAGGAGCTCGCTACCGAACACAACTAATGCGTTTAAGCCGAGCATTGAAGGAAAAACGGCCACAATTCGAGCAAAGACATAACAAAGTGATTATGCAGCACGACAACGCTCGGCCACATGTTGCTAACGTCGTTAAAACCTAACTGGAAACACTGAATTGGGACGTCCTACTCCACCCGCCGTATTCTCCAGACATTGCTCCTTCCGACTACCAAGTGTTCGGATCACTGATGCATGGCCTGACTGAGCAACACTTCCGTTGTTACGGAGAACCAAAAATTAGGTCGATGAGATGAGCAGGTTTTTCGATGCGGAATCTGTATGCAGTTTTCCACAAAAAAGCCTGAAATGTGGAAAAAAGGGCGGATTTCCATATTCCAAGTTTTTTCCTTAACGATTTTTACGTTTCTTTGGCAGGATATTTAGAAAAAATACTACTCACATATTTTTCCCGAAATCAAATATTCCAGAGGAAAGTTTTGTGTGGATCACAACTGATATTTTATTTATGGTATTTGGAGTTGCTTACATGTGTAGGGCCTCCAATAAGATTCTTTTCTTAGAATATGTATTTTTAAAACATTAAACCCCCAGACCCCTCTTTATATAATCACAAAAAAAAAACAAAAATTGAAACAAACCTATTACATACTGATCGGGCTTTAAAAATATTTACGATTATTTTCGTAGGATTGAAAATTTCCTTACATTTTGTAATCCCCCCCCCGCCCCCTCTCGCACTCCACAGGTAAATCTGGTCACCCTATCTTCAGGTTGACATCTCCGTGTTAGAAACCACCGACATATGTTTGACTTTTATCAAACGGTTTTATCATAATATTTTACTACTATTTTCTCTTTTTTTAAAAATCACTATTCTGGCCACAAAAGCAAATTTTCATAAGACAAGTGGCTGTTTCCTGGCCTGGGATTTAGCAAACATTATTAACTATGCTCACCTGTTTGATTTAAAATGCATTACGGCCATACTCATAAATATCAAAGCGACACATTTTTGTACAGAAATGATTTTCCTATAAAACTTACTCTACTAGAAAAATATCAAGGGAGTCATAAACCTAGATAAGCTCGCAAATTAGGGTTTTCTATCTAATAGATTTAATATTGAAGGGTCCCTTTGGTGAATTTTTTCATTTAGCAACAGCTAAATGGTGTTCCGGCGTGAAAGGTTTTTACTTTCCTCTGCATAGCCATAGATGGGAAGTATTGTATTTATGATGGTGACCGAATCGAAATCGGATAGAAACTTTCTGCTAAATACGTAATTCGTTTTAGGAGAAATGACGAGGATGTCCGTGCATGTGTTTGGTCTGTCTGACGATCGGTCTGTCGGTCTGACGGTCTGTCTGTCTGTCTGTCTGTCTATCCGTCATTCTGTCCGTTGTACGTAACTAGAGAACTCCTTGAGCTACCGACTTGAAATTTTTTGTGGACGAGCTTGACCAAGATCGTAGTTTTCTATCAACTTTTTTTTCTATCAATTACGGGTACCTGTAAAACAACTTTCCGGTGTTGAAAATTTTTCGATCAACTTTTATTTTCCATTAATTACGAGTTACCTACCAAACAACTTTCTTGTGTTGAACATTTTCTGAAAACTATGCCCTTTTAAGAAAAAATGCATATAATCAAAAACAAAGAAAATAAAATTTCCTATATTTTTTGCTTTAACTGTTTTTACGTATCTCTAACAACGCTTGAGATATTTGAAAAGATAATCTTTTTTACATATTTACATGTTTTTTCCGGAATCGTAAATATTGCAGAGGAAAATCCTGTGCTATTCACACCAGATACTTTTCTTTTCCGTTCTTAAACTAACTCCATGAGGTACATCCACTTATTACGGATTACTTTAAGAGGTAACTTCAAACATCCGCTTCTATTTAAAAAAAAAACCCCCAGCAAATGATGTTCTTATGATAAAATTTAAAGCATAACAATTTACTTCAATTTATGTGAATAATTTTGAAAGCACTTCCCTTTTGTCGGTATTTTAAAAGGCAGCGGGATTTCATAACTAGAAGAAAACGTAATTTTTCCAACTTTGAATGACATAAATACTCGTACATAAATTGAGTTTCCTTTTTTAAGTGTCGCTGCTATATTAAATGTACGTACGAGCATAAATGTAGGGATAATACAGGGGTTAAATTATGCTATAAATTTTTTTTCCCTCAGAACATATGTATGTTACATTGGCATGAAGTTGACGATATATATTTTAGCGTTTTCTTATTAAAAATTTATTATTTTTTGAATTCTTTAAGCACTTTTTTAAAATATTCATGGGCATGATTTCCCGTCCTACAATATTAGCAAATACTTCACGTTGATTTCATATTTAAATTGTATCTACTCTCATATTTATCTCCATTTCAATACATTTTTTCGCAATGAATTTTTTTTTATGTTCATTTGGTTTTTACGAAGATTTGGAATGATGTTTTGTCACATTGGGAATAAGAAAATTTTGTAATGAAATCAAAAACTTTTGAAGTAGGTCTGGTTTAGCCCATAAAATTTTTTTTTATTACCATAAAAGTGAAATTCTAGCATTTGTTTGCCTAATTGAATTTAAATCCGTGAAAAGAATTTCAATAAATGGTTTTATGACAATCACTTTAGAATTTCAAGGACAATGAGATATTTTGCATACTACATATTTATGTGTTTTCTTATGAAATGAGTTTCAAGTGACATTGATTCTATTAATATTTTATCTAAAAATTCGATTTTGCTTAGGACTTGGTGATATCGCAATGCCACGAGTAAATATGTTGCAAAAACATTCAAATATATTCAAATTTGTGCCAATTTGCGATCCATCAATTCTAGATTCTGATTAGAAGACACACTTTGCGAAAATTGTTATTTTGTAATAAATATGAGTACATTATAATTTAATTGAAATTGAGGAATTCAATTCAGTGTTTGGTTTATATTATAAATAATTTTTTTTTATTTCTCTATCAGAAAACACAAACATAAGTAAATCGTTACTGAATAATTTTCGGCAAGCTGAACAAGTATTTGTCAAGTAAATTTTCATTACGCTGCCTACATACTATTGTTGTACTTCTTTAAGAAAATATCTGACGAATATCTAAGATCAATCGTTTGAATTGAGGTACAAAGTTTAATATGTGGTATGGGTATGCAAGATGGATCAACAAGTTTATACATAAATTGCCAATGGTCCACTTTTCTTGACAAATGTATTGCGAATCATGAAAGAATAGCAACATTTGTAAGGTTTCTCGTTGCAACCCATCAGTAGCAAGGGTCGAAATATCAGTCTGGGCCCATGGCCGAATTATACAAGGTCTGTTTGACAGCTCAGTTGCTTCTGGCTCTGACGTCATCGGCAAGAAATTCTTATAAGACTCAATGGGAATTTTCCCTAATTCTCAAATCTAGCTAACATCTAGTTAAACAACTCCGTACGCACAATCAACATTACAAAGAATTTCTTGCCGATAACGTAGCAAAATGGTGGCTGTCAAAAAATAACCAGCAGACCTTGTATAATTCGGCCATGGTCCAAATGAACAGAGGCCAAAAATGTGCATACAAAATTTTAATAAGAGTGAAAAGAGCCACAATAGGCGATAGATAAAGTAGAAAAGTGAGTTAGGCGTTTTTGGGCGAACTATTTAGAAAATGTAAAATTCTGCTTAGCCTATTTAAGCCCTAGAAGATGTGGAACTTAAATAATTTAACTTGAACGTAAGTTGCTAAGTTTCGTTGGTAGCCCGATTCAGGCTAGCGATTGCGATTACGATTGAAGCTTCTCGACCAGTAAGATTAAAGCTTTCAATGATAGGGGCATGAAAGCTTTGATCTCATTGGTTGAGAAGCTTCAATCGTAATCGCAATCGTAATCGCACTCGTAATCGTAATCGTAATCGGAATCGTAATCGTAATCGTAATCGTAATCGTAATCGTAATCGTAATCTTAATCATAATCGTAATCGCAATCGTAATCGCATTCGGAATCGTTATCGTAATCGCTACCGTTAGTCTGAATTGAACTTAAGGCCTGTTTGCTCGTACTAATGAAATAAGTTGTGCTTAGCCTACTTAAACCGTATAAATTCTGAAAATTAAATATTTTAAGTTGAATATAAGTTGCTAAGTTTTGTTGGTAGAAATGGCTCTAAAGCCCGATTCAGACTAAAGCTAGCATCAGACGAGCACACAAAACCTTAACACGTGTGATGACTGACGTCACGAAAAAAACGCAAAACACATTTCAAACACATCTGACACGACACGTCCTTACACTTGAAATGTGTTGTTATCAGACGGTGTGAAATTTTTTTCCACACAATCGGATTTTTGTCCCAAAACGTGTTAACGTCGCTAGTTTTCCCACGAAATTTTGTCACACAATTACGCACTGTCTTACGCAGATTGAGTAGTTATCAGACGGAGTGAAACGTCTCAAAAGGTGTGATGATGGAAGACGTGTGACAGCAGTAGAAATCGTCTGACACACTGATTTGCTATCAGACGGTATCAGAAATTTTGTGTACTTTCCTCGGTCATTTTGACAAGCAATTGTGCGCTATTTTCAATTTGTGAAGAAAAATCAAATTAAATTAGAATGTCAAAAAGGAAATATGAGGAGATGATGGATATGGCGCTTTTGGCAGCCTATATTTTGGAAAGCAGTGACGACGACGACGACGACGAGTCAATGGGTCGAAAGCTCAGTTGTTGGACAAAGGATTGGGTGTCGCGTCGCGAGAAGGAGGGTTTCTTTGCCAAATTGATGGTGAAATTGATGGTGGAATTGATGGTGGAAGAACCCGAATTGTATCGGAATTTCTTACGGATGTCGGTCGGTCAATTCGATAATTAAATAAAAACCCGTTTGGTGATATGGCATTGTTTGAAGTTTAATTGAACAGCCGACAGTTGTATCAAAATTCCACTTTGAAGTCAAACTTTTCAATAGGATTTTTTAAAATTTATTCCAATCGAATTTTAATGTATGGGAGCTTTATGTAGAATCTTATCCTAAACAACTTTTATTCTTGCACTTTTTTGATAAGATGCACCGTTTTTAAGATATTCGCTATAACACAGTGCGTGTGAAATGGCACGAATTCATGCCAGTTTACACATTGGGACATTTTCCCACAGTCTTAACACAGACCGAAAAATGTCATCACACATACCACGTTTTACACAGGGTTATCAGACGGAGGCAAAATTCGTTTAACACACGTCAAAAAAATTGTCGTAACACAGGTTATCACACGGTGTGTAAACAAAAATTCTGTCACAATTTAAGTTATCAGACGGTGTTAACTGGTGTTACAATTTTGTGACGTCAAAATTACGTCAGTCATCACACGTGTTAAGGTTTTGTGTGCTCGTCTGATGCTAGCTTAACGATTGTTGCTTCTCGACCAATAAGATCAAAGTAATTAACGATTGATTTGATTAGTCGAGAAGCTTCAACCGTAAATGCAATCGTAATTGAAATCGCAAGCGTAATCGCAATCGTAACCGCAATCGTAATCGCAATCGTAATCGCAATCGTAATCGCAATAGTAATCGCAATCGTTAGTCTGAATTGGGCTTCAGGCCTGTTTGCTCGTACTATTCTGAAAAAAATTAGTTGTGGTTAAATTCTGAGACTTAAATACTTTAAATTGAACATAACTTGCTAAGTTTCGTTGGTGCAAACGGCACTAAGTCAGCATCTCTTTGAATTTTTACTATGGACGGGATAAAAATTTATAGACATGCTCAACTGATTTACAGATAGAGATACCTTTTTTTTAACATTTCAATCTTAACTTATTTTTTTCTGAATAGTACGAGCAAACAGTCCTTAAGCCCAAGGAATTTATTTTGCGTGATGCTTGGTTGAATATTGATTAGTTTGTGAGAAAACAAAGGAGTATAAATTCAAATGAAATAATTTTCATTTTATATTTTAATCATCTTTCAATAAACTCCTGAAATTAAATAAACTTCTGAATTTCACAAAATTGCACCAAAACGCACACTAACGCACCAAAACCCACACTAATATATACATTTTACCACACAAGTTATCCTTGTGTAATTATTTATTTATCACAATCTTATATTTATAGTATTTACAAGTGATTTTTACTATATAATATGTCAAAAAACTTACACAATCGCTTCTTTTATTCTAGGGTATCAAAAGTAATTCCCAGCAAAATTTCCACAGATTTCCCAACTTGGGAAAGTTAAGGCCTCCACATAATCATTTTCAATCAAATATTTGTCATGAGTGTTGGATTAGGATGTTGGAAAAGCCTTTCATAGTTTTCCTTTAGATGTCGTTTGTCATTTAAGGCTTTCCACATTTATCTGATGAGTAAAAGTTGACATTTTGATTAAGAATGATAAGAATTTTCGTGATAAAAGTTGAATGTTCCTTTAAAATACGATGCTTCAACGAAAAAGGAAAAGATTTTATCGATTTTAGAGAGTTTTGGTGTTTGATTTCACTAGCCTTGTTAAAGAGTTTTTTATCACATCACATTTTAAAATTTGGTTAAATTCGATGAAAATTTAAGTCAATAAAATGTACAAATGATTTAAAATTTGTACAACTTTTCTTTTCAATAAAATTTTCTTCGAAAGAGCGAATAGTAAGTGGCGGATATTAAGGGGGCCGACTAGCGTTTCATTTGCACATTTGTATTTTTTTATACAATAACTATGGTTGCGAAAAAATCCCGGGACAGGTGGGAAAAAATTAACACCATCCCAAAACATAGCTAAAATGAAAGAACTTGCGGTTTTATTGAATTAAATTTGAGACCGCCACTAACCCATAAAGAAAGACATAAATATGTCAGCATTCAAATATGAAAAATTAAAAATAAAATAATTAATTAAGACCTCGTTTAAAAAATGCGCCGCAGGCGAAAAAATGTAATTTGGAGCAACCTTCCACCATAGAAGAGTACGTTTTGCATATTTAGTGATTTTTTTCTACAATTTGATAAATTATATCATTAGATTTAAAAATCCCGGACAAAAGTTTAGTTTTCGGGACGCCTAAATCTGGGACTTTTCCGGCTATTCCGGAGCGTACGGTCACCCAAAATATCTTTTGTAATTTTCAGAAGTTTTGTGAATTTTCAGGCGAAATTTCAATTGAAAATTGCCCAAATTACGAGGGTTGTCCCACAAGGAGAATTGGCAGATATCTTGAAAACTCTTTTTTTTTATTTTAAAGAGCAATTTTTCCATTACCAGATGAATAAACTCATCTACTCGTTTGAAAATTGCAAAAATATTACGAAAATCGATTATTATTTCTCCATTTACTCCCTTAATGCCCTCAAAAGTATGCTATATTTGCCCTTTTTCATAAAAAATCAACTCGAGACGTCTTTAATGATTATTTCCTTTCTGTTGGATTGACAAACGTTGGGTGCCGTTTCAAGTTTTAGTTTTCATAAAGTTTGAAAGGATGTTTCTGTAAAATTCAAACAGAAATTCCTCTTTGATGCTGGCAGTTTACTTTCATTATTCCGAGAGAGAAAAAATATTTTATAACGAGAGAATTCCTTGAAATATTTCTAAAAGTTCTTTATAATCACCGTTAACGATAGTTTTGTATATATTTACTATGAAATGCTTTTCGCAAATATGCCAACAGACGGTAGAAGTTTATTTAGTTCATACTCTTGTAAAATGGTAAATAATGAAGCAATTTTATTATACATACAGATAAACACAATTTTCAACTTGGATCTCTGTTCTAATTTTAAAATTTTCTTTTCTCTTTTTAGGCGAAATTTAACGGCGAAGAAATTCTAGAATGTTTGAATTCGTACGGAGCGATTTTACTCACCAGCAAAAAATTTACAGTCTACATTTTTTAACCGTGAAGAAAAAGCGATATTAAATAAGGGGAAAATTCTAATGTGATGGTAGCCAACATTCATCAATCGAACATCTCAACCGATCAATTATTATCTGCACAGAATTTAATCGTCCCAGATCTCGATACAGATAAACGGACAATTTGTGATCTCATACTATCACAGGCGATCGCTTGTCAATCACAATGGATCAATCATGAAGTGACGTCATCAATCGATAGATTGTACTCATCGAGCGGCAGTGGTGAAGGCGTTGATTACGATAGTGAAATTGGTGCAATATTAACACCGAATCGGACAATAGAATACCTAAATATACAAAATGACATTAGCCGAGCACTTATTGATTGTATTTTACATAACACATCAAGACTGTTACAAAATATCACTGTTAATATTACAACAGATGATTATTTGGATTTTAGCAATATTAGCAATCAGATAACTGGACAATTATGTCGAAATAGCCTACAGGAGAGATCGACAACGCTTACAAGTTCATCAGCAATTAATACCGCCAGCAACAATAATAATAATGGATACGACTGGAGTTTCCTATTTGTGATATTTTTCATTTTTGCTGGCAGTCTAGGAAATGTTTTAGTATGTTTAGCCGTTGCTTTGGATCGAAAATTGCAAAATGTCACCAATTACTTTTTATTTTCACTTGCAATCGCCGATTTATTAGTTAGCCTGTTTGTAATGCCGCTTGGAGCCATTCCAGGATTTTTAGGTAAGCACAGAATGGTAATGAATTCAGTTTTATGCCCAGTTGACATGACAATAGTTGACAATAGTTGATAACTAGGATAAAAGATGGCAGTTTCCAACTTGTTTGAACCTAATTCAAATAGTGGCTGACAATATACTAGATGTGTTCTAATTGCTAGCTAATGTCAACCAACAATTAGCCTCATGTCAATTGGAGATTAGGGAGATGTCCATAAGATACGTTAAAGTTTTGAGTGAAGGGGTATCGGGGTAGTGCGACGATTGTATTAAATTGCATACCAAATCTAAGTAAAACCGCAATTGTCAGGAGCCAATCGTCAAATATTCAAAATGGAAGACAAAATTTTTATTTAAAAAAAATCAAATTCAAGAGGGGAAACGATTGGTGCTATTAGATTTGGGTGTATAGATAAATTAACACGTTGGCTACCATGTGAGTCACCGGTGTACACACACTATTGTCATTACCGTCAGTTTTTCAAGTTCCATGGTTGAGTGCAGTCGCTCGTGCGGTACAAAGGGGGGTTTTTTTTTGTGGAGCATATTTCATCTGAAAAATTTGTTGTGGTAAGTTTTTTCCGATATATTTTATTCGATTCGTTCGTTTTTGTCTGTATTGATCTTGTGTTCACTGGTGACTCACATTGTACAGAAATGATTTTTGCGCTTTTTCCCAGTGTATACTAGCGGAGTAAGCGTTTTTTTGGCTGATAGCCAACGTGTTAAAATCTTATTCTAAACACATTTTGTCTTTATAAATGTTTCGATACCATGCCTCGTTTTCGAGAACACGTTTTCCATTTTAATGAGGGCGGGTGGGATGAAGGGGGTTTTTTTTTGGATGATAGAAATATGTAAAATCATATTCTAAACACATTTTAATTTGATAAGTTTTTCAATATGACTCACCGTTTTCGAGAAAATGATAAAAAATTGTTACCAACCATCCTGGTGTGGTTCATTTTTGTGTCCAATGATTGATTCGATGCGTTACAAAATGGTATATTTAATTTAATATACTTATCGGTCCGTCTGTGTGTCTGTCCGTTTGTCTGTCCGTCTGTCTGTCCGTCTGTCTGTCCGTATGTCTGTCTGTCTGTCTGTCTGTCTGTCTGTCTGTCTGTCTGTCTGTCTGTCTGTCCGTCTGCCTGTCCGTTTGTCTGTCCGTCTGTCTGTCCGTCTGTCTGTCCGTCTGTCTGTCCGTCTGTCTATCTGTCTGTCTGTCCGTCTGTCTGTCCGTCTGTCTGTCCGTCTGTCTGTCCGCCTGTCTGTCCGTCTGTCTGTCCGTCAGTCTGTCCGTCTGTCTGTCTGTCTGTCTGTCTGTCTGTCTGTCTATCTGTCTATCTGTCTGTCCGTCTGTCTGTCCGTTAACACCATAACTATCGAAAGAATGGAGCTAGAGACTTGAAATCTTGTACAGTGTAGTTTCTCGTAAATGGCTCAGCTAAGTTCTTAAACGGGCAAAGTTGGACAATCCTTTCCCCTCCCCCCATACAAATGAAACAGTTTCTTACAATTTTCTCGAAAACGGTGAGTCATAGTGAAAAAAGGATAGAGGTGAGATATATTTAGAATATTATTTTACACAGCTCATCCAAACTCCAAAATCCAATCGAACCACTGCTTCCCCCCTCTTTTTTCTTTTTTCCCGAAATCTGTGCATCGTATCGAAAAATTTATAGAGATGAAATGTGTTTAGAATATGATTTTACATAACCTTTCCCTACATCAAAATACAATCGGACCACTCGTTTCCCCTTCTCCAATACGAATGTATTTTTTTAAGTTAACCCTTTCTCTGTAATCATTTAGAGTATTTGACAATTGGTCTTTGGCAATTGTAGCTTTTTTTAAGTTAAAATTATGTTTTTTATAACTTTTTTTATGCTTTTACCTATTTTAATTTATTAATTTTGAAATTTCTATATTTTCCTATTTTATTTTTAAAACTATTTCCTTTTTTATCCAGTTTAAGAAATCCCGTTTAATAATTAGAGTAAGTTCGGGTATTGTGGTACACCTTCTTTTGTTTTCATAATAAATCACTCGTTTTAAAAGCAATCATGTTAGAATTTCGCATACGACACCTCCAGAGGCTTGCCTATAAAATTCCACAGCAATGTTACCAATCATAAACATAAAAGCAAAATTATGATCAAAAAAGTACACTAACTGAAAAAAAAGTGCTTCAAAAAATTGGCGGGTAATGTGGTATACTGTTTCTTCCATACAAATATTTAAGGCGGGTAATGTGGAATACTGTTTCATCCATTCAAATATTAAATATTTGTATGGAAAAAATAGTATGCCACATTAGCCGTTCTCACCATGACAAACCAAAAAAATGATTTCTTAGTCTAATTCGCTTGAATCCGAAAATTTTCTTTTCAAAAATTAAATATGTTGTCTAAATAATCGTTCACTGATTCACAGTTAAAAAAACAACTTAAAATTGGCTTTCGAGATTCATTTGAATGTGGAGACAATAAAATGTTGATTGTGCTCAAAAACGTTTTTCAGAAAATTCCGATATAACCTGATAAACCATGGACTTGTCAACACCAACAATGGTTGCAGAATTTCACAAAAAACAGTATTATATGTTTGATCTTGCGATGCGGCATCTCATATCCGAGAAATGATGGGGTACCACATTACCCGCCTATACCACAATACCCGAACTTACTCTACATATTGCTCATTTGCGACAATAGTAACATAACTCAAAAATGGACAGTTTTGAGTTAATGATACGAAATGACTCGTTTTGATTTGTTCTTTCATCTGACAAAACATCTTACACCGTGTCTTCACTTGGGATTTTTCATCGCAGAGATTTTATGATTGACCAATCAGAGCCGGAGTTGACGGCGAAATCGTCATCAACTCGAGCTCTGATTGGTCAATCAAAAATCTCTGCGATGAAAAATCCCAAGTGAAGACACGGTGTTAGCTCTACAAGAAATACTCCCTATGGGAGAGCATTTGTAACATGTTTGTACTTACAGAATTTAGTACGAAATCGCGGAACCCAAAACCTTAAAAAGCGTTTCCTCAAAAATCACGTTCTTTGAGTTATGACACTGTTGCCGCAAAGGAACGATTTAAACATGAAAACATACTCGTGGTGGTGTTTTAATTCCATTTTTATCCTTTTGGATACAGTAAAAATATTATCCAGCTTGGCTAAAAAAGTGTAACAAATCCATGCGGATTTAAAATTCGGATGAAATCGCCACCAGATTTTTCTGTGTTGAAGAAAAAATTAGATATTCCCAAAATTCAAGTGTTGCCATTTCATTTAAACTCTGCTGCAAATTATATTAGCAAAAGGCAATTAAGTTGAAATTTCAATTTGAAAATTGTTAACAAAACGTTACCATTTCGTCGTCCTAAGCCAACTTTCGCCACACTTAATCTAGCAGAGTCCCGAAGTGGAGTGTAAATTAGGGCAAACAGGGAATGATGGTGGCAGGGTTAAGGGAAACATCAGCGCCATCATCAACACCACAAACAAAATTATGTATAAGACCATTTTAACCCGATTAAATTTAACGCCAAGAAATGAGAATAAATTTTTGTTAATGGAAAGACTCAGAAACGTTCATTTCGACAAAAGTGGACGGATTTAAGCTTAATTGAATTTTATATGCTAAAAAAATGCAGAAGCATGTAACCCAAGGGGATGAACTTTACTCAATTGTATGGTGAACTGTGCGTAAATACGAACGTGAACATTACATCTAATGATTTAAGGGGGCGGAAATTATCCTCGTATTCCTCTATAGAAAAACGTTTTTTCTTATTTTTCTTCTTGTATATTCTTGTTGTTTTTTTTTCCAACATATTGTTTTCAATGTTTTGTTATTGTGTAATTTTACAGGTTACTGGCCATTCGGTATAACATGGTGTAACATTTATGTTACTTGTGATGTACTTGCCTGCTCATCAAGTATTCTTCATATGTGTTTCATTAGTTTAGCACGATATTTAGGCATTCGTAATCCAATTGGGACACGACATCGATCAACGAAACGTGTCATTAGTATAAGAATAGCTTTGGTCTGGATAATGGCATCAATGGTATCTAGCTCAATTACAGTATTAGGTAAGTGTATGTTAAATATTATCCCAAAAAAGGACCCCCATCTATTCATGTATCTACTCATATAATATTAATATAGAGAACATAATAAAGGCCGATAAATATAATAATCACTAATATTTCCATCCCTATAATTACGAAATGATTTTAGGCGCAATTAATAAAACCAACATAATGCCACAGCCGAATATCTGTGTTATTAATAATCGTGCGTTTTTCGTATTTGGATCTTTGGTTGCATTCTACATTCCAATGGTAACGATGGTGGTCACATACGCTTTAACCACACAGCTATTAAAGAAGAAGGAGGCATTTGCAGCATTACATCCGGAAACGGAAGTCTTTAGACGGTAAATGTTTTACAATAGTTACTGTTTTCAATAACACCTCTGGTAACGCTAAAAAGTCTGTTTTAGATTGGGCGGACGTTTGGCTGATCGTGAAAATCAAATGACCAGCAATACGTACTCATTCTGTAGGCTACCACCACCACCGAATTCTGATAATAATAAAAATCATGATAATGAGCAAAATTTAATACAAACTATTGATGGAAATGCTAGAAATTCATTTCGTTCGAAACTCAAGCTTATGTCAAACGATAGTACAAATAATCCTAGAACTGTTTATAGGAGCTCATCAAATCAATCGAGAAATGGAAGTGGCAAACGTCGATCATCGCAAACGCAATCAGATATGGATACGTTTATGAAGCCTCAGGATAATATTTTTCAACCAAATAGGTAAGAGATAGTGTAGCAAAATGAATATTCGATAACTATTTGGTATTTGGCCTTTCTAATCAGCTAACTGAAAAAAGAATTGTTTAGAATGCTGTAAATCACCGTGTGTTGAGCAATTCGGCCGACTTTGGCCAACCTGAATCTGTTAGCCACATCCATATCCTTGTCAACATTCGTCGAGTGTCTATGTGTCGTCGTTCGCTACTTATCTATATATATAATTTGTCCGAAAAAAGAGGGAAGGGAAGGTGGTGAGTGAGGTGGGAGGTGACAATGTTTTATTTAAATCGGGACATGTGTGCACGGGATTAATTAACTTATCCATGACTATAGAATCTCCATAACCGTAAAATTTCAGGCTTTATCTATAGAAAAAAGCAGAAAAAAAATCCTCTCCACCATATTCCATCCGCCCTCCCCTTCTCATCTTTCCACTTTCCACTTTCCTCCTTTCTCCTTTTTTTTCCCTTCCTCCTTCCTCCTTCCTCCTTCCTCCTTCCTCCTTCCTCCTTCCTCCTTCCTCCTTCCTCCTTCCTCCTTCCTCCTTCCTCCTTCCTCCTTCCTCCTTCCTCCTTCCTCCTTCCTCCTTCCTCCTTCCTCCTTCCTCCTTCCTCCTTCCTCCTTCCTCCTTCCTCCTTCCTCCTTCCTCCTTCCTCCTTCCTCCTTCCTCCTTCCTCCTTCCTCCTTCCTCCTTCCTCCTTCCTCCTTCCTCCTTCCTCCTTCCTCCTTCCTCCTTCCTCCTTCCTCCTTCCTCCTTCCTCCTTCCTCCTTCCTCCTTCCTCCTTCCTCCTTCCTCCTTCCTCCTTCCTCCTTCCTCCTTCCTCCTTCCTCCTTCCTCCTTCCTCCTTCCTCCTTCCTCCTTCCTCCTTCCTCCTTCCTCCTTAAAAATCATTTTTTTTAAAACCCTAAATATTAGTGGGAACCCAGTTTTGTAATTTTAGTGCATTTTGAAAGCGTATAACATTAGAAAACTTTTTTTATATTAATTTTATTTTATACTGTTTAGGCTTCTTTACCTTTTTGACTTCAGAATCGGATTCAGCGACCCCAAAAACTCCCAGATGATGTGATTATCCTGAAAATTTTATGAGAAAGAATAATTACGTTATCCTTACAGGACTTTCCATTGTCCTTACAGACTTTTTAATATCTGAATGGGATTCGGCGACCCCAAAAACCCCAAGATGACATTTTTTTCCGGAAATTTTTTGAAAAAGAAAAATCACGTTATCCTTGCAGTACCTTCCGTTGTCCTTACAGACTTCTTAATGCCAGAATCGGACTCAGCGACCCCAAAAAACCCCCAGATGAGATTTTTTTCCGGAAAATTTGAGGAGAAGGATAATCACGTTATCCTTACAGGACCTTTCGTTATCCTCACGGATGTCTTAATGCCAGAATCAGATTCACCGATCCCAAAAACTTTCAGATGATATAATTTTCTGGAGAATTTCTGAAAAAGAATAGTTACGTTATCCCCACAGGACCTTCCGTGCTTCTTTTTAACGTCACAGACTTCTTAACGTAAGAATCGGATTCAGGAGACGAATACCTGAATTTTTATACTTAGAAGGAAATTTTTTTTTATGTGGTCAATGGACGTATGAGTCATTTTACATAAAATATCAGTTTGGGTTTCAAAAACGTAAACGCATTAATCTAAAAAAAACTTGGAGAAAATCGGCATTTTTTTAGCCCTATCTGTTGGCTTAAGAACTAATCCGGATTTCTGATCGCGGTTTATTTAAAAAAAACTCAAATTTGAGTTGGGAAAATGTCCTGGAAATTATTTGAAATTAGGAGCCAAAAGATATCACAACACAATTTTAAAAATTCTTTATTACCCGTCCTATTTTTTTTTCAAGATGTCAATATTTGAATATTGATTCTATTAATATCATTTAAGGTTCTTCAACATGAGATCGAGACGAAATAATCTATCGGCGAATGCAGTTGCCAATGAGAAGAAGGCGACAAAAGTGCTTGGCTTAGTGTTTTTCACATTCGTCATATGCTGGTCACCGTTCTTCGTGTTAAACATATTTTTTGCTGCTTGTCCAGAATGTCCTGTGCCCGATCATATTGTTAACACCTGCCTATGGCTGGGTTATGTGTCGTCAACAATAAATCCAATCATTTACACGATCTTTAATAAAACATTTCGAATGGCTTTTATTCGTCTATTAAAATGCAATTGCCAAAGGTATATAAACAATAACATAAAAAAACATTGATAACAATTTGCCTTGAATAATTGAACACAGGTAAAATTAAATCAAATGGAATCATGAAAAATTTAACAGTTAATAAAAATTCAGTGAAATTATTCACAACTCGTAATGGAAGTGAAAAATTTCAATCAATTAAAAGATATTACCCGAGTTCAATTATTTATTAACACGATGATTGCCACGTCATTCATATTTGTATGAGAGTAAATCAGCTTGGCACTCAATGTGTTAAGGAATTCTATTAAATAAGTTTATAATTTTGGTTTTCATAATTTTAGATCGGGCCGGCCACCACTTTATCGATCTGTAACAGAGGGGCGGGGCGCTGCTAGTCTTTGTGTACCATCAGCCCTGCCATTTGCGATTTCGTTACAGGGAGCACCACTCTTGTCACCGCCAACTGAAAATACAACGCCACTTTGTGATTTTCGCTAAATTCTAATTAACATTCATATCAAACATTCATAGCAATCAAATTTTAATTATTAGTTAAGATACTAAAAAGAATAAATCAATGACACCTATAGTATTTTGTAATTTAAGTCAAATATAACATGTTATTATTTTTATTATTATAGTTATATTTATGAATATTTACATTATAAATAAGAATAATAGTAAAATACGTTTCGCACATAAAACATAAATGAATATAATTTATAAACAAAACCGAAAATAAGATTAATTTGTAAAAATTGATTATTTCTTTCATTTTATTTTATTTAATAATGTTAAAATAATTAACGCAATCGCTTCTTGAACGAATTTTTTGTATCTTGAAAGTTCAAAAACGAAAAAAAAATAAAAAAAAAATATATTATCAACAAAGTGGATCCAAAATGGAAAAATTAATTTCTTTCAGAAATAGAAGCAAGAAATAGAAGTGGACTTTCTATCAGAAATAGAAGGGAGATAAAAGCATAAAAAATAAAATAAATCTTTATCACGTTTTTATTTCTGATACACAGCGCATAAAAAATTTTTTTTTCCTTCTTACTGCATTTTTTTAATAAAAGCTTTTTTTAATTTTTTTGAATTTTATCATTTTTACTCGTTTTATATATGACTAGCAGACCCTACGTTGCCAGCTTAAAGTTTTTTTTGTATAAATTTTAGAATGCCAAATAACCATAAATAACTTAAAAACTTTTGGGAAAAAACGTTATCCTTACAGGATCTTCCGTTTCGAATTTTGAAACTCCAACACCGGATTCGTGATCAGCGACCCCAAAACCCCTTAGCGATATGTCCCACTGGCCATCAGCTGCTGCAGCTTACTGATCCCGATATCAGTTGCACATGTAATCCAATGGCGCATGGCACACTGCAAAAAATGTGCAGCTGCATGTCTGGGACACAAAGCTGACTTTTTTGAACTGACCTAAATGTAGCTGATATCAGGAACATGGCGGGTAGTTTCTATTGTCATTTTTGTTAGATTAAATAAAACAAAATGATAATTTTCAATATTTTTAATGTCTGGCGGTAATAATTGTCATCAGTGGCACAGTCTATTAAAATAGCATGGCCACTCTCTAGGTTTTAGGCTCTCTGCTTCATAAAATGTTGACTTTAAAATAATTACTAGTTGGAGACATCATCAAATTTTGACAAGTCTGTTTAACTAATAAACTTTTGAACAAGGGAAAATAAATACGATGTCCATCGAAGAGGGGAAATTAAACACAGGAATCGTACAAGCTGTAGGAAAAGGAAGATGCTTGTACGATTGCACAGATTCAGTTTTTTTAGCAGAGAAATAAGGAGAAGTTCTTCCTCCGAGTCCGACATTTTGACGTTTGAGGTCAGCTGATCCCAGTTCAGTGTGCCATGTCAAATGATCGAATCAGTTCTTGCAGCTGCGCGACCTGATGTCGGGCTCAGTCAGCTGCAGGAGCTGATGCGCCAGTGGGACATCTCCCTTAATGCCAATTTTTTAGAGAGAAATGGCAAAAAAGACATTTGCGTTATCCTTACAGGTCCCTCCATTTAGAATTTTAAAAATCCAACACTGGATTCGTAAGCAGCGACCCTGGCAAACCCCCTAATACCGATTTTCCCGGGAAAAAGGATATTTGCGTTACCTTTCGGGGCCTCCCTTTTTCGAATTTTGAAATTCGAACACCAGAGCCGTGATCAGCGACCACGAGAACCCCCTAAAGCCAGTTTTTCGGAGACAAAATTAGAAAATAGACATTTGTGTTAACCTTTCAGGACCTTCCGTTTCGAATTTTGAAAATCTAACATAACGTTGCTCCTGGCAACGGAGATCATTTTTCAAAAAACCGCGTAAAAATCGGTCCAGTAGTTTTTGAGTTTTGTAATCTCAAACAAACAAACAGGCATTTTTATATATGTATATAGAAGAAGAAGAAGATTAGTAAGACTAAAAATCAATAATCACTTTATCCTTATAGGATCCTCCGTTATCCTTACGAACTTCTTAATTTTAGAACAGGATTTACCGACCCAAAAAACTCCAGATTTATTTTCCCCAGAAAAACTGAGGGATCTTTCGTTATCCTCTCAGACTTCTTAACGTCAAAATCGGAGTGATCGAAACCCATAGATGAGATTTTCTCTCGGAAATCTTGAGGAAGAAAATAATGACATTATCCATTAAAACATTACTATTGGGAAGAATTTTTGTTATTCTTGCTGAATTTGAAAAAGAATTCTTCTGTCTGCAATTGTGAACCCTTAGCATCTCAAAACAGTAAACACGTTTTATTTCTTAGTGAATTGAAAATTCAACATTGAAAAATGTCGTAAGTGAAGTTACGATAGACTTGCACGGAGGCGTTGATATTATAACAGTTCTTTGTGATTTTCCATACGTAATATTCATCAAAATCTCCTTTTAATGCACTATCTTTCTGATAGCTTTCTGAAAATAAAAAAAAATACACATAAAAAGTTTTCTTTTAATTATAAGAAAAACCCAGTATTCTTTTGTGGCATGGATTTCGCTTTGTTAAGATGCCACCTGGGATGTTTGCCTCTGAAGCGGAACATCAAAATCCGAAACCATAACAATTGCCAGCAATGTGTCGGCAAATAAGACTGATTTGAACCACTAGACCGTGTAAGTTTTCTTTTGGTTGTCCTTAATTGTGACTCTCTGTAAGATATTTTGATTAAAGTGGAGAAACAGATACCTCGCACAGTTTATTTAAATGCAGATTTTCGAATTTAAGATTCTGATGTCTATGGGTCGTTTCCAGTCGTTTTCTAAAGTTATATCGAGAGTGTGGGATACTTAAGATCTGGTCTAAAATCGTTTTTTAAATTTAAAATAAACACGGGGGACGATCAATATTATTTTATTCTTTATCTTGAAAAAACCTTTACATCATTCAACAGTCCAAAATAATGTTGGGCATGTTATTTATTTTTGGCTTCAGTAGATATTTAAGAAAACTAAATTCAAAAATTTTTTTTAGCATTTTATCATATATTAGAGGCTGCGTCCGATCGACCTCACCTGTGGGAGAGGGGGGATTCATCTCCCTCACGAGTCAGCATTCAGGCTAGCCCAACAGGAGCACAACTCGCAGAAAAAAGAGTGGGGTAGCCCTTAGTAGGCGGAATTTTTCCCTTAAACGATGACCTTTTAAATGGTGAAAACCAGATCAAAAGCGCTTGCGAATTTCAGAAGATGGCAGGTGAGGGCGTTTATAGAAAAGGCATATATATTAGTAAACCAAAAATGTCCTTAATGGCTGATCTTTCGAATGATGAAAATCAGTTCATATCGCGAGAGGGGGTTTATAGAGAAGGCATTTACATATATTAGTAAGCCAAAAATGTCCTTAATGGCTGATCTTGCGAATGATGGAAATCAGTTCATATCGGGAGAGGGGGTTAGAAGAGAAAATTTGAAAAACAGCGTAGTTTACAACCATCTAAATGACACCCTGAATCTAAGAAATCCGGTCACAGAAAACCCAATTTTCTTTTATAATATTAATATGATTAGGGGACGCGCCAAAGATCATTTCGTCCATCCCCCTTTTGTTATTAGAATTGTCCGTCAATATTTTCAGGCCATAATTTGTAAAAATTTACTTTATCCGACGTTTGTATTATTTTAGATCGTCGAAAAAAAACTAAATAATTTAGCTTTCAATTTTAGTGTGTAGGAAACCTTGCCTCTTAAACATTTTCGTCTAAATTTTGCCAGCAGCGTTTTTTTTTCTTATTTGTCCTCGCAGAAAATATTAACATTATCCGGTAACCCTACAAAAAATGCCTATCATATTTGAAACAAAAAAAAATCTTATGAAGGTAAAATTGGAGTAAAAAGCCTTTCCTTTTTTAACCCGAGGACCCGAGGTGGACCAATGATCTAGCTTTGTTTCAGTATTTCTTTTGGCGCCAGAATTCGATTTTTTTCAAAGTAAGTTTTTATTACCTCTTAATTTTTTTTTGTTTAAATTGAATTGAAATAAAAACAATGATACATATATTTTTCTTATAAAATACCTTTTGTTTTCAACCCCAACTCCCTCACCACCTGCTGGAAAAATTCCTGCGGGTGCCTGTGATTAAAATGTATTATATTGCATATATCGGGTCTTTCAATAATGACATAACAATTTTGTATTTAAATAAAACACAGAATAATTGAGATATTCCAGGTGTAGTTGACATTTAAGTATGAAATTCGATGTCGTTCATATGGCCACCGCGAGCACGTTTGCTGATTGATTCTTTGGAGCCAATTTTCTACACATATCGGCCGGAACGTTGGCAATTTCCCGTTCGATATTGTTCCTGAGCTCCTCTAACGTTGTTGGCTTGTTGGCATAAACCAACGACTTAACATAACTCCATAAAAAGAAATCCAACGGCGTTAAATCGCATGAGCGAGGTGGCCATTCGACCGGACCATTTCTCGAGATTACACGATTACCGAACTTCTCCTTCAATAGATCAATTGTTTGACCAGCTGTGTGGCATTGCTCGGTCGTGAACTTCACCATGATAAAAATGTAAACCTTGACTGACGTTTTAGCATTGCCAGATCATAAAAAAAGTTTTAGGGTGCGTTTTTATTAAAATACAAAATTGTTATGTCATTATTGAAAGATCCTTAATTTTTAAACTACAGGCATTTGTTCATTAACATCACAGGTTTGTGTTTCTATATTTAGAATCTACATAGTGCTTAAAGTCGCCGAGATTGTGTGTGGTCTCGTTCGAGCCTACCCCGGCAGTCTAAAGGTTAAAGCAGAAAACTTGTGGAACTTCAAAAACAAGCAAAAAAAAACTCTTAAAATCGATTTCATTCTCTTCTTATTTTATGTCCAAACATAATCTTAGAGCACTTGAACAAATAGAATAAGTTGCTAAAATCACACCGCATAATCCAAGAAAATCTTCGACAGTTACCAATAATCTCGTTTTGCCTCACAAAAACCAATTATTTAAATGAATCGATCGGAGAACAAATCCGGAAATGTCAACGTTATTTATTCCGTTTCTACACAAATGGACATAAATATATAATAGCAACAAATGCATATATTAGGAATTAAGATTATTCCTTTTCCACTTCCGGCTATGAGTTGATTTTCAGGCTATTGTAGAATAATTGTTTAGCATCGAGAGTGTGTAGGTAAGTAAAAATATGAAATTTAAATATTTTTTATGCACATTGTTGAATTTTTAATCTGCAAATAAAGTGTATTTGCATACATTACATGTTACGAAATATGGTAAGTTTGACACCAAAAACCATAATTTCATCTGTTCAATGTAAAAGTGTTAAAGCATTAAAGCAAACAATAATTTCTTAAGGGTCGTATCACACCTAAGATCAAATGGTCTTCAGATTGAGCTTAAAATGGTAAATGGTGTTTTTGTGTTGGTAAAAGCGAGATAAATCTGTGGCAACAAGTCATAAGAGCCTAAGTCGATTTTCAGATCAAATCAAAAAGATCTGTATTTACTTTAATAGACAGAGCAATTTGGCTTAGCCTAAAACAGACTTAGGCTCTTATGACTTGTTGCCACAGAAATATACTTATTAGAGAGAGCGACACGACAAACTTCAGACCAACATTGAACTTAAAATTGACGAAAGTTCTTGAATTTAAGACTAAAAGCGCTGAAAATTTACGTTTGCCTTTCTCAATTTATGGTCCTAATATTCAAGACCAAACTTTGATATCAATTTTTGGGCGAACAAACGAATAGAAAAGTTGAATATTCTTCTCAATTCGTTTAATAGTTTAAAAACAATAAAACAAAAACCGTTTTTTCGATAACTGTGACGAAAAGCTCAATTTTTAAATTTAGAGCCGATGCCGATAGGCTCGGAGCTCCCTCAAACGACTTTTGTAGAAGCTGTGGGGATGTGGACGAAGAGGAGTCGACAACTCATCTGTCACTAGCTCAACGTAGAAGAACTCATTTGGGTAGTTTCTTCCTAAAGCGCCACAAGCGTCGCAGATCTACTCCGCTTCATCAGAAGCTCCAAATGGTTCGAGTTATAGGGAAATGGATCGTTAAGATTCGCGTGGTATCACAATGGGCCATTTCTGGCCTAAGTGTGCCTTTTTGGCAGCCACTCCAACCTAACCTAACCTAAATTTAGCGCCATTAAATTTTTAAGTTTCTACTCGAAAAATATTTTCAGTTAAACTTTTCGATTCAATTCTGTAAGCAAAGGAAATGCAATACATTTTTCTGTGCCCGACTTTTCGTGCAATTTCCACGTCAATAGTCCGATTTCATTTTCACGTGTGAGCTTAGCTATCTCTCACATTTTTAAAGCCTAAACGACAATTACGCGTGCGTGCGAGTGGCATTATTTAGTTCTGGCATCTAGTAGTTGTCACCGCGTCTAAAAGTAGAGACTGAGCCTACTCTACGCGGCACGGACGCGGCAACGCGTCTGAGCAACGCACAATTATACATTTACTCATATAAATGCGTAGTTTTTACTTTCACCGCGCGGGTGCCGCACGCACGCACGCGTAATTGTGGTTTAGGCTTAAGACCAAATCATTTTAGGTATGCTAGGGCTACAAAATATTCGACATCAGAAAGTTCAGTGTATTACATAACGAATCTTATGGTGACGTAACCTGGAAACCTTAAAACAGTTTTATTCTAATTCTGGTCGAATCTGAAGGATATTTGATTTCTTTGAACTTTGATTACATTGACATAAGATTATTGCTAAGCATGTGTACTACTGAATTTCTACATGAAGAGAAATAATACAAAAAAACGGAGTGAAATTTTTCGCTATTGACTCCCAAATAAAAGGGAATTCATGCAAAAAAAATAGGAAATGTTTCCAAAATTATAGGAATAATTCCTTATTTCTAGGTAGTCTAGGTAGAAGAGGTAAAAGGTGGAAGAAGAGTACAGGTAGAAGAGTACATTGTCTCGGATTTTCCTATTTGGATTTCTCTCCTTGTATTTAGTTAAAAAAACTGTCTTTTATTTGCTATATTTTATATCAGAAATGCGTTTTTGGTCACAATATGATATTTTAACTGCTACTGGCAAATTGAAATTTTATTAACATTTAACATTTTCGGAAAACAAAAATCTTTCTAAGAAAAATATATTATTTTCAAAAATCCAATGAATGTCTAAAATAACCCCAAATATAATATGTTTAAGCAAAAACAAATGTGTTTGAACAGAAAATATTGGTTGAATTTTACCTGATATTTTAGAACGATTTTACATATTTTCTTATTTAATTTTTATATAATAAAACCCGGGAATTTCAAATTTTTCTTAGGCATCGCTAAAGCTTATCAGCAAACGTGTGACTTTTTAACAGATTTTACACCCCTGATATGAGAGCTTTTCTCTCACAATAACAAAGACCAAAGCTTTTTCTGGAGTTCAAGCTTAGGATAAAAGTTTATGGCAAGATAAAACGAATAATAAAGACAGTTTCACACACAGTTTCACATACAAGCAGAAAACGGCAACCCTCATTCGAAAATCTTTTTTATAATCCCTGGTATGGGAGTTTCGTCAAAAATATTGTTGCACCTTGGATTGTATTTGACTGAAGTAATTTTTTTTAATCTATTTTTCTGTAAGTACCTACCTTTAGAACTGAAACTGGTTATAGTTAATAGATTAATTTCGTTTTATCTAAATAATTATTATAGTTTTGAGATTTTATTTAAATAAGTACGTTTGAGAGTTAAAGATGTTTTGCTTACCATTGAAAGGATTGAAATATCTACAGCAGTAACAAAAATATAGAATCAAAACAAAATTTTTTAGTTTAATGAAATTTTTTCTAAAAAAAAAAATTTTCTTTAGGGCTTTTGTCAAAAAGTGGAGCCAATCTGGCCGAACCACTTGCAGATTCGGAATCAGCGACGACAAATTGTCCTAACAATATTATAAAATCTTTGGCAACACAAAAAAACCTTTGGCAATACGATCAATTGATTTACTTATTAATAATTTAATCGATTAATCGAAAGAGTATAATCGATTATTTGCACACAGCGAACCATCGTTGCGGTCTCTACCTCTGGGTTAACCTCTGCTAAATCTACTTTTGGGGCGAGCTCTAGGACACTGGCGACCTCTGTGTTCTGGTAAGATGACTTTATTATGTCGACATTAATGCACATTTTATCTATAAAATAGTTATTTCAGTTATTTCAGTGATGTATAGGTCCAGTATAAATAGGGTGGTATGGGTCCGGAATGACCGGGACAGTCCCGGCTTTAAACATGTTGTCCCGGCGTCTTGGAAACTATATTTTAGTCCCGGAATTATGCAATCTCGTAATGTAATTTTTTTAATCATTAAAAAATGACCTCGAAACCCAAAAATTTACACCTGCGGCGCAGTTTTTAGCACCGAACCAAACGGATCGATCGGATAGGGTCGGATTAAACCGTCGAATTCAGGCAACATTTCTTTTAAATAATAATTATTAAAACCTTTTGGAAAAAACTTAAATTTTTATTTAACCCTTTCGCGGACACGTCGGCATAAGCCGACACTACGAATGGCTTAAATCGGGACACGTCGGCATATGCCGACATATTATCATTTTTTTGTTTTTAGTAAAAATTAAATATTCAATAAACCACAAAGCCAAAACTGAAATCTGAATTTAATTATCTGCTTATAACCCAAATAATTACATGTGCCATTCTGCTAACATTTTCTAAAATTCATGTGTTCGCGAAAGGGTTAATGAGTTATTTTGCTTGCTGCAGAAGGCAGGGTCGTGCAAATTCAAAGCTCAGATAAAGTTTTTGGCAACTGTGAAACTTTCAATTAAATGTGGTTTTCGACCTCGGCCTAAAAAATATCGGCTGCGGCGCAGATTTTCCATAATTTCTGCATTTTTTTTTAGTAAAAAATTTGCCTGTAGAGCATTTTGTCACACAATTTTTGTTGAGTATTGAAGAAATTAGATGCCTTTCTATCTTTTTATTTTGATAATAACAAAGAAAACTTGAGGCAAATCTTCCTTCTGATCGGCCTTTAAAAATTGTCGAGCTTCCAAAAACTCATTTTTATTATTTAATTTTTTTTTGGAAAGAGAAGGATGCAGCAGACACAGGTTTTTCCCTAGGACGCCGCTTTGACTTTGAGCGGCTATGGGAAAAGTACAGCAATATCCTTTGCTTCGATCTTTGGCAAAAGGGTACTTGTATTTATCGGTTCCGGCTACATCAGTGGTTTCGGACCAATTTTTTCATCGGTTGGTGGCGTTTTGGGTGACTGGCAATACGTTACTACATTTGTGAGAAAGAAAAACTTTTTTTGTGATTTAGATTAAGATTATTTAGATTTAGATGATTTAGATTAATTTCTTTAAATAACAGCACTTGTTTAGTATTTTTGGTTCGGTAATTAACATGTTAATGCTGATTGACAAACAGTGTAGCCTAAAAAAGCCAATCTGTTCTGATCCGAATCTGATCCGAATCTGGTCAGATCCGACCTTATTTTATCTGATCTGACTCGATCCGATCCGACCCGAAAAAAGCCTGCCGAGTCCGGATTTTTCATAAAGAAAAAACTCCTGCGGCGCATTTCATTAAATAATTTTTAATATTGTGTTGTTGTTTTCTAAAAGCTTTTCCCTTCGGCGCAATTTCGGTTGTATTTTGAAAACATAAAACACCAATATAATCACAAGCTAAAAACAAAAATTGAAACAAAGCCGTTTTTCTCAAATCGTACTTTCAAAATTTTCACGATTAGTGTCGGAGCATTAACACTCTTACTGCCACGACAGTTTTAAGCCTTTTTCGAATATTTAGTTGTCAGTCAAAAAGGCACTAAGAGAAAAAAAAATTTAAACAAAATTATACCTAAATGTTATTTTATTACCATAAAATGTGTGCTACTATCGGATCTTTCAACAAGGACATAACAATTTTGTATTTAAATAAAACACAGAATAATTGAGATATCGGGCTGAAATTTATTCCAGATGTAGTGGACATGTTACATTTAAGTATGAAATTCGATGTCGTTCATATGGCCACCGCGAGCACGTTTGCTGATTGATTCTTTGGAGCCAATTTTCCACCACTCTTCCACACATATCGGCCGGAACGTTGGCAATTTCGACCTCGATATTGTTCCTGAGCTCCTCTAACATTGTTGGCTTGTTGGCATAAACCAACGACTTAACATAACCCCATAAAAAGAAATCCAACGGCGTTAAATCGCATGAGCGAGGTGGCCATTCGACCGGACCATTTCTCGAGATTACACGATTGCGACCACCGACTCAGAATTTCGGTAGTAAGTTTTAGTAATTTCCAAACGTTGCTCGTTCGTGAACTTCACCATGATAAAAATGTAAACCTTGACTGACGTTTTAGCATTGCCAGATCATAAAAAAAGTTTTAGGGTGCGTTTTTATTAAAATACAAAATTGTTATGTCCTTGTTGAAAGACCCTTTACAAAAAATCGTTGCGGTTGCAGCGAACACTTTAATAATTTTCATTAATTTTCATAGTGTACAGTTAGGTGTCAGGTCTTTTTGACTGACGTGGCAGTTAGAGTGTTAAAGATTTCCTCACACTTCGTCACCTTCCGTTCCCCACCGGGGTAATATATGCCGTTGCACACAAAAAAATGGTCAACCTAAAAGGAGTACCTGTTGCACCTGCTATTGACAGCTCTTGTCATAGATATCTCAAATGTGAATCAAAATTCAATAAAATATATCACAAAAATATAGTAGAAAAAAAATCCATTGGGATTCTACGAAAAAAGCAGTTAAAAAAAGATAAAGTCCGTTTAAAAAAAAAAGCGTACAGACAGCTTGGTAACTTCTGGATCACAAATTGATTTATTTATTAAGAAAATTACTAGAACCCAACAAAATATTTAACTTTATTTTAATCGTAATCTTTTGCCCAACTCAAATCGCATCTTATTTATTTTCAAACAAATTATACAAAGATATCGCCGTCGGCAGTTTTATTATGAAATATCTCTAATTATTTACTTTTGAAATGTTCGCGTTCAGTGCTAATTAATTATCCGTCAGCTGTCTGACTATATCCCTAATGATTTGAATTTATGTTGTTTTCGTCAATCTGTTCAAAGATATCCTTCGTGACTTTAAACAGCGCAGGAAAAAAAAAATCTTGAAAATTTACTTTGTGAAACCTTATGCCACTCGTTCGCCGCCGTTTTTCCGCGAAAAATTTGTTTCTTTCGTCAAAGGTGGGAAAATCGACCAACAATGGCAAGTAAACTAAAAAAAAAAAGACGAAAAAAAAATCGAGACAAAATTTTAGAATATCCCTGGTATTACAGATTGTACGATTCGGCGGGGTTTATAAAGATCCACGTCCTGTGCGTAACTGACAAGCTAAGGTGTTACAGTATTCAAATGAATGATAAACTCGAAGAAAATTACATAATTTATGGATTGCTTTGTCTACTTCATCTATTTCTGTGTATGACAAGAAAATACTTTTTGAGCATCTTTGGAGAATAACAAATTCGGATTTTCGTCGACAAATGAAATTTAGTTATTTATTCACGCAAAACTTTTTCAAACAAAACGAAAACCAAAATACTCTTAAAGTTTCCCTTTCGTAAAATCCAAAATTGATCCGTTTTGTATTACACAGAACTTACTTAAAAAAAAAAACAAAACAAAACCAAAAAAAAACTTTTAATAATTTCAAAACATAAATCAAACAATCTCAACATAGAAAATGATGCGAACCTTTAAACCAACAAGATTATATCAATAAGAAATATGCATAATAATTTAAAAATATGTTCTCACGTTTAACTGAAGAAATTTGTTGTCGGTAGAAAATCGTTTTGGCAATAAATTCATAATCAAACAAATAAAATAAACGTGATAAAAGAAGTGTTGTAACTTGTCTTGAAAATAAATTTCACTCAATTTACAAGCTTATTTCCTGAAATAAATTGCATTCAATAAATTTATTCAAATATTTTTTTTGCTTCTTTATTTTTTTTTGACTTCTCTATTCTTCAATTCAAGATGCCGTGCCGTATGTTTGCTTTAGTACGTATTAGGAAAAATGTAGATATATATACAGTAAAAAAAAAGAGGAAATTTAACGTATTTTTTATGTACATCCATATGTTGAGTATATTTCAATATTTATGTGTGTTTTATGTTGGGTGGTAAAATAAAAAAATCAGTAACAGAAAGTCACGTGTATAAAAGCCCTATGGCATAGAATGTTCCCTAAAGTACATCGAATTCCCTTACCGTAAACGTAAATTGAACGTGAATTGATATATCGAACATCTTTTCTCATTGATATTCAATGCCATTTTGAAGTCCAAGAAATCACCTACCTAAGGCACTGGCAATAGAATCAACATCTATCTATCTACCAATAGACAGATAGTTTACAAGTTACATTCAATATGGTTCATCTATTCTATACATATGTATGTCTATGGGAATGAACGATTACCCTATGCCACGCATGATAAAGGATTTTTGGGTACACATTCAGGATTTTTGTATCTGGTATGGCATGACAAGGCACAAGACAGATTTTTACATCTCTAGAGACATTCAAGATGGTACTCAGTCATTGGTTCAAGTTAAACGAAATCAAATCTTCAATATTACAGTCAAGCTTCGTATATTTTCTTTTGTCCTTTCAAGAAGGTAGAGATTTTGAAAATTTCCCTGATCCGAATTTATATTAAATTCTCAGTATTTTAAGACTTGCTACTATCAACGTATATTTGTTTGATTTTAGCTAGATATTCTATACGAATGTGTAAGGGGAGTAATTTATTTAATTTTAAATTTTCTTAAAAGTTTTTATATTGCTTAGCAGATACATCGATTTATATATATATATATATATAGAATACTAGCTTGCATACCCGTCGTTGCCGGGTTAAGCTTTTTCGATTTTTTTTATGGTCTATGTTGGAGCTAAACTTTAGGCCAATCGGCTCGGTAGTTTCCCCATGAAAGAAAAAACTAAGTTTCGAAATCACTTTACCCCTCCCCTTACTCCCCCCACCACTTGTGCTACTTTTCCGTTTGCCTATGTTATGCCTACCAGAACTACAACAGACACTCATACCAAATTTCAAGTCAATCGGTTCAGCCGTTTTTGCGTGAAAGAGGAACAGACAAACAGACAGACAGACACCAACTCATTTTTATATATTAGAATATATATTAGTATATGATCTGATGTGAACAGCACATGAATTTCGTCTGCAATATTTAAAGTTTTGGGAAAAAAATTTTACAAAATGATATTTTTTTCTTCAAATTACTCAATAGGCATTGGAGATACATAAAACCGCTCAAGTTAAAATCGTAAAATGTAGGAAATTTTATTTTCTTTAAATTTGGTTAGATTCTTTAAATTTGGTTTTTCTAAATAGCGAATAGTTTTCACGAAATATTCAAAAAATCGTATTCTTTTTAAACAAAATACCTGATATGAACAGCAAACGCATTTCTTTTACAAAATCTACGTTTGTGCACAATCTTTATATTGAGAGTACAAATAGAAAACCACAGTTTTTTCAAAATTTGAAGCTTTTTTGTGGAAAAAATCTTACAAATTTATTCTTCAAAATATTGTCCATCCCTAGCCACGACTTTTTCATATCTTTCTGGCAACATACGGATTCCGCGTGAAAAAAAACTGTTCGACTCTTGAGGCGATCCAAAAATTGACCCAATTTTTGGTCCTCCGTAAGAACGGAAGTGCTGCTCAGCCAGGCCATGCGTCTTCGATCGGAAAAGGTGGTAGTCGGAAGGGGCAATGTCTGGAGAATACGGCGAGTTTAGTTTGACGTCCCGATTCAGTGTTTCCAGGCTCCTTATCTTCCTCACCAAAATCACCACTTTTGTAGCGCTGAAACCATTCGCGATATGTTTTATCACTGATAGAAGCCTGACCATAAGTTTCTCCAATCATTCGACGCACCTCAGCCGCAGATTTTGTCAAATTGATGGCAAAAAGTAAAACTCCGCGCAAATGATGCTTATTGGGCTCAAATTTCGATATTTTCACGCACAAAAAATATGTGATGCCGATAAAAATTCACAAATTTTATGATAAGGAATTGTTGCCAGATGCCTAGCTTATCATTTGAGGTTTATGATGTGACATTTTTGACCATCATTTTACTTCTAGCGCCATCTATTGGAAAACGGCGGTTTTCCATTTGTACTCCCAATATATAAAATCCTTGGTGTGTATGTGTGCAGCCTTATTACAGCCAAACCACTCGACCGATTGATCTCATATTCACAACATATGATAGTTAGGTTGCAAAAATGGTTTATAAGGTGTGGTATCGGATCAGCTCCCCTTTTATCCGCTAGCCTAGTATTTTCTGAACCACTGAAGGGATTTGAATACGGTTTTCAGTATTAAACAGCCGGACTGTTGGGAAAACTTTCGCCCACTCAGACCACCATTTGGTGGTCTAAATCCCCCATTTGGCGAATCCTTTCTCATGTCATCTCCTAATCTACTAAATAGATTTTAACAATTTTAACAAAAGGGATTTTACACATTATTTTGAACAAATGCACATAATTTGGGGAAATTTAATAAAACAAAAATTGTAGGAAATAATGCCATTTTAAGGTTAGCAAATAATGCCAGGTTAAGAATGCCAGGTTAAGAATGCCAAGTTAAGGCTTATCGAATTGGCTAAACACGAGTGCAAGACGTCTGGTAATCCTTGTTGATGACCAGACATAGACCTGACCACCAGTTATTTTGCAGATGTTGATGATGATTACGAATCGGATGTTAAAATTTAGAAACTTTAACCAGAAGACTCTTGGAAAATGCTATTTTTTCAAAATTTCGTAAGAAAGTAATTTCTGGTTTTTTCTGTATATTTCTAAAACGAAATATTTTAACCTGGCAATAGCGGGTCTCCATTCTGGTAATATTATCAAAATTTTTCTTTATCTGATCCTTGTGTGCCCCATTAGTGATTTCTAATTCAAGAAATATGTAATTAAAATATTTACGCGTCCTAAAACAACGGATTTTTGAGTTTTCTACGACGATTTTTTGTTCCTTTGTGTCAAGAATATCCAATTTAATATTTAATAAGCAAAAATCTACCGGTGATTAATAAAATATACGACTCTATTAATATCCTTCCATTTAATCAAAAAATTTCAAAAAGGAATTTCTGCGAATCAGGTGTTTGTCATTCTGGAAAAAAAAAGTTTTTTTTTTGCTATTCAGTTCATTCACTGAAATTAGATTATCTTATCGATTTATGATTGGGCGGAAAAGTTGAAATATATTTCAATAGGCATTTGCTACGTGATTTCTATGTTTTCGACATGCAACCATGTGGCAGCTCCAACTACTATAAGGATTACACCCTGATCTGACCCCCAGCCCTGATCGACGGGGATTGATTAATTTTTATTTGATTTTTTTTCATTCTAGCAATATTAATAGTTCATTGTAACGATGTCTATTCCATGGCACTGATTTAAGAATTAATTTCATCCTTAATGGTGAAATGGACGTTAGTTAATGTTGAAACAATTTATCAATTCAACGGGAACGAATAGAATGACCAGAACGAAAGTAAAGAAGTTGTTGTTTTTTCTCACGTTTTCCTTTTGTTGCTTATTGAGCACATATTTTGATCATTTCGATGCGAAGAAAATTCCAATAAACAGTATTTTCGATATTTAAGACTTCCAACGGAATGAATTTTTCAAGAAAGTCAATTTAATTATTTCAACTACACGCATTTAAAACTCCAAAGAATTGTATTGAAGATTAATTTTCATGTAATCATAATACATATAAGAAATATTTTCATTTATTTGCTATACATTGGAATTTGGCATTGAGCAATTCCAACTAAATCGACCCATAAATTAAATTCAAAGGCGATGATTTTTGTCATTTTGTGATAATATTTTCAATTCTAAGAATCTAAATATCCAAATAAAAAAGGAAAATATTTTACTAAAGCGTTGATTTCATAAAAAAAAAAAAACTTTTCGCTACTGATGAGAATTGCTTTTAGTGATTTCACGTCAAATTCCATTAGATTCCAGACTATGGGCCCTATTCTGGCTACTTTCAGTGATTGATCACTAGTCACAATTCGGTCACAACATTTTCGTATTTTCGATGTTTATTCCCCCCTTCGCACCTTCCCCCCTTTTATTTTTTTGAATTGAGATTTGAAAAACTTCATATTTTATTTATCATCGAAAAAATTACTGTGAAATTACCACCTTTTGTTCCAAAATCGCGATACAGATTGTTTCTTGTGACCGCTCACAATACCAGAATAAGGGTGTATGTTTAGATTATATATTTTTTAAGGAAAACCACAACAGAAGTTCCTGAAGAAATGCTAAAAGTTATGGTAATTCTAATTAGGAATGTTTTAAAGTCAACAAAACTTTGTTTTGTTTTATTATTTTAATCCTACAGTCATTACCCATGCACATATGAATCAACCAAATTAATTTTTTGTACTTTCTTATCCAAAGTATAACAAAGTATTTTATTCACGAAAAAATTCGATCTCTCAATTTCGCCTAAAAACAAAAACTTTTCCTGAGTATTTTTAGTCAATCTGTTAAGGTGCCGCTCCACATGAGAGTAAATGCCGCCGAGAACCGCTCGATAGCAGCTACTCGCAAATGGACACATCTCAGAGAGTCGCTCGCAGAAACTCGCAAAAACTCGCGAGCTAGTTTTTGCAAGCTAGTTTCTGCGAGCTGTCAAAAGTGATTTTACTCTCTAGTCGATACGCACTCACTGAACTCTCGGGGAGTTGCTTGCCAGATACTCGTACGAACAGCGTTTGAATTTCGCTAGTAGCTCTCGAGAACTCGCCAAAGCAAGATATCAAAAAAATCAAGATTTTGGTCTTGAAAAGAGAAAAATCGCCGAAATTAACTCTCAAATGGACAACCTCCTGCGAGTAACTCTCGAGAATTTTTGAGAACAGACTAACTGTTATGCCCGGTTTTTCAGTGAAAGTTTAAACTTTAGTTTACTTAAACTCACAATGAAGTTTAAACGACAGTTTAAACTTTTGGTGTTTCTCAGGCAAACGGAATTGAACGTTTTATTAAACTAAAGTTTAAACTTTTTTGTCAATTTTGTAGTCTACTATACAAGTAAAATATATTGAAATGTCAAATTTTTCAGTCATAAAATCATTGATGTATTTGTCTAGTTATCACTTTCGTAATATTTGTTTACGCATTAATTATAAAATTCTATAAAAAATAAAACGATTTTAATTTCGGTTGTTATTTCGGATCTTATTTCGGTTGTTATTTTGGTTGTGATTTCGGTTGTTATTTCGGATGCTATTTCCGTTGTGATTTCGGTTGTTATTTCGGTTGTAATTGTGTTTCAAATGTGTAAAAAAATATAGTGAAATTGTGGAGAGCAAAAAAAAAAGTGATGCAGTCCATTTTTATGTGTTTTATTCTTCATGGATCTACAAATGACAAATAAGTTTTGAAAAACGGCAGTTTAAACCCTCATCCATGGCCGTTTAAGTTAAACTCCGTTTAAACTTTTGGTTAGAGATAAACTGTCACTGAAAAACACAATTTCGTGCTAAACGGCAGTTTAAACTTTATCGCTGGTTAAACGGAGTTTAAACTGTCACTGACGAACCGGGCATTAGTCTGTTAGTCTGTTACTCTGTTAGTCTGTTAGTCTGTTAGTCTGTTAGTCTGTTACTCTGTTAGTCTGTTAGTCTGTTAGTCTGTTAGTCTGTTAGTCTGTTAGTCTGTTAGTCTGTTAGTCTGTTAGTCTGTTAGTCTGTTAGTCTGTTAGTCTGTTAGTCTGTTAGTCTGTTAGTCTGTTAGTCTGTTAGTCTGTTAGTCTGTTAGTCTGTTAGTCTGTTAGTCTGTTAGTCTGTTAGTCTGTTAGTCTGTTAGTGTGTTAGTCTGTTAGTCTGTTAGTATGTGTTAGTCTGTTAGTATGTTAGTATATTTTCACTCTTTCATACAGCAAAACTCGATTTTAGCAGTACTCTGCTGTTTTTCTGTACTGACGACCCATTTTTTTTAAAGGAAACTTGTGAAAGCTACCTTTTTCCTAACGCTACGATCGTAAGGGCTTTTAATAATGGAGTTACAATATCTTAACCCAGAGATTGCCAAAACCGTAAGTACTAATGCCTTGGGTGAAATTTTTGAAAGATTGCTGAAAATAATTTTTTTTTCGCCTACGGCCCATTTCTATTCCTTGTTATTTCAGTTGGAATCAAAACGTGAAAAGCTTCAAAAAATTGACTTTTTATTTCCAACTTTGTCCCAGCACACGTCTGCTTTATGGAATTGTGTGCTTCAGTCAAATAAAGTTTTTTGCATTAGCTGCCATATACATTGAACAGCAATATTTCTAAACGCCCAGTAGATTGAACAAATTTAACATTATTTTTTTCCATTTCTTTAGAAAATTTAAAGTCATTTGTGGCAATTATAAAACGCCATAACCATTATCATGTATTATTCCTTTATATTTAGTATTCTTCTATAAAAAATTTGCACCAAAAATGTAGAGTATAAGCATATTTTCATTGCTTAGCATACGACCCAGTATTTTATGCATTATAGATACATACTAGCTTGAAATCCGTCTACATTTGAGAATGTAGAAAAACTCCTTGAGTGAAATGATTGGTAAAAAAATTTCACTGAAAGTTTTAATAACTTTTTTTCATATTTCAAAGCCACTTAGTCATTTTCTCATTTCCTCATTTACGGAAGTTCTTTCTATACAAATTCTAGCACAAGCTCAGACTGTTTATTTTCCTTTATAGAATATTGTTTACATTTAAAACGTATTTTGCTGACGTTTCATAGAACTTTGAAGATGCTTCGATATTTCTAAACGAATATGATCTAAACCGTATTAAAGTTGTTGCACTTAACTTCCGTTCGAGTACTTAATAAATATTAAAGTTTAATTAAATCCATGGATACGATGCCGTTGCTGTACTTGCATCCACTTGGAGTTTCTTTAAGTTTCAAGAAATCGCATTTACTTTGGTTTGGTCAGATTGATCGAATTTATTGACGAAACTTATGGAGTTTCGAACTTTTAATGAACTTGATTGAATTTTTCCCCAAAAAATCAAAAACTTTATTGTTTTAGTAAACTACCAAAGATGTTTGCATAAAGTGACTTCCATTCGATGGTTTATGTTGATGCACTTGGTTAGGGAAACTCTTCATAATTTATTCTGTTGAAAACCGCACTGTCGAAATCTAATTAATATGTCGGTATGGTGAAACCTCCATTTTAGCTAAAGGAAATATGTTCAGATCATTTTACGTACGATTATTTACTTATTGACACATAAAACGAAGCAACAATAATCGATTTCATAAGAGTTTAATGGTTAAATTTAATACCATACTGACTCTAATTATGGTTAAGGAGTAATTTAATAAAACGCTATCTCAATTAGTCTTATGAATTTGTGAGGCGGACCGTTGTTGGTTAGTTTAATTACCCAAACCCTAATTTTTCGTTTTTTTGATTTTCTCTGGCCCCTGTTTCATTTTGTATCCAAGAAACACTTCTCGACTGTTCAACTAACTAGAAAGCAAGGCAAAAATCATTAAAAGGCTTTTAATAAAATGACTTTTTTTTTGTTTCATTCCTTTGTTGTTGATTATGTTGCCTTTTTGACATCTTTTTCCGCTTTTTCTGTTATAAATGACTTTAGTTCTGTTTGTTATTTAATAAATTTAATCAACGTTTGTAGTTTGATATTGTGTGAAAGACGAAACGATTCTTTGTCGTTCCTTTCGATGTTCATCTCAGTGAAGATAGTTCGAAAAGATCTCTGGTTGACAAAGGACGCTATCTAAATAAAAATACTCTAAAGTTAGTTTTTTTCTACGAAAAGAAAAACTGAAATGGATTCAAAAAGTTTAATAACGAAAACTTTAACAGGAATGAAAGATGTCATCCAGTAAATGCAATAAGGAAAATAACTAAATGTCCAGTAGCGAAGCGTCAGGGTAGACAACATAGATAGGGCAGATTTAAAATATCAGTTGTGATGAACACGAAACTTTGCTCTGCAATATTTGGTTTCAAAAAGAGAAATGTAAAAAATTATATTTTTTTTTCGAATATCTCGGGAACCATGGATGGGACACGTTATCGTATCGTAACGAAGCAACGAAATAAAATTTGAATGTCGTTACATAACGAAATATAACGTTGCGATTTGTTTTTCGTTTGCTATCCCTGGCAAAAACCTTTAAAGGAAAAAAATGCAGTAAATTTTATTTCCTTTAAATTTGTTTGAACGAATTATCTATATATATAACATCGGTTAAACTGAGCCAAGAAACAATTTGTAACCGTTGTTATAAAAAAACCTTCAATTTAGGTTACATTTTGGTTACATTTTAGATGGTTTCCGAAAAAACCCGCCAAAAACGCTCATTTTGAAACCAGCTTCTAAATAGGGTTTCTGAAACTTTTCTGAAAGGTTATAGAAACCAAATGTGAAACTTTTGAGTTTTGTTACCATAGTTTCAAATACGTTTCTTAACCGGAATGTAAACTCAAATTGTTACTTAGGGACTGACTGATTGACTGACTCATTAACGCCCAAATCCCTGAAGCTAGAAGGCGGGGTTTTCCGAAATTTTACTCCTAAGGGGGTAAACGGAAGGTAAAGGGGGTTTGGGCGTTTTTATACCCGTATGGTGAAAGCAAAGGGTATATTAACTTTGCCTTACCGTTTGTAACGCCAAGATCCCGTCATCACACATAAAAATGAATTACACCAGTGTGTTTAGAATGATAAAAATAATTAATTTTTGCATATCCGTCCGTCTGTCCGTCTGTCTGTCCGTCTATCCGTCTGTCCGTCTGTCCGTCTGTCCGTCTGTCCGTCTGTCTGTCCGCGTATCCGTCTGTCCGTCTGTCCGTCTGTCCGTCTGTCCGTCTGTCCGTCTGTCCGTCTGTCCGTCTGTCCGTCTGTGGCGCGGATTGCGTGAGCACGGATTGAGCTACAGACTTGAAATTTTGCGCAGATCGGTTTTTCGTAAAATCCGAGGCTAAGTTCGTTAATGGGCACAAATGGACCATTCGAACGAAAACGTTTTTGGCGAATATCTCAAAAACGGTGCATCTTATCAAAAAAGTGCAAGAACATAAAACTCCCATACATCAAAATCCGATTGGAATAAATTTTAAAAAAATCTTATTGGAAAGTTAGACTTCAAAGTGGAATTTTGCTACAACTTTTCGAATTTTGATACGAATATCACCATACGGGTTTTCAATAATTGCCAGATGTGCAATTATAGCTTTTGTTATGTTTAACCCTTAATTTTCGCCATGAATCTTGCTCAATAGGAGGCTGAAAAGTTTCACTCGGGGGTTTTCGGGGTCGCTGATCACGTAACCTATGTAAGATTTTCGAAATTAGAAACCGAAGGTCTTGTAAGCATAACGCAAATATCCTTTTTCCCATTTTTTCCATGGAAAAATTGCATTAGGGGGTTTTCGGGGTTTCTGATCACGAATCTGGTGTTAGACTAATTCGCAATGGAAAATTCTGCAAGGATAAGATTTTTCTCTAAAGTTTTTGAGTTCTTTCCGGTTTTCTTCGTATTCTAAATGTTATACAAAGAACTTAACCCGGCAACGACGGGTATGCAAGCTAGTTTAATATAAGCGCATAGTCTCCGAGGGATTTTCGAAAAAACCGATTTTTTCAAATATCTTGAAAACCGTTAGAGATACAAAAAGACCGTTAGAGCAAAAAATGTAGAAAATTTTATATTCTTTAATTTTTTCTATGACTTTTTTCTCCAAAAAGCATAGTTTTCAAGGATTTTTCAAAAAACTGTATTTTTTCAAAAACATTGTATGGGAAGTACCCGTTATAGCTACCGTTACTTTTCCAAAAGCTTCTAGAAAACCACGATTTTTGTAAAATCAATTTACAAAAATTTTAAAGTCGCTAGATCAACGCGTTCATGAGGTATTAACCCATTCGGTATTTTGATGCCATATGGCATCATGCTAAAAAATTTGAATTGTCTTATTATTTGTTTATTTTTAACACTCTATTCTCATTCAGTGCACCTTTAAGTGCATTTGTGACCCAATTTTGATTTTTTGAGTAAAAAGCTGGACAACAGTGGACGTATTTGTAAAAAATAAAATTTTTTTAATTTTTTTTTTGTTTTAAATGAATACCTACTAATAGCTTAAACATCATTAATTTGTATAGAGAGTATTTTTAACCCCCATAGAAAAAAACATGTACCACACGGGTTAAGATATAGAAGAGGAAAATAAAAAATATTGTAGGATCAACTTTTATCAACACAAAGAGCACAAAAGGTTGTAGAACGGTCGTGGCGACTTTAATTCCCTGCTATTATGGTCGCGACGATCAGTTTCGATGATCAGTCTCGATGATCAGAAGACGAGTCAGCTGAAAAAGGTCGAGAGTCCCTGCCCTAAGACTTTTTCATATTCCTCGAGAATTTTTCAAACTACCCTCGTTTATATTAATGGATTTCTATTCAGTGTTTAACCATTGAACCATTTCTGATTCATGGTTTATACTCGACCTTTTAGCATTGAATCCTATTGGAATTTCTCGGCTTATAAGGTCTGCAAAAACAACAAAATTATATTATTTTTGCGGATGTTTTCACATCCAAATTACCCCCCAACAGGTCGGACATGTCTGCCCTGAAAACCCATCAGGAGCCTGTTTCTGGTATGGAAAGCTGGCTCACCGTCATCAGAGCCTGCTTTGCCAGCTTCCACGCAGGCTTACAGGATTTTGGTGGAGTAAAATTCGATTTGAGTATTTTATATAACATATGTTGCCTTAAACCTTATAATTCGCACAAGGTTTGTGGCATCGGAGTATAAATACTCAAATCGAGTTTTACTCCACCAAAATCCTGTAAGCCTGCGTGAAAGCTGGCAAAGCAGGTTCTGATGACGGTGAGCCAGCTTTCCATACCAGAAACAGGCTCCTGATGGGTTTTCAGGGCAGACATGTCCGACCTGTTTGGGGGGAAATTTGGATGTGAAAACATCCGCAAAAATAATATAATTTTGTTGTTTTTGCAGACCTTATAAGCCGAGAAATTCCAATAGGATTAATGGATTTCAGTAATTTTAAGGATGGGGAATGAAATTAATTTGAAACATCACTCTCTAAAAATATATTTAGCCATATCTACATATGTATATATGTATATATTTTAATGAATTCCTAACAAATACTACCTAAAATATACATATGACTATAATATGTTTATGCATACATTTTTCCATAATTAATATGATTCATTTTTATTTCTGTTTATTATTTAATTTAATCTATTTATTTTCTATTTTTATAAATTATTTTTTTTCAATATATTTCCATGTTTTACAATAGATTAGAAATGTTTATCGATTTGATTTGATTTGATTTGATTTTGTTTTTTTTTTTATTTTGCTTTATTTATTTTTTGTTTAAAATGTAATTAATTGATTGATGATTGTACTCTTTTGAAGAATAAATTCATTTTGTTATCTATTTTTCGTCCAAGATGGCTTATGGCCACTACTATATTTACAAAACAGCACCTTTTTGAATGCTTGGCGAAAAACCTTATTGAAAATTGTATAAAATATTGGATTAACCATTGAGCTAGCATATCCGAGCCAAGTTACAACATCAAATACCCAATGCGGAATATCCTGTTCACATTGGCCACATATCGTTGGGATTAGATTCAGGACAAAGAATGGCGCCCAAAGAATTACAAATGTAAAGAATACAACGCCCAAGACTTTTGTAGCTTTCTGCTCTAAACGAATTATTCGACCGTGACGTGATGAATTTCTGGACATGACACTCGAATTCCGGGAATGATGGGATCGTACAGTTGGATGCCTCTGCAATAAATTCGGCGATATGGGAACTTTATCGGATGTAACAACTTTCGATGGTGTCGATGTTGATTTTGTACATGTGATACTCTCATTATTAAAATAGATATTTGAATGATGTTTTAATGTTGCCGAACGTCTTAGGGTCGGCTGCGCTGGTACTTTTGTCGGTGTTAGTAGAAGTGATGTTCGAACACCACCAAAACTGGAGCCGCGTCTCTTATTCCGATATGAATTCCAGGTAACTACGGATGGACTTTTTGAATAGCTTGATTTCCTTGCCGTCGCCGATGATAAATGCGTTCTACTATCCGATGCTATTGTCGATATACTATTCGATGTCATCGCATTCACCACTTGTTTAGTATCAGTTAAAAGTTCATCATCGATCGATGAACTCGAATGATGTTTTGATGATACGATTTTCACATCGGGCAATTTACCGACTTTAAATTTGGTATTATCACCGAAATATGGACAGGTACATGGTGGCGGTAAATCAATATTATTATTCTTATTCTTACTATTCGGTGATGATAAACATGATTTATTCACAATATTATTGTTACGTGATGTTGTATGACTAAATGCTGTATCGGCCGCATCACAAAATCTAATGGTATGCGAATTTTCTTCATGCCTCATTAAATTATTCTTACAATTATTATCTATTCGCCATATGTTCTTTGGTAAACTATTATATCTTTTAGGCTCAATATTCGGTGGTGATGATGCATCACATTGATATTTATCGATATTATCTAAAGTAGACGCTCGGCGACGTTGTTCATTTGCGCTAGTATCGAACTTGGATATTTTCGATGAGGAAATTAACCTGGAAATCGATAAAAAAAAAAAGAAAACGAAATTGAAAAATAATTAATAAGTGTAATGTCATTTGTATGATGATTCAGCTATTCTATTGTATGTTCATTTATGGTAAATTTACCTCAAGTCTTTGTTGTCATTTCCCGATAGCGGTGAGATATTATCGACAAATTGTTGAAATCTTTTGAATGAATCCTGCCGTGTTGTTGCTGGTGTCGATACCGATTCGAGGCCACGGGATAATTTCAACATTTCAGCACCAAATTGCTGTAGAGCAGTCATGGTTGATGGCGTTGCCTCTGGTATACTGAAAAAAATAAAAAAATAAAATAATATATAGAAGATAAACGAAAAATGTATCCATTCAAGTGGAATAATGCCACCAATTCAGAGTAAAGTATTTTGAAAATTTCTTTTCCGCACCTTTCAAAAAAGAAAAACGTCGAGTCATTTACGAAATCATAAAGGCTAAAGTTTTCTGGAGGTTCTGGAAAAATGAATCTTTGAGAAATCTCATTATACTCTATATGACAATCATATACAGTGAAACCTGTATAAGCCGGACTCGCACGGGATCAGGAAATTTATTCGGCTTATACAGGTTTCCGGATTATCCAAGGTCCGGCTTATCCAGGGTCCGGTTTTTACAGGTAGTAGTATATTAGACTAGCATTTGGACCCGTCTTTGCCCGTGAGTAAAAAAAAGCGTGAGTAAAAAAAACCTACACGGCAAAAAATCCTGGAGTATTTTCGACCACTCTTCCACACATATCGGCCGGAACGTTGGCAATTTCGCGTTCAATATTGTTCCTGAGCTCCTCTAACGTTGTTGGCTTGTTGGCATAAACCAACGACTTAACATAACTCCATAAAAAGAAATCCAACGGCGTTAAATCGCATGAGCGAGGTGGCCATTCGACCGGACCATCATTTCATTCATCATTTCATTTCATCATTTTCATTATCATTTCATCGGACTCAGAATTTCGGTAGTAAGTTTTAATAATTTCCAAACGTTGCTCGTTCGTGAACTTCACCATGATAAAAATGTAAACCTTGACTGACGTTTTAGCATTGCCAGATCATAAAAATTTTTTATTAACTTTCATCCGTCCCTCAAAAAAAATCACACTAAAGTTCCTCGGGTCTTTTTTGACCCATAGAGATTTAGTGTATACAAAAATCAAAAAACGAGTTTTTTTTATATTTTTCGAAATTTTTACAACATACAACAAGATATGATAACCCAAAAGATTTATATATTGTTCTAATGAACTCTCCCCGAAAATAGCGGTCAAAAAACTTCATACAAAAATTGAGAAATATGGCAGTTGAGTTTTTCCCAATTGACATCCAACAAAATCGGTTTCTTATATCCGAGAATTCACCCCGTTCGGTCAAAGATTTTAGATCCGTATTCTAGATATAGTTTACAAACACTAACTAATATAATATAATATGACTAAATTAAACATTTCTTATACGAATAACTGCCTTGGGTCATTTTAGACCCGAAGGTCTTTAGTGTGACTATTTTTGTAGCAGTGTAACGGGTAATCGGAAGTTGCCAAATTTTTGCATACTGCTAGTTTACAATAAATAAGGCAAAGTAAAAAAATTTCAGGCTCGTATTATAAATACTTTTAAAGGTACAAGGAAACTAATTTCTGTTTGGGTCAAATTAGACCCGAGGGACGGAAGAAGGTTAAAATACAAAATTGTTGTCCTTGTTGAAAGACCCTTTATATTGAACTTAAATAATTTTAATATTAATGTCTACAATATAATCAAAATTGAGAAATTGAACCAAAAAGAAATTGAAAATTTTTCTAATCCAGACTATTGGGTTAGAATATTGCATTGAATTACAGCATAATAGCGAAAACACAATGACGCATCAAGGCGTGCGTAAGCTTTGACATTTCGACGCTTCAAAAGTAAAACCCATGGCTTACTATGGGACGATTCATAATGGCGCTTCGCCTTGACGCTTCAAAGCGCCCTGACGCTTGGAGTAGACCTACTTTCTACTTTCAGACGCGTTGACGCTTTGAAAGTTGAATGAAAATTGCGTATTGTGAGTGATTCTTGGAAAATGGTGGGGCAAATGATGCATTTATGGAACGATTAATTAAAAAAGAGAAAAATAATGAATATTTTTGCAATCTAAAATCGAAATTGTGTGAAAATGTGGAATAACAAGACAAAAAATAAAGTAAAAATAATTCAAATATATTCGCCGATTATTCTAGTGACTTTAAAAGATGCTAAGGATCATCGTGGCTTTTATTTAAATAACTTATTTTATAAAGAAGTCGTCCGCATCTCTTTCAATATTTATTTCTTGAATTCACCATCATCAATTGATGGTTTTAATTCATGTGCTTTGTGTGGTACTCCTGCAACAAATTCTATGTCTTCCAAATGCTTTTTAATTCCCATAAACTCTTTATTTCCATTTTATTTGAAAAAAAAAATAGTGAAGCGTGTAGTTCTTACGAAGCGTTATTAGGTTTTAGCACAGACGCTTCAAAGCGTTCAATTGTCAAAGCGTGCTTGGTGCGCTGAAATGTCAAAGCTTACGAACGCGTTCACGCGCCATTGTGTTTTCGCTATAATGTCCAGCGTAATCCAATTTTAATTGGAATTTAATCCAAGATTTCTTTCCGTGTAGGAAAACAAAATTCAGTTGGTTATTTTTTCGAAAAATGGGTTTCAAAAACTACCAAAAAGACAATAAATTCAATCATTCGGATTGGGATTCATTTTACCACCATGCTCCTACTCCTCCCACCGATCGGTCACTTTTAAATCGGAATATGTCAGGGATGGACTCTGAGGAATATCTGTGCCGAATTTCAGGACAACCGGTTCGGTGGTTTTCCCGCGAAAGAGTAACGTAGAGTAAAGTAGAGGAAAGTAGAGTAAAACCAAGCTTCGGATTCATTTTACCCCCTCCCTCACCCCCCTCCCTCACCCCCCCCCACCCACCTGACGGGCTACTTTCCAATAGGTTTATGTTGGAACCAGGCCTACACAGAAAATCCATGACATCCATTTCAGGACAATCGGCTAAGCCGTTTTTACGTGGAAATGGAACCGACAGACATCAACTCATTTTTACATTTTTTTACGTAGTGTAATTAAGTATGTATTGTATTCATGAAATATTTCGACCTCGTAATTTTGTTTGAAAAATATTTCCCTACTACTCCTGAGTCGATAGGAGCATTGTTACAAAAATGTCTTTCTGTCTTCCAGTCTGTGGTACAAGATTTCTCAAAAACTAATAAAGCTAGAGCCATGAAATTTTACACACATATTTGTTCCTGGAATGGGACTGCCTTATCAACGTTTGGTGGAAATCCGGGAACTAACGGTAACCAAAATGTCTGCTGTTTAAAAATCGCTATTTCGTTTTTTGATTATTTAATCCAAAACTACGCGTTTTTCAGTAGTCTTTCAGTAGTCTTCATGACAAAAGTTGAAGGCAATGAAATTTCTTAGGCCTATGTTACACACGTCAACTTTAAGTGGTGACTTTTCTTAAGTATAGGCGAGAGAAGTGAGGGAAGCGGTGTCCCCTCACTTCTCTCGCCTATACTTAAGAAAAGTCGCCGCTTAAAGTTGCCGTGTGTAACATAGGCCTTACAATTTCGACTCTGACTAGAACTGTATATCTCAGCCCGTTATCAAAATATACCGTTATTTAAAAAAAAAAATCAGTTTTTTGCGATTATCTCGAAAATTAGTGGGTTTTTTGCGGTTAATGTATCAGATCGATTGAAGAGAATAATGTTTGCCATAATTTTGTCTTTTGTAGCTATTAGAAAACTATTAGAAAACTCACATTGCTATTAAAAAACAGACAAGATTTTCAGTATCAAAATGTTTAAACTTTTTTTTAAACAAACAGATTTTTCATACATTAATTTCCAAGTGAAAAAATAAAAAACTATAAAACCCCGATCAAAATTTTTTAATCGAAATCAACAAAATTTTAAGCAACATCCTCAAAAGTGTGTGAAAATAAATGTTTGCCGATTTTGCAATTGTAACCTTTCTTGTGTTTAAATTAAGCACGTGTATTTCACTTTAAAGACAAATTGGCACAATGTAGTCTTCGCCTTTACAACCCCAGAATGTCTCAGCCTTTATTGTGTGTAAACCAAAAAGTGTAAGACTAAAAAAAAAATCAATAGATATAAAATGTAATTCTATTTGTATACAATGTAACACTAAATCAATATGTTATACATTGAAAGTGTTAAAAAAAGTTAAATATCAACATACCTTGAGTCTGGTAGCCAAAGTTCATGTGTATCTAATGTTGAAAGTTCGGTATCTGTAGATGCTGCTGAATGTGCGTGGTTGGGCGTTGACGGAAGGCTAGTCTTTAAAAGTCGTCTCCAGGTACATTTACGCTCTAGAAAATTAATAATTTTCCCTTTTGAAATAAAATTAATCTTTTCACATGTTTTCGTAATTAAATGAGTTTCGTTTTTGTTTATCCAACATTAACAGTAATTTGTTTATCCTAAATACATAAACATCACATGATATAAGAAAGTACTTATCGTATTGTATGAGAAACATAGTTAGATACACATAAAAGTTAAACATTGTTTGATTTTGATGGTTTAATGTTTGACATAAACTTGAAACAGTGCAACATGTCAAACTTTCTTCAACAAAGTTAAATTTTAGCATATAAGAATAACGGTGTGTGTTTTTTTTCTATTTTGTTAATAATGTTTTTATTTATAGAATTGTTTACCGTATACCAAGTGAATGGCTTAAATTAATCTGTTTTATGGCTACGAAGATTAAAAGTTTTAATTTAAAACTTCCGGAAAACATATTTTTGTTTTGAACAAAGCTTTAAGTAATTACATTTTGTTGTTAAAATTGAAATAAATTATGCTTTTGAAATGGTGTTTATTTGATTATTTTTTATTCAATTTCGTTGATGATATTAAAGTTTATGTCTTAAATTAAAACTCTGAAACGTTGGCGGCAAAACTAAAGATTCCTCTACATTTTTGCCTTTTACCATACATAAATCGATATCTTTTATCGAGATATTTTAGGTTAGAGATGTCCCATTAAGATGTGTTGAATTACCACTACTCGCAATTGTTATTGTACACAAAAGCAAAATTGAGAGAATGGCGCACTCACGTTCTCAGTGGCAAGCTGATGTCATATGCACTGTGTTCAATGCGTATGACATCACCTTGCCACTGAAATTTTTAACAAAATCTTTATTTCAAATAAACTTTCGACATTTTTAATATTTTTTACTTTTCCTTCTTATTTTATTAGTTGCTCTCACGAATATCGAGAGAAAAGAGTCCATCCGGCCAGTGCTCTGGAATAGAACTGCAAAGCATAATAATAGCGCTCAAAATTATTTTTTTCTTGCAATTGTAATCACATTTCAAATGCTGCAAATTTTCTATTATTGTCTACAATACCTAGAAATTGTTTTTCCCAATATCAATCAGGGTATTAGCGCTTCATTATTGAAAATAAAACATGAAAGATACTTATAGCCCTATTATGGAAGTCGCGCGACTCGTCGTACTGCGGCAAATCTGCCACTGCGGACTGTTTTGGTATTACACTAGTCCGCAAGACCTGTTTTTCAAGCAATTTCAAGTCCGCATCTATTTGGCTGCGGACTCACCGTTTCCACTGACATTTCGAGGTTATGAGAAAAAGAGACTGTGTAAGTAAATGATTTTTTCTTTTTTATATATTTATAATTAACATGTTTTTTTATATATAGATAAGGCAATGAAGCAAACCACTCAAAGACAATTCAAAACTCTGATCGAGGAAATGGAGAAGGTCCCTGAAATCGCCAGTGGGTTCCCGACAGGGAAAACAAAACAGGAGGTGAATGATTTCTGGGAGCATCTCTAACTGATTTTCTTATACTTTCCATATCAGTGTTGTTATTATCATTAAAGGAAAAAAGTGCTACACTTGGAAACATTGCTATATTTTTGAAAAATAAATAAAATCTTTGACGACTGAAACGAATCTTTCTCACGTTTGACAGTTCAACGCGAACCAACGCATATGATCGCAGCGAGTCTAGTCCGCAAACGGCATGCGGACTTATATAATACCAAATGACTGTGGAACGGACTTGACAGTCGCTGCGGACTGACGAGTCCGCACGACTTACATAATAGGGCTACAAGTTCATGATGTGAATTTTTGTACCTCACTGTACATCAGTCTACCAGAGGAAAAAAGCGACACACAACCTCTCGCATCAACAGCAGAAATGCTATTGAGTGAATGAAGTGTCTGACTCATAGAATTCGCTCAATTTTCGTCCGCTGTTTGATAAAGCCTTGATAAAGCCTAAACCTCGTGGGTGCGGCACCCACACGGCGAAAGTAAAAACTACGCATTTATATGAGTAAATGTATAATTGCGCGTTGCTTAGACGCGTTGCCGCGTCCGTGCCGCGTAGAGTAGGCTCAGTCTCTACTTTTAGACGCGGTGACAACTACTAGATGCCAGAACTAAATAATGCCGCACGCACGCACGCGTAATTGTGGTGTAAGCTTTATTGTACAAGTTTTTACTATACATAACTTAAAATGTGACAGTATTGGTCATATTTGCGTAAAATGCTGTGTCGCTATCGATGAAAATGTTAAGGCTGATTTACAATGAAGCAGCAACGCCAACAGCAACAGCAACGTCGACGTAAAGAACGACGGCAAAAAGAGAAATGCTGTCGGATGAATTACAATGAAGCAGCAACAGCAACAGCAAAAATTGACGTTCCCGAATTGTTAGAAGTTTTTTGGGCATTAATCTTTCTTTCATGATTACCTAAATTAAATTTTTATTAATTAACAATCTTAAACTTCATTTTAAGCACAAAATTCGCCACCAAATTCGTTCCTAAAATGTCAATCACATGTATACATAAACAACAAAAACCAGCTATCAACGTTGCTGCTTAGCGTTGCTGCTCAAATTTAGGATTACAAATGAATCGGCAGCAAAATATCTTTCTGAAAATCTGACGTCAAAGAGTCGATTCTCGGCCAATCAAAACACTTTCTCCGTGACGTTGCTGTTGCTGTTGGCGTTGCTGCTTCATTGTAAATCAGCTTTTAGTGAGTCACAGATGGACGGTTCTGTTTTAGATTTTGTAAAAAAATTACTTTTTTATACAATATAAACAAAAAATTTAAGTCGTCGGATTATACAGGGTGCGCCATCTATTCCTCCGGTATGTAAACATTCAATAACTTCGCCATTTGTCAACCGATTTGCTTTCCTAGACACGTTTTGGAAACGTCAAACCAGTACAATTTTAACCATGAACCGCTTCACACCGAAAGAACGCGCCGAAATAGTGACGATGTACATTGAAAATAGTCCTTCAATTGTGCTAACTCAACGTGCATATCGTGCAAAATATCGTGGCAAAAAAGCGCCTACCGACAAAACAATTCGGGCGCTGGGTAAAAATTTCTTTGAGCACGGAACAGTAGGCAATCTAACCTATAATCATCCACGCCCAAGACGTTCCAATGAAATTATTGAAGCCGTGAGAGAGAGTGTTGCCCAGGACCCAAATGTCTCGTATCGCCACCGAACTCAGCGGTTGAAAATGAGTGGAACCACGTTGCGGCGCATTTTAAAGGACGATCTCCATTTGTTTCCTTACAAAATACAACTAACTCAAAGAATATTGGCAACAGACAAGTCGCGTCGTATAGAATACGGCAAATTAGTCGGCCGAATGTTGGAAACAATGCCGGACTTTTGGATGCAAGTTTTAATGACCGACGAGGCACATTTCACTCTCTCTGGCGGTGTTAATAAACAAAATTGCCGCATTTGGGCGACAGAAAATCCTCACGAGATTCATGAAATACCATTGCATGATCGAAAAGTGACTGTTTGGGCCGGCGTGTGCGCAAAAACCATCATTGGGCCATTTTTCTTCAATGAAGGTGAAACAGTTAATGGTAATCGATATCGGTGGATGTTGGCACATTTTGTGTGTCCGAAAATGCGTGAAAAAGGTCTGACTGACTTCTGGTTTCAGCAAGACGGGGCGCCATGCCACACAGCGGACCAAACAATACGATTTTTGCAACAAAAATTCCCTAGACGTGTGATATCGAAAAGAGGCGATATTGACTGGCCACCAAGATCCCCTGATTTAACCCCCCCAGACTTCTTTTTGTGGGGTTATTTGAAGAGTAAAGTTTACGCCAGCAACCCGAAGACCATTGACGAGCTCAAGACCAATATTCGTGCCGAAATAGCTGCCATACCGACGGAGATGCTCGAAGAAGTGATGGAAAATGCCCGAAAAAGAGCACAGTTTGCGGTGGCCAATAAAGGTGGTCATTTGATCGATGTTGTTTTCAAAAAGTAGTCCACATAAATTGTAAAGGATTGAACTAAATAAAAAAACACCATTTTTTGCAATCTATTGTTTCTTTCAAAAGTTATTCAACATTCTCATACCGGAGGAATAGATGGCGCACCCTGTAGTTTACTCGTAAATTGCGCAAAAACGTAGATATTATATAAGAAAGTCATCTGCCAGTCACATCAGATATTTTTTAACCTTTTTGGACCACCAAAACATTGCAAGTTTCAGCCCGATCGGAGTCAAAAAATTTTTTTGAAAAAAAACGCCCAAAATTGCAGTGGTTAGTCCATCATTTATTGCGATTTTTTTCAAAAAATAGATTTCGCTGAAACTTGGTGTAAAGGGTAATGGAGGGTCGCTGATCACGAATCCGTTGTCCGAAATGGTGCTAGCTCAAAATGGACAACGGATTTGTGATCAGCGACCCCCCATTACCCTCTACAACAAGTTTCAGCGAAATTTTTTTTTTGAAAAAAATCGCAAAAAATTGCAGTGGTTAGTCCATGATTTTTTGATGGCAAAAAATGCTTTTCTTATTTTTTGTCTGACCGCGCTGAAACTTGCCATATAGGGGTTTTGGGGAGCGAGAAATCAGAATCCGTCGTCCATTTTGAGCTAGCACCATTTCTTGAGGCGATCCCTAGGCGCCCTGGCCAAACCGTGCGAGCTATCGAAAAATGGACAACGGATTTGTGATCAGCGACCCCCCATTACCCTCTACAACAAGTTTCAGCGAAATTTTTTTTTTGAAAAAAATCGCAAAAAATTGCAGTGGTTAGTCCATGATTTTTTGATGGCAAAAAATGCTTTTTTCTTATTTTTTGTCTGACCGCGCTGAAACTTGCCATATAGGGGTTTTGGGGAGCGAGAAATCAGAATCCGTTGTCCATTTTGAGCTAGCACCATTTCTTGAGGCGATCCCTAGGCGCCCTGGCCAAACCGTGCGAGCTATCGAAAAATGGACAACGGATTTGTGATCAGCGACCCCCCATTACCCTCTACAACAAGTTTCAGCGAAATTTTTTTTTTGAAAAAAATCGCAAAAAATTGCAGTGGTTAGTCCATGATTTTTTGATGGCAAAAAATGCTTTTTTCTTATTTTTTGTCTGACCGCGCTGAAACTTGCCATATAGGGGTTTTGGGGAGCGAGAAATCAGAATCCGTTGTCCATTTTGAGCTAGCACCATTTCTTGAGGCGATCCCTAGGCGCCCTGGCCAAACCGTGCGAGCTATCGAAAAATGGACAACGGATTTGTGATCAGCGACCCCCCATTACCCTCTACAACAAGTTTCAGCGAAATTTTTTTTTTGAAAAAAATCGCAAAAAATTGCAGTGGTTAGTCCATGATTTTTTGATGGCAAAAAATGCTTTTTTCTTATTTTTTGTCTGACCGCGCTGAAACTTGCCATATAGGGGTTTTGGGGAGCGAGAAATCAGAATCCGTTGTCCATTTTGAGCTAGCACCATTTCTTGAGGCGATCCCTAGGCGCCCTGGCCAAACCGTGCGAGCTATCGAAAAATGGACAACGGATTTGTGATCAGCGACCCCCCATTACCCTCTACAACAAGTTTCAGCGAAATTTTTTTTTTGAAAAAAATCGCAAAAAATTGCAGTGGTTAGTCCATGATTTTTTGATGGCAAAAAATGCTTTTTTCTTATTTTTTGTCTGACCGCGCTGAAACTTGCCATATAGGGGTTTTGGGGAGCGAGAAATCAGAATCCGTTGTCCATTTTGAGCTAGCACCATTTCTTGAGGCGATCCCTAGGCGCCCTGGCCAAACCGTGCGAGCTATCGAAAAATGGACAACGGATTTGTGATCAGCGACCCCCCATTACCCTCTACAACAAGTTTCAGCGAAATTTTTTTTTTGAAAAAAATCGCAAAAAATTGCAGTGGTTAGTCCATGATTTTTTGATGGCAAAAAATGCTTTTTTCTTATTTTTTGTCTGACCGCGCTGAAACTTGCCATATAGGGGTTTTGGGGAGCGAGAAATCAGAATCCGTTGTCCATTTTGAGCTAGCACCATTTCTTGAGGCGATCCCTAGGCGCCCTGGCCAAACCGTGCGAGCTATCGAAAAATGGACAACGGATTTGTGATCAGCGACCCCCCATTACCCTCTACAACAAGTTTCAGCGAATTTTTTTTTTTGAAAAAAATCGCAAAAAATTGCAGTGGTTAGTCCATGATTTTTTGATGGCAAAAAATGCTTTTTTCTTATTTTTTGTCTGACCGCGCTGAAACTTGCCATATAGGGGTTTTGGGGAGCGAGAAATCAGAATCCGTTGTCCATTTTGAGCTAGCACCATTTCTTGAGGCGATCCCTAGGCGCCCTGGCCAAACCGTGCGAGCTATCGAAAAATGGACAACGGATTTGTGATCAGCGACCCCCCATTACCCTCTACAACAAGTTTCAGCGAAATTTTTTTTTTGAAAAAAATCGCAAAAAATTGCAGTGGTTAGTCCATGATTTTTTGATGGCAAAAAATGCTTTTTTCTTATTTTTTGTCTGACCGCGCTGAAACTTGCCATATAGGGGTTTTGGGGAGCGAGAAATCAGAATCCGTTGTCCATTTTGAGCTAGCACCATTTCTTGAGGCGATCCCTAGGCGCCCTGGCCAAACCGTGCGAGCTATCGAAAAATGGACAACGGATTTGTGATCAGCGACCCCCCATTACCCTCTACAACAAGTTTCAGCGAAATTTTTTTTTTGAAAAAAATCGCAAAAAATTGCAGTGGTTAGTCCATGATTTTTTGATGGCAAAAAATGCTTTTTTCTTATTTTTTGTCTGACCGCGCTGAAACTTGCCATATAGGGGTTTTGGGGAGCGAGAAATCAGAATCCGTTGTCCATTTTGAGCTAGCACCATTTCTTGAGGCGATCCCTAGGCGCCCTGGCCAAACCGTGCGAGCTATCGAAAAATGGACAACGGATTTGTGATCAGCGACCCCCCATTACCCTCTACAACAAGTTTCAGCGAAATTTTTTTTTTGAAAAAAATCGCAAAAAATTGCAGTGGTTATAGTCCATGATTTTTTGATGGCAAAAAATGCTTTTTTCTTATTTTTTGTCTGACCGCGCTGAAACTTGCCATATAGGGGTTTTGGGGAGCGAGAAATCAGAATCCGTTGTCCATTTTGAGCTAGCACCATTTCTTGAGGCGATCCCTAGGCGCCCTGGCCAAACCGTGCGAGCTATCGAAAAATGGACAACGGATTTGTGATCAGCGACCCCCCATTACCCTCTACAACAAGTTTCAGCGAAATTTTTTTTTTGAAAAAAATCGCAAAAAATTGCAGTGGTGTTAGTCCATGATTTTTTGATGGCAAAAAATGTTTTTTTCTTATTTTTTGTCTGACCGCGCTGAAACTTGCCATATAGGGGTTTTGGGGAGCGAGAAATCAGAATCCGTTGTCCATTTTGAGCTAGCACCATTTCTTGAGGCGATCCCTAGGCGCCCTGGCCAAACCGTGCGAGCTATCGAAAAATGGACAACGGATTTGTGATCAGCGACCCCCCATTACCCTCTACAACAAGTTTCAGCGAAATTTTTTTTTTGAAAAAAATCGCAAAAAATTGCAGTGGTTATAGTCCATGATTTTTTGATGGCAAAAAATGTTTTTTTCTTATTTTTTGTCTGACCGCGCTGAAACTTGCCATATAGGGGTTTTGGGGAGCGAGAAATCAAAATCCGTTGTCCATTTTGAGCTAGCACCATTTCTTGAGGCGATCCCTAGGCGCCCTGGCCAAACCGTGCGAGCTATCGAAAAATGGACAACGGATTTGTGATCAGCGACCCCCCCATTACCCTCTACAACAAGTTTCAGCGAAATTTTTTTTTTTTAAAAATCGCAAAAAATTGCAGTGGTTATAGTCCATGATTTTTTGATGGCAAAAAATGTTTTTTTCTTATTTTTTGTCTGACCGCGCTGAAACTTGCCATATAGGGGTTTTGGGGAGCGAGAAATCAAAATCCGTTGTCCATTTTGAGCTAGCACCATTTCTTGAGGCGATCCCTAGGCGCCCTGGCCAAACCGTGCGAGCTATCGAAAAATGTACAACGGATTTGTGATCAGCGACCCCCCATTACCCTCTACAACAAGTTTCAGCGAAATTTTTTTTTTGAAAAAAATCGCAAAAAATTGCAGTGGTTATAGTCCATGATTTTTTGATGGCAAAAAATGTTTTTTTCTTATTTTTTGTCTGACCGCGCTGAAACTTGCCATATAGGGGTTTTGGGGAGCGAGAAATCAGAATCCGTTGTCCATTTTGAGCTAGCACCATTTCTTGAGGCGATCCCTAGGCGCCCTGGCCAAACCGTGCGAGCTATCGAAAAATGGACAACGGATTTGTGATCAGCGACCCCCCATTACCCTCTACAACAAGTTTCAGCGAAATTATCTAACATATTATCTAACCGTATTCATTCAAACTAAATAATTTTCTATCAATCTTATTTATATGTACATATAATAGTGGGAATTTACATATTTTATGGAATAAAGAGACCCTTATGATGGCCATTTGCCTTTATTCTAACCTAACATAAAGGTTTTTCAAGTACGTTTGTATCGGAGGGACTATTTTATTATCTATTTTAAGTGTAACTAAATACAAATCCAATTTCGATATGGTCACTAGGTTATATTTGGATTTTTTACACATTCTTGTAAGAAATTACTATCGCCGGCAATAGTCATTGAATATTTTATCCTTTTTAATGTTTTGTTGGGTTAGGAAACTACGGATCAATTATTTCGATGAAAAAATTTTTTAAAAATACCTATAAAAACCAGAAAAACCACCGATTATTTTTTTTTCCGGAAATCACGAAAAAATATCCGGTTTAAAAAATATTTTAGCACTAAACAGTCTTTAATATTAACCGTATAGGTCCAGTGAAGACAAAGATTTAAAAAATATTTACTACGCCACCCCTAAAACTTCATACTCTCTAATTATTTTTTTACACCGTTAAAGCGCAAAACAGAATTGGCCCAACACAACATTTACGGCGACATTTCATATTTTAAAGTCATAGTACTCTATGCTTCTGTATACAATTAATCCGACGAACTTTGTCGTCGTAAAAAGTTGAATCGAATTTAACTTCTGTCGGCCAGCTCACCGACAAAATTTCATGGTTGATTCAAAATGAAATCTTATGCGGACGTCTTAAAATCTAAATTTCGTCATTTAAAGAAAGCATTAGGAAATATAGTTTGCATGTGGTGTAGCTTATATTCACATTCCTATTATGTACCATATGATAATTGGTAACAAAAGAATTTTATATGTGACTAACCATCCCATTGTCAATATCTAATGAAAAGCAAATGACGTTTAGAACAACAAAGTGTGCGCAATTGTATATGGAGGCCGACATTGTCGCCGTAATCTGTCGGCATAAATGTTTGTATTCGGACCAATTGTATTCCGACCTTAAGCAGGCCACACACTAGACACGATTCACGACAATCTTATGACTCATCAATCCTCAAGGAAAGACAACACGAAAAAAATTGTATCGTGAAGTCCCCACACACATTCATTCCCATCAGTTTGTAGCTAACTTTCGGTAAGTCTACATCGAGAGAGCACGATGGATCTACATCGAGAGAGAGCGGGATGGACCCAACAAGATTGTCATGAATCGCGATGAGTTCAGGCGGCCGTGGAACGATACAATCTTGGTGTTAAAGCTTTGATTGTACTCTTTCATTGCCCACAGACTGTGAGGATACACGATAACTCAAGTTTGTATCTTCATGGCGCGTCGTGTATCCTCTTAGTGTGTGGGCGGCATTAGGGAGATGTTAATACGAGTTGTTTTGACCAGATTTGCTATTTTGCGTTGGTTTAAAAAAAAAAAAATTCTGTTGAAAACTAGAGACTGAGCCCCTGCCCGCTTGACGACCTTGCTAATGGTAAAACCTTGGTGATTCAGTAGCACATATTGGTGGGACGGTGTATCAAAAACTAAGGTAATTTCTATTTGGGACTGTGTAGTTCTTGATTTAAATCATTGCGACGCGTTCCGTTTTAAAACATTTCGCCTGCGGCGTATATTTCTTAATTTTTTTTTGTCTGGATTTAATTTCTCAACTTTTTTCCTAGTCATGTGTGGTTTTCTAGAAGGAAACATATGTTTTCAGTATTTGCGAGTATATTAGATTTAGTATACTGTTTGTAACGCATCGAACCAATCATCATCGGACACAAAAATGAACTACACCACTATGTTAAGGCTCAACTATAATCGACATAAGAACGCATATGTAAATGTCAAATTCCCAACGAATGTTGACATGCATAGCTGTCAACATAAAAGCTAACCATAATAGGCATAGACTGACATAAGTAAAGTTAAATTTTTCTCGATAGTAATTGACAAAGTTGAAGGAAAAAATGAGTGAATTGAAAAAAATTAAAGAAATATTTGAAATTGTGAAGTGCTTAAAAGAATTAAGTGACCTGAAAGATGAACTGGATGAATACGGCAGAAAGAAGCGTTCATGTTATGTACGAGAAATCAATCGCGACAGGAAAACGCACGGATACTACGTAGTCACCTTCTTAAAAGTAAAAAGGCTTGATCCGGATCAATTTTTTATTCACACGAGAATGACCACAAATGTCTTTGACTATCTGTTGTCCTGCTTGAGTCCCTTTTTGGAAAAATTTTAGGTTATGTTCACTATTTACATATGCCAGTTCCATTTGTATCGAATTATTCATGCTTAACGAATGTTTAACGAAGGTTTGAAAGTGGCAACACTCTTGACATATGCCTATTGTGGGTATTAACACTGACTTTCTTATTCTGGAAATGACATATGCAGCTACATATGCGTTCTTATGTCGATTATAGTTAAGCCTTTAGGAATGACAAAGGATTTGGATTTTCGCATGTCCATCCGTCTGTCCGTCCGTGAACACCATAACTTTCCGTGAACACCATAAGGATTGAGCTAGAGACTTCAAATTTTGTATAGTTGCGTTTCTCGTAAATGGTAAGGGTATGTTGTTGAACGGGTAAAATCGGATCATTCATTTCCCCCACATACAAACTAAAAAAAATGGTTTTTGGCAATTTTCTCGAAAACGGAGAGTCATATTGAAAAAATTATAAAAGTAAAATGTGATTAAAATAGAATTTTACATAACTCATCCATTCATCAAAATCCAATCGGACCACTGGTTCCCCCTTCTCCCATATAAATGGAATAGTTTTTTCCTGTTTTATCGAAAACTGTGCATCGTGTCGAAAAATTTATAAAGACCAAATGTGTTCAGAATATAATTTTACATTATTTATCCATACATCAAAATCCAATTGGACCACTTTGTTTGCCTCTCTCCTATACAAATGGATTTTTTAAAATAAACATTTTAACGATCATCATACAGAATATTTGACGGTTGGCCCGGCAATTGTAGCTTTTCTCATGATTCAATTATATAAAGTAAAATATGAAGTGAAAACTTGAAATTTTCGAATTTTTATGTAGAATTTGCCATTTTCTTAACGCTAAGGAGACCGCACACAAATTGATTGTCTATTTCAAAATATAACAGATGGAGGTGCCGGTGAAGGTGAGATAGTCAATATGAAGTATCCTATTTTACTCCGAAAGTATCTTCTTCATCCGTGTGCAAAATTTTACTGAAAAATTTAAAGGAAAACTTGTACATACGAGAATCTCAAAAATTGTTTCAAAACATGGTTTATGAGGCAAAAATCCCTTTCAATACCACAACTGTAGGAGAAATCAACGAATTGAAAAAAAAACTCAACTCTTTAAAGCTTAATTATCAGAGTTGAATTCAGTGATCGTTTTGTGTTTTTCTCTCAATTTCACCAACGCAACGTAACATAATATGGATTGTTTATTGAATATATTGCAATCAATATCCATTATCCCAATTCAATCGTGTGTACTTCAGTTCACTACAAAATTGATGCTGGTTTTGATTAATATTTTAACCAAAAATGTATTCAATTGAAGCTCATATAACTGGAAATTTGTGGAACAAAATTCACTAGTCGACGAATATTATTGGGATTATGGCTGTGTGTAACTTAATTGGTACATTATTCAAAGAAGTGAAAATTCGACGATTCGCAATGCTTTTTAATTTGCATATTTGTGTCATAATAGAATTTTTAATTGATTTTCGATATTTGAAATTACTTTTAATATTATAAGATAAAGTTTGCTGTTAGTAAGTCTTTTTTACTTTTAGTTAGTTATTAGTAAGTCTTTTATTTCTTACAAATAACAGTTTTGTTGGGTGGATTCTGGCACCCATTCAGTTTTGTTGGGTAAATTGGGCCATTCTTTTGAAATGGCATTTGGGCGACATTTTGAGACATTTGGGGATTCGCTGCGTCAAATTCGGACCTCACGAAGAACAAACAATCGAGATATGCTTAATGTTTAACAATTTCTATGTATGTTTAACTACATACATACATAGTTTAACTATGTATGGAGATATGTTTAATAATTTCTGCCTATATGAATTTTTTTAATGAAAATTCTTGCCCGTGGTGCTGCATACCGAAGGACTAAAGGTGCCGCTCCACAAGAGAGTAAATGCCGGCGAGAACCTCTCGATAGCAGATACTCGCAAATGGACATGTCTCTGAGAGTCGCTCGCAGAAACTCGCAAAAACTCGTGAGCTAGTTTCTGCGAGCTGTCAAAAGTGATTCTACTCTCTAGTCAACAGCAGGGATGGCCCCATTTTGCCTTAGGAGGGAAGTAGATTGGACCGAAAATAGTAGTAGATTGATACTAATAGTAGCAGATTTTCAAAAAAAAAAACCTTTTCTACCTATGCCGATATACCAATTTGTATAACTAAAGCTAAATAGCTTTCTCATTCATAATACCAAAATTCTATCAACAAAATACTTGCTGTAGTTCAGAAAATGACATTTAAAAACTTCGTTTGTATTGGCTGCCTCATATTTAATTTCGTTAGAAGCTTTTTGCATTTAACATGTATAATACAATTTTTTGGTTGATTCATGTATTTTACAAAAAATAGTAGTAGATTTGATTTACTACGCACTAAAGCTTTTGAAGGCCAAAATAGTAGCAGATTTACTACAATTGTAGTAGGGGGACATCGCTGGTCGACACGCACCCACTGAACTCTCGGGGAGTTGCTCGCCAGATACGAACGGTGTTTGAATTTCGCTAGTAGCTCTCGAGAACTCGCCAAAGCAAGATGTCAAAAAAATCAAGACATTGGTCTTGAAAAGAGAAAAATCGCCGAAATTAACTCTCAAATGGACAACCTCCTGCGAGTAACTCTCGAGAGTTTTTGAGAGTTACTCGCGTATTTACTCTCATATGGAGCGGCACCTTGAGATAACCCTTTTATTTAAAATAATCACAAATAAAAATTCTCTCTGATCGGTCTTTTAAAATTTCCAAGCACACAAAAAGGGGGTGCTAAATACAGGCTTTACCTCGGGCGCCGCCTTGCCTTGGGTCTGATTTTTTTTTCTTTCAACGATATCTTTCAAATATTTTGAAATAAAAATTTTCTATTCTCGTAAAATGTTCCATTAGTGAATTTGTGGATAAAAATAGAAAATAGAGATATTTTAATTCTTTTAAGTGTTACGGAAAAGCTCTGGTTTTGAAAGCTGGAAATTGAAAATACGGTGTAATGTATGTATGCGGCAGTTTCACATTTTCCTGGTTTTATCGTGCAGCATTTTCTATCGATACTACATAATCCTGTTGCAAATAAAATAAATGATTTTTGCTCATACAATCATTATTGAAATTCTGAGAGAGAAAAAAATGTGGTTGTTTTTCTGGAAGATTTTGAATTAACTTCGTAATCAAAGGTAAAAACATAATAATCCAGAAAAAAAGTTTATGAAAAGTTAATTCATTAATAAGGATATTTTTCTCCATAGTGAGTTTTTTTTATATATTATTATAGTAAAGATTGTTTGGTTAAAATCACGAAGAATTTCATGTACGTACACAAAATGAATTCATTTCCGTTTATCAAAGTCTATTTCAAAGCAAAGAAATGAAAATAATTTTCTCAACATAATAATCTTTAAATTGCTATAATATTGATTTAATTTTATTTGAATTATTCGTTTCCGTTCCTTTTTTACATTACGCATGTAAAAATCATACTGTGGTGAATTCATAAACGAGTACTGAATAAATTGTATAAGATTTGACGTTACATGAAAATAATATTGGTTGTGATCAACACAAAACTTTCCTGTGCAATATTTAGTGTTGGAAAAAACATAAAAAAATATAATATTTTTTTCAAATATCTCGAGAACCGTTAAAGATATGTAAAAACCGTGTAAAGAAAGAGGAAATTTTATTTTATTTGAACTTGATAATATGCATTTTTTCGAGAAATTTCAAAAAAAAAACTATTTTTTTTTAATATCGGGTCTTTCAACAAGGACATAACAATTTTGTATTTAAATAAAACACAGAATAATTGAGATATTCCAGGTGTAGTTGACATTTAAGTATGAAATTCGATGTCGTTCATATGGCCACCGCGAGCACGTTTGCTGATTGATTCTTTGGAGCCAATTTTCCACCACTCTTCCACACATATCGGCCGGAACGTTGGCGATTTCGCGTTCGATATTGTTCCTGAGCTCCTCTAACGATGTTGGCTTGTTGGCATAAACCAACGACTTAACATAACCCTATAAAAAGAAATCCAACGGCGTTAAATCGCATGAGCGAGGTGGCCATTCGACCGGACCATTTCTCGAGATTTTCCTTTAATAGATCAATTGTTTGACCAGCTATGTGGCATTGCTCGTTCGTGAACTTCACCATGATAAAAATGTAAACCTGGACTGATGTTTTAGCATTGCCAGATCATAAAAAAAGTTTTAGGGTGCGTTTTTTATTAAAATACAAAATTGTTATGTCCTTATTGAAAGACCCTTTATATTGAGAATCGTTGGAGATAGTTAAAAATCGTTAAAGCAAAAAATGTGAAAAATTTTATTTCCCTTAAATTTTGTCATATTCATTTTTTTCCAAAAGCGTATAGGTTTCGCGGAATTTTCTAAAAACTTTATTCTTTCAAAAGACACTATAGGTATTCGTTTAGCTAACGGTACTTTTCAAAAATTTGATAAAAGACTACAATTTTCATTAAACTTAAATACAAAAAATTTCAAGTTGCTAGCTCAACCCGTTCTTGAGTTATTTAAGATTCGTAGAATGGACAGATCGACAGACAGGCGAGACGGAGAGACAAACTGACAGATACACATACAGACAGACCGACAGACTGACAGACCGATAGATCGACAGATCGACAGATCGACAGATCGACAGATCGACATACCGACAGATCGACATACCGACAGATCGACAGATCGACAGACCGATAGATCGACAGATCGACAGATCGACAGACCGACAGACCGACAGATCGACAGACCCACATACTGATAAACCGACAGATCTACAGGCCGACAGACTGACAGACAGACCGACAGACCGACAGACCGACAGACCGACAGACCGACAGACCGACAGACCGACAGACCGACAGACCGACAGACCGACAGACCGACAAACCGACAGACCGACAGACCGACAAACCGACAGACCGACAGACCGACAGACCGACAGACCGACAGACCGACAGACCGACAGACCGACAGACCGACAGACCGACAGACCGACAGACCGACAGACCGACAGACCGACAGACCGACAGGCCGACAGACAAATGCACCGACAACGTTATTATTGTGCCTGAAACGAGTTTCTTACTGATCAGAAAGTTTATATCTGCCCCCATTCTCAAGTCGTTCTCCATCATGATTGCAATACTTTCCCCCTATAGCAGAGGAAAGTAATTAATGACTTCATCCAGTTTAGATGGACAAAGATATATTATGGGGTGTATATGAGAAATTGTTTCAGGTATAGTATATCGGTTGTCCTATTTGTTTTCTGAATTCATTAAAGTATTTTCAAATTCAGGATACTTGGTATGATTTGAACAAATTACGGGATTTTAATTTACATAATGTTTGAAACTGAATTCTCTATTTCTTAATAAATAGAACATAACCCAAAATATCAAAATTATGCTTAGAATAACTTATTAGCTTCGTCCGTACATGCTACAAAGTATAAATGATAATAAATTTATATATCATTCGCACTTACCTAACACAGGTGTCTGTCCTAGCCAACCAGTTGCCCATCCGGAACTTTGAAACGTCCTTCCGCCAAGATCCTGCCTCTGTCTAGCCAGCAACCGTACAGTTAAACAATATGTTAAAAGCATTACACCCAAAGGAATATAGAAACAGACTATAGATCCAACTAATTTATATACAGAATCTGGGATCTGACATGTTCCATCTACCAGAACTGAAGCGTGACTCTGTAAGGGAGAAAGAAAAATATTGTATGTGAGTACCATCAATGTTACAACAATACCAAGGGCATGAGAATAAACAAAAATAGTAGGTAATGAAAAAATATAAAAAAGAGGAAGCGTATATGAGCGGAAATCTAATGAAAATAAAAAGGAAATTTTAAATTAATAAATAACATAATATCGTTAGAAACTGATTGACAGTCAGGTCTAGATTAGTGTAATATAATCTCATTAGTCACCTATTAGTCGCACATTATTTTGTGATTACATTTTATGTTTCATACGTAGGACATTTACAAGTAAAATCATCTGTACTTTCTTATAAACGAAAATTACAGAGGCTTTGTTTAAACAAGAGTTTTCATCTAAATGTTAATTTTCGAAGTTATAGAATTTATAAAGCCAGTTGTGAATAATTCTCTCAATCACAAATTTAGTGGGAGTGGGAGTCATGAATTTAAAGGGACATAAGTGTGACGGTATTATTTAATCCTAAACAGGAAATCACAAAAAAAAATATTCAGGAAAAAGGCGGGAATTAGCGTCACATATTTTATGGACAATACATAAACTTAGAATTTCGTTCTTAAGACATCATTTTTTGGTGACATTCTGTTTTAAAATAAGAATTTCCCGCGATTTTTTAAAAATTCATTAGAGATAAGAAAATCAAGTGATGATCTCAAAAGATATTTTTCACGTCTTGAATTTCCCTTCATGCCAACGGACAGTAATGAAGATAATAGGCATTTGAATTGCCCATACATCTACCTACTATTTACTTACATATTTACATTCTCGTAAGTTACTTTCGATGGATCCTCTACTATTTTATGTAAACAAAAATAGGCATTTGAAGAACTTTATTTAGGTTCGTGAATTAAATGGGTGTTTCCTTTGGGGATCATTACAATTTATTTGTTTTAACCTAACGTCTACACCTAACATTCCAATAGGAGATGTCCATTGAATAGAATTGCCATCAGAAGGAAATATTATAAATCAAAGTGAAGGGGAAAGGGGAGTAGTAGAAAATCGTTTCTGATTCGATTAGGGTCGTATATTTATAGTCGACATTACTATTCATTAAAAAAAAAGGTTAAAATTAATTTCTATACCATTGCCACAATTTATTATCAGGTATAACTACTATACTTAGATTATATTAATTTGGCAACAAATTACCATTAGGTTGTTTTTACGGTTTAATCGTACGAGAATACAAACCATTTAATGAAGAATTCAAAACCGCTTTAATTGCGATCGTAGAAAGAAAATTGGAAAAATTATAAAGAAAATCATGTGTTCTAATATAAAAATATCTCTTGTGATTAACACAAAACTGTGCACTGCTATATTTAATTTCGGAAAAAGTATATAAAAAATGATATTTTTTCAAATATCTTGAGAGCCGTTAAAGATATGTAAAAACCGTTAAAATAAAAAATTCAGGTAATTTTATTTCCTTTGAATTTGGTTATATGTATTTTTTCACAATAGCGCATAGTTTTCGAGAAATTTTCAAAAAGCTGAATTTAAATTTTTTTAGGGGGGTTACCCGTTATAGTCACCGTTACTTTTCCAAAGGTCGATCGGAAAGTACGATTTTTGTAAAACTTTTGCGTATCTCGTATTACCAACGCGTTTACTTAGCGACTTGAACAGACCGACAGACAGATGCACGGACATCCTCATAATTTTGCCTGAAACGGATTTCATACTGATCAGAAAGTTTCTATCTGCCCTCGTTCGCAATACGGAGAGAAATCAAAGGACAGATTCCTAAAAACAATTGGAATATACGAGACTGTGAAATTTTTTGGTAATGATTCCCAAAAAAAAGGAAAATCATGCAAAAAAAGAATAAAAAGAATTTTTTTTTATTTTTTTTTAACACGTCGGCTACCATGTGAGTCACCCGTGTACACACACTATTGTCATTACCGTCAGTTTCTCAAGTTCCATGGTTGAGTGCAGTCGCTCGTGCGATACAAAGGGGTTTTTTTTGTCCGTTATATTTTATTCGATTCGTTCGTTTTTGTCTGTATTGATCTTGTGTTCACTGGTGACTCACAAAGTACAGAAATGATTTTTGCGTTTTTTTGGCTGGTAGCCAACGTGTTGCACTAAAAAGAAAAAAAAATTTTTGGGCACTGTGTATCAGAAATAAAGGCGAGATAAATATTTATTTTATTTTTTATGCCGTCATCTTACTTTTATTTTTGATACACAGTGACCAAGAAATTATTTTTTCGCATTTTTTTAATAAAAGCTTTTATTAAAAATTTTTTTTTTTGATTTTTTCGATTTTTTTTGGTAATTTTGTGATGGGTTAGTATAACTAAAAATCCAAAATGAAAAGGATAATCACATTATCCTAGCTGGATCTTCCCTTATCCTTACAGACTTCTTAATGTCAGAATCAGATTCGGCGATCCCAAAAACCCCAAGATGAGATTTTTCTCGAAAAAATTGAGGATAAGAATAACCGCGTTATTCTTACAGGACTTTTCCTTATTCTTAAAGATTTCTTTATGCCAGAATCGGATTCGGCGACCCAAATGAGATTTTTTTTTTCAGGAAAAATAGGAGAATAGGATAATCACGTTATCCTTACAGGACCTTTCGCTATCCTTACAGATTTATTAATGTCGATTCAGCGAAATCCCAGATAAAATTTTCTCCGGATAATTTCAAGAAACTGAAATCACGTTATCCTTACAGACTTTTTGGTGTCAGAATCGTATTCAGCGACCCAAAAAACCACCAGATGAGATTTTTTCTGCGAAATTTGAGGGAAAGGATAATCCTTTCAGGACCTTGCGTTATCCTTGCAAGGACGAAGTAGTGAAAATATTGTATTGTCATCGGACTTACGTATGTGTGCAAAATTTCCAGTCAATCGGATGAGTGGAAATGGGTCAAAATTGAATTGCAAAATTTGACCCTGACAGACAAACAAACAGACACGAAGGCAAGCTAAATACAAGCTTTTAGAAATAGGAAATTTTCCCAAAATTATAGGAATAATTAAATATATTTAGGTATATTAATTATTGCAGAATAGTCCACTATCTCGTATATTCCTATTTGGATTTTTTTCCGTCAAGTCGGTCTTCGTCATGAATACAATACTAGGTCTGTTCGATATAAGTCCTGGACTTACTCCGAATATTTTCACTTTACTCCACAAAATGGCGGATTTTCTTACTCTGAATTTGTTTTTATCGAACAACTTGGAATAAGTTCAGAGTAAGTCACGTTTGAACTGTCAAGGTTGAGGTTAAGTTTTACGTTTGTGTACAACATTTGTCAACTTACGCTCAACTTGGTTACTCGCAATTCTCCAGAATGATTTTCAACATATAAATTTTCATAATTATACATTTTATAAAATTTTCTTGACTTCCAAACACTGTAAAAGAGAGGTTATGTCTGACAAATATCAGCTGTCAAAAGTTTACTCCAGCTAAAAGCAAGAGTAAGTTCAGGACTGAAAATATGAGTTCTGGACTTACACTTTTCTGTTCGATATGTGTTCGGAGTAAGTCCAGGACTTATATCGAACAGAAAAGAGTAAAAAAATTTTACTCCGAGTAAGTCCAGGACTCATATCGAACAGACCTACTTTCTCTTTATAGCAGAGGACAGTAAAAATGGCCGAAGTCAGACTCTAGAAAATATAAAAACTCCCTTAATAGTTATTTAACACTCTAACTGCCGCGACAGTTTTAAGCCTTTTTCGAATATTTAGTTGTCAGTCAAAAAGGCACTAAGAGATAAAAACTTGAAACAAAGTTATTTTATTACCATAAAATGTGTGCAAATACTAAAAAATCGTGGCGGTTGCAGCGAACACTTTAGTAATTTTCATTGTGGCCGTTGTGTACAATTAGGTGTCAGGAGTGATATTCCGTAACTTGTTTCAAGCGTTTGTTTCGAAGTTTTCGCTGTCTCTGTTTTGACCGAAATAAATGACAGAGAGAAACCGAGATAGCAAATACCACTTTTTCTTGTAACTCGAAACAAACGCTTGAAACAAGTTACGGAATATCACTCCTGGTCTTTTTGACTGACGTGGCAGTTAGAGTGTTAAAGAGCTTCGCGAGACAAAAAAATACTTCTTTGATTATATTTCTAAAAAGAAAGCTTTTCGTTTTTATACCCGTATGGTGAAACCAAAGGGTATATTAACTTTGCCTTACCGTTTGTAACGCCAAGATCCCGTCATCGCACAAAAAAATGAATTACACCAGTGTGTTTAGAATGATAAAAATATTTAATTTCTGCATGTCCGTCCGTCTGTCCGTCTGTCCGTCTGTCCGTCTGTCTGTCTGTCCGTCTGTCTGTGGCGCGGATTGCGGGCGCACGGATTGAGCTAGAGACTTGAAATTTTGCACAGATCCGTTTTTCGTAAAATGCGAGGCTAAGTTCGTTAATGGGCAAAAATGGACTGTTAGGGGGGGTACCCCCCATACGAACGAAATTGTGTTTTGTGAATATCTCTAAAACGGTGCATCTTATCAAAAAAGTCCAAGAACAAAAGTTATTTAGGATATGATTCTACATAAAACTCCCATACATCAAAATCCGATTGGAATAAATTTTAAAAAATCTTATTGGAAAGTTTGACTTTAAAGTGGAATTTTGGTATAACTGTTCGAATTTTGATACGAATATCACCATACGGGTCTCCAATGATTGCCAGATTGGCAATTATAGCTTTTGTTATGTTTATTTCTTGAAAATTCGATGACTGGTTGTCGAGTACCTACTGGCCAAAAATTGGTTTTTCCGTGAAAATTCCGCCTCTCCAAAACACCGCTTAAACCGGACTTTCCGCTGGTTTTGAAAATACGTGTTTTTCGGTCTACTACAATATAGCAACAAATCAGCAAAATCGTCGTGATCGGGTTGAGGTGCTTTATTTGTTAGATAAAAAGATTATCGTTTTCGTCAATCAAAACCAAATAAACATATTGTGGAAATAATTATTATGTAATTTAACATGTGTATTATAAATAATTACCTGTGAGTACATTAAGCTTAGCGGTAAGCTCATCGCAATCGATAGCAACCAAACAAATAATATTTTCAGCGTAACACGTTTCCGAGTTTTATTTCTACCAAATCGCATTGGATATCGTAGTGATAAATAACGATCCACTGATATCGTACACAAATGCATAATACTAGCTGTACAAAAGAGTACATCCAGGCAAATCCATGCTAGACAATGTTCCGATTGTAGGGGGAAGAAACCTGGAAATGATAACAAATCGAAAATATTATTATTCGGAATTTATTCAGAACAAGAAAAAACAAACATTTTAAATTGTTTTCAGTGTATTTTGATATGCTTTCTCAAGAATTTTATATCAAACGATACCATTTTCAACAGTATTTACATTTATATATCCATTTTCAACATTTTTTTAAATTCCAGAAATCAATATCCAAATGCTTTCATTCTTGAAATTCCTCAATGACTGTACAGCAAAACTTCAATTAAAAATAATGTTTTAAGATTTTGTATGTAGCTCTGCTATACGACAATAGATTTCTTACATCTATTGTTTCACTCAAGTAAAGTTAGTAATGACAAGAGTTTTCGCTGAGTGAAACCACCCCTACAGAACACAAAAAGCTATTGTTTGTTGAAAAAATACGCCCTTTCCCCCTTACAATAGGAAAATAGGAAACCACCAAAGCGATCTGATACTCTACATGAAAATCATATCGAAGTATATTAGATTTAGCGTGCCGTTTGTAACACATCGAAGCAATCGTCGGACACAAAAATAAACCATACCAGGAAGTTCACAAAAAAAATTTGTCTGTCCTCATATAGAGTATTTGACGATTGGCCCCTGGCAATTGTAGTTTTAGTTTTAGAAATGAGAATTCTACTTGTACTGCTCCACTGAACCACCAGTAAATCAATTTTGTTATAGAAATAATGAAACCATATCACGTTTCACACGTAAGCGGAAAGTTGTCGTCATAGTGTAGCCTTAGTACTAAATAAAACGATATTAAAAATGACATTTCAATTCCCTTTTTAAAGGAACGCCTTTTCTACCATATATCATTTTCTAACATGTCGCAAAGAAATGAATTACAAAAAATCAACCGTTTCTTTCTAAAAATAAAATGTACTTAACTAATCAAAATGCTGTGAGTTACTTTAATGGAGCACAATTTTTCTTTACAGAGAAAAGTTTCTAAAAAGTTTGAAAATTAAAGAAGTACAAATTTAGTTATTATACTTCAGTTATTATCGTGGATTTTTTTTTTCAAATTTTTTAAGCAGTTGAACCTTAGTTTTAAAAAAGTTGACAAAAAATGTTTTGTATAAAATCGATTATAAAAATTTGAAATTTAATTTTGTGAAAGGTCTTGAAAACCGTTAGAGATACGTCTTGAAAAGCGTTAGATATACGTCTTGAAAAGCGTTAGAAATATGTAAAAACGGTTAATGCATAAAATGCAGGACACGTTAAAATGATATTTTTTTCCAAAAAATCTACCGTTACTTTTAGAAAAACTATGATTTTCGTAAAACTTATTTACAAAACGGCGAGACCGACAGACAAACCGACAGACAGACCGACAAACCGACAGAATGACAGACAGACCGACATACAGATAGACCGGAAAACCGGCAAAAAGACAGACCGAAAAACCGACAAAAGACAGACTGACAGACAGTCTGACAGACAGACCAACAGACCGACATATCGACAGACAAACCGACAGACAGACTGACAAACAGACCGACAAACCGACAAACCGACAAACTGACAAACAGACCGACAAACCGACAGACCGACAAACAGACCGACAAACAGACCGACAGAGAGATAGACCGACAAACAAATAGACCGGCAAACAGATAGACTGACAAACAGATAGACTGACAAACAGACAGACAGACAGGTCGACAAATAAACCGACAGACAGACAGACAGACAGACAGACAGACCGACAGACAGACCGACAGACAGACCGACAGACAGACAGATGCACGGACATCCTCATAATTGTTCCTGAAACGGATTTCGTACTGATGAGAAATTTTCTTTCTACCCCCCGTTCTCGAGTCGGTCACCGTCATGAATACAATACGTTCGTTATGCAAAGGAAAATAAAAATGTGCGAATTGTGTGAAATATTGAGAACAATAAGAGATCTCGACCAATAGAAAAACCAGAATGAAGAAATTTTTTGTGCCTTGTCCAAAAATGAAGGAAATTTTATTTATTGGGAACTGAAAAAAATGGAAAGTGTGTGGTTAAAAAAAATCATTTGTGTGGGAGAAGGGGTCCGATTGGATTTTGATGTATGGAACGGTTATGTAAAATCATATCATAAACACATTTCATCTTTATGCATTTTCAGAAAAAAAATATAGAAAAAAATATTCCATTTGTATGGAAGAGGGGCAAAACTTGGTATCCGTTTTTGATTTATGGATGTTATGTAAAACCCTATTCTAAACACACTTTCACAGTAAAAAACTAAATCGTTTGTATGGGGGGGGGAGGAATGGTCCAACCTAGCCTTGCCATTTGCGAGAAATGCAACTGTACAAAATTTCAGGTCTCTAGCTCAATTCTTTCGAAAGTTATGGTGGTTCCGTGTGGACGGACAGACTTGAGGAAATCAAAATCACACTAACCAACCTTGTGTGGATTAGAAAATTAATTTTGAAAGAAGCAAATATTATTAAAATATTGACCCGTAACCCTTAAGTTTTATTATATTCAAACATTACAGTGGTCAACCCCCATTCTAAAAGGTAATTTTTATGTCCAACGATTGTTTTAATGCGTTCATCAAAGATGAGCGTTTAGTTATCCCATTGTGCGACAGAGAAATTCAGCTCTGAAAGAGACGACAATATAACCGATTTCGACGAAACTTTGCACACACATAGAATTACTCGCAGAATAAATGATAGACTAATTTTTATTAACCTCCCCCCTCTTCTTCGATACCCCTCCCCTGATAACTTTCGAACCGTTCAACCGATTGGGGTGCGGCTTTCACTAATAAAGAAGTCATTCCTCAAGGAAATTTTTCGCCCACTAATATCTTCCCTTTCTCCTCTCAGTAAACCCCCTCGCCTGCTACCTTCTACAACAATGAGAGATTTGGATTCGGTTTTCTCCTTTAGGAAGGCCAGCCCTCAGGGAAATTTTTCGCCCAATAATATCTACCCCGCTCCATGCAAAGTCAGACCCGAGGTCAAAAGCCAAGTAACTACCTAGCCGAGTATGGCGTGGTGCTTCCAGGGGCGCGGAATCTATATTATTGTCTAATTTGGAATTTTGCGTGTATTTTTATAATCTTTTTGTGTAATGGGCACAAAACCTATTATTTCAAAATATATTGTCAAATTTTTCCCGATATTGCTCAGTATAGATAAAGATATAAAACGCGTGGCCGTAGGCCGCGTATGATTCGAGGCCGAAGGCCGAGTTGGGGGCGAGAGGCCGAGTTGGGGGCGAGAGGCCGAAGGCCGACCTGCGGGTGGTGAGTGAACCGCGAAGCGGTTCGGGTCACATCCCCTAGTATGAAATATAAAAGAATTAATTTTTATTTTGATGTGAAATGTAAAAGGATTAATTTTTAAAAACCTACAAATGGTTCCAAGAGGGTTAAAAAAAGCAAAAAAAAAACGGTCTAGCCAGAAATTGAGCGCTTTTTTTAATCTCTTAAGTTTCATGACATTCCAAAAAAAAGTTTTGATTGAATAAATTTTCCGAAAAACATTGAATTGTAATTTTCTAAAATTTAATATTGAGTTCATGACGGGGTGAAAAATCCCTTTGAAATATTATGACTTTGTTTTGTGAATTTCCAGGTATTTAAGCTTAATATCAATTTCTTACAAAAAACACAAAGAAAATTGATAGCTTAACACAAGTTTAACACTCTGAAGAAAGTTTGTGTGGGGAATTTTAATTCTAGCATTGTATAAACAATTAGCTTTCGTAACTGAGCGTAATGTTAGGCATTCAATTTCATGATAACTTTTCGAAAATTCCCCTATTCATATTCAAATTCTAAATTGTGATTCCTCTTTTGATTATTTTTTGTTCTACTTTGTTGTCCTTGCAGACTTTTCGATACCAGAGAGGATGACTGCACTCCCACAGAATTCTGGGAATTCTTTACATCCGTCACTCCTTCAAGAAAGATCATTTAAGACGTTACTATTACATCTTTATTCAGATGTCAAGTATAAAAGGACAAAGCTGGAAATTCTCAAGCTTTGTCCTGTACCCGAATGCCTATCTATCATTATGCCATGTGCTACAATGGGATTTTGTCCCTAGTATTTTATGTTTGAGATTTGTTATATTAACGGTTACCTTGCTCCCATCAAACAGCATAATGAAAACATAATAAAAATAGGTATAGGAGTTCAAGTGTTGCTTTCTTTCATTTCAAGTACTGTTTCACTAAGTGAGTCCTTGTAGGCATTCACTGTAAATAAATCTCAAGTATTTTGTATTGGCATCAAATTATTTTTGTTTCTCACAAAACTTATTCTTCTACTGCTGATCCTTCGCAAAAATAAAAATTCGAAATAACATCATAGTTACGATACAATTTAACATAATTTTTAATAACTTAAACAAACAAAATGTCTCAAACAATCACAAAATTTAAATTGTTTAATTTAATTTTGATAGTCCCCTCGCGTGTGGTAAAAGATATCAATTATGCTCTTTTTTTGTACGTTATTAAGGATTATTATGGCGGTTTTCGTTTACATCCCTTCATATATGTTGCAATACTGCCGCAGTATTATTCTAATGATTTGGTCTGAAATATTCATATCAAGACTGTGGATAGCAAGATCTCATGCTACCATCATTAATTTATGTATACCCGGATTCGTTTATTTGTATAGAAACCATAATGTTCATATCCAACGAATAACACAACAAAAAAAAATTTTTTTTATACAAATAAAATTGTGTTATCCTTAACTCAATCCAAAAGCAGCTTCTACCTTTTGTTTTTACACTGACTCCAAATATGTTGTTATGCTTTAACATTCGCTTGTATCTAAGCAGGCTCCGCACATTAGACCCGAAAATTTAATGAGATTTACCTTTCTACTGACATCACAATTAAATTCAAAATTCATTTTATTATCTTATATGGGAAATTAATTGCCTTATCATAATTGTGTAAAGGTTTCATGAAACTTCCATTATTAAATTATTTCGTATATTGTCTTATTAAAATGAATTTTGTACGATTTTTTGTGGTTATGATATGAATAAAATAACATCCACCTAAGTGGCTCAATTTGATTAAATTTATCCAAAAAGTATATGATGAAATAATATAGATTTCGTAGAAATATCCAAGCCAGATAGTACGCCTCAATTTGGGAATTTCCAAGTAATAACCGATGAAATCGTACCTCTATTTAGCAAACCATAATTTTTTGTTTAATCCTCTTAATGCTCTTTCCAAATAAACAAATCTGGCGAAATATGTTAACATATGTTTCAATATTTTTTTAATTTTTCCTTCCATTGTAATTCGCATATCGTCAGCGGTAAAAGGAAAGTCCAGGTATGCCTCGAGTTACGCATTACTTGAGTTACGCGAATTTCGAGTTACGCGGAAAGAAATTATGGCAGTGCTCGAGTTACGCGGTACGGTTTTGGAGCAATTTTTATTTAAAAAGAAAGTATTGTAATTATAGATGAATGTTTTTATGTAAAAAAGAGTACCAGGAAGACCGAGCCATGCTCGGCGAGCTCAAAATCATACTTTTGCTGATTTTTGAGGAAAAACTAAATTCACAGTATCTTTACAGAGTTTTTCCAGAGTTTTTAAATTCCCGACCTAGAAAGCTAGAACTAAAACTAACGTGTGATAACAAAATTTCATAGAAATCGGTTGAGTGGTTATTGAGTAATCGCTGTCACCGATTTTTGAAACGTTGTTTTGAGACACCAGGTGAGGGTTACCGAGGGGAGGGAAAAGTCAGGTTTGTAGTGGAAAAATTAGTAATACTGTAAAGTTTCATTAAGATCGGACCACCCAATGCGAAGATAACAGGCGAGGGGTATCGAAGGGGAATTTTCTCAGGAGTGAGACCTATCTAGATCGATTTCTTGTCCCCCGAAAATCCCTAACTCCCAAGTTTCGTGAAAATCGTTAGGCGGGTTTTCGAGATCGTTTGTGCAGACAGACAGACAGACAGATAGACAGACAGACAGACAGACAGACAGACAGACAGACAGACAGACGTTCCTCGTATTATATTATAGGATAATAGGTATGTATTGTTTTGCACTAATCCTGAGTCTTCACTTACGCAGTTTCGACTTACGCGGAACCAATTAACCGCGTAACTCGAGGGATACTTGTATTAAAAAACTGAGGTTTTAAAAAAAGCACTGTTTTTTTTTTTTTTTTTTTTTTTTATAGATCCAGCCAGAGCTTAGGGGAAGACCCTTTAATGCCGAAGCACAGCTCGGGATGGTTGGAAGGACAAAAGGAGATGCCGATTTATGTTCTCCTTGAACTTCTGCGGGTTATAGTCCGGGGGGAACACATCGGATGGTAAATTGTTCCAAAGTCTTGTTGTTCGCGGAATGAAGGAACCCCTAAACTTTACTGTACGAAAGCGGGGAGGCTCAAGGAAGAAGTCGTGCGCACGTGTAGCTGCACGAGAGGGTCTAGGGAAAATATACCGTGGAGGAATAAGTTGGGAAATTTCGGTGGAACATTTCCCATTGAAATATTTGTAGAATATGCTGAGTACTCCAACAGAGCGACGATGCTCGAGAGACGGTAATGAATCTGTCAAAGACTTGTCTCCAATTAGTCGGATCGCACGTTTTTGGATTCGGTCCAGCAGTTGGAGGACAGTTTTTGGGGCTCCAGCCCAAATGTGCGAATTGTACTCGAGTCTCGGTCGAATGTAGCTCTTGTAAATGTTAAGGACGTCGACTGGTGCGAAATATTTTTTGCATCGTCCCAGGAAGCCTAGGCACTGCGATGCTTCCTTTGCTATTTTAAAAATATGATCACTCCATTGGAGCTTCTCATTTATTTCGATGCCCAACATTCTGATGTTTTTTGAGTCACTAATGGACTCACTCATAAATTCGACCGTTTCGGGGGATTTTTCGCATTTCATCGATAACAGCATTGATTGGGTTTTAGATGCGTTGAATTCCACACGGTTGATTCTGCCCCAAGCCAGAATTGTGTTTAAATCAGAATTCAAAGATCTAATTTGCTCACTGCGTTTCGATCGAACTGCAATGGCGTTCGATTCTGCAGGTGAACTGAAATGGTAGGATGCGTCAAGGGAGCTGTCATCAGCGAAACAATAAAGTGGATTGAGAGTGAGAGATAGTAGATCATTGATAAATATTAAGAAAAGCGTAGGAGCTAGAACTGAGCCTTGAGGGACACCAGAGTTAATTTTGAAGAGATCAGATTTATAACCATCCAATACAACCTGTATTGAACGATCAGAAAGGTAGCTCTCAATCCATTTGGAAATTGCAGGGTTTAGACCGATAGCTCGTATCTTTGCCATCAAAGCTTTATGCCAAACACGGTCGAAAGCTTTGGAGATGTCCAGCGCTATAGTTTTTGATTCGCCAAAATTATGGAGACTTTTACTCCAGCGCTCGGTCAAGCAGACCAAAAGATCGCCTGTGGAGCGGCGCGCACGAAAGCCATATTGGCGGTCGTTGATTATGTTATTGCGCTCTAAAAAATTTGTAATTTTGGTATTTATTAAAGTTTCCATAACCTTGGCAAGTACAGAAGTCAGAGCTATAGGCCTATAATTTGAGGGGTCGCATTTGTCACCTTTTTTGGGAATGGGCTGGACATTAGCTGCTTTCCAAGAAGAGGGATAGATCCCCTTGGAGAAGCTGAGGTAAAATAGGGAGCGAAGAGGTCCAGCTAAGGTGACGGCACATTTTTTCAAAACATGGGGGGGAATGCCATCCGGTCCTGTAGATTTGTTCACGTCAATCTCCTGCAGAATTCTAACTATTTGTCTTTTGCGGATGGAAAGTTTTGGAGAGACAATCTCCGATATGGTGGGTTGGGGCGGTAATTGGTTGGATTCCGGGAGACTTGAGTTCGCTGCGAATTTCGCGGCTAAAACGTTCGCCTTGCCAACGGGATCGACAACCACTTCATTATCACAGATTAGTGGAGGTGTTGAAGATTTTGTGAAATTGTTTTTTACCGCTTTCACCATTGACCAAAAGGATTTTTGCCCTTTCGGACAGATTAAGATTTTCCGCTTCATCTTTTGGTCGAAGTCATGTTTAGCACGACGTAGTACAGACTTAGAGGTGTTTCGAGCGTTTATAAACGACAAGCGAGTTTCTTCATTAGGGTTTCCCCTAAATTCAGAAAACGCCGTCTTTTTTGTTTTGATGGCGTCGCGACACGCTTTCGTGAACCAGGTGTTGGAATCACACCTCGCAACAATGGAGCTGCACGGTATGTAGGACTTCATACCAAGTGTGATTACGTTCGTGACCTTTGCAGTCGCAACGTCACCTTCCCTGAAACAATCAGACCACTTGTAAGCTGCAAAATACTGGTTCAAGCTCTCCCACTTGGCTTTTTTAAAATGCCAAACAGTCCTACGCGGGGCTTTAATTGTATTTTTAGGAGGCCTTTCGGTGGAAAATGAACAGCTTACCAGACAGTGATCAGATCCTCCCAGGGGAGGCAAGACAGAAACGCTATATTTAGACGGATTTGTAGTTAAAAACAAATCCAACAGATATGAGGTGTGTCCTGCAATATCTGGAATTCTCGTTGGTTTGTCTACGATTTGCGTCAACAAGTTTGATTCTGCGAAGAGTTCAGTGTGCAAACCAACAGGATCAGGATGGCATGAGAAAGGAAGCCACTTATCATTATGGACGTTGAAATCACCCGCAACAACAATTTCAGCGTCAGGGTTTGTTGCAGTAATTGCATCGATGGAGACAGACAATTTGTCCAACTCGACCAACGTGTCCTCGGTGGAACAATTAGGGCTTCGATAAATGAAACAAAGGTAGATGTGCTTGCGCATATGGAGCTTTAACCAGATGAAATTAAATTCTGGATTAGCGCATTTTCCTAAGTTAGGAAGAAGAGAGTAAGGCACATCGTTGCGGATATAAATTGCGATACCCCTTTGACGAAAAAATACTGGCTCCAGGTGATACCCATTGACCTGAAATTGACCTGGGTCGCAATCACGATCAACTTTAGTCTCACCCAAAGCCAGTACCTCTGGTTTATTTTGGGAAAGGTGGATGTAAACAGAAAGATGGTTCTCCCTAATTCCGCGAACATTGCAAAAATTAAATTTTGAATTTCGACTTACCCGCATCGGTCCAACAAAAAACATAAAACGACAACACGGACACAAACAGTAGCCAAGTGGAGTATACGAGGACACAAAAGAGCTGGAAACGGTTAACGGTTGCTCAGTACAAAAGCCTTAAGCAACCAGATGCCAACCGCTCCAGCACCCTGCACCCCGCAGAGGCTCCACTTAGCCGGGAAAGGTGTTAAAAAGGGTCTTAAGAAGCCCTTTGCCCTGGCACTTCACTATTTTTATTTTTTTATAACACGCGGCGGACGGTTTTCGGTTTTTCGTTGTTTTGTTTTTTGTCGCGGAATACGAAAATTGTAGTGCGGTTTGTGTCGATCGAAATGCAGCCACGTCCGTTCGCTGCTACTGTCCTATATTGCCTTCGATATATTTTATTTAATTCTTCCCTTTTTTAATCAATCAAGTGTGAATAATAATATTAAATTGCAAAAAAATATTTTTTTTAATAACGCATTTGCATTAGATCGCAATACAAAAATGCATTAAAAAAATACTGCGGTTGCATTAAATTTTACTAAAAAACAACAAAAGCAATAATTGCCAATCTGGTAAATTATTGAAAACCCGTATATTGATATGGCATTGTTCGAAGTTTAAGTGAACGCGAACAGTTGTATCAAAATTCCACTTTGAAGTCAAACTTTTCAATAAGATTTTTTAAAATTTATTCCAATCGGATTTTGATGTATAGGAGTTTTATGTAGAATCATATTCTAAATAACTTTTGTTCTTGTACTTCTTTGATAAGATGCACCGTTTTTGAGATATTCACAAAAAACGTTTTCATTCGTATGGGGGGTACCCCCTAATTGGACCATTTTTGCCCATTAACGAACTTAGCCTTGCATTTTATGAAAAACGGATCTGCGTAAAATTTCAAGTCTCTAGCTCAATCCGTGCGATTTCAATTTGGCCCAAAAATATTTTCGGATGACAAAAGATTTTTATTTCCGCATGTTCGTCCCCGTCTGTCTGTCTGTCCAAAGACTTGAAATTCTTTACGGTTGCGTTTCGCGTAAATAACAAGGCTAGGTTTTTGAGCGTGCAAAATCGGACCATTCCTTCCCTACTCCCACAAACAAACGAAACAGGAGTGGTATTCCGTAACTTGATTCAAGCGTTTGTTTCGAGTTAGAAGAAAAAGTGGTATTTGCTATCTCGGTTTCTCTCTGTCATTTATTTCGGTCAAAACAGAGACAGCGAATACTTTTTGTTCTTCTAACTCGAAACAAACGCTTGAAACAAGTTACGGAATATCACTCCAGTCTTTTGCTATTTTCTCAAAGACACCCGAAGTCGTATTGAAAAAATTATAAAAATAAAATGTGTCTAGAATAAGATTTTATAAAACTTAGTTGGACCACTCACCAGCCCCCCCCCCCCCCCCCCACCCCTCACATACAAATTGAATAATTAGTTTTACTATTTCCTCAGAAACGGTGCAACGTATCGGAAAATTTCAATAAAAAAAATGTATTAAGAATCTGATTTTACATAACCCTTCCATACATCAAAATCCAATACGACCACTCCTTTCTTCCTCTCCTATAAAAATGGATTGTTTTTAATAAAAATTTTGCATGTCTTCAAATCGAATATTTGACGATATGTCCCTGGGTAATTGTAGCTTTTCTTATGTTGAGTAATTTTTTGTAATCACAGTTTTTTTTTTAAATTTTATGTTTTGGTTTTGAATATATCGTCTTTGCGATATCCTTGCGGAATATTGGACTCCAAAACTGGATTTAGCGGCCCCGAAAATTCCAAGATGAGATTTTTTTCCGGAAAATTTGAGATAAAGGAAAATAGCGTTTACCTTACAGGACCTTCCGCTATCCGTACGGACTTCTTAAAAAAATTAATTGTGATTAAAGATTTAACTGTAATCAAATAGACAAAAATCATTTTAAAGCTATTGGTGTAAATTAGAACTCTCCTGGGAACCCATTAACTATCCAGAATTACTGAACATATTTCATAAACACTCTTTGGTAAAAGCTTCTTGTATTTTCTTACATATTTGAATTTATAATGCTGTCACTTCAATACTTCTGGTGGAACATTTATGTTGTGAACGGATGAAATATTCTGTGTAATTTAGAAATCATTTGAATATAAAATTGAAGAGTTTTTAATTGCTTTTCCTTGTACCGGTGCTTGTAATTCTGTCTAGATTTATATCTATGTATTTATATTTTCTTCCTCCCATGCTACCTGTTCAAAACATGTTTTTTTTTTGTTACATTTTCCATTAATTTTCAATATTTCTGTGTAAAGTGGAAATGCCTAAAAATTCCACTCGTGCAGTCATAATCTAATTAGGAAAAGGCACATTTAAAGGTTTTCCCACAGGTATCTGCCACATGTCTTTGGGATAACAATTTTAAAGAAATGTTTTTTACTCAACCGCGCCATGCATGTTTAACACAAAATGTTTTCAATAAAATCTCGTATTCAATCAGCATTTTTGAAAAACATATTTCAATTCTTTTTAAAGATTTTATTTAATTTGCTGTCATATCTGTCTGTGTGTCAGGGTCAAATTTAATTTGGAATCTAATTTTCATCCACTTTCACTCATACGAATGACTTGAAATTTTGCACACAGTCCTACCCTGGATGACAATACAATATTTTCACGACTTCGTCCTTGTAAGGATAAGGGAAGGTCCTGTAAGGATAACGGATTATCCTTTTCCTCGAATTTTCCGGAAAAAATCTTATCTGGGGGTTTTTGGAGTCGCTAAATCCGATTTTTGGAGTCAAGAAGACCGCAATATCTCAAGGGCAAGGGTATATATTCGAATACTGAAAAGTACATATGAGTGGGGTGCCGAAATCGCCACTCGCCAGATGTAAATTTTAGATGAGTACAACAAATACAAACCGGTGATTCGCAACATGAGCAAAATTTTCTTCCTTGACTTGGAAATTTAGTTTAAATTCCTTGACTTGGAAATTTAGTTTAAATAAGCTAAATGGCTCCACATTGAGGCTGTGTTCTGACATAAAGTCGCACACCTAGGGCGTTATTTTTCTGAGGCGACATTTTCAGACATTCGGAAGTTCGCTGCGTTAATTTTGGACCCATCAAAAGACAAAACATGCACATACGCTTCTCCAGCAACTTTTCGGTCAATTTAAGGTAGAATGCTTTTTCCACAGACATTGTCCTCTGTTTAAGGCGTCCGGTGGAATTTTTTTAAGGTGAGCAATGCTTTTCTATAAATTGAGGAAAAACTCTTCTTTCTGGTCAGTCTTTAAAAAAATGTCCCACCATACACAAAAATTCGTTTGATCAATCTTTTACTTTTCGCTGCTATAGAGGGAAAGTATTGTATTCATGACTCGAGAACGCTGGCAGATAGAAACTTTCTGAATGGTACGAAATCTGTTTCAGGGAAAATTATGAGGATGTCCGTCCATCTGTCTATCAACTTGTCTGCCCATTAGTCTGTATGTCTGTCGGTCTCTCGGTCTGCCCGTTGTACGTATCTTAAATAACTCGAAAACGCGTTGAGCTAGCAACTTGAAAGTTTTTGTAAATGAGTTATACGAAAATCGTGGTCTTCTATCTACTTTTGAAAAGTGATGGTAGCTATAAAGGGTCCCTCTCATACAATTTTTTTTGAAAAAAAGACATTTTTTTCAAAAATTTCAAGACAATTAAAATTTTTAAAGAAATGTTTTTTTTTTGAAAAAAATTGTAAAATTTTATGATTATGCGCTTTTGAAAAAAAATGACTATAACAAAATTGAACCCTGTAGGAGGTAAGTGCATCTACAGATGCAGCTGAGCGTATTCTAATTAACAACCTCATGCCTCGACAAGTGCATCTCTAGATACACTCCCTTTTTCCACCTGCTGGCAACTCAAACAACTACCTGGGACAAAAGGGTTTGGTTTCCTGCAGTTAATTACTCTATTTTTCCCCTTTAAACAAAAATTGACCTACCAAAGGGTTAAAGGATATAACATTTTCTGCATTTTTTAAATTAACGATTTTACGTATCTCTAACGATTCACAAAATATTTGGAAAAAATAAAGTTTTTTGAAAATATCTCGGAAATTATGCACTATTTTGAAAAAAATCATAGAGAAAAAGACAATAACATTTCCTGCATTTTTTACTTTAAAAGTTTTTACGTATCTTTAAAGGTACATATTTGAAAAAATATTATTTTTTACATATTTTTCCCAAAACTAAATATTGCAGAGGAAAGTTTTGTGTTGATCACGACTGATAGTTTTAGAAAAGGAGGGGCGCCAAATATAGGCTTTTTTCCGGGAACCGCTTTGTTTCCTGATGGATACATTCCAAGAATGTTCCAATTTTCCAAGAATATAAGTACTTTAAATGGGATTATTTTAGTTGGGACACGAAATCGATTCTTTCTAAACAACAATTAGGAGGGGGAGGGTTGTGGAAGGTGTGTGGGGTGTTTGTCGATGGGTGGGGCGTGGCAGGGTTTATGAAAGATGAGGTGGGGAGATGGGGTTTGGGGACGGGGCGGGGGATTGTGGAAAGCGGGAGTGGAAACAAAAAAAAATTCTGAAATGTTCTCATATACACAACTGCGAAGTTTCTTGACAAATAAATTTTAACGAACATATCTTTTGCCAATTATCTTTTGACTATAAAATGAAGACTTTTTAAAAAAAAAAATGTTTCCTGTTCTCCTGTAAAAATCCGCCCAATTCTATCGCAGATATCCCTGACGAATGCATTCTAGTTTATATGTATTGAATTTCTATTTTTATAAAATATCGAATTTGCAAATTTATTTGATATTTTAATGAGCACTTCATAAAAATAGAATTTCATTTCCAAATTGCTTAAACAGGTTGTTTTTGCGGTAATTTCAGTTATTTAGTTGTAATATTGACATTTTCAGCCAACCAACGAAATTGCTGGCAAATAGAAGCAATAATTAGATGACAAATTTGTAGCTATTCAAATGATAAATATTGACATCATAAAATCGTAATCAAATCACACGGATATTAAAAGCACAGAATTTGTCCACTAATTGAGGCAAAAGCTAAAATACTTTTGTGGTTATGATAAATATAAAATAATTTTTCGTGTCTGCTAAAAGCAATTTTCTTCAATATGACAGCAATTTCAATGTAATGGGAGTTTACAGTTCGGGATCATGTTCTTGCAATAAAATAAAATGGACCAATGACGAATTTTCCGGTGATTAATTTTTATTCCTGCAAATCATAATTTCCCGGAACAGATTTTCAATGGGCGCAAAGAAAAATAAAATTCAGTTAAATGATTTTGGGTACATCTAAATGTTTTTTAATGATATTAAGTGCGGATTGGTACTACGAAATTAAAACTTCTGTAATTTTCTTTTAGTGACCATTTAATAGTAGACATATTTCGCTTCACATCGTTTTAAATAGTCATTAAAATGTTTTATAGACTATTCAGAAATACGGTTAAAAATATTTAAATTTTTAATTGTACTATTCAATTATATGTAATTTGGAATGGAATAGAATGGAATATAATGGGACTTGATGCCATTATAATGGGAAAATTTAAGCAATATTGTGAAAATTGATGATTTTGTGGTCATAGTTTTAGTCATATAGATATGGTCTACAAGATAGCCCATGAGTATTTTTCCTGTACGGTTTTTCCTTTGATCGCTTGTGGAAGTAATTTTCCTGCACATATCTTTTTAACACGTTCGTGACATTTGCTTTTTCAACTTTTTTTACATTTGGACATCGTGTACCACGGGTGGTACACTAACGATTTGTTTTCTGGCGGTTGTGCGCCATCGGTGGTACACGGTGCGTGTTTTTATATTACTTCCACAAAAAAACTACCGCACTATTTACTCGCGCGGTTTTAAAAAAAAACTGTACATGTACGACCAGCTGTACACGATGTCTCGAACGTGTTAATTTCGAACAAAAAATATCTGATGTGAATAGCACATGACCTTCTTATATAAAATCTACATTTCTGCGCGATTTACACTACAAAGAATAAATAAAAATTATATAAAAATGTGGTTTTTTTATAGTACAAAATCTGAAATATGTAAATAACAGTAAAAGATACCGATTTACGCTAAAAGGCAAAAATACAGATAATTTTAAGGCACTTCGCACACCAAAAGCGAATTCTCACACCAAATGCGAATTCGCACCGCCTAGCGAAAAAGTTCAAACTTTACAAGCGATTTTATATCGTATGTCATCTACAGAGCTCAATTTTTTTGTTACATAGAAATTAATTTCTCTGCATTGTTACGTAATACGAAATTAGAACTCATGTAGATGACATACGATATAAGATCGCTTGTTAAGTTTGAACTTTTTCGCTAGGCGGTGCGAATTCGCATTTGGTGTGCGAAGTGCTTTTTTCAAAAAATCGTCAATTTGCAAGAAATTCGCAAAAATCGACGTTTTTATTAAAATATTTCAATAACGGTAAAAGATAGCGGATCACAGTAACAGACAAAATTGTGGCAAATATCAATTCATCTCATACAATGAACCACCGAAAACCCATTAATTTTCGAGAGAATTGCGAAAAACTGATTCATTATGAAATAACGGTACATCTCGATACCGATTGGAGATATCGAGTTCTTGTAAAAGACTAAAGTGTAGGAAATTTTATTGTTTTCAACCTTTGTCATACGTAAGTCTACTGAAAAATGGATAGTTTTAAAGTAACCAGAAAAAAACGAAATTGCGATTTTCAAAAAGTTGCCATTTTCATAAAGTTGCCATTTTAGTTACTTTTGTTTAACGGATTTTCGCTGATAGGATCGTCCTATTCCAGGATCAAATACGCCTGTAAAATTTCATGACTTTAAAGGTAGAACCTGAATCGTACATCGATGCGTCCGTCATGCGTCCGTCACGTTGACAGTTCGAGTAAAATCAACGGGCTGCTATGAGTACTCCCCTAATAATACGTTTTCCGATGCGGCAACCGCATAGAGTAGGTCGACTTTCTACTTTTACATGCGGCAACGCACGGAAATGTCATTTCGCAAAAAAGTTTGTTTACGATTTAAGCAATTTAAGTATGGAACAAATTGAAAGTAATTGTTTCGACGATAAACTAATAGAAGAAGTGCAAAACAATGAATTAACTCCAGATTCGTTGCCGTACCCAACTGTCACCGCATCGAACTGTCAACCGGACGGACGCATCGACGTACGATTCAGGTTCTAGCTTAAAGCCTAAACCACAATTACGCGTGCGGCATTATTTTGTTCTGGCATCTAGTAGTTGTCACCGCGTCTAAGACTATGTTTACACACAGATTGGGTATGAACATGGGACTGAACGAAACGGAAGTGGGGGACAAACCCCCCCCCCCCCCCCCCCCACTTCCTCGTCTTGTCTGTATTTTGACAGTTTCGTTCAGTCCCATGTTCATGCCCAATCTGTGTGTAAACATAGTCTAAAAGTAGAGACTGAGCCTACTCTACGCGGCACGGACGCGGCAACGCGTCTGAGCAACGCGCAATTATACATTTACTCATATAAATGCGTAGTTTTTACTTTCACCGCGTAGGTGCCGCACGCACTCACGCGTAATTGTGGTTTAGGCTTAAATCCATTGGTTTTTGAGAAATCTTGTACACAGGCTAACATGCTAACATACTAAAGCCCAATTCAGACTAACGATTGCCATTATGATTACAATTACGATTGAAGCTGCTCGCCCAATAAGATCAAAGGTTTCATTTTCCTATCTTTGAAAGCTTTGATCTCATTGGTCGAGAAGCTTCAATCGTAATCGCAATTGTAATCGCAATTGTAATCGCAACTGTATTCGCAATTGTAATCGCAATTGTAATCGCAATTGTAATCGCAATTGTAATCGCAATTGTAATCGCAATTGTAATCGTAATTGTAATCGCAATTGTAATCGCAATTGTAATCGCAATTGTAATCGCAATTGTAATCGCAATTGTAATCGCAATTGTAATCGCAATTGTAATCGCAATTGTAATCGCAATTGTAATCGCAATTGTAATCGCAATTGTAATCGCAATTGTAATCGCAATTGTAATCGCAATGGCTAGTTTGAATTGGGCTTAACAGACTAACAGACGAAAAGACCAACGGACTCACAGTGCTCGAGAAAGGTTTTTTAATGGTCGATTTTTTTCATTAATACAATACTTCATTATAAGAAAATAAAAAACATCTTTGCCGGAGACTTGAAGCAAAAAAACAATGCTATTCGCCTTAAATTCGCATTGAGATCGAGAAATTGTTAAGAAATATATTTTAATGTGCAGTCAAAACTCTTGACTCTTAGCATTTCTTAATAGGATTGTAAATATAATTAACTTCCATTTAAATACATTTTAAGTAAGACATTCAAATCAAATTCGAATGAATTTCCAAAATAGATAAGAAGACAATAATATATCTGCAACTGCTATCTGTCTTAATTGCTCTTCATTTAATAGAATATAAAAGTCCATTCTTCAACAATCCAGACAAGGAAAAAAAAAGTCTTCATTTTTTTATTTGTGTAAAATATATTTCAAATTACCAATTTATATTGTCTGCTTACCACTAACGAAATCAGAGACGAAATCTTGATTTATTTCATTTCGTTTCTTAGTTGAGTTTTCCCCGAAATTTGAACAGCTTATATATTCTCCCCAATCCAAAATAAAGCATTTTCCATGTTATCAAAATAAGGTAAGATTTACCAGCTTAAAGCATTATTGCTTCTATACTCGTGTATACAAGTACTTATTTTCAGTGCCTCATCAGCTCGAGACGTACTACTGCTTAAAATAGGATATAAAAAAAATGCGGAAAATGTCTATACGTATCGGATGAAGGGAAGGACCGAATATAAGCATCAAGCATCCAACATAAGCAGAAACATTGACCGAATGTCATGTCCTTGGATCCATAGAGCATCGCTCCAAGCAAAACCAGAAATCCCTGAAGGCTTAGCAAAAATTTCCTCATATTAATTTCTTGTCATTCGTTCTTCGTATCATTATGGAATCATCGTTTTCATTTTATTACAAAGAAAATAGTCATTTAATAATATTAGAAAAAATTTCCGTCTTGACGAAAATAGGGAAATTGGCGAAGCACCTGGTGCCAAAAACTGAAATATTTTCATGGATTTTAAGTAATTTCTCGGTCGATACACATACATTTAAATCTATAGCACGTACATGGATAAAAGCATGTAATGAGATACTCCGTAAGGCGTAATAACGAAAATAAAATTGCTCTTTAAATGAAGATCTTTTCAAACTTTTAAATTAGCAAAATCCCTGAAGTTCCTGTAACTTAATTAAAAATCCAACAAACTCTATAGGGATAATTTTGTCATTTCTATCGTTACATGACTAAAAATAGATTGGTGTGCTCAGCATATAAGTTTTATATTTGCTATTTTGTGATTTTCTTTGATGATTTTGAATAATGTTTAGTATTTAAATATCAATGATTTTCCAGGATTCTTTTTCCATATTGTTATAAGGTGGCAATATGTTACATAAATTGTACTAAAATTGGCAATCTGCTGGAATATTCGCACAATACCGAAAAATCAGGTTCTTCTGGCAATCATAGTGCGACTGTTAATTTTTTTTTTGAATAAACTCTTTTTATTAAAACCTTTCATTTAGCGTGCTTTTTGTGTGTTTGTCTGTTTTTCTGTCTGTCTGTTATGCCGCGGTCACACGACGCTGTTTTGCCAGCCGCTGGCTGCTGTTGGTTAGTAGCGCTGGCAAGTCGCAACATCAGCCAGCGTACGGAGAGGCTTCACACGATTTCTACTTTAGTAGCGCTGGCAAGTAGCGAAACAGTGGTTTGACATTTTAATCTGGGAGATTTTTTAAACAATATAAGTTACACACAAATTTAAATAAATAAACGTAAAATAACAACTTACAATAAAAAAAACCTTACGACTTATCAGACTTTTGACAGCTCAGAAACCATGCGACAGGGTCACGTGATCCTTAGTAGCGCTGGAAAAGTAGAACGGTCTCTACTTCACTAGCGATACTAAAGTCATCACGCTGCTGCTGGTAGTAGCAACGCACTAGGGTTCACACGGTGCTGCTGAAACGGCTGCTAACAGCCAAACAGTCACTAGCGCTGGCAAAATAGCGTCGTGTGACCGCCGCATTAGAGCTGGAACTCCAACGAACATCTTATTAAAATTAATATGCAAAACGCTCAACACTTTTATCTTGCCTGTACTTTTGAGGCCAAATCCAAATAATAAAATTAATTTTTTTAAATCAGAGCTTCAAACCGGGAATTTTTTTCCTCCGGATTTCGGTATAATTTTTGAGTTCACTTCGTTTCCGGTTGCGTTCCGGTTTATAAAAACCGGACACCGTTCCAGTTACGGAAACCAATTTTTTTAAATCCACAAAATTTCACTTCTTTGTCAATTTTTAAAGTCATTGTTTTTCAGCTTCTCATAAAATGTTGAGTGTGAAGAACTTTTCCAAGTTTTTTTCTTTTAAAAAATTGTGAAATTATTTTTAAGCTTTATTATTTTTAAATTCTCCAAAAAGTTAATGCCAACATATTAAATTTTCATAAAGATTTCAAGAATTTCGTTCAAAATTTGGTTGATGTAGGCGAGATATGATCAAATATATTCCGCCTATAGACGATACGCGTGTATTTATAAATCAATAAAAATATCTTTAAAGTCTGAAATTTTCTAAGGTATCGTATTTTTTTAAATAATTACACTGTTAGGCAACGAAATCCTTTCAAATCATTATTGTAATTTCCAATTCGAAAGAATATTATATTTTTAGTCGAAATTTTACAGACTGTCTTATTTCCCTGGTAACTGTCAAGATTTCTTTATACAATATATTCGTTTTTGTTGAATTTTCCATGAAAGAATCAAGTTTCAAATGACTTTAAAACGTGATTTTCTAAATAAACTGAAAATTAAGGGACACATGCTTGTTCCTTGAAAATCCGAAATTTCGTTGAAAATTTGAATTTCGCATTTAGTGGCCCCGGGTGTAATAAAAAGCCAATGCGGCAAGAAATAAACACAGCTTTATAAGTAGTATTGATCGTTCGAACCTTATCATACATAGCTGAGTAGATTTTAGTCGGATTTTAAGTTTTGAAGGAAAAAGGAAGGTATTTAAGTTCTTAGCAATGTTTATCGGGGAAATAGAGCATGAATAATGCTGGAACAGAGTATGAAATAAAGATATATGCACGTAAGCTAATAAAATCGCGATTTTTCATAAAACTACCACTTATAAAACTCTCTTTCGTCCATCAAATACTCGTAGTTGATTTGATGAGAATTCTTTTTTGTAAATTAAATACGCTGTTGAATTGAAAACCTCCCCTTTTATGATTTCGTTGAGTGCATCTCGTTGAAAGCAGTAGAAACTCAATTTAAAGCTAGAGAAATGAATGAAAACGTTTGACTGGCATTTTATCAAATTACATTCTGATGTTGAAAACATAAATTTAAAAAAAGAACTCATTTTCGAAAAAAATGAAATAAAAAAAATAAAAATATTTTTTTATTAAGAAAAAATGCACTAAAAAGGATGAAATAATTTTTTTGGTGCTGTGTATCAATAAATAAAAGTGAGATAAATATTTATTTTATTTTATTTTATTTTATTTGAGGCGTTGAGAGCAAAAGTGGACCACATAATCGAGTTTTGGAAGCTTTTCCACTTTTGTACTATTATTGACTGTAAATTTTTGGAAAAAAAAATTGTGTGGGTTTTATTACTCAATATTGAAATGTTCTTTTGTGCATCCAAACGTTTTTATTTAAAAACTCACTCGCAATACTCACTTGCAAAAAAATCACGATTTCGACATGTGGGTTAGTCTACTCTTGCTCTGATAGCTTCATTTTTCATGCTTTATCTCGCTTTTATTTCTGATACACAGGACCCAAAAAATTTTTTTCTTCCATTTTAGTGCATTTTTTCTAAATAAAAGCTTTTTTTTATTTTTCTTTATTTGATCTTTTTATACCCGTATGGTGAAACCAAAGGGTATATTAACTTTGCCTTATAATTTGTAACGCCAAGATCCCGTTATCACACACGAAAATGATTACACCAGTGTGTTTAGAATGATAAAAATAATTAATTTTTGCATGTCCGTCCGTCCGTCTGTGGCGCGGATTGCGGGCGCACGGATTGAGCTAGAGACTTGAAATGTTACGCAGATTCGTTCACTTAAACTTCGAACAATATAAATTCTTGCCTTTGAGATATCCTTACAGACTTCTTAATGTCAGATTTGGATTCAGCGACCACAAATGAGATGGAAAATCTGTAGAAAATGATAATAACGTTATCCTTACAGGACCTTCCCTTATCCTTACAACTCTAAAGAATTTTCTATCCAGTGGGATAAAATTTCCTATCCAGTGGAATATGAAAATCCGTTTACTGGTATATGAGATAGATGGCGAGGGGATTAGAGGGCAGGGGATTCTTCCTAAAAATATGGCTAAAAGCATCGCAAGTAATGCAACGCACCGTGGTTCAAAAGTTATGTGAAAACATTCATCTTTGATAGCTTTACCAGGAACAAAATCCTTTTTTTTAATTGTAAATAATGAAATACAAAATCAGGTTAAGGTTAACAACATTGAAAGGGGGAAGGGATGGTAAAAAAAATTCATTTCACATCAAAGGTAAAACGAAAATCAAATTTAAACATGTCGTTTTGTACTCAATCTCTTTGTGCGTGGAGTGTAATTCTGTTGATCCAATTTCGGTGTTACTACCAACGTCCGTATAGCTTTAATTTTCAACCATTTGACATCATTAAAAATTTACGGGTCTACATAATTCCTTACATATACAAGTATTTTATACCACTGACAACGCTAATTTGGAATTTTTCTTGTGTTTGTGTATTTTACTACCCTTTGGAAAAGGTGGGGAAAATCATGTAAGCATATTTCGAAATATACGGTAAATGAAATGGTATTTGCCTTTATCATTTAATTGAAAAAAATGTGTTTGAAATATATAAGTAGATACAGTTTAAAGAAGTTGTATAGTAAAAAAAGGATGTTACAAAATCGGTTAAGGATATTTTCGACCTTTCGGAGAATTTGTGTGATATGATTTCATTTTCGAATTCTGCAGAGGAATTACATATAAACCAAAAAATGACCGTAAAGTAAATATAACAAATTGTTATATAGGGTTACATATTTGCCCAAGTAGCAAAAGGAATTTTAAATTATTTTGCTGTTGTGATTGTGAAAATTTGAACTCCACAAATTTTCACAATCACAACAACAAAATAACTTAAAATTTCTGACAAAATAATAATTTGAAATTTCTTTTTCACACTCTCGCCGAATGCACGCAAATCACAGCGAATTGCAGAGTGTAGACGGTTTGAAACACGATATTTTTACATGAATCAAATACTTGATTCATGATATTTTTATAGATGTATTGATGGTTTGCTGTTGACATATGATTATTGATGATTCTGTTATGATGCTGTTATGATTCTGTTCTATAATATTGCGTTTGTCTGAATAATCGCAAAAAAAATTGCTTTTTCCGTCCTTTTTCATATTCAGCGACCTGTTCCAAATTTTTTTTACGTAAAAGCACGACCTGTGCCTCTCAGAAACACCCTTTTATTTTGAAAACGGCCCTACCGATTTTGATGAAATTTGTAATCTTAAGATTTTCGGGGACGCGGAAGCGATTGAGCTAGGTTTCAAGTGTGTCAAAATTCATTTAGGTCCTGTAAGGATAACGCGAATACTCTTTTTTCCCAATTTTTCTCTGGAAAAAGTACATTAGGTGGTTTTAAGGGACACTGAAATCGAATTTGATTCTCCCAATGTTATTCCCAAGGACTTTTAAGGATAATGCGAATATTCTTTTTTCCAACTTTTCGAGAAAAACCACATTAGGAAAATTACATTCAAATTTCGATATTTTGGTCCCAAGGACCTGTTAGGATAACTCGAGTATCCTGTGCGCATTTTTCCATATGAGAAATTTTCGAGCAACAGTGTTATTGAAGAGGCTACAAATCGACGCCTCCGTGCAAGACAATCGTATCTCTCTCGAGCTGTCAAAATCCTGACGTTTTTGTAAGAACGATAAAACGTTAATTAATATGGGGAGGAATTTTTATACCCGTATGGTGAAACCAAAGGGTATATTAACTTTGCCTTACCGTTTGTAACGCCAAGATCCCGTCATCACACAAAAAAATGAATTACACCAGTGTGTTTAGAATGATAAAAATATTTAATTTTTTCATGTCCGTCCGTCTGTCCGTCTGTCCGTCTGTCTGTCCGTCCGTCTGTCTGTCTGTGGCGCGGATTGCGGGCGCACGGATTGAGCTAGAGACTTGAAATTTTGCGCAGATCCGTTTTCCGTAAAATGCGAGGCTAAGTTCGTTAATGGGCAAAAATGGACCATTAGGGGGGGGTACCCCCCATACGAACGAAATCGTTTTTTGTGAATATCTCAAAAACGGCGCATCTTATCAAAAAAGTCCAAGAACAAAAGTTATTTAGAATATGATTCTACATAAAACTCCCATACATCAAAATCCGATTGGAATGAATTTTAAAAAATCTTATTGGAAAGTTTGACTTCAAAGTGGAATTTTGGTACAACTGTTCGAATTTTGATACGAATATCACCATACGGGTCTCCAATGATTGCCAGATTGGCAATTATAGCTTTTGTTATGTTTTTAGTTATTTTTTTGCTTATTTTGAAAGAAAAATGTTCTATCGGCAATTGTGAATCCCTAACATCTCAAAACAGTTAACGTGTTTTATTTTTTAGTGTTTTGAAAATTCAAGATTGAAGAATGTCGTAAGTCAAGTTACGATAGTCTTGCACGAATGCGTCGAAATATATTAACCCTTTGTGGGCCAGGAAGTGAACAACAAAAAATCAATAACCATGACTTTTTTTTAGTTGAAAATGGTTCCAGAAAGCATTTAAAAAAAAGACATGAACTAATTTTATGGAGGGGTGGTATTTACGCCTGTGGTATATAGAAGTATCTAGAAGTAAATATATAGAATGTTGATACTATTGGATAAGCAAAAAATATAAAGATTTAAAGTCGATGGCACTTAAAACTACCAACGGTCGGGTCGACAAAGGGCTAAACAAAATTTCACAAATAATTTACTCAAATATTTTTTAATGACTACCTAGTCTAAATTGCCACTTTGGTATCACTTTTAATAGCACTGGAAAAAATATTGGGACAAGTAGAAAGGATTAAATTTGTTGGGGAATAAAAAACGAAATTCGTTTCAAACAGACTTGGAGAATTGAAGATCATTTGTGTTATCAAGTCGCAATTTTTTTTTTTTGTTATAACACGTAGGTGGTCCAATCATTAAACATATTTTTTTATGTATATTATATTTTTATCTCATGGGACTTAATATTTTGTACAATTTTTTCCTTTCACATAACCTTTAAATTTAGGTTTATGCTTTTTTGTTTTGTTGAAATCGCAATTTGGATTCGGTTCCCTTTTCACCCTCTGTTATTCGAATAACTTCCGCATGCATTCAAATTAGTTTTACATATTTTAAGCCTTTTATAATTGGGGATTGACCTTAAAATACTAACCCTTTCGTTTCAAAACATCAACAATCAGCCGCCAACTGCCAACTGTCAGCCATTGAACATCATCAAAATCCTATCCAGATTTTCGTGATATTTCAATTTAAAGGTGGCGCTACTGTCAATTTAAAGAATCTTTTTCCCACTTGATATGACAAAGCAATTTGCTTAGGCAAGTGTAAAATTCGATTTTATACTTTTTTCTTGTTCGGTTTTTATTGTTTTAGCTGTTATTCTGTTTCTGATTTTGTTTGGCATTTGTTTTTCTATCAAAATGTAATTACTGAGGTTTTTCGATCAGGCAATTGTTTAGGGTATAGACTAAGACATTTTTTTTTTTGCTGTTGTTGTTGACACAATGAAATTGCTACAAAAATGTCACTTTTTTATGATTCAATAAGGGGCATATGCTAGGAGTGTTGATCAAAGAAGAAACTGAAAGAAGATTTTCTCAGATTGCTGAATTACAATGGAAATCATGAAATCATGACAATAGATCGATATACTAATACTTTTGCAGACATAAGATTTTGTGTTTATTAAAAAAAAATTGGAGGAATTTTTACTGTTACTTTTAGTTAATACCGGTATTCAAATTCAATTAGTTACATTCTTTTTCATAGCAATATTTGAAGACAAATACTCGATTTGATATTGGTCCGACTATCGCTATTAATATCAGCAACATTTTCAAATGTCACAAAATCGACGTCATGTATATCGTTGCCTTTAAGATATCCTTACAGATTTCTTAATGGCAAAATCGGATTCAGTGACCTTAAAAAACCCTTGAGAAACTTCAGGAAAGGGATAATCACGGACTTTTAAATACTTATGGACTTCTTAATACCAGAATCGAAGTCAGCAACCCCCAAACCCCGAAAATAAATTTTTCCTGGAAAATTTGAGACAAATAATAATCACGTTATCCTATCAGGATCCAAAGTTATCATTACAAATTTCTTTATGCCAAAATCGGATTCAAAGATCCCGAAAACCCCCAAATGAGATTTTTTTCCGAGAAATTTGAGGAAAAAGATAATCACATTATCCTTACAGAACCTTCCCTTATCCTTACAAGAACGGAGTGGAGAAAATATAATATTGCCATCGGAGTTACGTATGCGTAATTTCAAATCAATCGGATGAGTGGAGTTGGTCAAAATTAGATTGCAAGATTTGAATCTGAGAGACAGACAAACAGACAGACACGAAGGCAAACTAAATAAAAGCTTTTAAAAAAAGAAAATTTAAACAAAAATAGTAAATTTGACTATTAAGTACCGTAAAACGAGGTGGCATTGGCCCTTGGCGGGTGACTTTGGCCCAATTCACAAAAAAGTTTGTCATCCCAATATGGCCTACATTTATCATATTACCGGTTTTTATTTTTTACTAGTATCTTCGTTGTAGTAATTCGTTTTCAAATAAATACCAGTAATTGCTTGCCGCGCAAAATCGTGTGAGTCATAGTGCCTGTAGTATTATTAGTTAAAAGTTAAACGTACACTATTGATTCAAGGGTTGAAAATGTCTTTCTAAGATAGAAAAATATACAATTTGTAGGGTGGAGGGGAAGGAGTGGTCCGACTTGATTTTATGTATGGAACGAATATGTAAAATCATACTCTAAACACATTTTGTCACGGACATGCGGAAATCAAAATCTTTTGTCATCCTAAGCACGCTGGTGTAGTTAATTTTTGTGTACGACGAGTATACCGTTTTTAACACATTGAACCAAAACTTTTAATGTCGAATAGAATTCTTAGTTTTTCTGCTAACAGTTTGTATTTTTATCAGGTTATTTTAGATTCACAATTCTTTGCAAGATGACGAAAACGAAATTGAAATTGGTTCAGTGAATCAAAAGATATAAGATTGAAGGACTTAAAGAGACGGAGGGTGATTTTTTTTGTACTAAAGCATTCCTTTATATATATTTCAACCCTAAAGCGAAAACGCGATCAGAATCGGTTCAATGGATTAAAAGGTATCAGGAGAGGGGATTTAAAGTGTGGGGGGAACGGTGTTTTTTTTGCACTAAAATCTTCTTCCTATAATATCCAGCCGAATTTCAAAAACAAAACCGAAATCGATTGAGTGGATCAAAAGTTATGAGGGGAGGACAAACAAACATTCAAACTCTAACCCCAAACGCATAAACCCTTTCCGTTCCGTTAGGGATAAAAAGAATCTCACTACTTTTGGAAGAAGAACAATTTTAGAAAATTTTCGATTGTGAGAAAATTTTCGATTGTGAGAAAATTTTACGGGATTTTTTTAAATAAAAAGGTATTACAGGCCGAAGTTATTCAAAAAACTACACGGAACGAGACAATCTTTAACTACCAAGGTCAAATATACCCTTAAATTGAAAACTTCACAGCAAGAATATCGTAACGCTATGTGTTGACCTTTTTCTTAATTTATAGCAGCGAAATGTCGCTAAAATATCGCGCCGTCCCAGAAAAATGTCGCCTCAGGCTGTGGCTTTTCTCCTAGAGCCCAGCCAAAATGTCTAGTCAATTAATGTGAATTTAATGAAATTCAAGACAACACTTTTTAGTCATTATTAAAGAGTTAAAGGTGAAGAGTTAGAGCAGTAGTTGCATTTGTTTCATGCTATACATATATAAAGAATTAAAAACCACATGGCAATGTCACCACCATGGCCATTAAGGGTTAAACTCAATTCACGAGCCTGACACTTAAAATGTTGAAAATTTTATGTCAATTATTATTGATATTGGATGTGAATATTGTTTATTGATTTTGATATGAAAATTCCCCCCCCTTGAATGAGAAATCCACATGAACGCTAATTTTTTTTTATAAAAACAATTTGTCATTGGAACTACATATACAATATTTAATGAATTGGAAAACTGCGCTGATATTTTCAAGGCCTCGAAGTGGCTCTAAACAATTCTCTGTTTGATGGCACAATTCAAGGTAATCGGAAATTAATAATTGAGTTGAAATCGTCCACTTAATTTTTCAGAATATTTTCATCGGTTGGCATTGAGTCGATAAAAAAAAATGTTTATCCTTATTGCAATTGTTACTAGTTTAGCCGGTGAGGATGTGGAAAATCAATAATTTATATCTGCATTTTGTATGTGAATTACAAACTAACGAACGTCAGGATGAACTTTTTCTAGCAAACAGCAATAGTTTTACATGAAACTGTTTGTCTGAAGAGGACTATAAGTACTTGGCATTATACATATGTGTTGTATTTTATTCATGTCGCCTATATATTATCAAAATCTGTACTATATAAATATATTTATAAATATTTTCTTCTAAATTTATACGGAAATGAAAATATTTTATTGAAGTATTGTTCTTGGGCCACAGCCTTGGTATTGTTAGAATGCCGTGAATGATGGAAAAAGTGGATGTTAGCACGTGCACAAATGCCTGACCCACTTTGTCGTCAATCTTTTGAAGTAAGACAATGACAAGGTTAAGAGGTTTAAGATTAAGGTTGAAAGGAGCGTGATTGTAAAATGAAAGCATTCTAAATAAGTCGTCTACAAGTATGTATATGTCAAAATTTTAACATTTTGATGAACATTTTTGATTTTTCCTGTTGTAACTCAATTATATTCAAGTTTTGTAATAATCGTTCTTCGAACAAAGTTTTTATACCCGTATGGTGAAACCAAAGGGTATATTAACTTTGCCTTACCGTTTGTAACGCCAAGATCCCGTCATCGCACAAAAAAATGAATTACACCAGTGTGTTTAGAATGATGAAAAAAGTTGAATTTAGCATGTCCGTCCGTCTGTCCGTCTGTCTGTGGCGCGGATTGCGGGCGCACGGATTGAGCTAGAGACTTGAAATTTTGCGCAGATCCGTTTTTCTTAAAATGCGAGGCTAAGTTCGTTAATGGGCAAAAATGGACCATTAGGGGGGGTACCCCCCATACGAATGAAAACGTTTTTTGCGAATATCTCAAAAACGGTACATCTTATCAAAAAAGTCCAAGAACAAAAGTTATTTAGGATATGATTCTACATAAAACTCCCATACATCAAAATCCGATTGGAATAAATTTAAAAAAATCTTATTGAAAAGTTTGACTTCAAAGTGGAATTTTGGTACAACTGTTCGAATTTTGATACGAATATCACCATACGGGTCTCCAATGATTGCCAGATTGGCAATTATAGCTTTTGTTATGTTTTTATTCTTCGTTTTTTTTTTTTTATTATTTTTCAATATTATTTTTCAAGGAAATGCCTTAAGAAGCTTTAAGTATGAAAGGAAAGGAATTCCGACAACTTATTTTCCAAACTGAAAACTTGGTGTAGAATTTTTGAGTTTCGCTTACATTAATAAATGTTAAATAATTCTCGTAATTTGTAAAACAATCAGTCAAGTATGAAAATGGGTGTTTTTTAAGATGAGGCTTTTCGCTTTTTTACATTTATGATGTGGCAATAGGTATGAAATTTCATATGTAACATTTGAGGTGGTAAAGTGGTCGTTACGCCTTAATTTCACAACACCTGCTTGACTTTGTGGTCACTTCGTCCGCCCTGCATTTTCTTGGGTTGCTGGGGTTTTGGTGCAGATGGAGTAGTCTCGGAACTAAATTTTGATATTTTTTTGGTATACGTACAAAGCAAATAAAATTTAAAAAACAAACTGGCAATTATTGAAAACTCGTAGGGTGATTTAAGGAACGGCGAACAGTTCTACCAAAATTCCACGCGAAATTCAATTTTTTTTATCATTTTAAACACACTGGTGTTATTCATGTTTGTGTGTGATAACGGGATCTTGGCGTTACAAACGGTAAGGCAAATCTAATATACCCTTTGGTTTCACCATACGGGTATAAAAACAAGCTTTTAAAGTGTACGGAAATAAAAAAAAATTTACTGTCAGGATTCGGCGTCAAAAATAAAAGCAAGATAAAATCACAATTTCTCACCCACTCCCTTGCCCCGCCCTCCCTTAACAACCGATGCAGTTTTTTAAGGACTATATAATATATCATATAGCAGTATATTAGAAATAGTAAACCATTTGAATCGCATCGAACCAATCGTCGGACATAAAAATGAACTACACACGGATATTTGAGATGACAAAAGATTTTCATTTTCGCATGTCCGTCCGTCTGTTTGTCCGTCTTTCTGTCCGTCTGTCTGTCCATCTGTCTGTCCGTCTGTCTGTCTGTCTGTCCGTCTGTCTCTCCGCCTGTCTGTTCGTCGGTCTCTGTCTGGCTGTCCGTCCGGAAACACCATAACTTTCGAACGGATTGAGCTAGAGACTTGAAATTTTGTATAGCTACGATTCTCGCGAAATTGGACCATTTCTCCCCCTCCCCCATACAAACGAAACAGTTTTTTCCAATTTTCTCGAAAACGGTGAGTCATATTCAGAAATTTGACAGGTAAAATGTGTTTAGAATAGGATTTTACATAACTCATCCATACATTAAAATTCAATGGGACAACCGCTTCGCCCCTCTTCCATACAAATGGAGTACTTTTTTCTATTTTCTCGAAAACGGTGAGTCGTATTGAAAAAATTATAAACATCAAATGTGTTTAGAATATGATTTTACATAACATTTCTGTACATCAAAATCCAATAGGACCACTCCTTTCCCGCTCTCCTATATAAATGGGTTTTCTTAAATAAACATTTGATCTGTCATCATAGAGTATTTGATGTTTAGTCTCTGGCAATTGTAGCTTTTCTTATGTTTCAAAAAAAAATGTGTTCTGTCCTCAGGTAGAGTATTTGACGATTGGCATCTGGTAATTGTAGCTTTTCATATGTTTTTTTATTGATTAGTTTTAAATATGGTGAAAAAAAATTAGAGAATGTAGGCGTCGCTATACTTTTATAATTTTCAGTTGTTTAAAACAGAGAGAAAATCCGCCCACTCTTAGACACTAAATCTCTATATCTCGCATTTGCTTGAGAGTTTGGTGATTGTGCCATTCCACCATTCGCACTGCACACTCCTTGATATTTCCACCATTTGGTAATCCCACCACTCCATTTTGATGATCTTGAAAATCTTAATAAAACGTGTGAATAACAGAAAGATTTATTATTACAAATTGAATATTTGTTTGTTACCAAATCAAATTGAGGTGGAAATTTTACGAAAAAAAAAATTGTTTTTCTAACACAAAATTAAAATATGTTATTGGCAATACATCATTTTGATGAAGATATCAATATACTTGAATTTCTCTCACATAAATAAACATTGGTAGGTATCATAAATTTATCTCTTCACAACATTTTTGTACAACAACGTGCGGCATTCGAAGGAAAACAAACTCATAATAATTTATTTTAAAATTTATAGCTCTTCGCTAGGGATAAAAGAATATTTATGGTTAAGGAACATAACGACAACACATGTTTGGAATTATATTTAATAAAATTCTGAAAAGTTATAGCAATAAAGTAGACTAAATCGAAAGTTTTAAATAATAGAATTAATGCAAGTGTCTATTTATGGTCTTAATATAACAATTTTATTAATGTGAAGGTACTTAAATGCTTGCACGTGTACTCATGTTTAAATATATCTAGTGGTACACAATTTTGCAAATAATGACGTCACAAAAGTTTTAGAATAATTCTTAACAAGAATACTGGTTTTTATTACTGAAAAGTTTTTCAAATGTTTGTTTTTCTGTTGCATCAGAAACTATTTGAGAAGCGTTGTGGTTAAGAAAAAGCAAGGGGGTGTGGAATGGTGTTGAAGAAATAAAAAGCAGAGAAGTAAATTCTGTCGGGATATCACGGAAATTCTAACAACATTTACTAAAAATTTAACAAAAGAAGACAAAATAATTGAAAAAAGCATTTAATATGGTAGTGGCTATAAGAAAGATGGAGATAAATAAATAAATAAATAAAATCATATTTTTTTTCACAAAATTCTTTCATCTTTACAAGGACGAAACAGTGAAAATATTGTATTGTTGGACTTACGTATGTGTGCAAAATCTCAAGTCAATCGGATGAGTGGGAGAGTTTCAAAATTAGATTACAAGATTTGACCCTGCCAGCGCTAGTGACTGTTTGGCTGTTAGCAGCCGTTACAACAGCACCGTGTGAACCCTAGTGCGTTGCTACTACCAGCAGCAGCGTGATGATTTTAGTATCGCTAGTGAAGTAGAGACCGTTCTACTTTTCCAGCGCTACTAAGGATCACGTGACCCTGTCGCATGGTTTCTGAGCTGTCAAAAGTCTGATAAGTGGTAGAGTTTGTTTATTGTAACCAATGGCGGCTTGTGTATATTTGAAATGAGGAGGCAACGAATCGGAGGCTAGCCTCTATGACAGGGACGTGGCGTGCTGCTTTCAGTAGGGTGTTCAATATTAAGTTTCTGTTAAATGATAGACGTCTACTCTTAGTTTTATCCAGGATCACGTCGGGGACGTGATAGACGAAGATCCAATTTTTCCTCTATATTTAATTGAGAAAATGGTTTCTCAAACAATTTTTCGATTGCGCATCCGCATTCACAAGCCATAATATTAAATTAATTATTTCTCATACACAAAAGCCAACTGAACACCTGTAAAATCAGAAACCGACTGAGCTGATGAGCAAGCAATATTGCTGTTTTGCTTGGCACACACACCCACACGCATCAGCACGTCAGCCGAACGGCCATACGATGGTCGGTTTTCTATTGTCGGGTTTCGAAGCATCGCGGCCAGCAGCAAGCAACATCGCATCGGTTCGCCGTGCGGCTTTTTCTGGAGCACCCAAATTCATCATTGTGTGCGGTTGCTTCATGTGAACTTTGTGTGCTGTGAAACGTTTTTTATTATAGACTTTTACTTAGTCATATGTGTTTTTACTTTGCTTTGGTGCGCTGTAAATTGGAGAACACTCGAGTCGGTCGAACGACCGAAAGAGTCGGTATTGCGTTTCGAGTGTGTTTCGCTAAGGGGCGAGTAGGAAAGAAGGCCACAAGCAATTTTTACTTTGGTTCGCTGTAAAGTGGAGAACACTTGGTTGGTCGAAAGATCGAAAGATAAAAAAACTGGTTGGTAATGTAGGGTGCGGGTGCTTTAGGCAACCATTGCCATTGGTAAATTGTCGAAAGAATTGGCACAAAAAAAAGAAATTAATTAACAATAGATTTCCGATACATATTGGATTTCAGTAGGGTGTGCAGTGAACACCCTCGCACCTTAGACGAAACGTCACTGCTCTATGAAGAGAATTTGTAGTTTATATTTTAGAGAATTCGACATTAGAGAATAGGATTTTCTTTTAAATTATTATTTTCTGAACATACAAATTTTTATACAGTCCATTATGGTATAAAAAATTAAATGCATACGTTAGAAAAACATTTTTATAAAATGTTATGAGGAGGCAATGCCTCCGTTGCCTCCCGTATAAAGTCGCCACTGATTGTAACTTGTTATTTTACGTTTATTTATTAAAATTTGTGTGTAACGTTTATTATTTAAAAAATCTCCCAGATTCAAATGTCAAACCACTGTTTTGCTACTTGCCAGTGCTACTAAAGTAGAAATCGAACCCTCTCAGTTGCTACTTGCCAGCGCTTCTAACCAACAGCAGCCAGCGGCTGGAAAAACAGCGTCGTGTGACCGCGGCATAACATAGACCTATTTAAAAGTAGTTCGAGTGGTGGGGGAAGTAAGGGGAGGGGGTAAAGTGCATCCGAAGCTTGATTTTTCCTCTATGTTACTCTTTCACAAGAAAACTACCAAACCGATGGGCCCGAAATTTGGCACACATGTTCTTTGGGAGTACAGCTCGAGGGTCCACTGAGCGGTCTAGTCAAGTAAGTTTTCAACTTTCATATAAATTTCAGCTCCCACACAAGCTCCCACATAAACAAATCTCAAATTGACAAATCTCAAACTGAAAAAAAATATTTCAGAAGCCATAAAGTTTTCCACTTCCAAAAGTTTTATAATTAATTGTTGGAAAACATTTCTTTCCATACAATTTCTTTCCGATGTTTTACGTCAGTATGTGATCTTAACATCCTATAGAAATTTTTTCGGTAAAATAAGTTTTTTAAGGATTGTTTATAGAAAAAGCTTTTTCCGTGAAATTATGAATAAAAATGGTTTTTTATAGAATTTTATAGCAAATTCTAATACTTTTATATAAGCTAATATTTTACTTGTCAGGTTATAATGTAAATTGTGTGGGGGAAGGTAGATTTTGTATAAAAAAGTCATGGGCTACTTACATCAGTTATTCTTATTTTTACCCTTTGCAGAAAAATTGTCAGATCCAGAAAAATAATTTAATTTCCATTTCCCTACTTTGCAAATTTGTACAAAAAGAACCAATTATTTTCACGTTTTCAAAAAGATCCTTAGAAAACTAGAAAGCGAAAGTTAAAAAGATTTTCATCAAATTTCAGTTCATTTTACGAGAGCCATCTTTCATTGGAAAATGTATTTTCTGTTTGTGTTGAACCAATATCTTTTGGGTAAATATATTTTAAAACCAAAACCAACAACGTTGAAATGTAATTAATCTCATCTGAACAGCCTTAATGTGAAACCAAGGACGAGGTAAATTCGTATAGCGAAACAACAACATAATCGTGACCTAAGTCGATTTTGACACAGACAAATTTAAGCCATTAGATTAGCTCATTAATTAAGTTATCTTCGCTAAAATCGAAATACTTGCCGGTAGTTTCAGCAATGTATTAAAACTTAAAACAAGCAGAGATGGCAAACGTAGAAAAAAACGTGACTTTATACATTTAGTTATAAATCTAGTTAAACATCTAGTTATGTAACAAAATTCAAATTTTGTTTCGTTACGTTATTTCCATTTGTAACGCTAAAAAATCCATTTCGTTACGTTTAACGCTATTATTTCGTTATGCGGTATGAAAAAAATCAATGATTAAAAGGAAGTTAAGGTCAGTAAAAACTGCAAAGTTTAGTTTTCACGAAAAATTTAAACTTATCATTGTTAAAATAAATTAGAGAAAAAATCGATATTGAAAACATTTTCAAAAATTTGGATTTTTGCTACTGCTTGGTCTCTCTTTACCTCATATCCAAGTAGTAAAAGAATCTTTAGAAAATACAAAGTTTCGGCATGAATTACAGGCTTAACTTAAACTTGAAATTTCGAGCAACCACAAGAAAAGTAAAACCATAGGTTTTCGAGAATTGAAACCACAAGAAAGTTGTTCGAAAATTCGAGTTTAAAACAAAACTGTAATTCATGCCGAAACTTTGAATTTCATAAAGATTTTTTTTACTACTTGGATATCAGATAAAGTAGCAGCAACAAAAATGTTTCTGCTGCTTTTTTTGAATTTGTTCGGATTTGCAGCTCAAAACTAAGAAAACTTTGATCTTCCCACGACATTTATTTTAATTATCTCCACCTCTATGATTTTAATATTATTCTTTGAAGAATTTCGAGCTACAGGTCACATTGGGATATTTACTGAGCTATTTTAGCAAATCTATTTCTGTGTCATATTTTCAAGTTACCGTTGCTACGTAATGTCCTTTTAGTTTTAACTTTTTTACAATTTGCAGTTAATATGTAGTATAAATATTCGTTAAATTTTATAGATTTAAAAATCAATTTCTTCTAATCCTGTTTCATCTTTGGCCTTTTACTTGAGAATTCATAGAATAATACTTTACACAATTTGGGAGTTCTCAATGCCTTTTGTCCGCGTTTGAGAGGAAGATACTCAGAAGGATCTTTGGTCCCATACATGAGGGAGGACGATTTCGGAGACTCTACAATGACGAGGTTTATGAGAGATATCAGGACGTGGCCATAGTCAAGCTCATAAAACCCAACAGAGTGCGGTGGGCTGGTCCGCACTCTCAGTCGAATGAGTGAAAGTGACCCGGCTCGGAAAGTCTCCTGCGGTAGGTTATTAACAACAAGGCGATGAGGAAGACCTAACCTCAGATGACAAGACGGCGTTGACTAGCACGCGGAGAGAATTGGGATGCAAAACTGGAGGACATCGGCACGTGACCGGGACCTCTGGCGAGAGACATTGCGGCAGGCCAATACCGAAAACCGGTTGTAGTGCCAAGAGAGAAAGAGAGAGAGAGAGAGGGAGAGAGAGCGAGAGAGAGAGAGAGAGAGAGAGAGAGAGAAATAAGAATTTCAAGTGTGGTTTTTTTGTTACTGGCTGTACTTTTTCACAACTTTATCAAAAAAGAAGCCTACAAAACTTGTTTTTACTTTCTTATACGAAGAATAATAAAGTGTTGTATTCATGAAAAATTTCGACATCTTAATTTTGCATTTTTCCGAGTACTTCTGAGTAGATTAAAGCATTATCACAAAAATTTCTTTCCGTCTTTCAGTCTGTTAGTCTCCTTATTTCCATCACGGGTTTCTCGGTCACCAAATAAAAGTAATTTATTGATTTTTGGACATTTTATCAAACTGCCTCTCTGTTAGACTGTTAGTCTGTTAGTCTGTTAGTCTGTTAGTCTGTTAGTCTGTTAGTCTGTTAGTCTGTTAGTCTGTTAGTCTGTTAGTCAGTTAGTCTGTTAGTCTGTTAGTCTGTTAGTCTGTTAGTCTGTTAGTCTGTTAGTCTGTTAGTCTGTTAGTTTGTTAGTCTGTTAGTCTGTTAGTCTGTTAGTCTGTTAGTCTGTTAGTCTGTTAGTCTGTTAGTCTGTTAGTCTGTTAGTCTGTTAGTTTGTTAGTCTGTTAGTCTGTTAGTCTGTTAGTCTACTAGTCTGTTAGTCTGTTAGTCTGTTAGTCTGTTAGTCTGTTAGTCTGTTAGTCTGTTAGTCTGTTAGTCTGTTAGTCTGTTAGTCTGTTAGTCTGTTAGTCTGTTAGTCTGTTAGTCTGTTAGTCTGTTAGTCTGTTAGTCTGTTAGTCTGTTAGTCTGTTAGTCTGTTAGTCTGTTAGTCTGTTAGTCTGTTAGTCTGTTAGTATGTTAGTCTGTTAGACTGTTAGTCTGTTAGTAAAAGTTTAGCTTTCGAGGACACCAGGACAACATACCTAAATCGATTCCAAGACATATGGTCACCCTATACTTGTGTTTTTATAAATTGTCTACATAAGAATTAAAATACTAGTGTTTACCATAAATTCAGTAATTCGTAATAATAAATAAATTTGAGTAATTTTTTACGAATTAGAAGATATAACACGTAAGAGACAAAAATATTTAATCAAATAAACTTTTATTGCAAATGGATGGTAATCGACAGAACAAATGGCTTTTTTTGATAGGGATTTTCAGTGGTTTAATTGCAAATTAATTATTTATCAATTTACTTTTATGAATGCACTGTAAATAATTCCGTAAATATGACCACAAAAAATACGATTTAATATGAATAATAATCCGTTTTATCGAAATTAATTTTACAACAATTATCTGGGGCTTATCAACGTGTTTCCGGGCTGTTCATAAAAATGCCACAAACATTTTCAATTTTCGATAACCTTCCCACTCCCCCCTCCACCCACTTCACCACTCGTCATGTTTTTTGCGATTTTTTTAAAGTTAATGCCGCTTAATACCGAGGTTGAGGTTAATATATAATGAACAAACCTTTTCGATTTTTTTAGAAAAATTTAAATTTATTGAACAACTTTTTTTTAGAGATAATTACCGAAATTTATATATTCTTCATACGTGATATGAAGATACATCATTCTTCATGAATTCTACATGCGTGGTAAAGGTTATAAAATTCTTTAGACAAACTATCTCACTAGTCGGCCGTTCGATAATCCGACAACCCACAATATAGAGTTTGGAGTGCGAAAAGTGTAAGGACGGAGACTTTTGAAAGAAATATGTCATGCGAGCAGCCCATGACTTTCTTATACAAAATCTACGTCCCAACCAATTTACACTATAATACAATAAAAAAAATATTGGGATGGGAAAAAATATCGAGCCTCTTTTAATTAAAGTGCAAAAATTTTTTTTATACTTCAAATTATTTTTATTATATGCTGTTTTGTTCGACTACCTTCTGCAATTTTCCCTGACACTACCATTATTCCTTCGCTGTAGAACTTCCGGGGTTTTTGGTTGGAAAACTGAACTACGTAACTAACAGACTAACAGACTAACAGACTAACAGACTAACAGACTAACAGACTAACAGACTAACAGACTAACAGACTAACAGACTAACAGACTAACAGACTAACAGACTAACAGACTAACAGACTAACAGACTAACAGACTAACAGACTAACAGACTAACAGACTAACAGACTAACAGACTAACAGACTAACAGACTAACAGACTAACAGACTAACAGACTAACAGACTAACAGACTAACAGACTAACAGACTAACAGACTAACAGACTAACAGACTAACAGACTAACAGACTAACAGACTAACAGACTAACAGACTAACAGACTAACAGACTAACAGACTAACAGACTAACAGACTAACAGACTAACAGACTAACAGACTAACAGACTAACAGACTAACAGACTAACAGACTAACAGACTAACAGACTAACAGACTAACAGACTAACAGACTAACAGACTAACAGACTAACAGACTAACAGACTAACAGACTAACAGACTAACAGGCTAACAGACTAACAGACTAACAGACTAACAGACTAACAGACTAACGGACTAACAGACTAACAGACTAACAGACTAACAGACTAACAGACTAACAGACTAACAGACTAACAGACTAACAGACTAACAGACTAACAGACTAACAGACTAACAGACTAACAGACTAACAGACTAACAGACTAACAGACTAACAGACTAACAGACTAACAGACTAACAGACTAACAGACTAACAGACTAACAGACTAACAGACTAACAGACTAACAGACTAACAGACTAACAGACTAACGGACTAACAGACTAACAGACTAACAGACTAACAGACTAACAGACTAACGGACTAACAGACTAACAGACTAACAGACTAACAGTCTGATACTTTATTTTACTTTCTATAAGAAAGTAAAAATCATGTGATGTTTACTTAACGTGTTACAGTCGAACCTCTGTAACTCGAACCTTAAAGAGGAAAGAATCAATTGTGAGATATCAAGGAATTCGAGGGTGTCAAGATTGGACTATATTCTAACAAAGATTTTCTTTTAAGTACCCACAGGAGTATATATGTCCCTTGAACTGAATGAAATAGATCTTAATGAGGTTCACCAAATATTACTTTATTCAATTAAGAAATAAAGTAAACTGCTGTGCGCACAGAATAAATCATCAACACGCGTATACTACATGAATGGGCTTCATATTGATTAAGATGTTATAATAAATAATGTCATTTTGTAGCATGTGAAAAGGAATTAAAGAGATGAATTTCCCTACCGAAAAGTCCCATTTCCTTTTAACCATAGCGTTTAATTTTACTGTTCTATATAAGCGTCGTATACTTGATAGGCCATTGTACGAATCGTGAACGTTTTTCCGGTAACCTCTATGAATTTGTATAACGTACCGCAATATTATTACCCAAATGTGAACCCCAACGTGTACCTTTCTACATGTGTTTTTTATATACAAATATTTAACATCTGTACCGAATATCTATACATGTAGTAAAGCACTTATTAGCTAGGATCTGTAGCACAACAAAATGAGGTTCATCGTACAGACAGACTATGTACAATTTATACAACAACAATAATAAATAAAGGATAATGAAAGACATTTACTTTCTTATTGAACTCGAAACTAATTTATTTCGCGTTGACACAGAGCACAAAAAACAATAACCAAAAGCCAATTACAAAACAATAATAATGCCCTTTAGTCTAGTATTAAGGTATTAGTTGGCTAGTTAGTTAGTTATACTCTCATAGATACCATCTGACTATACTATATATGCCTCGTTTGCTTACTTTTAGGTTACTTCCAGGAAAATATTCCAAATTCTCTACACGAGTTATATGTACATATCTACAAATGTTCTATCTAAATTGTATCTACATCTACAGATAGTATGTGTACAATATACAATTTAAGATTCTATAAAGCAGTGATGCCGTTATGCGATTAATTTTTGCCTTTTCTTCACCAACTCTTCACAGCTGTCGTCGTACTAAAAGAACCATGTCTGTATATTTAATCGGAAAATAACTATGAGCATACATTGACTTGTTGAAGGAAATTAAAGAACATCCAGCACAAGTTTTTTATCTTTCCTATCCTAGGAAGTAACGAAAAATCGATTCACAGTATCAGATATTCTCTTTTGTACAATATATACGAGGGTCAGTCAAAAAGTATTGCGACAAATAATAAAAATATCAAAATTTTCTTCTGCAATATTTCATTCGGAATAAAATATGTAAAAAAAATATATCTTGAGAACCGTTAAAGATATGTAAAAACTGTTAAAATGAAAAATGCAGGAAATTTTATTTACTTTAAATTTGGTTCCATACATTTTTTCATAAAAGCGCATAATTTCTGAGAAATTTTCAAAAAACTTATTTTTTTTAAAATATGTTAAGAACCGTAAGAGATATGTATGTATATACCGTTAAAGCAAAAAATCTAGAAAACTAGGTGCTGCGCCCCGAACCGCTTCGCGGTTCACCCCCCACCCACAGGTCGGCCCTCGGCCTCGAATTATACGTCCGGCCGCGCGTTTAATGGTTCAACCACAATGAAGGCGGCAATCGGCAGCGGCGGGCGGCATTTTTTTCGCACTAATCTAGCGCAACGAGAGCTGCTACAATACAGCGGCAACGGCAGCGCACTTTTTCCGTCGCCGCCGAGTTTGAAACAAAGTCAAACTTGCCGCCGCCGCCCAAAATGTTTTATGAAAACCACCACATGCCGATTTTTCTTCGTTGTTTTGTCACAAACACCACATTCGGCGCCACATTCTATGCAGATTTTTGACGTTTTGATTTCACAAGATGCCGACAACGGAGGAGAAATTAATCGAGTTCGTAAAAGGAAATCCAGTGCTCTACGATTTGGCCCATCCTCAATATAAGGATATAAAATCAAGGAAAATAACTGGAGCGAAGTAGCGGACGAATTAAATAAGTTTTGATGTTTCAATTTTGACAGAGGCATGCCGCTATCATGGTGCCGCTGCCGCTATCATTGTAGCTGGCTCGGCGGTATGTGTGGCGGCGCCATGCCGCCCGCCGTCGCCGATGCCGCTTGCCGCCTTCATTGTGGTTGACCTATAACACTGGAAGAGCTAAGTTTCGAGATCACTTTACCCACGCTCCCCCACCTCTCGGGTTACTTTTTAATGCATCTATGTTGGAGCTGGACCCCCGACCAACATCTATGCCAAATTTCAGGCCAATCGGTTCAGTAGTTTCCCCGCGAAAGAGTAACATAGAGGGAAAATTAAGTTTCGAGATGACTTTACCCCCTTCCCTTAGTCCCCTCGCGCTACTTTTCCGTAGGCGTATGTTGGAACCAGAACTACCACAGACACTCAATCGGTTCAGCCGTTATTGCGTGGAAGAGGAACAGACAGACAGACAGACACCAACTTTTTTTTATATATTAGTATGATTTTATTTCCTGGTGCATGGTTTTCGAGAGATTTTCAAAAAACCTTTTTTAAAATATTTTGAAAACCGGTAGAGATACAAAAAAAGCCATTAAATCGCATAGCTTTTGAGAAATTTTCAAAAGAACCCTATTTTTATAAAAAACAAAACTACGAAAGATACCCGTTATAACTGCCATTATTTTCCCAAAAGTTACAGATTCCCCTCCCCCTAAAACACATGGACAGTCCCTTAGATATTTATCCCATGTTGGAACTTAGTGCAACTCCTAAACTTTAAGACTATACTTTAAAAGAACTAAACAATTTAATCTTTTCCTAATTTTTTGAGAATCTTTTGTCAACTTTGGTAAAAACCCCAATTTTTGAAATTCTAAATAACACCAAATGTTGCTAACGAAGAAAATTTACATCTTGTTTGTGATAAAATATTTTAATCAAATCTTCTGACACGATCTATCTTTGAATAAAAACTTTTACAAAACATCTAAAAGAATAAGAAAAAGGTTTTTTTTTATATGAATGGGTTAGATACTTTTGATAGCCTGAGGTCAGAATAATTAATTTCAGTAGCCGTCATAAACAACATATTCAAGGAGATATCTTAAAAGTTACTGCGAAGACAGCCCTGGGAAAAGAAACATTCGTCCTGAATGTTTGTCTATAAAGTTTTTAAAAAAAATAATGCTGATAGCTTTTATGATTTGTTTACAAATATCGTAATGGCGACTGTTTAATCTCGAACCAAATTCCACTCAAATTTACAAGGATTTACTCCAAATAAAAATGTTGTTTGTATGTACTTGGAAATTAGTTGGAGGCTAGGAAAACTTTTTAATAAAAAGTCTGGTAGAAATCAAGTCTTTTTAATTTAAAACGATTTAATTCGATAATATATTGAACCATATTTGAATCAGGGGTGACTTCATGTAACTCTTTTTCGATCGACTAACTAGTCGAAGGAAATCTTTAGTCGACCAAAACTGATTAAACAAGCAGACACTAACTCTGGTGCACACGATATAACAGTATTTTCTGGGTAATTTGGGGTCGCTGAATCCGAATCTGGCAGTAGTTTGGCTGTACCAGCTCTACTTTTTCAAATATGAAGGAAAAAAGAATTGTTGACTTCCAGATTACAAATATTTAAACCATTTAATAAGTTACCGACCACATCGGAAAAAGTAGAGCTGGTACAGTCAAATTACTATCAGATTCGGATTCGGCGACCCCAAATTACCCAGAAAATACTCTTATATCGTGTTCATCAGAGTGAGTGTCCGCCTGTTTAATCCGTTTTGGTCGACGGAAAATTTCCTTCGACTAATTAGTCGATCTAAAATAAGTTACATGAAGCCACCCCAGTTTTTCAAATTCTAAACACTTATTGTGGAATATAAATTCAAAAAAGTCTTCACTGTCTTCTAGTAGTAAATCCAAATTCATTGTGCAACAATATAAATTTTCATTTTATCAATGAATATTTTAGGCTTTTCTACAACAAATAATGAACTAATTAAACGTGTTCCACATTCCAATGAATGCAGCATCATATATTTAATAAACAGAGAAACAAATCATCAATACTATACTGTGTTAATTTCTTATACTCATCTCTTAATTTATTTCAACACATTGTCAAAAGAAACAAAGATTTATAAGTTATATTCAGGGTTGGGTTTTACTATACATATAGTAGATCTACTTCCTTTTTGTAACATTTACTACCCTACTACCACAGGCCATGAATCTGCTACCTTTTCATGATTCCCCTTTAAGATTTTCTGTCTGGGAGTTTTGATTTGTGATTATATTTATGTGATTTATTAAATATTTTATTTTCTCAAAGTTATAATACGAGGCGAAATCGCGAAGAAGACCTGGGGCCTTATTCTAGAACTCGTACCGAGTCAAATCTCTACCGAGTGCTACAAAAAGCGATTCTTGAACTCGGAAACGAGCGATTTCTTGCGAATAAATACTCGGTGACGTTTAGCCTGCCGAGTGAGGTCAACATGAATCTGAAACTATCTTTTGAGAGAGATCGCTCGTTCCCGAGTACAAGAATCGCTTTTTGTACCACTCGGTAGAGATTTGACTCGGTACGAGTTCTAGAATATGGCCCCTGCACTGTATCTTCGGCAATAAAAAACATAACAAAAGCTATAATTGCCAATCTGGCAATCATTGGAGACCCGTATGGTGATATTCGTATCAAAATTCGAACAGTTGTACCAAAATTCCACTTTGAAGTCAAACTTTCCAATAAGAATTTTTAAAATTTATTCCAATCGGATTTTGATGTATGGGAGTTTTATGTAGAATCATATCCTAAATAACTTTTGTTCTTGGACTTTTTTGATAAGATGCACCGTTTTTGAGATATTCACAAAAAACGATTTCGTTCGTATGGGGGGTACCCCCCCCCCCCCCCCCCTAATGGTCCATTTTTGCCCATTAACGAACTTAGCCTCGCATTTTACGAAAAACGGATCTGTGCAAACTTTCAAGTCTCTAGCTCAATCCGTGCGCCTGCAATCCGCGCCACAGACAGACAGACGGACAGACGGACAGACAGACGGACGGATATGCAAAAATCAAATATTTTTATCATTCTAAACACACTGGTGTAATTCATTTTTTTGTGCGATGACCGGATCTTGGCGTTACAAACGGTAAGGCAAAGTTAATATACCCTTTGGTTTCACCATACGGGTATAAAAATGTCTGTTGTGATCAACACAAAACTTTCCTTTGTAATATTTAGTTTCGGAATAAAATATGTAAAAAAATATTTTTTTTTTCAAATATCTTGAGAACCGTTAAAGATACGTAAAACCCGTCAACGGAAAATATGTAGGAAATTTTATTTCCTTTGATTTTGGCTATATTCATTTTTTCAGAAAAGCGCATTGTTTTCGAAAAATTTTCAAAAAACTGCATTTGCAAAAAAAAAAAAACTGTGTGGGAGGTACCAGTTTAGAGCTAATGTTACTTTTCCAAAAGTTTTTCGGAAAACTCATTCACAAAAAAAAATCAAGTCGCTAACTCAACGCATTCACGAGTTATTTAAGATACATAAAACGGACAGAATGACAGACAGACAGAGAAACAGGCAGAACGAGAGATGCACGGACATCCTCATAATGTCAGAACGGGAAATGCACGGACATCGTCGCCTGAAACGGATTCAGTACTTGCCAGAAAGTTTCTATCTGCCCCGTTCTCGAGTCGATCTCCGTCATAAAAACAATACTTTTCCTCTATTGGCTGGGTGCGAACTACCTGGTGGGGGAATCAAAATCGATCGCAGCGCACGAAGGGCTAAAATTGACAACTTCAGGCGAGAAATTGTCGCTGTCAGTGAAACTTGGTAAAATCTGGTTATTCGCATATTTTTAAAAGGAAAATTAAAATGGGTTACGGAACGTGTTGTGTAGTGAATTGTAAGAACAATGGACTGAACAAGAACTACAAATTCTACAGATTTCCAAGAGCGAGTTGGAAATTAGATCAACGAAACAAATGGATAGCTGCTGTAAAGAGGAAAAAGTAAGCCAACCTATGAAATGAAATTTTCACATTCTGGGAAGTAACACGGCGAATAATTCGAGCTTTAATTGTGGTGATGTTAGGATCATTTTGTCGCACTTCTTCCACTTCTCGTACATGTTCAGCCAGAACCAAATTTTTTCCCTTTATTGGAGTCTGAGGTTGAAAGGCGATGTCGTGTGTGACAGCTTGAAAGCCGGTTCTGATAACTAATAAACTCATATTTCCTAAAAATCTAAAAAAAACGTTTAATAATTATCAACACCAGACTTGTAAAAGCTTTTAGAATTTGTTGAATTTTATTCACTTGCGGTTTACATACCGATTTCTTCTCACATCTTGTTTCGAAATTATTTATTTGTTTGATTCTCGTTCGGTCATTCAAATGTCAAAAATTCCGCCCTAGTTGCAACCACTAGATGGCGTTGCCATCACGCACCCTGCCAATAGCAGAGGAAAATAAGTTGTTAGTACAACAAAAGTGCCAGACAGAAGCGTTTTGTGGGAAATGTGAAGAAAACTGATTTTTTTTTTAAATAACGGTATATCTCGATAATCGCTTGAGATACACAGCTCTAGTAAAGGACAACAATATAGGATGTACTCCAAGTTTTGCAATACATAAGACTTCTGAAAAATGCGTTGTTTCTGAGTAAATCGCAAAAAATGAAATTATGATTTTTAAAAAGCCGCCATTTTGGTTACTTGCGTTTTACGGGTTTTCACTAAAAGTTGATAGGATCATCTCGTTCCAGGGCCAAACATCTCTGTAGAGCAGAGGTCATTGAAGTAACTGTCGCTCCTTTTACAATCAAATTTTATAACCACTACAAATTAAAATACAGTTCAATGAAACACAACCTTCCACGGCAATGGCTTGACACGAACTGATTTAAAATGAAATGCGTCATGCTAATAACATAGTTTAACTAGTTAGGAAACGTAGGGCTTTTTACGTGTACCTACGTTGGAGTAAATATAACCGATATACTCTGGACGCAATTTTTCTTTCTTTCCTATGCGTAAATTACCAACAAAACACAACACATGTAAAACCTAGCCATATTTTCATACACCACCAACACATGCAATCTCCCGCTGTCGGAAAATTGCATGTGTTGGTGGTGTATGAAAATATGGCTAGGTTTTACATGTGTTGTGTTTTGTTGGTAATTTACGCATAGGAAAGAAAGAAAAACCGCGTCCAGAGTATATCGGTTATCTTTACTCCAACGTAGGTACACGTAAAAAGCCCTACGTTTCCTAACTAGTTAAACTATGCTAATAATGCACAGATTCCAACTCAAAGCACGATTCGTTTTATTCCTGCGATCCGAAGCCGCAACACACAAGCATTACAGCACACAATAAAAGGTCGATTATAGTGACTACGCTGTTAAAGCCAATCTGTGTGATGAGCCAGCCGAGCCACTAGCTGATGATCCCTGCTGTAAAGTTTCATAGCTCTAGCTTTAGTACACGGCAAAAAATCCTGGAGTATTTTTCTATCCAAAAATTATATTGACGAAATCTTTAATACTGAATTAAATCAAAAATAAATTTATAAAAATTTCCAAACCATATTATTGGATTAGAATTTTCCATTGGATTACATATAGGTCCAGCGTAATCCAGTTTTGATTGGAATTTACTCCAAGATTTTTTACCGTGTAGTTTTTGAGAAATCTTGTACCCAGGCTAACAAACTTTCTGACAGATAGAAAGACATTTTTGTAATATGACTCCAATTGACTCAGGAGTGGTCTGGAAATGTTTTTTAGGCAAAATTAAGAGGTCGAAATTTTTCATAAATACAACACTTTATTATACTGCGCATTTTGGATTGCGCTATAGTTTAAAAAAAATTTATCGCAACCTACAACCCTTTTTGGGAAAATCTGCTACATTTTACCCATCCTGAAGCAACATCCCTGGTTATATTTATCAATAGTAGTGTATATTCATATCAGATCCAATCAATTCAGGTATGATTTATTTGATCTGTTATTATCTATTTTGGTCTTGTACAACTCGTATCATTTAATTAATCTAATGAATTACGAAAGAAGCTCCTGATTAGTAATGAATTTGTGAACGCCAAAGATCAATAGAACAAAACACAAATTTTATCTTGATATAATCTTTGACAACTAATAGTTCATTGGAAATTTGTGTGATGAAAATTTCACATCAAATCAGATAAAAACTTTTACCCAGACGTATTCAGAATATATTGTAAATCTAAGCAGAGATTATAACATATTACAATTTAACATTGTAAAGAGATGTACCTACTAAAAATAGTTTCAGAATGTCAATGGTTTAAGATTTCATTGCTAATGTTTAAATCTTCAATTGGTGCAAAATTTAGCTTTCAATCCCCTTTTTGATATTGCATAATACACAGAGTTGATCATATGTCGAAAATACCTTTGTGGATAGTCAATTAAGTAGTCATTGAAAATTTCCACATATTGCTTTCAAAAATAATTAAATTAATGAAGAACTATAACATAGAGAAACAGAACAATTAAGAAACATATTTTAATGATGTGGCAAATGTTGTTTACCCTCTTTACCCTAGACTTTACCCTTATTCCTTGTAAAATGGGAATCGATTGATAAAAATAATATTTTCATAATTTATAATTGTAAACCACACTTTTCACAATGGATGAGTTTGGGTGGGGGGAAAATGTTTTTTGGTTTAAATATGTATATCTTCTTATCCTCCAATTAAATAAAATGTCTTGCAATTTTAAGATTTTTCTCCAGTATAAGTAAACTTTAGGTTCTTCACATAAATAAAGTTTCCTCGTGCTTCGAAAAACTTTAATAAAAGACAATAAAATAAAATAAAAACATAAGAAAAGCTATAATTATTAGGGGCCAATCGTCAAATACTCTATATGATGACAGACATAATGTTTATTAAAAAAAATTTCATTCGTATAGGAAAGAGGGAAAGGAGTTTTTTTTTTGTATAGGAAAGAGGGAAAGGAGTATGGAACGGTTATGTAAAATCATATTATAAACACATTTTGTCTTTATAAATTTTTCGATACCGTTTTCGAGAAAATAGAAAAAAGAAATTAATTTGTTCGGGGAGGAGGGAGGGAGTGGTTCAATTGGATTTCGATGTATAGATAAGTTATGTAAAATAATATTCTAAACACATTTCATCTTTATAAATTTTTCGATGCGATGCACAGTCTTCGAGAAAACAGGAAAAAAGTATTCTATTTCTATGGAGAAGGGGGAAGAAGTGGTCCGATTGGATTTCGATGTATGGATAAGTAAATACCCATTCTAAATACATTTTAGCTTTATAAATTTTTCAATATGACTCACCGTTTTCGAGAAAATGGTAAAAAACTGTTTCGTTTGTATGGGCGAAATTGTCCATTAATGAAAAACGTAATTAAACAAAATTTCAATTTTCTGGCGCAATCCTTTCGAAAGTTATGGTGTTCACGGATGGACAGACTGATAGACAGACAGACTAACAGACAGACAGACAGACGGACAGACGGACAGACGGACAGACGGACAGACGGACAGACGGACAGACGGACAGACGGACGGACGGACATACGGAAATCAAGATATTTTGTCATTCCTAGCACCGAATGACAAAAGGAATGACCTGGTGTAGTTCATTTTTGTGTCCAATGATTGGTTCGATATGTTACAAACGCTATACTAAATTTAATATACTTCTATATGATATATCATATAGAGTATAAAAATGCGCATTTTTTATTAGAAAGCCAAGCTATTTTTATGTCATTTCCATTTAGAAAATGGCCATTTGGATAAAGAATGCCCGTTCCTTTTTGACTTGTGAAGATTTTTTTTCTCTAAAATTTTTCAGTCACTTTTAAAGCTCATTTTTCTAATAAATCTTAATATATAAAAATGGAAGTTTGTCTGTTGGTTGGCCTGTTGGTTTGAGATTACAAAACTCAAAAACTGCGGACCGATTCTTACGCGGTTTTTTGCAAAATGATCTGCGTTGCCAGGAGCAGGTTTTTAGCTATGTTAGATTTTCAAAATTCGAAACGGAAGATCCTGTAAGGATAACGGAAATATCTTTTTTCCCATTTTTCCCCGGATAAATTGGCATTATAGGGTTTTTGGGGTCGCTGATCACGCCTCTGGTGTTCGAATTTCAAAATTCAAAACGGAAGGTCCTGTAAGGATAACGTTTTTTCCCAAAAGTTTTTAAGTTATTTGTAGTTTTTTGGCATTCTAAAATTTGTACAAAAAAGTTTAAGCTGGCAACGTAGGGTCTGCTAGTATTTTATAATTATCATACTTTGAAAAACATTATACTAATAGCATCTCAATCGCTTCAAAAAATAAAAATATGATCAAAATAAACAAGACTTTTTCATGAAATTCCATACAAAATGTATGAAGGTACACGGGTACCTTGTCACCTTCAAAACAGGATCAAAACTTATCAAACCAGGTGTATACCTCGACCCCCTATAATGGTAAAAGCCCAAAACCTTTAAAATTAGTAAATTTACCAAAATTTGAAGAGTTGTTCTTGAGTTTCAGGCCTCCAGCCCACCCAGAAACTTTTTTTTTATTTTGAAAATGCACAAGGTACACGGGTACCTTGTCACCCACATTAGAGTTAAGTTAGCTCTAATGCTGCGGTTACACGAATGACAAATTTGTCATTTTTTTCTTGTCATTATGTTAATTCCCGTGTAAATGGCATAATTTTTGTAATTTTTTCTGTCAGAAAATGTCAATCTCTCATAAAAGAATGAACTTGTCCATTCTTTTATGCCAGATTGTCATTCGTGCAAACGCAATATTAGTTATGACAAAAGTTGAATACTAAAGTTGTCATAACTAATATTGCGTTTGCACGAATGACAATCTGGCATAAAAGAATGGACAAGTTCATTCTTTTATGAGAGATTGACATTTTCTGACAGAAAAAATTACAAAAATTATGCCATTTACACGGGAATTAACATATTGACACGAAAAAAATGACAAATTTGTCATTCGTGTAAATGTAGCATAAGTAGGACTTAATTTTTTAAGAATTCTTCGTGCCAATGGGCATTAAAGTCATTGCAAAAGGGATTGTTTTTCATTGAAAACAATTTCATCGATGTTATAAAGTTTTTCATAAAATATTTCAAAAATTTGAAAACCCATAACTTATCCATTAATAAATTCCATGATACCATGGAAAACTTGTGGAAATTCCCAAATAGTCGTTTCGAAAATCAAATATGGAAAGTGAATTCCAGTAACAAAATTGATATGTTATTCACATTCACGAAATTCTCATGTTAGATATAACCGATTTGAAGTTCTCGCAAACGCCAACACATCAAATACTTGACAAATGTGTTTAGACAATTTGGAAATAAAAGTTATTTTATGCTGATTCCATAAGACATGTGGTGTGACCTTTGCTGTGAAAATATCAACTCTAGTTGTAAGAATTTCTATATTCGAATGTTTTATGTGACAATTTTGTTTTTGTTTTTCAGTTGGCCATTTATAGCTTCACGACATTTTGCTGATTACAGTCACGCAACAATCATATTCCTTTCATTAAAATTGTATGTACGTTTATGGTATTTCTATGGAACTAACATGTATCGTAAATTGAAATAGACTATCTGTTTAGATAACTGAAATAGATACATTTTCCAACGGAAATAAAAATCTAGGGTTAAAGTTTCAAAAAATTACTCAAATATTCAGTGACTTACCCTTGACTAATGTTAAAATTCCCAAAGGCATAACTAATATAGCGACCATTAGATCAGTTATGGCCAGTGACATTAGGAAATAGTTGGTAACATTCTGCAATCGTCGTTCCCAGAAAATCGCCAAGCACACTAAAATATTACCAGCGGCTGTTCCAAGAACCAAAACTAATGCCAACAGTGCCCAATAGTTGTTGGATGTTGGTAGTGATGGTGTAACCGATGTTGATGTTAAAAATGTTGCATTTGGAATATTTTCAAACAGATAATTATCACTTAAATTGCTCTCATTATTATTCGCCACATTTAACGTTTTAAAATCTAAATCGGATTTATCCTGCGAAATTCGAAATATTATTATTGTTGATGTATTATGAAACTCATCACTATCGTCCTCATCCATTTTGCTTGTTTTACATACAATTTCTATACGTTTAACGAATTTAATTTGTAATTACATTTCTGCAACAATAAGCATAGTTTCAAAATCTATTTATGTATTATCACTTAATTAAAAATATTACACTCAATGAAACTTCAGTCTTTCCACATTTAAACCGAGTTTTATCACTAGCTTGATGCATTTTCCCTGTTTCCGAAATTTCATTGTATGAATTTTCAACATATTTCCCTCTGTTTCTGGTTAGCTTTGTGGCTTTTCACAAAAACAATGGCTTTTCATGGTTGAAAATATTACCGCTTTTCCAATTAGCACTCGTAATAACCGTCATGTTGGATATTTTCACCAAATGTAACTGAAAAATACAAAAGGAATTAAATTTAATTATTTAAAACACACTATATTATCACTTATCTAAGTTAACGAGAAAATAAAGGAAGGAAATTGCAACAAAAAAAATCGCGAAAAACACTGAATTAATTTTCTCTCATTCTAATAAGGAGAAAACTTCATAACGTTTTTTTTTTCTATCCTATAAAATGTTTTAATGACATTCTTTTTTATGTTTTTCATGACTTAATTTGCAAAAGAACAGGCCAACATTATCATAAGACAGTCATCAGAAAAAAAAATTTCTGGAATTTATTTTCCTGACTTGAAAAATTATTCACAGAAGAATAAATTCTATGTGACTTCTTTTCGTTTCAGGGGAATTTTTTTATATGATTAAATGGTGGCTAAATAGAACCTTATTGTCCTTATTATGTTCATAGAACCGGAAAAAATTCTTATAATGAATTTCATTCAAATTTCGTTATGTGACTGAGAATAAATAAAAGGATGTAAAAATTTTTCTCGTCTTTTATCTCATTTAATATAATTATTTATTTTTCTAACAAATTATATGACAAAAAACAATAATAATTCAAATTGGTTAATGGCAATATTAATAGTCGTAACAATGCGATATTAGCCAATTTCACTAGAAAATTTAATTTGAATAATGACTTCGTCTTGTTAGTTCCTTTTTCATCAACAAAATGATTGATGATTGAATAACTGGGGAATTTGAAATTATACTTTTGTTTAACACAAAAATAAGGGTTGGCTCTGACAAAGGTTTTTAATTGTTTCCAGAATTTATTTTTGGAACAGGTATTTTTTAAGCATTCTTTATTAAAAACCCAAACTTGTGAAAGAAAAACCGAAAAGTTTTACTAGAACTGCGATAACTAGCCGTTTTCGAGATATACCATTATTTAGAAAAGCAATCAGTGTGACTATCTCGAAAACTATCTGGGAAATTAACTAACGGTAAAATAAAGCGGATACGGTAGAAGACAAAATTATGGGGATATTAGACGTCCCCAAAATTTTGTCTTCTACCGTTATCCGCTATATTTTACCGTTATTGAGATATTTTCATTTAAAGGCAAGAAATTAGACTTTTACGGTTCTTCGTAACAACACCTGAAGGAAGAATTAAAGATATTAAAATGCTCCGCATAATTGCGTTCCACTGTAAATTGATATCTTTGACCGTTTTCGAGATATTTGGGTCGCTGAATATGATTCTGTCATTGAAAAATCCGTAAGGATAGCGAAAGGTCCTGTAAGGAAAACTTGATTATATTTTTCCTCTAATTTTCCGAAAAAAAAAATCTTTTGAATGTTTTTGAATAACTGAATTCGATTCTGGCATTAAGAAATCTGTAAGGATAACGGAAGATCCTGTAAGGCTACCGTGATTATTCTTTTCATTTTGGATTTTTACCAATCAATCACAAAATGACTAAAAAGGATAAAATACAAAAAAAAAATTTAAAAAAAACTTATTGAAAAAGAAAAAATAATTGGTTGAGCACTGTGTAAAATAAAATAAATATGTTTATAGAAATAAAAGCGTGATTATTTCTAATACAGAATGTATTCTTTTCTTTTTAGTGCATTTTTTTAATAAAAGCTTTTTTTAAAGAAAAATTTTTCTCTTTTTTTTCTTTGGTCTTCTAGCCAATATTAACAATTAATAAAAACGAATTTAAAAAAAATTTCAAAAGGGTCGACAGACCGACAGACCGACAGACCGACAGACCGACAGACCGACAGACTGACAGACCGACAGACCGACAGACCGACAGACCGACAGACCGACAGACCGACAGACCGACAGACTGATAGACCAACAGATCGACAGACTGACATACCGACACATCGACAGACAGATGGACGGACATCCTCATAATTTTTTCCTGAAAAGGAGGTTTAGTACTGATCAGAAACTTTCTATCTGCCCAGTTCTAAAGTCGCTTTCTGTGATGGATACAATACGTTCCCTCTACACTTTCCCTCTATAGCAAAGGAACGTAAAAAAGTTAACAAAGTTGCCTTTTATTAAAATGTACTAAAAGAAAAAGGGGTGAAGGAGGGTAGGTGTGAAGAAGGGAAGGTCGAAAGAAGGGATGGTGGGAAGAAACGGAACAATTTGTTTAACCCTTTCAGTCACCACGTACACTATAGTGTACACACTTTTCAGAAGCCATAATTCATAACTTGACTTGGTAGAAAGTGTGCACACTATAGTGTACGTGGTGACTGAAAGGGTTAAATGCATTTGTGACCCAATTTTGATTTTTTGAGTAAAAAGCTGGACTACAGTGGACGTAATTTAAGAAAAATTAAAATTTTTGTTTTTTTTTTTTTTTTTTTTGTTTTAAATGAATACTAATAGCTTAAACATCATTAATTTGTATAGAGAGTTTTTTGAACCCCCATAGAACAAAATAGGTACTGAAAGGGTTAAGAACTTAGCATTGCTATTTACGAGAACCAGAAAATTGAAATTATTGCTGTTTTTCGTTGTTTCTATTGTGTTCGTTTATAATTCACATACACAGAGTTATCGAATTATAAATATAGTCAAAATTTCACCTAATTAAAATTAAATCTGATTTTCAATAAATCAAATCCGAGGCAAAAATATCAGGAATTACCTTAGGATTCAAAGAGGAATAGCGAAAATTACTCACCATATCCAATAAATATTGAAATAATTGGGGTTCAGAGGGTGAATATAAATAATGAAGGTCCAATATGACTGACTCCCACGGCTACATTTGTCTTTGAACAGACGATTGACATCGGCGATCAGTAATTATTTTGAGTCATTGAACATTTGTCTTAAAAAGGGTTCAACTGAAAATCATCTCATTAAAATTTGTCAAAATAACCCTAAGACCAAACCATACCATAGAAATATTTCCAAAATAAATCATTTTTTTCGTGAAAAACAAAATTTCCATTTAATAGAAAAAATGATAAATAAATTGATTTAATCTATCAATCTAATATAATTAGGTATATTGCTTTATTAGTAAATGTATTACAGGGATATACCTAAATTTACTTTTATTTTATCAAATGTATTTTATTTAGCATGTATATTAGGTCGATTTACCTGTAATGAAGAGGCTTAATCAAATTCAATTATCCTTCTTTGTCAAATGAATTCTATATCATGTCATTAAACAATTAATTTATGTCTCCATTTGGGGTAGTAGAATTTCTATATACGCTCTTGTGTGTCTATTTTTATGTGGTAGTAAAACAGGTTGGAATGACAACCGGTCATAACGAAGTACCAACAAAAAATTTGATTTTTTACTGGAGTTGAACAGCATTGTGTAAGAGACAACTGAGGCGGCCACTTAAATTTCCCACGCAAAAAAAAATTTCGCAGTATAAATTTTATTCCAAAAAATTATTCCCGGTGTAAATTTTATTCCACACTACTTTTGCTGCGCTACTTTTTCTAAGGAATCACAGAATGATGAACATTAGTCTGTTTGAACGCGCAAGGCAAGGTCGGACTATTCCTCCCTCCTCCATACAAACGGAACCGTTTTTCTGAAATTTTCTCGAAAAGGGTGAGTCATATTGAAAAAATTATAAATCTCAAATGTATTTAGAATGGGGGTATTTACATAGCTTATCCATAGATCAAAATCCAAATCGGATCACCACTTCCCTCCTATTTCACACAAATGGAATTTTTTCCTGTTTTCTCGAAAACTGAGCATCGTATCGAAAAATTTGTAAAGGTCAAATGTGTTTAGAATATGAGTTTACAGAACTTCTCTATACATTAAAATCTAGTTGGATCATTATTCCTCCTGCCCCCACCCTTTTTACAAATTTAATACTTTTTTCTATTTTCTCGAAAACGGTGAGTCGTATTGAAAAATTTATAAAGGTAAAATCTGTTGAGAATATGATTCTACAAAACCATTCCATACATCAAAATCCAATCTTTCCCTCTCTCCTATACAAATGGATTTTTTTAAATAAACATTATGTCTGTCATCATTATAGAGTACTAGCATAGAATAAAGAATATATAGAAAAAACTCTGCCGAACAAATTTTTGACAAATTTCCCCTTCGAAGGGGGGAAAAATGTCCCTATCATTCACTAGCTACGGCCTAAAAGTTAATTACTTTTAGACTAGGGAGCACGAAGCAGAGAGAACATTTTCTAATCATTTTCGTCGTAACTATTCAATGAGATGGAGGAATCGAATGGATAATTTTTTCCGTGTTACATCGGATCCTCTTTCTTCATCTCACAGTGGAAAAATTTTCTCTAAAAATTTGTTCTAAGAGTTTATTCTCTAGATTATTTGTTCTCTGGTACTAGCTTGCATACGCGTCGTTGCCGGGTTAAGTTTTTTTCAATTTTTTTTTATGGTCTATGTTGGAGCTAAACTTCAGGCCAATCGGCTCGGTAGTTTCCCCGCGAAAGGGTAACATAGAGGAAGAGCTAAGTTTCGAGATCACTTTACCCCCTCCCCTTACTTCCCCACCTCTCGGGCTACGTTTTAATGGGTCTATGTTGGGGCTGGACCTCCGACATTTTTTTTCAAAATTTCAAGTCAATCGGTTCAGCCGTTTTTGCGTGAAAGAGGAACAGACAGACAGACAGACAGACAGACAGACACCAACTCAATTTTATATATTAGTGTGATATGATATGATTTGACGATTGGATCCTTGAAGCTTTTCTTATGTTTAAACAAAGGGATTGTGAAACATGAGTTTAAACTAACAGTTTGCTATGGTTTTTTGTCAGTTTAAACTCATGTTTAACAAAACCTGTGTCACAGGATGGTCAGGACGTTTGGGTGAGGGTTTATTTTAAAAGAAAACAGTTGAATTTATACTCGGTTTAATTCTCAATTTCAGTACACGGGTTGTCTTTATGTACGCCCCATTACGGATTCACGTTACGACTCTTGTTTCTTCGTCATCGCTCGGGTTACCCGATTGGCTTCTTTTTCCTGACCCTGCGGAACAGAGGTGTCAGGCTGACACCTGTATTTAAAAATGACTATGAATACGCCCCATTATGTCTAATTATTATCTAAAAAAAGGTTTTTTCAAAATCCGTTTGAAGTTGCAGTTAAAAATTTATCTTTCTAAGTTTTTAAAATTACGTCACAAAGCTTATCTCTTGACAATATTGTCGCATTTGTTATCGTTTTTGATTTTTATTAAACCAATTTCATAAATGAAAACTATCAAATTCAATTTAGAATTCTGTCTGACGAGTGAATTTTATTTGATAAAATTACTTTCAGGATTAGTGTGGCTCGGTTAGCATCAATCAAGTTAATGATTTCTCCGGGATGATTTCTAACATATTCATCCTTTACCATATCGCCGTTATTAATCTTGAAGGGGTGATCAACTACCAAACATAAAAAGTGAAACTTTAACAAATCGCCGTTGTTTGTGCCGAATTCTTAAGTTATATCCTTTCTTTCACAAAAAAATACTGAAACGATCTGAAAAAATCTTTGTGTAAAATGTGGAAATGTGGAAAAAAAATCACGAAAACAAGAGGCAAAAAAAAGAAAATACTGAAAATCCAGTAGCAGATGATGTCGGTGGGAAAACAGTATAGAATATCCTTTAAAAGTGGTGATCTAAGGCAATAGAGATATACTTTATATACATACAGAAGTGAGATTGGTACTTATCTTGGCGGAGAGCAAACAGCATCGGCTACCCTTTATATAATGTAGTATGAGATATAATATAGTATAGATATACGATATATCGTATTCACGTATGTACTGAATAGCCCCCATTACAGTTAAAGTGAAAGGCAATTCGATTATTTGAACGTAATGTAATGAACCGACGCAGTGGACGGACGGACGCGGATGGACGCTATAGAGATGCCATCGGTTAAAGTGGCTCCCTTAAGGAAACGAGTCTGTCGAGAGATACTTAAACATGGACCAGGTGAAAGATCAAAATTATTAACGCCTCTAAGCCTGCCTCTCCAGAGGCAAGTTAAACGTACCAAAGCGATTTTTATTTTTCGTTTATTCCGGCTTAATAGATAAAAGTTCAGCTGGTGTTGCTAATGTAGTGTAATTTTTGATGGAATTTTATTCAATTAGGATTAGGTTATATCGCTTTAATATTTAAAGCGAGATTAGGTTGAAAATAAAAGGGTTTTTTCCTCGGAATTATTAATTCATCCTGCGCCGGATAGCACTTTGTCATCTATTCATTGTCATTTAATGAAAGGGGTTGATAACACACCTGTCACGTTAATCTCATTTTCATGAAAACTTCTAAACTGATTTTAATAAAAATCATTTTTATATGCATAAAATCAGAGAGTATAAATATTTGAGATAGCATTAATTTGACATTGCTGAAACAGGCGACTATAAATATGTACGGATGTGATAAAATTGTCATGTATTTTATTTATGATGGGTTGTCTTCCATAGAATAGACATAATCTTTAGAGCTTCTTTTGTCACCGAAAAAAAATGTATCCGGTAATTTTTCTACTTTACAATGGTTAATTTTGTTATGTATTACATACATTCTTTTGTATTTTACTGAGCTTTTTGTATAGCAGTTTTTTTATATTTTGTTTGAGACTTACAAAAGCAGAGTTATATTATAGTTTCACAAAAAAATGTATTTAAAGGACACAAAAAATCACGTCTATTTCATACGCAGGGCAAGTTTTGCCATGCTTCTTGCATGCCAATCAAAAACAGTGGGTTTTGATGAAAAAATAAGATACCCGTTGCCCTGCTATTTCTAAAATTAATAGTTTTTGGAATATTGCAAAACGGCATAAGAAATGTTTCTTATTTTTTATTTGCCCTGCATTTCATACGCAGGGCAGGGCAATATATATTTGCCCTGCGTTTCTTAAGCAGGATAAAACCATCTGAAATATATCGATAAACGAAATCTGAAATATCTCGATAACCGCAAAAGATATCGATTTCCGGTAACAGGCAAATATATGGAGAATTCTAATATCTTTAACTATTTGTTCTACTGTTTTTTTTTTTTCGAAAAATCGTTGGTTTGCAAACAATTGGAAAAAAATCTAGCTTTTCACAAATTAATGAAAATATCTCAATAACTTTAAAAGATGGTGTATAACGGTAAAAGACAAACTTATGGGAAACATTATTGTCTTTAATTCTTTCTCATATATTAAACCGGCAAAAGCCCGGTATTATTCGATAGAATCGCAAAAAATTGATTTTTTTTTTTAAATAACGGTATATCTCGATAACGGCTTGAGATATGGAGTTCTAGTGAAAGACAAAGATGTAGAAAATTGTATTATCTGCAACTTCCTTTATACATAAGACTACTGAAAAACGCGTAGTTGCGGAGTAAATCGCGAAATATTAAACTATGATTTTTAAACAGCTACCATTTTGATTATTTCCGGTAAACAGGTTTCCCCCAAAAATTTCATGGCTTTATCTATAGTAGATTTTGAGAAATCTTGTACATATACTGACAAACAGAAAGACTTTTTGGTTAAAATGCTCCAATCGGCACCGGGAATGTTTTTTAGGCAAAATTAAGGGGCCGAAATTTCTCATAAATACAATCATGGCTATTCTAGAATCCGAAGTTAAAACCTAAAACCATACTCAGTCGATTCGATTTGCCACTCAATTGCTAAACACATCATAAAGAAGTGTCATACATCCTACGCAATCATACGCAATCGAACAGAAGTGAAACGCACCGGATTCAAGAATACAAATTGCGTTCAATCGAGGGAAATCGAATAAACTGAACGCTACTTCGGATTACAGAATAGACATGAATACTTTGTTATATTTCGTATAAGAAAGTAAACATTTATATTAGCTGGAAATTGTCATTTCATATACTGTCAACGCGATAATAGTTGCGTTTTTTTAATGTTCTGAAGCAGTTTAGAACAAGCCGTCCATAAAAAATCCTGCACCACCTTTTCATCTCGGACAGCGCTTGGAACAAAGGGAAATTTTATACGGTAATGTACGGTAATGAAATGCTGCTAACTTCAACATAATAAATTTGACATTTTATTCTCAATTGAGGATTTTGTGCTGGTGGTTCGTTGGTTCTGTTCGACAGCGAAATAATTTTAATCATTGGAGACAGCGAATCAAGAAGATATAGCAGTAACGGCCTACTGATGTAACCAACGTGAAGTTAGCTGCGATTCGAACTCGATGAAATTTCCCACTTACACTGGATCGTTTTTTTAATGTTCTGTGTTCTAAAACATTAAAAAAACGCAACTAATATCATCATCCTCGGCGCTACAGCTCTCGAAGAGCCTGGCCCTCCTCAATTGAGGTTTCATAACAATTTCTTACCTACTTCGCACCTAACATGGATTGCGAACCATGGATGAATTACAAGATTTGTAAGGTTTTTTCATGTTGCAACCTATCAACAGCCGTGATAGCAATCCAGACCAAGCGACAACTATCACTACTCATTTCGTAAAGCAAGTTGAGTAATAATAATATCGAGACTAAATATAGAATTCACTATTTCACTTTTTGACAATGGAATTAGCTTTAATGTTTTCCTTTTTGGAGCAGAAAAAACTCTAAGCTTGGAGCTACTCTTCAAATAAACAAAAACTAATGAAATATCGTTTTATTAGCTCATAACTTTCATCAATACTAAAAAAAAATATGAAAGTTATTTGGGAAAAAAATTTAATATTCATTTCAATTACGATCAATAAATCAATCTTGTGTTTATTAATTAATTAATTAATCATTAATTTACTGGATGAGCTTCGCATGATTCATTAATATTACTGTATATATTTGTGTATATGCATTATAGAAGCTCTGCATATGAAGATGTATCTTTAGATATCTCATTGCGGATCAATATAGGAAATAATTTTCGGCAACCTGTGGAAGCAATTTTAGAATACAACTAATTTAGCGTAGTCCATAAAACTGGCACTATAATTAAAATATAACAAAGAATTCCAAAATTCTGATAGAACTGTAATTATGGTAGGAGGAAAACTTTCCCGATAAACCCAAATACACGAAATTCCGAAATATCCCTCTTGTGTGTAAAAATGTTCCACTGGATATTGGATTTCCTTCGCCTTCATTCAAGTGTGCTTAAGAATAACCCTCTAATTTTATCCTGTATACCCACTGACAGAATACCAATCATGACACAAACTCATGTACGAGTATAGAATACCAGATAGTTTTCTATCCTCATCACTTTTCGGCCAATCCCGAACCTTTCTAAAATAACATTCTAAGCTAGACGACTTTTCTTCTTCCATCGATAATATCAAACTGATTGATCACTGGAAGTATATAGAATTGATTTTAACAACATTAACTTTTATTTGGAATCGTTTATAAATAGCTGCGATTTATTAAAAACTCTAATTGAAAGTTTCTAAAAATATCATTAAAAACCCTTTTCTAATCTTAATATGACTCTCGAGTAAAATTTAATCCACATTTGAACAAAACAATTGTTGAAATAATTCCTGGGAGTCATATTTAAGTTGTAATTCTCGATTCTTATAGTAATCCTTTTATTTTCTTACACAAAAACCCGCACATCATTTCATATAGGGTAAGTGACATAAAAGCATCAACATTGAATTTTCTGACGTCTCTGTTAAATCTTTTCATAAGCGATTTATTTTAAATCCCTAATAAATAAGTTATAAATAATTCAAAACAAATAAGCCCCGATTTTCTCTGTAGGCTGTTTATAAAAATATTAAATTTTGCTTTTATTATTACATTTTTCGAGAGATTTACTTATTTTATCTCCTATTTTGTTGATTTTTTCGTTTCCAACAGTCAAACGAAATTACAATATTTTGTTTAAAAATATTTAATCTCATTTGCATATTATTGTTCATTTATGGGAATATTTCCAAGCGTATTTAAATCAAATTCTTAACGCCAATACCGAAAACAGCATATATATAGTTAATAACCTTTGAAAATATTTCCATCTTTGTTTTCCCACACAAAATCACCTCTTAATCAAAGGTTACATAAATAGGTATTCGGAAAGCTAAAACTTTGACGATAGATAGATATTATACTTTCAGCATAATTGCATTTCAGCATAAACTGATTGAATACGAAATATAGAATATTTTATGGTGTTGTGATCTCTTGTTTCATTTTGTTCCACATACCTATGAAGTCCACAAAAAAATATTATTATTAAAAAAATTAATAAGTTTAGGATTTTCCATGAAATGTCTTAAGGTATAATCCCACATAAGTTCAAATGATCTGAAAATTGAGTTTAAAATGGTAAATGGTAAATTGCTTCGTTCGGTTACGCATGGCATCCCACTAGCAATTTTGGTATGTGGCACGTATCAGCAACTGAATGACGTACATTTCTATGTAGTGGCAGAATTAACCACGCACCAAAAATTCCAGTTTTTTGTTCATATCTTACTTAGAATTTTAAAAAAAATTTAGGCGGCGTAAAATGAAAGCCTGCGCAGGGCCCAGAAATTTACAGCCACCACCCACTTTGTGGTAAAAAAAAAATCGTTTCCAGTCAATATTCCGAATAACTGTGTTTTTTTTTGTTTTCTATCTTTTTCTGAAGCTAAAAAAAACTTGTCTTTTATTTTAATGCGGTTTTTACCATACAAAACAAAAACTATAAAAAAAGAGTTCACATATTTTATTTAATATCCTAATTAAATATCTTTCACAAATGTCAAACTGTCTCGCATAATATAATTTTTTTTACCCTTTCACGATTTTTCCCACACAAAGAAATCCGTGCGTGTACATCAAAAACAATATAACCAAAGTCAATACAAGTTGCGTGCAAGGGCCCATTTTGACTTTCTTATTCGAAGTATAATAAAGTATTGTATTCATGAAAAATGTCGACCTGTTAGTTTTACCTAGAAAACATTGCCGAGCAACCTGAGTCGATTCAAGCATTATCACAAAAATGTCTGTCTGTCTGTCTGTCAAATCAGTCTGTCAGTCTGTGTACAAGAACTACTAGAGCTAGAAGCATGAAATTTTACAGAGATGTTTGGTTTTGGAATGATCTTATCTACTTTTGGTGGAAATCCATTACCTGCAAGTAACCAAAATGGCGACCAATACCAATTTCGTTTTTCACAATTTACTTCGACACAACGCGTTTTCCAGAAGTTCTATTTTGGGGAAAAGTTAAAGACAGTAAAATTTCCTACACTTTTTCCTTTTACTGGAACTCCATATCATTGACATTTGCTTTTTCAACTTTTTTTACATTTGGACATCGTGTACCACGGGTGGTACACTAGCGATTTGTTTTCTGGCGGTTGTGCGCCATCGGTTGTTCACGGTGCATGTGTTTATATTACTTCCACAAAAAAACTACCGCACTATTTACTCGCGCGGTTTTAAAAAACTGTACGTGTACCACTGGTGGTACACGATGTCACGAACGTGTTAAACCAATATTGAGATATACCATTATTTAAAAAAAAAATCATTTTTTTTTGCGATTTTTTCGAAAACTAATAGATTTTTGATGGTTTAAAATACGAAATCAATTGAAGAGAATAATATTTCCTAGGATTTCTTTGGTCTTTCACCGATATTCGCTGTAGTTTACCGTTATCGAGATATTTTAAATGTAATACAAACAATTTTGATGTTTTTATGTAAACTACACTATAAATCAGACGCTCTTTTCCCAGTAAATTTCCCAGCGAAATTTTACTGAGATTTTACTGACATTAAATATTATTTTTTACTATTTTCCCAGTAGAATTTACTCAACGACGGTAAAATTTACTGAAACGCAGTAAATTTTACTAAAAATACAGTAAATTTTTACTGGAGAATTACTGATTTCATCCCAGTATTTTATATTGTTCCCGTTTTTCAAACAAAATCTAACTGATTCTGACATTTTACGCTTCCACCTCAGTTTATTTACTGAAAGAGGACAGCAAAATTTACTATATCTCTTCGTGGTTGTATTTTTACTGGGTTCCCAATAAAATCTGGTTTTGAGTGTAATATTTTATTGTATATATATTTTAAGTCTCTAGCTCAATCCGTGCGCCCGCAATTCGCGCCACAGATAGACAGACGGACAGACAGGCGGACAGACAGACGGACAGACAGACGGACGGACATGCAAAATTCAACTTTTTTTATCATTCTAAACACACTGGTGTAATTCATTTTTGTGTGTGATGACGGGATCTTGGCGTTACAAACGGTAAGGCAAAGTTAATATACCCTTCGGTTTCACCATACGGGTATAAAAAATCGTGTGCTGTTCACATCAGATTTTTTTTTTGACAATTTGATGGCTTAAAGCGTTTTCGTGATATTCCTAACTTGCATGTTTTAAAAAGTTTGACTTTTCTCTATTGAAGAAAGTCATTTGATGATAACAGCAGATTTTCCTTTTTTGTTTTGTGAATATAATTTAATGGATGATGGTGTGGTGTAACAATAATATCATCAAAAATATCTAAAAATCAAAGGATAATATACCTGATGTCACCTTTTTTAACCGACTTCCAAAAAAGAAACGGTTCTTAATTCGACTCGTATTTTTATACCCGTATGGTGAAACCAAAGGCTATATTAGACTTGCCTTACCGTTTGTAACGCCAAGATCCCGTCATTACACACAAAAATGAATTACACCAGTGTGTTTAGAATGATAAAAAAAATTGAATTTTGCATGTCCGTTCGTCTGTGGCGCGGATTGCGGGCGCACGGATTGAGCTAGAGACTTGAAATTTTATGCAGATTCGTTTTTCGTAATGCGGCCCCTAGACTTACAATATTATTGTGCAATATATTGTACAATATTATTGACATGCCCCTAGACGATGCAATGTTATTGCACAATAAATCATTTTACGTTTGATTCGTGAGCAGTCAACATGTCTCTAAATGACATTGAAGCTAGTTGTGTAGCCATCACATTCCACAGAGCCGGCAACGCACGGTACACTTCGATTACTTCGAGGATAAAAGCACGATCTTCTTTTGTTTTCTTCGCCATGATTAGGTGTACTCTCAGCGATACTTCATACCATACTGAGCCAATATTGTGCAATATCGCCCTCAGACTATACAATAAAAACTTATTGTGCAATAAAAATCAAACCGATTGATTCCTTCAATATTTTGCACAACCGTTCAATATTACCCCTCGACGGCCAATATATTGAACAATATTGAAATATTGCACAATATTGAAATATTGCACAATAATATTGTACGTCTAGGGGCCACATAAAATGCTATGCTAAGTTCGTTAATGGGCAAAAATTGACCATTAGGGGGGGAACCTCCATACGAATGAAAACGTTTTTTTGCAAATATCTCAAAAATGGCGCATCTTATTAAAAAGAGCGAGAACAAAAGTTATTTAGGATATGATTCTACATAAAACTCCCATACATCAAAATCCGATTGGAATGAATTTTTAAAAAATCTTATTGAAAAGTTTGACTTCAAAGTGGAATTTTTATACAACTGTTCGCCGTTCACTTAAACTTCGAACAATGCCATATCACCATACGGGTTTTCAATAATTTGCCAGATTGGCAATTATAGCTTTTGTTATGTTTTTATATATGTTCACGCATAACTTTTTACCGTGTTGACCGATTTTGGTGATTCCAAAGAGAAAGTTCCTGATTGTGTGCCGCCGCGCCGTAAGTTTCCGTCGCGTTATGCCTTCATACCCCCTCCCCTGCTAGATTCTACATCGTTTGAGATATCGAGTTGAAAATTTTTGTGTTGTGTTCAGTATAATACCAGGAAGAACATTTTACGTATCCCCCCCGCCCCCTGTGCTTCTATGTCCACAAACCTTCTATACCCCCCCACCTGACTTTAATAACAATTAAAAATTTTCTGGTAACTTATTTTTTACTTTTTAGCGCTTTAGTTTTTTTTAATTATTTGGTTCCATTTTTTTCAAAAAAAATTCTTTTTATTTAACAGAGTTCATATTCAACAGAGAAGATTAAAATGTCAATCAATAAGTCAAAAAAGTAAATGAAAACTGTATTTGTTTAACAGAAAATGTGTATTAAGAACTTGAAAAGGAAATCTCCATTTTCATATTTTGTCTTTGGTAAATACTTAAAACCGAAATTTACTTTAAAAGGTAAATAAATAATAATTCCAACAAAATCCATATCGAAAAGATTCTGATCCCCATTGTTACGTGCATAGATACGACGATACGTATGTACATACAACTGTCTATACAAAAATATTTTGACTTTTCTTAACTACAGAAATATACAAACAGACATAACATTTATAATGTAGGTGCGTATATGTAAAATACACAAAAATAGATATGGTGAGATGAGCGGATTGTCAGATATATACATAGATGAATGGATAGATAGATAAATAGACGGACAGACGGATAGATTGTTGGTTCTTTTGGGTGGATGGTTGGCTTAATGGCTAGATGAATGGTTGAATAGGATAGATATGATAAGATATGGGATATATGAGTGAAATTGAAATGGAAACTCAAAAAATGCTGAAAATTAATATTTTTTTATTTAACTGAGACTGTTTACTACACCTACATCGGGTTAAAAGTTGTAATTGAAAAAGTTTAGTATTTTCTCTTTTTTTTTTTTGTGATTTTATTTTCGTCGTTTTTTTGTTTTGCCATTTTGTTAGTTTAATTTGATCGAAATTTACGAAGGGCTGGCATGGCATCAAGTTTAAAATTACTTTGAACAAATCTTTCATTTAATTTATTTATTATACGAAATGTACAAAAATCCTTTCATTCTCATTAATTTGAAATTATCAGGAATAACATTGAAAAAGAGAAATAATTTTGTTTAACTTATTTAATTATTAATCTATAAACAATCCTCTTAAAAAAGATGATTTGTTTTATTTTTTGCTTTTTGCCAAAAAAAAACGGATCAAGGGAATTCAAAGTTGAGGCAGAAAAAAATTTATGTTTTGTTCCTTTTCAGATAAAATTTGTAAAGATTGAAAAACTTTTTTTTCCATGGTTCTGATGCTGGTCTACTTTATTGTTGCTGTTTGCTAGCTTGCTTGCCTGCTTTGGAAAACCTTTGGGGCAAAAAAGTGGAAATTTTTTTAAAAGGAAAAATTGTAAAATGTAAGAACTCAAGTTTGATGTGATATAAATTAAACGGTAAATGTCTCTGATGGGAAAATTCATTTCGGTCCTTGACAATGAATTATTTTCTTTCTCGTTTTTCTATTTTCTTTTTCTTCTTCTTCCTTTTTTTTTTGTCCGTTTTCTTTTATTTTTAAACATTTTCAATTTATTGAAATCCCTGACTGTCAATGAGCGAAGAAACTTAAAAACTACTAGGACATAACATATATATAGATAAAAATAAAATTGCACCTCAAAGGTACTCGCAGGAATTGTTAGGTAAAACATTACATCATTCTGCACTTAGAAATAAAACCCCAGATTACCGTTTTCAGGATTCTCTTTAACAGCAACAAAAAAGAAAAATGATAATAGAGAAAAAAGGGATGAATAGCAGCACGTATTTTGATAACCTCCCTTATTCTGTTGTCATTTGTTTGATGTATGCATATAAAAACAGAGCCCTTTTCTTATCTCATATGCATTGTAGATATTGCTGAGCTAAATGATCTCAATATAAAAATTCTTTTCTTTACGATTTTTTCGTTCTTTTTTTTTTTATTCAAATTTTGGTTTATCAACTGACTGACAGCATTTTCTCAAATACAAAGTAAGCGAAAATAAATATAAAATGAAATTCATATTAAATTAGCATAATAAAATATTCAAACTTTTCACTTATTCACTCATCTATGGTTAAAAAAAAGTTTGTTAGCATAGAAATAATATGCGAAAAAACTTTAACACAACTTCCACTGTTCTAAAAAAAAAATTTAACGAAATTTGAAGCAGAAAAAAGCAATTTATTAGGAGGGCATACCAATGTGATATTTCTAAATTTGTGATTTTTTTCACAATAATTACAAATTGCAGCCCCAAAAGGAATGTGCTGTGGCACAAAACCACTTATGCCACGGTCACACGACGCTGTTTTGCCAGCCGCTGGCTGCTGTTGGTTAGTAGCGCTGGCAAGTAGCAACAGCAGCCAGCGTACTGAGAGTGTTCACACGTTCTACTTTAGTAGCGCTGGCAAGTAGCAAAACAGTGGTTTGACATTTGAATCTGGGAGATTTCTTAAATAATAAACGTAACACACAAATTTAAATAAATAAACGTAAAATAACAACTTACAATAAACAAACATGACCACTTATCAGACTTTTGACAGCTCAGAAACCATGCGACAGGGTCACGTAGCGATGGCAAAGTGTAACGGTCTCAAAGTAGAACAGCCACTAGCGCTGGCAAAACAGCGTCGTGTGACCGCGGCATTAGTGCCTGTTGTTTACATGAGCGATTTAGGGTAATGACACACACAGCGTTTTTGGCCGAGGCGTTTTCCGAGTCGGCTTTTTCAGACGCGCGCGCGACTAAAAAGTTGCTCAGTCGCTGTGCCCACGGCCGCTTTTGGAAGTGTTTACATGAGCGATTCAGTCGCAGCGACGAAAAATCGCTAGCGACAGTTGCAAGTCAGACGTTGCCGGCATAGCCTTGCCGCGCAATTTTTCTTTGATGTGTAAACAAAACACACGTATTTAAAAGTGATATTTCGAAGCAGGCAAACGTGGAATGCAAAAGTAAGTAAAATTATGCAAAAAGTAAAATTCTCCATATTGGAGTACAAGTGCTAAAGCGATAATTTCCTTCGAAATCCATTTTGATTGAAATTACTCAGCTGTCAAAAGTCTTGCGACAGCGATTTTTTAATCGCTCATGTAAACAGCATAGCGATTTTTTAGTCGCCGCGATGTTTTAATCGCGCGGCTAAGCTACTAAAAATCGCTCATGTAATTTAGATGTTCCAGTGAACGAAAAATTTGAGCGTTCAAACTTTCTTTATTATAAGAACAGTTAATTTTTCATGTTCTATCACCAGTAAACCCAACATAAAAAGGGCTCCACCTCCAGGGGTGCAGGAACCCCAGTTTGGGAACCTCAGAATTAGATTTTTATGTCAAATTTACATGATTTCATGTAAAAAAACCCAAAAAATACCATATCAAAATTCCGTTTAAAACTCGAGAACCACTGAACCGATTTTGATGAAACTTTCAAGGAAACTTACTGGCAAATTCCGCTTAAAACTCGAGATCCACTGATCCGATTTTGATGAAACTTTCAGGAAAGCTTACTGGCATTAGTGGGGGGATTTTAGATAATGGATCAACTCAAGGGGGAACCTTACCAGTTTCACTGATTTATGAATATTACTTTCTTATATACATACATTTTTAGTCATCGAATATATGAGGCGTTGAGAATGAAATGGGTCCAACCTCAAAAACGACTTTTCGAGATAAATGGGTTTGAAAATTTTCATATTCGGGGAAAATGTATTAATTGAGGTCTCTTATCAAAAGCGTTTAAAAATTTAAATTTGGATAGGGTTTTAAGGACGAAAATGTGGGATAGTGGGATAGACCATTTTTACATTTTTAAAAGCTTTTATTTAGCTTGCCTTCGTGTCTGTTTGTCTGTTTGTCTGTCTGTCAGATCAAATCTTGCAACCCAATTTTGACCCACTTCCACTTGTCCGATTGACTTGAAATTTTGCACACTTATATAAGTCCGATGACAATACAATATTTTCACTACTTCGTCCTTGTAAGGATAACGGAAGGTCCTGTAAGGATAACGTGATTATCCTTTTCTCCAAATTTTCCGAAAAAAAAACTTTGCTAATAATATTATAATATGCATCGATATTTCCCCAAAGAATTTACACTGAATAGCACTATAAAAACCAAAAACCTCAGAATCTCGATTTTGTGGGTTGGACATATTTCGTTCCCAACGCCTTATATATCCTTGCCTCTGAAATATCTTTACGAACTTTTTTACGACCATAAATGGAATAACATAATTAGCGATATGATAAACATTCATTATACGATAAATTTATAAAATTGATTTTAATAACTTATTTAATTAAAATCAAAATCGAAAATTTTGGGAATTAAAAAACTTTAAAGTTTTGAAAGTATCCTTGGACGATAAAAGAAAGATAAACTTAAAATCTACTAAATGTTAAGCCGTTAATTTTCTTAGAACCTATTTCCAACCCAATAACCATAGAAATCTTTCCAAACAAACTTTTATTTGATATGAAACGACTTCATTTAAACAATTTGCTAATCGTTTTCACAAGTTAGGGTCCCAAAAAAATTTGTTTATTTGCACTTGAGCGAGTGTTTAGTAAATATTGAATGACACATCATTAAATAGTTAAATAAAGTTTTTTATCATCCGGTATCTCCATACGACGATAGCAATTACGAACTCCATCCTTATTATATCCGTTCTATGAAAATATCAATAAAAGTTCCTTTATTATGTTTAGACGCCAATAGCAATTATTTACTATTATTATTAGTAGTTTCAACAGGCGAAAAAAAGTACAACAAATGAAAAAAAACCCCCCGAACTTCCCGAAAATGAAATGCCACAATCGAAAAGTAGGAAGCCCTAAAGGAAAAACCCCTTAAGGAACACGTTTCCATAGTGAGAAAATTCTTTGAATAACTAAGCGAAATTTCCTATATATTTTCTCTCCTCTAAATAGTAGTGTGCCAAGTATTCTGCAAATAATCTATGATAATTCCTCAGAAATTTCCAATCGTGATGTCCTTAGGGTAGCTAATATCCACGTCATTATCGATGCTATTACCAACACCTTTCCGACGTAATTGACTTGGAGCACTTAAAGCTTTACGAAAATGTCTTTAATTTCGTAACGATTTTCTTGTTTTATTTACCGTTGGTACTTAAATTGTATAAAGTTTACTGCAAATCCATTAGTCTGCGTTAAATCTTTGTATATAGAAAAAAAAGTAATCGCATAAAAGTTCAAATTTCATATCTATATTCTTCGTTTTTTTTTTTTTACTTAAGTGAGATTATGAAGGAGGTTACAAATTTCCCAGCAGACTCAGACATTTACCACTGAAAGACTGTCTGGGGGCCACCGCTATAAAAACTTATCATTCAGCAGAAAAGCTTTAAAGTAGAAGGGAAATCGAAAGGGAAGTTGATAAATAAAAAAAAGGCACAAAAAAAATATACGAAACTCAAGAAAGAAAAGCTTAAAACTTTTATCACATCTTTTTGCTTGCTTACTGACTGAATCTAACTCCCCACAAGAACAGAAAATTAAATCATATTCTCATCAAATGCACCCCCATCCCTCATCATTTTACACATTAACACACAGTTTATCTACCAGCCTTTCTTCGTATTTATTTTTTCACTATTTTTGTTCTGTTTGTTTGATTTTTTTTTTCAGACTTTTTTATTGTCAGAAATGGACAGAATATCACCTATAGAAAGAGTATATAAAATTAAATTCTATTTAGATACATTTCCCAATATGTCCCACATGACAATGTTATCTTAGACCTTCAATATACGAGAAGATTACAAATAACCGGACATATGTGTATGATACGCTAAGAGCACATAAAATTTATTCTACATGCATGCATATCCGCATCACAACCAATATAGGATGAAGGTGAAAAATGTTTTCGGATCTTTTCCACTGAAAATCGAATTCTTTTTTTTCCGCATCTTCGTTCGATTTTCTTTACCGATGTTAGAATGGTGAAATCTCTAGGGGTAGCTGGTTTAGGAATATAGCATTGATGGCAAAAGGCTTAACTGGAAGATGGTATGGCAATGGTATGGTAAATGGTATGTAACATAAAAGAAATTACTATCTAAACTGTCAATCGCAGGATACCATCGAATTTCGGATCCCACCCGTACAAATTTCTTTACCCCTATCCAATATTTTATAGCAATTTAAAATTATTTACGGCTACACCTGCTGGAAAGTTTCGTTTTTTTTTTGTGGTATTTCTTGCTTTTTGCCATAGTATAGCAAATACACGCGACAGAGAATACATTATATCACCTTTACCTTCTGTCAAGGGAAAACGAATTTCAGCAAATTTTTAAAATACCTCAAAACAAAAACAAATGGTGGCAAAATATCGGTATACACATTTGTTGTTTGCAAAACAAAAGAAAAGACGATGGAAAAAAATACAAAATATATAATCGAGAACCGGAAAAGACCCATAAGGAGTTTTCCTCTAATATAAATATAATAACACACCTTAGATTTTGCAATAATTTCCAGCTGACTGCTCCTGCTGTTTTGCATTACAACATATATTAAAATGGCCACATTTGTTCACTCAACAGCATTACCACCTTTATCACGACCACCACCGCCACAACAACAACAACAACGACGACCGAAAAAAAAGATCACCATCGTATATATCTATCTATTTGTGGAAACACTTTCATATATCATTTTATTTATGTCAGAAAGTTGCAAAAAAAAAATAGCACAAACCAAAGGCCAAAAAACCCCAACGCTGGAAAAAGTAAAACTTAAAGACAAAAAATATTATAGTAATAAAAAAAGCCAGGGAGAAGCTTAATTT